>OY725324.1:50316578-51760744 GCA_963242795.1 Inga leiocalycina
ACAATAAAGTCTCAAAAAACAGAAATAACAACTTGTTAAGTGTGTTTTTATAACATGTTGAGTTATTTTTTGTTGCTTTGGGACTTTATTGTGATTATCTTTAGTCCTTGGGACCTAAGAGTGATTTTCCCATTTCATTACTAAAAAACCATAATAACATCAGTCTTAAAACAAACATTCCTGAATGTAAACAAAGCCAACCAAACAACTAAAAAAAACCAAATACTAAAAACACAATTAACCATGATCATCTACTATTACAGAAGTATCATTATCCAAAAGTATACGTAAACTAGAAGGAGGTCTTTACATCCAATCCATAAGGCATGACCTCTTCAATGAAGCTTTAGCAACCCAGTCAGCAACTAAATTTGCTTCCCTAGAAATCCACAGAATAGAGTGGTTTCGTATAAGGTTCCTCTTGAAAAGGATATTCTCAATGATAATACAGACCTCCAATCCTGAGAGACCAAGTTTGTTAACACAATTCACTAGAGTGATGTCATTAAACCCGAAAACAACATCCTCAAAGTTGATTCTCCATGGCATAGTCAAAAGCATCACTCAGAGCCATACATTATGCCATAAACGGAGACTCTACTGTACATACTTTACGTATACCATCAAGAACCCCTCCATTCACATCTCTTACAACAAATGCAGTAGCAGCAAGCCCAATATCACTAGAAAAAGCTCCATCATCAAATATTCAGCCTGCTATGGCCTCATTCTGCTAATATGCAGCATTTACTATCATAGTGGCATGCGCATAGCGCATTATGGGACATTAATTATCCCATTATGGCATTATGGTTTTTTATTGAAGGAAAAGGAGTCTCTCCAATTTCCTTACCTTCAACTTCCTTCCATTTTTTTATTATCAACGTTAGATCAACTTTAAACATCTGAAATTTAATATCATGTACCATATAGGATATTAAATCTTAAACATTCTATAGGATATTAAATCTCAAATATTTAAAGTTGAGCTAAAGGTGAGAATAAAGAAATGGAGAGAAGTTGATAGTAATAACTTTTGATTCTGTATGGATATTGAGGCCTCCTAATTGTATTTTTGGGCCTTTATTAATTCATTATTATTATTGCTTCTCTAAGCTATTAATGAAATGGGCCTGGCTTTTGGGGCTTTTATTGCTAGGATCTAATATTCAAGGCAAAAGCATATTTAAAAGGACCACCAATATCTGTATTTCGTTTTTCGTTTTTAAATATAAAGAGACGCATTAAGCTTTTTGTTTTTTGTTTTTTGTTTTTTTTTAACCTTGAAGGACGCATTAAGCTTGAGATACTACACTAACAACATTACCTGTCCTCACAAGACGTGGAACCCATATTTAAAAATATAAAGGTTTGTTCTAAGCAAAAAGTGGAAGGGTCCTGTATCAAACATGTGCTTGTTTCGCAAGGTAGTCCGCAGATTTCTGTGCTTCACTGTGAGAATAACCAATCTCAATATCCCAATTAGAGAATATGCAAAAGCATTTTTGAATGGTCTATAAGATCAATATCTGTATTTTACATCCGAAAAAAGACACAAAGTATGACTTATTTATTTTTTCTCCCAGCAATCAAATTTTATTTTGTAATGTACTTGTATAAACATGAGATATATCACAAGACAACAAAATATGACCTATTTATTTCTTGTAATCCTTAATTAAATGTCAGCTAGCTTCCAGAATCTAAAAGATTTTCAAGTGCCGCCAAGCAAGTTTGTCAAATTTATGAATTTAAATAAATTTGTGATAGGATATAAATTCATATTATGAAGTTGAATTGTAAACTCTTATGATTTATGTTTACCAATAAAATGTAATTAAAAGCATATGATTTAATGATTAAAATATTTAAAAGACAATAAATTGATTTAAATATATATATTTCAAATCCAAATAATTGAAATTAAATTTATCAGCATTAATAAATTATCATGTTAAACAAATAAATTTCTATGAAATTTATATATGAAGCCAATTAACATAATCAAACCAAAAATACTGGAAGAGCTAAAAACCAATGAGGTTGGATCCCCATCAACACTCCCACAGTCTCATTCAAGGTATGTTTGGTAGGAGGAGGGAAAGGGAGGGGAAGAAAAATTTTTATAAGTTGGTTTTAAAAATAAATTGAAAAAGTGGGGTTATACAATTTTAATAAAGATAAGATATAAAATAGAAGCGTAAGAAAAAATAATTAAAAATTTTCAACTCCACTTTTTTTTTTTTTAATGGAGGGAATATATTATTGCTTATCTATAATTCTTTCAAAGTTTTCAGCGTATTTGATATGTTTGTTATCTGAAAGTTGTACTAATAAAAGTAATATTGTTTCTAATTTATCACTTTGTTTCAGTGAAGCCTTTTCTATATAACACACATGCATCATACAAGAGGGGAAATTTACCAAGTCCGGACACGAACTTGTGATGTATTATATCAGTAACAACATAACTTCTTTTTGGAATTTACATTTATGGGGTTAGATAAAAGAAATGTGTACTGCAATTTTCCTTGAAATATATTTAAAATAGATTGGAATAGTTTGATTTGCTTCCTTAAACGTTCTTACAAGTTACAAGGTTTGAAATGTAATTTATATATATATATATATAATACTTCAAATAATTATTATTTGAGCTATTTTTATGTCTCTGTCACATTTTTTCATTTTCAACACAATTTTTGAATTTGGCTTCCGATAGGCTTGATGCTTTCTTTTTATTTTTTTTTTTCATACTCAATGCCCTCCTTTTATTGTTTTTCGTTTTTTATCTTAACCATATATATGGACCTCATGTATATATGTTATATATTAGATTAAGAGAATAAATTGTACTGTACGTTGAAATACTGGAAAAATTGTACTGTTGAAATGAGTCATTTAATTTATATTGGTTTTATTTTCTAACGATTTATGCAATGTTTAATTAATGACTAATTTTCAATTCTTCATCTTGCTTTTACTTTCAACTCTTTTGTCTTATCTCTTTAACATTTGGACTGAGCTTTTTTACAAAAACTTTGTATAACCTTTTTATTCTAAACAAATACATTTTCGCTAGTTATTCCCCATCGTGTAAATCACGTGAGGAAAAATTATCTGGTCTTCATCCGGATTAGCTTTTTGAGAATAACTTTTAGAAAAAAAGTGGAAAATAGCTTTTAGAGAATAGATTATGGGAAAAAAGTGATTTTGATAAAATAAGAGTGTTTGAGTGTTGTGATCAAAATATCTTTTCTCATGGTCAAATTACTAAAAAGGACATTAACTTTTATGACAATTACATATAAAGGATAAGATTATATTTTAAATATTATTTAACATTAAATTGCATAATAAGTATTAAAAATGAAATAAATTTGTTAAAAAACTTTAAAATTATAACATAAGTCAATTATGTTATATAGAAAAATAGATCAAACTTACATATGTGTGTATATATATATGTATGTATATTAAAAAATTGTATAATAAAAAATCATTTATAAGTAGTAAAGGTATAACATAATCTACTATAAATAAAAATAATCCTGAACTTGCATCAGATGTGGTGAGATTATATAATAGGGTTAAAAGTCATTTTTGCCCCGGAAGTATTTGTTTGGGGCCAATTTTGCCCTTAAAGTTTTTCAAGAGCTGATTTTGCCCTGAAAGTTTTAAATTTGGAACAATTTTGCCTTTGTGTTAGTTGACCGTTAATCAGGGCAAATTTGCTCCAAATTTGAAACTTTCGAGGCAAAATTACACCTTAACCCAATGACCGTTAGTCGGGCACATCGAACAGCTCACGACGTGTTGTACTCTTCCAGCTGTTGGACCCTACCTCTGGCTGAGCCAGGGTGGGCAGGCCGTTAAACAAAAAAGAGAACTCTTCCCGAGACCCTTGCCGACGTTTCCAGACTCACTAACGTTACTGTTAGCTGCCACGTTCCGATTCAGGAATTTTAACCCGATTCCCTTTCGAAGTACGCGTGTTGCATACTAACTCATATGCAAATACCGTTCGCATGGAACATTTCCCCTCTTCGACCTTTAAAATTCTCACTTGTAATAGCAGCCATAAATGCCTACTTACGGCATCTGTATTATAGCAACAGATGCCGTAAGTGCCTAACATTTCCAATTTGGAACAGTTATTGTAAATATCAACTTATAGCGTCTGTCATAATAACAACAGACGCCGTAAGTGGATTTTTTTTTAAAAAAAATAGAATTTTAATTAAATAACCTCATTTGAGAATCTGCTTTTATAAATTACCAAAGCGCTATAACTTATGAAATCTAATATTATATATACCACCAACAAAATACAAGGTAGGTATACAACCAATAGCAAATAACTTAATTACTAAAAATTTCTGGATCTCATATTAGCAATAATGCAAGTTTTACAAAAAAATAATTAAAGATGTACAATTGCTATGTAGCTACTACTCTAATTTTTGTCAAGTATAGGAAGTATTTAGACCAAATGTTGCGTATCTATCTCATCTGTAGCTCAAAATATGGGACCAAACTTTAAAAATGCTGCAAATTAAAAAAAAAAATCCATACGTAAGTAATATTTTACGGAAAACTCAATATCTAAATTAAAATTATGATTTATAATATTATTACCTTTTGAAATGAGCAAGGTATTAAAACTCGGACCGGCCATTGAACCGGTCGGAGTACTGAGTTAAGGGTCAGTGAGTCAGACCGGGGCCAAACCGGGACCAAACTGATGAGAAATTGAAAATTGTAGACTTATAGTATGAAATTCTAAAGGAAAAATTTTAAATTTTTTTTAAAAATATGAACCTGGACAGGATTGGTAACCGGACCGGTTTACCGGCCGATTCGTCGGTTTTCGGGCCGGACCGGCCTGTCCAATCCGGGTTCAAGAACCTGGGAAATGAGCCAGTGGTCCCCTTAGTGATGATCTCATACATATTTCATCACATAATATCCGCATTCCACACTTTCTGATTGTTGAAGGCACTACAAATGGTCACAACAAGAACCATTAAATTCAAAATCACTAACATCACAAATAATGTAATCATTGTTTAAATTAAAAAAAAAACTTGTAAATTGACCCAATTAATATCACTTTGACATTTTTTAATTCTCTGCTACCTTAAAATGCATCTTCAAAGATCTATTAGCAAGTAATGATAAGAAAATGGTATAGCCTGATAATATTGCAAAATTGAAGTTATACATAACACTTACTATTCAATAACTTGCTTCGTATCTTCACTCACTTCCCATTGTAAAGAACAAAACCAATATATGGTGTATTCACTTGGGCAGATAGAAAGCCTTCAATGGTGACTATATTGAATTCATATTAATATCATACAATTAAAAAATTATTCATTTCAATGAGAGATGAATTATAACTAAATATATTTTTCAATAAACGGTGCAAACCAACACTTTTTATTTCCTTTATTAATCATCCTTCCAATATAGGACGTTCTCTCATTTATAGTAATTCCGGTTGGTTGAATGGAATGTGGGCAAAAGAATATCCATAGTTATTAATCATACCGAATAGTTTGCAGTGATTATGAAGATACCTATGAAAATGATAAATAAGTTAGCTAAATTTTACAAAAACATAAATGTTGAATTAAAAATAATGTGTATACTTGCATAAGAAAAAATTGAATGTTCAACCAGTCAAAAGCAATAAATTCAAGATCATCTTGCTTGTAGATTTTTAATTGAACAAGCAGCCCCACAATCTCTGAACTCATATCTAGTTGAACAAAGTTGTCCATATCAACAATAACTGAAGCCAACTGTCATAAGCTATCTTGCTTTGGTTTGAGGCTAGGTTCAATTGAAGGTCGAGAATTTGAACCGAAGGAATCCTTTGGCTGTCGGACTTTCTAATTAAAAAATAATAAGTTAAAAATGTATACTACGTTAGAAAATCATAAGGTGATTCAACGTCAGCTGTACTTTAACGAAAGAGCCTTCTTAGCTACAAAATGAAATGTTGTTTAGCTTTTCCTGCTGTTTTCACAGCTATGTTTGCATTTATGTTGAAGATATTATTATGTATAGAGTAAATGAGTGTTTGGATTAATTTGTAGGATGCCAAGACTAAGAAAGTTGAGAATATAATGATACTTTCTGGGGATCATCTTTACCGAATGAACGATGTGGACTTTGTGCAAGCAAGAGTGACATAATTTATTGTTGTCAAGGATTAGATTAAATAACAGTTGTAGCTTTCTATTATCCATGCTGATTGTTGAAACTGTACTTGCAGAGACATATAGACACAAATGCTGATATCACAGTGTCTTGTGTCCCTATGGATGATAGGTACAAGCAAAATCTGATGTACATTAGCAAAAGTTTCATTGATAATAGATCCTCATATTGTTTTTGAAGTTGATCAGTGTTAGTTCAATTTTTGAAGTTTTGGAGAAAAACCTGTATATAATTTAAAAGCTGTTGGTAGACTCCTCGTTTAGGATACCCACCAAATTTCTGATTTCTTAAGGCTATGCAACCCTGGGTCTATAATCAATGGCTTCCCCCACTTGTTACTGAAACAGACATATAACAAAATTCAGAACTTTTTGCTACAAAAAATAAGGCATCAAACAGAAACAGAGCTACTTAAACATGTTCTATCCTGATCAAACACATTCCAGCAAATCTCATACATATTTCTCACCAATGCTATCCAGAGCAATGTGACTATTAGAAAATGTTATCAAATTTAATTCAAGGGTATCGTATTACAGGTTTATTGGACATGATATAGGCACTGATTGTTACTATTCACAGAAAGAAATCAAACCAAAAAAATATAGGAAAGAAATTCTGGAAGAGCATTACAAACAATGAACTTGCCATCAAATCATTTCCAGTTCATAGTAACACTTCTACTAGAACCAACCCTGCCCAATACCCTGTACCCAAAAGTGGAACAAGAAAAAAGAGAATTGGATCCAAAGCAAAATATTCTATGAGTACCAATAGCCGTCAACACCACAGCTACCCAAGAAATCCAAACCCACTTTGGAATCTGACCATTGTCAAGCCCGCCCGAGTAGAAGGCTACCATTCTATAGATAAAATAGTGACCGGCAAAACCCCTAACGAGCGAATACAAAGTATAGAATGGAGGAGACAAAAAGCCATACATGATGGAGGGGAGGGTGAGAGTGACGTTTTGAACAAGGAGGGAAACCACCGGCGACGAACCCACGGCGTTGAAGAAGGCGGTTGTGGAGAACAAAGTGCCGAGGGTGGGAGAGACGCAGTTTTCGCGCTATGAGTGATGAATGAGCGGGAGGGATTGAAATTTTTTTATTTTAGAGTTCACTTATGGTGTCTGGTAGGTACGCTAAAGACCAGGCACCAAAACATTTTAAAACCTTTTTTTCTTTAAAAAAAACGTTTTTAAACAAACTGTTTTTTCTTTTAGGGCCTTTTATTTATGGTGGGCTGGTGGCTAGTCCACAAAGACTAGACGCCATATGCGCTTAATTACTTCTACTTATGGTGGCCGGTTTGCTGATTAACAGATGCCATAAATAATTTTTTTCCATGAGAACTCATCAAAATATTACTCTACATAATAAATTAATATTATTAAAATACTCATATTTAACTACATTATTGTATTATATTGTAATTGTATTTTGATTATCTTTAAAATTTTAATCCTTCTCTGGAATTATAACACACACAAACCACACACACTCCTCACTTAGCCTTGGCTCATTAATGGTAGGTCCATTAGCTACCGACCCATCATTATCCGCCTTTCAAGCTTCACCTTGTCCTCAAGGTGAGGACTGAAAATAGAAACTAGTGGTTTCTCTTTAATGTATTCTCTTTCTAGGCTCAGCCAAGATCTAAAGTGAGCTGATCTCATTATAACAAAAAAGAGAAAAACCTTAGCAATCGTTTGCTTCCCATTCCAACAACACTTTGAATTAGGACTGCAAATGTTCCCATAATGACAAAGTCTAAGCCAGTAAGCAAGTAAATGCTAAACACCCCATACCAATTATTAGGTATCAATTGCTTCACATTTGCAATGGTCACCAAACCCCAACCTGCCACAAGTATCAGTAAGAATTTTTCTTCTTTGCTGAACTTCTCATGAGGATTGTTAGATGCAATGACAAATTGTAAAGAAGCAGTAGAAAAGTAATCTAAATGAATCAAGTTGGAAACAAATTCCCATATGAGACACATTCTATCATGGTGATGGTTGAGAGGGCTAGTATGACCAGAACTCCCAATATGTTTCCACCAATGAACAGTAGGTTTGTTATAATATGAGTCATGAGCAATTATTGTTTTAGTAGTTAGTTATTTAGGAGTGAGTACTTTGGATTTGTGAATGAAATATTATAATTCAGTAAACCATTTGTGTGTTAGATTAGAGGAATATCCTGGCTTGGCTTAATGCAATCAGTAGGTTTTTCCAGCCGAAAAAGAGCACGATGTGCTCTATGTAAGTTTCAATTGTGTAACTCTATTTAACTCTGGTTGTAAACTTGGAGTTGCAGAATCTATATAAGCCAGATTTCAGAACTTCAAGATGAACATGCAGGATTTAAACATGAAAGATTCTCTGTGAATTTGTTCATTTTTCAAAGTGCTCATGTTGGGAAATGCTCTCTTGATTGCTTGCATATATTTAGTGGTGTAGAAATATTTGGCTCTAAGAAGTTATTGGGATTGTTAAGAATTAGGCTTGAACTTACAAGAATTTGATTTAAGGGTTCGACTAGTTGTGCTGCTGAGGATAGCTTATGGAATATACGATTGGAGTTTGGGTTAATTTCACTTATGATTTCAGCTTAGTAAAAGCTCTGTGCTTTGTTTGACATGGGAAATTACTGATCATTTATTACTAAATTATATTTGGTTTGTATAAATTCAGTCTAGTTTTTATTGTTCATTGTTCTCTTGTGAATATGGTACATAGAAGAAAATGAATTTGTGATTGTGTGCCTTTATTGATGTTTTATGATTGTGTGTGATTCAAGATGAATTTGTGGTGAGGTTGATTGAGTTGTGGTGTTATGTGCTATGTTTATAACCTAGAAAGCATGTAAAATCCTTGTGTGTGTGTTTTAACATTTGGTACTGATATCTGAAACAGGTTAGAAAGTTTTGGGCTGCAGCCAAGTCCATTTTGGCTGCAACCAAGCAAGCGACAGAAGCTTCTGGGCCGCAGCTAGGAAACTCACTACAAAAAAAAAGGTATTTTGTAGCGGTGCACTTGTAGCGGTTATATTAAACCGCTACAAATTATAGTATTTGTAGCGGTTTTTACCTAAACCGCTATAAATTTGTAGCGGCAAGATTATTTATAGCGGTTTCCTACAAAAAACCGCTACAAATTTGGCGCGAAGTTCCCGCTAATACTTGTAGCGGTTATTTTATAACGGTTAATGCACATAAACCGCTACAAAATACCAAAGGTCAGAATTTTGTAGTGGTTTTGGGCAAAAACCACTATAGAATTTCAAGAGACTCCAAATTTGTAGCGGTTTTGGGCAATAACCGCTACAGAATTTCAAACATTGTGAAGATTTGTAGCGGTTATTGTAGAACCGCTACAAATTTAATTATTTGTAGCGGTTAGAGTAGCGGTTATTTTAATAACCGCTACTAATATCTGGCCTATTTAAACCCCCACCTCCTTCATTTCTCCTTTTGCTCATTTTGTTTCCTAAGGTTTCTCTGAGTGATTTCTTCGAGATTTGAGCGTTCAGACGTCTCTATAGGAGTTTTTGGTCAGTATTCCGCAGTATTCGCACTTGAGGTACGTATATAACACATATTTTTATTTATATTTGTATTTTTATTATATTTTTACATAATAATGGACTAATTTTTTTTATTAATTTGTACAGTTGATATGGCTTTAGGACAGGATAAGGGGAAGGCCCCTGAGGTCCCCAGACCGACTTTACGGGGTGGCAGCAGCCGGGCAGGGGGCAGACGATCCCACAGGCGACGACCGCAGCAGAGGTGCCTGAGGTAGAGAGGCCAGAGATCAGCGTTGAGGACTTCCTCAACGAGGAGGAGTTCGAGATCCTGATGGGGTTCAGGGAGATGGAGCGGTTCCTCGATGAGGAGGACGCTCGGGAGCAGAACAACCCACGAGGGTCGTCTTCGCGGTCTACTGGGTTTGAGGTGCAGGTCGAAGGTAAATTAATTTTTTAATTTAGTAAATTATTTATTTAAATTAGAAATGTTAACTTTGAATTATAATTTATCTAACGTGCGGTCAACTGTGCAGATGAGCAAGGGAACGTGTCGACGAGAAGGCTGGATGTGGCCGGTCTGAACAGCATGGACCGGTCCCTGCGAGTTATAGTGCCGTGGAACGAGGGCACTGACCAGCCGATCCACAATGGGGGTCACTTGCTCAACCGCTTCCTGAGCGACCTGGGAGCGAATTGGATGCGGTTCCCTCTTCACTTCCCGACGTGGAGGCACACTCCGAAGGGGCCGAAGGACCAGGCTTGGGAGGAGGTGGTTCAGGTAATTAAAACTATTTAATTAATATTTTTTTTAATTAATTCTATTTATTTTTTTTAAATTATGGTTTTTATAATTATTGATATTTAAATGTATTTTTTTCAGCTGCGGTTTGCCGTCTGGGCCAACCGGAAGAGGTACGCCCTCGTGAAGATGGGCGACGCCTGGAGGAACAGGAGGAACCGTATCTTCCACAGGGTGGATGGGGACGGGACGATGCCTCTGGAGCAGTTGCAGGAGAGCGTCCCGGACGGCGTGCCGCCGAACGACTGGGCGCGTTTTGTCCAGTTCAGGAGGAGGCCTCAGGCGCAGGTAATGTATTTATTGTATTTTTGATATATAATTTTGTAATTGTTAAATATTAAATTATAATTTCAATTTAATTTTTATTTAATTTTAAATTATAATACATTTAATTATTTGTTTTTCCAGGAGCTTTCTCAGAGGAACACCGAGATCCGAGCGCAGCAGACGATCCACCACACAGCAGGATCGAAGACCTTTGCTGTGACCTACAGCGAGCTGGTAACTTTTCAAGTGCTTCACTTACTTTTAGCTGATTATGTCATAATACTAATTGTTTTGTAATTGTTTCAGGAGACGAAGGCACAGCAGGAGAACCGTCAGACGGACTATGCGGAGCTGTACGCCATCACACACAGACACCGTGACAGGACTGCGACCTCTCAGCAGGCAGAGGCGGCCATTGTAAGTTATTTTATTATTATATTTTTTATAAAACCAAGTTAATAATGAAAAATGGTAATTATTAATTGTTTCATAAAATGGCAGGAGCGGATGCAGCAGTTGCAGGCTGAGCTGCGACAAACCCAACCTGAGGAGTCACAGGGGTCAGTGGACCCGACGGCTCCTTTGAAGGCGGGTCTGGCTCAGGCTGAGCACCCCGGACGCGTGCGGGGTATGGGGATAGGTGCCAGACCCAGCATGGTCTATGGCAGGAGTGCTGCCTCTGAGGTTGGCAGCTCTAGAGGGGTCAGACGTCGGAGGGATGAGTCTATTAACCAGCTGCGGTCAGATTTGGAGCAGACGCAGCAGCAGCAGATGCAGCAGATGCAGGTGCAGCAGCAGCAGCTGCAGATGTATGCAGATATGATGTACGCTCAGTAGACGCAGTGGCGTGAGATCGAGAACACCATGCTCGAGGGAGCATGGAGTCGTCTGTTCCCGAATGAGCAGCATCCAGCGGTTCCCCCTGTCCCTCGCTACGTCGTCCCGAGTACTACTCCTCCTGCTACAGCTCCTCCTGCTGCTGATGACGATGGTGCGGTTCAGTCTGCGCAGCGGCCCGATCCAGCGGCATCTGAGGGAGCCCCACCTGAGGGTGCACCAGAGGATCAGCCCCCAGCTCCTTAGTTTAGGACATTTTCTTTTGTTTAAACATTTGTAAATATTTATATGAGATTTTATTTCAGAATTTTCTTATTGTGTTTTATATAATTATATTTATATTATTAGATCGTGTTGAAATAATTTATGAATGATTTATATCTAAATTGAAAATAAATAAATAAATAATATATATATTGGTAGCGGTTTTAAGTTAAAACCGCTACAAATCTATCTGTTTGTAGCGGTTATTAGTGTATAACCGCTACAAAGATATATATTTGTAGCGGTTTACCTTTAGAAACCGCTACAAATATATATGTTTGTAGCGGTTATACACTAATAACCGCTACAAACACTCAAATCATTTGAATTTTGAAATTTGCCGCCTTTGTGCACATTTGTAGCGGTTATGTTATGTATAACCGCTACAAATTAGAAAATTATTTTTATATTTAATGTCCAACGGCTTTAATATTAGTAGCGGTTTAATATATATAACCGCTACTAATACGTTGAACATTAGTAGCGGTTTTATATATAAAACCGCTACTAATACTCAACAAGTACATTTTGAATTTCCCACCAATTAACGGCTTGAAAATTAGTAGCGGTTTTATATATATAACCGCTACAAAATTATAAACGTTGGAATTTCTGTAGCGGTTGGTGTAGCGGTTTAATAACCGCTACAAAATTATAAACGTTGGATTTTCAGAATATAAGGTTCTAGGCATTCGTCATTATTTTCTCACTCATCTTCTTCTCTATACTTTCTTTTCTCTCACTTGTAGCTATGGATAAATCATGGATAAGGTTGCCGCGCAATTCTCCTGAATATTTGTACGGATTAAACAGTTTCTTAGATTTCGCATTCACTCACGCCAGCTGTAACGGCAAGATCGTCTGTCCGTGTCGGAAATGCAAGTTCAAGAAGTGGCATGCACGAAATGTTGTGAAGGAACATTTGCTTGTGAAGCCTTTCCCTGAGGACTATACGTTCTGGGCAGTTCATGGTGAGAAGGCCGGCATTAGATATAACGAGGCTTTTCCTCGAAGTTCTCAAGTAGGCGTTCAAGTAGATGAAGATGATCCTGTGAATGATGCTGTGCATGATGCGTTTGGATTTCAAGGCGACAACTTCAACGAAGAAGTGCACGGCTCTGAGCCGGCTTTTATGGGGAATGAAGCAGCTCGGGATTTTTTCAGCTTGATGGATGAGGCAGATCGTCCTTTATATCAAGGTTGTCGCAAATATTCTAAATTATCTTTCTTGATCAAATTGTATCATATCAAGTCCTTGTGTGGGATCACAGATAAGGGAATGTCGATGTTGCTCGACTTATTACAAGATGCATTCCCCGACGCTGAGATTCCCACAACGTTCTACGAGGCCAAGAAGATTATCAACAGGTTGGGGTTGAATTATCAAAAGATTGATGCGTGCCCAAATGATTGTATGCTGTATTGGGGAGATAATTCCAGCAGGGAGACGTGTAAGAGATGTCACACATCGAGGTACAAGACAATTCGGAAGGGGAAAAAGCAGAAGAAGAAACCTGCAAAGATTCTCAGGTACTTCCCTTTGAAACCTCGTCTACAAAGATTATTTATGTCATCTAAAATTGCTGAGCACATGAGGTGGCATGCCGTTGATAAAAACGAAGACGGTAAATTAAGACATCTGCGGGATGCAGCTGCTTGGAAAACGTTTGACAACGACTTTCCAGATTTTGTGACTGACCCCAGAAATGTTCGGCTTGCGTTGGCGACCGACGGTTTTAATCCTTTCGGGAATCTTAGCACAAGTTACAGCATTTGGCTGGTAGTCTTAGTTCCCTACAACTTACCCCCTGGATGTGTATGGAACAAAGCTCTTTCATTATGTCTATGATCATTCCAGGCAAAAAGGCACCGGGCAATGACATCGATGTGTATCTCCAACTGCTTATTGCGGAATTGCTTGACCTGTGGAATGTCGGCTTGGAGACGTACAACGCTCACAGTAAGACTTTGTTCAACATGCGTGCAGCCTTGATGTGGACGATCAGTGACTTTCCTAGCCTTGGTACATTATCTGGTTGGAATGTGCATATTGAGTCGGCGTGTCCAGCTTGCAATTTCGACTCTGACACATTGCGCCTTCCCCACAGCTGAAAGTGGTGCTTTATGGGGCATCGGAGGTTTCTCGATGGAACGCATAAGTTCAGATTGCAACGGAATCGCTTCAATGGGAAACCAGAGAAAAGAGGACCACCTCAGACTTTGTCCGGTACAGATATCTTACAGCAGCTTGAGCATGTTGACTTCGAGTTTAGAAAAAGCGACGATTCAGCATAAACTCGCCAAAAGACGCGCAGGACTTCGGCGCCTCAGCAGTGGAAGAAGATAAGTATTTTCTTCACGCTTCCGTATTGGAGATCTAATTTACTTCGCCACAGTCTTGATGTAATGCACATTGAAAAGAATGTTTGCAACAATGTGCTGTATACGTTGCTTAACGAACCCGGCAAGACAAAAGATCACCTTTAAGCTAGGAAAGATTTACGCGACATGGGAGTTCGTGAAGACGCTTGCGCAGATGAGCATGACAGATTTACACCGGCAAAGTTTACCCTCACAAAACCGAACAAGAATGTGTTCCTCGCGACGTTGAAGAAAATAAAAGTTCCTGATGGGTATTCAAGCAACATTTCTCGATGTGTCGACTTGCAGGCTCGAAAGGTTGCTGGCCTGAAGAGTCACGACTCACATGTTCTTATGCAGCAGTTACTCCCTCTAGCTATAAAGAATACACTTCCTCCCGATGTTTCCATCATTTTGGTGGAACTTTGTTCTTTCTTTCGAAAGTTGTGTTCTAAGGTTTTGATCGTTGAGGAGCTCGATCAGCTGCAGTCAAAAATCATTCTTACGCTTTGTCACTTGGAGATGATCTTTCCTCCGTCCTTTTTTACTGTGATGGTTCACCTCACAGTCTACCTCGTTCATGAAACAAAGCTCGCTGGACTAGTACAATATCGTTGGATGTATCCGATTGAGAGGTACTCATTTTAAATATGTGCTTTCATTTATTGTCCGTATTTAATGTTTGCTGGTCGTCCTTTTCATCATTTTATATCAATTTTCTCTTATGTACTTCGTAGGTTCCTTGGAAATTAAAATCTTACGTGAGGAATAAGGCGTGGCCAGAAGGTTCTATAGCTGAAGGCTATATTGGGGATGAGGTGCTATATTTTTGCTCAAGGTATTTTGATGATCTTGAGACGGCTTTCAACCGCCCGCCTCGTGTTGACGATTGTCCTAAACCTGCACCGACATCAGGAGAATTTATCCCTCATGTTGGTAAACCAGTTGGAGTAACTGAGAACTTCAAACTAACGGCAACTGAGAAGTTCCAAGCACATAGACATGTCTTGATTAATTGCACTCAAGTTGAGCCTTTCATACGGTAAGAATTGTACACTCACATGTATGTTATTCGATCTATATCTTTCGTAACATTTCTCACTTTCATTTCACTAAAGCCTTTCCATTATTAATTGCAGGGAATTCAGAAGTCATGTCAAGCGTCAGCTCAGGATCCGTACACAGACATCCTCAGAAGTTGATAGGAGGGTCCACAGAGAATTCCCCAGCTGGTTTGCGCGCAGAATACTAAATGACCACAACCCACACTCACCAGATTTCAGAGCTCTCGCAATCGGCCCTCTTGATCATGCAAAACGGTTTACAGCATACAATGTCAATGGTTTTAAGTTTTGCACAGTTTCACGGGATCAAGGATTGCAAACATAGAATTCGGGTGTTTATGGCACATTTGGGACAAGGAGTTATGCGAGCAGCAGTGACGCCAACATGTAGTTCGGAGGCGTCCCTTACTATGGCAAGCTTCTTGATGTGGTTGAGCTTAATTATCAAGGCCGTTTCACCGTGACGCTGTTCAAGTGTTTGTGGGCAAATACCACTACTTCTCGGGGACTGACAACTGACGACCTAGGGATCACATCAGTCAATTTCTCACGCCTGATTCATACTGGTATTTCTCAAGATGATGAGCCGTATATTCTAGCTTCAGAGGCACATCAGGTTTATTATGTCGAGGACGAGAGGCATAGGGATTGACACATGGTCGTTCATTTAAAGCCAAGAGACCTTTACGACATGGGTGAAGGCGATAATATCGCCTATGAGAGTGAGCCATTTCAGCCAGCTGATTTTGAAAACTACTTCCCTGAAGGAGATAACAATTTACCTCTACTGCGGTGAGTTTTTTTAAGTCCACGTCATTTCAATTAAATTTTTTAAATTTAATAATACATCAATAACAATAATTTTTCTACAAAATTTCTGTAGGGATGGCGACGATGAGTGATCAAATTCAAGTGTAAAAAATTTGTCTTTACAAAAAATGCAAAAAATTTGTGTTAAAATAAAATGTAAAAAAAAATTTAAAAAAAAATTAAAATAATATTTGAAGCGGTTATTATACCGCTACAAAAATATAAATAACCTCTACTAAATAATAACCGCTACATTAACCGCTACAAATAATTAAACCGCTACAAAAATATAAATAACCGCTACATTAACCGCTACAAATAACACATGAATCCCTATAAATACCCTTATCATAACTCATTCCAAACACTCCCCAATTTCTTTTCACCTTACCCTTCTTTCATTTCCTCTCATTTACAACTTCTTTCCTATGAGTAAAGGAGCTGAATAATACGATCAAATATGGTAACAAGATTTTCAATTTTTTTTAGAATACTTCTTTCCTTTCTATAAAATTTATTCTAACCATTTTTTTTTCTAGATATATCATAACTCCATCTCATTTTCATCTATTTTTCATATACAATTACATTATATTATAAAACATAATAATTCCTTATTACCTAACTATCCTTAATAATATTATTAATATAAATTTTATACTAATCATATTCAATTACATTTTTTCTTTTTAATTTATTAATAAGTTAAACTATTGAATAATAAACTAATTGAAATAGATAAAATGATAACAAATTAAACTATTTAATATAATATTGAAAAAACAGAAAAAAATCAACGTATATTTTTTAAAAAAAATTTAAATATTTGTAGCGGTTATTAAACCGCTACTAAATAACGCGCCTTTTTAGAGCTAAATTTAAATTTTTTGGCGCCAATTTTGAATTTCATGAAATTAGTAGCGGTTTTTAAAACCGCTACTAATTTCATGAAATTCAAAATTAGTAGTGGTTTCTTAACCGCTACAAATAAAAAATGTCATTTGTAACAAATTTTCAATTTTTTATATTTGTAGCGGTTAGTAAACCGCTACAAAGAAAAATTTCTTTTTTAAAGCTCTCAATAAAATTTTTTATATTTGTAGCGGTTATATAACTGCTACAAATATCTCTGGGTATTGTAGCGGTTACTATGAACTGCTACAAAGTTTGTAGCGGTTATTTTTGATTGAGTAGCGGTTTTATAAAACCGCTATAAAACCACTTGCAACGTACGATTTAGTAGCGGTTTGGGTAACCGCTACTAACCTAGTTTGTAGCGGTTAGAACCGCTACGAATACCCATTTTTAACCGCTACTAAATCACGTTTTTTTTGTAGTGACTTTTGCACCTATCCATGAAAGAGGCAGAATCTTTTGGGCCGTGGCCAAGTATATCTTGGTTGCAGCTAAACAAATATCAGCAGCTTTTGCACCACGGCCAAGAAACTTTTGGCCGCCAAAATTATTGCAATATGGTTTGGGTTGTAGCCAAGAAGGCTTGGTTGCAGCCACACCAATTAAAATAAATTTCATTTATCTAGTTTATAGCAGTTATTATGTATTCAGTTATGTTCAGAATCTATAAATATGTAATACTTTCATTTGTAATGATTATCAAAGAATTGTTAGAAAGTTATTATGTTTTGGACTTGAGATTTCAAATTCTGGCTCTAGTATTTTTCTATTCCCTTTTTCTGTTCTATCTTGCATTCTGCAAAAGTTTTGTAGATGGCAGAGCAATATCCTATAGAGCAACAACAACATCCTAGAAGAGTGGTTGGTAAGGTTGAAATGTTGAAATGTTGAAAGTGTTGTTATTGTTGTTGAATTATTCTTGATTATTGATACAATTTCTAATAACTTGTTCAATTTCTAGGTGGTGGTGGTGGGGGGTTAAACCCCAGGGAGTTGGTTTCTTATTACTCTAAGGCTAGACCCCACGAAAAAGTCAAGTAGAAGTTGAAGGGGTCAGGATTTGAGTTCATATTTGAAATTAATGATAAAATCACTCATGTTAAATCAATCTTTCTTGCATTGATAGAGGCCTACGATAGTAGAACCAGGGCCTTCACATTCCCCAAAACGTATTGTATTTTGGCATCAAAGATGTGTTGATGATAAATGGTTTACCAATTGATGGTAAACTAATTGTTTTTTACAGTAACACCCCAAATCTAACAAATCAAGACGTTCTTGAACTTGTTGGGGTTACCCTTACAGGTAATTTGGTTGGTGCGATGCAGCTGATTGAATTTATCAAATCTTTTGATGGAGTGAATGCTGATGAAGAGACATTGAATCGTATAGCCCAAGCAGTAGCCCTCCTCAGCATAGCATGCATGATCTCCCCAGAGATGGGCAAAAATAATGTCCATAAGAAATTTGTAAATTTCCTTAGGGACGTGGAAGAAATAAGTACATATGCATGGGGGGCTGCAAGCTGGGTGAATCTTCACACTAGCTTGAAAGCATGCAAAGCAGATGAAAAAACACACTAGCCTATTTAGATGTGTGTTTGGGTTACAGGTAATCTCTTTAATCTATTTTTTAATTTTTATATTTTTAAAAATATATTTATGTATTTTCATAAATATTTCAAATACAAATGTTTACTTTGTTCCGTTTTTCTTTTTATAGGTATTTTTTCTAACCCATATACCAAAGCTAGTGCCAGTTTGCTTCAAGAAACTTGACCCTCTTACGGTGCGACTATCCTTTCCACTTATGACATCATGGGTGATTGAAATGGCTAATGCTGGATTTTTTTATGGGAAGCATCGGCCTTCGATAGAAGAGCTATGGAAGATCTTTTCCAAGCTAGATCCTAGTGAGATAACATCTACGTTCTTGTCCCTTGAAACTTCCCACTAGAACTTTTTAAGTGCACTGGAAAATTATTTAAAACTGTTGGCTATTTTCCCTTTTCATAGGTGGTTTGGCAGTCATATCACAATCTTGCGCTCAATGATCCCTATCTCCAACAAGGAGAATTAAGGAGATCGTGCACTACTGCTTTGTTCCTGGATCATGTTGTACACCACCTCCTGCAAGTAGCAACTCAATAATATGTTGATGGAGAGCTTGAATTAAATGAGGATTAGTTGTCACAACTTCATGACGTCCCACTTGATTGCCAAAAGGCTAGCAAAGATGCTCTAAAATTGAGCATAGAAAGTTGGAATTCAAGGAGGGAGCACTTGATAAGGACATGATTAGAGATGCATAATGCCGATGCTATTGATAATGAGATCATTGTTAGACCTTCCAGCGAACCTTCCAATGAGACGTTTATCTCCACTAGTGCCAACAATAGATCAGAAATGTTCAACACCTCTATTGCTGATAATTTTGAGGTCCTTTATTCACCAACCAACATTATACATATATTTACACTTCTCCTAGCCATGATTCTTATATCCTTCATACTTCTACCATCAATACTTCAGTTGTATTGACAACAATAGATACAAAGGTACAAGCTTGTTGTCTAGTAAGAGTAGTGGTAAGGGTCGTGGAGCAACTATCAATAATTTTGGTGAGGAGAAAATTCAAGGGCGGAGTGGCAATGATGATCCCAGCGGTGATGGTAGAAATGTTGGTATGGGGGGTAATAGTGAATAGCGGGTTGACAATTTTGATGTAAGAGGTGGTAATGTTGATAGTAGGCATCATGATGAAGATCAAAGAGGCAATGATAATCCTGATGGACCAAACATAGCATCCCAAGCATCTCAATCAACTCTAGGTCATGAAAAAGGGAAAACATCTTAACCTACAAGAATTATGACTAGAAAGGTGAAGACAAGTAAAAGATTGGAAGGTTATGATGTTCCACCCATAGAAAAGGTATCTAAGGCTATGAGGATGGTGAGCTAATAACAATTTTTTCCATCTATTGGTTTGAATTAAATAACAAAAAATCAATATTTTAGAAGTTTTTTCTAACATGAAAGTTTGATTAAATTAGGAAAAACTGGGCAGGATTGGGAGGGATTAATGCTATGTCAAACTAATGAATGGTTACTATTAGGTAAAGTCTCCGGCTTCTCTTAATCTAACCCCAAGCATAAGCGGTGTTAGTGTGTATGCACTTATATATCTTTGAATTATGACAACATGTTCTTCACTTCTAGTTCATATAATTGTTGTAGTTTTGTGAGTTCCACAAAAAGTAAGTAATTTGCCCCATGCAGAAATATAGAGGAAGATGACTCTGCAAATGTAGTAGCTTGTGACTATCAGAAGAGTGCTGGTGCAGGCTCAGCCTTGGAGAAAATGGTTATTGCCTTTAGCTTTGTGATTGAAGCAGTTTGGTGATATTTGCTTCTCACTGGTTTCAATTTTGTTGTTTTAGAACCCAATGAAAGAGTTTTCAATTGAGGTTGTCGGTGGTAGTAAACATCATGAGGACTAGGTTCAGATTCTGATTTTCTGAATGATAAAACAAAGAAGCAGGATTATGTGTTTTCAGATCAAGTTCTCACTTTACTGTCACCATTAGCGGTATATCATTCTGTTTTGGACCAAGAGGTCATGATAATGGTTCCTTAAAGGTAAAGTAGGTTAACTAAAGCATCTAGTTGATTTAAAATCTTGCTAGGAGTTAACTATACAGCTTAATCATGTCTGGTACTATAGAAATGAATACTATTTCTAATTCTATGGTATTTTCTCTATGTAAGTACTGAAAGTAAGCTTTCTATATTCACGGTCTAGATTCAGCAATCTGGATGGGATAAATTATTATATCTTTTATCCCTTCTGACTTTAAAAAGACTATAGCAAAGACAACCAAAGCAAATGTGAGAAATGGAACCTGCAAGTGGGTGGACCTAATCTATGAAACTACAAGACTTCTTCAAGACCTTAAAACAAGATAATATGATGATAAACTTTATAAACTTGTTGTTGGAATGGTATGTTCTTTTATAACCTTATATTGTTATTATAATCATATTCTGCCTTATTGTCAAAATTTAACTATGTCATTTGCATAATTGCCTTTATTATATAAACTACTCATGCGTATGCCATTTTTTTGGTGGGAAACAAAGTCTAGGGCTCCCATATTTTGATTATATTTTCTAATTCTATGATGCAATGACCAAAGAAATATTTCAACATTCATTTACTAATTAATGAATTTCTCTTTCAAAACCTTCTAGTTTAAATGGCTTTTATATTGGGAATTAAATTTAATTAATACTATGACTCATATGCTAAGAATGTAACAACTCTTGTATGAGGTTTAGGTAGAAATGTTCCATGTTGCAATTAGAAAGCACAATACTTTATCTTCTTCCAGGCAATTCAGAACTTATTTTAGAAGAGACTGCTGATTTCATTTTTCTTTCATTTCCAATCCATACTCGCATCTAGAAAGAATTAATCTGTCTTATTTGCATTACATAATACTCTTGCATTAATTTTTCACTGTTGTTCATCTTTATCGAATAGAAGTTGGTATTTACTTGTCTGCAGACCTAAATGGCCCACTTCTTCCGTTGTATCATCATATGGATTAACCATTGCTATGGCATACCGTTTGCCTCATATGGTACACATTATATTGCCTCATATGGATTAATACTAGTAGTACAACCATAAAAAGAGGCCTCACTTCATACTTGGAGCTTCATCTTCTAGTGGAGATCTCTATACATATGTGATTATTTACCACCTCTTGGTGACACTGCAGTGCCAGAGATGCTTTTGAAAATTCTTGAACTATATCAAAATGAAGGTCTATATCTTATGCATGTATTTTCAGTATGAAGATTCTTATATTTGGTAATTCGTGTGTATGTGTGTGTGATGTTTTAACCTTCACCAATATTCTCTCTTCCAAGGCTGCATACTTGATGATGAGAGGGCAAAGTTGTATGCTAGTGTGGTGAATAAAGGTTGTACCTTTAGGTTTGTCTTTGCTACTGCTGTAACCCCCTTCCCACCTTAGGCCGAGATTAAGTTCTTAAACTCATAATTAAGTTGTACTTAGAGACCATATTTCGAAATGGGACTTATTAAGATACTCATTTGCCCAAAAATCGGATTTTTCAAAACTTATTCACAATGGTCCCAAGTTCTCACTATAAAATAATACTGGCCTGAACAGGTGGATTCTATTTACAATTATCAGAGTGCAAATAAGTTCCCGACACACTCGGGTTCCATTCATAACAAAAAGGGATTTACAAAAGGCACATAGCCTACAATTCATACCCTTTTACTTAGGGATTACACAAAATCTACTATATACCATTCCAAAATATACAATGATAACCATAATCTCCAAAATATACTCCTAAACAGGAGTTCTAACTACTCTTCGTCGCCCGCTTGCCTTTCGATCCTTCATCCCTGTCTAAAAGGGTTAATTTTGGGAGAGTGAGATTCTAAAGAATCCCCGTAGTAACAAGTCAATCATATAATGTACAACAATAATGCATGTAATCAAATCATCATCCACACAAGCAACTACAACGGCAGTTGCAGCGGCAATGGTTAGTATGACACATGTCATCCCTGACGATTGCTCACGCTGAATTGCTCACGTTATATTGCATCACAACAATCAACACAGTATAATTCACCACAGCTGGGATCCATATAAAGCATATCATATTCACAAGCCACATAGGCAAGATACACACACACAGCCCACGGCTGGTTTTCACATACGCCGCCCCCACGGGTCGGATTCACAAAGATCCATGTCGATTACGACGGCAGTCCAACGACCGACTAGAGATGACCACTGTCACTCCCTACACGGCTCACGCTGACCTGCTCGCGCCGTAATGGACCATGACACACATTTTACAAGTTCAATGATAAGATATGCCTACCAAAACATCATACAAGATATGAGAGAAAAGTCACTACCTGAGTTCTTCCGGGCGTGTCCTAGCGCCGGTCTCTCCCGAGGAAGGCAAATGTCAAATCCTATATTCACAATTAGGGACGAAGAGTTATTCTCTATTCCAAGACTTAATTCACTTAATATCACTTAATGGGTTATCATTATTGCTCTTTTAGAGTCATTAAATACCCCTAACAACACTCCTAAAGGGTAGGAAGAACTATCCCAAAGATCCCCTTTTGGAAGCACAAAAACTCAGATTTTACACTGATTCACTCGAGCACAGACGACCATGCTCGAGCACGATGTACGGACACTCGAGTGAAAACGGATTCACTCGAGTGATGGTACGGACATCACTCGGGCACAAGAGAGAGTGAGGACAGAAAGCACTTGCCCGAGAGCACAACACCTTTCAAGGAAGAGAATCACTCGAGCACAAAATCTTCACTTGAGCACAAACTCCTCACTCGAGTGAAAGCCAAATGCCTCACTCGAGCACCCGCGAGCACCACGCCACGAGTGACAACCCGAGAGCACCACCCTCACCCGAGGCACAAGCTCACTCGAGCACACCCTCAGTGCTCGGGTGAGACGACCGTGCTTGCGAGTGTCAGAGCACACTCTCGACATCCACCAGCGAGTGAAGATCAGAAGGCAACCCTTCACTCTTGACTCCCCCTATCACTCGAGCAGACCATGCTCACTCGAGCATGTTCTTCGCTCACTCGAGCACAAAGCGATGCACTCGAGAATCATTCACCAAAACCCAGGTGCACTCGAAGCAAAAAGGGAAAACTCGCATATCACTCGAGCAGGTTCTTCCTCACTCGAGCAATGTTCAAACATCACTCGAGCACACCCCTGTCTGCTCGAGTGAATCCCTCAGATACCAGAAAACGCAGAAACCAGAGGCATCTTCCCTAACCTTTGCCCAATTGATTCCTATGGACTCAAAACTTAACCCAAAGCCATTCCCACACAAAAACACCCAATAAACTCAATGGAATCCTCAGAATCATCAAAATCCTACTCCATTATCATGCTTTGGGTTTTAGGCAACAAATTCAACAAGATATCAATCTTAACCAAACTTCACATTTCAACTTCTAATCAATCTATCTATCACATACTCATTCCAAAACACCATTCTCATGCCAAAAACATACCAAACGAACAGTGGCATCCAATTTTTGGATTCAAGCCAAAATTCCCAGAATTATAAACTACTTCAAATGGTATGAAACTTAGATAGATAGATTAGTTCACTCACCTTATCAACTTCTCCAAAGGGAGTTCTTGATTCACCAACAATCAGATTTTTGTGTGGCACAAATCAACACCAAATGGCTACACTACATACACCAAAATGAAGCCAATGATTCAAGGATCAACATTTAGGAAGTGAGTTTGAGCAAAAGAGATCATTTACTTACCCCAAATCACTAGTTCTTCTTTCTCTTTCTTGCCTAGCTAAACCGCCGGAAATGGAGGAAGAGAAGAGAGAGAAACGAGAGAGAGAGATGGAGAGATGGAGTGAGAGAGAGAAAAGAGGAAAAGTGCCCATTTGTCCTCATTAGATCTCATCCAATGGCCACCACAATGCCACATGTCAGCATCTCCTTTATTCCCTCAATAAACTCACACAAGCTTAATACACTAGATTCCGACCCACGGTCAAGGAAATCTCAACCCTTGATCTTAAATACCACTCATATGCAATAATATTTCCAATTTCCACTAATTATGACATAAATTAATATTGTCATAAAATACATAATAATTCCAATAAATTCATAATTATCATTAATAATCATGATTATCCCTTAATCAAAAATTGGGATATTACAACTGCAATGTTTGGTTGATCCTCAGAAGCACTATTTTGGCTTCAGCTGCCTTAAGCACACAAACATCTCAACAAGCTTTTGAATAAGCCTTTATAAAAAGGACATGTATCAGAACCATTCCCCGAGGTTGATAGGAAATCTATGCTATCTAGGATCACATCAAAAGGAAAATCGGCAGAAAAAATGGGCAGAGATGTAATGGTAAGTCATCACCTCTTTGATCACTTAACATGCCTTGGTGTCCCAAATTTTCACTTTTGTTTGAGCTTGGCAATTTAATTAGTAGAGTTAAGGTCAGCTTAGGTTGATGGCGTTTGACCACTTTTAATTAGTTTTTACCTAGTCCGTATTTTCTAACATATAACATTATAGGTTAGAGTTTGGTAGCCTGATGCATTCTCTACCCATAAAATTTGATAATATATGATATCATCTGAATTTTAACCATATTAGTCTGACACATTAAATGTCCCTTATATCTGTTTCTTGCATTATAGAATACTCTTTTGTACGTGCATGCCCGAATTGAAACTGAATACTTTACAAGAACTGAGTATTTTACAGGAATTCGCTCCTTAAACCTCATGCAGTAGTAATTTGGCAGGCAAGGGACCTTATGAGGTAAAAAGGCACCAGCTGGCATGACATGACACTCAAATACATGGCAAGCCTCACTATTCCTTACTTAAACTAATTCCTTAGCTTCTTCCTCGTGGCTTTAGCTTCTTTGCTTCATCTACCCGTAAGAATTAATTCATTTGTTTGTTCTTTTATGTTAGTCTCTCTCTCTCTCTCTCTAAAAATGACACTAGATGGGGGAAGAGGCATTTGAATCAGGAATATTAGTTAGGTGTTTTCAGTTATTTGTGTCTTATATTTATCCTTGTTTTTCTACTATGTGCTTTGTTTGACATGGGAAATTAGTTTTTGTGTATCGAAACAAAATCTATTTTGACAAGAGTCCATTGGTTTCAGAACTCTAAATTTCAACTATATATATTCCTCAGTACATTGCACAGCCCCCCTCTCTCTCATGCGCACATGCACCACCACACACATAAACCTTACACACTCCTTATTTAGCCTTGGCTCATTAATTGTAGGTCTATTAGCTACGAGGCCATCAAAATTCCTTTTACATACTGATGTGTAATTGGAAGAGAATTCTCTTTTGTTTGAAACTAGGTTTCGCCTAAACCATGAAGTTTTCATTTAATTTCAAGATTTACAAAGCTCTTCATGACCTTAACTTGTTATTGAATTGCACAATTTATAGAGCATGGGTTCAATCGCTACAGTTTTTGAACCTGAGCTTGATAAGTTTGTTTGTGCTACATGTCTTGATAGTTTTAAATTTTGAAATCAACTCTAAATTTCAACTACTTGAACTCTAATGTGCACTTGAGACATATGACTCTGCTTTGTAATTTATGGATTCTGTGGAATTATGTTCTGAATACACACTTGATTTTTGAATTTTTCAAATTCCTTTTGCATACTGATGTGTAATTGGAAGAGAATTCTCTTTTGTTTGAAACCAAGTTTTGCCTAAACTCCATGAAGTTTTCATTTAATTTCAAGATTTACAAAGCTCTTCATGACCTTAACTTGGCTTCAATCACTACTGTTTTTGAACCTGAGCTTGATAAGTTTTTTTGTGCTACATGTCTTGGAATGCTTTAAATTCTGAAATCAACTGTGTTGATATTACCTCAAACTAGATCTTTGCTCTGAGATATTTTGAGGTCATAAATGAAGGTAGTGAGGAGTAGGTTCGGGCTTGGAATATTGATGGCAAATTGGTATGAGCTAGATTTTAAGTTTGAGGGAATCTCTCTTACCTTTGGTTAGAACTTTGTTTTTATTAGGAGTTTATTTCTAGATTTCTCTTAGGAGTCATCATATCACTTCTCTATGTCTGACTTGGCTTAGTCCAATTAGTAGGATTTTCCAACCAAAGAAGAGCACGATGTGCTCAGTGTAAGTTTCAATTGTGACACTCTATTTACTCTGGTTGTAAACTTGGAGTTGTAAAATCTGTAGAAAACACATTTCAGAATTTCAAGATGAATCTGCAGGGTTTAAACATGAAAGATTCTCTATGAATTTGTTCATTTTTCAAAGTGTTCATGTTGGGAAATGCTCTCTTGATTGCCTACATATATTTAGTGGTGTAGAAATATTTGGCTCTAAAAGCTTATTGGGATTGTTAAGAATTAGGCTTGAACTTACAAGAATTTGATTTGAGGTTAGAGTAGTTGTGCTGCTAAGGATAGCTTATGGAATACAAGATTGGAGTTTGGGTTAATTTCACTTATGATTTTAGTTTAGTAAAATTTGTGTTCTTTGTTTGACATGGGAAATTGCTGATCATTTGTTACTGAATTATGTTTGGTTTGTATTAATTCAGTCTAGTTTCTTTGTTCATTGTTCTCTTGTGAATATGGTACATAGAAGAAAATGAATTTGTGATTGTGTGTCTTTATTGATGTTTTATGATTGTGTGTGATTCAAGATGAATTTGTGGTGAGGTTGATATAGTTGTGGTGTTATGTGCTATGTTCATAAGCTAGAAAGCATGAAAAATCCTTCTCTCTGTGTGTTTCGACTTTTGGTGCTGATATCTGAAGCAGGTTAGAAAGTTTTGGGTTGCAACCAAGAAGAAGACAGAAGCTTTTGGGCCGCGACGAAGAATCTATTGGCTATGATCAAACACATATCATCAACTTTTGTGCCGCTGCAATACACTTTTTGCCGCAACTAAACTTATTGCATTTGGTTTTGGGCTGCAGCCAAGCCACACCCATTAAAACAATTTAAACCTACTTTTTTTCCTAACTCTTCCTTACTCTGTCGAAGATCCACTCTACTTTGGTTTCAACTCTTAGTCTCTGCCATCGCAACTCAGAAGCAGTGTTCTAGTCAAAGTTTTCGGTAATATGCCCTTTTGTTCTAAGGTAATTTTCTGCTATGTTTTGTTAAGATTTTGTTAGCTTAGAGTTGAGATTATTATGAGGTTGCCAAATTTGGGGTGTTTGATGTGGACAAATTGAAGAACTTAAGGTTGAATTGTGTGTGTGATTTGAGGAGTAGCATCGTTTGTCTGTGAATATAGCCACTGTGGTGTTACTTTGCTCTAATTCACCTATTAATGTCTTAAAAGTTATTAATAGCTTGTGCTGGAAAGATTATCTAGTTGTGGTTTTGACTCACTCTGTATATGTGTTCCCTATCATGAGAACTGAACAAGATTTGGTAGTTTTGAAAATGTGGTTGCTAAGGAAAATTTCAATTGTGAAACTCTATTTAACTCTGGTTGTAAACTTAGAGCTCCAGAATTTGTGGAGACCATATTTCAGAACTTCAAGATGAACCTACAGGATTTAAACATGAAAGATTCTATGTGAATTTGTTCAATTTTCATAGTGCTCATATTGGGAAAAGCTTTCTTGATTGCTTGCATATATTTCTTTTCCACAGGTAACAATTGGTCCCGTCAACTATTTTACTATAAGGCTGATAATAGTCGCGGTACTGATAAGCCTTGCATCAAGTGTGAAGCGTTCATACGAGGTCCAGGTCAAGCCTCTTGACCTGGAAGCTCAAGGCCCAAACTACCCCACTTCGCCTTCATAGATGACCCCAGTGCCTTGCATCCAAAAACTTCCACCCAAGCCTCCGATTTCACCTTCCATTCAAATGGCAATGGTCACTATGAGCACTGGAGGGTGGCGCTTACACGTATAGGCTTTTTGTTATATGTCTTTTGTTGTTTTTAGGTCGAAGGATATTTTGTTATTAGCTAAAAATAAATCATTCTTTTTAAATATATTTTGTATTTAAATGACAAATTAAAAGCTTTTTGTTGAAAAACCTAATAATAACTGTAGGTTTTTTTTTAAAAAAAAACCTTACTTTTAATGAATTATGGATTGCACCTGCTATGAGCCATTAACTGTTTGATGTTTATTATTTATATTGATCATATGATTATGATTATGTTTTTTTTTACAATAGATATGGAGCTTCTCTAAAATTATATATTTTTTATTCCTAATTAAAATTTGTGTTGATTTCAAAAATAAAATGATAATTCTTAAAAAAATTGAATAAATTGTGTTATAAAGAATTTTGTTTAGTTAAGTGAAATTTAGAAATTCAAGATAGTTGAGAAAATAAAATATGGGATGAAATTTGCCATTCGAATGGGAGGTGGAAGTTTTTTGATGTGAGGCAACGGGCTTGTCAGTGAAGGCAAAGGAGGGTTGGTTGGGACTTGAGCTTCCAGGTCAAAAGGCTTGACCTGAACCTCATATGAATGCTTCACGCTTGATACAAAACCTATCAGTACCATAACTATTGGAAGCCCAACAATGAAATAGTTGATGACACTAATTCCTACCTGTGGAGAAAAAAACACAGAGCATCTAGACGAATCAAGGAAAAGATGTCAACATTGCACCAATAAAAAACAATAACACCAAAATCTTAACATGATAACCAAAACTGGCAAAACAATTTCCATTATAACAATCAAGGAAGCAAAAAAATGAAGAGTGTTTTTAATTATTGCAGGTTGGTTAATCATGATCAAACTGTCAACAAATCATATGATTAAGTTATTTTAGTGGAAAGTTAAAGCTAACAAAAAAAATCTTGTCATGGATAATTTTATGTCCCAATAAATCTTATCATTATAATTTCGTTAATAACACCATATAAACTTGATCTAAATTAAAAATAAATTATATTAATTCCTTCGAATGGATTAAAATTATGTATTTTTACAATTTTCTATATATACATATCTATTGTAATTTATTATATATGTCAAAAAAATTATATATATATATATATATAATTATATTTTTTTATTTCCAATTAAAATTTTTGTTGATTTCAAAAATAAAATGATAATTCTTAAAAAATTGGATGAATTTTGTGTTATTTTATCCATAGATATATAATGTATGTTATAAAAAATAGAGAATTTAGTTTAGTCAAGTGAAATTTAAAAATTCAAGATAGTTGAAAAAATAAAATATGGGATGAAATTTAGGAGAGGTAATTTAGTATTTTTAAATTTATTTTGATATTTGGACATTGTAAATGAATATAATTTTTATAGCCCTATTTAATAAAAATCATTTGTTCTATTTACATAAATTTTTATTTAAAAAAATAAAAAATACAATGGGAATTCAGCTGGAAATTAGAACCTTTAACATAAAATATGGGTACTGTGCAAACTTAACCGGAATTTTTAACATAAAATTAAATTATACCAGTTCCTTCAAATGGAATAAAATTACAACATGTTTTTATAATTTTTTAGTTATAAAAATTATTTTTTCATATATATAATAAATTACAATAGATATGCAGTTTTCCAAAATTATATTTTTTTATTTTCAAATAAATGTTGTCATGATTTTGTATTATTTTATCAATAGATATATAATGTATGTTGTTAAAAATAGAGAATTTTTTTAAGTTAAGTGAAATCTAGAAATTCAAGATAATTGAAAAAAAAATAAAATATGGGATTAAATTTGTGAGGGGTAATTTAGTATTTTTAAATTTATATTTTGATATTTTCACATTGTAAATGATTATAATTTTTATAGTCTTATTTAATAAATATCATTTGTTCTGAGTCCTTTATTACTATTTTTCCTTAAAACAATATGAAAAATGAAAACAAATCACCGAAAACCATAGGATGAGAATAATTTAAATAATAATTATGTCATAAAACAATTTAACTAATTTTTTAATCTTAAATATATAAATAAATTTTTATTAAAAAAATTTTAAAAAAAACAATGAGAGTTCAGATGGAAATTAGAAACTTTAACTATCACACGAGATAATATACACAATTTTTAATTTATTTAATAACTAGGCCCACGTCACCTCATATGGCAAATTATGGTGTATTGTACAAATTTAACTGGAATTTTTAACATAAAATTAAATTATACCAGTTCCTTCAAATGGAATAAAATTACATGTTTTTATAAGTTTGTGAGGGCTAGTTTAGTATTTTAAATTTATATTTTGATATTTTCACAACGGAAATTATTATAATTTTTCTAGTCCTATTTAATAAATATCATTTGTCTGAGTCCTTTATTACCATTTTCCCTTAAAATAACATGAGAAATTAAAACAAATCACCGAAAACCATAAGATGACAATAATTTAAACAAAAATTATGCAATAAAAAAATTTAACTAATTTTTTAATGTTAAATATATATAAATAAATTTTTATTAAAAACAATCAAAGTTAAGGACTTAAGGTGGAAATTTTATCTGTATAAATTAAATAGGGAAAATTCCATTTAAATACCATTTGAAATAACAAAACCCACAAAAGTCTTTTATAATATCTAAAGGACAGAAAAGTGATCTGGGATGTTTCAGGGATACTGAAGTTTAAGGCTAAAGACCAAAATACCTTCCACACTCATTTACTCACACACACAGATTCCTCACAGGCAAAAACTGAACCCCTGGCCATCATCATCGTCCGCAAATCAGCAAGCATGGGTGGAAGCCGTCCCTAAATTGATGAATGTTTATCTTCTTCCTTAATCAGAGTGGTTGCCGTTCTCTTTTCTTGCCGCCGACGTCGATGTGATGAGTTATTGGATGTTTGGGATCCCGATCTGTCTCTCTTTGGTCCACAAATCTCTGTCGCTCTCTGCTCTGGTCTCCTTCTCTGAGCTGTCTTCCCTCTATCGGCAGCATAGGTGCTTCGCCGTCTTGGATCTGTCTTCCCATCTTGCCTATACACGGAGAAGAAGATGAACTGAAACTTAACACTGAGAGAGAGAGAGAGAGAGAGAGATCAGTACAATGTGGCTCCCTCTGGAATAGCATGCTTGAATTTCAACATGTGAAATCGTAATGTTAACTTGACATTTTCTAATGTATATTGTAGTTGCTGTCATGAAGATTCTGGTGTTTTGTGAATTCCATTGCTGCACTTGTCATTCTTATTACAACAGTTGTTAATGGTGACAATTTATTGTAATTAAAGCATACATGAAGAAACACCTTATTTTAGGTTCATGACTTGTATAGATTGGATGTACGTGGAATGAATAATGTCAGTTTGCCATTTGATACTTTGTCTATAAGTTGCTGTCATGGGAATGGGAATGATAAGGTTTTTAATGATTTTAGCGATAATGGTAATGAGAATGACAACTTAATATTTCCAAACATTGTGTGGAAGTGTTTGCCCAGAAGAGGGGGACGCTGACAAATTAAGCAATGTGATTAATAAAGTTTTTAATGGGTTTGACGACAAGGGTAATGGGAATGACACTTTAATATTTCCAAACATTAAGTATGGAAGTGTTTGCCCAGAAGGAGGGACGCTGACAAATTCAATAATGTGATTAACAAAGTTTTTAATGGGTTTGACAACAAGGGTAATGGGAATGACAACTTATTATCTCCAAACATTAAGTGTGGAAGTGTTCTCCAAAATGGGAGGATGCTGACAAGTTCAATAATGAGAATGATAACGTTAGTAATGGTTTTGACGAGAATGGTAATGAGATTGACAACTAACCCTAACCAACTTTATAAGTGAAAGTGTTGGCTCAAAAGAGGAGAACGCTGACAAGTTTAATAATGAAAATGACTGTTAGGAAACAATATCCCACTTAATTAGGGATTGTCAGCATCCTACATAATCAGGGATTATGATTAGTATCCCTCACCATAATGTGTTATAATGAGCCATTAATGCTGAGGCTCCTACTTTGTATATAAATACCTAATGTATACATGAATGATATATGAAATACAACTTGATATATTCTGATTACATGGTATCAGAGCCTAGGAGCTCTCTGAATTTCATTTTTTCTTCCAAGCGCTGTTATGATTTCTGGGTTCTCCTCTGTCCGTCATTGTTCACGCGCAAGGGGGTCCGGTGGCCGGAGGATTTTGGGAACACGTGCCCCACAGGCAGCCTCGTCGTCGCCCGTTCGGCCGTTCCCCGGAGGATCGCCTCCATCTGAGCTGCGCGTGGCTGTCACGCGCCGCCCTCAGTCTCGCCGGAACTGCACGTGCCGGCGCGTGAGAGTGACCTCCGGCGAGTTTTCCGCCACCGTTTGCTATGCCGACGTCGACTCACTGCTGTCGTCCTTCCTGTGGTGGTTTCGTGTTGTGGGTCTCTCCAATTAGGATCTTTGTGGTTGATTTCGGCATTTGATCTTGTTGGCTGTGTGTTTTTTGCTTCTGTTCTGGTATGGTTCTACCCTAATTGCTCTCTTGGCTGTCTTTGGGAACTGCTGCGGTCTTACTTCAGCATTTTTGGTTATACCTTGCCTCTGTCTCCAGTGTGTTTCTGCCCTATTTACCTCTATTAGCTTAGAAGCCTATTTGGTTTTCCTTTGTGTTGCTTGGCTTCACTCTTTTGGGGCTGTTTGGTGGTTGTGGTGGTGAGCCCATTTTGGTTAATTGCTTGGTGCTCTCTATTTGTATTAATGGCTGATTCCAAGGCTAGTGTTACTACTGAAATTCTCCATGTGACCAACAAAATCACTGAGCACAAATTGACCTGGACAAACTATATGGATTGGAGCAAGACTGTACGCATGTACTTGCTTAATATTGAGAAAGAGGGCCATTTGACTGATACGCCTCCTACGGATGACCCGAAAATGGCTTGGGCTCGAGCTGATGCCCGTTTATTCCTACAAATTCAGAATTCCATTGGCAGTGAAATCCTTCCCTCGGTTAGTCACTGTAATACTGTTAAGGAACTGATGAGCTGCTTGGAATTTCTGTACTCTGGAAAAGGCAATATTACTCGCATTCATGATGTCTGTAAGGGATTCTACCGTGCTGACCAGCAGGGCCGTTCTTTGAAGGTGTTTTATGTGGAGTTTAAGAAAATGTATGAAGAGTTGAAGATGTTAATGCCACCTACTACTGACCTTAAAGTCCAAGTTGATAATATGGAGAAACTGGCGATTATCAGCTTTCTTACTGCTCTTGATCCAGCCTATGAGACAGTTCGTTCCCAGGTTCTGTCTAGTTCTGACCTTCCTTCGCTTCAGGATGTGTACTCTCGTATGCACCGTGCAGATAGTCTCTTACACCCGACTCCTACTCCTAATGCTAGTGCGTTAGCTGGCCGTGGTCCCACTGATAACCGTCACTAGAGTTTTGTGCAAATTGGAAGTAGTACACCATCTTCGGCCTCTGCTGATTCGTGACACCAAGGTCCTCCTCGCTCCGGGAACAATACACCGACCCCTGGTCCTATTGTTTGCTTCTATTGTAAAGAACCTGGTCATACCAAACGATACTGTCGTAAGTTGCAAAACAAGCTGCAACGTACTGGAGCTGCCCATATGGCCCAATCCTCATATCAGTTGGCCAATGTTCCCTCCATTCCGAGTGCACTTGCTACAGGTAACGGTGACTCATGCCTTGCTACTTCTTCCTCGAAGTGGATCATCGATTCCGGTGCCACTGACCACATGACAGGTAACCATCATTTGTTCTCTACATATGTACCTTATGCCAACCCCTCATCCATCACTATTGCCAATGGTTCTGCTTCCCGTGTCCTTGGATCTGGCATTGTTACACCTACATCCTCTGTTTCTTTATCGTCTGTCCTTAATGTTCCTGACCTTGCCTTTAATCTTTTGTCTCCTAGCAAGCTTACTCGTCAGTTGAACTGTTTTACCTCACTTTTTCCTGACCATTGTGTGATTCAGGATCTTACGACGAAGCGGATTATTGGTAAGGGATATGAATCTGACGGTAATTACTTTCTTGACGATCGGGTGCCGCATTCAGTTGCTTGCTCTGGTGGTTCCTCTCCATTTGAAGTTCATTGTTGTTTAGGTCATGTGTCATTGTCTTCCTTGAAGAGATTATATCCTCAGTTTCATCATTTGTCATCTTTAGAGTGTGAGTCGTGTCAGTTTGCCAAACACCACCGTGTTCACCTGGCACCTTGTGTCAATAAACGGGCTGCATCCCCCTTTGACTTAGTTCATTCTGATGTTTGGGGTCCTTGTCCTGTCGTGTCTATGTCTGGTTTTAAGTACTTTGTTACTTTCGTTGATGATTTCTCTCGAACCACCTGGCTTTATTTAATGAAAAATCGTTCTGAGTTATTTTCTCACTTTTGCAATTTTTGTGAAGAGATCAAAACTCAGTTTGGTGTATCTGTGAAAACCTTACGCAGTGATAATGCTAAAGAGTATTTCTCTACCCAATTTCACGACTATATGCTTACACATGGAATGCTTCATTAGTCCTCTTGTTCAGATACACGTGCTCAGAATGGTGTAGCTGAAAGAAAGAACCGACACTTATTAGAAGTTGCCCGCGCCCTCATGTTTCAAATGCATGTTCCTAAATCCTTTTGGGCGGATGCTGTGTCCACCGCCTGCTTCCTTATTAATCGTATGCCATCTCCTGTTCTCAGCAGTGACATTCCATACACAACTTTGTTTCCTTCCAAACCCTTGTTTCCTATTTATCCCAAAATCTTTGGTTGTGTCTATTTTGTCCGAGATATTCGTCCCTGTGTCACTAAACTTGATCCTAAATCTCTCAAGTGTGTCTTTCTTGGCTATTCTAGGGTTCAGAAGGGTTATCGGTGTTATTTTACCGATCTTCGACGCTATCTTGTGTCTACCGATGTTACTTTCCATGAGTCCACTTCGTTCTTTCCTGTCCCTGTTCTCCCTCCATCTCCTACCCCTGACCCCGTCCTTGATCACCTCTTAGTGTATGAGGTTCATTCCCCACCAGTGCAAGAGTCTGTGCCGGCCCCTGCTCCACCGCCGATCCACCATGTTTATCAGAGACGTCATAAGAAAAGTAATGCCGCTGCTCGTATTTCTGACCTACCAATACCCGCCTTGGCGCCTGATCCGCACTTAGTCCCTTCGTCTTCTCCTATTTCTGACCCTATACCAGTGCCTAATACTTTAGATCCTCCTGCCCCTTCTGCTGACTTGCCCATTGCCCTCCGTAAAGGTAAACACACGTGTACGTACCCGATTTCCTCGTTTGTTTCCTATAATCACCTGACGCCCACATCATGTTCCTTCATAGCATCCTTAGACTCTCTTACTATTCCCACCAATCTTTCCCAAGCCTTGGCCCATCCCGGTTGGTGTGCTGCGATGGAAGAAGAAATGATGGCCCTTGATAAGGCTGGTACCTGGACTCTTGTTGATTTACCTCCTGAAAAGAAGGCTATTGGGTGTAAGTGGGTGTTTGCCGTTAAGACGAAAGCTGATGGCACCTTGGAACGATTGAAAGCTCGATTGGTTGCTAAGGGTTATGCTCAAATGTATGGTGTTGACTACTCCGAAACTTTCTCCCCTATGGCCAAGTCCTCTGTTTGTCTGTTTATCTCTATGGCAGCTACCCATGGATAGGATCTTCATCAACTGGATGTTAAGAATGCTTTTTTGAATGGTGATCTTCTTGAGGAAGTCTACATGGAGCAACCGTCTGGCTTTGTTGCTCAAGGGGAGCTTGGCAAGGTATGCCACCCTCAGAAGTCTTTATATGGTTTGAAACAGAGCCCTCGTGCTTGGTTTGATAGATTCAGTTCTGTGGTTAAGAAATTTGGTCTGAACCAAAGTAAATGTGATCATTCTGTGTTTTATCAACGAACGGAGGCTGGCATAATTCTCTTAGTGGTCTATGTTGATGACATTGTTATTACAGGTAATGATACGTCAGGGATCTCATCACTCAAGGCCTTTCTTAATTCTCATTTCCAAACAAAGGATTTGGGTCTGTTAAAGTACTTTCTTGGAATCAAAGTTATGAGAAGCAAGAAAGGCATTCTCCTAACCCAGCAGAAGTATGTCCTTGATCTACTGAAAGAAACTGGGAAACTCGGGGCAACACCCAGTAGCTGCCCAATGATTCATAATCCCTTTTTAGATATTGATGATAGTGTGCCATTTGATGAACTACCCGAGGATGTGAGAAAAAAGATTGATCCTGAGAAGATTAAACCATTTTCCTACCCTGAACGATACCGAAGGCTGATTGGAAAATTAAACTATCTCACGGTAACTCGCCCTGATGTAACCTTTTCTGTTAGTCGACTTAGTCAATTCATGGTAGCACCGACCGTTGCTCAGTGGGAAGCTTTGGAACATGTCCTGCATTATTTGAAGGGGCCCCTGGTCGTGGTATACTCTATACGAATCATGGTCATACAAAGATTGAGTGTTTCTGTGATGCAGATCATGCGGGGTCAAAGACGACTAGGAGGTCCACTACAGGCTATTGCGTTCTGGTTGGTGGAAACTTGGTATCTTGGCGGAGCAAGAAGTAGGACGTAGTGGCCAAGTCTAGTGCAGAGGCCGAGTATCGAGCCATGTCTCAATCCGTACAGGAGATTGTGTGGATTCACCAGTTAATGAAGGAGGTTGGCCTTGCCACGTCATTACCTATGAAGTTGTGGTGTGATAATAAAGCTGCCTTACATATAGCTTCCAACTCCGTGTTCCATGAACGTACGAAACACATTGAGATTGATTGCCATTTTGTGCGTGACAAGATCAAAGAGAACTTTATTTCTACAGGGCATGTCCCATCTAGTGATCAGTTGGGTGACTTGTTAACTAAGGCCTTGGATGGCACACGGGTTTACTATCTTTGTAACAAGTTGGGCTTGATTAACATCTATGCTCCAACTTGAGGGGGAGTGTTAGGAAACAATATCCCACTTAATTAGGGATTGTCAGTATCCCACATAATTAGGGATTGTGATTAGTATCCCTCACCATAATGTGTTATAATGAGCCATTTGTTATATATGAATAGTTTTGATGATGTCAAATATAGATGTCAAATATGAGCAAAAAGTTTGTATAATATACTTATCTTCCACATTGACTAACTACCATATTTAATGTTGTATATCTTGTAGATTAGTCATAGACATCATTGTGGGTTGATGTTATAATGCCTCATATGTGGAGAATGATCTCAAGAAGAAAATCAAGAGACAAGGGATTGAAGAAAGAAGGCATTGCAAGAACTAATAGGAATATCAAGCAAAGATTGAAGATATTCATCAAGAAGATTGAAGTTGGGTTATGAAGAATGATCATCAAGAGGAAAAACAAGAAGAAAAAGATTAAAGAAAGAAGAACTTGCAAGATTACATGAGAATATCAAGATTCAAGCTCCTAGAAGTGATACCGGAGGTTTCTATGATCATACGGAAGTTAGAATGGGTCAATACGAAGCTAAAATGATGTATACGGAAGCTATGGTACCTTTGGGGATGATTACCCGAGTAATCACTCGAGTAATATGGCATTGTCTGATTTTGGAGGTGTTTACTCGAGGCCTTACTCGAGTAATCTGCCGGGTTATTTGATGAATTACTCGAGGCGGCACTTGAAGTAAATGAGACTCTGTTTTTCGCGCGGCAGAACAGAGGTTCGGTAATTTGATGATATCTCTCCAACCACATGTTGGATCGAACTGAAACCGGTGGCATATGAAACTAGACTTCCAACACGAACTTTTGACACCAAGATCACATTCAAAGGAGTTCAGATGAGGGAGATATGATCTGTTGAAGTTGACTCATGAATCACCGTCATATTCCAGGACAAGCTTCGGTATTTTGGATATAACTCTCAAAATACATATCGGATGGAGACGAAACCGGTGCCATATGAAAGAAGACTCAAAGAGCTTTCCATGGATATATAATTTGTCACATTTGAAGCTATATCCTAAGAGCTATGACTTCTGGAAGTTGCTGCTCGTGATTTCAGGATTGTCTAAATACAGGAGATACTCTTTGGATCATAACTTTCTGTACACAACGAGTTTGGAGTTGATTCTTGTTGCATTGGAACGTAGATAATGAGGGCTTTCCAATGATATATAATTTACCATGTTTCGGGTCAAAATCAAGAATTTACTTGAAGGCGCTACTCGAGTAATTGGTTGAAAACAAAAGACTTTACTCGAGTAAGTACTCGAGTAACCATGTAAGTCACTTGCAGTTGCTCTCGGCATTTTGTACGACTGCTATTGTTACTCGAGGAGGTACTCGAGTAACCATGCGAAAACTTCAAGTAGCTACTGGAGTAAATCACTGTACATTGACGAAAACTTCAAGTCATTACTGGAGTAAAGCACTGTTCATGCGAAAACTTCAAGTCACTACTGGAGTAAAGCACTGTGCATGAAGAGTTATTGACGAAAACTTCAAGTCGCTACTGGAGTAAATCACTGTTCATGAAGAGTTATTTACGAAAACTTCAAGTCACTACTGGAGTAAATCACTGTTCATGAAGAGAGAACTTCAAGTCACTACCCGAGTAAGCTATGCAGAAAATGGAAGGTCACTCGAGTAGCCACTCGAGTAACCTGTGAAGAAACTTGATGTTTACTCGAGTAAGTACTCGAGTAATGCTTCCCAGAAAAACAGAACAGCGCCTCGAAGATTCTGGAAATCAATGGAATGATCATATAACTCATTCTTATTGCTTCTAATCACTCTAATACTTCATTATATTAGTGTTTAATGTATTTCTCCAGGAATACAATGAAGAGATGATGTGAAGAGAGAAAAACTGACTTTACGGAAGCGGAGCGTCAACGTGCACAACGGCTAGTTTTCAAAAATGAAGAACAGTCAAACAAAGCTGCGCACGCTCTAACGGACATGTTCCAACGTCATTATCAACACATCTATATATATGGGAACATTCAAGAAGAACAACAATGAAAAACGCAGAAGAACATGATGAGATTATGAATCATCCACTTCTACTCAAATACTCTCTGTTCTTATCTATTTTCCACATCATGTATATTTGAGAGAGTGTTTTTGTATTGTACTTCAGTATTCATTATATCTATTCTGTGAGAGAGTCTGTAATCACTTTCAAATGTATTTCTGAATTGATCTCAAGGTAGAGGGACCTTGAGTGGGTTGATTTCCTTACGGGAAGCTGTAGAGAGAATCACTGGTAAGACTTTCTACTCGTAAGACTTACAAGGTGCAAGCAGTAGAGAACGTTGCTGCTCGTAAGACTTACAGTGGTGTAAGCAGAAGAGAACGTTGCTGCTCGTTAGACTTGCATAGGTAAGCTGGAGGGAAAGGTCTTCGGGATTGCTCTGCTCGTAAGACTTGTTGTAAGGGGGGGTATCTTGGTGAGAACTTTGTAAAGGTTTTTCTTGTGCCTGGATTAAACAAGAAAATAGTAGATTTGAAAATCTCAGGAGGAGCCTGGGGACTGGACGTAGGTCATCGTGGATTGGGCCGAACCAGGATAAATCACAGTTTGCATATTCTCTTCCCTAAACTCTTATACTTCCAGCATATATCATTTAAATATCTAACTGTGATTTATGATTCATTACTTTCATATTTATTGCTTCCTCTAAGATGCGAAAAGAATTTCAAAGTTCTTAAGTTTTTATCTTACACCCAATTCACCCCCCTCTTGGGTGTCAGCCGGTTCTAACACCATTAATGCTGAGGCTCCTACTTTGTATATAAATACCTAATGTATACATGAATGATATATGAAATACAACTTGATATATTCTGATTACAATGACAAAGCTAGTAATGATTTTGACGAGAATGGTAATAGGATTGACAAGTTAGCCTAACCAACTTTGTTATTGGGTGGAAGTGTTGGCCCAAAAAGGGAGGACGCTGACAAGTTCAATAATGGAAATGACAAGTCTTTTAATGGTTTTGACGAGAATGGTATGAGATTGACAAGTTAGCCTATTACCATTCTCATCAAAACCATTACTAACTTTGTCATTTCCATTATTGAACTTGTCAGCGTCCTTCCTTTTTGGACCAACAGTTCCACCCAATGATAAAGTTGGTTAAGCTAACTTGTCAGTCCCATTACCATTCTCGTTAAAATCATTAAAAGACTTATCATTCCCATTATTGAACTTGTCAGCGTCCTCCCCTTTTGGGAAACACTTTCAGTGATAAAGTTGGTTAGACTAATTTGTCATTCTTATTACCATTCTTGTCAAAACCATTAAAAGATTTGTCATTTCCATTTTTGAACTTGTCAGCATCCTTTTCCTTTGTTGTGCTCAAATAAAGTCACCAATCGGCTTCTCCCCAGCATGCGCCGATTTCACAATCAAACAAATGGGTGTGTGTTTAACATCATCTTCCTTTGTTGTGCTTCTACATCTTCAATATGAAAATTGGATTTTTTTACAATTTCGAAAGTCATCTTATTGGAATGTTTAAATATGCTTCAATAATATCAAATGCTTAGCTAATATTTAGAAGCATTAAATTGTACATTCCTTTTGAATTCTCACATTAAAATTTAATTCAGTTTTATCACCATACACTAAATAACATTCATATAACCAATATGTTTTAACATTTAAACATCTCTAGCCAGATTTTCATATCCAAATCAAACAAAACTCCTTTAGACAACAAGCCTGTTTAATATGGAAATTTTCCAGATTTAAGAACAATACTTAAATGACCATTTCTCAAGTTGGAAGTATTAACTGTAATGATACAAACTTTTATAAATACATGTATGTGGTTCAGCCTAGAAAGTTAAAGAAAGGTGTATGTGCTTCTTGTACAACAAAAGTGCATAATAGCATACTGTTAGAAAAAAGAGACTATAGTTTTAGTAAATTTACATACACAGTAATAGTACATCACAAAAGGCCACTGCTATGAATCAGTATACAAGATCAATGACCAAAATAACAACTTTACTATGTCACCTCAAAATGCAGTGCTTGGTTACTAAGTTAGACAACAGATGTTAATCTCTTTACAACATTGGTGAATTCTAAAAAAATAATTGTTTGAGGAAGACCAAATAGTTACATTAAGAACAGAATTATGTCAGTCATATCCTTTTGGTCTGGGTCATTTATGAAGTCATCAGTCTCAATGCTTCCTCCCTCTTGCTATTCATTTCATGGTTAACCATCCACCCACCTTAATAACTTGCAGCTGCAAAATAACGTCACAGTTTAATTCAATTGAAATGAAGGAATCTCTTACAACTCAGGCTATTTCATTTAAGGGGCCAAACTCTGAATTTAACAATCCAAATGCATAGTATTGTGGACAGTAACCCTTTTAGAGAAACCACTCATAGAAGATAATACATATTGTTCTGTACAATATATAACTAAAGGAGTCTCATTTGTACAAATAAATTCCATTAGGGTAGATCATAACAATTCAGTGAAACTCGTGGAGAATTTCAAATCTTACTCCGAGTCACATACAACAAGAGGTTAGAATGCATGTGACTATAATATGCCATTCAATTTAGTGGTAATCATATTTCAAAGGCAAAACATTGAAAATCCTTCACTAGGGCACTATTTTGCATGAAGCAAATCAATGACTCCCTTTTCAAGAACATAGCTAATAAAACTAAAGAAAACTTAAAGCTCACCTATATTATTTATGCAAATTCAAATTCAACTTAGTCAAACGCCAAAGACTTTGACAATATTTATAAATATGAGGATTTCATGGACATACACAAGCATTCTTTTTTTACGAAATCTAACAATAGGACTGAAAATTTTAAGAGTTTAGATAACCTTGATTGCTACCAAATTATTTCCCAATATGACCAAGCATGTAAAGAAAGCAGAGTGTGCAATAAAAAATAAAATTTTCAAACCAGTCATGATAAATTACTACATCGATTAAAAACAATAAATTATGAACAAGATTATTCAATGGACAACTACTTACTCTTTATACTCTCTTATGATAATTAAAAAGCCAAAAAGCCCTTCTATTTCACTGAAAATTTAAGGCATATGAATTTCATTACTACTGCTTTTGACAGAATCCATTTTGGGATTCACAAAAATAGTAATGGTGTTGACAAAGTCTGTAATGGAATTGACAAAACACCAGAGTCATGTTGACAGCAACAATTCATAATGTATTAAATAGCAACTTGACATTACTCATTCCAAGTACATCCAATGCATATAAGTCATAAACCCAAAAGAAGGTGTTCCTTCATGTATAATTTAATTACAATAAGTTGTCACCATTAACAAGAGTAGTAATGGGAATGACAAGTGCAGTAATGGAAGTTACAAAACACCAGATTCTTCATGATAACAACTAACGAGGAAGCACTACTCTTACAACACAAAACTGAATGATTTTACTCCTTACTACAAAGACTTGAACAAACAAGCTACAATATATCGAATGTAACACAAATGACAGCTAAAAGTACAAATGCATGATATAACATGGTTTCGATTACAAATTTCAATAAGAACTACTCTATAGGTCAGCAAAATCACAAAGACTATACTTTAGATGTTAGAAGAAGAAGAAAAAATAACCAGCACGAAAAATCTATAGATCTATTACTAACCACTAATAATGTTCAAGATATTCTTTGGCCAGTGGGAACCAGCATATGACTATGCGAGTGCGACTGCTTCCACTCACGATTGACGCTTCGAGGATGTCGCCGCCGTTGCCCCACTTTTTCCCCTGCGATGCTGCCGAAGACGATAACCCTTATAGGAAACAGACAGACTGAGATTTCATTGCTGAAGAATCCAAAATTGATGTGTTTGATTAAAAGTTAAAAGGGGCATTTGAGTCTTTAGCATTAAACTTCAATATCCCTAAAACATCTCAGATCACTTTTCTATCTTTTAGATGTTATAAAAGGCTTTTATGAGTTTTACTATTTTAAATGGTATTTAAATAGGATTTTCCCAATTAAATACCTCACGCGGTACCTATTTGTAGAATTTTTTACTAATACAATATTAGTAATTCAAAACCACACGCGGTGTACGACACAACTTTTAATTCATTTAATAACTAGTCTATCTCTTCCTCACCCGGTAATTTGAATTTCTCACATAACATTAAATTTTATCAATTCCTTTGAATGGAATACAATTACGTGTTTCTATAAATTTTTAAATATACAAAATATTTTTTCAAATATATTAAAAATTACGACAGAGATGGAGTTTTTCTCAAATTATACTGTTTTATTTTCAATTAAAATTTGTGTTCATTTGAAAAATAAAATGATAATTCTTAAGAAATTGAAGAAAAATTAGTATTTGTAATTATTATTTAAATAGTACATAAATAATTTATTCGACAAAACAGAAAACCTTAAACGGTAGTGTATGGGTAATAATTTAAATAATAATTTATGCAAAGCAATACAGCCTGAGGTAGGATATTTGCATGATTATTTATTTAAATAATAAATTTTGTTTATACTACCAATAAGAACACCTCACACGGTTTGACAAGATCTAACCTCATGCGGTAATAATAATATATATTGTTTATACACTTCACGCTGTTTGTTATTGGGAGAAATATTATTAAAATCATAATTAGGGACGAAAAACTTAACTTTGGCAAAAACAATACCTCACGCAGTTTTGCATTGAAGGGGAAAATCCTAATTTGGCAATACTAAATTAGGCCTACTAAATGTTTATGCGTGAAGTATTGTTTTTGCCTAAACTTCATGAAGTTTTCATTTAATTTCAAGATTTATCAAGCTCTTCATGACCTTAACTTGTTTTTGAATTGCAGAATTTACATAGCATGGGTTCAATCGCTATTGTTTTTGAACTTGGGCTTGATAAGTTTGTTTGTGCTACATATCTTGATATGTTTTAAATTCTGAAATCAACTCTAAATTTCAACTACTTAAACTCTATGATGTGCACTTGAGATATATGACTCTGCTTTGTAATTTTTGGATTAAGTGGAATTATGTTCTGAATGCACAATTGATTTCTAAAGTTTTCAAATTCCTTTTGCATACTGATGTGTAATTGGAAGAGAATTCTCCTTTATTTAAAACTAGGTTTTGCCTAAACTTCATGAAGTTTTCATTTAATTTCAAGATTTACAAAGCTCTTCATGACCTTAACTTGGCTTCAATCGCTATTGTTTTTGAATCTAAGCTTGATAAGTTTGTTTGTGCTACATGTCTTGGAATGTTTTAAATTCTAAAATCAACTTTGCTGATATTGTCTCAAAGTAGATCTTTGTTTTGAGATGTTTTGAGGTCATAAATAAAGGTAATGAGGAGTAGGTTTAGGCTTGGTATATTGATTGGCAGATTGGTATTAGCTATATTTTAAGTTTGGGGAAATCTCTCTTACCTTAGGTTAGAACTTTGTTTTTATTAGGGGTTTATTTCTAGATTTCTCTTAGGAGTCATCTGATCGCTTCTTATGTCCTGGTTTGGCTTAAAGCAATCAGTAGGTTTTTCCAGCCGAAGAAGAGCACGATGTGACCTGTGTAAGTTTCAATTGTGAAACTCTATTTAACTCTGGTTGTAAACTTGGAGCTGTAGAATCTGTAGATTGTCACGCCCTTATCTCAGTTTCAACCTTTTTCAGAGTATTTACGGAAAATGATATGCGATTTAGTAGGCAACATAGGAATAGCATAACTATATCGATAATATGTGTATGATTACAGAAATTTTCCTCAGGGATTCGTACCTGATAATTACAATTAGTGTAGCCGCACAGGACTCTAGGGTATCTAAACCCATCACAGTGCAACAGAGACATCTTCTCGTCTTCGTTCTATTACTGTGATCCCCTCGCACGATTCCCTTCTTTGCTCTCAACATATCTTTTGTCTTCTCCTGTCTAAATTGTTGGTAGGGGAGGGTGAGATTCGAGAGAATCTCAGTAGAAAACAGATACCATAATGCATGCATGATTGATGCTATGTGTATGAAATGTTAGCTTTATCTAGATGTATGCCCCATAATGACATTTCTGCATGCTCAATGTTTCATACAACAAGACTATGGCCACAACGAAAACAGAAATAGAGCTTCATTTATTCAAATATGCTCTACACAATCAAGTTAAGCAATCACATACATCATTACACAAGCAAAGATATCAAATACATGCAAGTAGGGTAAGTCCCCTACCTTAACCCTTTTATGCCTCGAAACGTGTGCCTCGTAAAGCGTGCCAACAGCTCGGCCTCCATATTCGATCCTACAATTCCAAATATACCATTTAGACACTTTCATAGTGTTTCTGGGGGTTATATGAGCCTATTATGAAAATTACCAAAATGCCCCCAGGGACCCGGCCCGGCCCTACTGTACTCGGTCCAACCGTACTTTTTCCGAAATTCTAACCTGGGCTATCCTGACATATTTCTGCCCAAGGAATCCATTTCCAAACTTGGAATTACCAAATTCAATGTCAAATTACAAAAATACTCTTGACAACCCCACTTTAAGGGTTTCAGGGGTGTTTTCGTGATTATGCTTTTTCAACCTTTTCTGAAAAAGTGACCAACTGTAACTCCACCTAATTTTCCCTCCTGAACCCAATGGAATCATCAAATTATTGAAAATCCAACTCTAAGGCTCTCTAACAGCCCTGACTGAAATGTATAGGTTCTCCGGGAAAAATTGGGGTTTTTCAGTTTCGGCCGCATAAACGCGTTCCTTTCTACTCCTAACCACCTTATTGACTATTCCATTAGGTTACAACTACCATTTAGTACCAATTTGAGCAGCATAACACCTAGGCCAACCCATTTCCAAAAATTAAAACCAATGGCAATCCGGTAAAATTTCACCGATTAAATTGCCTACAGCAGCTAGAATAGTCAATATATGAAGGTTTGGAAGTTACCTCAAGCTCCCACTGGCCCTCCCTTGATGTGGCTGAACCCTAGGTGCTCAACATCCACATTTGAGCCTCCAAACCTTAAATCATATGAAAAGGAAGCTTAGGAATGGAATTATATGCATTAGGAACCGATTTACTGAAGAAATCACTTACCTTTGTAAGTTTTTCCTCCTCCTTTTCTCTCTCTAAAATCTGAACGTTCTCTCTCTCTTCAGCTGCTGTTTCACACCAGAAATGAGCTCAAGAGGAAGAGGATGATGATATATTATTATATCATAATTTACTTTAATTTTCCAAATTTTCTGATTTTTACAAAATTTGGCAGATTTCTGCCCAAACTTTGAAAAATCATAACTAATTCTAGAAAAATTGAAATGAGGTGATTTCAAAGCCTATAGAACCCTTATTGAGTCTAGTTTCAAGGAAAAATATATAATTTTGCTTTCTGGAATCAAAAAATTACCAGAATTTCAATCTTTGCATGTTGTTCCAGAAAATTTCTAGTTTTTCTGTGCTAACTTCAAAAATTCATATCTTTTTGTATATAACTCTATTTGAGTCATATGACCAATCAACTTAAAGCTTAGGATGTCTAATTTCACCCTGTAAAATTTCATAATTTTTACTCATCATTTGATCATTAAAAATCATATGACAAGCTTACTACCTCATAGACAATTTCACCATAGGCATAATCACTTTCTTTAAAATTAACCATTCTATATTCTTTAATGCCCCAAAGATATAAGGAACATTACAGAATATATTTGGGACATCTATTAAATCGGGGCTTAGTAGTCCACTCAATTTAGGCTTATTCCAAAACTTTCAATCCCAAAATTCGGGGTATTACATAGATACCACATTTCAGAACTTCAAGATGAACCTGCAGGATTTAAACATAAAAGATTCTCTATGAATTTGTTCATTTTTCAAAGTGCTCATGTTGGGAAATGCTCTCTTGATTGCCTGCATATATTTAGTGGTGTAGAAATATTTGGCTCTAAGAGCTTACTGGGATTGTTAAGAATTAGGCTTGAACTTACAAGAATTTGATTTGAGGGTTAGACTAGTTGTGCTGCTGAGGATAGCTTATGGAATACAAGATTGGAGTTTGGGTTAATTTCACTCATGATTTTAGCTTAGTAAAAGCTTTGTGCTTTGTTTGACATGAGAAATTAGGGAGTATTTGTTACTTAATTATGTTTGGTTTGTATGAATTTAGTCTGGTTTTCATTGTTCACTGTTCTCTTGTGAATAGGTACATAGAAGAAAATGAATTTGTGATTGTGTATGATTATTGATGCTTTATGATTGTTTGTGATTCAAGATGAATTTGTGGTGAGATTGATTGAGTTGTGGTGTTATATGCTATGTTCATAAGCTAGAAAGCATGAAAAATCCTTCTCTGTGATTCAACTTTTGGTGCTAATATTTGAAGCAGGTCAAAAAGTTTTGGGTTGCAACTAAGTCCATTTTGATTGCAGCCAAGAAATTGGCATAAAGGTTGATGCTGCAGCCAAGAAGGCGACAGAAGGTTTTGAGCCGCGGCGAAGAGATTCTTAGCCACGGCTAAACAATGTGCTTGTTTGTTTCACTGATTGGGCACTCAATCGGACTTAAACAGTGGCGCAAACGGACTTAAACAGTAAAAAGCATAAAATGGGTGTTTGTTTTGGCGATTGACTTTAAGGTGAAAAAAGTCATAAGTTAGAAAAAGTCATAAGCCTCAAAATGAAGCTTATTGGAGCTTATGTACTTGTGTGTGTATAAAATAATATTAATAGGAGTATCTTCATATTTTTGGGGATCAATGAGGTACTCAAAATCACTTCTAATCACAAAAATTCTTTTATGAAAAATGTTCTAAATAATTTTCTCTTTCTTTAGATAGTAATCTTCTGCTAATTAGAGAATACTTTGGGATAAGAGTTTAGGCAAGTTTTGAGTTTTGTTAATATATAACTGTAGAAATGTAGAGAATAATTAATAATTAATTTTAATCTGTTTAGATTTATTATTTAGTTATTTTATGATTTTATAATCGATTTTTTTTTATAAACATGTCATAAATTAGTTTCTATATAGTGTTTTTACCCATTAAATTTAGTTTAAATAATTTATTTGGATTATTAGAGGTATTATTGAGGTTTTAATCGGTTTATTTTGTTAGATTTTGAGCTATGTGAAAATATGAGTTAGGATTAAATATTTAAATTAGAGTTTGATATAATTTTAAAGATTTAAGCTTGAGGTGCACAATAGAAAAGATTTTTAGAGTGTACCAATTTAAATTAGAATTTGATATAATTTTATTACAATTATACCATTACCAAAATTTCAAATTTAATTTTTGAGAAAATTGTGAAAAAATCCCTCCGTGTGTAGATATCTTCTCAGATCCTATTGACAACTAAGTTGCCAATGAGGACTTTTTTCACAATTATCTCTTCATTTTTTCATTTTTCATAATTTTTACAATTTTTTCTCTTAATTAATACAAAAGCCACTTATGCAAAAGTCAAATCAAACATCATTCACTTTTACATAAGTTACTTTAAGTTACTTATCCAATCGCTAATCCAAACACTCATCATTTTACCCAATCTAACTTTTTTCCAATCTTAAGATTCCATAAGTTTAAGTAAAAATAAGTTACTTATCCAATTACCAAAACAAACACATCCAATATCATCAGCTTTTGTGCCGAGGCCAATACACTTTTGGCAGTGAAGTTTTAGAAAGTTTTGGAAGTTATTTGAAAATTATTTGCTATATAGGGGATTTAGTGAAATTTTCCCATAATTTTTCTCTATTAACTATATGAGAAATTGGAGACAAAAACTTTGAAAAACTCAAAATATCAATTAACCCACGCATGCACATGTTGGCCTAAAATAAAAGGCACGCCTAACTTCAAAAAAAAAAAAAAGAAAAGAAATCCTTGCTGAGCTATTATACCACCAAAAAAAAAAAAATCCTTGCCGCGTTTATTCCGTAGCTTTACAAAAAAAAAACCATACAAAAACATCAAAGAGTTCTACATATTTTGCTTTACTACAATTTCTCTTAGCTTTTTTCATTAAATTGAATTTTGACTATCTATTATTTACTCTACTTACTTATTTTATATTTTAATGATATCTTGTAAACTACGTCCTTCAGTCCTAAATATAAGACAAAATTGATTTTTTTTAAGAAATTAAGGAAATTAATTAAATTACTTTAGAGTATTTGTATTTATATGTTTTTCTCCAAACTAATTAATTTAACTAATAAACTAATATATAATTTAAGAATACATAACATATGATATGATTAAGTATCTTATTTAGCTTCCTTAATTTCTCCAAAAAAAATCAAATCTATCTTATATTTAATACCGGAGGGAATATTAAGTTTGAACTTTTTTCTGTCCAACCACGGAATAAAAACCATATTGATGAGTGCTGCCAACAATGGTTGGTAATTTAGTTGATAAAAGGTTTGATTCATAATTATAAGGTTATGGGTTCGAATCTGACCGATTTGAGAACCTTGTTGGTGAGAATCTTATAAGTACCTCTGTAAGCGTTCTTTGAGTTTGGAGGCATACTTTGACTCTAATAAATTTCTGGAATCCAACTTACCTAAACTTTTATTTTATAAAAAAACAAAAAAAGACCATACTGATGAGTTAATTGGCTAAATATCGCTTTTTCGCTGGATATGTACTGTGTACCTCGTTGATTGAGGTTTGTGGGATCCCGTTTTCTTCCCTGTAATCTAAATGTGTACTTTTCATCAAAAGCGTTATTGATAAGAAATTTCTAACAAAAGCTTTTTATTATTTCAAAGAAATTTCGGGTTGATTGTTAACTTTTACATACCCATTTTTTCGTTGTGCCCACCAAATACTCAACATATATAAGCGAACTCTAGCAAATGTGTGCGTATATATATTTTTGTCACGAATATATATATATATATATATATAAGCGAAGTGGCCAAATTAACTCCAAATCTTTTCAAGCTAAGATTTGATTTTAGACACTCTTACCACGTTATTAATATGTTATTATAAATGTTTTTATTTATCTTTTAATTTCTTTATTTATTTTATAAATGATCAAAATGTTCTAGTTAACTCCATTATTTGTGTTGTAATTTCAAAAGAGTTCTTTTGAATCCCTGTTTTTGTCTTATAAAAGTTATTCTTTATCTTATGAATGATCTTATTTATCTTATAAATATCCTTATTAAAAAATAAAGCAACGTCATGCATTATTGTCTTTTTTCCACAAACTTAATTTCTTTTAGGTCTAAAAATATACAGTGAAATTTCCTAATTTTTTAAGGTTTAACTGACATAAAATTAATTTTCTAACGACTGACTGAAATTTGCCCTAAAAAATATTATTGACTGAGTCAAAAAAGAGTCTGTGCAAACAGTACAAGATATTCACTGCATCTTCATGGAAAATCCTGCTTCAAAAAGTGTCTGTCCAAAATTCCTGTTAGTTTGACGTTTGCCCCCGTTGAGTAGTCATGAAATTCACTTTGACCTGTAGTTTATAGATAGTTGAGTTTTCTGTTTGTGGCTGAAAAACAGTATCTTCTGATTGTTTGATTTGAATTTTTGGATTTTGGGTCTGCGTTGTGGTGCTCGTCTTATGTGCGTTTGGAATGGCTTATTTTTGTCCAAAACGTGCTTATAATTCGTGATTCACGGTATACGAGGTAAGTATGTGAGAGGAGTTTTTTCTCGGCTTGCGTAATAAGTGCGTTTTTCCTGTACAAAACGCTTTCCCAAACATGCACAAAAATGTGTGAATGAACTGCTGAAATTTTCTTGGCAAAAAAAAAAAAAAAAGAACTGCTGAAATTTATAATTCAGTAAATGAACTTTGAGGAAAGGACTGGGGGAATGTGTGAATCCTGTCTTTCAGTAATATGTGCCTATTGAATATGGCGTACTATTTTGAGTTTTGACAGTGTGAAATCTATTTCTTTGCAATTTCAATCATATCCAAGCAGCGGTTTTTTCTATAAAAGAGTCTTAATTTGCAATTGCTGCTTGAGTGACATACTAAACATTTCTTGAGTCTATTCATTTTTTGGCTTCTCCTCAAGCATTTATTTCTTTCATCTATCTTTGAAAAAATTTATACGAATTTAATCCTTATTAATGAGCCTTCCTTTTTCCGGATGCCCCAATAGAACTATTGCAAGTTTATCGAGTAGAATTTGGAAGTTGTTCCAGACTTCAATCAAGGACCTATTTGACTATTTTTGTTCTTTCTTAATACTTATGAAACAAACAGACATGCTGATGCCTTTATTTTATTCATTAGTTTAGAATTTTGATCCTGAGGTGGAGCTTTTTTCTGGTGCTTTTGTGTTGGAATAAATTTCAATTCCAAAGGCGGTTGGATATTTGGATTCAACCTTTCTTTTTGCTATGCTAACAGTCTTTGTCCTTCTGCAAAACTGTTTTCCTCTTTCCCATATTATGTGAGAATACAAGTGCTTATTCTTTCCAATGTGTGCAAAATTACATACCTGTCGCATATCAGTATGATAGATGGACAAGTCACCTTTTACTTTATTGCAATGATTATTTTGCATATTGCTTGTATCCTATCAATTGAACTAAAACCAGTGTCCTCATTTAACAGTAGAATTGTGCATTAATTTTGTTTTGCAGATTTGATAAGCATAAAAAATGAGTACATTGGATGCAACTAGAGGAGAACTTGTTCTTCTGGTTTTATATTTGAACAAGGCTGAAGCGAGGGACAAAATATGCAGGTCAATACAATATGGCTCCAAATTTCTGAGTGATGGGCAACCTGAAACTGCCCAGAATGTTGATAGGTCAACCACTTTGGCCCGTAAAGTTTTTCATCTATTCAAGGTTAGATTATCTGTTTTAATCATGAACAATTGCGCTATTCATTTATTCACTCCTTTTGTTTTTCTTCCTTGGATAATTTACTCCTTGTAATTTATATAAATGGATTAAATCTTTTTACTTCTCTGCATTCTCTTAACTCCCTTTTCTTTTAGGCCCGGTCTTGACTAATTTAAAGGAAGAAAATCATATATGTCTATTAGTGTGGATATTATTCTTTGTTTAATTTCTACAGTGACAAAATTGAAAAGTAAATTGTGGAAGAAAGTTTCAAAGCATTTATTTTGCAAGATATTGGTCTCTTCTTACACTTAGAAGAATTTTTAACATAGAAAATAAATTACAAATTAATATGCAGTTTGTCAGTGATCTGCACGCTCTGATAAGTCCAACTCCCCACGGAACTCCCCTTCCTTTAATTTTGTTGGAAAAGGTACAAGCTTTATAAGAGTTATTCAACTTTTTTATCACCCTCTTATTTTGTTCCTTATTCTTATCTTTGATATACTGTTTAATGCTATTTTCCGTCCAAAAATGCATTGCTGTCAACTTTCTTGTTTCTTGATCAATTTGTGTGGCTTTGAAGATCAGGCATCAACCAGGTAAGACTCAAAATGTCTCCCTAAGTTTTTGAGTTTGTTCCTTGAATTATTAATACGAAATTTTCACCGAGTATTCATCAAGGCGGCAATGGATATAGTTGTAGCAGTTGGATTGCTTCAATTTGGCGCCCAAGAAAGTTACTCCCCGCATGACTGGAGCCTTTGGATTTGTCACTTCCCTCATATCTTGCTATCAGGTGCCTGCTATTATCCCTATGATTAAACTTCTGCTTCTCTTATATTTGAGGTCCCTAATTTCATTGTGAGTTAGTGCCTCCATGTCATTTTCCATCTTCTTTTATATACACCTGCACTAACAAATAAGGCGAGCTCTTGATAATTTTTTTTTTTTGAGTTTAATACTACTATTGATATGATCCTTATAGTTTGATTGAATTTTTTATTTTAATTCCTGTATTTTCAAATCATTGATTTTGGTCGTTTCATAAGGATTTGGTCTCAATTTAACGATATATTGGTCCCTATACTTTTCTTGAGTTTTGATTTTGGTTCCTTTACTTAAACTTAGACCAAATCTTTATGAATTGTAAGGACCACAACCAAATTTTGATCAAACTGTAAGTACCAATAATAATATTAATATGGTAATTGGTAAAGAAGTGTTAGTTTTGTAATGAACTATGATGATCAGTTTAGGCCTTTTTGTTTTGTTAATTTTTTTTGGGTAGAAGAAAGTGTCTGTTGAGAGGGCTTTGTGACTTATATCATCATATGCTATAAGGGGGGAAATTCTTGATATGCTAAATCCTTTTCATTTTCTGAAGGGTGTTAAGTGTTAAGCCTTTTCCCGTTTGATTTGTTTAAGATGTCCTCTTGATCTCCCCCTTCCTTCCCCCAAAGATCTGGATTGTCCTCTTGATCTTGCCTATTGTATGTATAAGATTACTTATCTTTAGCATATCTTATTTAGCATATTTATTGTTTTTAATATTTTTTTTTAATTTTAATCAAGAAGGCAGACTCTAACGGCCTAAGGTTATAAGTGGGATAAAATATGTGACCTTCTAATTATAAAGAGAATTGGCTCTTTAATCAATTTGTATGTGTATATATATAATTCATAGTATTTGAAAACAGTGAGAACCCCTGGGGATAAATAAAACTCCTTAAAATAAAATCAAAAGGAAATATAATTGACTTGGGGTCAAAAAGTGTTTGTACCAAAACAACTTTCACTGCATTTTCACAAAAACGCCGTGTCTATATGGCTTTGAAGTGTAAACCAAGCTAATATTGGTGACGGTGTACCAAACAACTACTACTGACAAATCAATAAATTTTTGATTGAGAACCTTTTCTCAATTTTTCTGGAAACATATAAAGACCATTTAAAATAATATAGGATAAATAGGTACTTCAAATTTCAACATCCCTATAATTTACTTGGTAAACGAAAGTTGTTAAAACCAAATGAAAAGTGATGAAATCCTTAACTAAATTTGTCAATGGCCTGATAGTAATGTTATTGAAGCTAGACAGAGCAGTCCGACTGGTTCTTTTGGCAACCCGCAAGAGAAGTGAGTCAGTCAGTAGCGTTGGACCGCTTCACGAGTTAGACTGGAATGAGCTATCTCAAGCCGGGATTTAGACTGGAAATTGGCAAGCAACTGGAAGCCAAAAGCAAATCAATGATAGCCGCCCGGGTCAATAATTGAAACATGCCATGATAGGAATGTAAAATAAGAGAGGAAGAGAAAGAAAAAGGGGGCCTAAAGAAGAAGAGGATGATAAGAGAATCTTAGGGCGTTTGGTACACTGGAATTAATTTTAATGGAAATAGATATAGATATGGATATAAAAATGTAAATGGAAATGTGGACTAAAAGTATGTTTGGTATGTCATGGAAATGAGATCTAATTTTTATATAAAAATACCAAAATGTCCTTCAATTTTTTATTTTTTATTTTTTTTGAAGGTAGTGGAGGGTAATAGATGGAAATGATCACATGGAATTGTAAATCTTAGGTATTTTGATGGAATTGATTTGGTGGAATTGAACCTATTTGGCTTCCACATGGAATTGGAAAATTTTCCAATTCCATCATACCAAACAAGCATGATGATGGAATTAATCCTCAATTCCATTTCTATCACCCTTTATTCCATCATACCAAACATAACCTTATTGATTTGCAACTAAGAAATATGATGTTCTATTAATTTTGCTACAGTTTTTAAATGACAAAACGGTGACAACAATAAGGAAGATGGACAAGTCAATAAGGAAGATGGACAAGTCTGGCTCCTCTCTCTTACTTTCTTGTCTCTTTCCTCTTCTTTACCAAAAGCTATACTGTTTTGGGTGTTAAAAAGGGAGGTTGGGCTATTTTTTTTTTTCAAAAATTATATTTAGTACCCTGATGTATTTTTTTAGTGGCACCCAGTACCCTAAAATAATTTTTGATGCACTGATAAATATTTTTTCAGTAGTAATTACTGTCTAGGGAACTGTACTCTAAGATATTTTTTCAGCAACACCCTGTATTATAAATTAAATTTTAGCTCACACAACACCTTAAATAATTTTTTCAATAAAACTTAGCATTCTAAAATATAATTTTTTTTGCATCTAATCCCCTGAAATATTCTTTTTATCAACACTCTATATTTTAAGTTTCGACTGTTCGTTGTAATTAGAAAAATATTTAAATTATTTTAAGATACTAAATGTCATAAAAAAAATATTTCAGAATGCTGAATATTATTTTAAAAAAAAGGGCCCAACCTCTTTTTTTTTCACTCTCAAAACAATATAGTTTTGGGTAAAAGATAAAAAAGAGACGAGAAAGTAAAAGTAAGGGAGAGGAGCTGGATGCATGATGGATCATAGGGAGAGAAAGAAATGAGATGAATGAAAACAAAAAGTAGAGAGGCAGACATTACAGAAAATGTTTGATTTGAAAGTTGCTTTTGAGTACAATAAACAAGGACGGCGAGAGGTTGCATTGGAAAGAGAAGAGACTGCATTGAAAAGAGTTCCAATTAGACATTTACCTATAACCAATGGGTAAAAGAGTAAAACCATGGCGCGACCTCTTGGATGTTGGTCTGTTACAATGTTTAGATCGGAGATGATGAGGTTGGCAAAAAAAAGAAAAAGAAAAAGATAAGAGATTATGAGAAAGAAATATTATTTTTAATTAAAAATAAAAATATAAAACGACACAATTGAAAATTAAAAAAAAAATCGCATTAACCCATGAATAACCGTTTTTGCCACGTAATTAACGGATAAAACGAATTGATTTTTAATATTTTATTTTCTTTAATCACTACTACAAAAAACTTAATAAAAAACGTTTTTATTTTTGAATACTACAGCACTTACCAAACACTATAGCTTCCAAAGTCATAAAAATAAGCTTCGACACTTCTTGAATTTCTAAAAGTGTCGTAACTTATATTTATTTTTATTTAAATTAATGAAGACCTCCTTCGGCGCTTTATAATAGAGCGCCACAGGAACCTCCTCCGGCGCTTCAAGATGAAGCGTTGAAGGAGCTAATAACCTCCTACGGCGTTTCAACTTCAAGCATCGTAGGAGGTAAGGATTTTTTTTAAAATATTATTTTTACATTATTATTTCCTTTTCTTAAACATGATCAACCCATGTCAATTCCTCAAATCCATAACAATTCAAATAGAGAGAAAAAAACAAAACAAAATAAACGAAGCAAAAGAAAATAAAATAACACATAACTAATTCATAAAATGAGTATTAAATGTATATATGGAATTACAACGTAACAATTGTAATGTATAACTAATTTCATGAGAATAAAGAACACATACAAGGATAGGCAAGAAACAACTTAACGTATGTACCTAAGTATTAGCTATTTGCCTGACCATATATTCACACCATTTCTCAATGATTTCATTCACTTGTTGGTCAGTCAATTGGGCATAACGTTGATCTTGATAATACTACATAAAAATCATACACAGAATGAATCAAAATCACTAAAAAATCAATTAGTTTAGACACTGTTCAATTAAATTTAAAATACAATATGAATTGTAAGTAAAAGAATTGAACTTACTTTCGTATAGACATAATTTAGATAATGATGAGTAATTACATCTTTCATAAATTTCATAATATAATAACCGTAATCATTGTCATTTGGTTGGAATGGGCACTACAACAATATAAAGAAATGGTAAAGTCAATTTTTGAAGAAAAAATTTTGAATGACAGATTTGCGTAAATTCATATATAAGCATCGTAATCTTCCTTCAGGAATAGGCGCTGACTAGGTCATTGCGTTGAAAATAGCTCAATCCAACATTTCTTCTATAAGCGGTTAATGCACTAACAAAACAAGTACTGACGGATTAATTTTGGTTATTCAATAATCACACACACAAATATTTACACAACACCATATACTTACTTATTGATTATAATCTTCATATCAGGCTAGTTCTCTGGATAACTAGCTACTAAGGATCCAAATAGTAAATACGGGGGCTTCCAGCTGACACTGGATGGATAACAATCAAAATCCAATGTAACCTAAAATATTTTATAAATTTTACTTCGACAGTAATGTTATGGTAAAAGTGAAAGAATAAAAAACACATACATTATTAAAATATTGTCACAAATAACTTACCCCGAATTGTATGGCAAAATAAAGAACATATTGGGGTTTGCTCTCCACATGAAGATGTCTTTAAGATCGTTAGATTGTTCTTCCAAATCAGTCCCCCTATGCTGGCCAATGAGGTGTAGGTTGACAAATACAAATCTATGCACAATTGGTGTTTGCACTAATATATCGTGGTACAAGTGTCTTTATAGAAAACAAACAATTGTCATTAAAACCAAAATAAATTAAATGATGAATAATAACAAGAGTGATAGATTATGATGATAAAGTGCCTAATCCACATGTTGATGGCCGTCGCACTAACCCATTCACGACTAAGCACTTCATTCAGTACACTACCATTGACATGTTCAGTTATCGCTGTGTGATAGATTTCACTATCGAAAGGTATTTCCAGACCTCCTTGGCTGATAATATCTGGTGCCAATGATGCCAATTGTTGGCCATATGAGCTCATTTTTTTGTTGCTTCTGTTGCTGGTTGAGGGCTGGGACTTCTGATGAATTGCTGAACAGTTTGAGTTCTTCGTATGCCCTTTAATTCTTTTTCCTTTATGACGACCAGTAACCTACAAAAATCATAAAATTAAATCATGTAGTTGTAGATGAAAGCACAAAAAAAGTAGAAAGAATTGTAATTAACTACCTTTTGATATGGCTCAATCACACCTATTGGCCATGCAACATAACCATCGACAACTTCTTTAACCATTGTTTGCTCATCCTGAGAAGGAATTGGTAGGAGGGCATCATCGTTTTTGCATACATCAACCCTTACTCAGAGTGTGTTTGGGGACAATGGTGAATTATGAAGTATATCGTTATTGGTGTTATAGGCCACGCCTACAGCAACTGTGTGCCTAAAAGACTCATCGGCATGCAGCCTGCACTTCGACTCTCCCTATAAAACGTATAATTAACTTATTCAGGTACACTAATGTATAACATAAAAAAATTTAACTATAGAGGAAATTAATTACCAAAGGAATAGGGACTTTAAGGGTGGATGGACAACTATCCCTCGTACTAGTGCTGTCACATACTGGACTAGGTGCTAGCATAGACTGCATTAAGACTTCAAGTTGAGCCTTCAATAATGCATATTGCTCTTCCAGCAAGCGCACATGACAATCAAATTGTTCTACTTGCTACGTGAAGCCACTCATCTGCTGCTTGTAGCTAGAAATCTCCTCCTTTAGTTGCAAGAAGTCATTTTTGTTGGGTTACTTTTGGGATCCAAAGTAAGATGGTCAGGTTACTGCAAAACCAGTACCCCGAACATGACCATTATACTCAGGAGCTCTAAGAGCTTTGCTGAGCAAATCATCACAATCAACATAACCCACCAACTCTGGCTGCTCTTGTGTCATTGTGCGCTATTACAAAAAAAAATACAACAATAGTAGTTATTATAAAAAAGAATAATTTAAGTAAAGTTAAATCTTTATTATATGTATAATTGACGACTTACACAATATTCTACGACTTTTCTGGCTTGTTCGCTGGGCATGTCACCCTTTTTTATTTGTGCAGCCGACCAGCCACAAATCATGCCGTGGTATATGTGTGACATCAGAATGTGAGTCTTTTATCTGCAAATCAAAGTTAGTAGTAGTTAAAAATTAGTCATCAAAATCTTTATTATATGAAATAGTGATTAGTTCTTACTGATTGTTGCTCCAACATTGCATACGATACCGGTCATTTCATATCCCGGTATTGCATGTTGGACACTTTTGCACGATTTTGCTCACTTCTTTTCTGGTTACATACAAGTGACTTACATCAGTAAATATTAATTACAAATACATTACATGTACTCCGTAAAGGCTAATAATATATTACCTCAAATTCCGCAGTAGTATATGTGCTCACAAACTCATCCCACTGCTCTTGAGTTTTTATTCCATCGTACATCTCTGGCAGTGAATGTTTGATATTATCATTGTTGTCCCGTACGTAGAATTTGACAAGAATGGAATGAAAGTCTCTCATAAGTTTGTCGCATTTTCATAGCACTTATTTGTCTTTATCTTCATCAATCAAGAAACAAGACTGTAAGAAAAAAGCACACGTATTAGATTGTAATTTCATGAAACAAAACAACCAGAATAATAAAGTAAATAATGTTTAACCTTAACGGAACCTAAGACGATATCAGAATAATTTTTCTTTCCCCATCTCCAATCTGACACTGTAATGGGGACTCTTTCTCTGACAGTAGTCTCAAGGTAATTAATGAATGAGCTAGCATTTGGTCCAACTGGATTTCTCTTTTCATTCCATTGCAGCTGTGACATAATGCCCTTACTCCTTTGTTTTATCAGTTTGGACATTACGGTCTTGCCTCGAGCTACATGGGCCTCAAATGCTACCTAATCATTATTTTCAGCCTAGGGAACTTCATCTCCAATGTGTGGATCCATTTTTCTATAAGTTAAAAAAACAAACAAAACATGAACTCACAGTGACACATAGAAATGAAAGAAATTTTTGAGATGGGTGAAACTTCTTGCAGGAGATTTAGACAAAGCAAAGAATATGTGGGTGACCAAGCTTTGTACCATAACAAAAATGAAGTGACAAAAAAGATCTGAAGAAATATGCACAACGAGACAAGAAAATCAAATAGTGGGGACCAAACAAGCTTCTAATTCCCTCTGTCGAAGAGAGGAGTGAGTGGGGACAATGGATAATGAAAGGTAGAGTGGGGATCGAATGGAGATAATGTGGTGGACCAATTAGTTCTAGGAAATGGAGAGCTAGAGGAGGCGCGAGAGAAGACGATAATGTGGGAAAAATGACGGGATGTGAAAATTTATATCACCTTGTACGACGCTTTCTTTTAAAGTGTCGTTCAAAGTGTAACCTTGTATGACGCTTAAAGTAAAAGTGTTGGGTAAGGCAAATTAAAGCTACGATACTTTGTTTAAAAGTGCCATAAAATCCATTCAATATATATTAAAAAAAATAAATACAGAGCTATGGCGCTTGCACATGAAGCGTCGTTGCATCATTATAAAACATTAATCATCCAATACTTTTCCAAACGTGTAATATAAAGTAAGTTTGACAAAAAAATATTGATATAAAATAAGATAAATGAATAGTGATATTACATTATTATTATTGTTGTTGTTGTTGTTGTTGTTGTTATAACAACAACAACATAAGACAAATATAATGAATAGTGATAAAGAAAGATTATTCACATGAAAGTGAAGAAATGAATTATTCACATGAAAATGAAGAAATGAAGCGTGATACATATATATCTATAACCGAATAGTGAAATTACCAAGTTCATGACTTCTTGTCACTACAAAAAAAAAAGGTATTTTGTAGCGGTGCAATTGTAGCGGTTATATAAAACCGCTACAAATTATAGTATTTGTAGCGGTTTTCACCCAAACTGCTACAAATTTGTAACAGCAAGCTACGCGCCAAGTGGCACGACAGATTAGCTGCGTTTTTTGTAGTGGTTAGGTAGACAAAACCGCTAGAAATTTGGTGCGAAATTCCCGCCAAAACTTGTAGCGGTGATTTTGTAGCGGTTAAAGCACAGAAACCGCTACAATATTCCCGCCACTTGGTGCGACCAAGCCCCGCCAACAGTGTAACCGTTATTTGTAGCGGTTCCAGCAACCAAACCGCTACAAAATACCAAAGGTCAGCTATTTGTAGCGGTTATAGGGGTATAACCGCTACAGAATTTCAAGAGTCTCCACATTTGTAGCGGTTCTGGGCAATAACCGCTACATAATTTCAAATGTTGTTGTCATTTGTAGTGGTTATTGTAGAACCGCTACAAATTTAATTATTTGCAGCGGTTATAGTAGCGGTTATTTAAATAACCGCTACTAATATCTGGCCTATTTAAGCCACCGCCCCCCTCATTTCTCCTTTTGCTCATTTTGTTTCCTGGGATTTCACTGAGTGGTTTCTTCAAGATTTGAGCATTCATACGTCTGTGTAGGAGTTTTTGCTACAGTATTTGCACTTGAGGTACGTATATAACACATAAATTATATGTATTTGTATTTTTATTAGATTTTTGCATAATAATGTGACTAATTTTTTTTTGATTTGTACAGTTGATATGGCTTCAAGAGAGGATAAGGGGAAAGCCCCTGAGGTCCCCAGACCGATTTTACGGGGTGGCAGCAGCCAGGCAGGGGGCAGCGCGGAGGCAGGGCGACCACGGCATCTCAGCCCATCCCCCTACAGGAGTCGACCCTACCACAGGTACCGCAGACGATCCCACAGGAGACAACCGCACCAGAGGTGCCTGAGGTTAGGGGGCCAGATATTAGCGTCGAGGACTTCCTCGACGAGGAGGAGTTCGAGATCCCGATTGGGATCAGGGAGATGGAGCAGTTCCTCGATGAGGAGGAGGCTCGGGAGCAAAACAACCCACAAGGGTCGTCTTCGCGGTTCACTGGGTTTGAGGTGCAGGTCCAAGGTAAATTAATTTTTTAATTTAGTAAATTATTTATTTAAATTAGAAATGTTAAATTTGAATTACAATTTATCTAACGTGTGGTAAACTGTGCAGACGAGCAGGGGAACGTTTCGATGAAGAGGCTAGACGTGGCCGGTGTGAACAGCTTGGACCGGAGCCTGCGAGTTATAGTGTCGTGGAACGAGGGCACTGACCAGACCATCCACAATGGGGGTCACCTACTCAACCGCTTCTTGAACGACCTAGGCAAGAATTGGATGCGGTTCCCCCTTCACTTCAAGACGTGGAGGCACGTTCCGAGGGGGCCGAAGGACCAGGCTTGGGAGGAGGTGGTTCAGGAAATTAAAATTATTTAATTGATATTGTTTGTAATTAATTCTATTTAATTAATATTATTTAAATTATGTTTTTTGTAATTAATGATATTTAAATAATTTTTTTCAGCTGCGCTTTGCCGTCCAGGCCAACCGGAAGAGGTACGCCCTCGTGAAGATGGGTGACGCCTGGAAGAACAGGAGAAACCGTCTCTTCCACAAGGTGAACAAGGACGGGACGATGCCTCTGGAGCAGCTGATCGAATGTGTCCCGGACGGCGTGCCGCCGAATGACTGGGCGAGTTTCGTCCAGTTCAGGAGGAGCCCTGAGGCGCAGGTAATGTATTTATTAAATTTTTTATATATAATTTTGTAATTGTTAAATATTAAATTATAATTTCAATTTAATTTGTATTTAATACATTTAATATTTTTTTTTCCAGGAGCTTTCTTAGAGGAATACTGGGATCCGTGCGCAGCAGACGATCTACCACACAGCAGGATCGAAGACCTTTGCTGTGACCTATAGCGAGCTGGTAACTTTTCAAAATATCACTGAATTTTAGCTGATTATTTCATAATATTAATTGAATTTTGTAATTGTTTCAGGAGACGAAGGCACAGCAGGAGAACCGCCAAACGGACTATGGGGAGTTGTACGCCATCACACATAGAAACCGTGACGGGACTGTGACCTCTCAGCAGGCAGAGGCAGCCATTATAAATAATTTTATTATTGTAATTTTTATAAAACCAAGTTAATAATGAAAAATGCTAATTAGTAATTGTTTCATAAAATGGCAGGAACGGATGCAGCAGTCGCAGGCTGAGCTGTGACAGACCCAGCCTGAGGAGTCACAGGGGTCAGTGGACCCGACGGCTCCTTTGAAGGTGGGTCTGGCTCAGGCTGAGCACCCCGGACGCTTGCGGGGGATGGGGATAGGCTCCAGACCTAGCATGGTCTATGGCAGGAGCGCCGACTCTGAGGCTGGCAGCTCTAGAGGGGTCAGACGTCCGAGGGACGAGTCTATTGACTAGCTGCGGTCAGATTTGGAGCAGCAGATGGCGCAGCAGCAGCAGCAGATGCAGCAGATGTAGGTGCAGCATATGCAGCAGATGCAGCTGCACGCTGATTTAATTTACGCTCAGCAAACGCAGTGGCGTGAAATCGCAAACAACATGCTCGAGCGGTCATGGAGTCGCCTGTTCCCGGACGAGCAGCATCCAGAGGTTCCCCTATCCCTCGCTACGTCGTCCCGAGTACTACTCCTCCTCCTCCTCCTCTTGCTCCTGCTCCTACTGATGATGATGGTGCGGTTCACTCTGCGCAGCGGACCGATCCAGCAGCACCTGAGGGAGCCCCACCTGAGGGAGCACCAGATGATCAGCCCCCAGTTACTTAGTTTAGGACATTTTTTTTGTTCAAACATTTGTAAATATATATATATATGAGTTTGTATTTCAGAACTTTCTTATTGTGTTTAATATAATTATATTTATATTATTAGATCGCGTTGTTGAATTTATGAATTAATTGCAATAATATTATTTATATTTCTAAATTAAAAAAAAATAAAGCATATATATTTGTAGCGGTTTCTCTTGTGCAACCGCTACAACTATATATATATATATTAGTAGCGGTTCTACAATAGAAACCGCTACAAACATATATATATTTGTAGCGGTTTTACAATAAGAACCGCTACAAACACTCATCATTTGAATTTTAAAATTTTCCGCCTTTATGCACATTTGTAGCGGTTATGTTATGTATAACCGCTACAAATTAAAAATTATTTTGTCCAACAGCTTTAATGTTAGTAGCGGTTTTATATATATAACCGCTACAAATACTCAACAAGTAAATTTTGAATTTCCCACCAATGTTAACGGCTTGAAAATTAGTAGCGGTGTTATATATATAACCGCTACAAATACTCAACATATATATTTTGAATTTCCCATCAATGTGTAACGGCTTGAAAAATAGTAGCGGTTTTATATATATAACCGCTACTAATATTTTATAACTGTAGCGGTTAGTGTAACCGTTTTAGAACCGCTACAAAATTATAAACGTTGGAATTTCAGAATATAAGGTTCTTGGCATTCGTCATTATCTTCTCACTCATCTTCTTCTCTATACTTTCTTCTCTCTCACTTGTAGCTATGGATAAATCATGGATCAGGTTGCCGCGCAATTCTCGTGAATATTTGTACGGATTAAACAGTTTCTTGGATTTCGCATTCACTCATGCCAGCTGTAACAGCAAGATCGTCTGTCCGTGTCGGAAATGCAAGTTCAAGAAGTGGCATGCACGAAATGTTATGAAGTAACATTTGCTTGTGAAGCCTTTCCCTGAGGACTATACGTTCTGGGCAGTTCATGGTGAGAAGGCCCGCATTAGATATGACGATGCTCTTCCTCGAAGTTCTCAAGTAGGCGTTCAAGTAGATGAAGATGATCCTGTGAATGATGCTGTGCGTGATGCGTTTGGATTTCAAGGCGACAACTTCAACGAAGAAGTGCATGGCTCTGAGCCCAGCTCGAGATTTTTTCAGCTTGATGGATGAAGCAGATCATCCTTTATATCAAGGTTGTCGCAAATATTCTAAATTATCTTTCTTGATCAAATTGTATCATATCAAGTGCTTGTGTGGGATCACAGATAAGGGAATGTCGATGTTGCTCGACTTATTACAAGATGCATTCCCCGACGCTGAGATTCCCACAACGTTCTACGAGGCCAAGAAGATTATCAACAGGTTGGGGTTGAATTATCAAAAGATTGATGCATGCCCAAATGATTGCATGTTGTATTGGGGAGACGATTCCAGCAGGGAGACGTGTAAGAGATGTCACACATCGAGGTACAAGACAATTCGGAAGGGGAAAAAGTAGAAGAAGAAACCTGCAAAGATTCTCAGGTACTTTCCTTTAAAACCTCGTCTATAAAGATTATTTATGTCGTCTAAAACTGCTGAGCACATGAGGTGGCATGCCGTTGATAAAAATGAAGACGGTAAATTAAGACATTCGTGGGATGCAGCTGCTTGGAAAACGTTTGACAACGAATTTCCAGATTTTGCGACTCACCCCATAAATGTTCGGCTTGCGTTGGCGACCGACAGTTTCAATCCTTTCGGGAATCTTAGCACAAGTTACAGTATTTGGCCGGTAGTCTTAGTTCCCTACAACTTACCCCCTGGATGTGTATGAAACAAAGCTCTTTCATTATGTCTATGATCATTCCAAGAAAAAAGGCACCTGGCAATGACATCGATGTGCATCTCCAACCACTTATTGCGGAATTGCTTGACCTGTGGAATGTCGGCTTGGAGACGTACGACGCTTACAGCAAGACTTTGTTCAACATGCGTGCAGCCTTGATGTGGATGATTGTGACTTTCCTGGCCTTGGCACATTATCTGGTTGGAATGTGCATACTGGGTCGGCGTGTCCAGCTTGCAATTTTGACTCTGACCCATTGCATCTTCCCCACAGCCGAAAGTGGTGCTTTATGAGGCATCGGAGGTTTCTCGATGGAACGCATAAGTTTAGATTGCAACAGAATCGCTTCAATGGGAAACCAAAAAAAAAGGACCACCTCAGACTTTGCCCGGTACAGATATCTTACAGCAGCTTGAGCATGTTGACTTCGAGTTTGGAAAAAGCGATGATTCAGCACAAACTTCGCCACAGTCTTGACGAAGATAAGTATTTTCTTCATGCTTCCATATTGGAGATCTAATTTACTTCGCCACAGTCTTGATGTAATGCACATTGAAAACAATGTTTGTGACAATGTGCTGTATACGCTGCTTAACGAACCCGGCAAGACAAAAGATCACCTTCAAGTGAGGAAAGATTTATGCGACATGGGAGTTCGTGAAGACGCTTGGCCAGATGAGCATGATAGATTTCCACCGGCAAAGTTTACCCTCACAAAACCGAACAAGGAAGTGTTCCTCGCGACGCTGAAGAAATTAAAAGTTCCTGATGGGTATTCAAGCAACATTTCTTGATGTGTTGACTTGCAGGCTCGAAAGGTTGCTGGCCTGAAGAGTCATGACTCACATGTTCTTATGCAGCAGTTACTCCCTCTGGCTATAAAGAATACACTTCCTCCCGATGTTTCCATCGTTTTGGTGGAACTTTGTTCTTTCTTTTGGAAGTTGTGTTCTAAGGTTTTGATCGTTGAGGAGCTCGATCAGCTGCAGTCGAAAATCATTGTTACGCTTTGTCATTTGGAGATGATCTTTCCTCCGTCCTTTTTTACTGTGATGGTTCACCTCACAGTCCACCTCGTTCATGAAACAAAGCTCGCTGGACCAGTACAATATCGTTGGATGTATCCCATTGAGAGGTACTCATTTTGAATTTGTGCTTTAATTTATTCTCTATATTTAATGTTTGCTAGTCGTCCTTTTCATCATTTTATATCAATTTTTTCTTCTGTACTTCATAGGTTCCTTGGGAAATTAAAATCTTACGTGAGGAATAAGGCATGGCCAGAAGGTTCTATAGCTTAAGGCTATATAGGGGATGAGGTGCTATATTTTTGCTCAAGGTACTTTGATGATCTTGAGACGGCTTTCAACCTCCCACCTCGTGTTGACGATTGTCTTGAACCTGCGCCGACATCAGGAGAATTTATCCCTCGTGTTGGTAAACCAGTTGGAGCAACTGAGAACTTCAAACTAACGGCAACTGAGAAGTTGCAAGCACATAGACATGTCTTGATTAATTGCACTCAAGTTGAACCTTTCATACGGTAAGAATTGTACACTCACATGTTATTCGATCTATATCTTTCGTAACATTTCTCACTTTCATTTCACTAACGCCTTTCCATTATTAATTGCAGGGAATTCATAAGTCATGTTAAGCGTCAACTCAGGATCCGTACACAGATATCCTCGGAAGTTGATAGGAGGGTCCACAGAGAATTCCCGAGCTGGTTTGCGCGCAGAATACTAAATGACCACAACCCACACTCACCAAATTTCAGAGCTCTCGCAATCGGCCCCCTTGATCATGCAAAACGGTTTACAGCATACAATGTCAATGGTTTTAAGTTTTGCACGGTTTCACAGGATCAAGGATTGCAAACACAGAATTCAGGTGTTTATGGCACATTTGGGACAAGGAGTTATGCGAGCAGCAGTGACACCAACATGCAGTTCGGAGGCGTCCCTTACTATGGCAAGCTTTTTGATGTGGTCGAACTTAATTATCAAGGCCGTTTCACTGTGATGCTGTTCAAGTGTTTGTGAGCAAATACCACTACTTCTCGGAGACTGACAACTGACGACTTAGGGATCACATCAGTCAATTTCTCACGGCCGATTCATACTGGTATTTCTCAAGATGATGAGCCGTATATTCTAGCTTTAGAGGAACATCAGGTTTATTATGTCGAGGACGAGAGGCATAGGGATTGGCACATGGTCGTTCATTTAAAGCCAAAAGACCTTTACGACATAGGTGAAGGCGATAACATCGCCTACGAGAGTGAGCCATTTCAGCCTGCTAATTTTGAAAACTACTTCCCTGAATGCGATGACAATTTACCTCTACTGTGGTGAGTTTTTTTAAGTCCATGTCATTTGAATTAAATTTTTTAAATTTAATAATACATCCATAACAATAATTTTTCTACAAAATTTCTGTAGGGATGGCGACGATGAGTGATTAAATTCAAATTATGCTTTTGTCTTTACAAAAAATGCAAAAATTTTTTTAAAATAAAATGTAAAAAAAAATTTAAAAAAAAATAAAATAATATTTGTAGCGGTTATTGAACCGCTACAAATATAAAATTAACCGCTACTAAATGAATAACCGCTACAAAATGGATACATTAATCGCTACAAATAGTACGTGGATCACTATAAATATTAAACCGCTACAAAAATACAAATAACCGCTACTAACTAATAACCGCTACATTAACCGCTACAAATAGTACGTGGATCCCTATAAATACCCTTACCACAACTCATTTCAAACACTCCCTAATTTCTTTTCACCTTACCTTTCTTTCATTTTCTCTCATTTACAACTTCTTTCGTATAAGTAAAGGAGCTGAATAATACGATCAAATATGGTAACAAGATTTTTAATTTTTTTTAGAATACTTCTTTCCTTTCTATAAAATTTATTCTAACCATTTTTTTTCTAGATATATCATAACTGTATCTCATTTTCATCTGTTTTTCATACACAATTACATTATATTAGATAACATAATAATTCCTTATTACCTACATATCCTTAATAATATTATTAATATAAATTTTATACTAATCCAATTCAATTACATTTTTCCTTTTAATTTATTAATAAGTTAAACTATTGAATAATAAGCTAATTGAAATAGATAAAATAATAACAAAATAAACTATTTAATTTAATATTGAAAAAACAGAAACAAATAATCGTATATTTTTTTAAAAAAATTTAAATATTTGTAGCGGTTATTAAACCGCTACTAAATAACGCACCTTTTTAAAACTCAAATTAAATTTTTTTGCGCTAATTTTGAATTTCATGAAATTAGTAGCGGTTTTCATAACCGCTACAAATTTCATAAAATTCAAAATTAGTAGCGGTTTGTTAACCGCTACAAAATAAAAAAATGTCATTTTTTTGCCAACAAAGTTTCAATTTTTTATATTTGTAGCGGTTTGTTAACCGCTACAAAATAAAAAAATGTCATTTTTTTTTCGCTCTCAAAATTTCAATTTTTTATATTTGTAGCAATTATATAACCACTACAAATATCTCTGAAAAAAATTTCGTCTATGAGGGTGTTGTAGCAGTTGGGTTGAACCGCTACAAAGGATGTAGCGGTTATTTTTGGTTGAGTAGCGGTTTTATATAACCGCTACAAAACTGCTTGCAACATACGATTTAGTAGCGGTTCTAGTAACCGCTACTAACCTTGTTTGTAGCGGTTAAAACCGCTACTAATACCCATTTTTAACCGCTACTAAATCACTTTTTTTTTGTAGTGTGTTATTAAACAAAAGAAAAAAAAGTTAAAATACAAAAAAAAAAATAAAACCCCACATAATGAAATTTTTTTAAGGGAAAGCATTGGCAAATTAATTGGAAGAAAACATACTTAAAATAATGTCAAAACCATATAAATTAAATGAGGAAGGAAGGTGAAGAAGCTTGCCTTAATTAACTTCGAACTTTTTAGTGGAGCTAACGGAGTGCCTTAACCAATCAACTTGGGTGCATGTGTCCTTAGCATATAAAAAAGGAATGAAGGTGATGATGAAAATCACCTTCTTTGGTCTCTTTGATCTCTCGCTCTCTTCTTGCTCGGCTCAATCTGAACTCCCTATGCATAATATATACAAGGCCAAAGAGTATATATGTGGCTTTGCATCCTTGCGCATGCAAGGCCACATGGCCTTGTCGCCATTCGAGCCTTGGCTGGTGCTTTCCATAAAGGCGCCGGACAAGGTTGGCCTTAGTCGGCTCTCCTAACTAGAGCACCGGCTAAGGCCAGTTAAGCAGGGTTGGCCTTAGCCGGCTCTCCTAACTAGAGCACCGGCTAAGGCCTATTTGGCCGGCGCTCATGAGTAAAGCACCGGCAAAGCCTTACTCATGAGCGCTGGCCAAGCCAGGCGACCGACGGCCTTGGTCGGCGCCTTCCTTGAAAGCACCGACCAATGCCAACATTTTTTTTTGGGATTTATCCAGAAGGTAGTACTTCAATTCAACCAACGTTAGATATTACGAGCTTTTATACATGGACTATTTTCATTTTGTCTTTTAGTTTTTATTACTAAATATTTTGGTTCAATATTACATTAATGACCATTGTCAGTAACTAAGATATTACATTCTAATAAGTTTCAAATTAAGATTAGTTAATTGGTTATAGTATTTGATCTAGAAATCCTACCTTCTCATTCTATCTTTTGGTCATATTTTGAGTTCAATCTAATAATGTATTGAAACTTGATCCCTTTAGACTTATTACATCACGATATTCTAAACAATGATATTTTTTTGACTTACTCTAACCTTATCCGATACTTTATTTTTAAACGCCAGATAAGGGTTTTTTCTAATAAAAGAAATGCTAAAAAATTTATTCCAGGTACAACGCTTTCTTGTGAAGCGCCGTAGCTTGGGCTTTCATTTTTTTTAAAAAAATAAATGTTTTGTATGGTGCTTTTCTAGGAAAGTGCCGCACAAGCCTAATACTAAGCTTTAGAGCTTAATTAGAAAGCACCGTAGATTCTAAACTTTAAAACAAAACTATTATCTACGGTGCTTTTTCAAATTGGCGCCATTAAATCCCTCTTTTGTAGTAGTGAATCTTTTTTATATTAAAAAAAGAAGTTGTGTCTTAATTTTGTTTTTAACATAAAAAGGGAAAATAATAAGAATGTGCTTAATTAATCATTATCTTTATCATTTATATACATATATATATATATATATTATTTAAAATATTTCAATTTAACATATTACCTTTTGGAGAATACTGTTATGTGTCATTAATATTGAGATGTAACTTACATGTAAGTTTGTTTATATTTTCAAATAATAATTTTATACATTTTTACATTTATAACATTTTATGTATATATAATATTATTTTTAATTTAATTATTATGTGATAGGTTTGACCGCCAATTCGAACGAACAAACCATGACCCTCTCACATTTTTTGTTAACATCCAGTCCGGCTTTTAAAACATTTCCTTATAATGTAAATTTTTTACTTGGTAAACGAAAGTTGTTAAAATTTAATGAAAATTGGTGAATCCCTTAACTAACCTTGTCAATGGCTTGATAGTGTAAATTTTTTACTTGGTAGACGAAAGTTGTTAGAACCTAATAAAAAATGGTGAATTCCTTAACTAACCTTGTCAATGGCCTGATAGTGTAAATTTTTTACTTGGTAAACGAAAATTGTTAAAATATAATGAAAAGTGGGGAATTCCTTGATTAAACTTGTTAATGGCTTAAATAGAACCAAAATTTTACAATAGAGATTTTACTTAGAGGGTCACCAACAACGTAAGGTTTTTATGAAATATGGAACAAATGATACACCATAAGGAAGAGATTAAGAGATGAGGGACTAATTTGCCAATTAAGGACAAAGCAATGACAGCAAAAATGAACTTCGTATGAGAGGCGTCTTTGAGAGGCTTTTTTTGTCCCCTACTCCTCACTAGACTACTCCTATTTATAGTACCATGCAAGAGGGCCTAGCTAGTTTCACTTTCCTTGGATATTATTAGATCTAGGGAGGAGATCCCTTTAGTTAAGATCAAATGCAATGCACTACCTCCTCAACTTGACCGAGTCTTTTGTTGGAGCAAATAATTGAACTCTTGGGTTGTGGCTATAAAGCATGTGCTGTTAGGCTTTCTCTATGTAAATCATTTTATTTATGGGTTAAGCATATAATTTTAGGCCTTACATTAAGGCCTCCTCTTTTCAAGTCCAATTGAATATTGATTTGGAGAGTGAACTCATAATCTCATCTATTCAACGCTTTCTACATCCGATGATCAAGAAAGACAAGACGGTCTATGACTTATGACAAGTTGCAGTGAATATGTCAGATTCCAAGCTAAGCTTTAAGCATAGGTAGAGTAGGTAACAAAGGAGCTGGTAGCACCAAAACTTTAGTTGTCAGTTGTGTATTTCAAAAACAGTGGGTTGAAGTAACAATTTGAGGGTGTTGCTGTAGAGGTAGCATTCCATACTCAAGCTCAGATAACGAAGGAGCTTAAAGAGGGTTGGTCGGACTAATAGGATCCCAACCAAGCAAGAGTAGAATATTAGTTCCTTTTTTGTAGTAGGTTAGAAGATGATAGCTCTGTTGCTGGTGCTAGTGATGGAAATCAATAAGGGCTGCATGTGCCTTTTTATTAGAACCCACTTCGATTAGAATTCTCTTGGGTTTTTTTTGTGCTTGGGCTTGCTTCTATTTTGGATACATTTTGCTCGAGTAATGGATTGATAACAATTTACGCACTTAACGATCTTTGAATTATATTGTGACACACCATCTTAGGTGACTTCTCTTATTTATGGTTTGTTTGGGAGGAACCCTTGCTATGTCAGTTATGTTCGTATAGCTAATCTTCTGTAACTAAGGTGTTTCATATGTTGCACCATGCAATGTAATGCTTTGTTTGTTAGCAAGTTCATGTATGCTAGTATGGACTGCAGTATTGTCGTAATAATTGACCAAGAACGAGAATTTTGGTCACTTGGTGTGTATGTTATGTCTTCATGGCCCAGTTTGTGTTTCACCACAAGACACCCCTAAAGTTGGGTTATCAATGTTTAGAAGTGTCAGTAGAGAGCTTTATTTGCTATGCTAGAATGTTTACATATGCTAGTACATATTGTGGCGTTGAGATAATGTTTAACCAACCATACAGATTTTGGTCAGTAGGTATGTACATCACATCTTCGTGGTCAGGTTTGTGTTTTGCCACAGGACACCCCTAAAGTTGGGTTCTCAATATTTAGAAGTGTTGATGTAAAGCGCTCATGGTTTATATGATGCATCCATTGCGTTGTTAGGTTTGATGTACCAAGCACAGAGTAATGAGTTGATATGTTCATAATAGAATAATAAGTCATATAACAATTGCAAACAATGAATCAAATGATTGTTTAAAAATTGACCTTGTTTTATAACCAAAATAGACCACAATACAAATTTTTAGCATACAACTTTGTTTTCTATGAGGTTGCAACATTGTGTTAAGTATGTCGCAAAAGACTTCCAACTAACCAACAATAATTGAACTATTGGGTAGGGTGAGCTTATGATGATCAACTTAACATGAAGGAGTCCTGCAATGAAATGAAGTCAATGGATGGTGGGACTTTTGCTATCAAAGTACTGAATGCGACGGGACCATATAGCTTAAAGCATCGGTCACATGTTGTAGTCATATTTACGGTATGTATAATCATGTTCTTGCCCATAGGGCTAGTACATATCAAGGAATAAGAAAGTAGACTTGGAAGGCAAAGTCTTAGAAGTTGTACCTCATGAGATGTATGGTATTCTAATTTCATTTAATGGTTTATTGTTTCTGTTACTTAGTTGGTATGCCCCTTGACCAACTACCCTAGTTACTTTGTAAAGGCCTTCTTACATCATACCTAGCTTCTTATCGCTTGCTTCCTTGGTGGGAGTGTCCTACCAAGGGAGGATGGTAGGTGGTTGGCTTGATTGCCTAGCTGGTGTGTCGTCAGGTATGGCTCTACTCTCAAGCTATAGTTGGACCGTCTTGGGTTCCTACTCATCCTATCTGATGGTTTGCCATCATGGTAGTGGGACTGACTAGCATTCACCTCATATTCTTCCCACTTGATTTAGACACAAGCTCAAGCCAGTATATCATCCATGGTATGACAAGTGTATTCGGTTAGTTCCTTATATAAATCAGAGTTTGGAAGCAAACTTTTATGGAACGCAACAATGGTAGTTTGTGCATTATAGTTGGGTGTGTTGATTTTTTCTTTGTTAAACTTGCCAACATAGTCACCAATGATTCTCACTTTCCTTGGATGACTCGGTAGAGGTCGTTGGGCTATTTTCTGTCAACACTTGTTTTCATTTTGATATTTATAGAGTAATAAAGACCAAGTTCCACAAGCATACAGAAATAGTATAAATATATTGATATTGAGTACATGTTTACATGCAGGATATATCCCCGCAGGGTCTGATAATATTTACAATTTATCCAAATATGTCTAAAAGAGAGGTCATATAGTAATAAAGACCAAGTTCCACAAGCATACAGAAATAGTATAAATATATTGATATTGAGTACATGTTTACATGCAGGATATATCCCCGCAGGGTCTGATAATATTTACAATTTATCCAAATATGTCTAAAAGAGAGGTCATATATAACCACTAGCCAAATTCTTGGGTTCCACACCCTCATTTGCCCATATCGGCTGCTTTTCCCTTGAAGCCGCTAGCTCCTGCTAGAATTTTGTCATTTTGAAAAAGGGTGAGATTCCAATGAATCCCATAACAACATATTATCATTCATAGAAAATGCAATAAATGAATATGTCAAATACCAGATAATGCAATATCATACTAACACATAACTTGGTTTAGTCGAAAATGTATTAAGAGCCAACTACAGCTGTGACCCCTACACATCCCATACCTTAGTCTATGACTGGGTATATTAGTGTACCCATAGGCACTATTCATCAGTGTGTACTATGTATCATACATATTGCAAAAGATGGCATATACGAAGTATATAAACATTCACATAGTTTATGAAGGATAAATTTATTACCTTAAACCCTTTTCTTACCTCAAATTGTCCGCCTTATAAAATGTGCCAAGCTTAGACTTTCAACTCGGTCCTAAAATATCAAATGTACAATAATTAAGTTAAAACTCATTCATGTACCATTTTAGGCACTTCCATAGTTTTTATAGTGGTTATATTAGCCTATGGTGAAAATTTACCAAAATGCTCCCGAACCCCGAACATTCTAACATATTTTTTCCTGAGGAATCCATTTCTCGATCCGGCTGTACTTTTCTCGAAATTCTAACATGGGCTATTCTAACATATTTTTTCCTGAGGAATCCATTTCCAAACTTAGAATTACCAAATTCACTGCCAAAGGACAAGAATGCCCTTGGCAGCCCCTATTTCAGGGTTTCAGGGGCATTTTAGTAATTATACTTTTTCGGGCTTTTCCGAAAAAGTGATCAACTATAACCCCACCTAATTTTTCCTCCTGAACTCAATGAAACCATCAAATTATTGAAAATCCAATTCTAAACCCTAGATCTCAGTCTAGCCAAAACTATGGTATCTTATAGGAAAAATCGGAGTTTTTCGATTCTAACTCCGCAAACGTATTCTTTTTTACTCCTAATTACTTTATTAACTACTTCATTAGGTTACATCAACCATTTAATCCAAATTTTTGCAGTATAACACTTCTAATGCCACTTTTTCAAATTTTACAAATAAAGACAATCCAGCGAAATTTCACTGATTAAATTTTACCTTTCGCTTCCCTCTGGCTCCCCTTGACTTGGCCGAAACCTTAAGTCCTCCAACACCAAAATGTTCTTCTCAACCCTTAAATCACATAAAAGAGAAGCTTAGGAATGGAGTTATACACATTAGGAACCAATTTACCGAAGAAATAACTTACCTTTGTAAAGTTTTTCCTCCCCTTCTCTCTCTCTAAAAATTCTGCACTTACTCTCTCTCTAAGGGCTGTTTCACGTCAATTTTGAGCTAGGAGGAGGAAGATGAAGTGTTTTATCATATTACTTTATCATATTTTAATAGTTTATGTAATTTCCAAAAATTACAAAAAACAACTTTATGTACATAATTCCTATGTATATGTGACTTTGCTCGTTAAGCCAAACTAATATTTTCTTCATCATGCTACATGTAAGAGACTGCTAGGGGTCCTACCCTTTGGTCTTAATTGGCTTCACAACTTGTTCCGGTTACGTATATACGTAAAGTTTTAATTTTAGTCAAAATTACACTTTTTGCTCAAATTTTCCATAAATTCATATTAAATTGACCAAAATATTCTAAATATATTTTTTCCTTTTATTTTCATTAATTAATTGAAATTAAATTCAATTAATCAGAAAATAATTAATTTTATGCTAGATTTGCAAATTTACAATTTTGCCATTACCTTTTAAATCTAATTTCTTTTCCTCTTTTTATTTGGCCAATTTTCATAAATTTTTGGACCAAATATTTTCTATATTATTTCTCCATTTTTGGACCTTAATATTGGGCTTTTTAAGTTACCCAAATTAATTCCATAATCATTTTGCCCATTTTCTCATAAATATGAACATTTATAAAATTCATAAATTCCAAATTCATGAATATTTACCATTTTATTGAATTTCTAAAATAATTACAATATATTTAGTGAATATAAAATTTGGGGTGTTACATTTTCTAAGCCTCCTACTGCTAGGGGTGTGCAAGTATTCCCCGTCCCAATCTTCCCGTCCCGATCCCGAGCAAATCGGGACGGGATTTTCCCGTCCCGAAAATTTCGGGACGGGAAAAGTTCGGGATCGTGAAATTTTTTTTCGGGATCGGGAAGGGGACTTCCCGATTCCAACTTTTTTCCCGATCCTGAAAAATATATATATATATTATGTATAATTTTTTTTAAAATATTTAAGAAAGCAAGACCAAATGCAAAATAAAATGTGAAAATTCCTAACACCCTCAAGGTAATATATATTCTTTTAGTTAATTTTATTTACTATTTATTAAATAATTCTAATTTTTTATTCCTATCTTTGTGCTTTTTGTAGCTAAATCAACAACTTTAAGTATATATTGAACTAATGATATATTTGTATTGGACTAATTTGGTACAATATGATATTAGATAAATTATATATTTATACTAGACTGAAGAAAATAAAATAAAAAAATTAATATAGGAATTTTTTAAAAAAAAATAAAAGAAATTCGGGATCGGGAAATTCCCGATCCCGAACATTTCCCGTCCCGTCGGGACGGGAAATTTTTGGGATCGGGAATGAAAATCATTCCCGAACCCTTCTCAGGATAGGGATCGGGAATGGCATTTCCCGATCCCGATCCCGAACACCCCTACCTACTACTAGAGAATTGTTGTACGAACAAGTCATTCAAATTTGTGAACGATCCTATCGAGTTGGTGGTAGGTTGGTAAACCATCTCAATGTTGGTCTAACCAAATGGAACCAAAACCTTTGCACAGAAAAGCTTCTCACATCTCCTGAGGTATCATGACAGTATTCCTCCTTTACCGTTTGTGCCATATGATTGTCTGGGTGTGTTGAACCATCATAGACTCATATATTCGGGAATATGACTTTTTTTGGCACCTCCACTAATGATATGTCATCCATGAAAGGTGAATCAGTGAAGCTATTAGGGGCGCTCTTCTTTATTGGAGATGGCACACCTGGTAGGTGAAGTATCATTGCTTCTGGCTCTTAGAACCTCTTGTCCCACTTCTCATCGTTTGACATACCAACCCTGGTAGGTTAGTCGTTGTAGGTGGGTCTATCTGCCCCCTCTTTCTTACCGCTTAGTCTGGTTGGTGTAGTTGGTGTACATGTAGCATGAGAATCATTAGTAGTATTTCTAATTGGGATTTCGTTACCTACTGCTATGGGTATGCCTCTCGCAGTGTTGGGGGTCTCCAATTATGGCATACACAGGATGAGAGCGGTCAAAAATCGTCCTTTTTGGTAAAGATTAGGGGTGACTTAGGGGGGAGTATGTAGGAAGTCATTCTCGTAAGGCATTGTTTTCCTTTTCTAAGCGCTAGAGATGTTCCTGTTGCTACACAACCAAGCGAACTTGAGTGGAAATTTATTGAGACTGTTCCTACAGTAAGACAGGCATCTTGTCCAAACACTCCTAAAGATTGGTAGGTACATCTCCCGTGGTAGGTACATTTCCTGTGGTAGGTACGTTCGTCATGTCAAATAATTAGAGTGAATAGAGATGAAATGAATCTCACTGAAATCCGTTGCCAGTCCCCACAGACAATGCCAAATTGTATAACCAAAATTTTATAATAGAGATTTTAGTTGAACGGACGCCGACAACGTAAGGCTTTTATAAAATATGGAACAAATGATATACCGTAAGGAAGAGATTAAGAGATGAGGAACTAATTTGGCAATTGAGTACAGAGCAATATGAACAAAAATGAACTTCATATGATAGGAGTCTTAGATAGTCTTTTTCATACCCTGCTCCTCACTAGACTACTCCTATCTATAGTAACACACACAAGAGGACCCAGTTAGTTCCTCTTTTCCAAGATATTAGTAGATCTAAGAAGGATATCTCTTTATCTCAGATAAAATGCAAGCACTACCTTTTCAACTTGATTAAGTCTTCTGTGGGAGCAAATAAACAGACTTTTGGGTTGTGGCTATAGAGCATGTGCTACTAGGCTTTCTTTACATAAATCATTTTATTTATGTGCTTGAGCATATAATTTTGGGCCCTACAGCTTAATAGTATGACTTTTTGGTCAGTTATAAAAAAACGACATAGCATCTTATAGGAATGTTGAAATTCGAAGCACATCTCTATCCTTTCCTATTTTGAATGGTCTTTATGTGTCTCTTTTTTCCATAAAATAACACGTTTTTTTTGGGCTTCAAGCAAAAGAGCATATGACCAAACTATTTTATTATTTTGTTGCAATTTTTGGTTACTTTAAATAAGAAATGTCAATTTACTATCAACTGATCCCATTACTTTTTGTGTATATAACTTGAGATTGATGCTACACTAGGTAATACAATTTGCCCCATCATTTAGAGCATCTTTGAACTACATCTTCAATCTTTTTTTTAGTTACTCTTATTACAAAAGTGATATACTCCTAACTCCTTCTTCCATATATCTAGTTATTCCAACTTGATTGTTTATATAATTGATCATTTTATGAAAAAAATAAGAAATGTCCACCAATACAATGTGAATGCTCAACAGTTAATAAATCACCAAATTAACTTTATGTCTTCTCAAGCTAAGATTTGATTTGAATTTTGATGCTAGCTTTCCACCAAGCTTCAATTATTTCCCAACTGTAAGTTCGCTTAGTCTTACTGTCACTCGACACTCTTGGATAAGATTTCAAACTTAATCTGACATTGATATGTTTATGTGCATATGTTTAAAATGTATAAAATAGAAAAAAAATACTCCCACCAAGGTATTAGTACGATCATTATTTTTTATTTTTAAGATCATTTTGATTCTCTTGTTAATTTTATTGTCGATCAAATTTGTCCATTAACAAAAAAAGAGGTGCTAATTACCACTTGAGAAAGTTAATGCATATCAAGTTTTAGCCTATATGAAATGGGGAAAATGAGCTAAAATGAAAAGGGAAAAATGAGGCCAAATAAGAATTATAAAGTAAAAAAGACAAAAAAAAAACTATTAAAATTGGTAAAAAAAAAAGTATATTGAATTTCAATAATTCCAAATAGACTGATTCGGAATTTTGAAATGTTGCCAAATGTGGAAATTTATCAAACTACCCTTAGTTTTTTATTTTTTAAAAAATCTTCAAACCCTCTTGCCTGCCATCGGAGCTCTGACTCCGATGATCGCCTCTGGCGGCCCATCACTAGAGCTCCGGGGACCGACGGCTGGAGTTGGAGTTCAGGCAGTCTAAAATATTTTTTTCAAACTTCTCAAACAAAAGTCGTCAATATGTATACTTGAATTGTTAATATGTATATCAAAGTAGTAAACAGGGTACTTGTTGAATATTTTCTAATAACTATTTTTGTTTCACTATTATCAACTCAAGTATACATATTAATTACTTTTGAAAGTAGTCAATATTGAAACCAAAGTAGTCAATATGTATACTTGAGTTGATAATAGCGAAACAAAAGTAGTTATTAGAAAATATTCAACATGTACCCTGTTTACTACTTTTGTATACATATTAACAACTCAACTGTAAATATTGATGACTTTTGCCTAAGAAATTGAAAAAAAAAAAGATGGCGCAAAGTAGTCAATATCAAAACTAAAGTAGTTAATATGCATACTTGAGTAGTTAATAGTGAAACTAAAATACTTATTAGGAAATATTCAACTAGTACCCATGTTTACTATTTTAGTATACATATTAACAACTCAAGTATATATTAACAATTTTTGCTTGAGGAATTAAAAAAAAAGATGTTAGACCGCCAGAGTAAAACTAAAGTAGTTGTAAGGAAATATTCAATAAGTACCTTGTTCACTATTTCAGTATACATATGTTGAATCTTAGAAATTTATAACATTCCAACACATTTTCTTCTCTTTTTACCTATCTTTTGGGTTCAAAATGTACATTAAAAGAAGTGTATAGAAGAAGATGTTCATATCAAAGTATCAAGCAAAAATCAAAGAAATTCTTGTTATATTTGTGATTCAATTGAGAATTTATAAATCCTCCCTCTTTTGTAGGAGGATGAAGACAAGTGTTGAAGCCCTATAAGAACTAAGAATTAAGGAAAGAGTAAAGGAGGTGAAGCAGTGCAAAGATATAAGGAACTTCTGCAACTTGCCTCAGCAAGTTAACCAACTGGCCATGGCAAGTAAACATTCTCAAAAAGTTTACTCTCTGTGTAACTGGCCTCAGCAAGTTGACAAACTTGCCGTTGCAAGTCATCCCTGTTTGCTCTCTGTGTAACTGGCTACAGCAAGTTGGCAAACTTGCCGTGGCAAGTACTCTTTGTATGCTCTCTATATAACTGGCCACAACAAGTTGACAAACTTGCTGTAGCAAGTCAAGAATCTGAAGGAAAATTGAATCTCTATGTAACTGGCTACAACAAGTTGACAGACTTGTTGTAGCAGGTCTTGAAAAAGTACAGCTACGCGTTTTGATTTTAGAAGCGAAAAAACACTACTTAACCTAAGGAAGAGCACCAAAAACACGCACTCTATACTCTGGGAAGTTGGAGCATGCAAGGGGAGAGCTTGGGGGAGAGATTTGGAGGATTTTGGAGGCTTGGGTGCTCTTCTCAAAGGATATTTAGGGATTTCCACCTTGGTTCTTCTTTTCTCCTCTTTTTCCACTTAGCATCTTATGTATTCAGCAACTATGTATAGCATTTCTTTATATTTGAACATGAGTAGCTAGAACTCTCAATTATGATTACTTTTACCTATTGTATAGATTGAAACTACTAGATTATCTTGCTTTTGTTTGTTAACGAGTATATATATTGATTTTTCTTTCACCTTAATGATATATTGTGCTTAATCACTACATGATTAAAATTGTTCAATTGGAAGATACTTGAGAAAGCTATTTTGATTGTAGAACTTGAGAAAAATCATGCTAGGCTTGAAGTTTAGGGATTAAATGGATGGTTTGTTGTTAGAATAGAGATATATCTAACAACCTATCATAGTCAATTGAAGGAAAGATGGTTTTCATTAATTATAAACAAGAGATTGAATATTTTTAATGAAGATTAAAAATCAATCCTTGACTTGAGAGATCTTGGTTGATGATTTTAAAACCTTTGACTAGCATATACACTTATTTAATCAACATAAGTGGATATTTACATAGTTTCATGAAATACAATGCGGAAGAAGTAATCCTAAGTTTATACCTCTTGAAGTTAAACCCAATTTCTCAATTTCCATTGTTTTATTTTGTGATTTTTGTCAAAAGTCTTTATTTAACTTGATCAAATTAAAATGATTCCATTCAACCTAATTAAGAACATTTTACATTAGTTAACTCACTTTTGTCATAGTCCTTGTGGATCGACACTAGTTTTCTCACTAATTTATTACTTGTGACCCATACGCTTGCAGAAGCTAAACGGTGAACAAAATATCGAAGACTTTTGCTTAAGAAATAAAAAAATATATATTAGACCATCAGAGCTCCAACGGTCACCAATGCCAAAGCTCTAGCAGCCGGCAATGGGGTTTGAGAATTTTTCCAGGTTTTGAACCCTGGACTGGATCGACAGGTTCCGTCTAGAAATGGGCGAACAGGCCAGTAAACCGGTCCTATCGGGGCATAATCCTGGTTCACTTTTTTTTTTGATTCTTTTTTAAGTTTCTTTAGAATTTCATACTACTAATCCTGAAATCTTCAATTTCTCACCGATTTAGCTTCGGGTTAGCTTTGGTTTGACTCCAGTCTAACACACTGACCTTTGACCAGTACCCTAGCTAGTTGTAATACCCCAAATTTTATTCCCCAATATGCCTTGTAAACATTTGTGGCATTTAATGAAATGGAAGGGTGAATTTTTGATAATATAATTATGTTGCTCGTGGAAATTCCCTATGAGGCAGTGAGCATGTTATGTAATTTTGTATGAAATGGAAAGGTGAATTTTGTGTAATATAATTATGTAATTTCGTGAGGTTTTATAGGGAGAAAGTACACATCCTAAGTTTTAATTTGATAGGTCATGTGTCACCCCCTTCGTAATTATATCTGAAATACGTGATTAAAATGAAATAAAGACCAATAATAATCAAAACTCATTTAAAATCCCATCCTTGAGATAGGGTTTTCACAAATATCTTTTAAAATCTAATTAACTTGGTCTCATATTCATATTTTGAATACAATTACTACGTGAAGATAAATCACATTCATATAAATATCAGAGTACACAACATAATCATCCCGGCAATCCCGGGTACATACCTTCGCTAAAGGGACACAGGGCACAATTGCCCATTACAATTCTTCAAATGGGGATTACACAATCTCATCTCAAATTCATAACCCTATATTCAACCGAATCATATACAGTCTTCACAACTCATTGATAACAACCTACTAACTCTCATCTCGAAGGAGTCCTAGCCGCTTCCTCCATGAGCCACTTGCCCTATCTAAATTGTTGGTAAGGGAGGGTGAGATTCGAGGGAATCTCAATAGGAAACAGATACCATAATGCATGCATGATAGATGCTATGCATGACATGTTAGCTTTATCTAGATGTATGCCCCATAATGACATTTTTGCATGGTCAATGTTTCATATAACAAGACTATGGCCAAAGTGAAAATAGAAACAGAGCTTCATTTATTCAAATATGCTGTACACAATCAAGTAAAGCAATCACATACATCATTATACAAGCAAAGATATCAAATACATGCAAGTAAGGTAAATTCCCTACCTCCAGCTTTTCTCCTCGATTTGCGTGCCAGCAACTAAAGGCTTTACATTCGATCCTACAATGTCAAATATACCATTTAGACACTTCCATAGTGTTTCTGGGGGTTATATGAGTCTATCTTGAAAAATTATTAAAATACCCCCGGGGACCTGGGCCGGCCTCGTTGTACCCGATTCGGCTGTACTTTTCCTGAAATTCTATCTTAGGCTATCCTAACATATTTCTACCCAAGGAATTTATTTCTGGACTCGGAATTACCAAATTCACTATCAAATTACAAAAATACCCTTGACAGCCCAGCTTTCATGGTTTCAGGGGCGTTTTCGTAATTATGCTTTTTTGGCCTTTTTCGAAAAAATGCCCAACTGTAACCCCACGTAATTTTCCCTCTTGAACTCAATGGAATCATCAAATCATTGAAAATCCAACTCTAAGACCCATTTCTAGAGCTGGTGAAACTTCTAAGAATTTAGGGAAAATTGGGGTTTTTCGGTTTTGTCTCCGTAAACACGTTCCTTTCTACTCCTAACCACTTTATTGACTATTACATTAGGTTACAACTACCATTTAGTACCAATTTGGGCAGCATAACCTCTAGGCCAACCCATTTCCAAAAATTAAAATCAATGGCAATCCAGAGAAATTTCACCGATTAAATTGCCTACAGTAGCTAGACTAGTCAATATACGAAGGTTTAGAAGTTACCTCAAGCTCCCACTAGCTTTTTCTCAAGGTAGCTGAAAACTCTAGGTGCCAAACATCCAAATTTGAGCCTCCAAACCTTAAATCATATGCAAAGGAAGCTTAGGAACGGAGTTATACGTATTAGGAACCAATTTACCAAAGAAATCACTTACCTTTACAAGCTTTTTCCTCTCCTTCTCTTTCTAAAAATCTCAACTCTTCTCTCTCTCTAAAACTGAACTTCACTTCAGGTAATGAGAAGGAAGGAGATGACAAATTGTTTTATATCATTTTACTTTATTACACTATTTTTCCAAAATTCGGATTTTACAAAATTCTGGCAGATTTCTGCCTAAACTTTGAAAAATCATAACTAATTCTAGAAAAATTAAAATGATGTGATTCCAAAGCCTATAGAAACCTTATTGAGTCTAGTTTCACGGAAAAATATAGAATTTTGCTAGATGGAATCACAAAATTCCTTGAATTTTAATCTTTGCCTGCTGTTCTAGAAACTTCACAGTTTTTTTGTGCTGACTTCAAAAATTAATATCTTTTTGTATATAGCTCTAAATGAGTCATATGACCTATCAAATTAAAGCTTAGGATGACTACTTTCTTCCTGTAAAATGTCATAATTGTTTATCATCATTTGGTCTTTCAAAATCACATGACAAGCTCACTACCTCATAGGCAATTTCACCGAAAACATAATTATATTCTCCAAAATTCACCATTATATTTTCTTAATACCACAAAGACATCAGAATCATTAGGGGATAAATTTGGGCTCCTGCTAAATTGGGGCTTAGCAGTCCACTTAATTTAGGCTTATTCCCAAGCCTCCAATCCCAAATTTCGGAGTATTATATCATCGGTAATTTTTGGAGCTGTATGTAAAAAATTATTAATTTTTGAAGTTTACCCAGTGAAATTGGAAAGTTTCTGAAACAGCGTCCAAAAATGGAATTTTTGGGAATGGTTTGCTTTTAATTGGCTAAAAGTTATATTTTTTTTTCCTGAAACTAGACTCAATAAGGGTTCTATAGCCTTTAGAATCACTCCGATACAATGTCTATAAATTTAGTTATGATTTTTCAAAATTTGGGCAAAAAATCTGCCAGAAATCTGAAAATGAAAGAAAAGGTAATGGCAATTTTGTAATTTTTCCATTTTCGCACAAAATTAATTATTTTTGAATTAATTGAATTTAATTTCAATTAATAATGGAAAATAAAGGGAGAAAAATATATTTTTGGAGTATTTTGGTTAAATAAATATGAATTTATGGAAAATTAGAGTAAAAGTGCAAATTTGACCAAAATTGTGACATAAAGTGTACTTGTAACTTGAACAAGTTTTGAAGTCAATTGAGATCAAAAGGAAGGACCCCTAGGCATCTCCTACATATAAGATGATGAAGGAGATATTAGTTGCATGATACTTGGGCTTAATGGCATGATTACATAAGGCTAGAGACTTATGTACTTAAAGTTCAAAATTTTGAGAAATTAGAAATATGACACAAGCAAGGACGTATGATGACATAAGCATAAGATTATTAAAGCTAATCTTCTTCTTTGTCTATTCCCATTTCTGTCGTCTTTTTGCTGCATAAGAAAGAGAATGAGTTGTAGATTTTAAAGGGAGAAAGGGAGGAAAATCTCACAATGTAGGTCGATTTCTTCGGTGAATTTCATACCTAACATGTATAATCTTTTTCCTAAACTTCTCTTCCATGTTATTTAAGGTAGTTAAAGCTCAAATGTTGCTATTGAAAGAGGCTAGGGTTCAGCCATAAGAAGGATAACCCAGAAGGAGCTTAATGTAACCTTCGAAACTCCAATAGTTGATTGTTCTAGCTGTTATGAATAATTTAATGGATGAGAAGTCGTCAGATTGTCTTTGGTTTTAAATTTGGAAATTGAGATGGTATAAGAGTTATGCTGCCAAAATTTGGCCTAAATGGTAGTTGTAACCTAATTAAATAGTTAATAAAGTGGTTAGAAGTAGAAAGAAACACGTCTGCGGAGTCAGAATCGAAAAACCCCAAATTTCCCCGGAGTATTGTTCAATTCGGCCAGAGCTAGAATGGGGCTTAAAGTTGGATTTTCAATGATTTGATGATTCCATTGAGTTCGATAGGGAAAATTAGGTGGGGTTATAGTTGGTCACTTTTTCATGAAAGCCTGAAAAAACATAATTACGAAAACACCCCTGAGACTCAGAAAGCAGAGCTGCCAAGGGCATATTTGTCTTTTGACAATGAATTTGACAATTCCGAACCTAGAAATGGATTCCTTAGGTGAAAATATGTCAAAATAACGCCATTCAAAATTTTATGAAAAGTACGGTTGAACTAGGTATGGTGGGATAGGCTGGGTCCCTGGGTGCATTTTGGAAAATTTTCACAATAGGCTAATATAACCACAATAAACACTATGGAAATGCCTAAAATGGTACATGAATGAGTTTTAACCTAATTCTTGTACATTTGACATTTTAAGACCAAGTTGAGAGCAAGTTGATGGCACGTATTACGAGCACGTTATTTGAGGATTAGAGAAGGGAAATTAAGGCAGGGGACTTACCTCTCTTCCATGTATTTGATATTTGTGCTGGTGTATTGATGCATGTTACTGCTTTGCATGATTATGTGAAACATATATGAATTATTGAAGCTTTATTTCTAATTATGCTATTACCATAAGTATGTTGTTTGAAACATTGAGCACGCTGATATGTCATTTTGTTTGCATGAGTTTATGTAATGCAAGCATGTCATGCATTAAGTCTTTATCCTGTATGCATATTGGTGTTGTTTTCCTACCGAGATTCTCTCGAATGTCACAATCCCCTACCAATAATTTAGACAGGTGAATATAGAAGATATACAGAGATCAGAGAAGAGAACTATATGAGAGGATTGCAATAGTGGAACGAGGACGGGAAGATGTCTCCATTTCACTGGAAAGGGTTTAGACACCCTAGTAGCCCTATGCTGCTATATTGATTGTAATTATCAGGTACGAACCTCTATGGGGAATTTTAGTAATCATGCACATAATATCAGTATATTTATACTATTCCTGTATTACCCACTGAACTGCATATCGTTTTCCACAAATACTCTAAAAAATGAGAAAAGAAGATAAGGGTGTGACACTGGTTCAGTAGCTAGTCCAGGTTTTAAAACCTTGGGATTTTTTTACAAAAAAAAAAAAAGAATAGTTAGGTAATGTTCACATTTAGCAACATTTCAAAATTCTAAATCATCATATTATATTTAAAATTATTGAAATTCAACATACTTATTTATCTTTTACCAATTTTTACAATATTTTTCTGTCTTTTTAAATTATAAATCGCAAGCACTCCTTTCATTTTTTTCCACAAATAAAAAGAAAAGCAAGTATTTTCTGTATGTGTCCGTACCAGTCCACTTTTAACGTATGGAAATCATTCATACTTCAATTAGTAACAAAACAATTTGATCAAAAAAAAAAAGTAGTAACAAAACAAGAAGAAAAGTACTGGAGAAAACATATTGGCTTCTAGGAAATTTGATAATCTTGAAACAATAAAAACCCAAAAAAAAAAAAGTGAGATTGACTTAGAGTCAAAAAGAGCTCTTAGCGAAAGTTTTTATTATTTCATGGAAATTTCGTCCTATTTTAACGTCAAGTCTTCCGCCTCGTTTTGATTATGCCACTACCCCCCAAGTCCATAATAATATATGGACAAAACGTGTCCGTACCAATCCATTTTTACTGTATGGTGGAAGATCCCGCTTCAAAGAAGATGCAAAAAATCCTAAGTAACTCGTCTTTGCAATGCACCAAAAACAAATTTGATTTTCATAGAAATTTTGTAAAATCTTGTCCTTAAAACTCAATTTCTCAAAACACTTAATCAAATTCTCTGATAATGTATAAAACCATTTCACAAAAGGGAAAAACTTAAACCCGAAAGCCTACTATGATAGAAAAGATTACAACTCATCTTCCAAAAGATTGCCATGGTAGAAAAGAGTTTAACAAACTATTTGAAAACTCTACCATAGTAATAAAAAATTTAAGTTCTTACAAATATCTACCCATGATGGAAAATAATTGACTACCCATGATGCAAGTAAGGTAAGTCCCCCACCTCCAGCTTTTCTCCTCGATTTGCGTGCCAGCAACTCGGGCTCTCAACTTGGTCCTACAATTCCAAATATACCATTAGACACTTCCATAGTGTTTCTGGGGGTTATATGAGTCTATTTTAAAAAATTACTAAAATGCCCCCGGGGACCTGGCCCGACCCCGCTATACTCGGTCCGACCGTACTTTTTCCGATATTTGGACATGGGCTATTCTGACATATTTTTGCCCAAGGAATCCTTTTCCGGACTCAGAATTATCAAATTCAATGTCAAATTACAAAATTACCCTTGACACCCCAACTTTAAGGGTTTCAGGGGCGTTTTCGTAATTATGCTTTTTCAGCCTTTTCCGAAAAAGTGACCAACTGTAACCCCACCTAATTTTCGCTTCTGAACTCAATGAAAGCATCAAAGCAATGAAAATCCAACTCTAAAACCCATTTCTAGAGCTAGCTAAAACTTATAAAGAACTCCGGGGAAAATCGGGGTTTTTTGGTTTCGGCTCCATAAACACATTTCTTTCTACTCCTAACCACTTTATTGACTATTCCATTATGTTACAACTACCATTTAGTACCAATTTGGGCATCATAACCCCTAGGGAAACCCATTTTCCATTTTCACAACCAAGGATAATCCGGCGAAATTTCACCGATTAAATTGTCCACAAAATTTCACTATTAATCATCCTTTACATTCTTATAGTCATATACTAATAAAACTTAAACTTGCTCAAAATTCTAACCCTAAAATATTCTTGCATCAACACAAAATTACTATATTAAGAAAGTGAAAATTATTTAGAAAATTCTCATGAAGAAAATTTTGTGATTAGAAGTGATTTTAAGTACCTTATTGATCAGTGAAGAACTGAAAATACCCTTAACAACACCTCACCCAGTACACCTCAACACAACACTTCATGCATTTCCCTTTTTTTGAGGTTGGTGCAGAAACAAACTAAGGGGAAAAAAAGAAAAAATTCAATTAAATATCATTTGAATTGGAAAACCCTAAAATATTTATTAAAAAATGAAAAGGATAGAAAGTTGATGTGGTGGGAGTATGAGATTTTGACGTTTGTGTGCTTTTAACAAAAAACCCCTCAAGTTATTTTTAAAAGGAATGAACCCTCGCTGACCGTCAGCTGGCACCACCCTGCCTACGGGTTGATTGCTGGAACTCCGGTGATTACATGAGTGTAACACCCCAAATTTTGATTAAGGGTTAATGTCACTTATTGAGAATGAAATTGTGAACTAGAGTGGATTACTATGTGTTTTGTGACAATATTAATTAATATGTCATAATTGGTGGAAAAATTGAAAGAATGGAATTATTGGCTTTAAGTTGGTAATTAATGGGGAAATTAATTACTAATTAAGAGGAAATAAGATGTGTGATTAAATGGCTAATTGATGGATTGGAGAGACTAATTGGTGATTTACTTTATGAGAACCAATGACCATGGGACACTTGGCAAGCTCACATGTGGGGAAAGTATTAAGAAAATTTAAATGCAATTAAAAATAATTTCTCTCTCCTCTCTTCCCTCTTTGTGCGCTGAAATTGGTATGGGGAAGGGAGTGTAATCATTTTTCTTCTTCCTCAAGCTCATCTCTCTCATTCTCTCTCTCTCTCTCTCTCATCAACCATTGTTGAAGGAAAGGGAAGGAAGAAAATCTTTGAAAAGGTAAGGGAAATGGTCTCTAATGCTTAAACTCATTTCTCTAAAATTGTTCCTTGAGTTAAGAGCTTCATTTTGATGGTTATAGTGTGTCCATTGGTGCTGGTTTGTGACTTCAAGAAATTGTGAAGGTTGGAGAATCAAGAGGTCCCTTTGGAAAAGTTGAAGAGGTAAGTGAATCCAACCTATCTATCTAAGTTTTATGCCAAATGAATTAGCTTTGAATTTCTAGGAATTTATTGCCTATTTTCGATAATGAGAGTCATTGGGTATTTGGTATGTTATTGGCATGGAATGGTTTATTTGGAATGTATAGGGATAGATAGGATCGATTGGGGATTGAATGATTGAGTTTGGAAAGTTTGGAAATTTAGTGTTTATTGTTGCCTAAAACCAAAGCATGATAATCGAATAGGATTTTGGTGGTTTTGACATTTTCATTAGATTCCTTGAGTGATTTTGTGTGGGGATAGCTTTGGTTGAGGTTTTGGGTTCATTTGGATCACTTGGGAAAATTCTGGAGGATACTGTCAGTATTTCTGCATTTTCTGGTTTCAGATAAGGTTACTCGAGTGATATGGGGTTCACTCGGGTGAGGGATGAACATCACTCGGGTGAGGTTGGGTTCCACTCGAGTGAGTCAGTGTAATTCCTCATTTTTACTTCAGTTTTGGTGTTTCACTTTTGCAAAAGATCAAGAGTGATGCCTCACTTGTGAGTGCGGTGGGTTCTCACTCGAGTGCTGGTGTATTTGACACCAAGAACATGCCTCTCGGGTTTTCACTCGCAGTTGAATGCTAGAGTGTGTCTCAACACTCGCAAGAATTCAGTCTCCATCTGAGTCAGAAGTCTCGTGTTCGAGTGCTTCTTCCCTCTGAAAACTCCTATTGCTCTCGAGTTCTTACTTCCTAGACTTCACTCTCTAGTGCTCGAGTGAAGCATTTGGCTATCACTTGAGTGAGGTCTTGTGTGCTCGAGTGTCCCTGTCTCTGAAAAAGTTCTTGTGCTCTTGGGTGCTCACTCGCTATCCTTCACTCTCAGATACCCGAGTGCGGATCGTACCATCACTCGAGTGAGGCCTTCTTCACTCGAGTGAAACCGTACAAAATGTCAGTTTTTGTGCTTCCAAAAAGGGATCCCTGGGATAGTTCTTCCAACCCTTTAGGGCTTTTATTAGAGGCTTATATGAGTAAGGAAGAGACTATAATGATAACCAATATAAGTATAGTGAAGGTATTGAGTATTGGTCTAAGTGATAACGTATCGTCTTTAATTATGACTTTATGATTTGATATCTGGCCGGAGCGTAGAAGGCCTATGCCTGCTCAAGAATGGAAAGACCAAGGTAGTAACACTTTATCCTATATCATGTATATTGCATTGCTTGTGTTAGGATCGGTAGGCACAGCGGAAGAATTTTAAAAATTTTCACCGATCCTAATCGAGGATCTATGAACGGCGTTTAAACAAAGTTGGAAGGATTCATACCTTTTGATGATTCAGAGTTTTCACGATCTCTAGGAGCCAACACGTTAGGTCCGCTCCTTCTACCGGTATCCACACGAATGCTCTCCAACCGAGACTGCGTGTTAGCGCCTCTAATGTCTCCTCAGGTTTCACTTGCGGCTCTCAATTCTTATGTATGTATGAATATATCTGCTCTATCAAGTTTATAACATATGAGGGCTATTTTCAAATTTTAAAATTAATCATCATTAATTTTAAATTAATCAACAATTAATTATCTTAATGGGCTAATTAAATAAATTCAGTTTAAATTAAATCTGTCCAACAGTTTTAATTTAACCTATTTATTTAATCCAAATAAAGAGCCATTAGATTTAATTTATCTTCATAAATTAAATCTGAGATACTATATCTCTATCATGTTAGTTATTAAATTTAATATATCTTAATAAATTAAATTTAAAACTAACACAATATAATAATATCATATAATACACACACACACACACACACATATATATATAAGATATATATATTTTGAAAAAATATATATATATATCTATATAATATTATTAATGAATATTATATTATATATATATATATATATAAAAATATAAAATTCGTCCACCCTAAATTAAACATTATCTCGTGTTGGGCCATTCTTGTGTGTGACCTTGTAGGCCCATATGAAGTTGGCAGTGGGCCAATAACTATACTAACCCAAAAGTCGCAAGCGGCCTCTAGCAAGACATTACGACTACCCAATTCATATGAGGATCGTTATCACGATGCAACCTGTCATACAACCATGTCACGGCCCTTTTGTCACACGATATATCGATCAAGGATAAGGCATGGATAATGTCATCCTCTTGTTCCTAACCATTACTTTCTCGATTCCTGAGTAGCCTGATAATAGAGACAGAAACTCCTTTCATCATAGTATGGCCATACATTTCTCAGACTCACTCATCGAGGGGCCCAGTAATATCTCTCTACTAATATGAGGGACAAATTCCATCTTGATCATTCATATTCCTCTGCATGAAAAACCACCAAGCCCGATCATAGCCTTTATCATCACCCGGTCAAAAGTGACTTTTGACTAGTTCAAAGCTTAGCAACTCTCATGTAGGAATCCATGATGACCTCAGGTCTAAGGGCATTGTGATGTGGTTATACATGAGAAAAGCTTATGACTTGATCCATGTAGCTTTCTCATAGTGGGTCGGTCCAGCACCTTGTACTCTTACAAGTGCCTAAGACTTTGATTCGTATCTCCATATCTTATTAAAGTCATACTGATCTTGTTTCATCTCTGCTCCCGCATAGATGACCGACCAGGGACATTTAAGGACAATTTCTATGAATTATCCAAGGATACAATTATCACAGTTAACATGCAAATAATATGATAACAGAATGGAGAAATTTCATTAAAATAATAATTTTTATAGTACAATGATTGGCCCTTAGGGTACAATTTCCAACAGCTTGTTTGCATTAGTCATTGAATATAGATACAATGAAGGGACGTGGCGAAAGCCCAGCCTTGAATATAGATACAATGAGGAACATGGCGAAATCCCGGCCTTGAATACAGATACAGTTGTGGGGACGTGGCGTAAGCCCGGTCTCGAATACAGATACAGTTGAGGGGACATGGCGAAAGCCCGACCTTGTATATAGTGAAGGGGACGTGGCAGTGTGCCAGGCCTCAAATATTGATTGTTGCATTGTGATATATGTTTACTTGCTTTGTTTATATGCATCATATACGTAAACTATTGCTACTGGGATTCTTTTGAATCTCACTCTTTCCAAATAACATTTTTAGGCAAGGCAAGGGGATCAAGAAGCAAGCAACTGGACAAGGGCGATTAAGACTGCTGGCGGTAGTCTTAGTTAGATACTCTTAGGACGGGTTAGAATTATAGTATTGTAGTTTTGTGTAATCCCCAGTATGAATATTGAGATAGGCAATAATACCCTGAACATGTTTTGGATTAATGTTTTATCTGGGGTGAATATCGGGAATTATAGTTATACTTTGATATTGTACATGTAACAGACCAAACAGGCTAATTGTTTTTATGAATGAAATGAATAGAGATCTATGTGTACAAGTGTTTTAAAAAGTTTTTAATTATTCAGGATCTCTTATTCTATTATAAAATGTGTTTAAACACTAATCACGACCTTGATTGTGGCGGGAGTTACATTTGTGGCATTAGAGCCACAATTGATCTAACAGGTCAGGGTATTATCAGTTGCGTGTGAAGGCAGTGGATATTCCAAAGACTGCTTTCAGAATGAGATATGGGCACTATGAATTCCTTGTAATGCCCTTCGGTTTGACCAATGCACCGATGGTATTCATGGATTATATGAATCCATCTTCCGACCGTATCCTGATCAGTTTGTAGTAGTGTTCATTACCGACATTTTGATTTACTCTAAGAGTAATAAAGAGCATGAACAACATTTAAAGATTATATTAAGAATATTGAGAGAAAAACAACTCTACGCTAAGCTGAGTAAATGTGAGTTTTAGCTTACGGAGGTGAAATTCCTTGGCCATGTTATCTCACGTGAAGGGGTCTCAGTGGATCCCGAAAAGGTGAAAGCAGTACCTGACTGGAAGAGGCCAGAAATTGTTTCTGAGATTCACAATTTTTTGGGTCTTGCTGGTTTTTATCGGAGGTTCATCTAGAACTTCTCACATATTGCATTATTGATGACCAAGCTCATGAGAAAGAATCAACCGTTTTTATAGGATAACAAATGTGAATAGAGTTTCAACGAGCTGAAGGAGAGATTGACTACGGCACTAGTATTGATTATACATGATCCCAGTGAGGCTTACATCATGTATAGTGATGTGAGTAAGCAAGGGTTGGGGTGTGCCCTGATGTAGTAGGGACGTGTGGTGGCCTATGCCTCTCGACAGCTCAAACTGCATGAAATGAATTATCCTACTCATGATCTGGAGCTGGCGGCGATAGTTTTTGCATTAAAGATTTGGCGTCATTATTTGTATGGCGTGATAGTGGAATTGTACTGCGACCACAAGAGCCTCTAATATCTGTATTATCAGAAGGATTTGAATATGAGACAGCGTCAATGGATGGAATTGCTGAAAGACTACAACCTGGAGATCAAATATAATCCAGGTAAAGCTAATGTCGTCGTGGTGCTTTGAGTCGGAAGACGGTGCTAGTAGCAATGATGATGATCCAGGAAAGGAAATTGATAGAGGATTTTTGGGACTTCAATCTCTCGAATAACATCCAGTGTGCCAGTTATGGCGTTGTCCAAGGAGAAAATAACTTGAGGATGGAAATCGAAGAGGCTCAAAAGCATGATGAGAGAGCCCAGTGCATCCGAGCTATGATTGAGCAAAGAGGGACTCAGGATTATGATTTTTCACCTAGTGGACTGGTTCGTTATCAGAAGAGAATCTATGTTCCACTGATGGCGGATTTGAGACAAAGGATCTTAGATGAGGCTCATAAGAGTCAGTATACCCTTCACCCCGGTATGACCAAAATGTATCACAACTTGAAAGCTATGTATTGGTGGCCAGGGTTAAAGAGTGATGTGACAAAGTATGTGGCGCGGTGTCTTACCTGTCAAAAGGTGAAGATTGAACACCAGAGACAGTCAGGGTTGCTTCATAGTCTAGAAATTCCAGAATGGAAGTGGGAGAGTGTGACCATGGATTTAGTAGTGGGTCTGCCCAGGATCAAGAACTATGATATGATCTAGGTGATTATTGTTCGACTCACGAAGTCAGCGCACTTCATATCGATAAATGCTAGCTATTCTCCGGATAGACTGATGGAAATTTACATCAAAGAGATAGTGAGACTTCATGGTACACTGAAGAACATTATCTCTGATAGAGATCCTCGGTTTACTTCAAGATTTTGAAAGGCTCTACATGAAGCTATAGGTACACAGTTGAAGTTTAGTATGGCCTACCATCCTCAGACAGACGGACAGTCAGAAAGGACCATCCAAATGCTAGAAGATATGTTGAGAGCATGTGTCCTTGATTTTAAAGGAAAATGGGATTATTACCTTCTTCTTGCCGAGTTTGCTTATAACAATAGTTATCATGTGAGCATTTAGATGGCTCCGTATAAGGCATTGTATGGAAGAAAGTGTCAATCACCGTTGTGTTGGACAGAATTGTCTGAGAGGAAGTTATACTGCCCAGACCTCATTGATTAGACTTCAAAAAAGATTAGAATAGTCAGAAAGAGGCTCCTTGTAGCACAGAGTTGACAGAAGAGCTTTGCTGATAAAAGGAAAAGACCTCTAGAGTTTAAAGTGGGGGATCATGTTTTTTTCAGGGTATCTCTGGTCACAGGCATCGGAAGAGCAATCAATCGAAGGAAACTGAGCCCGAGGTACATTAGTCCATTTGAGATTCTGGCATGAATCAGACCTGTAGTGTACCGGATAGCCCTACCCTCGAATCTGAGTAGACTACATGATGTGTTCCATGTCTCATAGCTCAAAAAGTACCAACCAGACCCTGAGTATGTCATTGAACATGAAGAGATTGAGTTGCATGATAACTTCACTTATACGGTTGAGCCAGAGAAAATCATTGATCGAGAAGAGCGGCAGCTCAGACATCGAAGCTTACCGTTTGTGAAGGTGGTCTGGAAAGGAATGTCTCCAAGAGAAGCAACTTGGGAGGCGGAAGCAGACATGAGAAAGCGATTTCCTGATTATATGCCTAAGGATGTGTAATCAATTTCGAGGGCGAAATTTATTGAACGGGGGGAGAATTATCACACCTCAAATTTTGATTAAGGGCTAATGTCAATTATTGAGAATGAAAGTGTGAATTAGAGTGGATTATTATGTGTTTTGTGACAATATTAATTAATATTTCATAATTGGTGGAAAAATTGAAAGAATGGAATTATTGGCTTTAAGTTGGTGATTAATGGGGAAATTAATTTCAAGAGGAAATGAGATATGTGATTAAATGGCTAATGGATGGATTGGAGAGACTAATTAGTGGTTTACTTTATGAGAACCAATGACCATGGCACACTTGGCAAGCTCACATGTGGGGAAAGTATTAAGAAAATTTAAATGCAATTAAAAATAATTTCTCCCTCCTCTCTTCCCTCTTTGTGTGCTAAAATTGGTATGGGAAAGGAAGTACAATCATTTTTCTTCTTCCTCAAGCACATCTCTCTCATTCTCTCTCTCTCTCTCGTCAGCCATTATTGAAGGAAAGGGAAGAAAGAAAAGCTTTGAAAAGGTAAGGGAAATGGTCTCTAATGTTCAAACTCATTTCTCTAAATTTGTTTCTTGAGTTAAGAGCTTCATTTTGATGGTTATAGTGTGTCCATTGATGTTGGTTTCTGACTTCAAGAAATTGTGAAGGTTGGAGAATCAAGAGGTCCCTTTGGAAAAGTTGAAGAGGTAAGTGAATCCAACCTATCTATCTAAGTTTTGTGCTAAATGAATTAGCTTTGAATTTTTGGGAATTTATTGCCTATTTTCGATAATGAGAGTCATTGGGTATTTGGTATGTTATTGGCATGGAATGGTATATTTTGAATGTATACGGATAGATAGGATTGATTGGGGATTGAATGATTGAGTTTGGAAAGTTTGGAAATTTAGTGTTTATTGTTGCCTAAAACCAAAGCATGATAATGGAATAGGATTTTGGTGGTTTTGACATTTCCATTGGATTCCTTGAGTGATTTTGTGTGGGGATAGCTTTGGTTGAGGTTTTGGGTTCATTTGGATCACTTGGGAAAATTCTGGAGGATACTGTCAGTATTTCTGTGTTTTCTGGTTTCTGATAAAGTCACTCAAGTGATATGGGGTTCACTCGGGTGAGGGATGAACATCACTTGGGTGAGGTTGGGTTCTACTCAAGTGAGTCAGTGTAATTCCTCATTTTCACTTTAGTTTTGGTGTTTCACTTCTGCAAAAGATCAAGAGCGATGCGTCACTTGTGAGTGCGGTGGGTTCTCACTCGAGTAAGCCTCATTTCACTCGAGTGTTGGTGTATTTGACAACAAGAACTTGCCTCTCAGGTTGTCACTCGCGGTTGAATGCTAGAGTGTGTCTCAACACTCACGAGAATTCAATCTCCACCCGAGTGAGAAGTCTCATGCTCGAGTGCTTCTTCCCTCTAAAAGCTCCCATTGCTCTTGAGTTCTCACTTCCTGAACTTCACTCTCTAGTGCTTGAGTGAAGCATTTGGCTATCACTCGAGTGAGGTCTTGTGTGCCCGAGTGTCCCTGTCTCTGAAAGAGTTCTTGTGCTCTCGGGTGCTCACTCGCTATCCTTCACTCTCAAATACCCGAGTGCGGACTGTACCATCACTCGAGTGAGGCCGTCTTTACTCAAGTGTCAATGCCCCCATCACTCGAGTGAGGCCATCTTCACTCGAGTGAAACAGTGAAAAATGTTAGTGTTTGTGCTTCCAAAGGGGATCCCTGGGGTAGTTCTTCCAACCCTTTAGGGCTTTTATTAGAGGCTTATATGAGTAAGGAAGAGACAATAATGATAACCAATATAAGTATTGTGAAGGTATTGAGTATTGGTCTAAGTGATAACGTATCGTCCTTAATTATGACTTTAAGATTTGATATCTGCTCGAAGCGTAGAAGGCATGTGCCAGCTCAAGAACGGAAAGACCAAGGTAATAACAGTTTATCCTATATCATGTCTATTGCATTGCTTGTTTGCATTAGTTATTGAATACAGATACAGTGAAGGGACATAGCGAAAGCTCGGCCTTCAATACAGATACAGTGAGGGGACGTGGTGAAAGCCCGGCCTTGAATACAGATATAGTTGAGGGGTCATGGTGTTAGCTTGGTCTCGAATGCAAATACAGTTGAGGAGACGTGGCGAAAGCCCGACCTTGTATATAGTGAAGGGGACGTGGCAGTGTGCCCGGCCTCGAATATTGATTGCTGCATTGTGATATATATTTACTTGCTTTGTTTATATGCATCATATAAGTAAACTGTTGCTATTGGGATTCTTTTGAATCTCACTCTTTCCAAATATCATTTTTAGATAGGGCAAGTGGATCAAGAAGCAAGCAAGTACATAAGGACGATTAAGACTGTCGGCGGTAGTCATAGTTAGATACTCTTAGTTTATTTGGGACTGGTTATCATTTTGGACGTATGTATATATTGATTAGAATTATAGTATTATAGTTTTGAGTAATCCCCAATATGAATAATGAGATGGGCAATAATGTCCTAAACAATGTTTTGGATTAATGTTTTATCCCGGGTGAATATCGGGAATTATGGTTATACTTTGATATTGTATATGTAACAGACCGAACAGGCCAATTGTTTTTATGAATGAAATGAATGGAGACCTATGTGTACAAGTGTTTTAAAATTTTTTTAATTATTCAGGATCTCTTATTCGATTTTAAAATGTGTTTAAACACTAATCACGGCCTTGATCATGGCGGGGGTTACAATGAGTATAGAGATTAACTACTTGAATATAGAGACTAACAACTTAAACTCTTTAAGTCCTATCAAGCGTCGTTCATAAGTTAAATAATTGCAATGATAACCTAAACATAGGGATTGAAAACTTGCACTCCTCAAGTTGCTAATTACTATACGCAAGTTGTCATTGCATATACTCCTATTGGGCATTGTCAACAACTTGAGTATAAAATTTTAACAACTTCGGCATAGAAATTGATAACTTGAGCTCCTCAAGCTATCAATCTTTATCACTGTAATAAAACACAAATGAAAAAATTCAGCATTTTATGCCTCATCCTCTTTTCCATACTCTCTACTTTTCTTGAAGGCTATGATTAGAAATTAGATGTCATTTATGATTTGTGATTCTTCTTTTTAGATAATCCAGACCGACGATCTTGAACCTCAACTAGTGAGAACCTCAATTAGTGAGCTCTTGTTATATAAAAAAAATAAAACTAAAAACGTTAATTGTAAAAAATGAAAGTTCACACAAGAAAGAATCATGAGAGAAAGGAGCTGTAGAGTAAAGAACAAAGATAGTGGTGGAGGATGAGACCCGTAGCGATAAAGCAAAACCTATGACAAAAAGAGTGTGTGATGTAAAGGAAGCTCAAAAATTATTTGAGAATGAGTTAGAAAAGTTACGCAAAATAAAATTTTTTAGAATCACGCGTTCTTGTATTTGACATTTTTCATAATTCCACCTTATAATATTAAAGAACACATAACATCTGGCAAGTATCATCATATAAAATTTTTCAGAGTCCCGCCTTAATATATTTGATATTTTTTAGAATCCAGCCTTCTTATATATGATTGTTGTAACACCCCGAATTTTGAGACTCGAGGCTAGAGAATAAGCCTGAAATTAGTGGATTGCTAAGCCCCGGTTTAGCAAGATCCCAAATTGTGATTAGGAGTTAATGACTACAAAAGTGGACGTGGTTAGTGATTAATGAACCTTTTTAGAGAATATAAAGTGGATTGTAGTCGCTTGTGTTATGAGCAACGCCAAAACCCTATATTTGAGTTCAATTGAGGATTAACATCCAAATTGACTTAGATCAATTGAGGATTAATATCCAAATTGACTTAGAATAGAGGGAATAATTGAATGGGGTATTGTGGTGGAAATGGTGTCATGTTGTGGTATTTAATCATTGGAATTGATTTAAATTGGATTGGACACATTGGTTGCAAAACTAGAAATGTTGTCCAGTGTGAATTCTGTCTGGGCAGTCTTCTCGTGTGTACATTTTTACTAGTCAAATGATGTCATAAAATTATGAAACTTTCCAGTCTTATAGTTCACATCTCAAGCTTCAAAATGGACATATAATTTGTGCCATTTCGTTTTGTGAACTAGGAGATATGACTGTCCAAAGTTTGGGATGGAAACTAAACTCTGTTTTGGGGCAGTGATGAGTTTTATGTAATTCTGGAATTGTGTGGTGATTTTTAGTAATGGCCAATATTTTTCCTATGAAGAAGACTTAAATATCTTTCATTTGGCTTTGGAATCACCTCATTTCGATTTTTCTAGAATTAGTTATGATTTTTCAAAGTTTGGGCAGAAAATCTGCCAGAAAATCCGAAAATGCCAATTTTGGGAATTATGACATCATCAAAAGGCAAGATGACATAAGCATGGAATTAAAACATCTTCTCATCATCTTCAGCTGCTCATTCACGCACAGCAGCCTGAACCATAGAGAGAGAAGGTTGAGAGAGTTTAGAGAGAGAAATAGAAGAAAAATCACAAGGTAAGCCGATTTCTCCGACGATTTCGCTCCTAACGCGTATAACTCTGACTCTAAACGACTCCTCTTTGTTCTTTAAGGTTTGGAAAGCTCAAATTTGGTGTTTTGAAAGTTAGGGTTTTCAGCCATCTTTGAGAAAAGCTAGTGGGAGCTTGAGGTAACTTCCAAACTCTTGTGTATTGACTATTCTAGCTGCTGTGGGCAATTTAATCGGTGAAATTTCGCCGGATTGCCATTGGTTTTAATTTTTGGAAATGGGTATGTGGGGCTGTTATGCTGCTCAAATTGATACTAAATGGTAGTTTTAACCTAATGGGATAGTCAATAAAGTGGTTAGGAGTAGAAAGGAACGCGTTTACGGAGCCGAAATCGCAAAACCCCGATTTTTCCCGGAAAACCCATATATTTCGGTCTGGGCTATAAATGGGTCTTAGAGTTGGATTTTCAATGATTTGATGATTCCATTGAGTTCAGGAGCGAAAATTAGGTGGGGTTACAGTTGGTCACTTTTTCAGAAAAGGCCAAAAAAACATAATTACGAAAACGCCCCTGAAACCCTTAAAGTAGGGCTGTCAAGGGTAATTTTGTAATTGACATTGAATTTGATAATTCCGAGTCCGGAAATGGATTCCTTGGGTGAAAATATGTCAGAATAGCCCATGTCAAAATTTCAAGAAAAGTACAGTCGGACCGGGTACGGCGGGGCCGGGCCGGGTCCCCGGGGGTATTTTAGTAAATTTTCAATATAGCCTCATATAACCCCCAGAAACACTATGGAAGTGTCTAAATAGTACATTTGACATTGTAGGATCGAATGTGAAGCCCCGAGTTGCTGGCACGTAAATCGAGGAGAAAAGACTGGAGGTAGGGAACTTATCTCTCCTGCATGCTCTGATAACTGTATTAATGTGTTGATGCATGTTATTGCTTTGCTTGATTATGTGGAACATGTATGACTGATTTAAAGCTATGTTTCAATATATGCTATGGCCATATGTGTATCGTTCGAAGCATTGAGCTTACAGATTTGTCATTGTATGTGTGCATGAGTTATGTGATGCAAGCATGTCATGCATTAAACACTTATCTTGCCTGCACATTGATAATGTTTCCCTACTGAGATTCTCTCGAATCTCACCCTCCCTTACCAACAATTTAGACAGGGTAAGTGGCTCGTGGAGGGAGCGGCAGGACTCATTCGAGATGAGATTGTGTAATCCCCATTTGAAGAATTGTAATGGGCAATTGTGCCCTGTATATCTTTAGCGAAGGTATGTACCCGAGATTGCCGGGATGATTATGTTGTGCACTCTGATGTTTATATGAATGTGATTTATCTTCGCGTAGTAATTGTATTCGAAATGTGAATATGAGACCAAGTTTATAAATGATTTCGAAAGGTATTTTTGAAAACCCCATCATGTGATGGGTTAGTAAATGTTATTTGATTATTATTGGTCTCTATTTCATTTTAATCGTATATTTCGGATATAATTACTGAGGGGGTTACATTTTGGTATCAGAGCTGCAGTTCCTGGCAAAGATGGGAATTTGCTAGGATAGTAGTAGTAGTTGCTACCTTAAGTCATAAGAGATGACTTTGTTTGTTGTGGTATACACATTAATGTCCCTATTTTTTTGTGGATATATGAGATTTGTGGACTATGTGTGTACATTATTTGGTTATGCTGTAGTGGCGAATCATTATGGAATTGAAGGATATAATGGTTCGCTCGAGAATTTGATGTGTAGACCCAGAGGTGGAGGTAATCAGACCCATTATCTGATTTGAGAATGGATGAAATGATTTTCTAGTATGTGAAATTAAGGGTCTAGGCCTTGGGATGAGCCTAGATGTTGGGTGTGAAAGCCTAGGTGGTGTGACATCACTGGCCATGTCATACTGGATTTGTATGTTTAAAGACCTTAAGACCTAGGGGACCGGTGTGCCTTAGGCTGGAAAAGATATTTGGATTTGTGTTAGGGTTGATAATGCTCCGTGGAATTAAGGGAAGTGATTTCCCGGTTGAACTAAGGTTGAGGTTTACGAGATGAACTGTTATCCAAGGATCAGAATCAATAGCTGGGCTGATTCTTAGGAAGTTGATATGACCTATATGGTCTGTGGTACCAGGATGTGGTACTAGATTGGAATTGAAATGTGTATCAGGTATCCTGAGGTTGCTAGTGTTAATCTAGCACAGGGAAAAGTGATTCTGCAGAGAATTTGAATTTGAAAGAGTTACCTACGAGGATTCAGAGCGGTGAAGGCAACCTATGGGGAGTTCTGATCGGAGAGGGCTACCTACGGCGATGTCTGATCGGAGCGGATATTTGTGTTTTTATTACCTGCGGCCCACTGGGGGTGTATATGGCACACAGTGGGAGGACCGTGCCTTCAGGGCGGTGGTGATACGGGGAATATGTGAGTCCTGGGTGAAATATGAGTAACCCAGCTGCCTGCCAGGCTCAGTGTAAGGGCCGGCCAGCGGAGCCCTGGTATGTAGTTGATCAGGGGGATGGGCACTCTGAAGGGGTGTGACAATATAAAAAAAAAATTTTTGTGATAGCCGCCGTGACGACAAACCCTAGTGTGCAGCTGCCGTGACGATGAACCTTAGTATGCACTCGCCATGACGTTGAATCGTAGAATAGAGCTCTGGGAACGTTGGGAGTATGGGATCTCAACGAAGTGCTGGTTGTGGCTTTGAATGATTCAAGTTGAATCTGGCCAAGGTCTTACGCAGATGAATATATGTTGTGAATGTTATCAGTTGTAGTGGGAGATTCCTATGGGACTCCTATTGAGTCACCTTGACATTGTGAAAGCACATATGAGGAGAAAGACCTCAGAGTGTGCAGCGGAAGCGGGAAATGTGATATGTTTGAGAATTGTGTTAGCTCGAGGTTACCGTGAGTATGATGTGTTAACCATGGCTTCGGGAGGTAAAACTTCGAAGTCCAGATTAATTTGTGAGAAGAGGTCTTGAAGGATCCCAATACGTGAAAAGAATTCACAATGTTGAAGGTGAGGTTGTTAATATGCCTAGTTCTAGCTTGTTACGATTGTGTACTGTGAGTCCATCTCCCTGGTTGGGCCGGATCGGTTTGGTCTGGTGGGCTGCGCCTGGTAGCCAAGGCTCAGGATGTGACTGATATTTGTGATGTCTCTCACCTGCGGCCGCATGGGTTGATTCCTATGGTGGAGGACCGTTCCGCTGGGGTGGTAGATTACGGGGGATTGACTATTTGTGAGCCGTGAGGCTATGTATATGCACTGCCATGCCAATAGTCCCTGAGTCGCTAGCAACGGTTCGGGTAAAGACTGTGTGTCTTCCCGGCGGTAAAAAGGGATAAGGGTGGAGTGTGATTGTGAATCTGTGATAGTTGTGAACAAGCTGGGATTGAGGTGTGCCGTAGCAGAACAGAGCTAGTTTAGCTGATGGCGAATTCGACTACATGATCGGGGATTCTTATTTGTGAGGGCAATTACCCCGGCATGGCCAGCCTGGCTAGCCACCATGTTGGTTGCACTAGTGTTGACCCAAGGCCGAAAGGCGGTGCGTAAAATGAGAGTCTGCAATGTACGTTTGATAAGGAAGTGGATTTTCTTGCGAGTCCTGGGTGAAAGGTGAGTAACCTAGCTGCCTGCCAGTCCCGGTCAGGGGACGGCCATTGTAGCCCTGGTACGTAGTTGACCAGCGGGGTGGGCACTCTGAAGGGGTGTGACAATAAAATTGTGAATCCGGGAACCCACAGGCATCCATCGAACGGGTGTGATGTGGGAGCCAGCCACGCAGCGGAAGCGTGGGCACCCATTAAGGGGGTGTGACAATAAAAGGCGCCTGGATAGAAGAGACTGAGACTCTAGGTGGGCCATTACGGTCGGGTACTTTGGATAGAAGAAATTGAGATTCCGGAGTGACTAGATGATGTGATATTGTGTTGATACCCAAAAGTCCCGGTTACCATTAGCGGAGTCACTGGTTGGTGTACGGGTGAGGGCGACACCATGAAAGTTGATACAGAAGTAATATTGTGTTGATACCCAAAAGTCCCGGTTACCACTAGCGGAGTCACTGATGGGTGTACGGGTGAGGGCGACACCATGAAAGTTGATACAGAAGTAGTATTGTGTTGATACCCAAAAGTCCTGGTTACCACTAGTGGAGTTACTGGTGGCTATACGGGTGAGGGTAAGGTTGTGGATGTGAATACAGTGAAAGAGTTTGTGTATACAGCTAAGGCTGTCATTTGATGTATTGAGGTTGTGGTGTTTTGGGGTTACTCCCGGAAGGAGTAACTAGTTTAAGTTAAGCAGAATGGTGGCCTATGCCGCCCAACTGTCAAGATCTTATGATATGTCTCATAAGTTAGAGCCTCCGGATATTGAGATGCATTAGCCACTCATGAATTGGGGAGCTTGCGACGATTTTGGTTATGTTATGATGGTTTTGTGGCAATCGTATGTGGAAGCGATTGCATCTGTTTGGCAAAATGTATGGTGATTGGGTTTGTGTGGCAATCGTGAAATGGGCCGATTGCAGTTTGGGGCAATTGAGTTGCATTCATTGTTTGAGATTCTTGTGAGAATCGGATTTGTGGAGTATCATTTGTGTGTAGGTGGTCTAGAGGAGACCGTCCCAATATGAAATGAATTGTGAAACGGAAGTTGTCGTGAAGAAGCATCCGTAGTTTTTGGATTAAGTGGTATGACAAATTTCGAGGACGAAATTTATTGAACGGGGGGAGAAATGTAACACCCCGAATTTTGAGACTCGAGGCTAGAGAATAAGCCTGAGATTAGTGGATTGCTAAGCCCCGGTTTTGCAAGATCCCAAATTGTGATTAGGAGTTAATGACTACAAAAGTGGACGTGGTTAGTGATTAATGAACCTTTTTAGAGAATATAAAGTGGATTGTAGTCGCTTGTGTTATGAGCAACGCCAAAACCCTATATTTGAGTTCAATTGAGGATTAACATCCAAATTGACTTAGATCAATTGAGGATTAATATCCAAATTGACTTAGAATAGAGGGAATAATTGAATGGGGTATTGTGGTGGAAATGGTGTCATGTTGTGGTATTTAATCATTGGAATTGATTTAAATTGGATTGGACACATTGGTTGCAAAACTAGAAATGTTGTCCAGTGTGAATTCTGTCTGGGCAGTCTTCTCGTGTGTACAGTTTTACTAGACAAATGATGTCATAAAATTATGAAACTTTCCAGTCTTATAGTTCACATCTCAAGCTTCAAAATGGACATATAATTTGTGCCATTTCGTTTTGTGAACTAGGAGATATGACTGTCCAAAGTTTGGGATGGAAACTAAACTCTGTTTTGGGGCAGTGATGAGTTTTATGTAATTCTGGAATTGTGTGGTGATTTTTAGTAATGGCCAATATTTTTCCTATGAAGAAGACTTAAATATCTTTCATTTGGCTTTGGAATCACCTCATTTCGATTTTTCTAGAATTAGTTATGATTTTTCAAAGTTTGGGCAGAAAATCTGCCAGAAAATCCGAAAATGCCAATTTTGGGAATTATGACATCATCAAAAGGCAAGATGACATAAGCATGGAATTAAAACATCTTCTCATCATCTTCAGCTGCTCATTCACGCACAGCAGCCTGAACCATAGAGAGAGAAGGTTGAGAGAGTTTAGAGAGAGAAATAGAAGAAAAATCACAAGGTAAGCCGATTTCTCCGACGATTTCGCTCCTAACGCGTATAACTCCGACTCTAAACGACTCCTCTTTGTTCTTTAAGGTTTGGAAAGCTCAAATTTGGTGTTTTGAAAGTTAGGGTTTTCAGCCATCTTTGAGAAAAGCTAGTGGGAGCTTGAGGTAACTTCCAAACTCTTGTGTATTGACTATTCTAGCTGCTGTGGGCAATTTAATCGGTGAAATTTCGCCGGATTGCCATTGGTTTTAATTTTTGGAAATGGGTATGTGGGGCTGTTATGCTGCTCAAATTGATACTAAATGGTAGTTTTAACCTAATGGGATAGTCAATAAAGTGGTTAGGAGTAGAAAGGAACGCGTTTACGGAGCCGAAATCGCAAAACCCCGATTTTTCCCGGAAAACCCATATATTTCGGTCTGGGCTATAAATGGGTCTTAGAGTTGGATTTTCAATGATTTGATGATTCCATTGAGTTCAGGAGCGAAAATTAGGTGGGGTTACAGTTGGTCACTTTTTCAGAAAAGGCCAAAAAAACATAATTACGAAAACGCCCCTGAAACCCTTAAAGTAGGGCTGTCAAGGGTAATTTTGTAATTGACATTGAATTTGATAATTCCGAGTCCGGAAATGGATTCCTTGGGTGAAAATATGTCAGAATAGCCCATGTCAAAATTTCAAGAAAAGTACAGTCGGACCGGGTACGGCGGGGCCGGGCCGGGTCCCCGGGGGTATTTTAGTAAATTTTCAATATAGCCTCATATAACCCCCAGAAACACTATGGAAGTGTCTAAATAGTACATTTGACATTGTAGGATCGAATGTGAAGCCCCGAGTTGCTGGCACGTAAATCGAGGAGAAAAGACTGGAGGTAGGGAACTTATCTCTCCTGCATGCTCTGATAACTGTATTAATGTGTTGATGCATGTTATTGCTTTGCTTGATTATGTGGAACATGTATGACTGATTTAAAGCTATGTTTCAATATATGCTATGGCCATATGTGTATCGTTCGAAGCATTGAGCTTACAGATTTGTCATTGTATGTGTGCATGAGTTATGTGATGCAAGCATGTCATGCATTAAACACTTATCTTGCCTGCACATTGATAATGTTTCCCTACTGAGATTCTCTCGAATCTCACCCTCCCTTACCAACAATTTAGACAGGGTAAGTGGCTCGTGGAGGGAGCGGCAGGACTCATTCGAGATGAGATTGTGTAATCCCCATTTGAAGAATTGTAATGGGCAATTGTGCCCTGTATATCTTTAGCGAAGGTATGTACCCGAGATTGCCGGGATGATTATGTTGTGCACTCTGATGTTTATATGAATGTGATTTATCTTCGCGTAGTAATTGTATTCGAAATGTGAATATGAGACCAAGTTTATAAATGATTTCGAAAGGTATTTTTGAAAACCCCATCATGTGATGGGTTAGTAAATGTTATTTGATTATTATTGGTCTCTATTTCATTTTAATCGTATATTTCGGATATAATTATTGAGGGGGTTACAATTGTTATCATTTTTAACCGTTAAATATTTTTAATAAATACATTAGTTATGAGGGAAGAACCATCAAGTATTGTCAAATAATTTTTTTTAAGAATCGTATCTCCTTATATTTGATATTTTTCAAAATCCCGCATTCTTATATATATATATATATATATGTTAGTTATTATTTTTAATGGAAAAAAATAATAGTTATTATTTTTAACTGTTAAATATTCTTAAAGAATAAATAACAGTTCTTTGTGAATAATCGTCAAATATTGTCAAATAAATTTTTAGAATCTTCTCTCCTTCTATTGGATATTTTTCAAAATCTTGTATTCTTATATATGATGGTTATTATTTATAACCATTAAGTATTCCTAAACAATAAATAACAACGTTCTTTGTGAAAAACCATCAAGTATTATTAAATAAAATTGTTTTAGAATCCCGCTTCTTCTATATGACGGTTATCATTTTTAACTGTTAATTATTTAGTTATAAATCATAATTTATGATTACTTGTTATAACTGTTATATTTTTGTTTCACTAATATAAGGTTAAAAGATAAATCTTTTGAAAGTGTTACATGACGGTTGTTTCGTAAGAACTATCATTTTTTTCAGTAAATACATGACAACTAATAAAGTAATAATTACAATCATTATATTTTTATTTTTAAGAATTCCACTTCTTAATACATGACGGTATCATATTTAACTGTTAAGTTTTAGTATTTTATATTTTCACGCAACTTCCGTCTCGACATATATGACACCTATGCATTATATCTGCTATTTATTAAATTTCATATATGTGTGATTCTGTAATAGTAGTGAATAATGTAACATCCCAAATTTTATTCACCAAGAATATATTGTAATTATTATATATATTTAATGAAATAGTGAATATTTAAGGCCAAAGGAATTAAATATTGAAAATTGAAAGTTGAATAGTATTTTCAGTGAAATCGCCTGCGAGGCAGTGAGATTGTCATATAGTTTTGGAAGACCAAATGATGATCAGAAATTATGAAATTTTACAGGGTGAAAGTATACATCCTAAGCTTTAATTTGATAGGTCATATGACTCAATTGAAGCTATGTACAAAAATATATGAATTTTTGAAGTTAATCTAGAAAATCTGAAAAGTTTCTGGAGCAGTGGTCAAAGATTAAAAATCTGGGAATGATATGATCCCAGTCAGTAAAATTCCATATTTTTCCTTGAAATTAGATTCAATAAGGGTTCCATAGGCTTTGGAATCGCATTAAAATAATGTCTACAAAATTAGTTATGATTTTTCAAAGTTAAATCAGAAAATCTGCCAGAATTGGCATTATTCCAAAAATTTAAGAAATAAAGTAATCTTCCTTTTTTCTCTAAATTATTTTAGAAATTAAGGGATGAAGGAGGAGAAGACAAGTGTCGAAATCCAATGAGACCAAGTGTCAACACCACATGAAAGATGATGGAGATAATTGTTGTGTCATAAGTCCTTACTTATGTCATATGGTTAGGTAGCTAACTTTTGTACCAATTGACTTGAGTAAATGGAAGGAACACTTGTTTTAGTTAGAGCATAAGAGGGAGCACGTTTTTGGCCAACCAAGGAAGAAGGAAATGATAATCAAGGTTGAGTGTACACAAAAGGAAAATATGGCAAGGTTGAGTGCACACAAAAGGGAAGTATGGTGCAAGCATGGAGGCAAGTATGGTGGTTGGCATGTGTCACTATAACAACCTTAGATGAGATCAATGGTTGAGAATCAAGGGAGCATTTTTATGAAGGCTTTCTCTTCCCTTCCCTTCATGCATTTTCGTTCAACATAGAGAGGGAGAGAGTTTGGAGAAACTTTGAAGAGTTAGAGGGAAGAGGAAGAAGAAATCTTAAGGTAAGAGTTGATTTTTAAACTTTCATTGTAACATTTCCCCTAGATCCTTCTCTAAACCATGTTTCTTCATTAATCTATGATCTTGAAGACACCATTCTTAGCTCAAGAAGTGAGAGAGGAGATGCTTAGAGAAAGAGGATTCAAGATCTGAAGAGGTAACCTCACAAACCTTAGATCTAAACTAGTTGTTGAGGTTTGTGTTTGGTTTTGGTGATTCTTGTCAAGTTTGTAAATTTGGAAAGCTATAACCCTAAGGGGTTATGCCGCCCAAATTTCTTTGAATCATGATTAAGAAGTGTTTATTTGAGTTAATAAAGGATTAGAAGTGGAAAAGTACAAGTTTTAAAAGCTAAAACACAAAACTCCATTTTTCCAATTTTTGACCAATATTTCGGCCAGCATAGATCTGAGGGAAGGAGTTGGATTTTCATGAAATAAATGGTTCAATTGGATTCAGTGGGCAAAAATAGGTGGGGTTACAGTTGGTCACTTTTTCGGTAGAGGCCGAAAAAGCATAATTACGAAAACGCCCCTGAAATCCCTAAACCGAGGCTGTCAAGGGTATTTTCGTAATTTGACATTGAATTTGGTGATTTTGAGCCCAGAAATGGATTCCTTGGGCGAAAATATGTAAGAATAGGCTTAGTCAAAATTTTGAAAAAACGGGCCATCGGCCGGGTACGGAGGGGGCCGGGGTCCCGGGGGCGTTTTGGTAAATTTCACCATAGACTAATATAACCACAAAAAACACTATGGAAATGTCTAAACTGTACATTTGACGTTCTAGGACCGAGTGGAGAGCCCGAGGGATTGGCACGTAAATCGAGGTATGTTATTTGAAGATTAGGGAAGGACGATTAAGGTAGGGAACTTACCTCTCCTGCATGTATTTGATATTTGTGTTGGTGTATTAATGCATGTTATTGCTTTGCTTGATGATGTGAAACATATATGAATAATTGAAGCTTTGTTTCTCTTTTATGCTATGGCCATACGTATGTTGATTGAAACATTGAGCACGCAAATATGTCATTGTGTGAGCATGAGTTATGTAATGCAAGTATGTCATGCATTAAGCACTTATCTTGCATGCATATTGGTATTACTTTCCTACTGAGATTCCCTAGAATCTCACCCTCCTCTACCAACAATTTAGACAGGAAAAGACAGAACGTATGCTGAGAATAATAAAGAGAACCGTACGACGGGGATTGCGGTGGTGGAGCGAAGACGAGAAGATGTCTCCATTCACTGAGACGTGTTAAGACACCCATGTAGCTCTGTGAGGCTACGTTAATTGTAATTATCAAGTATGAACCCGTATGGGAAATTTCCACAATCACGCACATAATATCAGTATATCTATGTTATTCTTGTGTTGCCCGTTGAACTGCGCATCGTTTCCGTAAATACTCTAAAATAGGTGAAAATAAAATGAGGGTGTGACAAATAATCAACAACCCATAAATTTGTTCAATAGTCTCCTGGCCTATTTAAATTTCAGTGTTACGGTAGGTAAAGATATAAACTTAGCTTACTGCTTCAATCTTTCTCTAGTTATTCATTTTATAAAAGTGATGTACTCCTAACCCCATCTTCCCTGTATCCAGTTATTACAACTTTAGCTAAACAATTATTTTTATTTTATATAATTGATCATGTCATTAAAAAATAGGGTCCACTTACACAATGTGAACGCAGAAAGGTCAATATATCACCATATTAATTTTATGTCATTTCAAACTAAGATTTGATGTGAGATTTGACGCTAGCTCCCACCAACTTTCAATAATTTTTAAATGGCTAGTTGGCTCCACACGTTTATGAGATTTTAATGTATAGTGGAAAAGCAATCCTTTTTTTTTCCAGTGGAAAAGCAATCCTTATTCAAACAAAGAAACAACAAAAAATTTCACTTTCATAGAAATTTCTACGCACTTTCTTTCTTTCTTTGTTTTTTTTGGTTGTTGTTGTTGGTTACATAAGCAAAATAAGGAAAAAAAAAATCACACCCTAACAAATTTTTTTAAAAAAAAGAAAAAAAAAGCTTTGTTGGCTTGGAGTCAAAAAGGGCTACTGACAAGTTTTCATTATTTTTGTGTAAGTTTTGGCCCATTTTATACCCTAAAAAAGTTCTTTGTACAAAAAAAAAATCCGCGTACTCCTTTCAATCTTATTTATAAGTAATTTTTTTTTCTCATAAGCTGATCATTTTTATAAGAAACTTTCACTTTATATCTAAAAATGTAAGTTTTTTTTTCTTATTTTATCCTTATTAAATACATAATATATAATTAATTATCACATACACCAAGAGTTATATTAGAAAGAGAGAGAGAGAGAAATGTCATTCTAACTCATCAAGTGAATAAAGTCAACAAAGCATTAGAAAAATATATATTTTACTATCTTTTATATATTTTATACATTCTCTCTCTTATACTATTTTTATAAATAAAGGTATATATAAAAAAAATATGACAATTTTTTTATATATTTATTGCTTTCAATTAAAGTACCATATCGTTTTACTCAATTAAAAAAAATTATTTATAAATAAGATAAAAAGAATACAACTTACTGATTGATTGTTGACTCTTAAATGCTAGCAAAGGCTCAATACTCACATTCTCATTTTTTCTGCAGCGCCGATCGAATTCCCAAGTTTGAAAATAATTATCCCATTGGTTGAATTACCTAGTTTAAAAATTGCAAAAAATGAAAGTTGTAAATTGCATTAACTAGCTAAGTGGTTAAAAAGGCGAAAGGCGTTGTCAATATCATTGCACGCGTAGTAAATGGCCTACATAATGACCCTTTAAAAAAAAATAAAAAAAAACTCTCATCGGCGGTTTTATGGCCAAATATTAAAGTCTCATACTCCTACTATACGACCAATTTATTCTTTTATATATTATGGCAACCTTTTTGAAATTTCAAAATTAAAGTAGTATTTTTATGAATTTTTCTAAAAGAAAAAGGTAGAAATGACTTCTGTAGAAATTGGTTGGGAAAAAAAAAAAGAATATAGTTTACGTACCTTTTTATTCATGTTTTAAAAGAAAAATATTCTCCTTACTTTAAATTTAAAACAAAACAAAAAAGGAAGTTACTCCTCCCGTCCTTAATATTAGACAACTTTGAGGAGCTGATATTGATCCTAAATATAAGATATAATTTTCATATTTGATAATCTTTTTCTTATTTAACCATAATAATACTCTCTCAATAATAGTCAAAGAGGAGAGAGAATGAGAAAATTAAGGAAGATAATTATGGTATTTTAAAAAATATATGTCATATTAATGAACTTAATTAATTTCTTCAATCTAATATAATTAGGTAGATATGTCTTATATTAAGAAATGGATAAGTAGTGATGGAAAAATTGGGAAAATTACACTCACATCTTATTAAAGGGAAATTAATATTACAAGGTCTCTTGAAATCTCAAAAGTACTAACAAGGCCCAATGGACCTATGGATAATATACTGCAACTATGAAATTAACCGGACTTATTGATTTGTTATATACTTGCCACAATAATCGTCCAAACAATTAATAGTTGCCAAAAGCAAGTGCGTGGTGCAAGTTGCTAAAATGGTTAGTTTAGTTTTTAATAACAAATGTGTTATGCATGTTGATATTAGTTGTTAATAAATACTGCAACGGTTGTTAATCACGATGCCTTAACTTGTCAATTAAGATGCCTCTATATGTCAATGTTCTTCCTTATCTATTATAAAGGATGAGGTGGTAATTTCACAATTACATTATATTACCCTATATAATTTAATAATTTTGAGATTTTAAGGGACCTTACAGAATTTGTTTGTCTTTCCAAGGACCTAGGTGTAATCTTTTGAAGAACTTTCATGACTTCATAGAAATTTCTAATTCTTTAAGCAAAAAAAAAAAAAATTGTGAACTAGGAAATTTTCCCTTCAATCGTTTTTTTTATATTGACAAACCATACTGCATATAATGTTTCAGCATATATGAATGGGAAAAAAATGAACGTAATTAAAAAATATAAATAACATGTACAGTTTTACTCCTATGTCATTAGACTTGTGTCCTCAAAGAAACATAGTTATTTTACCGTGTTTCAATACAAAAAACTGTTCTCTACATTTTTTTTTTCTCTACAATTATTAACTCCTCTTTCCCATTGTATTTATAAGTTAAATTATCTAAGCCATATCTCTTTTTATTGATTTTTTGTTTTTAATATAATTTTTTCATTTAAGAGGAAGGCAATAATGGGCTAAAACTCATTATGGAAGAGTCAGCCTCTTTAATCAACTTTACATGTGTGTGTACAGTTCAATTTATTTGAAAATAATGAATAAATCCTTGGGGATAAATAAAGCTCATTAAAATAAAATCAAAACGAAATATTATAGACTTGAGTCAAAAAGATGTTTAGTATGAACCAAACTAAATATTGTTGTGTGTCCTAGAGGGTCAATAATGACAGAATTTCTTTATGTACTCGACATTTTTTCTTACTTTTTTCTTCGTTGGTTTAAAAAATTTTCAATTACCTTAAACTGGAAAGAAAAAGAAGATTTTTTTTTTATTTGGACACATACTTATATTATTCACATGAAAAATATTGGAGAAACTAGGTAAAAATCTCATATTTAAAATTTTATTGGTGAGAAATGCCTATATTAAAATTTCAGTACTTTGTATACAAAAAATATTATAGAGTATCAGAACTTTCTAAGTATAACAATTCATTATGTCCTTCTCACTAATATAAAATATAATTTTTAAACAGAAAAATTTCCCCAATTTTCTTGAGAAAGTTTCGCATTTGAAGTATGTTTTAAATACTACTTAAAATTTTTAATTCAAAAAACCAAAGCATAACATGTTTTTTTTTATTTGGTGTGAAAATGAGTCTATGACCTGTTAACACCCATTTCCATTTCGATATTCGTAGAGTAATAGAGACCAAGTTTAATAGGTATACAGAAAAGTACATATATACTGATAAAAATATTCATTTACAGTTCAAAGTCAAAATACAGAATGCGACAATATTTTCAATATTTGTAAGGTATCCAAAAGCATTTTAAACGTAGACTAACTATACCCACGAACGTTAACTTTGCCTCGACACACGTGCCATTCAATTCCCTTTGTCTACATCTTTACCTTTTGATTCAACAGCACCCCCTGAGATATTTGGTTTAGAAAAAGAGGTGAGATTTTAAGGAATTTCAGTAGAAACATGCTATCGTTCATATAAAATGGGAAAAGTAAATATGATATACGTCATGTATGCACCAATTAATGAACAATATAAATACATCATCATCATGTATACGTGAGTAGGGCCCAACCCACTAATCATACACCGGTTGGATTCTTACCCAACTCTCAGCGTAAGTGCATCTTCGACACTAACTGCCTTTTCTAGGCAAACCATGTTGATTAATAAAAGTATTAACAATGGCTTCCACACAGTCATATGAATTATGACATGATCTATGAAGGATAATGTTCCTACCTCAAAGCTCTATCAACCCCTTATCATGTGCCTCGTAAAATGTGTCGTCTTTTGGCTTTCAACTCGGTCCTAAAATGTTAAATGTACAAGAATTAAGTTAAAACTCATTCATGTATCATTTTAGGCACTACTATAGTGTTTTTTGTGGTTATATTAGCCTATGGTAAAAATTTACCAAAATGCCTCAGGGATCTTGCCCCGGCTCTGCCGTACCCGGCCCGATTGTACTTTTTTCAAAATTTTGACTAGGGCTATTCTAATATATTTTCGCCCAAGGAATCCATTTCCGAGCTTGGAATTACCAAACTCAATGTTAAATTACGAAATTGCCCTTGATAGCCATACTTTTAGGGTTTTAGGGGCGTTCTCGTAATTATGCTTTTTTAGGCTTTTCTGAAAAAGTGACCCATTGTAACCCCATCTAATTTTCCCTCATGAACCCAATGGAACTATCAAATCATTGAAAATCTAACTCCTTCCTCCCAAAACAGTGTTTGCCAAAACTTCTCTTAAGAAAAGGGAAAATTTCAACTTTGAGTTTTAACCCCTAAAGCTCACTCCTTTCCTCTTCTAATCCTTATTAAGCCATTTAAACACATACTAAGCATGATTTAAAGAAATTTGGGTGGCATAACCCCTTAGGGTTAGCACTTTCCAAATTTACAAATTTAACAAAAAATAACCAAATCCAACCAGAATCATTAACAAGAACAACATACTAGCATATATAGATTTAGAATTTGTGAAGTCACCTCTTGAGTTCATTTCCTCTCTCTCTCTAGATGTCCTCCTCTCTCCTCCTCTCTCTCTCCTTGAGCTTAAGATGAGCTTGCTAAACCATAGATTTCATAAAGAAGAAGGAATTAGAGAAGAACTTATGTAAGATTAGAAGAATCTTAAGAATCACAAGCTTTACCTTGATCTTTCTCTTCCTCCTTCTCTCTAGCTTGAGTTTTCTTAAGGTTTCTCTCTCTCTCTCTCTCTCTCTTTTCTTGGCTTTGGACGAAATGTGTCAACACCCGTTTTATTTCGATATTCACAGAGTAATAGAGACCAAGTTCCACAGGCATACAGAAAAGTACATATATACTGATAAAAGTATTTGTTTACGGTCCAAAGTTAAGATACAAAAGGTTACAATATTTACAACATAAGCTATCTATAATCACAGACTTTAACTTCGCCACAAGAAACGTGCCAGTCACTTTCCTTTATCCACGTGCTTGCCTTTTGATCCGCTAGCACTCGCTGAGATGTTTGGCTTAGAAAAAGGGGTGAGATTCCAAGGAATCTCAGTAGAAACATACGATCAACACATAAAATGCGAAAATTAAATATGCAATGCACCGTATCAAGTAAAATAAAAACTCATATCATCCGTGTGTGTATACAAAATTCAGGGCCAACTAACCCGTTGAAACCCCTACATGTACCTCAGCTGAGTCCTTGACTACAGCTAGGTAAGACTAGTGTACCTTAGCTAGGTCCTAGACCACAGCTAGGTAATGTGCCTCCAGCACGTGTTCAGATCACAAAATACAGTAACACGCATCATACAAATAGTCACATAGTATATGAGAGATAGTAGTTCTTACCTTAACCTCTTTCCTGTCTTAAAGGGTCCGCCTCGTAAAATGTGTCAATTATAGGCGTCCAACTCGGTCCTAAAACATCAAATGTACAAGAAATAGGTTATAACCTATCCAAGTATCATTTTAGACACTTCCATAGTGTTTCTTGTGGTTATATTAGCCTATGGTGAAAATTTACCAAAATGCCCCGAGGACCCCGGCCCGGCCCCGCTGTACCCGGCCCGATGGCACGTTTTCCCAAAATTTTGACTAAGGCTATCCTGATGTATTTTTGTCCAAGGAATCCATTTCCGGACTCAAAATTATCAAATTCAATGTTAAATTACAAAATTACCCCTAACAGCCCTACTTTTAGGGTTTTAGGGGCGTTTCCGTAATTTTGCTTTCTCAGCCTTTTCTGAAAAAGTGCCCAACTGTAACCCCATATAATTTTCCCTCCTGAACCCAATGGAACCATCAAATCATTAAAAATCCAATTCTAAGGCCCTCAAATATCCCTGGCCGAAATAATGGTGTTCTCCGGGAAAAATCGGGGTTTTACGATTTCGCTCCGTAAACACATTCTTTTTTACTCCAAACCACTTTATTAACCATCTAATTGAGTTATAACAACCATTTGAACTAAAATTGGGCAGCATAACCCTTAGGCACACACTTTTCCAAAATTTAAAACTAATGGCAATTCAGCAAAATGTCACCGATTAAATTGCTCACAGCAGCCATAATAGTTAATATACGAAGGTTTGGAAGTTACCTCAAGCTCCCACAAGCTTTTCCCAAAAATGGCTGAAACCCTAACCTTTAGAACACCAAATTTGAGCTTTCCAAACCTTGAATAACATAGTAGAGTAGCTTAGGAATGGAATTATACGTATTAGGAACCGATTTACCGAAGAAATCACTTACCTTTGCAAGTTTTTCTTCTTTTTCTCTCTCTAGAATTTCACCCTTTCTCTCACTAGTTCAGATCTGGTTGGGCACGAAAATGAGCTGAGGAAGATGATGGTAAAGTGTTTTTATTATATTATATGATTTTTTTAATGATTTATGGAATTTCCAAAAATTCCAAAATCAATTTTATGTACATAAACCCTATGTACATGTAACTAAGCTCATTAAGCCTAACCAATATTTCCTTTCTCTTGAAATGTGTAGGAGACACCTAGGGGTCCCTCCCTATGGTTTCAATTGGCTTCACAACTTGTTCCGGTTACGTATACACGTAAAGTTTCAATTTTGATTAAAATTGCACTTTTTGCTCAATTTTTCCATAAATTCATATTAAATTGACCAAAATATTATAAATATATTTTTAACCTTTATTTTCCTTAATTAATTGAAATTAACTTCAATTAATTGGAAAATAATTTATTTTGTGCTATTTTGGAAAAATTACGATTTTGCCATTACCTTTTTATTCCAATTTCTTTTCTTATTTTTATTTGGCCAATTTCCATCTATTTTTGGACCAAATATTTTCTCTAATATTCCTTCATTTTTGGACTTTAATATTGGGCTTTTTAAATTACCCAAATTAATTCCTTAATTATTTTTGCCCAATTTCCCTGAAATTGAACATTTATGAATTTCATAAATTCCAAATTCATGAATATTTACCATTATATTGAATTTCCCAAATAATTACAATATATTTGGTGAATATAAAATTTGGGGTGTTACAGTTCTCCCCCACTTAAATAAATTCCGTCCACAAAATTTGCTATATTTACACATTCATGAATTCCGGGTAACGCTTCTTCATACTGTCCTCTGTTACCCACGTAGCCTCTCTGGGCGACAACCCTCTTCAAATGACCTTGACAAATAGGATACTCTTGTTCCTGAGCTGCTTCTCCTGCCGATCAATGATTTGGTCGGGCATGACTTCGTATGTCAAATCGTCGCGCATTTCCACGTCTTCATACTCTATTACATGTTCTGGATCAGGTTGGTACTTTTTTAGCTGGGAAACATGACAAACATCATATAGTCTGCTCAGATTCGGTGGTAAAGCGATACGATATGCTACAGGCCCAATCTTCTCTAAAATCTCAAACGGACCAATGTATATTGATTATAGCTTCTTTGCTTTCAATGCCCTGCCAATACCCGTAACAGGTGATACTTTCATGAATACATGGTCACCGACTTCAAATTCCAGAGGTTTTTGCCTCTTATCTGCATAACTGTTCTATTGGCTCTGAGCAGCTAGCAATCTCTGCTTTGTAAGAGGCAAGTTTCACCCAAGAGGGGGGTGAATTGGTGATGTTATAAATTTTTTGTTCGATGTGGTGATATGAAAAATATAGTAGATAGAGTAGAGTTGAGAAGATTTGAACACAGAGAGTTATACTGGTTCGGCCTAATAACAAGGCCTACGTCCAGTCCTCAGAGATCAAGACCTACTGAGATTTCCACTATTCCTCCAAGATTCAATGGGCTCTCAGAACGCCACAAAACAACAATCGTCCTTGAACGGACTACGAGCAGAAATATTCTCTCAACAAGAAACTTCTCTCCCCCTTACGACAAGTCTTACGTGCAGAAAAATAACCTATGACTCTTCTCACTTGCTTATGTATACAAGACTTATGAGCAGCAACGTTCTCTCCTGCTTACACCACTGTAAGTCTTACGAGCAGCAACGTTCTCTTCTGCTTGTATCTTATAAGACTTAAGAGTGGAAGACACAACAAGGAATTCTCTCAACTGCTTCTCTCGTAAGGAAAAACTACCCTCTCAAGGTCCCAATACCTTGAGATCAAATAAACATAGAATTTTGAATTGTATGAAGACTCTCTTACAGAGCAAATGAATAAACACTGAAGATCAATGTGTATACAGAGAAAAATGATGAATAGCAGAAACTTGGTATAAGCTTGTGAATTCTTGTGCTACGTTGTTGTTGTGATTATCCTTGAATCTCTGTATATATAGTTGCTTCAGTTTTTGCCCGTTTTGGAAATCAACATTTGAGGAGCGGGACTTTGCAACTATTGAAGGACACGCGCATGTTTGAATATTCTGAATGCGGTAGGTGCGAACGTGTCTATAATCATATTGTCTGCCGTTGTTTGACTTTCCTCATGTGGTTCATTTCAAACGTTCATATTCCTGTATCATACTTTTAAAACAATCAAAACAACGTTAAATAATGATAAAAAGTAATGATGATATGAATTAATAACAATAAACCATATTCGGAATGAACGTTGTGATACTTAGCATTTTCGGTGGTCAAACAGGGCATCACTCGAGCATGAAAGGCTCACTTCGAGTGATCTCCTATTTTCCTTCATATGCCTCTGTTATCGGGTTGTGCTTGCATGGAATATCAGAGAGACAAAATCTTCACTCGCGGGTGAAGAGGGGTCTCACTCGAGCACAAAACCTCTGCTCGAGTGATCTTGCAATTTCCACAGGGAATGTCTTCTCGGGTCATCACTCGCATACCATTTTGACAAGAGTGAGAATTTGTACTCGCGAGTGAAATGGACCCTCACTCGAGCACACACACCTCTGCTCGAGTGAGACGCATATTCTCAAGGAATATGCTCTCAATATCATCACTCGCATCAGGATTTCAGAGGGATAGAATTTTCACTCGCGAGTGATGTGGGCCCTCACTCGAGCACAAATACTCCTGCTCGAGTGAGAAGAATATTCTCAAGAATTATACCTTTTGAACAAGCACTTGCAACAGATTTGGAGAGGGATGGAATTTTCACTCGCAAGCATTGATGTGTCACTCGAGCATATATGGGTGTGCTCGAGCACACTTGCACTTCTCTGAACTTCATGACTCTCGGCCAAGTACTCGCAGTACCTTGCTCGAGCACAGAATGCTCATGCTCGAGCATTGGTGTATCTGCTCGAGTGAATGAAGGAAGCATGCCATTACTTGCTCTCGGCCAAACACTCGCAGACCCTCACTCGCATGAGTGCTCGAGTGAGAATGACTTCTCTGCTAGAGTGCATACCTTGTGCTCGAGTGATCTAGTGAACACAAAGGGAGAATGCCTCTCGGGTACATACTTTCTGGCTTTCTCTCGCACCTGCTCGAGTACAGAAGAGATCTGTGCTCGAGTGCAAAATCCTTGCTCGAGCACTCCAGTGCAATTTCATAGCAGATATCAGCAAAACATCAAATATGCATTTGGTAACTTGGAAACTTTTCTTAATGTTCTAAAAACATGTCTTGCACATAATTGACTTATTTTTATCATCAAAACTTGGGATCTAACATTCTCCCCCTTTTTGATGATGACAAAACTCTTTGTGATGAAGGTTTAAGAGAAATTGATTGAAATTGAAAATTTTTGAAATTTCTTCAATGTTTCCAAATGCATATCATGTTTAAGTTTCAAATTCAAGTTTTCCTGCAATGTTTCCTCTGGACACTTAACAACCAAGATAAGCATAGTATAAGGTATGTAACTTAATAAGAACTTAAAACATCATTGAAAGTTTGATAATAAAAAACATAACATAATAACTTGTCATAACATAATAACTTGTAATTCAAAATGACATACATATCAAATCCTACCCAATACAGAAATCTACCCAAACACCCATATACACCCTACAGAAGCTCAGAAATCATCACACATCTTTCTCCCCCATTTTGTCAACATCAGAAGGGGACTGTGGTGGTGGAACAAAGGATATCATGGCAGTGAGAGGGTTAATGGGCTGATCAGAAGGAGATGTTGGCTGTGGTACAGAGGGAGGTAGTGAAGGCGACCGATCAAAGGTAACATCTACATTAGACTCTGGATCAGTGAAAAGGACATGAGTCTGTGGATGAAGTGGTGAGGTATAAGCGGTCTCTGGAGGCACCCCGGAAGATGAAGAGGGAAAATGGGAGTGTAGGAAAGTCTCCATATTGGTGATCCTCTGTGACATCTCATCCTGAGTTTTGAACATTAGTTCAAAATTAAGATTGGCCTTGTCTACCAGATTGATGACTTGTGCTTCCATCTTCTCCACAAGCTTCTCATATTCAGTGACTAACTCTTTCTTCAGACTTGATACAGCTTGATTAATTACCTCAGTCAGATGATTGGACAGAGAGGCATTGAGAAAGGAAGGAGGAGGAATAGGTCCTTGTGCAGATGATTGTGCCTCATCACCTCTGGATGGAGTGGCTTCCCTCTTGGAGGTGGCTTTGGTCCGACTCACTGGAAGATTGATACCCATGTGAGTTAACTGAGTCTTACCAAACCTTGAGATGAGAATCCTTTCTTTTCCTTCCAAATACCAAATTTTGTTTTTCATCAAGATGAAGGAAACAAGTTGAGGGTAAGGTATGGTTGTGGATCTTGTTGAAGAAAATCGAAACCTTCTCATCTCATTAAAAATGATCTCCCCTACATTCCTTTGTTGCCCAGCAACCAAAGAAGCCAAGAGATAGTAATCCTTTTGAGCAAAATGGGTAAAGTTTTTGGATTTATTGACTATGCTCCAGGAATATATATAATGAAGGACTCTGTGATTATCACGCATATCAATAGGTTTGAAAATGAGGGGGCTAATTGGATCTTTTGGTCTCAAAATTTTAAAAGTTTCATTGGCAGAAAAAGAGGGTGGATCAGTAGGTAGTGTAACATAACCAAGTAAATCATTTATGATTTTGGCAGAAATCATAATGAATTTCCCTCTAATGGTTGTAGATACAGCTTCTTCAATCAACTCACCAGACCTAGACATAATATTATGAGTTTTCATATTGCAATAAAATGTTTTCACAACAGTGGGGGAATATGGTAAATGAATTTCTAGCCAGGGAGCATAGTATTGAAGGTAAGGGTACAAGTCCAAATGACAATTCTTTTTCAGATAATCCAGATCAACATATACTACTGGGCAGAAATGTCTATGTTTGAATTCATCATCATATACCTTCTGAGATAAGGCCTTAAGCTCTGCAACATTGAATCCCTCAGGAGGACTAGTGAGTTGGTCATCCACTGGTGCTTGGGAGGCAGAAGGTGCTCCTGAAGCTGAGGCACTTGGTTGCCTATCTTGATGTGAACTTGAAACACCGGCTTGAGAGGCAATCTTTCCAACTATCTTGTCCAATTTGGATTTTTCTATTGCTTCCCTGAGTTGTTTACTGAGGGTATCCCCAGAAGAAGAAGATGATTGGATTTGTTCTAAATCCTTCTTCTTTCCCTTCCCTTGAACCTCTTTGGATTGAGACCGAGTGATTATGGGTTCCTTGAAGACCACACCCTTTGGTTTCTTTTGAGGAGGTTGATCTTTCTTTGAAACTTGAGGCTTTGGGTGAGGTTTCTTAGCCGGAGTCCTCTTTTTGGTTTTGGGCTTAGGAAGAGGTGACGGTGAGGATGAAATTTTGGGAGATGGAGGAGTAGGTTCAGGGGTTCTAGATTCACTGGCAGCAGAGTGAGTAAGAGAAGGTGAATGAAATTTTTGAGGGATAGAGGGTAGCTTTGTTCTCGCCATTGTAAAGAAAGTGGAAGAAAAGCAAAAACTCTTAGTTTTTGAAAGAAAGATAAGTGGAGATTTAGGGCATAAGTGAGAAATGCAGAAAACAAAAATCACCTCTTATAGAAGATTGAAAGGTTGTAACGGCGATTTGAAGCAGAAAGACGTGCTTGAATGATGAGAAAACTGTTGAAGGTGAAGAGTTGTGTCTTTCGAGTGAGAAAGCACTTCGAGTGAGAAGAGGAAGTGCGACGTTCTGAGCTCCCCAGTAACTGATATAAGTGATAGTGCTCGAGCATGAACCCTAGTACTCGAGTGATGTTCATACTGTGCTCGAGTGTGTTCTATCTGTGCTCGAGTGATCTTCTGGAAAAATAAAGAAACAAGTAAAAACGTACCTGGATTGTGGATTCCTTGATAAATTTTTGTAACTTTGTACTCAAATCCTCCAAGATCATTTGAGTAACCATGATTTGAATAGCTTTTCAAAGAGATTCTTCTTCTTCACTCGAGCAGGCATTCCTCACCTCAAGCATGTTCATATCATGCTCGAGTGAGAATTCCTCACTCGCGAGTGAGTTCAATTCTCACTGTTGTTTCTCATATATTCCCTTGGTATTCTTAACTCCTCTGTTAACCTCTATTTTACTTATCAAAGAACAGAGTATCCTTAATAGTGCTGTGCTCGAGCAGAGCTGCTTGTGCTCGAGTGACACAGCTCATCACTCGATCAGTACCTTCAGTGCTTGAGTGAGAATCCTGCAAAAACAAATTTTGGCCACTCCGATGCTAAAGTCAGTATGGTTATCATCAAAAGAAACATTTAATTAATCTTTTTAACCAAAAGACTTACAACTCATTGGGATTAACCATTCCCAATTCTCTTCGAATATAAAGAAATTGATCTTTTGCAATTGGTTTTGTGAAAATATCCGCAAGTTGAAGATGAGTTGGTATAAATTCCACTTTGACATCTTTCTTTTGAACATGATCTCGAATGAAGTGATGTCGAATGTCTATATGCTTGGTTCTTGAATGTTGTACATGATTCTTTGCCAAGCTTATCGTGCTAGTATTGTCACAATAGATTGGGATTTCTTTTAAATAAATTCCCAAATCTTGAAGTTGTTGTTTTAACCATAGCACTTGAGAATAGCAACTTGCCACAGCTATATATTCAGCTTCAGTCGAAGATAATGAAACTGTGTTCTGCTTCTTGCTGAACCATGACACTAGAGAGCCTCCGAGAAATTGACATTATCCACTGGTACTCTTTCTGTCAGTTTTATATCCACCGTGATCTGAATCTGAATATGCCATTAAATACTCGTTCCCTCTTTTTGGATACCAAAGACCAAGCTCTGAAGTATCTCCTAGATATTTGAAAATTCTTTTTACTGTCTCTGCATGAGATACCTTAGGATTGGATTGATATCTTGCACACATTCCTACACTGAACTGAATATCTGGCCTGCTTGCTGTGAGATAGAGTAATGAACCAATCATTCCTCTATACTTTGTGATGTTGAAGCTAGGTCCCTTTACATCAGCATCCAACAATGTTGTAGAACTCATTGGAGTATCAGCTCCGTTAGCATTGTCTAATCCATATTTCTTCAACAAATCTTTCAAATACTTTGTCTGAGATATAAATATACCATTCTTCTTTTGTTTGATTTGAAGTCCAAGAAAGAAGTTCAATTCTCCCATCATGGACATTTCAAATTCTCCCTGCATAATCTTGGAAAATTCTTGACACATAGATTCGTTAGTAGCACCAAAAATAATATCATCAACATAAATTTGAACTATTAGAATATCATTTTTGTTATGTTTGATGAATAAAGTTGTATCAACTTTGCCTCTGACAAAACCTTGATCAAGAAGAAATTTGCTTAGTCTTTCATACCAAGCTCTGGGTGCTTGTTTCAAACCATATAATGCTTTCTTAAGTTTGAAGACATAATCAGGTTTTGTTTCATCTTCAAAACCAGGAGGCTGTTCTACATATACTTCCTCCATAATATAACCATTTAGAAAAGCACTTTTTACATCCATTTGATAAAGTTTAAAACTTTTGATGCAAGCAAAGGCTAAGAGTACTCGTATTGCTTCCAATCTTGCCACTGGAGCATATGTTTCCTCATAATCAATACCTTCTTCTTGATTATAGCCTTTGGCGACCAATCTTGCTTTATTTCTCACAATGATTGCTGATTCATCAAGTTTGTTTTTGAAAACCCATTTGGTCCTTATAACCGTATGATCTTTAGGTCGAGGAACCAAGTCCCAAACTTGATTTCTTTGAAATTGATTTAGTTCTTCTTGCATAGCAATCACCCAATCATTGTCAGATAAAGCTTCTTCTATATTAGAAGGCTCAATTTCAGAAATAAAAGCTGAAAATGTTACCTTATTGAGGATCTTATTTCTGGTTTTGACACCTTCATGAATATCTTCTATAACTTGATCAATTGGATGATCCTTCATATGTCTCCATGCTTTAGGTTGAGTATTATCATCGACATCTTCTAAATTTTGAAAATCATTTGTTTCAAAATCTTCCTGCTTTGAAATAGATTTATTTTTCTTGATTGAATCCATTTCTTCTTCATCATTAAGTCTTGTTTGAGATTCTATTTCATCAAACACAACATGAATAGATTCTTCAATAGTACATGTTCTTTTATTGAAAACTCTATAAGCTTTACTTCTATTAGAATATCCTAGAAAAATACCTTCATCAGACTTTGAATCAAATTTACCTAAATTTTCTTTACCATTGTTGTGAATGAAGCACTTACACCCGAAGATATGAAGATGAGCAATATTTGGCTTCCTTCCTTTGTAAAGTTCATATGGTGTCTTTCCAAGAGATTTGCATGCTCTGTTTGAAATATAGCATGCAGTACTCATTGCATCTGCCCAGAACACTTGTGACATTTCTTTTTCATTGAGTAATGCTCTTGCCATTTCTGTAAGCACTCTGTTCTTCCTTTCCACTACTCCATTTTGTTGAGGTGTTCTAGGGGCTGAGAAGTTGTGATATATTCCTTTGTCGTTGCAGTAATCTTCAAACAATTGATTATCAAATTCTCCTCCATGATCTGTTCTAATAGAGACAATAGGAATACCTTTCTCATTTTGAACCTTTTTGGCAAACATAATAAATTCAGCAAAAGTTTCATCTTTTGAGGTAATAAATATAGTCCATGCAAATCTTGTAAAATCATCAACAATTACTAACGTATATAAGTTTCCTCCAAAACTTTTTACTCTTGCAAGTCCTACCAAATCCATATGAAGTAATTGTAAAGGTTTTGAAGTAGAAATTTCATATTTTGTTTTAAAAGAAGATTTAGTTTGTTTGCCTTTTTGACATGCTTCACAAATCATGTCGTCTTTGAATTTGAGTTTAGGAAGGCCTACCACTAAATCTTTTCTAATCAATTTGTCAAGTTGATTCATATTGACATGAGCCAAACGCTTATGCCATAACCAACTTTCCTCTGATCGACTAAGAAAACAATTTTCAGAAGAATTTGAATTTAAATCAATAGTATAACAATTACCGTCCCTTTGAGCTCGGATCTTTGCCTTGATGGTTTCTTTGTTTAGGAGCAGATCTTTCTTGCTTACTATCAAGCATTCTTTCGAGTCAAAAATCACCCAGTTATCTTTGTCAGTGCTTTGGCTTACGCTTAAGAGATTGTGGCATAATCCTTCAACATAATATACTCCGTTGATTTGTATGTCATCGGTTCTTCCTACTTCACCAATTCCAGCAATACGTCCAGATTGATTTCCTCCAAATGTCACCTTTCCTCCTTCTCTAGTTTCAAATGTGGTGAACTTATTTTTGTCACCAGTCATGTGTCTCGAACATCCACTATCAATATACCATTTGTTTGCTCGAGATGCTTTGAGACATACCTAGAATAAGATGATCAAGTTTTAGGTACCCACACTTTCTTGGGTCCTTTGTGGTTAGTATTTGAAATATGTGTCCCTTTCGGAACCCATTTATATGTTCCAACAACCTGTCCCTTTTTGAAATAACATGATGAAGTATAATGTCCTTTCCTATTACAATAATTGCATGATACAAATGGATTCGATGTATGCACATAATTTCTGAAATATTTAAGATAATCTCTACTATTCTTCTTATTCTTATTATGCATAGCATTATATCCAATTCCAGATTTATCAAATGAAACTTTCTGAGAATTTAAAATAACTTTGAGAGTTTCACTTCCTTTAGTAAACTTTTCAACAATCTTTGTTAGATCTTCTATTTTCTTATCTTTCTCTTTACACATTTCATATGATGATATGGCATTACTTTCTAATTCTTTTACTTTCTTCTTATAACTAACCATTTCTTTAGCAACTTTGATGAACTCTGTATGTAATGCATTATATTCAGATAACAATTCATCATAAGAAGGTTCAGAGTCACTTACCTCAGAGTCTGATTCTTCTTCCTTAGCTACCAAGCATAGATTTGCTACTTCGTCGTTGTTATTTTCTTCGTCTGACGAACTATCACCCCAAATAGATGATATATATGCTTTCTTTTTCTGCTTCTTTTTGTCTTTGTTTCTGAAGCATTCAGATTTGATGTGTCCTGGTTTCCCACATTCATATCATACTATTTGTTGTTCTTTGTTTTCTTTCTTGCTTGGTCCACCTTGATAGTTCTTGAAATTCCTTTGTCCTCTTCTGTAGAATTTCTTGAACTTTCTCATGATCATTCCCATTTCATCATCACTAGGAACATCTTCATTCTCGGAAGTTTCTTCTTTTTCTTTGATAGCTTTAAGTGCAACTCCCTTTTTCTTTTTATCATCGAATTCTTCAAGTTCCTTTTTGAATCTCAACTTACCTTCATATTCAGAAAGACTTCCAAAGAGAGCAGCTACGGATCTCATAGATTCTCCTTTGGCTTCTTCAATGGCTGTCACTTTTGCTTCCCACTCTTTCGTAAGAATATTAAGAATCTTTCTTACCTGGGAATTTTGATCAAACGACTTTCCAAGAGCAGATAATTGATTAACAAGATGAGTATACCTTAGTTCAAATTCTGATATACTTTCTCCAGATTTCATACGAAATAGATCATATTCTGTAATTAAAGTATTGATTCTATTTTCTTTGATTCCAGATGTGCCTTCGTGAGCAATTTCAAGAGCATCCCACATATCTTTGGCAGTTGGTAGAGTACATATACGAAAATATTCTTTTTGACTAAGAGCACTCTGTATCATTAGAATAGCTTTACTATTTAATGTCACTAACCTTTTGTCATTCTCGTCAAACTCATCTGGGCTCTTTTTAACTGCTCTACCTTCGATTTTCTTCATTGGAACATAGTCACCATCTTGTATAACATTCCATAATCCGTACTCATTGGCCAACACGAACACTCTGAATTTGGCTTTCCAGAACGAAAAATGTTCTCCAGCAAAACCAGGAGGTCTAGTGATTGAAGCTCCATCTGGAAGGATATTTTCACCCATTGTTGTCATTTGTCGGATCCTTCTCAAGCTGTTAGGCTCTTCGGAGAAGACGAGGCTCTGATACCAAATGTAAGAGGCAAGTTTCACCCAAGAGGGGGGTGAATTGGGTGATGTTATAAATTTTTCGTTCGATGTGGTGATATGAAAAATATAGTAGATAAGTAGAGTTGAGAAGATTTGAACATATAGAGTTATATTGGTTCGGCCTAATAACAAGGCCTACGTCCAGTCCTCAGAGATCAAGACCTACTGAGATTTCCACTATTCCTCCAAGATTCAATGGGCTCTCAGAACGCCACAAAACAACAATCGTCCTTGAACGGACTACGAGCAGAAATATTCTCTCAACAAGAAACTTCTCTCCCCCTTACGACAAGTCTTACGTGCAGAAAAATAACCTATGACTCTTCTCACTTGCTTATGTATACAAGACTTATGAGCAGCAACGTTCTCTCCTGCTTACACCACTGTAAGTCTTACGAGCAGCAACGTTCTCTTCTGCTTGTATCTTATAAGACTTAAGAGTGGAAGACACAACAAGGAATTCTCTCAACTGCTTCTCTCGTAAGGAAAAACTACCCTCTCAAGGTCCCAATACCTTGAGATCAAATAAACATAGAATTTTGAATTGTATGAAGACTCTCTTACAGAGCAAATGAATAAACACTGAAGATCAATGTGTATACAGAGAAAAATGATGAATAGCAGAAACTTGGTATAAGCTTGTGAATTCTTGTGCTACGTTGTTGTTGTGATTATCCTTGAATCTCTGTATATATAGTTGCTTCAGTTTTTGCCCGTTTTGGAAATCAACATTTGAGGAGCGGGACTTTGCAACTATTGAAGGACACGCGCATGTTTGAATATTCTGAATGCGGTAGGTGCGAACGTGTCTATAATCATATTGTCTGCCGTTGTTTGACTTTCCTCATGTGGTTCATTTCAAACGTTCATATTCCTGTATCATACTTTTAAAACAATCAAAACAACGTTAAATAATGATAAAAAGTAATGATGATATGAATTAATAACAATAAACCATATTCGGAATGAACGTTGTGATACTTAGCATTTTCGGTGGTCAAACAGGGCATCACTCGAGCATGAAAGGCTCACTTCGAGTGATCTCCTATTTTCCTTCATATGCCTCTGTTATCGGGTTGTGCTTGCATGGAATATCAGAGAGACAAAATCTTCACTCGCGGGTGAAGAGGGGTCTCACTCGAGCACAAAACCTCTGCTCGAGTGATCTTGCAATTTCCACAGGGAATGTCTTCTCGGGTCATCACTCGCATACCATTTTGACAAGAGTGAGAATTTGTACTCGCGAGTGAAATGGACCCTCACTCGAGCACACACACCTCTGCTCGAGTGAGACGCATATTCTCAAGGAATATGCTCTCAATATCATCACTCGCATCAGGATTTCAGAGGGATAGAATTTTCACTCGCGAGTGATGTGGGCCCTCACTCGAGCACAAATACTCCTGCTCGAGTGAGAAGAATATTCTCAAGAATTATACCTTTTGAACAAGCACTTGCAACAGATTTGGAGAGGGATGGAATTTTCACTCGCAAGCATTGATGTGTCACTCGAGCATATATGGGTGTGCTCGAGCACACTTGCACTTCTCTGAACTTCATGACTCTCGGCCAAGTACTCGCAGTACCTTGCTCGAGCACAGAATGCTCATGCTCGAGCATTGGTGTATCTGCTCGAGTGAATGAAGGAAGCATGCCATTACTTGCTCTCGGCCAAACACTCGCAGACCCTCACTCGCATGAGTGCTCGAGTGAGAATGACTTCTCTGCTAGAGTGCATACCTTGTGCTCGAGTGATCTAGTGAACACAAAGGGAGAATGCCTCTCGGGTACATACTTTCTGGCTTTCTCTCGCACCTGCTCGAGTACAGAAGAGATCTGTGCTCGAGTGCAAAATCCTTGCTCGAGCACTCCAGTGCAATTTCATAGCAGATATCAGCAAAACATCAAATATGCATTTGGTAACTTGGAAACTTTTCTTAATGTTCTAAAAACATGTCTTGCACATAATTGACTTATTTTTATCATCAAAACTTGGGATCTAACATGCTTGATCAATTTTATCTGCTCCGTTGTCTAATCAATAAGATTTGGCCCTAGCAATTCCCTCTCAGACAAATCAGTCCAGCATATTGGCGATTGACACTTCCTCTCGTAGAGTGCCTCGTATGGAGCCATTTGAATACTCGAATGATAACTATTATTGTAAGCGAACTCTGCTAATGGAAGGAGTTTGTCCCAACTACCTTTGTAATCAAGTACATAAGCCCTTAGCATATCCTCAAGAGTTTGAATCGTTCGCTCTGTCTGCCCATCAGTTTGAGGATGATATGTCGTACTGAATCGGAGCTTCGTACCCAAAGCTTCATGAACCACCTTCCAAAACTTGGAAGTGAATCGTGGATCTTGATCAGAGATGATGTTTTTCAGAATGCCATGCAATCTCACAATCTCCTGAAGGTAAATTTCTGCTAGTCTATCAGGAGAATAGTGAATGCTAATCGGTAGGAAGTGAGTTGTCTTCGTGAATCTATCAACTATCACCCATATAGCGTCATGGTTTCTAACTTTTGGCAATCCTGTCACGAAATCCATGGTAACACTTTCCCACTTCCACTCAGGTATCTCAGGATTCGTCAAAAGCCTCGAGGGTCGCTGATGTTCAACTGTCACTTTCTGACATGTTAAGTAACGAGCAACAAACTCATTCACCTCTCTTTTCATTCCCGGCCAATAGTATTGAGCCTTCAATTCATGGTACATCTTTGTGGCTCTTGGATGTAGAGTATACTTACTCTTATGTGCCTCCTCTAGGATTTGTCGTTTAAATTGCCCATAGCAGCCAAAATAGTTAATATACGAAGGTTTAGAAGTGACCTTAAGCTCCCACAAGCTTTTCCCAAAAATGGCTGAAACACGAAATTTAAGCTTTCCAAACCTTGAATAACATAGTAGAGTAGCTTAGGAATGGAATTATACGTATTAGGAACTGATTTACCGAAGAAATCACTTAGCTTTGCAAGTTTTTCTTCTTTTTCTCTCTCTAGAATTTCACCCTTTCTCTCACTAGTTCAGATCTGGTTGGGCACGAAAATGAGCTGAGGAAGATGATGGTAAAGTGTTTTTATTATATTATATGATTTTTTTAATGATTTATGGAATTTACAACAACTCAATTCAAATTACCCAAAATATATCATAAAAATATGAAATAAATATTATATATAGAATATAAATATAATTTAAATTTTTAATGTGTAAACAAACCATGCTTGAAGGCTTATAAGTTAGACTTTAACAAAATAGGTTTGTCCTTTTTTTAAAGCAGACTAGGCATGGCCAAGCCCTGACTAGACTAGGTCACGGGCCCTTAATAGGCTTCTTGGCCTATGTTAATTTATGATTTTAATATTTCGATTGATACTTGTTTTTTTTCATTTTTAGGATCATTTTGATTTTCTTTTTAATTTTAATTTATATTCAAATAAAATATTTAACACTGACCAAAATTATTACACATATAAGTTTTGAACCACAAGTATATATATTGTTCAAAGAAATTAGGTGTAATACCCTGAATTTTGAGATTTGAGGCCAGAAAATAAGCCTGAGATGAGTGGATTACTAAGCCCCAGTTTAACAGAAGCTCAAATTTATTCCCTAATGATTATTATAACTTTGGGATATTAAAGAAAGTAAAATGGTGAATTTTGGAGAAAGTAATTATGTTTTTGGTGAAATCGTCTATGAGGCAGTAAGCTTGTCATGAGGTTTTGGAAAACCAAATGATTACCAAAAATTATGAAAGTTTATAGAATTAAAGTAGACATCCTAAGCTTTAATTTGATAAGTCATATGACTCAATTAGAGTTATATACGAAAAGTTATGAATTTTTGAAGTCAGCACAGAAAAACTGTGAAATTTCTGAAACAAAATGCAAAGATTGAAATTATGGAAATTTTGTGATTCAAGCCAGCAAAATTCTATATTTTTTCTTGAAATTAGACTCAATAAGGGTTCTATAGGCTTTTGAATAACCTCATTTCAATTTTTCTAGAATTAGTTATGATTTTCCAAAGTTTGAGCAAAAAATCTGCCAGAAATTGCTAAAATCCAAAAATGGAATTATGACATCATCGCAATTAAAGATGACATCAGCATCGACTATTAAACATTTCCTATCTTCATCTTCCTTTCATTTCAGTCGTGAAGATCAGCTGAACATAGAGAGAATGTGTGGCATGGTAGAGAGAGGAAGGAGAAGAAAAATCACAAGGTAAGCCAATTTCTCCGACGATTTAGCTCCTAACGTGTATAACTCTACTCCTAATCTTCTTTTCCATGTTCTTGAAGGAAGTTGAAACTCAAATCTTTGTTGGGAAAGTTAGGGTTTTTCAGCCATATTAGGAAAAAGCCAGAAAAGGCTTAAGGTAACTTCCAAACGTTCGTATATTGCTTGTTATAGCTGCTGTAGGCAATTTAATCGGTGAAATTTCGCCGGATTGCCATTGGTTTTAAAGTTTGGAAATGACATGACCTAGGGGTCATGCTACCCAACTTAATGTTAGTTGTAACCTAATGGAATAGTCAATAAAGTCGTTAGGAGTACAAATGAACTTGTTTATGGAGCCGAAACCAAAAAACTCCAAATTATCCTAGGAAACTGAGAATTTCGGCCAAGGCTAGTTTGGAGGGCTTAGAGTTGGATTTTCAATGATTTGATGGTTCCATTGAGTTCAGGAGCAAAAATTAGGTGGGGTTACAGTTGGTCACTTTTTCGGAAAAGGCCGAAAAAGCATAATTACGAAAACACCCCTGAAACCCTTAAAGTGGGGCTACCAAGGGTAAATTTGTAATTAGACAATGAATTTGATAATTTTGAGTCCGAAAATGGATTCTTTGGGAAAACAATATGTCAGAATAGCCCAGGATAGAATTTTAGGAAAAGTTAGCCGAACCGGGTACGGTGGGGCTGGGCGAGGTCCTCGGGGGCATTTTAGTAAATTTTCACAATAGACTCATATAACCCCCAGAAATACTATGGAAGTGTCTAAATGGTACCTTTGGCATTGTAGGATCGAATATGGAGCCCGAGTTGTAATATCCTAATTTTTGATTAAGGGCTAATCATGATTATTGTGGATAATTATGGATTTAATTGGAATTATTATATGTTTTATGGAAATATTAATTAATATGTCATAATTAGTGAAAAATTAGAAGAATGGAATTTTTGGCCATGAGTTGGTAATTAAGGGAGAAATTAATTACTAACTAAGAGGAAAAATGAGAAGTGTGATTAAATGGCTAATGGAGGGATTATATAAGCTAATTGGTGACTTATTTTGGGTGAGCCAATAGCATTGTGATATGTGGTAAAGAGAGTATGGGAGAGAGTGCATGTGTGTGTAAGTCAAATGAGATAATATAATAGTTTCTCTCTTCTCTCTCTTCTCTCAATTCGGCTGGACATGGAGGGAGGGGTATCATAATCATTTTTTCAACTCTCACACTCCATCTCTCTTCTTTCTTCCATTTTTGGCAGCCATTGTGGGCAAGAGAGAGGAAAAAAAGCTAGTGATTAAGGTGAGTAAATGCCTTCTATTGCTCAAACATCATTCATTAAAGTTGATCCTTGAGTGATGAGCTTCATTTTGGTGTTTTTAGTTTGGCCATTTGGTGTTGTGTTGTGCCACACGAAAATCTGGTTGTTGGAGAATCAAAGAGTGTTTTTGGAGAAATTGAAGAGGTATATGAAATCAATCTATCCATCTAAGTTTCATGCCATTTGAAATAGTTTATAATCTCTGAAAATTTTGGCTTGAATCCGAAAATGAGAGCCACTGTTCATTTGGTATGTTTTTGGCATGAGAATGGTATCTTGGAATGAGTTTAGGATAGATAGACTATTTGTGATTGAAATGTGATGTTTGGATGATATTGGTATTTTGTTGATTTAGTTGCCCAAAACATAAAGCATGATAATGGAGTAGAATTTTGATGATTCTGATGATCCCATTGAGTTTATTGAGTGTTTTCTGTGGGGATGGCTTTAGGTAAAGTTTTGTCCATAGGGATCAATTGGGCAAGTGTTAGGAAGTTTGGTCTGTTTTCTGTGTTTTCTGGTTCTGATAGAATTACTCGAGTGATTCGGGATTCACTCGAGTGAGGAATGATGATCACTCAGGTAGGAATGAACAATGCTCGAGTGCTATGTGTATCTTCTGTTTCTCTTCAGTTTTTCAGTTGTGCTTTCTGGAAAATCCAAGAGTGTATAGTCTCACTCACGAGTGAGGGATGAATATCACTCGAGTGAGCCTCCTTGTGCTCGAGTGACTAGTGTATTTGGCACCAAGGACTTGCTTCTCGGGTTGTCACTCGCGGGCATGGTGCAAGAGTGTGTCATCTCACTCACGGGTATGGGGTATCCGCTCGAGTGAGCTGTGTTATGCTCAAGTGCAGTGAGCCATTTGGGCTACTGCCATTTCTCTTGTGCTCTCGGGTTCTCACTTTTTGGACTTCACTCTCAGGTGCTCGAGCGAGGCATTTGGCTTTCACTCAGGTAAGGTCCAGTGTGCTTGAGTGATCATGTCTCTGAAAAACTTCTTTGTGCTCTCAGGTATACACTCACTGTCTCTCACTCTCTGGTGCCCGAGTGCAGACCGTACCATCACTCGAGTGAGGTTTCCTTCACTTGAGTATCCGTACAATCTCACTCGAGTGCCTCAGTAGAAAATATCAGTTTGTGTTTCCAAAATGGGGATCTTTGGGATAGTTCTTCCAACCCCTTAGGGCTATGGTTAAAGGTATTCTTGAGTACTAAAAGAACAATAATGATAACCAATTAAGTGTTATGAAGATATTGAGAATTGGAATAGAGAAATAACTCTTCGTCCCTAATTATGATTCTAGGATACGATATTTGCCCGACGTGGGAGAGACTGGTGCCAAGGAATGCCCAGAAGGACTCAGGTAGTGACTTTTCTCTCATGTTGTGTATGATACTTGGTATGCATGTTTATCATTGTGAATTTGTTATCGGCCATAGGGCATTACAGTGCTAGCAGTTCAGCGTGGCCGTCGTAGGGGGGTAATGCTCATGATACCTACCCCGGCCGTTGTATCTACTGTTGTAAGTGTCGAGACTGTGTTATGGAATCGTGGATTCCTATTTGGGATCCAGCCCGTGGGGCTGCGTGTTACGTTGAGTATCCAGCCCGTAGGGCTGTATGTTGTGAAATATTTTATATGGATCCCAGCTATGGTGATATATGTGATATGTTCATGTGGATGTGCAATACAGCAAGTAGTTCAGCGTGAGCCGTCGTAGGGGGCGATGCCCATGATACCTACCTTGGCCATTGCAACTGTTGTTGGGATCGCTGTGTGTTGTTTGGATGATTTACTTTCATGCTTTGATATTGTGCATATTATGAGTGATTTGTTAATACGGGGATTCTTTAGAATCTTACTCTCCCAAAAACACAATTTTTAGATAGGGTTGAATGATCTAAGGGAAAGCGGGCGACGAAGAGCAGTTAGAGCTCCAGTTTAGGAGTTTATTTTGGTTAATGGTTATTAATGTAAAATTCATTGGATAATTTGTGGTAAATAGTTGTATATTTTAGAAGTATAGTGTAGTTTTGTGTAATCCCCAAGTAAAAGGTATGGCTTGTGGGCTTTGTGCCTTTATGTAAACCTTTATGTAATTAATGGAACCCGAGTGTGTCGGAAATTTATGCTGTACTCTGATATGTATGAATGAAACCAACTTGTATAGGCCATTTAAGTGTTGAAAGATGAATATGAGACTGTTGTGATAAGGTTTTATAAAAGTTTTTGAAAACCCTGATTTTAGGAAGTTTAATTTGAATAAGTCCCAAATCATCTTACGGTCTCTAATTCAAACTTAATTATGTGTTTATGAACGTAAATCTCGGCCTTAGTTGAGAAGCGGATTACAAGAGTTGTTGGCACGCTTTACGAGGCACACGTCTCGAGGCGGAAAATGGTTAAGGTAGGGAACTTACTTTTTCTTCATGTATATGATATTTGTGTTAGTGTGTTGATGCATGTTATTGCTTTGCTTGATTATGTGAAACATGTATGAATGATTTAACGCTATGTTTCAATTTATGCTATGGCCATAAGTATATTGTTCGAAGCATTGAGCTTACAGATTTGTTATTATGTGAGCATGAGCTATGTGATGCGAGCATGTTATACATTAAACATTTATCATACATGCATATTGGTATTATTTTCCTACTGAGATTTTCTCGAATCTCACCCTCCCTTACCAAGAATTTAGACAGGAGAAGGCAAAAGATATGCTGAGAACAAAGAAAAGAACTACACGAGAGGATTGCAGTAGCGGAACGAAGTCAGGAATATATCTCCGTTTCATTGGGATGGGTTTGGATACCCTAGAGCCCTATGCGGCTACACTACTACAAAAAGGGTAAAAGGTGGCGCACATTTTGTGGCACTTCTTTAAACAAGTGCCACAGCTTCTCTCTTTTTTTTTTTTACCTCTATAATTTTTTTTTTAAATTTTCGGTACCAGCTGTGGCGCCTAATAGATTAAGTGCCACAATTGAGGAGGCCTAGTGTGGCGCCTGCCTACACAGGCGCCACAGTTGGGGCCATAAAAGCAGCTGTGGCGCCTAACCCACCAAGCGCCACAGCTGCAGCATTGAAATTTTTTTTTTTTTTTTTTAATGTGGGCATGTGTGGCGCCTAATTAAATAGGCGCCACACATGCTAATGTATTGTTCAGCTGTGGCGCCTAATGCTTAGGCGCCACAGCTGAACAAAGAGGCAATTGTGGCGCCTAATTATTTAGGCGCCACAATTGCCCACATTTTTAAAAAAAAAAAAAAAAAAATTCAACTTCTCTTTTTGACCACAATTATTTCATTTCCCGCGTAGTGGTTTTGTGTCCGCCCCCCATTCCTTCTCTTTGTGACTACTACTCCACTTTAATTATTTAATTACTCTCTCCTCCATTAAACTACTTTCCCTTTCTCATCTTCTTAGTGGATCCGTCGACCCCCTCCCTCCATTTCCTATCATCTTCACACTAAAAAACACACCCACACGCTCACTCGTCACTCAAGCTAGCATCACCAACGTGGTCTCCCACTCCCTGCGCTGGTCAATTAATAGATTTGTAAGAAGAAGACTATTTCATTCTAGTTTGCTTTGTTTAAATTTTTTTTTTAGTCAATATAAACCGTAATATAACGTTTGCCTTTATGTTCCTAATTTAATAGGAAAGAATGAAAACCTAGCTTGTTTCGTTTGCCTTTTTGCTTTGTTTAAATTTTTTTGCCGACAAGCTTGCGTTTTTTAGTAATCTTTTAATTTACTTAATTAGTTGTTGATGTACTGTGTTCACATATCAAGTTCTTGTATTGTGATATTTTTTATGTTAGCTTTGGAGAGTATTAATGTAAGAACATTATTGTTGGGGAACTTGAATTTTAAATATGAAAATTATATATATATATATATATAATAGGTTGAAATATAAAATAGAAAGATTGACAATTTGTGGAGATGATAAACACGAAATCCACTCATTTTATATAAAATTTCACAATCAGGAAGCATAAAAAAGAGCCACAGGAAAAAAAAGAAGAAGAAGAAGAAAAAAGAAAAAAAAAAAAAAGACCCTATTGTGGCGCTTGCTCAAGCAAGCGCCACAGGAGGGGGACCTCCTGTGGCGCTTGCTCAAGCAAGCGCCACAGTAGGGCCCCCCTACTGTGGCGCTTGCTTGAGCAAGCGCCACAATAGGGTCTTTTTTTAAAAAAAAAATTTTAAAATATTGTGGCGCTTCCAAGCGCCACAGCTTTTTTTAGTGGCATCTAGATATGTGGCACTTCTCTAGCGCCACAGTTAATGCAATTATAAGCGCCACAGCTTTACTTTTTTGTAGTAGTGCTACAAGGTTTGTAGCTTTTATGTACGAACCCCCAATGGGGAATTTATGTAATCATGTACTTATTATCAATATATTTATGCTATTCCTGTGTTGTCCGCCGAACCGCATATCATTTTCCATAAATACTCTGAAAAATGTGAAATTAAGATAAGGGTGTGACATTAGGGCCTCAATTATTGAATCGTCATGATTAATCAATAGTTTAAAACATAATCACATAAGAATGAAGAAGCCTTGGGAGCAAATAAATCTCCTTAAAATAAAATTATAAACCAATAAAAAGTGTGTGACTGACTTGGAAATTTCTAATTCTTTGAACAAGAAATTTCTACTTCCAGCTTAATTGATTTATAATTCAGACGCTCATTTTTCTTTTCTGTCCATTGAATACTCAACAAAAGCAAACTCACCAAATTAACTTTTAAGATTTGATTCTAGATACACCCACTAAGATATTACCATGATTTTTCTCCCTCCATTTTTCAATAAAAATAATCAACAACCTATAAGTTTGTTTGAATCTTTTTTTTTTTTTTTGCTTATTCTTTTTATAAAAGTGATGCACTCCTAACTCGCTCTTCCCTATATCCAGTTATTCCAACTTCACTTATATAATTATTTACATTTGATATAATTAATCATTTTATTAAAAAAAATGCCCACCCAGATACAAGATGAATGCTCAATAGTCATCATATTGCCATATTAATTTTATGTCTTTTTAAATTAAGATTTGATTTAAGATTGGACGCTCGCTCCTACCAACCTTCAATTATCTCTCAATGGCAAGTTGGCCCAGTCATAGCCACATGCTCGGATGAGATTTCAATGCACAGTGGAAAGTCCTTATTCTAACAAGAAACAATAAAAAGTTCCCTTCCACTGAAATTCCTACGCACTTCCTTCTTTCCTTTCTTTTCTCTTTTTTTTTTTTTTGGGTTTGGTATAGAAACAAACCAAAAAAAAAAAAAAGGCGCAGCTACAGACAAGTTTTCATTATTTCAATGACAAGTTGGCCCAGTCATAGCCACATGCTCGGATGAGATTTCAATGCACAGTGGAAAGTCCTTATTCTAACAAGAAACAATAAAAAGTTCCCTTCCACTGAAATTCCTACGCACTTCCTTCTTTCTTTTCTTTTCTCATTTTTTTTTTGGGTTTGGTATAGAAACAAACCAAAAAAAAAAAGGCGCAGCTACAGACAAGTTTTCATTATTTCGTGGAAATTTCGGCTTACTTTGTACGAAAAAATTTGCACAGATTGTTGACTCTTAAATGCTAACAAAGGCTCAATACTCAATTTCTCATTTTTCTGTTGAGCCGATCAAATTCTCAAGATAAGAGAACTCGCCAAATCAACTTTAAGTGTTCAACCTCAGATTTGGTTTAGCCACTCCACCAAGGTATTAATGTGGTCCTTCTAACTCATTTTCTAACTTCTTAAACTCTATTCTTTCTGTTCTTTTTCAGAAATAATCGACGACCTATAAAACATTGTTTTTCGTTTTTGTGCCCCAGCAATGGCTGCTTCTGCTTCTTCTTCCCAGGTTCCATGTGGAAAATATGATGTTTTCATCAGCTTCAGAGGTCCCGACGTCAGATTTGGTTTTCTCAGCCATTTGGAAAAGGAGTTGCGTCGAAAGAACATAAATGTTTATGTGGATGACAGGCTCGAGAGAGGAGAAGAAATATCATCATCACTTGTGAATGCAATAGAAGAATCCATGATTGCTTTGGTTATATTCTCTAAAGATTATGCATCTTCAAAGTGGTGCTTGGAAGAACTTGTCAAAATCATGGAATGTAAGGAAGCTAGTCAACAGATTGTGATACCAGTTTTCTACCTCGTAAATCCATCAGATGTCAGGCATCAAGAACGCACTTATGCAGAGGCATTCACTCTTCATGAAGAGAATTTCAAGGATAAAGTGGAAATTTGGAGATCTGTCTTGAAAAAATCTGCCAACTTAGCTGGTTATGATTCATCAAAATTTCAGTAAGTTTGTTTCTATTATTCAACACATCATTATTTCTATTATTCGCTGCCATATTTGACTTAAATATGCTGAAGTTATATCAAATTATGTATGTGGATTTATTATTTTATCATGGGCAGCTTGTAATTTTGTTTATTTTCTCTTTTGTCTTTTATATGTTAGAAACGAGCCCAATCTCATTGATGCAATAGTGGAACATGTCTTGAAAAAGGTGGAAGAAAATAGACCAATTGCGCCAAAACGTCAGCTCATAGGATCTCATGAAAATCTCACTAGTGTTGAAACATTAATGGAAATTGAGTCACTGGAAGTCCGAATTGTTGGGATATGGGGCATGGGAGGAATAGGCAAAACAACCCTTGCTCATGCCATATTTGACAAATTCTTGTCTAAATTTGAAAGTAACTGCTTCTTAGAAAATGTGAGAGAAAAATCAACAAAGGTTGATGGTTTGAATTCTTTGCGTCAAGAGCTTACTTGTAAGTTATTAAACAAAAAAGATCACATAGATATGAATGACGCAATGAGAAGGCTGCAAGGGAAAAAAGTCTTAATTGTGCTTGATGATGTGGATAATTCAAAGCAACTAAAAGTTCTGGTTGGACAACAATGTCTTCTCTTGGAATTGGGTAGTAGGATCATTGTAACGAGCAGAGACAAGCAAATTCTTCGGAGTGGAGGGATTCTTGACAAATATATATATGAAGTAAATGCATTAAATTTTGAAGAATCACTTGAACTTTTTTGCAGACATGCCTTTAACCAAAGTTGTCCCAATATGGGATATCAAGAGCTATCAAATAAGACAGTAGCCATTGCTCAAGGCATTCCTTTAGCTTTAGAAGTTTTGGGCTCCCATTTTCATTCTAGAGATAGAGCTTATTGGGAAAGTGAGCTTAGAAAACTCAAAAAGAATTCCCATCAGCAAATTCAAAATATACTAAAGATAAGTTATGATGGATTAGATGCTATGGATAAGGAAATATTTTTAGACATTGCATTTTTTTTCATTGGAGGAAAAAAAGATAAAATTACTTGTGGGCTAGAGGCGTGTGGTTTTGAAGCGGTTAGTGGAATACAGAATCTTATAGATAAAGCTCTCATAAAGTCTGATTGGTATGGCCGTATTTTTATGCATGATTTGACACGAGAAATGGCTGAGCAAATAGTTCGTGGAGAAAGCATGAGCCATCCTGAAGAAAGGAGCCGATTAAAAGATGTGGACGAAATCTATGAAGTATTGAAAAGTGATAAGGTATGGGAAAAAGATACATTAATTTATTTCTTTCATTTTTATTTTTGAAAGTTTTTTTAAAATTTTAATATTTATTTCATTTTATTTTTGTTCAGGGAATGGATAAAATTGAAGGCATTGTATTGGATGTGGCTCAAATAAAATATGTACAAGTGAGAGCCAACATTTTCGTAAAGATGAGAAATTTAAGATTCCTCAAATTTTTCTCTTCTACATCAGGGTGGTCTTACAGCAGGACAAATATAGATCTTCTTTCTAATATTGACTCTTTTTCTAATAAATTGAGGTATCTTCATTGGGATCATTATCCATTGAAGACTCTACCATCAGGCGTTTATCTTGAAAACCTTGTTGAACTTCACATGAAAAACAGCAATGTTAAAAGGCTTTGGGATGGAAAACAGGTACGTATATGCAAATGTATATTTTATATGTCTTCAACCTAATAAAATTTATTAGGGCTTTTTAATTTAGGTAATTGTTTTCTTTTCATTGTGATCATAGGATCTTGGAAACCTAAAGACAATAAATTTGAGTTGGTCAAAACAATTGATAGAGTTGCCTAATCTCTCAATGGCACACAAGCTTGAAAGTGTAATTCTCCAAGATTGTGAAAGTTTGAGGAGTGTTCATCCATCTATTTTATCTCTCCCCCGTATTATTGAAATGTATGTATCTGGTTGCTCAAAATTAGAGAGTATTGAAAGTGAGACTCATTTAGAATCTTTCTCTGACCTTAGAGCTGACTATTGTTGCCTCAAGAAATTATGTTTGTCATCAAAGAAATTGAGTCATATATTTCTTCAAGGAACTAAAGTCGAAAAATTGCATTTCCCAATCGGTCGTTTCACAAAACTTACAGGCATTACAATTTTTAAAGGTATAGTAGGGAGTCTTTCAATAGATGAGCTGTGTTGCTTGACAGATCTTGAGGTGTTTCATGTTACCGATTTGAAGCAAGTAATTGACATAAAGCAACTACACTCCCTTTTTGATGCTTGGCGTAATTTAAGAGAACTATCTTTGGATGGGTGGAGTTACTTGTCTGAAATCCCTGACAATATCAAGGCCTTGACAGGGTTACAATATTTATCATTGAATGACTCTGCTGTGCAGACATTGCCAGCTTGCATCATCCATCTTTCAAGCTTGAGACAAATTTACCTGAGAAGGTGCAAAAGGCTTAAGTCTATACTTGGACTTCCTCCCTTCCTTCGAGAATTAGACGCCGCCGAATGCACATTATTAGAGACTGTATTCTCCGACTCTCTTGTTCGGAATCAATGTGTCTTCAACTTCCGTAATTGTGAAAAATTGGATGAGCACTCACTTCGCTATATTCAGGAATTAACTCTTTCCTCAATGACTTCAGCCCGTGAATCTTATGATTATTATGTTATAACTTGTTACCCAGGAATTAGTGTTCCAGAGTGGATGGAATATAAACCTATGACGGAGGCTTTCAATGCAACCGAATTTACTTGCAATCTTGAACGATCACAGGATTTATTAATTTGCTGCGTTGCTCCTCCTCATCTTGTCTCAAAGCGATTAGATGAAGTTCAATGTTATTTCTCTTATGATGATCACAACCAATTCCATAGTTTTCGCTGCTTAGATTATCCTGCATTGAATCAGGATCATGTGTTGCTATGGCATGTGAGAATGCGCTCATATGATGCTGGGATAGGTAATGACACTAAGATTTCATGTGAATTCCTTCTGAAATATTGGGATGATGAGGAGAAAGACTATTGCAAAGTCCCTGCAAAAGCATGTGGAGCACACCTAATATATTACTTGGAGCTGGAGTTGGGGCCGGGTCGAAAGAGAAAGAGGGTTGCAGATATTTGGGTTGAAAATGGAATCCCTCCCACAAAGCAACTCAAGAATTCTGGTGTCTCTCAACCTTCTCCCATGGAGTTGGTTACTACTAATTTCAAGAATCGAATGATATGATGACTTCATCCATCACCCCTTGCAACTCAAATTTCTACACATTATCAAACAAAAAGACCTCTCTCACTAATTCACTTCCTTTCATATTTTTATAGGTATCTCTTACTTATTCTTAAATTTTACAGATACAGCGTATGAAAATTTTAAAGAACAAAGTGGTTGGTGTGTAATATATATATATATGTATGTGTGTGTGTGTGTAATTCTATTGCTACGCTTCATATGTCTGCTCCCTAGTCCGTTGCTCATATTTTCTATGGGACCCATTTGGGAAATATGTCTCAAATTTATGTCATGGCACTGAATCTGTGGTTTTGATTTTTTTTTTTTTGCAATATTGTATAGATTTTGATGATTATTATTGCACTGATTACTTCTATTATATACTTTTATAAATATATATACATATATAATTTTTTTAATATGCTTTAATCCCTTGTTCTCTGTTTTCTCTTTCTCTAAATTACATTCTGAGTTTTTTTTTTGAAGTGATGGCATTAATTAATTAGAAAATGTCTACCCAAAGAACTCGAGTGTTGTCACTCACGTAGTAGTAAATATTGTTTGCATCAGTTGATTGTGACTTGGTATAGTTTTCACTAATTGTGCTTCTGATTTCTATTAACAAATTTTCACTTGATATTCATCAAACATACATTCAATGACTTCAAAATTTTGATACAGAGGTGGAGCATTTTTCTAGTGTGTTTTTGTTGTTTGGAATTGAACTCCTCTTCCCTTAATTTTTCCCCTTATTCTTACCTTGTTATGCTTTTTCCAGTACAAAGATGCATTGCTCTGTTAACTTTTTTGTTTGTATATCAATTTGTGGGGGTATGACTCAATGTTCCTTGAATTATAATTCTTGCAAAACTTTCATTGACTAAACGTGTCTCTCTCTCTCTCTCATACACACTCTTTTGTGCATCTACAGAACAAAGAGCGCTATGAGTTGATTGGGGAGCTTGGAAGACTCTTTGCATCAATGAAGAAGTCAGAGAGGAACTCAATAACTGTAATAAATATGTATAGTTTGTTTTCACCTACCTCTCTAACTATCAACTTGCACTAACAAATAAGTCAGTGTTTAAGAAGTAAATGAAGTAAGGTATATGTAACGTTGAAGATGTGTGTTCTGTCAATTAAGTCTTTAGAAATTGATTAACATCATTTTAATTTACTCCAAACAACTTTTAGAATCCATCAATTTATCGTTGCCTGCAAGTTTTGTGGATGTTAAAATCATATTCATTGGTGTTTAAGGGATGCAAATGGTCTTGTCCTTAATTGGTTGAGATTTAAGTAGGGACTATTTCTTTCTTTCTTTGTTTTTGTTTTTTGTTTTTGTTTTTGTTTTTGTGTTGACAAGGATGTATTTGGTTTCTGCAATGCACTTGTTTCCTACTCCAAGCTTGTTTAAATTACATCAAAGATGAAAAGTAAAATCCTTTTTTGATGGTGAATAAAATTCTTAAAAATTTACTGTGTTGCCTTTGGTTTCTTTCCATTTTTGAAATAGATGTAGACTTTAGTGTGTTGCCAATGGACATCGATTTATTGCTACAAGAAGGCCAAATTTGCAAACATGCATATGACTATCATTTACTTGCTAGTGTAAATTGCCATGGTTATCATGCTAGTGTGACATGAGTCGAGGTCTCGTCCTTCAGCCATATAGTATTTCTCTTTCCCATAATGTGTGAGAAATTACGCGCCTGTTGTATACGAGTTCAATAGATTTACAAGTTTACTTTTCCTTTATTGCGATGATTCTTTTGTATATCATCAATTGAATCAGAATACTGTTGCGCTAAAACTAGTGCCCTCATTTAACAGTACATCGGATGCAACCAGCGCAGAACTTGGTCTTCTGGTTTTATATTTGAATGTCGACGGATCAACCACTTTGGGTCACAAAGTTTTTTGTCTATTCAAGGTTAGATTATCCGTTTTAATCCTGAACAATTGTGCTTTTCGTTTATTCACTCTGGTTTTTCTTCTTTGTATAATTTACTCCTTTTAATTTTTATAAATGGATTAAATCTTTTTACTTATCTACATTCTCTTAATTCCCTTTTCTTTTAGGCCAAGTGATAAGTAAAATATTTGCATATTTATTTTCCCTTATATTATGATTTTATGGATGATATTTGAGTTTAAGATAATATATTTGGGTATAAAATAAATAGTATTTAAAAAATAAATAAAAATATGAAAAAAGGTCAGTACTGTAGCGTCGGTCACTATTCATGACAGAATCACTGTAGCAGGATGTACTGTAATAGATGAAGGTGACTGTAGCGGATGGAATCACTGTAGCAGGCGACAAAACACTGTAGCAGTCACGGAAAGAATTGACAAAACACTGTAGCATCAAGGGAAAAAAATGACACAACGCTGCCTATAAATACGAAGCTTCAGGCGCAGATTCAGAAGGCGTGTAGATTTTTTTCTGACAAGGAGATACTTCTCTTATAGGGAGAGATATTTCCTCTGAGAGTTCTAAATAAATTATGTTATTTTTTAGATTAAATTTTATGTATTGTTTTATTTTTTGCATGCCTCCTACATGAAAGGGTTAGGATTATATTACTTTTTGCATGCCACCTACATGAAAGGTTTTACTTCCTAAAGGGACGGTTAGATTTGTCCATTTTTCATGCATTTTTTTTTTGTTGTATATCTATGTTTGAGAATTTAATATTCAAGTTTATGCACTATTTTTGAGGTTTTCAGTCAAGCTTTATATAATGTCAATTTATTTTGGTTTTTTTTTAATTTTATTATGAGCTAAATTTTCATTTTCCTAGGGTGATGATGTAGCTTACTAATGACGAATTGAATCTTAACTTATTAAATCTAGTTTTAATTTCTCTTTCATAATTGAGTTTTAATTATTATTCTTAATGCTTTTGATTGAGTGGCCATCTTTTAAATGATTTCAATATACATGTTGAGACTGGAAGGAGATGCATGTGTGTAGATCTTATAATTAAAACCATGACTTGCATATGAAATAGGAATATATTCATATAAGTTGTGTAGTCTTACTGAGTTCTATACATCTTAATGCATAATTAATTGCTTAAATTCATATAGGAATATATTGGATTAGCAATTAATTATAGAATTGCTTGACCTTGGAAAAGGCTAGTAATTAAATTAGAAAACTCAACTATCAATCATGTGGAATAAATTGGGCTATAATAGATAAGTGATTCAATCTGGAATTTGTTAAGTGAAATCTAATCCTTAGGGTTTTTTCTCATGTTTGTTTTCATATCATCTGCACTCATATTTAATTATTTTTCTTTTATTTGTACTCTCAATCACCAACGAATCGATCGACTAAATAGAATTAAAATTACTCATTTTAGTACTTAGTGATAAATTTTTGTGGGAATGATACTCTACTCACTTCTGTATTATTTGATTGCGACAGTGTACACTTACACTATTTAATTGATCACCAAGTCTTGACTTAAATAAATGAAGAAAATCATATATTTCTGTTAGTGTGGATATTATTCTTTTTTCTGCAGTGAGAAAACTGGAAAGAAATTGTGAGAAAGTTTCAAAACATTTATTATGCATGCTTTTGGTCTCTTCTTATACTCAGAAGAATTTTTAACATGGAAAAGAAATTGCAAATTAATTGATATGAGTTTTTTAATTGGTGTGGCTTGGCAAATCAGGCATCGCCTAGGTAGAACTCAAAATGTTTCCCTAAGTTTTGGGTTAGTTCCTTGAATTATTCATATGAAATTATCACCAAGTATTCGAGTTATACATGTAAACATTTTTGGTCCAACTATAGAACAAAGAATGTACTGAGTTACTCGGCCGAATATCGCTTTTTGTTGGATGGGTTCCTCAGTGTGTAGCACCTTGATTGAGGTTTGTGGCTTCCCGATCTATTCCTATACTTTTAATATGTACATACCAGCAAAAGGCTCCTTCCTCTCCTGTCTATTAACATCTTTATGGTGTGTTCTAACTTGTCTCAGCTTGGGGAGATTAGGAGACTCTCTGCATCAATGAAGTTAGTGAAGGAACTCAAGAACAGTAATCAATATGATGTATAGGTTCTTCATTGTTTCTTTTTATATTCACCTTGCTTGTGAAAATAACAGTGAGTGCTTTCCTCCATTCAAAAACTAGATTTTATTAAACCCCACTTCCCATGAATGCAGAATGAGCAATATCGTGCTAAACTAAGAGAGTCGAATGAGAGGACTCTTGCGCTTATCAAGGCAGCGATGGATATAGTTGTAGCAGTCCGACTACTTCAAACTGTAAGGATCAATAATGATATTAACTTTTTTTTTTCTTGAGAGATTTATGGAAATTCTGTTAACGATATTTTGGAAGCGAATGGAGTTATCCAGCATTTGATTCCCAAGAAGATGCATGTTCCATCAATTTAGTGTTTAGAAATTAATTGTCATTCTTTGACTCCAAGAATTTTAGGAATCGATCAAATATCATGTTGCCAAAGGTTTAGCTTACCTTCAATTTTGTTGATGGTATGATGATCTTTATGGGTCTTTAATATGGTAATTCACCCACCGAATTGAACTCACTTTTAAAAAGAAATATCTTGCTTTTACTCCAATCAGGGGCTTTATGATGAAACTGTGAAGATGAAGAGGCAAACTCAATCTCATGATACAAAGTGCGTTACCATGGTCAAGAAGGGATTTTTGACCTATATCAGTATATGCTATAAGGGGGGAAATTCTTAATATGCTAAATACTTTTCATGTTCTAGAGTTTTCCCAACATTGTAGCGTTAAACTGTTATTTAATATATTTCTATTATTTTTAAAAGGAAAAAAAAATCAATTAGTCAATCTTTTAATTATACTTGATTCTGAATAAGCTTTTGTAGTTTTTTTTATTAGGTATTGTTTCCTTTGTTATAGACATTAGTCTCTATACTTGTCTTTTGTTAATCATGGTTGATGTGGATGCTGATCAACGACCAATGGACCTGTGGATAATATGATGCAATTGTGAAATTACCAAGCTACCCTTACAAATTAGCTGTTAATACATGCTGTGATAATGGTCAAAATAGTTAGGTTAGTTGCTAATAATAAGTGTGGTGCAAGTTGACCTTAATTGTTAATAAATGTTGTGACACTTTCTAATATAGTTAGTTTAGTTGTCAATAATGTTGGCAAAAAAAAAAAAAAGTTTAGTTGTCAATAATAAATGTGTTATGCATGTTGACATTAGTTGTTAATAAATGATTCTGCACTTGTTAATCAAGACACCTTAACTCATCAATTAAGACACCTAAATGTCAATGTCCTTCCTTGTCTATTATAAAGGGCAAGGTGGTAATTTCACAATTGCATTATATCACCCCCATGTTCTTTGGGGCTTGTCAATAATTTTGAGATTTTAAGAGACTTGCAATATTGATTTGTCTTTCTTGAAACCTAAGTATAAATTTCTCAAGAACTTTCATGACTTCATGGAAATTTCTATTTCTCCAGGAAAATTTCCATCCTTTCAGTGAAGTTTAGACCTACTTTCAATCATATTTTTTATATGGACAAAAATTACTGCATATAATGTTTCAGCATGCATGAATGGGAAAATATGAACTTAATTAAAAAAAAGGTTAAGGTGTTTAAATAACCTTCAAGTTTTTTTGAAAAATGTAAAAGTAACTATAAACTATTTTTTAGAGTAAAAGTAACTATAAACATTATAAAAGAGGGTAAAAGTAACCATGATGTTAACGGACGTTAATGTGAGTTTTTTAATGAAATGTTAAGATACTAAAATAGCCATTAATTTATACTAAAAGTGTAAAAGTAACCATAAATATTTTTTGGATGCAAAATTAACAAAAAAGTGACTTCTTAAATATTAATTTATAAGTTTTTATTTGACTTTTGTATTATGTGTTTTATCAATTTAGGCATTAAAATGCAAAACTTATGAATTAATATTAAAGAAGTTGCCGTTTTTTTTATTCTTGTGAGAATGATGAAACAAAAGAAATTTGTCACCCTAACTCCAAAAACTAAAAAAAAAAAAAACCTTATGAATTAATTTTTTGAAGGCCAATGATTTATGTTAGGGATTTTAGCTTTTGGAGTTAGGTGACAAGTTTCTCCGCTTATTCATTCTTTCTAGATTAAAAAATAGGTGACTTTTTGAACATGAATTTATAATTTTTTTTTTAACTTTTGTCATTTTAATCCTCAAATTGATAAAACACTCATAACACAAAATCTAAAAAAAAACTTATGAATTAATATTCAAGAAATCACTTTTTAGTTACATTTGCATCCAAAAAAAAAAGTTTAAGGTTACTTTTGCACTTTTGATATTAGTTAAGGGAGAATTGTTGATAAATACTTTTTTGGGAAATTAATTGCTGAATGCTACTATGGAAGATCCATTACACCTATTGGAAGATATTTTACATATAACGGAAGATTGTTTGCACACATGGAAGATGGTTTGCATAAAATGGAAGATTGCTTGCACACAAGGAAGATCGCTTGCACGTTTGGTAGAAATCAGCAATTAATTTACCCTAAAGGTATTTTTGAGCAATTCTCCTATTAGTTAATGGCTATTTTAGCACTTTATCATTTCATTAAAAAGTTCACACTAACGGACGTTAACGTCATAGTTACTTTTGCCCTCTTTTATAATGTTTGTGGTTATTTTTACTCTAAATAATAGTTTATGGTTACTTTTACATACTGGTGGGAAAATGACTTCTTAGATTGGTTAAAAATGACTTTTTAGACTGATTCAGGATGAGGTTTTGATACAGCCTGTCTAAAAAGTCTGTTACTTTTTAGACCACACTTTTTTAGACTACACTTTTTTAGACTGTTTGCTCGAAGACCAGGTCTAAAAAATATGAACTTTTTAGACCGATTTTTTAAAAACTGATCTAAAAAATTTTTTTTAAAGACTTTTAAAACCGATTAGTAGAACAACTGGTCTAAAACGTGACATTTAAAAAAAAAATATGGTTCTTTTTTTTGGATTGGAAGGATTTTAAAATCATTCCAATCTAAAAAAAAAAAAAGCCCTATTTTTTATGTCATTAACCTTAAAATGATACAAGAAATACAGGAGGAAATCTTGCAAAGAAAGAAGTGCAAGACTTACTTTTCTGCAGATCACCACTAACGAGAACAATTTTCCTGTTATTCTCATACTTCAGAGAACCAAACTCATTAGTAATAGAAGTACTTACCTGTTAGTTGATTCCTTTAACCTATTCCACAGCTTCTAATTTCAGCTTTTGGGATATCATCCAACGATGACATATCAGACAAAACTTCGCAAGGAAACAGACCAGAGTTACAACGAGTTCAGAGGAAGACGGGACATTCACTCTAAAATCAAGACGGGACATTCCTTTAAATATATTTCCTCTGTAATTTTCATAATCAAATTGTAGAACCTGAGAAAAGCACATGAACAAGTGTTTAGTGCACACAAGTTTTACATTCATAGATGGTTGCCTCGCACATCATGTTCAGGAACTAGACTGCTAGAAAAATAATGAAAACCCAAGAAACTTAAACCAGAAGGTGGCATGATCCCATTTGAAATTCAAGGGAAGTAATTTCATCATACACTGGTATTTACATATGACATAACGCCAAATAAAATAATGAAAACTTAACCCTGCAAATTCGCTTATGTTGGGCATTATACTTTTAACAAGAGAAGGTGTATCTGACACCAGAACCACCTTTGATCTTGAAGTAAGGCTATGACTCTCTATGGCTTTTTTAATACAACGCAGTGCTGCCTGTACAACTCTTGTGGACCTGTGAAAGATAACACAAAAACCACCACCACCCAATTAAAGCAATCTCCTAAGGTTGAGCGTTCAATTACGCCAACTTTGCCCGTATATATGTGCATTACTCTGAGGAATTAAAAGTATCTTCCTCCAAAGCACAGAAGATGAGCAAACATTAGAAGTACTAAAACTAGCATCCCTTGACTCCTTAAAACCATTTATAATGTCTATATTGAGAAATATTTATCAGGTGACTGCTTCAATACTTCGCCACAAAAGGGTTGATGTGATAGAAATGAATACAGCAACCAAGTGTAGGTTGCTGTTTTTCAATCTTATGATTATTTATTTAAACTTTTATGCAAACCGATTGGAGAAAATAGAACCATATAGTGCCACAAAGATTTTGAACTTGTTTTCCGGTCAATATTTATAAATATCATCAAGTTTCAGCTTGGAAGTAAAATCTACGATCTCAACTTGATCGCAGGAAAACAGCAACAATTAAAGATGATCTATGTCTCTCCTTGTGTTCAACTGACCAATTTCTTCAATACAGCTTCAGCACGCCGCTCAAAATTGGGTAAAGCCAAATCATGCTGTGTTATGTCAAGATTGTCTTTCTCAGCACTGAGACCCTGGAAGGCAAAAAAGAAAATAACCATATGATCCCCATATTATATTCTCTATAATTCACAGCTTCAAGAAAACAGAAATCATCTTCAAGATTCAACATGACAATACAACAGTAAACACTTAATATTGTACCTTTGAAGGATCGAAACCAAATCCACCCATCTGCATCATACGTTGAGTATCATCTACAGCTGTAACCAGAACATCATATAACCTCTAATAAGTGTTATTCAAACCCCGAACTTGATGAAAAGAAATGGCAAAATGCTGAATATAGAGAAACAATCCAAATAAATGGGACTGAGGATCTAATTAAAAGTGTGCGTGTTTTTGTTTACAACAGTTTTGAATTAATCACATACCATTTTCTTCCCCCAAGATGAGACTAAAGAAGCCTCTTAGCCCAAACAGATTTAGAAAGTACCTAAAACGCCAAAAAAATGATAAGTAAACAAGGTTGGATCGGAACAGTTATAGACCCATGGCGGAAAAATAAATCCCATATAAATGAGGATTACCAGGAGTGACTACTGACATAGCTGATGTTCCAAATAGCTTAGCTAAAACAAAATGAACGAAGAAAGAAAATTAACATATACCATAGCAAAATTCCAATTCAGAAGATTACAACTCAAGAACACAATCACGAGAACTGCGAAGGAAATCCAGAATCATGGCAAGTCAAGCACAAAATATACAGCGGTTTCAAAAAAAGAGAGGGAGATAGTGTTTGGCAAAAACTAGAGCTACTAAGGAAACGAGAGCATATGCAGCACAGAGGAAGTAGTAAATAATGTTCTGCCACAGAGAAGAGTCATTGATCTCTTCCCACCAGTCGGAGAGGAGAACCCTAATCTTCATGAATAGTGAAGCAAGCAGCATGATCCTCATTTCTCTGCCCAAAAGACGAAGAACAAATAGAGCTACTCCTTTGAGAGAGAGCGAGGGACGAATCTGCGAGACTTACAGATAAATCCCGCGAAGAAGATGAGACTGGGATTTAGAAAGCGAGAGTTAGATGCGAGCAGTGGAATGGAGAGAGGCGGATTCTTTTAGACCGGTTTCAGAAAACAATCGGTCTAAAAATATCATATTTTAGACCAAATGTTTTAAATAACTGGTTTTAAAAGTAAAAAATATTTTATTTTTTTACTGTTTAACTTTTTAGACCGATTTCCTAATAATAACCGATATAAAAAGTTTGGTATTTTAAACCGGTTTTAAGGGACAATTGATCTAAATAATATATTTTAGACTTTATATTAAAGGAACCGATCTCACAAATTTTTTATAATTACAAAACTGTCACCGCTTATATCTTTTAGATCTTATCCACTATAACCGGTTTAAAAGTGCCGATTTAAAAGACTCTTTTTTTTGTACTAGTGACACTTTTCAGAAAAGCTAATGATTATTTCAGCTCCTTAACCCTTAAAAAAATATGAATCACATGGACAATTTTACTCCTTTATCATTAATTTTGTTATTAGACTTGTGTCCTCAAAGAAACATAGTTATTTTACTGTGATACTATATACAAAATATTCTCTACAATTATTAACTCCTCTTTCCCATTATATTTATAAGTTTAATTATCTCAGCTATATCTCTTTTTATAGATTTATTGTTTTTAATAAATTTTTTCCAATTGAAAGGCAGGCAATAACGGGTTAAAATTCATTATATAAGAGTCTCTTTAATCAACTTTACATGTGTGTGTATGCTTCATTATATTAATTTGAAAATAGTGAAGAATCCTTGGGGATAAATAAAATTCATTAAAATAAAATCAAAACGAAATATTATTGACTTGATTCAGAAATATGTGTGTACGAATGCAGTTTCGTGAAAACACCGTGCTTGTAAAGCTGTAAAGTGTGAACCAAACTTAAATGTTGTTGACTGTAAGCATGTTTGGTATAGCTTAAAAAAACTTATAAGTTACTTTTTACGTAAATCGAGACACAACTCCTCTCACATACTTACTTCGTATACCGTAAATCACTATTAAAAAGCAACTTATAAGCAATCGAATCGCTCAAACAAACATACCCTGTGTGTCCTAAAGAGCTTGTAATGACAAATTTTCATTGGTTCCTTGAAATTTTTACTTATTTTTGTTCTTCGTTGGTTTAGAAATTTTTTAATTACGTTAAACTAGAAAGAAAAAGAAGCAATTTTTTTATTTATTTGGACACATACTTTGTATTACTGATAAGAAAAAAATTGCAGAAACTAGGGAAAAATCTCATTTAAAATTTTACTTGTAAGAATACCTAAATCAAAATATGAGTACTTTATATACAAAAGATTTACAGAGTATCAGTACTTTCTATAACAATTTATTAGATTCTTCTCACTAATATAAAATATAATTTTTAATAAGAAAAATTTCCCCAATTTTCTTAAAGAAGTTTCGCATTTGAAGGATTTTTTGAAGACTTCTTGAAATTTTTTAATTAAAAAAGTTGGTACTGGCAGAGCTTTCAAGGCTTGCTGGATATTTCCAATTCTTTAACCCATAAAAAGCGTGTTGGTGACTGGAAATTTCTAATTCTTTGAACAAGAAATTTCCACTGCCAGCTTAGTTGATTGATAACTCAAAAACTCATTCTGTTGTGCCCATTGAATACTCAACAAAAGCAACCGGCTAAATTAACTTCAAATCTTTTCAAACTAAGATTTGATTTTAGTACTCCCACCAAGGTATTATCATGAATTTTCTCCCTCGTTCATTTACTTCTTGATATTCTTTCTTTCTTTTTCTATCCGAAATAAAAAAATAACCCATAATTTTGCTCAATAGCAAGGAACAAAAAACAGAACCGAACATTGAACCGGTTGAGGTAGTGGCTTAAGGGTTAATAGATCAACTCGGGATTAAACTGGCGATATAAAAATAATACAATTTAATTCAAAATAATAAATTTAATATATCACATTTTATTTCATTAGCCAATTTTATATTTATGAAAATTAATTGGGTAGATCTTGAATACTATTTTATTTTAAGTATATTTTTAGTGTTTAATTATATAGTAATGATGGAAAATAGTTGGGTTTAAATGAATTAACTTTTTTTTATTTCTTCTTTAGTAAATTTTAGTAATTAAGAATTAGGGAATTAGATGTTTGTTATTATTTTTTTTTTAAATTAATGAGGACTTAAGACCATGAGCCTCAATTAAATTTAAACCCTAAAATAACTTAAGGTCTTTTGATCTCATTACTCTTTCACAGCTGTGGGAGAGCATCCCACTTCCCACCTCTTTCTATACAAATCTTCATCTCCCAACTAAGTGCAAAAGAAGGGCGATCTCTTCTCCTGTCTTCAACCTCATCTACATCCCACCATCATTAAATCTTGTATCCTTCACCTTCATAACCAATCCTTGTCAATGTTGGTCTCAATTTCCATCTCTCTTTCTCTTCTTCTACTTCTTCTTTTATAGTGACCCAGATCTTCCATCTAGGGTTTTTTGGCTCACAAAAGTCTTTTTATTTTTTTATTTTTAAAGAAAACCATGTAAATCGAACAACCCAGCTGTTTTTCTAGTTTGCCACCGCTTCACACTAGTTGACACTGGTTTTTTCTAGTTTGAATGTTTCCTAGTTCTTGGGGTATTTCGGACCAGACATGTTGCCAGTTCGCCGGTTTTGTTCCTTACTCAATAGTCTCCTGGTCCATTTTAATTTCAACGGTACTTTAGAAAATGATACAAACTTGCTGCTTCAATCTTTTTCTAGTTATTTTTTTATAAAAGTGATGTACTCCTAGCTCCCTCTTCCCTATATTCAGTTATTCCATCTTTAGCAATATAATTATTTTCATTTTATATAATTGCTCATTTTATCAAAACAAAAAAAGAAATGTCTACCGACACGACGTGAATGCTCAGCAGTCAACATACCGTCAAATTAACTTTATGCATTTTCAAGCTAAGATTTGATTTGAGATTTCACACTAGCTCCCACCCCACTGGCAAGTTGGCTCAGTCATAGCGACACGCTTGGATGATATTTTATTCTCAATCTTACATTGACATGTTCATTGGCATACTATTTTTGTTTTTTTATACGTCTAAATTACTTAACTCAATAATTATAGACTAAATTTTCAATTGGTAGAATCGTGTATAAATCCAATTAAAATATCAAAATCTAAATTTAGGCTTATACTTTTAATAAATTATTAATGAGGCCAAGAGGCCTAATTAAGAACTTTGAATGTTATTAAAAGACAAGAATACCCTCCTACATATAGATGTTGGTTTTTATCCCTGAACCTTGTACCTTGAAAAGTATACATTGGGATATGAAGTTGTGAAATATGATACAAAAGTTGTTAATCTAAATTCTCATGTTATTAATCTCTATATAGATGTTGTTATTGACCCCTGAAACTTGTGCCTTAAAATTATACCTAGGTATAAGTGTTGGTTTTTAGGATAAAAAATTGTGAAACATGATATTGAAGTCGTTAATCAAAATCTCATGTTGTTAATCTCTCACTACTACAGAAGGGATTTTTAACATATGTTTTTATGCCCTTTAAACGACTGTTTTTAGAGGGACGTATATATGAGTGTCGTTGAAAGTTTTAAAATAGACGACCGTTTTAAAACAGTCGTTATATGTTGTGACTTACAACGACTGTTTTTGCAAAAACGGTCGTTGTAAGTGACATACAACGAATGTTTTTCCAAAAACGGTCATTGTATCCCTCTATTTTTTTTTTTAAAAAAATCTTGTACAGAACTTAAGTTTTGGGATAGAAATTTCTAACGAGCAACATTCAAACAAAATTTCCAACGAGCAACATTCAAAAAAAATTTCAAACTTTTCATTTCAAGAGGTAAATCCCAAATATAATTGCAATTCAACTCCCAAAAATGATAACAAAAAATATAAATATAAAAAGGCAAGGAGAAAAACCTTAAGTGCTTTGCAAACACTCTCAAGCTCAGGGAAATACTTAATCTTCTGGGTTGTCATTACAACCTCATTAACAGCCAAGCAAATGTTGCTACTTTGCTAAAAGACCGAAAGTGCTAAAGATCCACGCATATTATACTCTTGAGAATGGACTGAGCATGTTCTTGATTATCGAAATGAGGCCGAGGAGGAGAGGGTTCACGAAAACGCTAGCAAAGATTAAGGTGAAGGTCGCGATTGGGTCGAAGAATAGGCTGGAGGTTGCATCTGGGGTCGGAGATGGGCCAGATGATGTGATTAGAGGTTGGACTAGGGCTCAGAGGTGGATCTGAGAAGGAGAGGCGCGACTAGTAAAGGAGATACAATTGGGATTAAAACATCTCTGAGACACTTTTAACGACTGTTTTTAAAAAACGGTCGTTGAAAGTGACTTTTAACGACTGTTTTCAAAAAACAGTTGTTAAAAGACAAGTCAAAATTTCAAAAATGCCACCGCCTCCTTTTCAACTACTGTTTTTTAAAAGCGGACATTAATTAGTGACGTTAAAAGTATTTTTTGTAGTAGTGTCTATACAGATGTTGTTATTGAACCTAAAACTTATGCCTTGAAAATTATATCTGGGTAAAAGTGTTAGTTTTTGGGATATGAAGTTGTGAAACATGATATTAAAGTCGTTAATTGAGGCTTTTATGTTGTTAATTTCTAAACAAATGTTGTTATTGAACCCTAAACCTTATGCCCTTAAAATTATACTTGGGTATAAGTTTTGGTTTTTGGGATATGAAATTGTGAGCCCTGATACTAAAGTAGTTAATCTAAGTTCTCATATTGTTAATCTCTATACAGATATTATTATTGACCCCTAAAACTTATTCTTTGAAAATTATACTTGGGTATAAGTGTTGGCTTTTGGGATATGAAGGTGTGAAACATGATACCGAAATTGTTAATCAGCTTTTCATGCTGTTAAACCTTACACGGATGTTAATTTCAATTCTTAACATGTCAATGTCAAAAGTAAATTATGCTACAAAAGCCACCTACATGTGGATAAAAATGCCTATGTCATCCATACAAACTAGGCAACAACATCTGACAAAAAGTATGATAATATTGACCAAATCTGACATTTATAAAATAAGATAATCCATTACAATAAGATCCACAACCAGTTGTGATACAAGTGGATAAAAAAGCTTATAAACTATTCTGTCAATCATTGACATTTTGTAACCCTCTTCCCACCTTAGGCCGATATTAAGTTCTTAAGCACATAATTAAGTTGGAATTAGAGACCATATTTCAAATTGGGACTTATTAAAGAAATCTTTTGCCCAAAAATCGGATTTGCAAAAACTTTTTCAAAACTTATTCACAATGGTCTCACATTCACAATACAAAACAATAATGGCCTGTACAGATGGATTCCATTTACAAATATCGGAGTGCAAAGTAAATTCTCGACTCACTCGGTTTCATTAATTAAATAAGGGTTTACACAATGGGACAAAGCCCATAATTCATACCCTTTACTTAGGGGATTACACAAAATCCCCCAAGTAAATAATTGTTCTACCAAAAATATCCAAATGATATACAATGATAACCATTAACCAAAAAGGAACTCCTAACACATAGCTCTACCCGCTCTTCGTCACCCGCTTGCCTTTCGATCCTTCTTCCCTGTCTAAAACGTTTAATTTTGGGAGAGTGAAATTCTAAGGAATCCCCGTAGTGTCAAATCAATCATAGTATGTACAACAATAAGACATGAAATCAAATCATTATCCACACAAAGCAACTACAACGACAGTTAAAACTATAATGATTAGTATGACACATGTGATCCCTTACGATTGCTCACGCTGCATTGCATCACAACAATTCACACAATATATTTCATCACAACTGGGATTCATATAACGCATTTTATAATGCATGCCACACTGGCAAGATACACATAGCCCACGACTGGATTCACAAACACCACCCCACGGGTCGGATTCACAAAGATCCATGTCGATTATGACAGCAGTTCAACGGCCAACCTAGAGATAACTAGCGTCAATCCCTATATGGCTCATGCTGAAGTGCTTACGCCGTAATGGACCATGGCACATGCAGTTCACAGTTCAATGATAAGTTATGCATACCAAAACATCATACACAACATGAGAGAAAAGTCATTACCTTGATCCTTCCAGGCGTTCCCTAGCACTGGTCTCTCTCGTGTCGGGCAAATATCGTATCCTAGAATCATAATAAGTGACGAAGTGTAAAATATCTATTCCAATTCTCAATGATTTTTTAACACTTAATTTGGTTATCATTATTGCTCTTTTAGTACTCAAGAATACCTCTAACAATAGCCCTAATGGGTTAGAAGACTATCTCCAAAGATCCCCCTTTTGGAAGCACAAAACTGAAATTTTCTACTGAGGCACTCGAGTGAAGATGGCCTCACTTGAGTGAAATTGTACGGATAATCGAGTGAAGAAGACCTCACTCGGGTGATGGTACGGTCTGTACTTGGGTACTAGAGTGTGAAGGATAGTGAGTGAACACCTGAGAGCACAAGGGCTTTTCAGAGACTACAACACTCGAGCACACTAGACCTCACCCTAGTGAAGGCCAAATGCCTCACTCGAGCACCTGAGAGTGAAGTCCAGAATGTGAGAACCCGAGAGTATAAGAGTTTTCAATGATCAGGAGGACTCGAGCACAGCCCATTGCACTCGAGTGAATACCCTATACCCGCGAGTGAGAAGGCACACTCTTGGACCATAACCGCGAGTGACAACCCGAGAGGCAAGTTCTTGGTGTCAAATACACCAGCACTCGAGTGAACTTACCCTCACTCGAGTGATGTTCATCCCTCACTCGCAAGTGAGGCAACACTTGCCTTTACACACAGAAGTGCAACAAGAACACAAGCCCAGAAAAGCAATTTGCACCTTTGCACTCGAGTGGAATCCATCACCACTCAAGGGTCATTCATCATCCACTCGAGTGATGCAGAGAAAAATCAGAAAACGCAGAAGGTAAGACAGCACTTCCATAATTTTTACCAAGTGATCCAAATGAACCTAAATACCAAACCAAAGCTACTCCCACAAAACACCTAAGGAATTCAATGGAATCATTAAAATGACCCAAATCCTACTCCATTATCATGTTTTGGTTTGAATCAAAACAAATAATCAATTTTCCAAAATCATTAAACTCAATCATTACAATTCCAAATCAATCTATCTATCCAAAACTTATACCAAAACACTATTTCCACACTATATCATGCCAAACTACCCAATGACCCATATTTTCAAAAATAGGCCAATTATCCCAGAAATTCTAAACTTATTCATTTGGCATGAAATTTAGATAGATAGATTAGTCTCACTTACCTCTTTCACTTTGCCAAAGAGACTTCTTGATCCACCAACCTTCAAAATTTCATGTGGCACAAATCAACACCAAATAGGCACACTATACACATCAAAATAAAGCTCTTAACCCAAGGAGCAACTTTAAAGAAAAGAATTTGAGCAATGGAGGTCATTTACCTACCCAAATCACAAGCTTTAACTTTCTCTTTCTTGGCCAACAATGGTGCCGGAATTGGAAGAAGAAAGAGAGAGAAGAGTGTGAGTGATAAATGGGAAATGATGATGATGGTACTCCCTCCATGTCCAGCCGAAAAGAGGGGGAGAGAGAGAGAAGAGGAAATCATTAAAATATTACCCATTTGACTTTCTCAACTCCTCAACCTTCACACTAACTTTTGCCACATGTCACCTCTTTATTGGTTCTCACCAAATAAGTCACCAATTAATCACCTTAATCCCTCCATTAACCATTTAATCACACTTCTCACTTTTTCCTTTAGTTAGTAATTAATTCCTCCCTTAATTACCAATTAATGGCCAATAATTCCATTCTTCCAATTTTTCACTAATTATGACATATTAATTAATATTTCCATAAAACACATAATAATTCCAATTAAATGCATAATTATCCACAATAATCATGATTAGCCCATAAGCAAAAATTGGGATATTACATTTCTCCCCTTGTTCAATAAATTTCATCCTAAAAATTTGTTACACATCATGGGGCATAAACTTAGGAAATCTCTTCCTCATGTCAGCTTCCGCCTCCCAAGTGGCTTCCATTGGAGACATTCCCTTCCAAACCACCTTCGCAAATGGTAAGCTGCGATGCCTGAGCCTCCGCTCTTCTCTATCGATGATACGCTCTGGCTTTACCGCATAAGTGAAGTTATCTTGCAATTCAATCTCTTTATACTCAATGATATGTTCAAGGTCTGGTTGGTACTGCTTAAGTTGCGAGACATGGAATACATCATGCAGTCTACTCAAACTTGGGGGTAGGGCTATCCGGTATGCCACCGGCCCGATTCTTGCCAGAATCTCAAACGGAGCAATGTATCTCGGACTTAGCTTCTTCCGCTTGATTGGTCTCCTGATGCCTGTTACCGGAGACACTCTCAAGAAAATATGATCCCCAACTTCAAACTCTAGAGGTCTTCTCCTCTTGTCAGCATAACTCTTCTGATGACTCTGAGCTGCAAGGAGCCTCTTTCTGATAACTCGGATCTACTCAGCGGTTTGGTCAACCAGATCCGGCCCATACAACTTCCTCTCAGACAACTCATTCTAGCACAACAGAGACTGGCACTTTCTCCCATATAGCACTTCATACAGAGCCATCTGAATGCTCGCATGGTAACTGTTGTTGTACACAAACTCAGCGAATAGAAGATAGCAATCCCATTTTCCCTTGAAGTCAAGGACACATGCTCTCATTATATCTTCAAGAGACTGGATAGTCCTTTCTGATTGTCCGTCTATCTGAGGATGGTAGGCCGTACTAAACCTCAATTGAGTACCCATAGCTTCATACAAAGCCCTCTAGAATCTCGAAGTAAACCGAGGATCTCCATCGGAAATAATATTCTTCTGTGTACCATGGAGTCTCACAATCTCTTTGATGTATATCTCAGCCAGCCTGTCAGGAGAATAGCTAGCATTGATAGGTATGAAGTGCGCTGACTTCGTGAGTCAATCAACAATCACCCAGATCGCATCATAATTCTTGATCCTGGGCAGACCCACCACTAGATCTATGGTCATACTCTCCTACTTCCATTCTGGAATTTATGGACTTTGAAGCAATCTTGGCGGTCTCTGGTATTCAATCTTCACCTTTTGACAGGTAAGACACCGCGCCACATACTTAGTCATATCGCTCTTCAACCCTGGCCACTAGTACATAGACTTCAAGTTGTGATACATCTTGGTCATACCAGGGTGAAGAGTATACTGACTCTTATGCCTCATCAATAATTCTCAACCTCAAGTCAGCCTTTAGTGGAACATAAATTTTCTTCTGGTAACGCACCAGTCCACTTGGTGACAAGTCATTGTCTCGAGTCTCTCCTCGCTTAATCATAGCTCGGATCCATTGGTCTCGCTCATCATGCATCTGAGCTTCTTCAATTTTAGTCCTCAAGTCATTCTCCCTTTGAACCATACCATAATTAACATATAGGATATCATTCGAGAGATTCAAATCCCAAAAATCCTCTATCAGTTTTTTCTCTTGGATCATCATCGTTGCCACTAGCACCGCCTTCCGACTCAAAGCATCTGTGACAAAATTAGCCTTACCGGATGATATTTAATCTCTAGGTTATAATCTTTTAGCAACTCCATCCATCGACGTTGTCTCATATTCAACTCTTTCTGATCATACAGATACTTGAGACTCTTGTGGTCACAGTACAGTTCCACAGTCACACCATCCAGGTAATGACGCCAAATTTTCAATGCAAACACTATTACCGCAAGCTCCAGATCATGAGTGGGATAGTTCATCTCATGTGGTTTCAGTTGTCGAGAGGCATAGGCCATGACACGTCCTTGTTGCATCAGGACACACCCTAATCCCTGCTTACTCGCATCACTGTACACGACATAAGCCTCACTAGGATCAGGTATAATCAATACTGGTGCCGTAGTCAATCTCTCCTTCAGCTCAGTGAAACTCCGCTTACAAAGTTCATCCCAAGCAAACTGTTGATCCTTCCTCGTGAGGTTGGTCATCAGCAATGCAATACGCGAGAAGTTTTGAGTGAACCTCCGGTAATAACCAGCAAGACCCAGAAAGCTGTGAATCTCAGAAATAGTTTCTGGCCTTTTTCAATCAAGTACTACTTCCACCTTACTGGGATCCACCGATACCCCGTCTTGTGAGATCACATGGCCAAGGAACTTCACTTCCATAAGCCAAAACTCACACTTACTCAGCTTGGTATAGAGTTGCTTTTCTCTCAAAATTCCCAGCACAATTCTCAGATGCTGCTCATGATCCTTCCTACTCTTGGAATAGATCAAGATGTCGTCGATAAACACAACCACGAACTGGTCAAGATACTGTCAGAAGATGCGATTCATATAATCCATGAATACCGCCGGTGCATTCGTCAAATCGAAGGGAATCACAAGGAACTCATAGTGCCCATATCTCATTCTGAAAGCAATCTTCAGAATATCCGTTGCCTTCACAAGTAACTGATGATACCCCGACCTTATATCAATCTTGGATAATACCCACGAACCAGACAATTGATCTAACAGGTCATCAATCCTTGGGAGTGGATACTTGTTCTTAACAGTTACCTTATTGATTTCTGGATAATCGATACAAAGCCTCAAGCTTCCATCCTTCTTTTTCACAAACAACACTGGAGCTCCCCACAACAATACACTAGGTCGGATGAAGCCTTTCTCAAGCAATTCCTCAATTTGCTTCTTCAGCTCTGCCATTTCATTCGGGGTCATACAATATGGGGCTTTCGATATCAAACCAGCTCCAGGCACAATCTCAATTGGGAATTCTACTTCCCTTTCTGGAGGTAATCCGCTGAGATCTTCCAAAAATACCTCAGGGAATTCTCTTACAACAGATATACTCTTTAGAGCTTCACTTGACTCTCCCTGAACAGAGAAGAGCACCATATACCCTTGGCATCCATTCTCAAGATATCTTTCTGCTTTAGCCATTGAAAGTAGATTCAAACTGGCATTTACATCATTCCCCCACTGTCATTACAGAAAGTGATCTTCTTATTACCACAATCCAGCAGTACATCATTCGTCGTCAACTAGTCAAAACCCAAGATAACTTCTAGTTGTTGAAGTGGCAGACAGATCAAATCTACCGTAGACTCCCGACCCTCCACAATTATAACACAATTTAAGCAGGCTTCAACCATTACAACCTTGACACCCATCAGTGTTGACACAGCCAAATCAAATAGTAGTCTATGCACATGCAATCCCAGGCGCTTTACACAATCATAGGCAATAAAAGAGTGACTTGCACCTGAATCAAACAAAGCATCTAATTTATTATCACCGAGAAGGATTTTACCTTGGATCAGTTTAGGCAACTTTTGGGCCTCCTCATGTGTCATTGCAAATACTCGACCCGATTTATAGGCCTTTGCTCCACCGATTGTCGTGGGCACTTAGTAGAGATGTGACCCACTTGTTTGCAGTTGAAGTAAATCACCTCCCCAGTACAGGTTTTGCCTGGATGGTACTTTCTACACTGATTGCACATTGGTCCTACTGGAGGTCTCTGATCACCACAACCCCCAGATTGATAGGGCCTCTTGCTATTGATCCCAGATTAGGGCCTGTGCCATTTCCGCTTCTGGGAAGTATTGTCCTTACTAGGCTTATTCCGGCTACTACTACCCTTAGATGGGTTCAATTCCCTCAAGTTATACTCAACAATCCTACACTCTTCCACGACCTTATTGAAGTTAATAAACTGATGAGCAGCTAACCTCTTCTTCAATTCACGCCTCAATCCCTGGATTAGCATAACGGAACTCCACTCCTCATTATCTCTATCCTGAAGATAGGCAGAATACCGAGACAATCGAGTGAAACAGGAAAGATACTCATCAAAGATCTCCGTATCTCCCTGTTTGATAGCCAGGAACTCAAACACTTTCTCAAGCCTCACCGAATTGGGGAAATACTTCTTATTGAATTGCTCTTAAAATACCTCCCAAGTCAATGGTACATTCCGATTTTTCAATGAAGTGGCGAGGTTCCTCCACCATCGGTCTACATCCCCCTCTAGCTTATAAACAGCTAGTTTTTCCTTCACCTCTATAGGGCACTTGAGGACTTCGAAAATCTTTTCTAACCAGTTCAACCAGTCCTCTGCAGCTTGGAGATCAAACCTCCCTTTAAATGCCAGTGGTAGATGCTTACAAAACTTAGAGACCCAGTAATTCAAGTCTCTTTCTTCACGCGCCGGCACCCCTTAGGATTCTTGATTAGGCACTATGTGAGGTGGGGATTCATGGGACCAATTGGACCCTTCAGCTGTCTCTTCAGGACGAGTCTCTACCTGAGTCTCTTCATGAGTTGACTGGGCTCTTTCCTCATTCCGTTTAGCTCTTTCCTCTCTGAGCTCTTCCTTCAGCTTACGGATCATGTCTATTTGGTCCCGAATAAGATCCATCATTTCTCTAATCAGATCAGGAGGATTATCATTCAACTCCTCCACCTCTGGGTCCTGTTGCCTGACTCTAGTAAGAGGGTGAACTAATTCATCTTTATCACTACAAATGATTCACCACGTCACTACCTTAGCCAATATATACACATAATCCATAAAATTCATCTCGATCCACAATTAGCAGAAATACTTATGTGTATACGCAACAAGCACTTATCAATCATCAAGTTACCCTAAACTCAAAGGATTAAGGTCAACTAAGTAGCTATCCTAGCAAATCCTCATCTTTCCAGGAACTACAGCTCTGATACCACAAATGTAATCCTCTTCCTACCTTAGGCTGAGATTAAGTTCTTAAACACATAATTAAGTTGGAATTAGAGACCATATTTCAAATTGGGACTTATTAAGGAAATCTTTTGCCCATAATTCATACCCTTTACTTGGGCGATTACACAAAATCCCCTAAGTAAATAATTGTTCTACCAAAAATATCCAAATGATATACAATGATAACCATTAACCAAAAAGGAACTCCTAACACGGAGCTCTACCCGCTCTTCGTCACCCGCTTGCCTTTCGATCATTCTGCCCTATCTAAAACGTTTAATTTTGGGAGAGTGATATTCTAAGTAATCCCTGTAGTGTCAAATCAATCATAGTATGTACAACAATAAGGCATGAAATCAAATCATTATCCACACAAAGCAACTACAACGGCAATGGTTAGTATGACACATGTCATCCCTTACGATTGCTCATGCTACATTGCATCACAACAATCCACACAATATATTTCACCACAGTTGGGATTCATATAAAGAATTTCATAACGCATGCCACACTGGCAAGATACACACAGCCCACAGCTGGATTCACAAACGCCCCCCACGGGTCGGATTCACGAAGATCCATGTCGATTACGATGACAGTTTAACGGCCGGCCTAGAGATGACCAGTGTCAATCCCTATACGGCTCACGCTGAAGTGCTCACGTTGTAATGGACTATGGCACATGCAGTTCACATTTCAATAATAAGTTATGCATACCAAAACATCATACACAACATGAGAGAAAAGTCATTACCTTGATCCTTCCGGGCTTTCCCTGGCACTGGTCAATTTCGTGTCAGGAAAATATCGTATCTTAGAATCATAATAAGTGAAGAAGTGTCAAATCTCTATTCCAATTCTCAATGATTTCTTAACACTTAATTTGGTTATCATTATTGCTCTTTTAGTATTCAAGAATATCTCTAACAATAGCCCTAAGGGGTTAGAAGACTATCCCCAAATATCCCCCTTTTGGAAGCATAAAACTGATATTTTCTATCAAGGCACTCGAGTGAAGATGGCCTCACTCGAGTGAAATTGTACTGATGCTCGAGTGAAGAAAACCTCACTCGGGTAATGGTATGGTCTACACTCGGGTACTAGAGAGTAAAGGATAGTGAGTGAACACCTAAGAGCACAATGGCATTTCAGAGACTACAACAATCAAGCACACTGGACCTCACCCGAGTGAAGGCCAAATGCCTCACTCTAGCACCTGAGAGTGAAGTCCAGAAAGTGAGAACCCGAGAGCATAAGAGTTTTCAAGGATCAGGAGGACTTGAACACAGCCCAATGCACTCAAGTGAATACCCTATACCCGTGAGTGAGAAGGCATACTCTTGGACCATAACCGCGAGTGACAACCCGAGAGGCAAGTCCTTGGTGTCAAATACACCAGCACTAGATTGAACATACCCTCACTCGAGTGATGTTCATGCCTCACTCGCAAGTGAGGCAACACTTACATTTACGCATAGAAGTGCAACAAGAACACAAGCCCAGAAAAGCAATTTGCACCTTTGCACTCGAGTGGAATCCATCACAACTCGAGGGTTATTCATCATGCACTAGAGTGATGCCCCTATCACTCGAGTGATGCAGAGAAAAACCAGAAGATGCAGAAGGTAAGACAGCACTTCTATAATTTTTACCAAGTGATCCAAATGAACCTAAATACCAAACCAAAGCTACTCCCACACAAAATCACCTGAGGAATTCAATGAAATCATTAAAATGACTCAAATTCTATTCCATTATCATGCTTTGGTTTGAATCAACACAAATCATCAATTTTCCAAAATCACTAAACTCAATCATTATAATTCCAAATCAATCTATCTATTCAAAACTTAAACCAAAACACCATTTCCACACTATATCATGCCAAACTACCCAATGACCCATATTTTCAAAAATAGGGCAATTATCCCAGAAATTCTAAACTTATTCATTTGACATGAAATTTAGATAGATAGATTAGTCTCACTTACCTCTTTCACTTTGCCAAAGAGACTTCTTGATCCACCAACCTTCAAAATTTCATGTGGCACAAATCAACACCAAATAGGCATACTATACACATCAAAATGAAGCTCTTAACCCAAGGAGCAACATTAAAGAAAGGAATTTAAGCAAGGGAGGTCATTTACCTACCCCAATCACAAGCTTTAACTTTCACTTTCTTGGCCAACAATGGTGTCGGAATTGGAAGAAGAAAGAGAGAGAAGAGTGTGAGAGATGAATGGGAAATGATGATGATGGTACTCCCTCCATGTCCAACCAAAAAGAGGGAGAGAGGGAGAAGAGGAAATCATTAAAATATTACCCATTTGACTTTCTCAACTCCTCAACCTTCACACCAACTTTTGTCACATGTCACCTCTTTATTGGTTCTCACCAAATAAGTCACCAATTAATCACCTTAATCCCTCCATTAACCATTTAATCACACTTCTCATTTTTTCCTTTAGTTAGTAATTAATTCCTCCCTTAATTACCAACTCATAGCCAATAATTCCATTCTTCCAATTTTTCACTAATTATGACATATTAATTAATATTGTCATAAAACACAATAATTCCAATTAAATGCATAATTATCCACAATAATCATGATTAGCCCATAAGCAAAAATTGGGATATTACACATTTGCTTGCTTGGTCTGACATAAGACTTAAAACATCTGTTCTTGTTGAATTCTGAGGATGATTTACAAGACATCACAAAATATCCCACTTGAATTGTTTAACTAGTTCCAGACATGGCAAACATCAATTGTTTAGTCCAATGTACAACCAATACAAAACAAACATTGACATAAATATGAAGCAAATTAGTTAAACTTGTGTAATCAATTGTCACATTTGGATTCCAATAGAACAACCATATCAAAACATGGACATTGCAATATCTCCTATAAATGGAAAGAATAGTTACTTCCCTAACAAGACAACATAAACCCATCAATGTCTTGTACACGAGTATTACTTAATTCTTACAGATTATTTTGCTGAGGTAAGAGAGCCCAAATTATATCACTCAATGGCTTCTTCCCATGTCGATTGTAACTGAAATTGAACTATATCATGAAACCGGTCCCTCTGCACATAGAAAAACAAATTTAAATTAGTGGAAGTGTGTATATCAGTAATTCAATTAATGCCCTTCTTCAACCCCTCTTGCCCTTCTTCAGTCACCATCTTCTTCTACAAAATAAATATATATCTGTGTATGTAAGGGTTGACATATAAGCAAATTTCTGCACATCTTAAACATAAAAATATTCATTACACCAAGATGGTTACTATGCAACTAGCATGGACAATTAACTTATCCTATATATCATTTCAGGAGAAACTCTATCAATAGATCTGGAGAGTTAACAGCTGCAACAATTGATATACTAGACTACATTCAAGGTGGCCATCTTGTGTTGTCATCCACATGATAAAAAAGTTTTCAAAATTATAGAAAGTATTTGTTTTTATTAAGTAACTTGAAACCATTCAGATAGGTCATCTTTTCATAGAACACAGTGAATCCAGGTTTCATGCTATCGAATCTTAATATAGAAACATTGAAAACTCCCCTATTCAAAGCTTTGAATTCAATCCTCCTAATATTTTTCTCGTTCGCTATGTGTCGCCTTTATCAAATCGCTTATAATCTGCTCAATGTACTGAAAACAAACAGCAACACTTCGGACGAACTTATCTCCCTTATTTTCTTTTTCTTTTTTGGGGGGGGAAGAAGTTTGATGCATATAATTTATTTACTTAGAAAGAGCGCCAATTTTTAATACCAAATCATGTTATAGTTTCCAAAAGAAGACATGCTCATTAGTATACCATGATCCAGAAAAAAATATTTGGAGAAATAGGCCCAATAATTATAGAACAAAATCAAAGACAAAATATAGCATTAGTCACTAATGCAGCCAAAATATTAGGCGATGACCAACGGTTGATTTAAACTCCCTCAATTGTCTCTCCACAGACCCACGACCGTCAACCACCTTCGAACTCCACAGACCTATGATCGTCTCTCACCGCGCTGAAGCCCCTCTTCTTTGCTGAGCCAAGAAACACTACTGTTCTTAGGATTTCGTCCCTCACAATATGATATGTCATTAAAATATTTTATTTTATCACTATGTTATTAGGCAATCAGGCAGGGGCAGGGTAGTCATTCTCTTTTCTCCATTGTCCCATTACTTTTGTCAGTTACTGCATGTTTTGCATGTTCTAGACGTAGTTAGCATCTTAGTTTATTTAAACCACATTGTACTCTTTATTCAGTCATGATTTTGAATGTTATGAAATTTCCCCTGCAATCTCTCTTCTCTGTTTCCCTGCCCTTCTTATCTTTCTTGATCTCTTTCTCTTTAAACACCTTCTAAATTCCTATTACTGGTATCAGAGCAGTTGCGATCTGAACTAATGGCTGATGGTACAAGGGCTCAAACACAGTTTAAGGAGATAGAAGATAGGCTAGAAACGGAGCTCAATCAACGGTTGGAATTATTGAAGAACCAAGTTAAAGGCATGGGGGAGGAGAGGGGCCAAATGAATGGTCTTCAGGACCTTCTCCGGAGATTGTCTTTACAGGTTGCTAACCTCCAGAATCACCCAGCAAGGTAAAAGGTGAGGACGAGGTGGGGAGTACCAAATGCCCACCAAATTTACCAAGCTTGACTTCCCTTCTTTTACAGTAACCAACGTAGAGGCTTGGGTAAGAAAGTGTGAGTAGTACTTTGACTTAGATGGAACACCGAAAGCAAGGAAGATAGTTCTAGCAAGCATCGCCCTTGATAGTGATGTGTATCACTGGTTCCAGCATTTTGAAAGTGGTCGAAACGAAATCATTCCCTGGCGGATGTTTGTAGAGGCCATGAAGATTCGTTTTGGACCCTTGAATGATGATCTTATAGAGGAGTTGATGAGGTTAAGACAAATGGGAACCTTAGAAGAGTATTAATGAGAGTTTGACTTGCTAATGTGCAAGCTAGACCTACCGAAAGCAAAGCGCACTAGCTATTTCTTGGGAGGCCTTAAGCCCGAGTTAGCTTATAGCGTTAAACTACTGCAACCCTAAACACTATTTGAGGCCATCAAGCTCACACGGTTGCATGAAATCAACCTGGACTCTATGCAGAAATATACGGGTGGGGGTCACTCCAACCAAACATACATCACTACGTACAAGGGTGTAATAGCTGGCTTTTCATGCGGTGGAAGCTTGTATGTGGGTGTCAAAACTGAGAACATGGAATCGAAGCATCCTGCAGCACCGGTGTCAAATGTGAAGGGCGTACTGGGATGACCCAATGTGACCTTTAAGCAAAAACTCTTGGCGGAACATTTAGAAGAGTGTCGTGCCAAGAATTTATGCTACTATTGTAAGGGTCGATACACACCAGGACATTCATGCGAGAATAAGAAGAAAACACAGATTTTCTTGATGGAAGTGTTAGATGATGCTTAAACGGAGGGAACGATGGCAGACGAGGTCGATGCTAGGGGGAAGAAGATAACTCTGAGAACACGATCATAGCATTGAACGCCATTCACGGAACTGACAACACCAAACCCGTTATTTCCTTGAATACTATTCAAGGCACCACCACCTATGACACTATTCGGATTGAAGGCGGGTTAGGGAGGAGAATTATCTACATATTAGTGGATATTGGGAGTTCAGATAATTTTCTAGATGCAACACTATGGAAAGAAAGTGACTTATTAGTTCTGCATAAAATGACACCAAGGAAAATCATGGTGGCGGGAGGAGGACAAATCTGGTCCACTACTAGGTGTGATGGTGTCAAATGGCTATCATGTGGAACGGAGTTTGAAGCTGAAGCTATGTTAGTTCTCTTGGCGGGGTATGACATGATACTGGGGATGCAATGGTTGAGGGAGTTGGGAACCATCCAATTAAATTGCAAAGAGCTGACCATGGGATTTATATGGAAGGGTGCACAAGTAAGGTTAAAAGGGACGAGGCCACACCGAAGTAGAATTGTATCAGAGTTGAAGATGAGAAAATTGCTCCATCAGTCTCACAATATCCTTGCTGTACAGGTGGTAGCCGAAACTTGTTGCTCGATTATGGTGGAATCACACCCACAGATACCTAGAGAAATGCATGAGCTTATTAAGGCACACCATGTACTTTTTGAGAAGCCCAAATCTTTACCACCAAAAAGAGGAGGGTAAGACCATAGGATTATCCTTAAAGAAGGAGTGGAACCCATTAAAATTCGTCCTTATAGGTACCCCACCTTACAAAAGGACGTAATAAACTTTATAGTTAAGGACATGTTCGAGCAAGGAATTATACAACATAGTAACTCACCTTTTGCATGTCCAATGGTGTTAGTGAAGAAAAGGGATGGAAGCTAGCGGATATGTGTAAACTATCAAGCTTTGAATAAAGCCATAGTCAGGGATATCTTCCCTATTCCATTGATTGAAGACCTACTGGATGAGCTTGGAATGACACGGGTATTTTCTAAGCCTGATCTGCAATCTGGTTATCATCAAATAAGGATGAAGGAGGAGGATATATATAAGACAACATTTCAAATGCATGCTGGCCACTATGAATATTTGGTGATGCCCTTTAGTTTAACCAATGCACCCTCAACATTTCAATCCATAATGAATCAGATTTTTGATGGCTTGCTGAGAAAATTTGTCTTGGTTTTTTTTATGATATTTTAGTTTACAGTCTTGACATAGCTTCACATGTTTCTCATTAGAAGGTTGTGTTTGAGATTTTATCCAGGAATCAATTTTTTGTTAAGCCATCCAAATATACCTTTGCCACACCCAGCATTGAGTATCTCGGTCATGTCATTTTTAATGGCCGGGTAGCAGTGGACCGATCCAAATTAGAGGCAGTGAGGCAATGGCCCACTCCTAGGATAGTGAAGGATGTACGGGCATTTTTGGGGCTATGTGGGTATTACAGGCGGTTCATTCACTCATTTGGAACCATAGCCTTCCCGCTTATGGAGTTACTCAAGAAAGACAATTTTAATTGGACCCCAGCAACAACTACTGCATTCCACCAATTACAGAAGGCATTGACTGAAGCACCAATTCTAGCATTGCCATACCTCACCCAACCATTCATTCTTGAGACTGATGCCTCCAGCATTGGTATATGTATTGTCCTTTCCCAAAATGGACATCCGGTGACCTACGTGAGTAAGGTGTTATCCCCAAAAAATCACTTACTATCAGTCTATGACAAGGAGCTGTTAGCGATAGTCCATGCGGTGTCTCGATGGCATTAATATTTATGTATTCAACCCTTCACCGTCTTAACAGACTAGAGAAGTTTGAAATTCCTCCTAGAATAGTGCCTATCAATGCCATCTCAATATACCTGGATAACAAAATTAATGGGACTACAATATGATATCAAGTACCGGAAGGGGACTAACAACGGTACGGCCAGTGCTCTTTCCCGTGCCACCCATGGTGAGTTGTTGCACTTATCTGTGTCTTTGGTTTCAACAGAATTATGGGTGCAAATCTGTAATCAATGGCAGCAAGACCTAGATTTGGTTAGATTGATTGCTGAAATTGAAGAGAATCCCAAAGCACATCCTAAGTATCGGTGGCATGAGGCATCTTGTTATGAAAGAACCGCTTGGTTATTGGATACTCACAAAAAGAGTTGTAGCAATAGATAATCCAGTGGCTTCATGCAAGTGCACAGGGGGGACACTCTGGGGTTCGTGCCACATACTAGTGCATTAAGTCTCTTTTTTATAGGAAGCATATGATAAAGAATATTCAAGCGTTTATCAAGGGGTATGAGACATGCTTATGATGCAAAACAGAGAATGTAGCTTACCCCGAGCTTCTTCAACCATTACCAATTCCCGATGGTGTTTGGCAAAGCATCACCATGGATTTCATAAAGAAACTACCGAAATCCAAGGGCAAGGATACTATATGGGTTATAGTCGATTGCCTCAGCAAATATGTGCACTTTATGGCTCTAGCTCATCCCTTCACGGCTAGTGACTTGTCTCAAGTGTTTATTGACCAAATATATCACCTCTATAGTGCACCTGCCAATATCATCATTGATTGTGATGCACTCTTCACAAGCCAATTTTGGAAAGAGTTCCTTTTCCAACTGGGTGTCGAACAAAAACTATCCATGGCATACCACCCACAGAGCGAGGTCTTAAATAGATGTATGGAGTAATATCTCCATTGTTTCTCTTGGAAGCACCCAACGGAGTGGACCCATTGGTTACCATTAGCGGAGTGGTAGTACAACACCTCCTATCACACCACCACAAAAATAACACCATTTGAGATCATGTATGGGCAGCCACCACCCTTGCAGCTTCCATATATCCTGTATGATTCATCCATGGAGAGTATCGATCGTTCGTTTAGTGCCAGAGAAGCATTGTTAGGCGAGTTGAAGCAACACCTTGCGTCTGCTAGCAACCGCATGAAACAAATTGCAGATCACCACAGGACTGAGCGCACGTTTAAAGTAGGAAATTATGTGTTTTTGAAGTAGCAACCATACAGACAATCAAGCATAGCTGCAAGACCGTTAGAGAAGTTAGCTCCTCAATTCTTCGGACCTTTCCGTATTATTGCTAAGGTTAGTGATGTTGCTTACACGCTTGAGTTGCCACCAAGTTCGAAGGTGCACCCAACCTTTCATGTGTCCCTCCTCAAGCTGTGCCTAGACCGTGCGATCATATTGGTGCCTTTACTAGAAGATGAGCAAGCACTTGAGAATATCAGAACACCTGCTACAATACTTGACTGAAGAGTGGTGCTGAGGGATAACAGGGCTGCCACGCAAGTGCTCATACAATGGTCCAACGGGAGTCAGGAGGAAGCCACCTGGGAAAACTAGTCTGACATCACTTCACGTTTCCCAGATTTCGCAAGCCATAGCCATCCTTGAGGACAAGGATGAATTTAACCGTTGATATGTCATTAAAATATTTTATTTTATCACTCTGTTATTAGGCAATTGGCACTCTGTTATTAGGCAATCAGGCAGGGGCAGGGTAGTCATTCTCTTTTCTCCATTATCCCATTACTTTTGTCAGTTATTACATGTGCGGCATTTTCTAGATGTGGTTAGCATCTTAGTTTATTTAAACCGCATTGTTCTCTTTATTCAGTCATGATTTTGAATGTTATGAAATTTCCCCGGCAATCTCTCTTCTCTGTTTCCCTGCCCTTCTTATCTTTCTTGATCTCTTTCTCTCTAAAAACCTTCTAAATTCCTATCACAATAGAGAAATGCAAAGACAATATCAGGTTGATAACCACCCACGATCAGCAGTCACTACGCCGATGCCCCTCTTCTTCGCTAAGACAAGAAACACAGCCGTTCCATTCTTAGGTTTTTCTCTCTCGTGATAGAGTTTGAACTTGTCTTCTCTAAGAGCCAAGACGCGATTACTACATCTGGCTTTTCTCTCTTCTTTTTTTTTAAATTTTACTCGGGGTAATTTTGGAAATCCTAGATTTCTCCATCAATTCTGACATGGGATTTTATATATTGGTAGAATTTATTTATCTTTTGCCTATTTTACTTGTATTTTTCTGGGACTTTCCCAACACATATTTATCTATATATACAATATATTTTTTTTAAAAAAAAATATACTATTTGTTGAAAGGGAAAATCCTTAAAAAAGAATTTGAAAATTGTAAAATGACAAATCAGGTATTTCCCAAAAAAATAAGTTGGGAATTGCTTATCAAATTTTGGTATTTTCTAATCAACTCTTGGTAAAAAACTTGATTTGTTGTTTTACTATTTCCATATTCTTTTTCAAGGATTCTCCCTTGTTGAAATAAAATATTCAAATTTTTATATATCCTATATAATTGCAACAATTATTTTTGTCCAGCAAAGATATTAAATAAATATAGGTATAAATCTATATGAACAATATAATTTTTTTAAAAAAACTGTACTATTTATCGATGTAAAAGTATTCAAATTTTTATATATCCTGTAATTGCAATAAATATTTTTGTCCAACCAAGATATTATGTAAATATAAGAATATAATGGGTGAATTCATTCTTCTATTTCATCATAAGCTTTTGCATGTGGTAGTTGGGGAATTTCACTTGTTCCATTTCTCTAACGTTGATCCTATATGCAAGACACATAAATCAGTTGTTCGTTCTTCTAAAAAGAATTAATGAATATTGATGTGCCTATTCCATTTTTTAATCTCTCTCTCTCTCTCTCTCTCTCTCTCTCTCTCTCTCTCACACACACACACACACACACACAATTGTTGGTTTTTAATTTATACACTAATAATCATAACAAAAAACAAGAGAGCAAAGAGAGAATCGAATTAGCAAATAGAGGTGATTTGATAAAGAAGAGATGATTTTGAGGGTATAACGTGGTCATTTAACAATATTTAGAAATCCCTAATTAGACCTTTCAGCTTGATCAATATTTTGTTAAAAGTATAGGCCTAAATTTAGATTTTGATATTTCAACTAGATTTATATAGGATTCTTCCTTTTCCATTTTGTCTTCATTTATGAATGGGTATTATTTTTCACCTCTTTCTTCTTAGAAAATGTGAGAAAAATTAACAAAGGTCGGTGGTTCGAGTTTGTGTAACGAGATTTTTATTAAGCTATTAGGCTAAATGGTCTTATAAATATGCAATGTAAAAAAGTCTTACTTGTGTTTGATGATGTGGACGATCCAAAGTAGCTAAAGGATTTGGTAGGACATGTACAACATTGCCTGCATTTAACACACAACCGTTCATGACCTCTAATAAGAAGATACTTATCCAATCGGAAAAAAAATAGTTGCAAGAAAGTAACAGTGGATTGAATTTTTATTACATTTTTCTTTGAATTTATTGTATGAGGCAATATGTCATGGTCTTTTTGTTTAAATTAAATTAGCGTTAATATATAAGTTGAACGTATTTTTACAATCTTTTTCATGAGATAAATTTTTTTTAATATTTTTATAAAGTATTGTATAAAATACTTATTGTGTTTTTTATATCTTATTCAATGTTTGCACCACAATTTAAATAAGTTTAAAACAAGACACTTCTTTATTGATCGCGAACAAGGGACATTAAAGACATAAAAGATACCAATAATTATTTATAAAAACCATATAATACTACAAGACTTATTTTAAGCAAAATTATCGTGGGTATAAAAATCTTAAAAGAAGACGTACTAAATTATAAGAGTAAAAGATGAAGAGTGTAATATCTCAAATTTTATTCATCAAAATTTCTTGTACATTTGTTACATTAAATGGAATAAAATGGTGAATTTTGGTACACTTGGAATGACAAATTATTAGGAGTAGAGGTTACATAAAATTTGGTTAAGTTAAGACACAAAAGTTCAATTTTTTGTCTTTTTCAAAGCCTATTCTTGCAGCCCAAATGAAGAAGGTGGGAGCACAATTCTTGGCCCAATTTATTGCGTGAAAATTCGGCAAAAAACAAAAGGAAAGGAGGAAGACAAAATTAAATTCAAAAATTGAAGAAATGTAAAGGCAAAATATTCATTTGACAAATAATTCATGAATTCTCTTGATTTCTCTAATATCAAGGGCCAAAGTCGGCCATGAAAAGGAGCCCAGAGGAAATATATTATTTGGTCAAAAATTGAGCCAAGTGGAAGCCTTTCTTGCCATATATATATATATATAAAGGATGACGACACAAAAAGTAAAGTCATGTGCAAAATTTATAATAATATAATAATATTTCAAGGAGGTGGAATTTGATTTTTTTTTTTTTGAAGAGCAATATAGCCCCTCCCAAGGCCATATTTCATCCAGAATTGAAGAAAAGAGAGAAAGAGTGAAGCTTGGAGAATAACAAGAGCAAAAGAAAAGGCAAGAAGGGAGCTAGGGATTTCAAGAAGATAATACGTAAGTTTGAGCTCAAAATTCACTTATTATTTTCTTCAGTCTCTTGGGAACCCCTTCTAATCTTCATATCCCTCTTGAAATCATGCAAAGCAAGAGGAAAATCAAGGGAAAACAGGAGAGGGTTGGACGGTTTTTGGAGGAAGAAGCAAGAAGACACAAGGTAAGCTTGAATGCTTGTCTTCTCTTGTTGAATTAAGATTGTTGTTGGTGATTTATGGTGGTTATTGGTTTATATTGGTTTGAATATGTCATTTGGGATGCATGAACCTGAAGGGAAGGTGCCGTCTAATTTTCCATTAATCATGTTCAAGAGGTGTTTAAGTGATTAAACAAGTAATTAGAAGTAAAAAGAAGATATTTGGTTGTATCGAAATTGAAAATATCCAATTTTTCTTAAAACTTCCTAGATTTTGTCCAAGGGAAGTTTCACCGTGTTTGGGTTGGAATTTAATGGATTTGATGTTCCCATTGTGTTTAGAATGAAAAATTGTATAGGGAACATGTGAAAGATGAAGTATGAAGGCTTTAGGGTGTGAAATGACAATTTTACTGCTAAAACCCTAACTTTGTAGCTGTCGAGGGTATTTTGGGAAATGGAGTGTGATTTTGGCAAAATTGAGGTAAAAAATGGATTCTACACACGAAATTGTGTAGAAATAGCCCGGGTCATAACTTTTGATAAAGTATAACTATACCGGGTATAAAGGGAATTAGACCGGATTTCTAAGGGTATTTTGGTAATTATGTGTTTTGACAAGATAACCAACTATATGAGTTTATGAATAAGACATTAATGAGTGATAACTCATTCATTATAAATTTGGAATTTATAGGAATTAACAGTAGCTCGAGCCAAACAAAAGATTATTAGATCGAATTAGCTAGCAACGGAAAGGATTTCAAGTAGTAACTTTATCTTTCATACATTATGTGATTGTTTATATACTTTGTGATGCCATGTTGTGTAATATGAATGACATGTTACAATAACCTAATTGAGATGTGGGAAAAGTACAAGTACCACCCGGTGGAAAAAGCATAATTACCATCAGGCCCAATGGGACCCAACTAAGGTGGTGGACAAGTACAGACAAATAGTCATCTGTTCCGGAACATTACAACAAGTAGGGGTCATACAGTCATATGATCCTAAACAAAGCGCACAGTAAGGCCAGTAGGGGATAAATAGTCATTTGTACCTGAACGCCGAGCAGACAGACAAATTTACATTATTATCTTTCTGTTACTTTATATGGTATATTGCATGTTTATTTTTGCATTTAATATGATGGATTGCGTGTTACTATTGAAATTCGTATGAATAGCACCCCTTTCCACAAATTTAAATTTATTCAGCTGGAAGAAGCGGCTCAAAGGGTAAGGATGTCAATACCGGCAACTGAGAGTTTCAGTCCTATGCAAGCTATAGTGTTGGTTATATGTAGCATCTTTTTGATATTTTGGATATTATAAATATTTTATTTCAAACCCTGTGGGGATTCCTGTAATATAATTAAATACTTTTATATCAGTATGTTTATACTATTTCTATTCGCTTATTAAACTGTGCGTTATAAACTCTAATAAATGTTGAAATATTAAGAGATTTGATAAAGAGGAAGAAAATTGACCATTCCGCTTATGAAATGTTTCTCAGATTATGGCATAAATAGTGATGTACTAAATTATGTCACCCACTTGCCCAAATCACCGGTCAAACGCAAAAACGCTTCTTCCTAGAAGCTTCAAATATTCTCATCAACAAATTATTAAACCAATGACCGTACCATCATTTGGTGGAAATTGTAGGGAAGTGACATAGGAAGGTGTAATGCAATAACAAAGCTATTGGTATGAAGCTTCAACATCATTTTTTAGAAGGCCAAAAACAAGAGGGAAAAAAAATAAAAACATCGTCTTTTCTAAATAGGCCACACATTATGTATAATCTTTCACATGCAAAAGCAATCCTGGGAGAGACTTGACTTCATAATTAATTTGGTCACCACAAACATGACAGCTCCCTTCTCTCTAATTCTTAATATATGGGAGTTATAGATAAATAATTTTCAGATACTAATAAAATTAGTCAATATAGTTTCTTAATAAAAAAATATGTGCTATAGTTTTATTAAAATATTCTCTTTAATCATATATATTGGAGTCACTCTCGGATAAAAACCCTTAAACATGTATAGAATACTTTGGGTTGAAAACTATAAATTAAGAGGCAAAATAAATTGAGGTCTTATACTTAGAATCACAAGAGGTAACATTATTTATAATTTATCATTTAACATGGTTTCAAACAAAGTTGAACTTATTGTCTCTAACAAGTGATATCTATGAGTTTGTGACACTATTTCAATTGATGAAAGTTGCATGTAAATAACAGAGTAATTGAATTTTGATTTAAATTTTTCATTGGACTAATTGTACGAGGCACACGATGTCGTGATTATTATTATTTATAAATTAGTGCATTTACAAAGTTCAAAGTACTCTCTCCAATTCTTTTTACGAGATAAGAAGCTTTTAGTCTTAAGGCGCATATAAAATTATTTAGTATATTTTTCTGATGTTATCTTTATTTAGTATTATTTCATTTTCTTATGTTATTAAATAATTTTAATAATGATAAAACTGAATATTTTAACTTTTGAAAAGAATGATGAATTTTATGGGTCTTCTAAATTCTAATAATAATGAATATAAAAAGAATGATTATTATTATTTAGAAGAACCATAAAATTCATCATTCTTTTTAAAAATTAAAGTAGGGTTAAGTTGTATCCAACACCTGGACTATTTTTTTAGATGCATCTAGTTCCCTAAAGTATTTTATGATGCACGTACCTTACACTCAACATTTTGGATCATTTAGGATATTTGATACACTTGAAAAAATATTTTATGGTGTTGGATGTACCAAACAAATAGTTTATAATACTGAACACGCATTGAAAAATACTTTAGAATGTTAAGTACACTAAAGAAAATACATTTGGGTACTAAGTACACCACAAAATACTTTAGCTTGGTCACTAAATGCACATGAAACAAATACTTTAGGCGCTTGATGCACCTTAATTAGACCATTAAAGTATTTAGTTTTATCATTATTTAAACTCATTTAGTGTAACATAAAATAAATTAAAGGAGTAATTATTATCAACCAATACTTAGATAAATCGGTAGGGGTTGTTCTAGCTCAATCAATGGTCTCAAGTTAGGGATTTGAGAATATAGTAGCAGTTTGTAATAGGGGGCCGCTTGACAAAATGGTCTTGTCAATCATCAAACACTACAACAAAAACACTGAATTTTCAACGAAATTTGCCGTGGAATTTCCGACCAAATTCAGAGTTTCCGACAGATTTCCGACGAAATGGATTTAGTCGCTAATAATATCATGACAAACTAATTTCCGATGAAATTAATTCCGTCAGAATTTCTCTCGCAATATCCGACAGAAATCAATTCCATCGCAAACTTATCTTTTATTTTTTAAATTTTGAAAGGCCAGGTGGCAACACTAGTGGCTGCCACCTCATTGCCGATGGCGACACGTGGCAGCTCCGGTGGCCTCCACCTTGTCGCCGGCACCCAGATCTGCCAGGTGTTGCAAGCTTACTCCACCATGTGTCAAACCCTCCCTTCGCCATGTGTTGCACCCCCTTTCTTCCTAAAAATACAACTCAACTTGCCCTCCTTTAGTTTGAACCCATGACCTTGTTTCTACATGAGCGATGCTTTACAGGACAGACTAGACTGCTTTAGCGTTTTATTATTATACAAATATATATATATATATATATAATCTTATTATATATAATCAGTTGTTTATATATATATTTTTTTTTCTTATATATAAATGTAATAATAATAAAAAATAATTTTATATATTCTTATAATTTTTAATATAAATTAACTTCAAATTAAAAAATTTTACATCTTAAATCAATTTCATATTACTATATTTTTATCTAATTTTTAAATTTTATTTTTTATTAACATTAATTAATAAATAATAAATAATTATTAACTAATATTTTTTTACTAATATTAATTAATTCATAAATAATAAATTTTATTTTTTATAAATAAATTTTTATATGACCATTTTACCCCTCCAAGGACAAAAACCTATGATTGGAAATTAAAAATATTTTAGAAATTAGAAAATAATAATTAAAAATAAATTTAAAATTAAATAAAATATATTAATTAATAACTAGTAAATTTTATAAAAATATTTTTTAAAATTAAATTTAATTAAAAAATAATAATTAATTAAATAATAATAATTTTTAAATTTTCCGACGGAATATTTTCTGTCGTTAATTCCGTGGCAAATTTTGCCACAACAATTCTGTCAGAAATTTTTCCGATGGAATTTTTTATGGAATTCCATCGGAATTTGCCATGGAAGTTGTTTCTGTAGCAAATTCTGTCAAAAATTATAGTTTTTTTGTAGTGAAATCCAGATCAGTCCATCTTATGAAGTTTTCCAAGACAACCGGCTGGCTTGGGATACTGAATGTATGTGCAAAAATAAAGGTAGCAATTATTATACCAACCCCACAATAAATCAAAGGAAGTTGCAAAGAAATAACAGAGCAATTGGCATGAAGCGTAAACATCATGTACTAAATGTAGGCCCCATCACGTACAACCATTCACATGCACATGCAATTCCCTCAAAGACTCGACTCAATATTCAATAGGCCAATAACAACTTACTATTAGAGTAAGTGGGGTTTATCTAGATTAACTGATAAGGTTCGTTCTAACTTAACCAATGATCTTAAATTCAGGACTTGAGAATGTAGTAGCACTATTCGATAGGGGTGCCATTTGAAAAAATGGTCTTGTGAATCTTCAAATCTAAATTAGTCCATCCTATGTAGTTTCCTGTGATAAGGGCCTGGCTTGGGATACTAAGTGTATACGCAAAAATAAAGGTAGCAACTATTATATCAACCCCACAATAAATCAAAGGAAGTAGCAAAGAAATAACAGAGCAATTGGCATGAAGCGTCAACATCATGTATTAAACGTAGGACCCATCCTATACTAAACGTAGGATCCATCATGTACAACCTTTCACATGCATATGCAATTCCCTCAGAGACTTGACTCAATAGTCAATAGGCCAATAATAGCTTATTATTAGAGTAAGTGGGGTTTGATCTAGATCAATTGGTAGGGTTGTTCTAACTTAATAACAATGATCTCAAACTCAGGACTTGAGAATGTAGTAGCATTAGGTCACAGGGGTGCTGCTTGAAAAAATGGTCTTGTCAATCTTCAAATCCGTATTAATCCACTCTCATGAAGTTTCCCTTGACAAAGGGCTAGCTTGGGAGACCGAGTGTATACACAAAAATAAAGATAGCAACTATTATATCAGCCCCACAATAAATGAAAGGAAGTTGCAAAGAAGTAACACAGCAATTGGTATGAAGCATCAACATCACGTTTAAACTTAGGCCCCATCACATACAACTTGTCACATGCTTATGAAATTCCCTCAAAGACTTTACTCAATAGTCAATAGGCCATTAACAGCTTACTATTATGCCTTATGCTTTGATCACTAGTTCTTGAAACCCTCTGAGCTGCCTATCTTCTTCCGAATTTCTATTAGCATTCTTGCTATATTTTTGGGCATCCATTTGATTTGGTCTAGTTTGAACTGTATTTAGCACAAAAGAAAACAAGATGAGTAGAAGAATAAAAAAAAATAGTCATTAGTTAATGTCTAGGCTTCCTATTTGGTAAGAAAATATGAGCGTCTAGATAAGAGAGAATGGAAAGTTCCTTTCACTCGAACATGGGAGAGAATGCGTTTAATTTCCTTGAAAGTCTATTTCATCCTACCAAACATTAAAAAACACTAGTCTACTCTGTACAGGTTCATCATCCCAGCCTTCCTTGCTTTTATTTGAAAAAAATGCCGAAAGAACACAATTAAAATGAGTTATAAGGTCCCTCTTTTTTTAATAGGATTGTCCCTTTTGTTAAGGTCATTGATGAATTTACCTAAGTAATAAATGCATTTTTTCTCATTTTACCCCGATTAATTTCATACAATACATTAATTAAACTATTGATTCATTCCTCTTATTCTCGCATCATTTTTCCCTATACTTTTTCTTTTATCATTTTTCTCATTATTACTGATTTATCTTTAGTTTTTTACTCATTCATAAATAAGGGTTTATTTGAAATATATATTTCCCACATATTTATTATTTTAATTAATGTTAGCTATTTTCTTAAACAACACAATTCGATTAAAAGGACATTATAGATAGTGACGCTGGGAGTATAAGATAAAATTAAGTAATGTGGCTCATTCGGCATCCCATTATTGGAGACCCATCCAAATAATTTCTTCACTTCTATTATCATTAATTTTATTGAAGAACTATAGGGGCATTAAACACATGGAAGCCGCCAATAACCATTAATTAAAACCATACAACTGGATATGTTTTAAGCAAAAATATTGCGTGCATAAAAATCTATAAAAAACCGTATTACTCAGTAAGGATGAACAGTGTGATTTAGTTCAAACGTAGATAACACACTTGGTACAGTTTATGATCAGAATACAAAATGAAGGAAGAAAATTGACCAAGACATAAATCAAAAGTTGCTGGTGTGGTACGATGCACTAAATAGTACTTGTATTGAACTAAAGTTGATTTTGTAGTTAACATTCTTAAAACTATCGATCATCATATGTTAAAACTATATGATACTACCTCCGGTCCTAAATATAGGACATAGTTTGTAGTGCAATTTACACTACAAACTATGTCCTATATTTAGGACCGGAGGGAGTAAGATTTATTTTAACCAAAGACTCTTGCAACTCTTTTGGTAAATGTTTTTGCACATTTTATGAATAATCTGAAAAAAATAATAACCTCACCTAGAATATAGTTGTCAAGTTTCAAAAATAAATATTTTATCTTTCGATTTTAGACTCCACTAATATGTTCTTTGATGTCCTTGTTTAAAATTATTTCCTTCATGACTGCTTTTTTATGATTATTTTTGAAGCAGTAGCTATGGATTTCACAATGCAACCCTAATTATTGTAATATCTAATTGCAGGATTTTATTTATTAGTTTTTTGTCAGAAAAAAGGGACTGAAAGGCGCTGATTTTTTTATTGGGTTTATAATATTTGCTTTGTCAATAAATGAAAGGGAGAATTACACTGTGGTCCCATGGAAGCTAAAATATGAAGAAAAGGTCCCGAAAAAATTTGAAATTACTCTCAAGTCCTATGGGGCCATTTTGTAATAAAATCCAAATGAGAAAAGTCTGAACTACCCCCTGTCAGATAAATAGTAAAAAGGATGGGTAAAGGCTGTGAAATTCGCACGAGACGTCCCGAAGAAGGTTGGAGATGGCGGGAAAAACTGAGTGATGATCAGCAGATATGATTGAAGATTAAGGTAGGGAATTGATGTCATCTACTCTCTTGTTTTCATTATTCCATGTGACTCACCTATTCTACTGAGTAGCTAAACATAGCTTTAGGTTTTGTTGAGTCATGTTCGTTTTGATCATGAAAATGGAAAAAGTTGTCTACTTTTGATGGGTATTGGCCTCTGTATGCTTGCAAACTATAAAGGAAGATCTATTAAATGCAATGGATATTCTTTGGCAAAGTTTTCTTTGTGTTTGGGTATGATTTTGTATGCTCTATTTTTTGTGTCATTATGCTCTGTTTTCTGGTTCATAGTGGTGTGTTTTTGCAATAGAAAAGTAAGGAATGAAGATGAGGGTCAAAGGTTTGGGGCTACATAACCTGATTTGCATACGAAAAAAAGAGTTGTTAATATAAGCAGCGATAGTTGTCAATGGAGGCTCATTAAGTTGTTAATGACAACTATAGATCATATTTAAATGTTTTTTGTGACAACTAAAGGTTTTTTTATTGATATTTGTTTTAGTCATGATAAATTGAAAAAGAGTGTCTGATTTTTGTGGGCATTGTCTTCCAAATGCTTGTAAACTATAGAGGAAGGCCTAGTAAATACAATGGATCTACTATGTTTAATTTCCTTCATATAGGGGGAAGGTTTGAAATCAATAGAGATGGTGATTTAACATATGTTGGTGGAACCGTTAGATCTAGATCCATTAAGGAAGGAACAAGTTTAGAAGGCCACCAGGAAGGCCAAAATGAAAAAGGATGGAATCTCAGTTTCAAGACAAAAGGATTTATCATTGTGGCAGGTGCAATGAAGCTAGCCACACTGTAAAGACCTATAAGAATCCTGATCCAAGCTGATCAATCATGGTTGTTTGCGTTCTTTTGACTTTGGAATGTGCATGTCATAGTATTTGTGTAAATATGATTAGATACAAATCCATACTACTTCTATAGTAATGGTCTGTGACTTTTTCTTACTTGTGCATGCATTTTCAGCTATAAATGAAGGTTGGATATAATATGGCTTGGCATCCCACTTTCATTTATGGAAATTTATAATGAGTTGTAAATTATGTTGTCAATGTATGGACCTAAAGTTGTCATTGGAGGCTCATGCAGTTTCTAATATATATACAGTTATATTGGCATTTGTGTATCCCACTGTCATATATTGAAAGTTTTAATCTGATGTATATTATTTTGTCAACAAATGGACCTTGGGTTGTCATTGTAGGCCCATGGAGTTGTCAATGTACGCTCATGGAGTTGTTAATATATATATGCAGTTATGTTGACATTTGTATATGATGTAAATTATGTTGTCAACGAATGGACCTTGAGTTGTCATTATAGGCCCATGAAGTTGTCAATGTACGCCCATGGAGTTGTTAACATATATATGCAGATATGATGACATTGGAAAATGAGTTTATATGCATATACTTATAGATTTCCTATGTTGTTGATATTCCACATTAATAAGGTGGTCATAGTCACATGTGTACACTCCTTTACTTGGCAATGGAAGCCCCTTGAGTTGTTAGTGAAGGCCCCTTGAGTGCTTAACACAGTCATGCTGTTATGAAGAGGTCTCAACGAAGGCCCAATGAGTTATCAAATGAGGCACCTTAAGTTGTCAGTGAAGGCTCCTTGAGTTGTCAGTGCAGGCCCTTTGAGTTATCAGTATAGGCCCCTTGAGTTGTTAACACAGTTATGCTGTTATGAAGAGTTGTCAACAGAGGCCCAATGAGTTGTCAATGGAGGCATCTTGAGTTGTTAGTATAGGCCCTTTAAGTTGTTAACACAGTTATGCTATTATGAAGAGTTGTCAATGGAGGAACCTTGAGTTGTCAATGGAGGCCCATTAAGTTGTCATTGAAGACCCCTTGAGTTGTTAACACAGTTATGCTATTATGAAGAGTTGTCAACAGAGGCCCAATGAGTTATCAATGGAGACCCCTTGAGTTGTTATTGAAGGCCCATTGAGTTGTTAACACAGTTATGCACTTTCTCAGGACTTACTACGGCAAGTTTGTCAACTTGCCGTAGCTTGCCGTAGCTAGTAACATAAAGAGTCAATTTTCCTTTAGATTCTTGACTTGCTACAGCAAGTGTGTCAGCTTGCTGTAGCCAGTTACACAGAGAGCATACGAAAGGTCCTTACCACGGCAAGTTTGCCGAATTGCTATAGCCAGTTACACAGAGAGCATACTTTTTGAGAATGTTTACTTGCCACTGCCAGTTGGTCAACTTACTGAGGCAAGTTGGCAGAACTTCCTTCTATCTTTGCAAAATTAGGTATGGTTAAGTCATTATTAACTTTCACTAAAAACAAAAAAAAATCCAAAAATTACTCATATTTAATATCATGTTAACATCCTGAAAGTCATATAAAACTGTAATTAATGAGATTTTCAATAAGGATAATATTGACAAAAACGTAATCAATGCCACATTTGAAGCTTCCAATAAGAAGTTAAGAATCATGTATATTTTTTTGTATGCTCTCTGTGTAATCAATTCAGCATATTTGGACGAGCTACATATTACACAGCAACTTTATTGACTTGTCAATGAAGACACCGGAAGTTGTCAATGGAGCCTGTAGCATTGTGCAAGCAAGATCATCAAATGTGCATGATTATAGTACTACTATTAATTAATGAAAATAACTCTTTAATTCATAAATATTCAAAATGTCTCAAATACAAGTTTGAAGTTGCTCAAACCCAAAAACATATCATCCATATAATGTGACTACACTTGATCATTACAAAAAAGCTACCACATTTACAATGAGTGTGCACATGAACATTACAAACCCCAAACGTGTTGTCCAAAACCCAAAACCTGTATAGAAGGTCCAATAGCACATGCAAGTAGTCCTTTTGACTAAAATCTAACATGTTGGTATGGCCATAAAGTGTTTGGAAAATCGCATATTTTCTCAAGTAGCTTTATTTTTTTTGTCTTTTTCAGTTGTGGCCATTAAGTAACCATTTGAGTGAAATGCCAGGTTTGAGACAGGACCATGATGACACAACATCTTGACAAGAGGAGCAGAGCAAGTAGGCTTCCACATTGTGACCATATCGCCTAAATGACCCAAAGCAACAACCCTATTGAAGGGGTTCACTTTCATCATGTCAGTACAACTTAAACCAGTTCGAAAATTACCAACCATTACACTTGTCATAACATCCTGATAATGAAGCTGCCTGAACTTAAGGCAGTGAAGCTCAGTGCCATGACGGTTATAGATGTAAGTATGCCTATCAAATCGAAAATTCTCAAGTTATATATCACCTAAAAAACTAATTTTTAATGATGTAATGGGTAAGAAACAAATTTAAACAAATTATCTAAATAGTAGATTCAGCATAAAAGCAATCTGACAATATCTCAAGCCTCTTAGCCCATAAAATTTTGTCTGAAAGAAAAGAAAATTAAGAACTGGAATAAGTGACAATAAGACTAAATCAAATAATCATGTGAATAAGATCAACTAGTGATATGACAACAAGACATATTCATCATAAATGTATTCATTTCAAAGCAATAATAAGAAGTTACTTTGGCATCATATATTGTGAATGCTGAAAACATAGATTCTATGGAATGCCAGAGTTTCACATTAAGTTGTAACATATTCTCAACAAAGTATTTAAATAGCCTTTGTCTCCTACCTTAAAAGCTAATTTATTTTGGTGTTTTTTTAGGGGGGATTTGTTCTCCATTAGGACATTGGCTCTTCAAAGGAGGGCATTTGATTAAGACTTAGGTTCCCCTATCATTCCTAATAATGATGGGGGCAAAATACAATTCTCTATTTCACATAATTCTTTATGTATGATTATAAAATGAGACACAGCTAGCCTAATATGGTGATAGGAATAATGTACAAGATGTTAGGATCGGCAGGCACAGTGGAAGAATTTTAAAATGTTACCAATCCTAATCGAGGATCTATCAACGGCGTTTAAACCAAGTTGGAAGGATTCATACCTTTTATGATTCAGGGTTTTCACGATCTTTAGGAGCCAACACGTCAGGTCCGCTCCCTCTACCGGTATCCACACGAATGCTTTCCAACCGAGACTACGTGCTAGCGCCTCTAATGTCTCCTAGGGTTTCCTTGCGGCTCTCAATTCTCATGTGTATATCAATATATCTGCTCTATCAAGTTTATAACATATGAGGGCTATTTTCAAATTTCAAAATTAATCATCATTAATTATCTTGATGAGCTAATTAAATAAATTCAGTTTAAATTAAATCTGTCCAACAGTTTTAATTTGACCTATTTATTTAATCCAAATAAAGAGCCATTAGATTTAATTTATCTTCATAAATTAAATCTAAGATACTATATCTCTATCATGTTAGTTATTAAATTTAATATATCTTAATAAATTAAATTTAAAACTAACACAATATAATAATAGCATATAATATATATATACATATATATATTTCGAAAATATATATCTATATAATATTATTAATGAATTTTATATTATATATATATATATATATAAATATAAAATTCGTCCACCCCAAATTAAACATTATCTCGTGTTGGGCCATTCTTGTGTGCAACCCTGTAGGCCCATATGAAGTGGGCATTGGGCCAATAACTATACTAACCCAAAAGTCACAAGCAGCCTCTAGCAAGACATTACAACTACCCAATTCATATGAGGATCATTATCACGATGCAACCTGTCATACAACCATGTCATATCCCTTTTGTCACACGATATATCGATCAAGGATAAGGCATGGATAATGTCATCCTCTTGTTCTTGGCCATTACTTTCTCGATTCCTGAGTAGCCTGATAATAGAGATAGAAACTCCTTTCATCATAGTATGGCCATACATTTCTCAGACTCACTCATCGAGGGGCCCAGTAATATCTCTCTACTAATGTGAGGGACAAATTCCATCTTGATCATTCATATTCCTCTGCATGAAAAACCACCAAGCCCAGTCATAGCCTTTATCATCACCCGGTCAAAAGTGACTTTTGACTAGTTCAAAACTTAGCAACTCTCACGTAGGAATCCATGATGACCTCAGGTCTAAGGGCATTGTGACGTGGTTATACATGAGAAAAGCTTATGACTTGATCCATGTAGCTTTCTCATAGTGGGTCGGTCTAGCACCTTATACTCTTACAAGTGCCTAAGACTTGGATTCATGTTTCCATATCTTATTAAAGTCATACTGATCTTGTTTCATCTCTGCTCCCGCATAGATGACTGACCAGGGATATTTTACGACAATCTTTATGAATTATCTAAGGATACAATTATCACAGTTAACATGCAAATAAAATGATAACAGAATGGAGAAATTTCATTAAAATAATAATGTTCAAAGTACAATGATTGGCCCTTAGGGCACAATTTCCAACACAAGATGAGGTCTGTTACAAAATGGTGTCTCCACTATCTGACATGGAGAAAAGTACTGCCCTGAGTTGACACATCTTAACATATCCAGAATAACAGAGAATACTAAAAATATAGGATACAAGAATAAAACAACACAACAGTAAGACTAAAGCAAATGAGCTTCAAATTTCAATTTCACCTTACGAATTTTAATTTTAATTCCTTTTTTTTTGCAAAAATATACAATCTATGAGCAAAAAGTAAGAAAGTGGGGAGCTTAATGCACAATTACTTCACTAAAATAGTTAGTAGGAAATGAAAGTAGCTTGAAAACTGAAAATGGTTCAATAGAAAACACATAGAAGAGATGTAAACAAACCTCCTTAAATATGAATTTCTCATTGATAAGTAGGGCTAATAGCAAGCAGGGCAATACAAGGAAAAAAAGACGAAAAGTGTCATAATCTTTTTCATATGACCTACGTACAACCTTGTGGTGCCTTATGTACCATACAATAGAAAATGAGCTTCCGAAGAATATCAACTTCATCAAGGTGTTATATAAAGATATAAAATCAGTAAAGATATCCAAGTAGCGAGTGCCAAATACAAGAGTATAAACTATGACTAAACCTAGGAATTTGTTCCATTTCCATGTATATTAAAATATCAACTAAATCAAATTCAAGTACTTATTACCCCAATCTCAGATTTCCATGTCTACCAGCTACAAGATGTATTATTCTACACATATCCATCGCAAATCCACATCTGCGGAGCAAAATCACTCCAAATCTACTGTTCTTCAATCCAATTTACCAAGCAATCTATGGATTCTATCCATAAATTCAAGATTATCCAAAATCCAGAAGCAGATACGAGACCAAAAATTCAAAATTAGCACGCCCGTAAATTTCAAACAAAAATGTGCAGAGAGATCAGACCAGCACAAGATTTGATGGTGTGGATCTTGAGGAGGAGGACGAGGACGCTGGCCAAATGGGTCATATCACCAGCTAACCTAAATATATTCATTTTGGATCAGATTTGGGAAGAGAAACTCTTGTAGGTTCCAAGAAGGAGCTTCTGCAAGTTTCATTTTTTCACGCAAGGTTCTGTTCCGCTCTCCTATTCGTGTTGCAGTGGAGCAGAAAAGACTTGAAACATGTCTGATTTGATTCTCGCCTTTTAAAGATTTGGCCGAATGCCTTGTGATAGATTTAGAATGGGGAAAGAAGAGAAAAGAAGGTGATTTCAAACGAGGAAGAGGAGGTGATTTCGAATGAGGAAAATAAGGTACGCTGTCTCTATTTTTGCCCCCTTCCTTAAGGGTATTTCAGACTTTTCTCAGATGGAATTTATTACAAAATGGTCCCACGGGACTTGAGAGTAATTTCAAATTTTCCTGGGACCATTTCTTCGTATATTTGCTTCCATGGGACTACAGTGTAATTCTCCCAAAATGAAATGGTTATGATGATTCAGAAATTAAGAAATATTTAAATCAAACACAACAAATTTGGTGTCATGATTCACTAAATTATAAACCCCCTATTTGCTCATCATTGAAAGCCAATGTTTCTTCTCTGATGATGACACTACGTGCCATGCCTCTAAATGCAAGAGATTTAGTGAACAAAGAGAACCAGCAACCACCACAGTACAATATGTCTTTGGTTAGGACAGTCTAGAAACAATATGACTTTGCATAATTGAAAACTTTTAAATTCTGTGTCGTATGAGTTTTGGTAAGAACATCAAATTCCTCCCTTAAACCAGTAACTGAGCATTTTCCTTCTCTATTTATGAAAAGGAAGCCCAATAACGAACTTCAAAGTTGACATTTATATTACCCAATTGTTAACTTGTTCAACTATCAACGTATAATGTATAACTGATCCTAAAATATCATATAATAAGAATGTTGATTTAAATTGCTCAAAAGATCATATATAATTCATGGAGAAAATGGTAGAAAATCGTCTGAGGTGGTACAGACAAGTCCAAAGACGACCATTAGGTATGCTGGTGAGGAAGGTCAATCAAGCAGTATGGAGCCCTCTAAAAAGAGGTAGAGGAAAATCGAAGTGAAGCCTCAATAAGATTATATAGTGGGATCTATTGGTTAATAATATACCTAAAGATTTAATTTTTCAATAGAGAACAATGATGTGATGCGATCTATATAGCCAACCTCACCTAATGAGATAAGACTTAATTATTGTTGTTTTCGTCATTTGATGTTTCTTGCAAATGGTAACTACTAAATAGCTTTTACTTGAGCAGCTTTTGTACAGGTAATTCAACTACTGATACTCATTCATTGCTATTGAATTCACAAGTAAAGAACAGGCTACCCCTTCAAGCTTCATGGGTATGGAAACTCAATGTACAACCTTTATGAAAGCTATATATATTTGTATGATTATGGAAAAGTTTTAATGGGTTGCATTAAAAAGTTTTGTTGGGTTGTTCAGATGATGTGACATGACATTGGGAGGTAACTTGAGAATTAAGAAGTTAGTATTACCCTTATTAAAAATTTATACTAGTAATAATATACTTGTGATATGATAAATAATGATTTTAAAATTTATACCAAAAAAAATAATGATTTTAAAATTACTGAGAGTTTAGACATTTTTTGTAAAATACCTTTTCTACGTTAGTGACATGCTTATGGAAGGACAGTGGAAGAGGCAATCAGTCTTCAGCTTACACATTCAACTTTGAGTTCATTTGGGATTTGCTTCAATTGTCCATATATGTTGATAAGTAAAATATTTGCATATTTATTTTCTTTTATATGATGATTTTATGAACGATATTTGAGCTTAATATAATAAATTTTGATGTAATTAATAAATAAATAATGTTTTTGGAATAAATGGTATTTAAAAAAATAATGTAAGAACTGTAGCAACTGACAGATACTGTAGCTGTTGCTGACAGTCACTGTAGCAGCCGTCAGATAACTATAGCAGTACTGTAGCACGCGGTTTTTTCCCCTATAAATAGAGATCAAGGCCAAGCTCAAAGGGGGAGGAGAGGAAGAGAATCAGAGATCCTTCTCTAACAATAAGAGGTCCTTCTCTGACAAAGAGAAATCTTTTCTGTGACAGTTCTGAATAAATTGTGTTATTTTCTAGATTTAATTTCATACATTTGGAAGGCTTAGGATTGTATTACATTTTGCATGCCTCCATCTTAGAAGGCTTAGGATTGTATCACATTTTGCATGCCGCCTACATGGAATGTTTTACCTCCTAAATAGACAGCTAGATTTCTCCATTTTTCATGCATCTTTTGGTTGTATATTTATGTTTGAGAATTTAATATTCAAGTTTATGCAGTATTTTTGAGGTTTTCATTCAAGCTTTATGTAATGTTAATTTATTTTTGTTTTGTTTTTAATTTCATCATGTGCTAAACTTCCATTTTCCTAGGGTGATGACGTAGCTTACTAATGATGGATTTAACCTTAACTTATTAAATCTAGTTTGAATTTCTCCTTCATGATTGAATTTTAATTATTATTCTTAATGTTTTTTATTGACTGGCTATCTTTTAAATGATTTCAATATACATGTTGAGACCGGAAGGAGATGCATGTGTATCGATCCTATAATTAAAACCATGACTTGCATATGAAATAGGAATATATTCATATGAGTTGTGTAATTTTACTGAGTTCCATAAATCTTAATGCATAATTAATTGCTTAAATTCATATAGGAATATATTGGATTAGCAATTAATTATAGAATTGCTTGACCTTGGAAGAGGTTAGTAATTAAATTAGGGAAACTCGACTATCAATCATGTAGAATAGATTGGGCTATAATAGATAAATGATTCAATCCGAAATTTGTTAAATGAAATCTAATCACTAGGACTTTTTCTCATAATTTTTTTATATCATTTGCATTCATATTTAATCGATCATCTTTTATTTCGTACTCTTAATCACTAATTAATCGATCGATTGAATAGAGTTAAAATTACTCATTTTGGTACTTAGTGATCAATCTTTATGGGAATGGTAATCTACTTACTTCTATATTACTTGATTACGACATTGTATACTTACACTATTTAATTGATCATCTACACTCATAACACATGTGTGTTTCTTCATTGTAAATTTCAAGTAAGTGATCAGCCAACTCTTATTTTGCATATGGATTTTGGCACTCATGAATTAAACTGGCATCTGCACTAATCCTCTTTTTCCATTTCAATGGTTTTATTTTTATGTTTTGTATAATTGAATATGTTATATATGCCGTTCAAAAAAAAAAGTTATATATGGGGCTGATTAAGCAAGTTATTTCTGAAAAAGTAAAGCAGAGGTCATCATCCACCAAGTTGGAAAACACTGATTCACTAAAAAAGGGATAGATGAATCTCAAGGTACAAGTATTTTACTTTTGCAGTGGTTTTTTGGTCATGTTGTTCAATGAGCCAGGAAGTAAGAAAAAGCTTTTATGCCAGAACGGTTCACATTTCGACTCTGCTTTTCCATTGTAGCGTCTTGATTGCTTCAAATAATTAAAATATGGAGTCATTCTCTTTATTTTCTCACATAATTTTTCTCCATATATTTTCTTTTTATCATTTTTTCATTGTTACATATTTCTTAATTATTCATAAATAAGTACACATTTTAAAAAAAATATTTTCACATATTTATTATTTTTTAGTAGATTTAATTGTTTCCTTCAATAACATAATCTGGTTAAAAATGCTGCTTTTGAGATGGGAGCTTTTAAAGCTCCTGGTCCCGATGGTTTAAATCCTCACTTTTTTCATACCCAGTGGAACATAATTGGCCAAAAGATGGAAGACCTGGTGGCCAAGATTTTTGAAAACCTTGAGGTCATCCAGGACATTAACCATACGAACATCACCCTTATCCCTAAGGTTGATCATCCGTCTTCCATGAAAGATTTTAGACCTATATCCCTCTGCAATGTAAGCTACAAAATTGTCAGCAAAATTATTGCCACCCGCTTTAAGCGTGTCATGAATCATCTGGTTGCTGAAAACCAATATAGCTTTATTGCTGAAAGGCAGGCGGTGGATAACATCATTATTGCCCAAGAGGCTATCCATTCCATGAGATACAAGAAAGGGAAGAAGGGTTATATTGCCGTGAAAGTGGATATGGAAAAGGCTTTTGACCGTCTTGACTGGCGCTTTCTTGAATTCACTCTTAACAGCTTGGGTTTGGGTTCTGTTTTTGTCAAGCTGATTATGTCCTGTATTTCGTCCCCTACCATGAGCATTATTTGGAATGGAGTGGCCTCTGAGCGATTCCAGCCTTCTAGAGGGGTGAGACAAGGCGACCCTTTGAGCCCATATCATAAGGTGAAATTGAAGCTAGCTAACTGGAAAGGTAAATTTCTGAGTATGGCGGGTCGTTCGACTCTCATCAAGTCTGTCCTTTCGGCAATCCCTCAATACCAGATGCAATCAACTCTTGTTCCTAAAGGGGTGTTAGCTATGATTGAAAAGCTCAGCTGTGATTTCTTCTGGAACCAGCATGATGAATCCAAGAAACTGCACCTACTTTCATGGGATGTTCTTAAAAGGAGAAAGTGCGAAGGTGGTTTGGGAATAAAAGATTTGCATTGCCAAAATAAAGCTTTTCTTATGAAATTGTGCTGGGGTCTTATCAAAAAGCCGGAGGCCTTTTGGGTGAAATGTCTTCGAGCGAAATACTCTTGCGGATCTTCTGTTTTTCCGTAGATTCAGAGGTGGCGCAAGCAGTCGGCGGTTTGGTGTGGAATTGTGACCGTCTGGGAGGACTTCTTAAGGGGCCTTGGCAAACGCCTTAGAAGTGGCCAAAATACGCTTGCTTGGCAGGAATGCTGGACTTCAATGGACAAGCCTCTCCAATTCTTTATTGATAAAACAGTCATCTTGTTGATTTGAGTGCTAAGGTTCGTTCCTTTATGGCTCCTTCAGGTCAATGGGATAGAACTAAATGGGAATCCTTCCTTCCAAATTGGGTGGTGGATAAAATAATGTTGATTCCGCCACCTTTGGGCATTGATGAGGATACTATTTGTTGGCGGCATGCTCCTGATGGGAACTTCAGTGTAAAATCAGCTTATGACGCAATCTATCATCAGTACATCCATAGTCACCAACGTCACTGGCAGACGCTATGGCGCTGGGGGATTCCTGAACGAATCAAATTCTTTCTGTGGCAAGTATTCCATGATAGGCTTCCTACCAATGAGGTCAGAGCGAGACACAATCCGAGAGCCTCAAACACCTGTCCTTTTCTGTGTGGTAGTGTGGAGAGCACACTACATATTTTGAGAGATTGTGAGCAAGCTCGGAGAGTGTGGTCTGTTTTAACTAACCCTCTATATTATAATATATTTTTCGCTGGTAATTTGCAGGATTGGCTCAATTGGAACTTGCAACACTCACCAGGCAGCAATAGGATGGCCAGATGGACTTGGCAAAATGTTTTCAGTACCGCTTGCTGGATATTATGGAAAAATCGTTGTTGCCAAGCTTTCGAAGGGTCATCGGATAGCCCGAAAGAGATTGTTCACAGATGTATTTATCATCTTTCGGAAGGTGTGCAGAACGGAAAATTTCGACATCAGATTTTCCAGATACCAGAGCGAGGCGTGCTTCAATGGCAACCTCCTGATCCAGGTGTTTATCGTTTAGATGTTGATGGTTCAGTTATCGGGGACGGCCAGGCTGCTTGTGGAGGTGTTATCCGTGATTGCCAGGGGAATTGGATTCGTGGTTTTCAACATAAGTTAGGAGTTTCTTTCCCAACTGCTGCAGAAATCCATGCAATCCGTTGTGGCCTTCTTTTGTGTAAACAGTTGGGGCTAAAGAAAATCAGGGTTTTCACAGACTCATTACAGGCAGTCCATTTATTATCCACTCATTGTGATTCGGATCATCCATTATATGATGCTCTCTTACAAACCAGATCTCTCGTTTATAGTGACTGGGAGGTTGAAATTTCCCATGCTCACAGGGAAAGCCTGCGCTGTGCGGATTATCTTGCTAAGAAGGCTCACATGATTCCGTAGGAACACGAGGAACTTGGGTTTTCCCCAATGGAATGCTTTCATTTTTTTGCTTTGGATTGTGGCTTTTTAGCTCAAGATCACCTTGTAGGTCCTAGCCTATAGTAGTTTCCATTTTCAAGCTTTGCTTGCCGTTGTATCAAAAAAAAAATAACATAATCTGGTTAAAAAGTTCTTATATACATGGACGCGTGGAGTATATGATAAAATTAGGTAATATGGCACATTCAGAAGCTCATTATTCGAGACCTATCTAAATAATTTCGTCAATTATTATAATTGATTTTATTAAAGAACTAGGGGCATTAAACACATGAAAGCTGCTAATAATCATTTATTAAAACCATACAACTGGATTTATTTTAAGCACAATTATTGCATGCATAAAAATTTTAAAAAGCCGTATTGCTCAGTAATTATGAACAGTACGTGATTTAGATCAAATGTAGATAGCACACTAGCTACAGTTTATCATCAGAGTACAAGATGAAGGAAGAAAATTGACCAAGACATAAATGAAAAGTTGCTGGTGTGGTGTGATGCACTAAATTATCATACCCCCTTGCCCTAATGATATAGAGAAGGGATAAAGATGAAATGGACAAACTGAGTAGTACTTGAACTAATATTGGAGTAAGGTTGCTTTTGTAGTTGCTGGTGTGGTGTGATGCACTAAATTATCACACCCCCTTGCCCTAATGTTTGGAGTAACGATTAGAGTATTTAAAAGTAACTTCTCAATCGTGATTTACGGTATACGAAATAAATATGTGAGAGCAGTGTTGTCTCAACTTATATGCATAATCACTTATAAGCCTTTTAAAAAGTATCCCAAACAAGCACATAGTTGAGCTAACTATAGTTACATACACCTGGCATATTAACAGTGACTCCAATACGGGTGACTCCATTTACTATTTGTGAAGACTATCTCCGATCATCGTACAGCTGGCAATGCCAAATTAGGATCGAAGTAATACTCCTTTCATCACTATTAAAGAAGATAGAATGTATGTATGTGTGTGTAAACGGATCTTTGTGCATTTTGAAACAAAAAACTAAGATGGCTTCTGTTTCTTCAGGCTCGGGCTGCAAGAAAGTATTATGTGTTTATCAACTATATGATAGGATTTATTTTAACCAAAGAATCTTGCAACATTTTTGGTAAATGTTTTTGCACATTTTATGGATAATCTAAAACAATAATAACCTCACACAGAATATAGTTGTCAAGTTTCAAAAATAAATATTGGTTTTTTTGCCCTTTTGATTTAAACCTCCACTAATCTGTTTTTTGATGTCTTTGCTTAAAATCATTTCCTTCATGACTGCTTTTTGACTTGGTGCAGTCAGTAGATAGTTTTTTCAGAGAAGTTTTGCAATCCGATGAGCTAGGAAGGAGTATAGGACTGAAATAGTCATATTGTTTCTTAGTTTCAGATGAAATGCGAAAAATAATTTGAAAGTCCAGAAACACAATAGTAGGTCCTCAATACTTTATGCTTTTTTTATTCAGACAATTTCTTCCGTTTCTATGAACTTTTTTCCTTTCTTTGACATGCTTTCTTCTTTTCCTCTGCTGTTAAAAGAAGTCTATTGAGTTAGCTTGTGTGGCTTTGTAATTTAAACTCTAAATTTGTTTTTTCAATGTCAATGAAAAGGCTAATCTTCAAAATCTTATTAACTTCAAATGTAGGTTGTGAAGAGACATTGATTGAAACATGCCAGACCAGACTAGATCAGGCTTTAGGCTTAACAGACCAGGCATGCAAGTGGCTTTTTTCCCCCCAACCTAAGCCTAAGGTATACAATGGTCTAGCTTGAAGCCTGTTAAAAAAACATGCATTTTTCAAACCTTCAAAAGGCTAATAAATCAAAGTGCTAAATAGATCAAACACAAGTTTTTGTTAGAAAATAGGCTTAGACTTTCAAATAGGCAAAAAAAAAAAGCCGAAAATAGGCCATAATTAAATAAATCAATCCAAAATTACAATAACTCAATTCAAGTTATCCAAAATATATAATAAAAATATGATATAAATATTATATATAGAATATAAATATAATTTTATTTTTTTAATGTGTAAACAGACTATGCTTGAAGGCTTACAAGCTATATTTTAACAAAACAGATTTGGCCTTTTTTTAAAATATACTAGGCCTAGCCAGGCCCTAAACAGACCAGGTCACAGGCCCTTGACAGGTTGCTTGGCGTATGTTAATTTATGATTTAATATTTAGATTGATAATTTTTTTTTTCATTTTTATGATCATTTTGATTTTCTTTTTAATTTTAATGTATATAAATCAAGTATTTAACACTTACCACAATTATTGCACATATAAGTTTTGTGTTAACACCCATTTCCATTTTGATATGTGCAGGGCAATAATGAACAAGTTCTATAGGCAAACAGAAAAGTACAGTTACACTAATAATAAGTATTTGTTTACAGAAAATCATTAACAGAGCAGAAATCGATAATAATGACCAATATGTACAGAATGTTCCAAAACTATTTCACATACAGACTATATACAACCACTGTATTCATCTTAGGAAACGTGCCCGTCAGTTTCCCTTCTCTACATCCTTGGCTTTTGAGCCATTGGCACCCGCTAAGACATTTGGATTAGAAAAAGGTGTGAGATTCCAAGGAATCTCAGTAGAAACATACGATCAACACATAAAATGCGAAAATTAAATATGCAATGCACCGTATCAAGTAAAATGAAAACTCATAATCCGTGTGTGTACATAAAATTCAGGGCCAACTAACCCGTTGAAACCCCTACATGTACCTCAGCTGAGTCCTTGACTACAGCTAGCTAAGACTAGTCACTACTACAGAATTAGGATATAACCACCCTCAAGGACGTCCCAAATTTAAAATTGGGTGGTTAAAAAAGGAGGCGGTGGCAATTTCACAATTATATGTATGCAGGGAAACCTTAAAGCGTCCCAAATTTGAACTTGGGATGTCTAAAGTTCTTCCAGGCGTGAAATATAAATTTTGTAAATTTTTTTAGTGCCAGGAGCTGGGTTTAGACATTTTGGGACGCCTAAAGTCTTGGTTTAGGCATCCCAAAATCATTTAGTGCATGTCAGACACTTGTTGACATGCGTCTTCTCAATCTTCACTCCCATTCCCTCCTTTTTTGACCAAAATTGCTTTACTCTTCTTCCTCCCCCTCCTTGCTTGTCCGTCGGCCTAGCTCTTTCTTTCTTCAACTCCTCCCTTCTTCAACTACTCTTTCTTTCTTCAACTCCTCCCTCCTCCACTTGAAATCCATTAAAGGACGCACGCACCAGGCCACCCTTCTGCAACTTCACCTCCTCAACAGTGTAGGTTTTTGCTCTCCTCCACCTCCTTCCTTCCATTGTCGTCCACACCTCCACACCACCATGGTTCTTTGCTTTCTCCATCCTCTGGTGTACCTCCCCACCGTGCATACACCTCTGATCTCCAACGTCTTCTCACTACCTCTCCAGCATACATAGCAGTCGGAGCCCCCTTGATCAGGTTAGTTTATTTTTCTTCTTTTTTTGTAACAGAATGGTATATTTTCTTTTTGAAATATAAATTTACTTGAATAAATTAAAGTAAAACTTGCAATGTGAAAAGCCTAGGCAATAGGAAATATCACGTTAATTGTGCTTATATATTGCTTATATTGATATGGTTGAGATTAGCCTGGTGTGTTTGGTGTGCTTATATTGCTTAAATTGTATTCAGGAACTCCACTGCAATGGTTTATTTTCTTTTTGAAATATAAATTTACTTGAATGAGTAGGGGTTATTTTAATTTTAATCAAATCACCCTTTTTTTGAGGATTTTATAACAAAACTGCAACTACATATATGTATATGTTCTATCTTCATGTCTTCGTTTGTCATCTTTGGGAAAAAAATTATTCTATTTTATATAGAAAATTATTATATGGACTCATGTTTTGCATAGAACTTAAAATAAGATACTATTCATGGTTTTAATTATTTTTTTTCATACACAGCCATTCCATGTAATTTAAAGGCAATGTATATATATTATTATAAATAAATGGAGCTTTTGAATGATTTTGATAAAATTAACAACAATTAAACAAATTGGTAACGTTATTAATGTAGTTTCCTTAATATAATAATATAGTAAGTAGTATGATTATTATTCGTGTAGTGGAGAGATATGATTGCTTGAAATTTTAAGATGTCTTACTTTTAAGGGGAAATGCTGTCCAAATTTTTGTTGAAAAATGTGAAAAAAGGAAATCCCATCATATGTCGTTGACAATTGTACTAAACGTGTGAATGTTATTGGGAATGCCTTAGGTGGTAACAAAATGGATCATAATTAGATGAATGCTTTGAGAACTAGTAAAGAATATGAGAAAGGGGTGGAAGAATTTATTGAATTCGCTAAAAAGAATGCTCCTGCAAAAAATGGGAAGTATTTTTGTCCTTGTGTCAATTGTTTGAATGAGAGTCGACGGGATGTTGATGTCATAAAAGATCACCTACTTTGTGATGGAATAAATCTGTGATACACAAGGTGAGGAAGTAACGGATTGTCCGTCGCACAAGAAGGAAGATGTGGATATCATAAATGAAGATAGAATCGAGAAAATGATTCACGATGTTGAGGTAGAATCCTTTGCACAGTCGCAAGAGTATGACAGCCTGCGGAGTGATGCAGAGACACCATTGTACCATGGGAGTAAGTACACGTGGCTGACGGGAACATTACATTTGGTTAACTTAAAGGCAACTTGTGGGTGGACCGATAGTAGTTTCACATTGCTGCTTGAACTATTGTGTGATATGTTTCCAGAGGATAATGTACTTCCAAATCGTATGTATGAGGCCAAGAAAATCCTGTCTACGATGGATATGGAGTATAAAAAGATACATGATTGTCCTAATGACTGCGTACTGTACAGAAATGAGTATGGAGGTCTTAGTGAGTATCCTAAGTGTAAAAATGCACGATACAAAGTGAAAAAAGATGGTGGTTGTGGCGATATGACAAGTAAAAGGCAACATTTAAAGGTTATGTGGTATCTTCCAATAATACCACGTTTTAAACGTTTGTTTGCGACTGCAACAAAGGCGAAGAAGTTGAGATGGCACTCTGATGAGAGAATATCTTATGGGAAATATCTTCGGCACCCAGCTGACTCTCCACAATGGCAAAAAATAGATGAAATGTTCCCTCAATTTGGCAGCCAGCCGAGAAACCTTCGGCTTGGGCTTTGTACAGATGGCATCAATCCGTACAGAACTCTTACTAGCACACATAGTGCGTGGCCGGTTCTCCTTGTAATATACAACTTGCCTCCCTGGCTATATATGAAACGTAAGTATATGATGCTATCTATGATGATTTCTGGACTAAAACAGCCAGGGAACGATATTGATGTCTATTTGGCGCCTTTAATTGAGGACTTGAAGTTGTGGGAGGAAGGCATAGATGTGTTTGATTCTTATAAGAAGGAGTCTTTCAAGCTACGTGCAATGATTTTCACAATGATAAACGACTTCCCTGCGTACGGAAACTTGTCAGGGTACAGCGTGAAGGGTCATAAAGCATGCCCAATATGTGAAGCAGACACACACTTCCAACAACTAAAGCATGGAAGAAAAACTGTCTACCTTGGCCACAGGAGGTTTCTTCATCGGTTCCACCCGTATCGTAGGCTAAGAAAGCGTTTTAACGGCTTACCGGAGCATGGAATGGCTCCAAAGTCATTAACCGGAGAGGAAGTTTACAATCGAGTGGAACGTATCAAAGTTACTTTTGGTAAGAATCAGAGGATTGCGGGTGAGAAGAACATATGGAAAAAGAGATCCATTTTCTTTGATCTTCCATATTGGCGTTCGCTTGACGTGAGACACAGTATTAATGTGATGCATGTGGAGAAGAATGTTTGTGATAGCCTTATCAGTACGCTTTTACACATACCAGGGAAGACTAAGGATGGGATTAGTGCCAGATTAGACCTTGTTGATATCAGAATAAGAGAACTGTTACATTCACAACTAAGAGATGATGGTAGGAGGGCATACATGTAGCCAGCAGTGCATACACTATCAAAAGTAGAGAAAAGAAGTTTGTGTGGGTGTTTGCATGAAATTAAGGTGCTGCAAGGGTATTCCTCGAATGTGAGAAGATGTGTCTTAATGGATGATTTGAAGTTAGTGGGAATGAAGTCCCATGATTATCATGTGTTGATACAACAACTATTACCGGTAGCTATTAGAAGCATAATGAAAGATGAAGTACAAACCACTATAACAAGATTGTGCATTTTCTTCAATGCTATATGTAACAAAGTCATTGACACTGAAAAGTTGGATGAACTGGAAAATGAGGGTTACATTATTTTGTCACAACTAGACATGCATTTTCCTCCTTCATTTTTTGATATAATGGTACATTTGGTAAGGGAGGTAAGGCTCTGCGGTCTAGTTTACCTGAGGTGGATGTACCCTTTCGAGCTATACATGAAGATCTTAAAAGGGTATTCTAAAAATCCTTATCGACCAGAAGCCTCAATAGTAGAAAGATATGTAGTTGAGGAGGCTATGGAGTTTTGCAAAGATTATATGTCAGGGAAGAAAGAACAATCTTGGCATGAAGAGGGGAGAAGTAAGGGAACACGAGGACTGAAAGTGAAGAATGTTCCTCGTGAAGAGGTGTTGCAAGCCTACTTGTATATCCTGAATAATATGGAAGAAGTTCAATGTAACGCCCCAAATTTCAATTAAAGGCTTATGGTAATTATTGAGGATAATTATCGAATTAAAGTGGAATAATTATGTATTTGGTGGTAGTATTAATTAATATGCCATAATTATTGGGAAAATTGAAAGAATGGCTCTAAATTAGTGATCAATAGAAGAGATTAATTACTAATTAAGAGGGTATGAAATGTGAAATTAAATTGGCTAATTGGTGATTTATTGTGTGTGAGCCAATAGAAAGGTGACATGTGACAAGGTTGTGGGTGTGTGTGAAGGGAGAAAAGTCAAATGAATATTTTAGTGTTTCTCTCTCCTCTCTTCCCTCTTTGTACGCTGGACATGTATGGGAGGGGAAGGAATTGTCATCATTTTCCTCCTTCATCTCCTTCACTCACCTCTCTCCTTCTCTCTCTAAATTCCAGCGCCATTGTTGCCAAGAAGGGAAGGAATAAAAGCTTGAAAAGGTAAGGGCTAATGATCTCTAATGCTCAAACTTCCTTCTATAAAGTTGTTCCTTGGAGTGAGAGCTTCATTTTGATGGTTGTAATGTATTCATTGGTGTTAGTTTGTGATCTCAAGAGATTATGAAAGATGGAGAATTGAAAAGTCACTTTGAGAAAGTTAAAGAGGTAAGTGAAACCTATCTACCCATCTAAGTTTTATGCCATTTGAGGTAGCTTTGAATTTCTGGGATTTATTGGCCATTTTCAAAAATGAGTGTCATTGGTCATTTGGCATGTTAAAGTTATAGAAATGGTATATTTGGAATGTGTATGGATAGATAGGATTGATTGGGAAAGAAATGAGTGAGATTGGAAAGTTTGGAAAGTTAGTGTTTAGTGTGGCCATGGACCAAAGCATGCTAATGTAGTGGAAATTAGGTTTTTTAAATGGTTTTATTGGATTCCTTGAGTGTTTTAGTGTAAGGAATAGGCTTGATTGTTGATTTTGGAGCCATTGGACACTTTGGTAGAAAATTGGAAATGCTGCCATTGAAAGTCTATTCTGGGCATTCGGTTTGTATTGGCGTTTTGAATGAACAAATTATTTCAAAAAATTGTTAAACTTTCCAGTCTTAAAGTTCACATCCCAAGTTTCAAAATGTATATATATTTTGTGTCATTTCGTTTATTATTCTGTGAGTTATGGTTGTCCAAAGTTTGGGATTGAAACAGAACTCTGTTTTGGGGTAGTGATGCGTTTTGTGTAATTCTGGGATTTGTAGGGTGATTTCCAGTATTGGTCCATATTTTTCTGGTAAATATCACTTAAATAGCTTTCAATGGGGTTTAGGATCACCTTATTTAGATTTTTCTAGAATTAGTTATGAATTTCCGAAGTTGCCTTGGCTGCAGTAAAAAGGTTTCTGTGCGTGTTTTGGCCGCAGCCAGAAATTCTTGGCTGCAGCCAGAAACTTCTGTGCGTGTTTTGGCCGCAGCCAGAGGTTTCTTGGCTGTAGCCAACCCCCTGTTTTCAGCACCTTGGGATTTTAAAAAGTGGTTTCCAACCCGGTGTTTCCCAATCCTTTAGGGCATTTATTAGAGCCAATTGTAGCTTCTTAAGAGTCATTATTGATAACCAAATCTAAGTGTTGAAGAGTCAATTGAGTATTGGAATAGATAATAATGCTTCGTCCTTAATTATGACTTTAGAATTTGATATCTGCCCGGAGAATAGAAGGTATGTGCCTACTCAAGGAAGGAAAGACAAAGGTAGTAACACTTTATCCTATATCATGTGTATTACATTGCTTGTTTGCATTAGTCATCGATTACAGTGAAAGTGAAGGGGACGTGGTGAAAGCCCAGACTCGATTACAGTGAAAGTGAAGGGGACGTGGCGAAAGCCCGAACTCGGATATAGATAAAGTGAAGGGGGCGTGGCGTAAGCCAGACCTCGTATATAGTGAAGGGAACGTGGCGAAAGCCCGGTCTCGAATATTGATTGCTGCATTGTGATATATGTGACTTGCTTTTTATATATACATCATATAAATAAACTTTTGCTACTAGGATTCTCTAGAATATCATTCTTTCCAAATAACATTTTTAGACAGGGCAAGTGGATCGAAAGGCAAGCAAGTGGATAAGGGCGATTAGGGCTGCCAGCGATAGTCTTAGTTTAATATTTTGGTTGTATATCGAATTGGTTATCATTTTGGATCAATGTAAATATATTGTATATATCATAGTACTATAGTTTTGTGTAATCCCCAGTATGGATACTGAGATGGGTGATGATGCCCTGAACAATATTTTGGATTAAATGTTATTATCCTGGGTGAACGTCGGGAATTGTACTGATACTCTGATATTTTATATGTAACAGACCAAACAGGCCATTTGTTTTAATGAATGGAGATCCAGTTGAACAGTTTCCGCAAAAATTTTTTAATTGTTCCGGATTTCTCATTCGATTATTAAATGTGATTAAACACTAATCCCAGCCTGATTATCGAAGGGGGTTACATTCAACCTTACATAGATGAACACAGAAAGACTTTGAAGAATAAGAATCCAAGGAAGAATGACATGCAGATTGCTATTGAGAAAAACAAGACAGTCATGTAGTGGTTCGAGGAAAAGATTTTGCACGAGACCGGTGTGTCTGAGACAATCGAGTGGCTAGCTTGGGGGCCTTCGTTTCAGGTCATTACTTGGACCGGTTATGATATAAATGGCTATTCTTTCTATACAAAAGGGCAAGATGACAGAAGTACCATGCAAAATAGTGGGGTCATGGTAGAAGCTGAAGCTATGCACTTTTCCAGTTCGAGAGACAAAAACCCCATATTAGCGTCTATGGCCTATTATGGAGTTATAGAAGAAATATGGGAGATGACATACAACAAGTTCAAAGTTGCTTTATTCAAATGTAAGTGGGTTAGCAATAATGCTGTGGTAATAGATAAACAATTTGGATTTGTCTCAGTCGATCTTTGAAGAGTTGGCTATAGAAATGAGCCCTTCATTTTAGCAAGCCAGGCAAAACAAGTGTTTTATGTCACCGATCCTGCGAGCAAAAACATGTCTATTGTCCTTAAAAGTAAAAAACAGAAGTATGGTGATCCGACCTTCAACCTTGATGACACACCATCTTTCACAACAACTCCACCTCGAACAAATGAAGTAGAATTGGTAGATGATGACGAATATGCTGTAAGAAATTACCATGGTGAAGGACTATGGTAAACAATATAGAGTAAGACCTTAATTTATAAACGAGAACTGTGTGTTTTTTCTATTTTACTTCCTGCTTAGTTTATTTCATTTTTATTGCAATTTATTTACGTTTCTGATGATGCTTTTTGTGTTAACAGGAATATGGACAACTCTAGTGATGACGAAAGGTGTAGAGATGACGAAATCCCTAGCAATGATGAAAGGCCTAGAGATGAACTCATTGCAAGAAGGACGGTTAGAGGCTGTACAAAGATGGGAGCATGGGTTGCACGTCATGAACATCAACAGGAGAGGCTGCATATAGACTTCGATGACAATCTGAATCCAGTTGGTCTTGAGGAAGACCACTTCATTAGCTAAGTAGGGTTTTTGGGTCGAAGAAAAGTGTGCATTACCTACGATAATTGGAGATTGGTTCCCCCAAAAACAAAAGACATGATTTGGCAGCAACTTTTGGTATATAAGTTTTGATGCATCTATGGTAATTGTAGCTTTATTCTTATTGTTTCAAATATAATAATCTTATGTTTTACCTTGCAGCAAACATATGATGTCCCAGACACCAGGGAGATGTATAGGCACTGGATGGATGAGGTTCGTGTACGATGGAAAGGTTTCAAGAACAAGCTAACAGCAAGGTGCATTCGAGGGGCCCTTATGGGTCAGGATCCATGTACACATTATTCGTATTTGTCTCCAGAGGACTGGAGGTTGTTTGCGGCATCACGGGCAGATCCTGAGTTTTTGGTAAGATTTCTGTCATCATGATATAGAGCTTTTAATTTTCATATACTTGATATCGTTGATTTATTTTTTGTTGTTTTTCATTCATATAAATTAAGTGCAGTAAATGCACAGAGGCAATCAGAAAATAAATATCAACATTACATGTCTCGTGGTGGATATCAGAAACTTGAGCAGTAAATGGTGCAAGAAGAGTTAGAGAAAATGAAGGAAGCAGCGGAATCTAATCCTAGCATTGTTATCCAGGCACCGGCACCTCCTCCACATCACAAAAAATGGAAAGCAGGGAGGATTAAGGCTGGGAAGTACATAAATCCAATTGTTACTAAGGTTGCTGCAAGGATTGTAAGTAGTTATACCATAAGTACCTAATTTTTTGCATATCACGAGTGGTTTCGATACATTTACGATAAACTGTATGCTACAGGATGAACTGGAAGATCAGAGTAGCCAAGGTTCATTCAATCAAAGTAGACGGATGGATATCTTGTCAACGGCTATTAGGAAGGTAGATGACCTTGGTCGTGTTTGAGGAGAGACACGAGGAGTTAGTGCCGCGAGGTATTTTAGACGAGACTCTCGTTATTCGTCACAAGCTGGACCTAGTAAGGACCTTGTGGGCAAGATTTGAGAGGACCTCGAATGAGAGATCGAGGCCAACCTCCGCGACAAGCTCCGACAAAAGTTGTTGCCAGAGCTTCAACTGAAATGGCAAAGATGTTCGAAGCGCAAAGGGCAAGGGACGAGCATAGAACTCAGGAATCCCCGGCCTTCAATAGCACCAGAGGAAGTTACAACCCTCTGGAGGAACCACTTGGCGACCCTTCTCCCACTCCAGTGTCGGGAGACCCTTCCACCCTCTATTTGGATGATCCACTGTTGCGTGTTGTTGCTGACGCTCTCGTTCACACACGTGCTACCACCCGCCATCATCAGCAAATTCCATAGGATTTTCGTAGGGTGAATGTGACAAGTGTTAGAAAGGGGGAAGAAGGTACAGCCATCCTTGTTCCTGATCCAGAGGTACGAATGTTAGGTCAAGCGATAGGATCTTTCATCCTTTGGCCTCACAATCTTATTGGTTCAGACGTAACACCTCCAATGGTAGGAATTACCTTACTATTACTGAAAATCTGTTGCTATCCTAATAACAATTTGTTTTTTGATATTCTAAAAGGATGACAAAGATGCGAGGAAATGACCCTACTTAGCACGGCTGTAACAGATCTACAAGGGCATTAAACAGATTGACCTGAAGATGCCTCCAAGGATTATGGGCCTTACATTGGAGTATCCCTACATGATTGACAATACAGATCTCAAGCAGTTTATCAGGTTGGAAGAGATAGATGCAGGCTGGGTGAAATTTACAGTCCGGTAAGTTTTTTTTTTCAATTTTCCCATAGAATTCATTTAGTGGTTTTTTGATTTCATACATTAAATAATTCATTCCTTATTTTAATTCTATTATAGCACCTTCCACGGTCTCTGCACAAACATGGAAAGACGTGATTGGTATGGATTCTTATGCTCTGCGAATACGACAGGGGATACTTGTACTGTGGCTTATAGGACTCACTATGTCAGCTACGCAATGAGAGAGACCAAACTTCATTGTTATCTAGCACCCATTGTTCAATGGTTCGTATTTTCATTTTGTCAATTTAATAAGTTTAATAAATAATTATCTTGCCATTAACTTCATTTTAATGTGTACATGTTGTTAAAGTTACCACTGGAGTTTGTGTGTTATATGTCCTCGCCACAACATAGTCTATTGGTTTGATCCCTTGAGTAAAAAGCCAGATAAAGATACAAAATCCGTCTTCGACACGTAAGTTATTTTGTTTGTATTTCATTGACTCTTAAAAAAATGAATAGTTCTAATTTCTGTTCATTTTGATTTTCATGATAGTGCTTGTCAAACATATAGAGTCCTAGGCGGGTTACGCGAGGGTACAGTTGTTAAAAAGCCAAAGTGGTTTTATCCGATAGTAAGTAGTTTCGATCCTAATTGTTTCATTGACGGTCCTTTTAGACATAGCTTTATTGATTTTAACAGCCAATTGCATGCCTTTGATTTAAAGTGCCCTCGGCAACCTAACAACACTGAATGTGGATATTATGTTATACTTTATATGTATAACATCACTCAAAGTGGAATTACTAGCGATTTTGAAAAGGTAATCGCTTCTTCATTCTCAAATGATAATATTTTTGGTGTTCTAATCAAAATGCTAATTAATTCATTTACTTGAGATTCATTTCATCAAAGCTTACTTTCTAATTTTCAAATTTTTGATAATGAAGATGCCTACATATGTGAAGACCTTGATTTGATCAGAGATCTTTTGGCTAGACATCTTCTTCAACATATAGAGCAGTAAAATTTTTATTTATATCAGTTTGTAGTTGTGTGATGAAAGCGTTTTGACACTTTTTGGTTATTATTGTTGATATATATAGTAGTAGATTGTATGAGTTGTTATTGTATGTATATATAGTAAAGATTGTAGTGCTGGATGTCCTTACGATTTTGTAACAGACATTGTGGTTTATGAATCCATCTTCTATTCTGTTTCTCCAGTTTGAATTCGCTAGGTAATACAGAATATAAATGATGGTATAAAAAAAACCTAACCTTTAGACGTCCCATTTTTTTGGGACGTCTTTTCTTACAATATACTACGCCCCCAACATATACGTCCCCCCGTTTTTAGACGTTAAAGGTGCCAAATTTGGGACGTTATAGCCCCTTTTTGTAGTAGTGGTTATCAAAAATAACTTGTGAACGAAGTGCTGTTAGCTTGTCATTACTAACATATTGTACTATGCAATGTGGTCCAGGTTTGATAACTTGTCAGAAGGTTGGGATGGAGGATTAGCTACTATGTGTATTGAAGATTCACTTTCATTGCAATGCACTATCCAAATGATGTCAATTGGAAGACCTGAAATGAACTCCACAAAGTATAAGGGTATGATAATCGGGGAGGGACAAGTTTTTGCCAATGCAGATGGATTTCGGCAAATATTATACAAGTATGGCATTACACACAAATTTACATATAAATATGTCAAAAACAACTAACAAAAGATCATTGTCAAATGCATGGTTGATGGTTGTATATGGTACTTAGGAGCATACTCAATGAGAGAACGGCAAGATACTGAATTCCTAACTATAAGAACATTAAAAGGTGACCACAAACATGATGCATAGGATAATCTACTTGCACCTTACTTGAAGAGATCCAAATTAACATCATCAGTAATTGCAGACAGTTTGAGGTGTAAAATAGACAAGAATGCAAATGAGATTATGAGAGATATGTATAGAGATTATGGGGTGCGTCTAAATTATAGTCAAGCATACAGGGGAAAAGAAAGTGCATTGATATAAATACATGGCTACATTAAAGATTCATACGACTGTTCCTTGGATATGTGATAGGCTAGTAGAGACCGATCCAGTCACAGTAGCCTGATGTGAATTCTCTGAGGGTGACAAATTTGAGAGGTTATTTATTGCTTATGGATGCTAGATTAAAGGCTTCTTATAAGAGTGTCAAGGCATATTATATATAGATGGATGTCACCTCAGTAGTCCTTACAAGGGAACATTAGTTTCAACTAATGCGTATGATGCTGATGATCAATTGTTTCCCTTGGCATTGGTTTTAGCTAAAGTAGTAGTTTAAACTTACTTGTTACTGTCATCTTATTACACCGTGTTGTACACTACTCAAATAAGATATCCTTCTCATCAACTTTTCTCTTTCCCTTACACTTTCTGGTTGTATCTATCCAGGGAGATTTAACAATCCAGCTAAGAATTATGACCCTATTTTACCTTCTCAATTCCACCTTACTCCCTTTTTTCTACTTATCTCCATCATAATGTTGCTTGCTGGTTCACCGCCATCTTCAATTTCTATGATTGCATCATCGTGTTCGATGTCTTGGTCATCCTTTTCATCCTCTACATCATTTTCTTCACTTTCTGATTCCTCATCCTCACTTTTTCTATCTGCTTCCTCCTCTTTTTCATCCTCATTTTCATCCTTTTCAGTAGCCTTCTTATCATCCTCCTCCAATAGAACTAAACTTGATGCCTTATAGATTATGGCCTCTTTATCTTCATCATCCTTGTCATCATCGTCCTCGTTGTTATTCCCATCCCACAACCTATTTTGCAGGGCAAGGAGCTTGTCGCCGATCATGCCAACCAGCCTAGCGTATGTCCTCTATAATTCTTGTAACATGAACATATTAAGCAGATTTGCAAATCAAGCTATTCATAAGTTGACTAAAATGCAATTTAAAATAGTGTACATATCAAAGTAGTCACAATTACTGGGTGAGCAAGCATTGTGTTAGGATTAAATGTTGTAGATGAATGGCCACCACCATGCCTGACACCATAAAGTAGCCCTTTCTTGCCTTCTTTCTCTGTTTGAACTCTGCTCCTCACCCTTTCCTCATCCCAATATAGGATGACATCTTCATCTTTACATGCTTTCAGATTTCCTAAAGGAAAATGTTGTAACATTATACTAACCAAATTTACAGCATTTATAATATGTACAATAATCCCAAAAATATGATAACCAACTAACAAAGTACAAATCTCCTAGCTGGGAACTCTAACCGGCCTTAGTCACTTATTTCTCCTTTGATCCACTAGCCCTGGCTGTAGGTTAGTCATTGGAAAGAGAGAGATTCAAAAGAATCACAATAATAACAATGCACTCATATAATATATAATAACAAAGCATGTAGGTAAATCACAAAGTAGCAACAGCAGTAACAATTATAGTAATGTGTGATTTTCATAAAAAACGACAACTCTCACGGCTGTATCTACATGATGCGTGACTTACGTCACAAACGACAGCTCTCTCGGCTATATCCACATGATGCGTGACTTGCGTCACAAATGATAGCACTCACTGCTCTATACACAAAGCTTTGACAGCAACATACACCATAGCATTTACAATCAACACAATTCAATGATAAGACATACATATAATGCATTACACATAATATAAGAGAAAGAGTCACTACTTTGTTCTTTCCGCTCGTGCTTTGGCACCAGTTTATCACGCGCAGGGTAAATGTCAAATCTTATAAATTATAATCAAGGACGACGAGTTATTCCCTATTTCAATTCTTAATTCTAAAATACTTAGGGTTGGTTATCATTTGTGATTTTTAGGTGGCTATTAGAAGCCTAAACATATGCCTAAAATGTTGGAAAAGACTATACCAAAGACCATCTTTCAAAAATTCAAAATACAGGATTTTGGGGGTTGGCCGCGGCCAAGACCCTCTCTAGCGACGGCCAAAAGGAGGTCAGAAAGTTTTGGGCTATGGCCAGGAACTATTAGCCGCTGCCAAGAACAGGTCAGTAACATTTAGGCTGCGGCCAACTTCCCTTTGGCCATGGCCAAGAACTGGTCCGACACTTTTTAGCCTCGGCCAACAATGCCTGGTTGCGGCCAAAAACTGGCCTGATTCTTGGCGTATTTCAACTGACCATAACTCTTAGCACACAACCCCAAATGACACAAAGTTTATACCATTTTAAAGCTTACAATGTCTACTACAAAAATAGAAAGTTTCACAACTTTTTGACACCATTTGATATTTCAAAACACTATAAAAATTTGGTCCCCTACACAGAATTTTAACTTGACAGAATTCCAAAATTTCTAATTTTTGCACAAGTGTTTCCAAAGGTTCCAAATTCACAACCAACACTACTCCCACACAATTTTTCACAAGGAATCCAATGAAAACATCAAAACACCAAAATTCCAATTACTTTCTCATGTTCTGTTTTGACCACATTTCAACATAAAACCCACAATTACTAACATTTCACATTCAAGACTCCAAATCAATTACATTGTCCAAAACACAACCCAAGACACCATAACCATCAACAAAACATCATGAAACTCCACAACCCTAATGTACACGAAAATTAGGGCATAAATCCATAAATCAAGGCACTCAACTAATGACCACAACATATATACCAAAAGGTGGCTTTTACTCACCTCTTTCACTTTCCCAAGCTTGTTCTTTGATTCTTAAACCTCCAACTTTTCTTGAACTCACAGTGCTCCTCCTCTTAAAAATCTAAAACCATAGAAATGAAGCTCTCATCAAGGTGGTCAAGATTAAAGAAGAGGTTTTTGGCCTTCAAGGCCATCTTCAAGGTCAAATAGAACACACTTACCTTGATTTCTTCTTTATCCTTCCTCCTACTCCATAGACAACCTTCAGCTTGGGGAGAGAGTGAGAAATTATGTTGAGATAAGTTTTCCACCTCCTTAAGCCTCTTAGCCGACCTTGAGGAGAGAGGGAAGAGAAAAATGAGTTTGAAAATTTGACTTTCATCTAAAGGCTCATGTGATGCCAAGTGTCACCATCTTGTGACTTCTTCTATGTGCTTGTACCCATGTGATTATTCTCTCTTGTTCACTTGGCAATTGGTCACACCACTTAATCTTTAAGTTATTAGTGGATTCCCTCTTCAGTTGCTAACTAATTGGCCGGTAACTTTCTTTTTTTCCCACTTTGCCCCTGATTATGGCAATTCCTATTGACTTACCATTGAGCACATTATATACTTCCATTTCTTCCTTCCATGCGTCATTCCCTCTATTTTAATGCAATTTAAGTCTTGACAATAATGGAGTTTAAATACAAGGTTTGGGCACTAACTACTGCTACTTCAGGTCATAATTCACATTAAATTCTCCGAAAGTATTTGTTTAAAATTAATGACATTCATTTTTGGAGTCATTAGCCCTTAATTTTGGGGCATTACAATCAATAATGTGTAATCTATTACTCCATGTGGAACTCCCCTTCCCTTAATTTTGTCAGGAAAGGTAAAAGCTTTATTTGCGATATTCCTCCTTTTTAATATACTTATTCCCCTTCTTATTGTGTTCCTCATTCTTATGATATTTCCAATCCAAAAATGCATTATGCATGTGAAACTTTCACCCATTATTCGAGTTATACATGTAAACTTTTTTTGTGCAACTACAGAACAAAGAACGTATTGAGTTACAAGGCTGAATATCGCTTTTTTGTTGGATGGGTTCCTCATTGTGTAGCACCTTGGTTGAGGTTTATGGTTTCCTTTTTTGTTTCCTACACTTTAAAACTTGTTTTGCTCTCTGTTAGCATCTTTATGCTGTGTTCTAAAACTTGTATCGACTTGGGAGACTTTGTATCAATGGATAAGTTAGAGAAGGAATTCAAGAACAGTAATAAATATGATGTATAGGTTCTTCAACTTTGTAAAAGGTAAAATTACATTTAAGGGGTTTCAAGATATCACATGGCAATTTACTCAAATAATTGAATTCAAGTTTTAAACAGATAATTTCCTTATATACTCTAAGAGGGACTTTGTGATGGTCTTGTTATTACCTTATTGAGGCTTCAAGTTGGAAGTATCTCAATCTTTATGTTGGCAAGAATATATCCGGTTTGTGTAATGCAGTTGCTTCCTGCCATAGGCTTGTACAAAATATGGCAAAGATGAAAAGACATTCTTACCCTCATCACTCCCCATTGTTGCTAAACAATAATATGTGGTACCTATTTTATGGCATTTCATGTTCTAGAAAACAAAAATATCATTGTCGCTTGTATTCTATTGGCCATTGGCGGCATCTGGGCCATGTTAATTTTATACGAATAAATCATCTGTATTTCTTTCTAAATTGGTTTAATGCATGGAGGAAAAAACCGGACTGGACCGGCCAGTCGGACCGGAAAACCGGCCGACCGGTCCCAGGGCCGGTCCGGTTACATATATGTGAGGGGAGGGGGGTCGAACCGATGAAGACCGGTTCGACCCGGCCGGTTTTCTTGTGACCCAGAAAAACCGCCGAGTTAGGCGGTTTGACCGGGTCACAAAAAAAACTCAAAATTTGTCCAAAAACGACGACGTTTTGGGACATATAAAAAAAACAGATCTGAGATGATATCAGATCAGAACCGCTGCGAGTGCGATGCGAGATTGCGAGAGCCGAGACGAGTTAGGCGAGTTTCATTCATCAGAATCAGATCAGATCCCTCGTCCCTTTCCTTCCCTCTCGAGTTCCGACCTTGAACGACGGCGAAGACGGCGAGCGGCGAGGAGCAGGCGGAGACGGCGAGCTTCGGCAACGGCGAGCGACGAAGATCATCGAAGGTATTTCACTCTTTTGACTATTTTCGTTTTCAGATTTTCAGATTTTCTGATTACTTGAGATTTGGCCATTTGCTTTATGTTGGTGTCTTGATTTACTGCCTAGCTTTCTGAAATGGCTTGATTCAGTGTTTGTTGCATTACTTGATTCACTATTGTTGCATTACCTCTCGCTCTTGCTCTCGGTGAATCATCCAAGTTGGTGGTCCTGATTAGTGATTAAGGACATTGATAATTTCTGGACTCAAATTAGTGATTAGTGATTAGGGACATTGATACTTTCATCCAACTTGATTCACTGTTGTTGCATTATTGCCTTGTGGGGTTAGGCTCATCAAAATTCTGCTTCTTGTTCCTTGCGTGCAATAATTTTTGGACCCAAAACCCTTTTTGATAGACCCAAGTTTCACCTAAGAAATTGATTATTGATTATTAATAAATCATATTCTTTGTTGTACTGGTGCATCATTCATGTACCTATAGAGTCCAAAATCTAACAAAATAGTAAAAACTTAAGTGATCCATTCTTGAACTTGAATTTAGTGTGCTAATAACTAATAAATATTTTGGCAAATAGGCCATTCCACTGCATTTTGGGAAACGTTACCTTGAAAATTTATTTTGTGAATTTGCACCTTGTGCTACAGTGTTTCATGAACTGGAACTACACTTAAATACATATATATATATATATATATATGCTTTCTGTTGTACAGTTGCAATTCTACAGTGTCTAAAGGCTTTGTTTTGTTGGCAGCCTTAAATATTAAAGTGTAAACCACTTGCATTCTGAAACTTAGTGTGATTTGCATTAGTTGCCGCACAATGGATTGTTGCTAAATCAATTCTAAAGAGTCTCGGATGGGATGCACTGTGATTGACTAAGTTGTGCACAATTGCTGAGTTTTGGGCCCTTTTTACTGTCACAAAGTCTCAAATTCAGTGAGCTGAAGAGTTCTGAGTGTCAATTGTACTTTGTAGTGAAAGTGCTCTCTTAAAATCTGCACCTGCACTAAATTTTTGAGAAAATAAGAGACTTCTCTAGTTCTATTTTCAAGAAAAGAAGGATGTTTGTTGCTGAGTTGAGTTAGCACGCATGTGATATGTCTTATCATTGCTAGGTGGTATTTCTCTGAAACTTGTGCCAAATTTCTCTGTCACATAGTTTTATGAAATTTTGAATCACATCACCTGTGCACAATTGCTGAGTTTTGGACCCAAAACCCTTTTTGATAGACCCAAGTTTGATAGAGCAATTTGTTAAGCAACTCTCTTAGACATTGGCAATTCTAGGCAACCTAGGAAATTCTCTTAGACATTGTTGCAAGGATGGATATATCAAGTTCAGAAAATGAGAATGTCACTCCTTCTCCTAATACCGAGCCTCACACTTCCAATTCAAACACAAATCCTTCTTCTACTCCCAATACCATAATTCGTGGTAAAACTGATCCAGCATGGGCACATGTTGCCTTCAAAAAAGAGGGGACACAGAATATATACACATGTCTCTTTTGTGGTAATAGCTATAGAGGAGGAGGCATAAACAGGATGAAGCAACATCTTGCTGGTGTGTCTGGACAAATTGCTTCTTGCAAAAAGGTTACTTCAGATGTGCGTTATATAATTACAGAGTCTTTGAAAGAAACTTCCAAGAAAAAGTCAATTGAAGTTGAAGATATAATAGAAGAGGAAGTTGAAGTAGAGGAGGTTGATAGTGGAAGTGGAGCTAAGAAGAGGAAAGCTGGGACTATGGATAAATATTTCCCTCCTAGGACAACTCCTGGAGCTCAGCCAACCATCAAAAGTGCCTTAGCATCAAAAGAAGCACAACACAGTGTGAAAATGCTTCTTGCTGAATGGGCTATTGTCAACTGCATTCCATTTAAAGCATTAGAGTGCCCTTTATTTCAAAGAGCTGTGGATGGAATGTGCTCTATAGGGCCTGGGTTTAAAGCCCCTAGTGCTTATGATTTTAAAACCAACTTGTTGAGAGAATGGAAAAAGGAATGCCAGTTACTCATTGACGGTCATAGGGCTAAATGGAAGAATAACGGCTGCACACTTATGGCAGATGGATGGACTGATGTGAGACAATGGACTTTGATAAACTTCTTAGTTTATTCTACCCACGGAATGGTGTTTGTTAAGTCTGTTGATGCATCAGACTTAGTCAAAGATGCTAAAACTCTTTTCTTGCTGTTTTCTGAAGTGATTGAGTGGGTTGGTTCGAAGAATATTGTCCATGTGGTGACTAACAATGCTGCCAACTATGTGGCATGTGGCAGATTGATCAAGGAGAAATATAAAAATATTTATTGGACACCTTGTGCTGCTCATTGTTTAAATCTTGTATTGAAAGACATTGCAAGCATGCCTCATGTGTCGGACATTGCAGCAAAGGCATCAAAGATAACGGTATTTGCTTACAATCACATGATATTCTTGTCTTGGTTGAGGAAGAGGACGGGTTGGAAAGAAATTGTACGTCCTGGTGCTACAAGGTTTGCCACTACCTTCATTACATTGCACAGCATTTACATGCACAAACATGACTTGCAAGCCGTTGTTGTCGATAAGCACTTTGTGGACCATAGGCTATCTAAGACTACTCCGGGGAAAATTTTTAGTGCAATCATATTAGATAGCCGGTTTTGGAATGACTGCTACCAAATTGTGAAGATTGTAACTCCTCTAATCAAATTGTTGAGAATTGTTGACTCGGATGAGAAACCCTCACTTCCATATGTTTATGAAGGCATGCAAAGGGCAAAAAGTGGAATTAAGGAGATGTTCAAGAGAAACAAAGATCACTACAAGCCCTACACAAGTATCATTCAAGTGAGATGGGATAAACATTTGAAGACCAATCTCCATGCAGCTGCCTATTTATTGAACCCGGCATTCGTATATGGTCCACACTTTGTTCACAAGGTAGGGTTAATGCAAGCTTTGATTGACGTGGTGGAGGCTAACTCAGACGAAAATGTTGATTGCTATAAGGTAATGAAGCAAGTGACATTATATCTTGATGGCAACGAATCTTTCAGCAGAGAGACATGTAAAAAGGGGGCTGAAAAACTGGATCCTTGTAAGTAACTAAGTATTCATCTTTATTGTTTAATATTTAATTAACATATTTATTGATTGCAACTAATATTGTGTATATGTTTTATTTTGTAGATGAATGGTGGATGTACTATGGCTATTCAGTTCCAGAATTGCAACGTGTTGCAACACGTATTCTTAGGCAAACGTCTGCTTCTTCTGGTTGCGAGAGAAACTGGAGCTTATTTGAGCGCATCCATACAAAAAGGAGAAATAGATTGCAACATCAAAAGCTGAATGATTTGGTTTACACTAACTATAACTTGCGATTAAAGCATAGGTAATTTTAGATATTATGAAAAATGCTTTTAATTAATATGGATTAAGTTTTAAATTTTAACTGAAATCATTTGTCATTGGGAAATTGAAGGAGTGTATTGAATAAAAAGAAGCCAAGTTATGATCCCATTGATTATGAGTCCATTGATGAGGTGGATTTTTGGGTGACGGAAGAAGATCCTATTCCAGATTTCAATGATGAAGATGCAGAAAATCTTGAAAGTGCTCTTAATAATGAAGAAGTTGCACTTTCATCAACTCTGGATAGGATTAATGAAGGTTTATATAATTATATGTCCTATTAATATCCTGTTACTATTTATTATCCAACCATATTATTATTTGTTATACATAATCATTGATATTAATTATTGTTGTGCATATGCATAGGTGACGAAGATAGGGACATTCCTGATCCCCCGGCTTTGAATGATGATATTACTACTTCTTACCCTTTCCCCAATCCAGCACCTATTGACTCACCTCCAATAGATCAGCTTGATGAGTTGTAGAGTTTGTTGAATGATGATTTACTCATTTGGCTATGGTTGATGAATGATGTTATTGGCTATCTTTTTGACTATTTTGATGTTATTGGCTATGTTTGATGAATGATTATTGATATTGTTATGTTTTGATTATGTTTTCATGTTAGTTATGGGTTTGCTTTGAAGAATTAATTAGGTATTTTAGCTATTTTGATGTTAGTGATAATTTATGAGTTATGAATGTTCATTATTTTGTTATTGTCAATTAAATTGTAATATTTTAATGTGACCGGTTCAATCACCGGTTCGCTCACCGGTCCGACCCCGGTTGACCCAGTGACCCTTGAACCTGTACCGCGACCGGTTCATTGACCGGTCCGGTTTTTCGTTCCTTGGTTTAATGTTGCACTTTAAGTACTATTCATGTCATCCTCTCTACTTTCTTGGATCATTTGAGCTTGACATGAAAAAACAAAGGCCCGCTTATTTTCCCATGTGTGTATAACTATTTTGGGCCTGGAATATTATTGATATGGATCCAAATGGATTTTGAAACTTGTTGGTTCTACTTCATGCCATTGTTTTTTTTATCAATTTCTTCATGCCATTGTTGATTCCTCAATGATATAGACTTTATAGTCTACCATATCATTAATTGAATTATTGCATTATAAGAATTATATTGTTCTGAACTTATGATGAAGTGTTAAGTAACATGGAATGCTTAACTACCAACTAATATAACATTTAGATTTAATATTTTCTTCTCGTTGTGCGAACATGCACATGCGTGCTCGCACATTCTATGTAATATAGCCTTCATCATAAAATTGAACATTCAAGTTATCGTGCCTACTTTCATTGACCCTAGAAATTAAGGTTGTCAAGTTCATCAGCTGAAGTTTGAATTATAAATTTATAAAATTTTATTTTTATTAATAAATAATTATTTTAAAAGTATATTACTAAATAATTAGAATAAAAATGTCACATACTTTATTTTGCATCCTAAGCGGTCTTTCATTCGCATTTTTTTTAAATTTTACACTTAAATTGAGACAACGTTGGTCCTTTTTTTTAAACACTTTCAGGGTGATATATTGCTTTTTTGCAAAAACCTCTAAGGCAGGTAAAATGACCGCAAAAAAAAAAAAAGGAAAGGAAAGCACAATCATACCCTTATGAAATTGTACATGGCATAAAGTTTGATATGAGATACATTTGTTTGGCTATTGTTAGAGTAAGGAGTCATTGTTCTTATTCTAACATTTTTGGCGTGATATTAAACTCCTAATAATTTTCAGATAGCCACTGCTCGTACATAAAAACTTTTGAGACAAAAGAGCTTGGGTCCAGATCTTCTCATTTTTCTTTTTACTTAGAATCCGATATTCACCTTTAAATAAAAAAATGGATAATTCAAATTTAGTATTTTCTGATATTAGTATAAAAATAAGTAAATAACTGAGTAAATACAAAATGTTAAAATTTAAAATTTAACCTTAACAGCTAATAACTGTAGTATAAAAAAAGGTTTAAAATTTTTAATATATAAAATATTATGATAGTAGTTTTATAAAATATTAAATATAGTTCTTCCATGACATTTCTCAAATTTGTGACTTAAATAAAATTATTTCTCACATGGGATCTCGTATGTCATTATCTCATTTTTATAATTCATAATGAAAATGACAAAGTATTTAGAGCCCGTTTGATTCAACCCTATTACATGCTTGCAATGGTAATAATGATCGCATTACCAAGAAAAGAGTGTTTGGTTGTTCTTTAACATGGTAACAGAGTTTACCATGGTAATCCTCATTCATACCTCCCCCCAATGAATCCTCATTACCATCCCATTGCATAATTAAAAAAGTTCAATTTACCCTTTAGTTTTCAGTGTCTTTGTTTCACTTATCTCATTTCACTTATCTCATTTCACTTGCCACATCACGTCACAATTGCCACCGCCACTACCTCCTCCACCGCTGTCACCTCTACCCTCTGTTGCCGCTGCCACCTCCTCTACTGCCGTCACCTCCACTCGCTGCTGCCGCTGCCGCTGCCACTACCTCCTTTTCTACCCCCACTGCCGCCCACCGCCTCCACTACTACCTTCTTTGTCGCCGGTGCCACCCACCCACTACCACCACCTCTTCCTCCACCCCTGCCGCCATCCACCTCCACCACCACCTCCTTAGCCATCGCCATCGCTGCCCGCCTACCACCACCACCTCCTCTTCTGCTATCGCTGCCGGTGCAACCCCCTCCTACCACCACCACTACCTCCTCCTCTACTGTCGTTACCGTCACGCGCCCACCGCCACCACCACTACCTCCTTCGACGTCGTTGCCATTGCCACCCGCCTACCACCACCTCCTTCTCCTTCACCGCCGCCATAGCCACCACCATGACCTCCACTGCCACCCACTGCCACCACACTACCTCCTCCTCGGCCGCCGCTGCCGTCACTCACCCACTGCCACCACCACTATCTCCTTTGCTGCCGCCGCCTACCCACTGCTACTACCGTCGCCTCCTTCACTGTCGTCGACGCCACCCACCCACCACCACCACCACTACCACCTCTTCCTCCGTCGCCACCCGACCACTGCTACCACACTACCTCTGCTACCGCCGCCACCCACCACTACCTCTTCCTCCTTCTCCGTCGCCACCACTACCACCTCTTCCTCTACGGCCACCCCCGCTTCCTGCTCCTCTATCCCTGCCGCTATCGGCTCTTAACTATTTTTTCTACAAAGATTATATTAAGGGTAAAATAGACTCTGTACAATATATTAATTTTAAATAATTGTTAAAATATTAACTCATTGCATTTGACTTAATAATCAAACTAAACACTACCCCTGTAATTAATAGTACATTGCAATACCATTGTATCGCATTGCACTTCACTGTAGGGTGTAATGGGATCGAACCAAATGAGCCTTTAGTGATTTTTTAGGGTTGTTATCCGTAATGATTTGCAATTAATTTAAAATACTGAAAACTAAACACCAACTCCTTGTAATTTAAAATAAACGCAGTATTGTAATAAAAGATAAATAAATAAACATTGTCTTTTTTGTTTTCTCACCTTTTATTCCAATGGCCATTGTATTTTTCCCTCCGTGAGGCAACATACATATAGGTAGGGGTGGAAATAGACTAGACTAAGTTAGACTTTACTTATATAGGTTTGGACCTGCAACAGATATTTAAAGCCTGAGCTAATGTATAGACTTTTATTTAGGCATGAGTCTGGGCCTTCAAAAAGCTTGAAAGCCTTTTTAAATACCTACTTAAAATGTAGGCCTTTAAACAAGCTTAAAAGCCTATTCCTCAAATTCATATATAACCCTTTAAGCCTATATATTATAATCATACGTTATAGTATCTTACAAGCACATGATCCATTTTTCATCATAGTATGAGGGTTTAGGAAAATGTAGGCCTTTAAATAGGCTTAAAAGTCTATTTGTCCTTCAAGCTTATCTACAATCATACGTTATGTCTTAAAAGCACATGATCCATTTTTTGTCATAGTATAAGGGTTATGAAAGAACGCCTAATGATAAAAGTTGTCTGAAAAAATAGAAATACGAAAAACCAATTGTTTGTTGACTAATGAGATATATTTTCTAAAATCGACCAAGCATAACAAGCAACATATAAAACTATATTTTATTTCTCTTATTTTTCCCACATAAAATGGGACAAACTCCTCCTATTAAGATTATAATATTTCATTTGACACTAAAATATACTTACAGTGATTATTACGTTTTAGCAGACAATGTAAATCAGGAGAGAGGGAATGAACTAGTTTTGCCATCTCAAGTGATAGAAGAAAAGAGAGGTAGGGGTGAATGATTAATAAATGTAAGGGTTGAGTGTGTGAATGAAGATGAGATGTGAAATTTATAATTAAAATTTTATAAATAATTTATAGAATTATTGAGATTATATTATATTGAATTATATCGTAGTATAAATTAAAAAAACTTAAATAGGTCAGGTCTATAGGTTAGTCGTTATGAAAATAAGCTTGACCTATTTATTAAATAGGTAAGGCTTGGCCGTAGATCCTTATTAGAGGTCTAGCCTATTTCCACCTATAGATAATTAATCTTACAATTGGTTATAAGAAAATCTTACAATTGTCGTTTACAATTTTTAAAAAGGTTACCTCTATCAAATGTATAGATTTATTTTTTCAATTAGTTTTGACTATTTAACATTTTTTTTTCAATTCTTTATACAATCATGTTGAACTAACACGTACACATACACATATTTTAAAGTGAAGAAAGTATTATAGACAAAGGATGACCTTTGTTGAAAGGTTTTAAGTTTTAACGGTAAATTAGGGGGGCCTCATTCGCAAGTGGAAGCCTGAAGTTGTAGCCCAATTTTTTATATGCGCTAAACTAAAAGCTTTGGTCATAGACATTTGCTTTTGGTTCTTGGGCTTCATTCTCCAACAGGCCACAACCGAAAGCCCTTCCGTTTCCGGGCTGCTCGGGCTACTCGTGGTCTTTTCTCACCGACGGTCAAAGAAAACTGGGCCTCTGGTTTGCTTTAAAAAGTAGCCTCCTCACCGATAAGAGAGAATGAAAAGGCACCTAACAACTAACAACAGTTAGGTATAACGGAAGGGGTTAGTCCCTCACAATATGGTAAATTAAAGTTTGAATTTCCGCTGTGCAAAGTACTCACATTTAGAACCCAACAATACCTTAAACAAGATAGTCTCCAAAAGGAGGATAGATGTGCCTAGCCAAAAAAAAAAAGGCATATAACCATCAATGCAACTTATGAACTTTGTAATAGTGGCACCAACATAGAATTGGTTTAGCGGTGTAAGACTCCGCTAGATCCCTCTGAAAACTCGAGTCCTAGAGGAGACATTTATATTGGAAGGGGTAATCATGAACCTCGAAATAGATACTAGATGATACCATAAAAAAACCCCTTGTAATAGTGGCAGCGAAGATGTGGATCATATCTTTGGAAGTGCCCACTTGCTATAGAAATAATATCTCTCGGTTTTTTGGGAAACCATTAAAGGACTAGTGGCTTTATAGACCAACAGGCAAGAGAACAGGGCTACTATACTCTTGAAGCGGACGGATCAGTCCTCGACTCGGGTCAGAGTGGAAGTGCGGGTGTCATTAGGGGCGATGATGGGGGTTGGGTGTGTGGGTACATGTGTAAACTTACACACGTGCCGCCCGTAATTGCCGAAATTATCGCAATCATCCAGGAGCTTCAAATCTGCTGGAGAAGGAACATGAACAACCTTATTCTTTATACTGATTGTATTGAAGCTATAAACTTAATCACTAGGGGTTGTGACCATACACACCCCTTTAGAGAGGTCATAAAAGAGTCTAGGCTATGGTTGTTGAGAGATTGGCATGTCCGTGTTAGACATATACCTAGGGATCAAAACTGACGGGCCGATTATTTAGCGAAGTTATCCCATGATTGTATTGAAAATTTGTCATCTTTGATCACCCACCACCTCCTCTTCTGATAGGCGGTGGTTGATGAGAGTTTTTGGATGTGCGCCTCTGTTTGAGGAGTGTCTTGTACTAATCTTTGATAGATTAATGTATTCCAGTTTTTATTTTAAAAAAAAAATATCAATCCCTGCCGTGCCAACCAACGGTGAATTCTTCACCTTTGGGTTTCTCCCTTGGAAGCTTGTGACAAACGCTTATTAATTTGTGGGAGAATAATATTGACCTTTATGGTTTTCTTCCTTGGGAATGATTGTGACTATCACTCTTGGGATTGTTGAACATGCCGCTAAAGCCCTGAACATTATTGATGATTTAGATACTTACTCTTTGTTTTCTTTAATTTTGTACATATTGATTGACAATTTATTTGAATGATATACCCCTTTTCACAAAAAAAATAAAAAGACAGATTTCACTATTTCCTTGAAATTTCTAACTTACTTTTTTTCCTTTTTCTTTGTTTGTATAGAAAATTTTCATTACGTTAAACCATAAAAAAACATTTTTTCTATTTGGACACAGAGAGTTCGTATTATTGACAAGAACAAAAAAGGTTTGTATTCGAAAGATTTCACTTCCTAGGATTTTTAAGTTTCTTAAAACAATAAAATGCCCAAAATACAACGCGGTTGATGACCAAATTGTTTTATTATTTCCTGGAAATATCTGCTTATTTTTTAACAAGAAATGTTTGGTGGCCAAAAAAAAAACGAGAAATGTTCGCCGACACAACTCAACATTAGCAAACTGGCCCAATTAACTTCAAATCTTTTCAGGCTAATATTTTATTTTAGACACTCCCACCAAGGTATTGAAATAGTCATTTTTTATTTTTAAGATCATTTTAATTTTCTTTTTCATTTTATATTCAAACCAAATCTCTATTTGAAAAAATTTATTGCGTATAAAATTTCGAGATATTTTCCTGGATATAGTTAAAAAAAAATTGACATAAATGAAAGGGCAAAAAATGATTAATCCTCTTTCTCATTTTCCTATTAGAACTCTTCTACATCATTGGATTAAGAAAATAGATGGTTCAAATATAGTGCTTTATAAAATTGCAGTTAAAATATGTTATAAATTAAATTTGTTTATAATACAAGTGTAAACAATCAAGATTAAAATTAAACCATTTAAATTTATTTATTTATATTTTAGTAATATTATAATAATATTTTATAAGATATTACAGCTGACCCATTCATTTTATTGATATGAAAAGGGATTCTGAAAGCAAAAGATGAAAAAAATATTTTGGACCTTTTACTTTTATGTCATTAGTTTTGTAACTGCAAGATAAGACTTGTGTCTTTAAACAAAATTAGAGACTTAATTATTGAATCATCATAATCATTTAATATTCTCAAAATTTAATCATAATGAATAAGCCATGGGACTCAATAAAACTCCATAAAATAAAATGAAAAACAAACTTTTTTAGTTGGAGTCAAAACGCCTATGCCAATCCATTTTAAATGTATGGTGGGAAATTATACCTCTTTTTTGAAGGAACAAAATGATATTACTTACAAGTGTTAAAATTTGGCAGTTACAGTAATAAGGGGTAGGGGCATGTAAGAATGCTCAATACTTTGCTTCATTACCTCAAAATATGAATTCGAATGATCCTCCAAAGCCAGCACACCAAGACATTCCATACCCCGCCTTATTGTGTCCATCTATAAAATAAGGCAACAAAGAACATAGTGGGAGTCATATCTAGAAATAGTTTCCCAGATCACAAATTCAGTTGAGTCAAATTTATTTAGTATTGGTAGGCAACTCTTCTGCATGAATATAGAATCATACTTCAACCATTAGGGCTTGTTTCATTGTTTTTTTAACGAGTAAAATTTTTCATCCTAGATAAGTCCAACAGAGCTTTCGAGTTTCTGTTCAATATTCTTCTTTATCAAAACTTTTTCTCCTCTTCATAGCACTATTTTTTTCATTTGTAAATGTCCACAGATAAAGAGCAAGTGTTGCATATACTTAGCCTTTGGCTAACCATCGTGACTATCGACCTTAACTTTTGAGAAATAGTTTTTAATAGAAAGCACCAAGAACATCATTGACCTCTTCAACTTCAGTTAAGCAAATGCATTCTTACACACACAATTAAAAGAAAGTCACGCCAGAGCCCATATTTTATAATTTATTATCCCTGAAACATACCTAATCGTTTGACATCCTACACTGATTTCATAAAAGTTGCAATGTGATGCCGAACAAACTTTGACAATTACAGTGATAGGGGAAGGAGGGATATATGCCTGATTTCCCGGTCTCCAATTTCTACTATACTTTACATTTAATAGAACCCAGTTTTATTTTCAAGCTTTCTCCTTTTATTAAGTTTGCAACTTATAGTCTTACTACACGATCTAAGCTTCTCACACCCTGTTCTTAGCTCAGGCATGACCTTGGACTTCTATTTGTCAAAATCAATATTTGGTTGGCTTTAGAACCTATAGGATATATGCTTAAATGATATTTGCTTCCAGTGTAATTTGTGGCTGAATTTGATGATGAATTTCAATAACATATATAGGGTTAGGGGTGGGTCCCAATTGTTTTTTCATGTTCTTTTTTACCATTAGATTCTAATAAAATGAACAACATTTTGATGTCTTATGAGAAAAAAAAATGGAACTAGTTTCAATTTTTTATGATTTTTCAAAGATTTTCCAAAAAAATGGCACAGTTTTCTTTTTCACTTTGACCACTGAATGTATGAAAAATCATAAAAATTGAAAACAACTCAATTTTTTGTCCATAAGATATAGGGGTGGAAACAGGCCTAGCCGCCCGACAGGGGCATGCGGCCTGGCCTGTTAGAGGCCTGGTCAGGCCTAGCCTGTCAGGCTAAAAGGCCAGGCTAAGGCTTATTGAAAGGTCTGTGAGGCCTGTCTGTTATGGTATTTGTAAAAAAAACATCTAGAAATTACCCTTCTGCCACTCCCCTCTTCCCTAATTTCTTAACCCTAATTATTTGTCAGATTTGAAGTTGCATCTTGCATCTGTCGACGGTCGAGACTCCCATAACTGATACTTGATAGCTCCATGTGACCGTCGTCTCCTCTCCTTACAAACGTGTTTCCTCTCTCAGTCTGCCATCCATTGTCGGTGCTTCTCGTAGCCCTTCTCTCGCCGTCATCTATCAGTCTACCATCTAGCATGTGTATGACATGTTAGCTTTATCTAGACATATACTCTATAATGACATTTTTGCATGCTCAATGTTTCATACAACAAGACTATGGCCACAGTAAAAACAGAAACAGAGCTTCATTTATTCAATTATGCTCTACACAATCAAGTAAAGCAATCACATACATCATTACATAAGCAAAGATATCAAATACATGCAAGTAAGGTAAGTCCCCTACCTTAACTCGTTTCAGCCTCGAAATGCGTGCCTCGATCTACGTGCAAACAACTTAGGGCTCCATATTTGATCATACAATGTCAAATGTACTATGTAGACACTTCCATAGTGTTTCTGGGGGTTATATGAGTCTATCTTGAAAAATTACTAAAATACCCTCGGGGACCCGGCCCCATCGTACCCGGTCCGGCTGTACATATCTCAAAATTCTAACTTAGGCTATCCTTACATATTTTCGCCCAAGGAATCCATTTCTGGACTCGTAATTACCAAATTCACTGCCAAAAGACAAAATTGCCCTTGGCGGCCCTTATTTCAGTGTTTTAGGGGTATTTTCGTAATTATGCTTTCTCGGCCTTTTCCGAAAAAGTGCCCAACTGTAACCCCACCTAATTTTCCCTCCTGAACTCAATGCAATCATCAAATCATTGAAAATCCAACTCTAAGACCCATTTAAAGCCCTGGCCAAATTATATGGGTTTTCCGAGGAAAATCGGGGTTTTACGATTTCGGCTCCGTAAACGCGTTCCTTTATACTCCTAACCACTTTATTGACTATTCTATTAGATTACAACTACCATTTAGTATCAATTTGGGCAGCATAACAGCCTCTACAACCCATTTCCATTAATTAAAACCAACGGCAATCCGGCGAAATTTCACCGATTAAATTGCCCACAGCAACTAGAATAGTCAATATACAAGAGTTTGGAAGTTACCTCAAGCTCCTACTAGCTTTTCTCAGGATGGCTGAACCCTAACCCTTGAAACACCAAAAGATGAGCTTCCAAACCTTAAATCATATGCAAAGGAAGCTTAGGAATGGAGTTATACGCATTAGGAACCGATTTACCGAAGAAATCACTTACCCTTGTAAGTTTTTCCTCCTCCTTTTCTCTCTCTAAAATCTGAACGTTCTCTCTCTCTTCAGCCGATGTTTCACGCCAGAACTAAGCTCAAGAGGAAGAGGATGATGATATATTATTATATCATAATTTACTTTAATTTTCCAAATTTTCGGATTTTTACAAAATTCTGACAGATTTCTGCCAAAACTTTGAAAAATCATAAATAATTCTAAAAATATCGAATTGGAGTGATTCTAAAGCCTATAGAACCCTTATTGAGTCTAGTTTCAAGGAAAAATATAGACTTTTTCTGAATGGAATCACAAAATTCCCAGAATTTCAATCTTTGCATACTGTTCCAGAAATTTCACAGTTTTATTGTGCTGACTTCAAAATTTATATCGTTTTATATATAGCTCTAATTGATTCATATGACCTATCAAATTAAATCTTAGGATGTCTACTTCCATCCTGTAAAATCTCGTAATTTTTGCTCATCATTTGAACATTCAAATAAACATGACAAGCTTACTACCTCATAGGCGATTTCACCAAAAACATAATTACTAAGAAAGCAAAATTCATCATTTTACTTTCTTAATGCCCCAAAGATATTAGAATCATTAGGGGATAAATTTGGGACACTTGTTAAACCAGGGTTTAGCAGTTCACTTAATTTAGGCTTATTCCCAAGCTTCCAATCCCAAAATTCGGGATATTACACTTGTCGCCAGAGGCTTCCTGTTAATTTGTTGTACAAAAATTTGGTGGGAAATGCTGAATGCAGTGGTTAATTATATGAACAGTGTAGTTTGCTAGAAGACTTCAAAATTTTGTCTGAACTCTGAAATAATGTATTGTCTCAGCTTTGTTGTATTTGAAATTTGGTGTTCAATGTTAGATCTGGAGGAGAGGATGAAGGTTTTGACAATGGGGGATAGAAGATGAAGAAGTGGGAGATACTTTTGCAAAAAGGGCGAAGTCATTTTGCATAATGGCTTTACATTAATTTGGTTTAAATTGGTGAACTTATAATGAAAATTATGTTATTGTATTTGGTTTCATATTTCTTATGTATTTTGAATCATTAGTATTAATTTTAATTTATGTCAATTTTGGCATGTTTAAAGTAGGCATGTTTTTGGCCTATGGCCTGTCAGTCTATTTTGCAGTGCGGCCTATGGCTTGTTGGTTTGCTTTAAAAATCCAGACCTCCTTGACAGGCTTCAAGCCAAGCTAGGCCTATATACAGGCCAGGCCTATGCCTAAAAAATGGCCTCTGACAGGCTACAGGCCAGGCTCAGGCCATCTTGTGCCTTAACAGGCTTGGCCTGTTAAGGCAAAAGTTTGGCTTGGCCTGACCTGACCTGTTTTCACCCCTAATAAAATATTAAAATGTACTGTCTCTCATTTTATATATAATCTAATGATAAAAAAGAACACGAAAAAAACAATTTGGAAGCCCCTCAATTTGTGGTTGGGGGCGGGGGGACCCTGCCCCCTTATAGTTTGTTTTTGATGATTGTTGATGATGATGGAAACGAAGAAGAAACCAAAGGTTCAGAGGCAGAGTTGTTTTCCCTTACGTGTTAGTTAAATTTGATTGAATTTCATTGACTTGGAGATTTGTTGTTGATGATGAACAACCATAAGATGAATCGAGGTTCTTTGCTAAGGTTGACACTTGCGATGCCCTGTGTGCTGAAGCGTGAGGGTTATCTGAAGGACTTAATCCTTATTGGTGTGCTTATGTTGTCGCTGGTATGGGTAAGAGACAATTGATGGATAGGGTAGCCTCCTAAAGAAGGCTCTGCAGTTGTTAGTTTGCCCAGAAGAATTGGGATACAAGCGTACTGCGCTTTCCTTCTTTTTACCCGTAAAAAGAAGATCAATCCTGGTTCAGAGGAAGACCTTTTTTTTCTTCTTTTTGTGTTAGGGGTATCTTAATACTTTTACAGTTTTACGTTATGGTAGATCGCAGTTGGCTGGATTTAATAGTTGTGTCACTTTTACCATCTTCTTGAAAATTTATAGTTACTTTTACACACACACAAAAAAAAATTATGATAGTGAGTGCATTTTTTAAAAAAAGTTTATAAGTATTTTCATCTTTTAACCCTTTAATTTATAAGACATTTTACATTTTTTCTTCAGGTCTTGCAATTCACCCAATGTCAATCCTCTTCACCCATATATCGATGGCCGCTGCAGCTCCTTAATTTTCCGTCCTTGGCGGCGGCATCCGCTCCTTCACGATCGCCCTAGCACTCTGGTCTAATATCTTTTCTTGAAAAAAAAATAATTCACACTTTCAGATTTTAACGGTGGTTAACCGGGTTAAATGATGATGCATTAAATTAATCAAGCTGGTTGAATCCCAATGGCTACCTGTACCCAATGCACCTAACTAACTTGGCCTATGTTTTGTCCATTAAAAAAAAAAAGTGTTAATATAATTTTTTATTCTTTAAATTTGTCCTCATTTTAGTATTAGTTTCTCAAATTTCAAACCATAAGTTTTATTTTAGTTTTCCACCAATAATCCAAACGGAGTGTATTTTATTTTATAAATTATTCTTCAAAAATAGTCAACTATGATTTATATTTAGGATTGTAAATAGCAATTATTTTTAAATTTTTATTAAAATGTATTATAAATTAAAATACAAATATTTTAAAAAAATCTATAGTATGTACTCCATCAGTTGATCCTTAACTTTATTGAAAAAAGGTTGACGTAAAAATTTTTATTGGACTTTGTTAATTGAATAAAAATGAAGTAAAATACGAACATTTGATAAGATGATTACCAGCCATTAATGGCATTGCAACAACAAATGAATCCTTCTTTTGTTTGAAATCACCAACCTCAAAACATTCTGGGACCTATGCAGAGGATATATGTTAACCTCCTTTGGGTGAGGATTAAACCATCCCACACCCCTAAACACTTTCATAAAGGACCATTTATATAGAGTATAAACTAAGTTGTGATCTTAACTAATTAATAACTCCAACAAGCTTTGGAATCACGGGCTTAATACTTCCAGAAACTCTACAGGCTGCTATTATCTTGGGCCACAGCCTTGACTCATGTGTGAACTATCTTTTACCCTATGTTTATTATTTTTGGGAGTTTTCCCTCTTAGTTTCCCTTTCCCCCTAATTTTTTCTTCATCTAAACATAGTGTTAAAATCTTTTAGGAAATTCACATTCTCTTATTGACAATTGTTGGTGAATCTAATAACTGGAGAAGGGGCAAAAAAGCTTCTGCTACAAAAAAAATTTACTTTCAGGCATATATTCCTCCCCTAATTCATATGCTTCACTCATTTCTCTTTTCCCATCCTCTCACGGTGTCTTACTACAGTATACATAACTATTTTTCGTTTCATTCTTAAGATTTGGGAAAATTAATGAATATGGGACCTGGTGGAACTAGTCTTTTCCGTTCAAAGATGGTGTAAGGCTAGAGTTTGAACGTAGGTGAGTGTTACGCTTTGTGGCCTTGAAATTGATAAACATACCCTCGTGAGATAGTTTCTTTTTTTTTATATGTAGGCTAACCTATAGGCCCCTGTTAGGATTTTAAACAGGCTCCAGGTATTATCAGGCTTTTTGAAGGTCCAGGCTCAGTCCTAAAAACAGCTTACATACAGGCTCAAATTTTGAGTTTCTATTGCAAGCTTAAGCCTATTTAGATAAAACCTAACTTAACCTAACTTAACCTAACTTATTTCCACCCATATATTCAATAAAGTGATAATTTAGCCTAATGATCTAATCAACACTGTTAGAATATTTTAAGGCTCTCTTGTAAGACTGTTGTGCCACATGCGCGCAATTTTACATGGTGTGGGCTCAAAATACTACAAGGCGCCGCATTCATGGGCCCAAAACAGTCTTATCCTCTATTATTATCATCGTAACATCAATCAATCCATATGATACATAAAGTCTGTGTCATTTGCCAGCGTAAATATCGCTATTAGCTTGAAAATCCACAAGAAAAAAGTGAGTTTGATGGCAGCTAAGATTCCTTAGGATATTCGAAGTAGTAGAGAAGAGACGTCATTTTCACGACTTTGCTGTGCAAAGATGGATCATCTAATATGTAAAAAATATGACATACTGTAGCATTTTTGGGCTGAAAAGAGATAGTAAAGTGTCTTCGTCGCCGGTATGGCTTCTCTCCGCCACCCATTATGGGTGTGTTTATTTTGACGATTGGATAAGTAACTTATTTTTACTTAAACTTATGGAATCTTAAGATTAGAAAAAAGTTAGATCGGGTAAAATTATGAGTATTTGGATTAGCGATTGGATAAGTAACTTATGTAAAAATTAGGATGTTTGGTTTGACTTTTACATAAATGACTTTTGTATTAATTAAGAGAAAGAAATTGAAAAATTATGAAAAATGAAAAAATGAAGGGATAATTGTGAAAAAATTCATCATTAGCAACTTAATTGCCAATGGGGCCTCGGAAGATATCTACACACGGAGGGATTTTTTCACAATTTTCTCAAAAATTAACTTTGAAAATTTGATAATGGTACAATTTTAATAAAATTATATCAAACTCTAATTTAAATTGGTACACTCCAAAAGTCTTTTCTACTGTGCACTTCAAGCTTAAATCTTATAAATTATATCAAACTCTAATTTAAATATTAAATCATAACTTATATTTTCACATAGCTCAAAATCTAAAAAAATAAACCGATTAAAATTTCAATAATATCTCCAATAATCCAAATAAATTATTTAAACTAAATTTAATGGATAAAAACACTATATAGAAACTAATTTATGACATGTTTATAAAAAAATTGATTATAAAATCATAAAACAACTAAATAATAAATCTAAAATGATTAAAATTAATTATTAATTATTCTCTACATTTCTACAGTCATATATTAACAAAACTTAAAAATTGTTTAAATTCTTATCCCAAATTATTTTCTAATTAGCAGAAGATTACTATCTAAAGAAAGAGAAAATTATTTAGAACATTTTTCATAAAAGAAGTTTTGTGATTAGAAGTGATTTTGAGTACCTCATTGATCCCAAAAAATATGAAAATACTCCTATCAATATTTTTTTATACACATACAGGCACATAAGCTTCAATAAGCTTCATTTTGAGGCTGATGAATTTTTCCAACTTATGACTTATTTCACCTTAAATTCAATTGCTGAAACAAACACCCAATTTTTATCAAAACACTGTTCAAGCCCAATTGAGCACTGTTTAAGTCCAATCTACCCTCCCAAACGCTCAAACAAATACGCACTATATCTGCTACCATCCTTTTCTCTCCAACGATGTCGTTTTACATGTATAGGGGCTTTTGGAACTTGCCTCGTGTGTCCTCACAATTTGGCCAAAATCTACTTTAATGTTTTCATAGTTTCTTTTTTTTTATATGCTAAAGATATTATTTTAATGTTTTAATCGTTAATAGTAATACTTTTATATTTTGAATTTATGTTTTTATTTCTCAATTTAATGATAGGGTAAAACATTTCATCCTTTTCTGATATTTTCAATTTTTTATGCTTCTTTAATAAATTTACAGAATTATTTAATTAAACAAATATAATTAGATATAAACCTTTATTTATGGATTTGGGCTGAAAAGAGATACTAAAGTGTCTTCGTCCCTGCTTCTTCCCTTTATTTATGGATTTGCGCCGCCCAGAACAACCTATAAATGTGTAGAGTGACGCAATAGAGACTAACATGAGATGGGGGGCAAACTTTGAGTATAAAATTAAGGCTAAAGTATACATTTAGTTCTTTATATTTACTTTAAGATTCAATTTGATCCCTTAAGTTTATAAAGTATACTTTTAGTCCCTCAACTCTAACACCGTTAGTTTTATCTAACGGAAAATGCTAACTGTGCAATTAAATAAAATTTACTTAAATTTAAATATATAAAAAAGAAATTATTATATTTTCCAATTGACCAATTAAAAAATATTAATAATTTAATAATCAGAACAATTACCTTTATCTTCTTCTCATCAATATACACTCATCACTCTCCTCTATTAATGGCTTAGACGTGGAAGGAGTGTGAACTGGCAAGAGAAGATTAAGAAAATGGAAGGAATATTGGATCGGAGAAGCCATTAATAGATTAATGAAGGAGAGTGAAGAGTATATATTAGTGGGAAGATGTGGTGATTATTCTGGTTATTAAATTATTAATATTTTTTAACTGGTCAGTTAGAACATACAATAATTTTTTTTATATTATTTAAATTTAAGCATACTTTATTTAATTGTATAGTCAGCATTTTTCATTAGATGAAACTAACGATGTTAGAGTTGGGGGACTAAAAGTATACTTTATAAACTTAAGGGATCAAATTGAACCTTAGAGTAAACATAAATAACTAAATGTATACTTCAATGTTCTTAGAGCCGGACCGGATCGGACGGTCCGGCCGGCCTGACCGTGAACCGGAGAGAACAACGGCTCGATTTTATGGTGGGAGCCGTTTTCAACGTTAGGCCGTTTTGAACCGGGAAAAAGCCGTTTTTCAACCGGAAACCGCTTTTGGGCCGGGATCCGGAACGGCTACCCAAAAGCCGAACGGCTGAACTTGTTGGGGTGAGAAATGAACAGATGAAAAAAGAAAAAGACGAATGAGATGCATAGAGCTTGGGGTGTGCTTCAGCTTGATCCAACTCCTCCTACCTTTACTCATCTGTCTGTGTCTGGTGTGATTCTCTGTTCAAGTTGAAACACAGAAAAAGAAAAGAACAGATGAAGAAGAAGAAGAAGGGGTTGACACCCGCAAAAAAAGATGAGGCGATGGTTCATTTTTCAAGGCCTAAAGGCTGCAGGCCTAAGGCATAAGAACTAATGCGGTGTGATATGAGAGCATGAGCAGGTGTGAAAATAGGGTGTCATGTGAGAGGAAAATTAATATTGGTAAGAGATTGTCAGAGATCACGTGATGGGAGAAAGCAATTACTTGACTTTCAAATTTCAAATAAATTCTTATATTTTCTTTTACTAGCAAAATAAACCTTTTATCAAGCAAATGTTAATGCTGGGCGAGGATTCTAAATTGGGGGATTTTATTTCATAAGATAAAAATAATATATTATAAAAAAAAGATTAAAATTAGTTTAGTGCAATGTTAAAAAGATTAAAATTGTGAAGATAATATTGGGAAAATCCCTACCCTATGGTGCATAATTTTTTTTTCTCTAGTTTTTCAGTTTTAACCTATTAACAATGCTCTTAAAAATAACTTGGCCAACAGTAATATATTTTTAAGTTCTGTATAGCTCTTCTCTTTAGAAAACTATTTTAGTTGTGATTGTAATTATGTTGCTTTGTCGATTTTTTTTTTCTAATATTCCTAAAATAATTTTACATAACACATCATTTTTAAGCATGATACAGTGTTTTATCAGGTAGAAAAAAACTGTTTCATTGAAATTGAGATGTAATTTCAGAGAAAAATTTTAAATATTTATTATATGTTTTTAAATGAAAATACATCTAATAAATTATTATAAAATAAAATGTTATCTGTATATATTTGAATTTCATGTCTTATGTGTGTCGTAGTTTTTTTTAGATTAAAACAATTTATATTAATATACACTTTATATATATATATATATATATTTATATATTTAACAATTTTATATTTATGTCATTATATATGTGTATAATGTTATGTTTATTTAATTATTATGTCACCGGTCCGGCTAAACGGTTCAACCGTTCCAACCGGTTGAACCATGACCCGCTGACCTTTCCGGCTCGATGTCCGGTCCGGCTTTTAAAACATTGGTATACTTTAACCTAAAATTAAAATATAAACCAAAACAAGGGGATTCTTCTGAATTCCCAAATATGCTAACTCCCATCCACTTGCCCATTCCCATTAACATCTCATCCAATGATCCTTCAAATTTCTAAAATGTTCTGTGCTTCTGTATTCTGTTCCAGTCCCCAACATCCACACAGATATTCGTGCATTCTTCCGTTTTTTCAAATATTTTTTAATTCTCATTTATTTAGTTTTCTGCTATTAGTATTATATTTAAGTTATGCGAACCAAGTACTAAAAGTGAGGAAAGTTTTGCAGCCCATTTACTGTGAAGGGAGGGGGGCATTACAATAGTAGGTGATGGCACAAATGAAATCCTTTTGTTACTTGGCTGTGCGTCACAATGGGTGTCCACTTGACCATCTTACCCTTACTAAGCCCCTCTCTCTCCAATGCGTTGTCGTCGTCTCAACCCTTCCTTTTTCTAATCCATATTCTTCATTAAAATATACATACCAATGTGATTGATTTATGTTGATAAAATATTTTAGGGAGAATTACACTGTAGTCTCATGAAAAAAGAATATATGAAGAAATGGTTTCAGAAAATGCTAAAATGTCAATCCCCATGAGATCATTTTGTAATAAATTAAAGTTGAGAAATGTCATAAACACCCCTGTCAGATAAAGAGAGAAAGGGATAGTAAATGTTGTCAAATGACATCCAGAATAGCTCTGGAGATAGCAGGAAAAACGGAGTGAAGATCACCAGTCATGGTTGAAGAGTAAGGTAAAATATTGATGCCATCCACTCTATTGTCTTCATTATTTCATGTAATTCATATATTATGTTGAGTAGCTAAACATATATTTAAGTTTTGTTGATTCATGTATGTTTTGATCATGAAAATGGAAAAAGATGTTTGCTTTTGATTTTATTGTCCTCTATATGTTTGTAAACTAAAAAGGCAAACCTAGTAAATGCAATGGATATGCTTTGGCTGTGATTTCAATGTGTCTGGGTATGGTTTAGTATGCTTTATTTTTGCTGTTATTATGTTTTGTTTTCTAGTTCATTGTGTTGTGTTTTTACAATAGAAGAGATAAAGAATGAAGATGAGGGTGAAAGGTTTGTGGCTGCATAACCTGATGTGCGTAGAAATAAAGATGTTGTTAATGGGAGCAGCGATAGTTATCAATGCAGGATGTTGAACTTGTTAATGACAACTATAGATCATATTTAAATGTTTTTTTTGACAACTATAGGTTTTGTTGATTGATCTTCGTTTTGGTCCTGATAAATGAAAAAATTTGTCTGATTTTTGTGGGTATTGTCCTCCATATGCTTGCAAACTATAAAGGCAGACCTAGTAAATGTAATGGATATGCTTTGGCTAAGGTTTCGATGTGTTTGGGTATGGTTTAGTATGCTCTATTTTTATTGTCATTTTGCTATGTTTTCTGGTTCATTATGTTGTGTTTTTGCAATATAAGAGGTAAAGAATGAAGATGAGGGTGAAAGGTTTGTAGCTACGTAACCTGATGTGCGTAGGAAAAAAGGTGTTGTTTATGGGAGCAACGATAGTTGTCAATGGAAGCTGTTGAACTTGTTAATGACAACTATAGGGCATATTTAAATGTTTTGTTTATGGTGTAATGATGTTTAAAATGAGTTTGAAAAGTTTGCCATGTTTTTTGGTATTTTGTGCTGTTTTCAGTCATTAGAAGTGGGATTTAATGAACAAGGTGTGAAAGATGTGTGGCTGGAAGTCTTGATTATATAGCAAGAATGTGTTGTTTATAGAGGCTGCGATAGTTGTTAATAAGGCAGCTAAAATTGTTAATGACAACTGTTTTGTGCAAGTGGACAACGATGATGGTTACCACGTTTGGCAAGAATATTCTATGTTTCCTTCATATAGGGGAAGATGTGAAGTCAGTAGAGACAGTGATTTAACATATATTGGTGGAACTGTCAGATCTAGAACCGTCAAGGAAGGGACAAGTTTAGAAGAGTTTAAAACAATGATATTCTCCATTGCGGGAAAAGAGAGCAGCGGACTTGTTTTAAAGTTCACATTGTTGTTTGACAGAACAACATTTGTGGATGTACTAGATGATAAAGCAGTTGAACATTTAATTAGTTATAGTAAAGAAAATGGATATGTCTATGTAAATGAAGGACAAATGAAGATGATAATACAACAGCAATAAGGGATGAGCAATATGTGTAAGTTTAATTTCATTTTCGAAAATAATTTGTGAACAAAGTGTTGTTAGCTTGTCATTATTAACATATTGTACTATGCAATGTGGTCTAGGTTTGATAACTTGTCAGAAGGTTAGGATGGACAATCAATCACTCTGTGTATTGAAGATTCACCTTCATTCCAATATGCTATCCAAATAATGCCAATAGGAAGAATTGAAATGAAGTCTACAAAGTGAAAGGATCTGATAATCGGGGAGGGACAAGTTTTTACCAATGCAGATGGCATTCTGCAAACATTATACAAGTATGGCATTGCACACAAATTTACATATAAATAAGTCAAAAACAACTAACAAAAGGTCATTGCCAAATGCATGGTTGATGGTTGTCTATGGTACTTGGGAGCGTACTCAATGAGGGAACGACAAGATACTGAATTTCTGACTATAAGAACATTCAAAGGTGACCACAAACATGATGCACAGGATAATTTACTTGTACCTCACTTGAAGAGATCCAAATTAACATCATCAGTAATCGCAGATAGTTTGAGGTGTAACAAAGACAAGAATGCAAATGAGATTATGAGAGATATGTATAGAAATTATGGGGTGTGTCTAAATTATAGTTAAGCGTACAGGGGAAAAGAAAGTGCATTGATAGAAATACATGGCCACGTTGAAGATTCATATATGGTTGTTCCTTGGATATGTGATAGGCTAGTAGAGACCGATCAAGACATGGTAACCCGGTGTGAATTCTCTGAGGGTGACAGATTTGAGAGGCTATTCATTGTTTATGGATGCTAGATCAAAGGCTTCTTATAAGGGTGTCGAGGCATACTTTATATAGATGGATGTCACCTCAGTGGTCCTTACAAGGGAACATTGGTTTCAGCTAATGCATATGATGCTGATGATCAATTGTTTTCCTTGGCATTGGTTGCAGCTAAAGTAGTAGTTTAAACTTACTTGTTGCTATCGTCTTTATTACATCGTGTTGTACACAACTTAAATAAGATGTCCTTCTCATCAACTTTCCTCTTTTCCTTACACTTCTTGGTTGTATCTATCCAGGGAGATTTGACAACCCAGCTAGGAGTAATGACCCTTTTTGACCTTCTCAATTCTACCTTACTCCCTTTTTTCTGCTTATCTCCATCATAATGCGGCTGGAATGGTGATTTTGCTGGTTCATAGCCATCATAGGCTTCAATTTCTTCAATTTCTATGATTGCATAATCGTGTTTGGTGTCTTGGTCATCCTTTTCATCCTCTACATCCTTCTCTTCACTTTTTGATTCGTCATCCTCACATTTTCTGTCTGCTTCCTCCTCTTGATTGTCCTCATTTTTATCCTTTTCAGCAGCCTTCTCATCATCCTCCTCAAATAGAACTAAACTTGATGCCTTATAGATTATGGCCTCTTTATCTTCATCATCCTTGTCATCTTCATCCTCATTGTTGTTCCCATCCCACAACCTATTTTGAAAGGCAAGGAGCTTGTCACCGATCATGCCAACCAGCCCTTTCTTGCTTTTAAAACAGTATACATATCAAAGTAGTCACAATTACCAAGTGAGTAAGCATTGTTTTAGGATTAAATGTTGTAGATGAATGGCCACCACCGTGCCTGACAGCATAAAGCAGCCCTTTCTTGCCTTTTTTTCTCTATTTGAACTCTGCTCCTCACCCTTTCCTCATCCTAATATAGGATGACATCTTCATCTTTACATGTTTTTAGATTTCCCAAAGGAAAATGTTGTAAGCAAAACATTTGCATCACATGTACATGAGGATTTAGAATTATACATTTACATTTCTACTTGAAGAAAAAAAAAAGAGATGATAGGCACGTACCATGAGAAAGTATATACAACCTCCTACAGTTTTTCTACCTTTACCATTCCCTTTCCTCAACTCCTTTTGGAATTCCCCAATTGCAAGGCAAAGTTCTTTAAAAATAAAGGATGACCAATCAAACTGACCAAGTGCGTCATTTGTGAGTGTTATCAGCTTTAACACACAATCACTAACATAAATACTAGCACTAGGGGACAAAGGTTCCTAATGCGAATATGATAAAAAGAAACTCAATTTTCATCCATATCGCCCATCAATTTGTTAGTATTTTAAATTTTTGTAAACACTCCTGAAGTCCTTGAAAATCACATCTTCATCGTCTACTTGTACTTATGTGTCAAACCCACCATTAGGTAGACCGAGCAATTGTGTCACATCTTGAAGCCGTACTTTATGGGTCTTCCCTCGAATTGAGAATTGCTTGGTGGGTGGGTCATAACATCGCATAAACTCAGCACATAAGTGACAGTTGATCTGTGGACAACAAATATTAACCAACTTGTCAAACCCAATTCTCTTCAGCCTTTTCATTGTGTCTAGTTTGTCCTTCAAGTTCTTACACACAGCCATAAAATGTTTAGGTGCGCATCTTGTAAGGAATAGAAGGACATACGTCTTCCCTTTACTTGGGGTTCTTAATTGTTCAGCTTGTTTAGCATATTGTACTCTCTTCTTTTGACTGAACTTATTCCAGGCCTTCCTTACTTGTAGATTAGCCTCTTTACAATTCAGAAACTTATTCCCCTTCCCCTTCTGTTTCTCCTTCTCCTTTTCCTTCTACTTCTCCTCCTTGTGGATGAAAAATTCTTCAGTGAATAAAGTGTACCCAGAAAACTTGTTGCCCTTGGTTGTGTTGGGTTTTTTCTTCCTTGTTTATCTTTGATAGATTTTCCTTTGTCCATCTTGCTTCCCTAGAAAAATAATTTTCACCACTTTGCATTGCATCCCTTTTCCATTATCTCTGTAAACAAACTGTAACTAGTTTCAGCTTGTCATATAGCTTCAACAACTCAAATTTTCAGATGTGTCATATGCAATTTATAATTCAATAGACCCCACCTAAAAGCAAGATTCATAAAACCATGCTAAAATGGACACACATTAAAGCAAATTAATCCAAGACAGACATTCTTAAGATGTAGCAGAGAATGACGCTATCAAATCAGAACCACTACCTTACTCATTCAAAATAACATTAACATTTTGCAACAAATGTGCATGAGGCTAGAACATGTGCAAGTTCAGAGTAAAAGCATGCATGCATTAGAATTCAAGCACATTCTATCTTGATATTGCTGTACAGAAATGTACACGGTCAAAATACCAACTGTTTTTTGTTTCATATGTATTCGTATTGTTTTATCAATTGCAGCGTTGGTAAAGAATATTCATATTTACCTTCAAGTTTCCTGCTTTTAATTGTTCTAATTTTCCTTGATGAAGAATGCTTCTGAAATTTCTTTTCTCATTTTATTCCTGAAAAAATTATTCTCATTTTTATATGCTAAAGAATAAATGAGATAAAAATAAATGTTATTATATATAAGTTGAATTTATTTAGTAGTTATAATTTTTAGTTGTTGTAGTAATTATTAACATTGATTATTTGCATTTGATGAAGAATGCTTCTGAAATTTCTTTTCTCATTTTATTCCTGAATAAATTATTCTCAATTTTATATGTGCTAAAAAATAAATGAGATAAAAATAAATGTTATTATATATAAGTTGTATTTATTTAGTAGTTATAATTTTTAGTTGTTGTAGTAATTATTAAAATTGATGATTTGCATAAGTAAAATAATTATTTATTTTAACACTTGTGTTTTACTTAATAGTGATTTTGTTAATTAGTTATTTGTTAATTTATATTATTTTGGAGTTATTTGATCATGGTTTGATTTTTTTCATTTTGTTGTGGATATGAAAATGTGTTTAAAATGTGTTATCATTTATAATTACAGGGTTCTTTTGATAAAAAAAATAATTATAGAGTTCTAAAAGAAAAATACGAAAAATAATATTTTTTAAAAAAAAGTAACACATAAGGTGGCGCTTCCTTGAAGAAGTGCCATATCACTTCTTGTGGCACTTCTTTAAGGAAGAGTCACCTTAGGTATTTTTAAAAAATATATATAAAAAAATACCTAAGGTGGCGCTTCCTTGAAGAAGTGCCATAGGAAGTGACTTCTTCAAGGAAGTGACTTCCTATGGCACTTCTTCAAGGAAGCGCCACCTTAAGTGTTATTTTTTAAAAAATATAATTATTGACTTTCTGTGGCACTTTTCTAAGGAAGCGCCACAGAAAGTGTTTTTTTTTAAAATATATATATATATATATATATATGCTGTGGTGCTCTTTTTTTAGTAGCGTCTTGATATGTGGCATTTACTAAATGCCACAGCTAATTTAAATATAAGCGCCGCAGCTTTATTTTTTTTATAGTAATGTTACATTATGCATTTTCCTTCCACATTCAAGGGTAGAAATTCATGGTAGAAATCCAAAACTGATTGCTAGAAGATCAAAGACTCAAACATTGCAATTTAGAACAATAGCAATCTTGCATTTCCAACAACAACACAACTATGACAGCATATACACATATTTTAGACAGCAGTAACAATCAGCGAGCTCAATTTAGAGCAGAGAGCTTTAATGATAGCAAATGAGGTTCAAACACACACAAATCTAATCAAAGAGCCCAATGAGTATTACTGCTGCATAGGAAGCAAAAATTCATCATAAATTCCAACAGCTATATCCCATTAAACTTTTCACACAATTCTCCGCAAACAATCATAGCATATAATTGCAACAACTGAATTATCCTAACATATAAGACAGGAAGTATGATACAGGGAAGAATTCCAATGGTGTGCTAGTAATTTTCCTTCCAATGACAGCAAAGATGAACAGAAGTCAAAAGTGCAATGCAACTCCCAATAAAAACAGCAATGAGGGTGATGAAGCACAAAGCAATAGCCTGACAGTAAAGGATTCACACATACAGAGCAGTAAATTTGATCTTCAACATTGAGTTCAGCAATTAACCAGCTTAAACATAGTCAATATAGCTCTGGGATTTGTCAATAAAATCAGCTCATGAAAACAATAAGTTCACAAGCATTTGACCATGATTTAATGACAGCACAATGTTTATAGCACTCTCTAAATGCCAAAAACAGCCATAAGAATAAGCAGCAATGGTGATCACAGTTCAGCAAATTCTGTTTCAGCTACCATGGAAAATCAACAAGCTTGAGAAAGAGATTAAACTCAGTGCCACGAACTCAAAGACACAAAGGAAAACAAGTTACAGAACATAAAGATCAAATTCAAGACACCTAATCAAGGTAAACCCTAACAAAAACACTAGTATTGACCAAATATGTGTGCCCCTGCCTCCGCGTCCCAGTGCCACAAACTCAAAGACATGAACTTTTAGGGTATAGAATTTAAACTACAAGTTTTGTGCAAATCATGCTTATTGGGGTTGTCCATCTTTTAAGAAAGTGGAAATGAAACAGAGTGAAAAGATTTTGCGATAATGAAGTATCTCCACCACCAAAACAATCAGATAATTTCACTTTATCTCGTTATCATATATGATAATATGAATATGCACAAACTAATGAAGCATAAAAATCACAGAGTGAATAATCAAGAAACAGAAAGAAACAAGAGGGGAAGGTACGAATAGGGACTAAATCAAGCAAATGGCTAGTGGGAAGGCCGGTGTAGGACTCCTCCATCGCACAGGGAGATACATAGAAGCTTCGTAATTCAAAGACAAGAAGACATGGAAGCTATGAGATTCAAAAGTGAATGGAAATTCCTGAGAGGGGCTCAGAAGATGGCACCAGAGAACAGGGGCTCCCTGGTGCAGGTCCTGGGATTTTTCGGAACTTCTCTTGGCTCCGCTTGCCTTTGGCTTTCCCTTGGTGGTGTGTTTCTTGTTGCTGAACTGTGAACTTTGTTGTCAGTACAAAGTGCAGGACCTTGCTTTCTTTCTAGCTAGGGCTACATGATCGGATGCAGATTGGGCTCCGCAAACCCATAAACACCTTTGCACACGATGCTAGCTTCCATTTGCCAAAGATGTCGCCTTTCAGGGTTCACTGAATTGGCCGAATCTTAGGTAATCAAATAAGGAAAGAAGCTTCAAACTGCCTGTCTTTTTGCCCTATCCTTAAGGGCTTGTTTGGTCTGAGGGGGGAGGGGAGGGAAAGTTGGCGGAATGAATATTTTTTTGAGTTGAATTTAAAAAAATTAAAGAAGTGGGGTTAAAAAATTTTAATTAATTTTTCTTACTCTTTTATTTTATATATTCTCTGTATTAAAATTTTATTATCTCACTTCTTTAATCTTTTAAATTAAAATTCAACTCATAAAAATTTTCCCTCCCCTCCCTTCCCCTCCCTTCCCCTCCAAATCCCTCACACCAAACAGACCCTAAGGGTATTTCAGACTTTTCTCCACTACAATTTATTACAAAATGGTCCAATGGGATTTAACAATAATTTAGCCATTTCAAAGACCATTTCTTCCTATATTTCCTTTCATGGGACTACAGTGTAATTATCCCATCATTTTAATCTTTTTCAGATGCGTACATCCTTTATTATATATATAGTTTACTAGGTAACATTGTGTTCCTATTTGTGCTTATGCTTTTTAGTGTAGCTTTCTATTTTCTTGCATTGTGTTGTTTTCTTCTGCCACCCGATTTAAATTCTTCAACTTAGGCTTTTGTGTATTTCGTTTTCCCTTGATATAATTTTTCCTTTAGAAATAGGAAAATTGAAAAATTGTTTGGAATTTAACTCACCTATATTTAATTTCTAACCGAATTTTGGGCATAGTCCCTCTTTTATTTCAAAAAAATATTTCATTTTTATAAAAAATAATAATATTTCTCCTTTTCTTCTCTTCTCATCTCAATCAGTAAATTTTCAATACGAGCGCAGTGGCAAAATCCCCCCCCCTGGGGTTTTTCTTTCCCTTTATTTTCTCGTCTCCAACATTAGACCACTGTCATTGTAGTTTACTTATAAACTTATTTCATAAATGATAAGCATATATTATTAATATTTTATGAAATTATCACATGCACAACGCTGCGGGAGCTCCTCCTTTTAAGACGTGTATACTGTGTGTGTGTAAAAGGGAAGCTATTCACAGAAAAAAAAAAAAGGGAAGCAGCACGTGACGTGATCTCGGTCGGAGAGTATGCTGGATTTAATTTTTTTTCCTTATCATTTTTTCAAAAAATATTTTTTATTTAAAAATTGTCAGTTGGAAAAGTTATTAGGACTGTCCAGATTTGATGGATTCCGGGCCCTCATCATTGTGATGAGCACCCAAACTGGTTTCGCGACTTTGAATATTGAATGGTATCTTTTTAGAATTGAAATGCAGGTGTGGTTCTGATGCTGGATATCCTAGCGAGTTGTCAAGTGTTTGCAGCCAATGAGATCTTCCACATGTGACTTCACTCAATGCCTACTGGTCAGTTTCAAATTTCCTCAAACACATCTTCACTCATGAGAATTTCCATTATTAACAAGTCACTCAAAGTTATCTCCATTATTTGCTTTTACTTTTTGAGAATTTCTCTCTAAACTACGACAAATTCTTTTCATGCGATATACTTACTTCATCAACATCTGAGAAAAACTGGAGACAAAAACTTTGAAAAACTTAAAATATCAATTAAGCCATAAAAAGAAAAAGCATGTCTAACGTGAAATTAAAAAAAAAAAAATTATCCAGGGACACAAACTACAAGACTAAACAATCAGCCGGCTCTTGACATGATGCAACATTAACAAAACTAGGGGGATCACAAAAATGAATCGCCAAATAAAAACTTGTTTCAAATGTTAAATTACTGTTCTCACTTCTTGGTTTTTTAATATTTGTCATATTTCATACTACATCCGGTCCTAAATATAGGACAAAGTTTGTAGTGCAATTTGTACTATAAATTTTGTCCTATATTTAAGACCGGATGGAGTATTTAATTACTTCACCGGCCCCTAATCGGTACGCGCTCACTCATAAAAAGAAAAATGTTTCCCCTGCTGACGAAAATTTTCAAGTATTTCGTTGAAGTTTCCGCCTACTTTATGTGGATGATAGGCTCAAAGAGGAGAAGAAATATCATCATCACTTGTGAATGCAATAGAAGGATCCATGATTGCTTTGGTTATATTCTCTAAAAATTATGCTTCTTCAAGGTGGTGCTTGCAAGAGCTTGTCAAAATCATGGAACGTAAGGAAGCTAATCACCAGGTTGTGATTCCAATTTTCTACCATGTAGATCCATCAAATGTCAGGCATAAAAAAGGCACTTTTGCGGAGGCATTTACTCTTTATGAAGAGAAGTTCAAGCATATAATTTATATGCAGGGCGCAATACACTATGATTCCAACTTTTATGTGTAATAGACAATCTGGTTGTAGTGCTGGGAAAGTTGACAAATATTCAACCATTTTGGCTCCCAAATTTTTTTTGCTATTCAAGGTTAAATTACTTTGTTTTATCCAAATAATTACTCTACACATTTTTTTTTTCCTTTTTCCTTCTTTGAATAGTTTACTTGTTGTAGTTAGATTATTTAAATGGATCTTTCTTTTTCTTTTTCTTTTAAAAAAGTCTTCTTCCTTATCTTTATCTTCTTAATTACTAGAGTGAATATCATTTTTTGATTCTGCAGTTAAAAGAATCAGAAAACAAATACTTAGAGAAAGTTTTCAAAACAATTATTTTCTAAATATAGGTATCTTCTTACACTTGATGAGAAATTCCGAGAGTGAAAATAAAAGTTGCAAATTAATTGATATTTTAATGTTCTTGAGAGGCATCGCTCACTACTACGGAAGGGACTTTTAACGACCGGTTTTTGGGCCTTTAGACGACTGTTTTCAGGGGGTCGTCTATCTCAGTGTCGTTGAAAGTTCGAGAAAAGACGACCGTTAAAAAACAGTCGTTGTATCTTTTGGATACAACGACTGGTTTTAAGAAAACAGTCGTTGTATCCAACAGATACAACGACTGGTTTTAAGAAAACAGTCGTTGTATCCAACAGATACAACGACTGTTTTCTTAAAACCAGTCGTTGTATCTGTTGGATACAACGACTGTTTTATTAAAACCAGTCGTTGTATCCTTTTTTTTTTTTTTTTTTTTTTTAAAAATCCCTACATCAACTCCCTCTACTCCCTCCACCATATGTGTCTACAAGTCCCCACGTCCTCCCATTCTCTCATGATTAACTCTCTAGCTTCCCCTAATAGTCATGGAAGTGAAATCACATATTAGTTTTTCTATGATGACATATAGCGCAATAACATCATTTCAATGTGCAGACTTCAACTTTCAAACTTTCAATGTAAATCATGACATGCATATGGGCAAAGAGATGATGACATGCTTCCATGAAAATCCCTATTTTTCATCATCATTTTCCATAGTGTTCTCTGAAAGCATAATGCCTTAACAAATTCAAAGTACTCATAAATAAGAAACTAGGAAAAGTATTCGAATATGCAAACTTCAAATAGCACTGTACAAAAGCACTGCACTACGTAAAAAAACCTCTACACATCATCACTCGGCCCCTCTATGTGTTGTAGAAGATGTCCCGACAACAGGTCTCGGATCAAATTAATGTCTTCGATTGTGTAGGGGTCCTTATCACCAAAAATCTGAGCGCAAAATGGAGAATATGTTAACATAAATAAATAAATTGAATGAAATAAATAACAATTGAATCACATGAAAAGAACTAAAATTCAATTGAGAATCAATAAATGATCACCTGTTCAAAATTTGTAGTAAGGCCAGAGAAAATGATGTTATACATATATAGTATAACATAGAAGCCGCACTCAGTTTTCCCTGCTTGCCGTGGACACTATACAGCAAAAGCAAACGGTAAAAAAGAATAATTAAAGGCCTATGTAAAGCAATCGTCATTCAAAGAACTTGAATGTATAGAACTTACGTTTGGCTTGAACCACTTTGTATGACTAGCTTTACCTTCACGCTTCCCACCCATTATATAATATGTCTTCAATGCACTGTAATAATTAAAATGATAAACAAAAGACATTAAAACAATTGAGTAAAATCAAAAATCAATGACGGACAAATAAATTTACTTACGTGTCAAAAATGTTTTTGATATCTGCGTTTGGCTTGCGACCCAATGAGTCAAACCAAAAGATGACGTTGATCGAGGGACAAGGAACACAGAGACTCCAATGATAACTATAATCACATGCATATATAGATTAAAATGAGGTTAGATAACATGATACTGTTTAGCAAAGTGAACGTGTATAAATATAGCAAAGAAAGTTACTTGCCCTTCAACAATTGGTCCCAGATAACAAGGCAGCTGAGTCTGGCCTATTGTATAGCCTACATAGCTCATCCGTTCTTCCAAAGTCTGGCTATTACGCCGTGACATATTGCCAGGACATAAGAAGCCATATGTACTGCCAAGCCCTCGTTCGGCACACAGTTTGTGGAAGCAGCTACCACATAAATGAAATGAGAAATGACACAGTAAATGTAGAAACCTAAAACCCCTAAATATCAGTGCATTAATTACAATTAAAACTTATAACTAAACTCACATGATTGCAAATGTGACCCATCCTACGTCAATCTCCTCCAAAGATAGGAACTCTCTAATATCTTTGTTATCAAGCCCATAATCATACGAGATTCTGCGACCCACAATATCACAAGGCATCTTCAAGTCGACCTTATTTATGCCTTGATGAATATTTTGCAGTCGTGCTAAAAACGGGAATTTTGTCGCATCATCTTGTTCCTAGTAACACACAAAAAGATTATAAGTATAATGTTAATGATTAAGTAACAGTAAGTTGTTTCCTACCATTTGAGGGACTGGCACAGTCTGAACAAGATGTCTAGGCCATAAGATGAAAGATCCTGTTGCGTGACCTAGATTGGTAACCTCACCATCAGGGAATGGGACATCTGCACCTTCCTCCCCCAGTCGAACACTGGTCACATTGACCTTAAGTTGATCGTCCCGGATTTGGTTATTATGGTGGGTGGTGGCACGACTGTATACAACAGCATCAGCAACAGCACGCAGGTACGGGACTTCTAAATACAAAGTGCAGGGTTCTCCAGGCTCTAGTGAAGGACCAGGGTCGCCATGTCCAACCTCTGGCGGATTGTAACTGCCTTTAGTGCTGGGAAAGGCCGGGGATTCCTGAGTAAGAGAAATGAAAGAATTAATTAAAATAACGTAAGGAAAAACTCAATATAATGTTAAATGAAATTAGTTACAAACCTCAGATCTAGACGCCACATTACACATCCCGCATTGCATGTGAGACAACACCATCGTACTCATCTCACCACGTAGCTCAATCAACAACTCTTCTTTTAGCTCGTCTCGAAGTGAGTGACGTAGCTCTGATTTGATTTCCTCTCGAACCCTGGCCACAAACTCCTGACTCATTTCACCTCGTCCATAAGCTTGTGAACCTCGTCCAAAGTATTTAGAGAGACCAACTCCCCTTGACTCCCCTCTAACTTGACCAGGGTGATCTAGATTACCAAGCGCCGTGGCTAAGATGTCCATCCTTCCAGTTTGACTGAAGGAACCCTGGCTGCTCTGCTGTTCAAGTTCATCCTGTGGCATATAATGGATAAATAGAAAGTAATTACATGCCACCAACGTTAGAAAAATGAAACACATTTAAATATACTTGTTATTAAATACTCACAATCCTTTTAGCGACATCAGCAACGACTGGATTTATATATTTATCTCCCTTTATCCTCCCTGCTTTCCATTTTTTGTGACGCGGGGGAGGAGGTGGCTCCTGCACGACTATACTAGGATCTGCTCGGGCTGCTTCCTCCAATTTTTGCAATTCAGCCTGCATCATCTTCTTTTCGAGCTTTCGATAACCCCCACGCGACATGTAATGAGGATAATTGTTTTTCGCTCGCCTCTCTTTATTTGCTTGACTCAATTTCTATATAAACAAAGAATAATGATAACTGAGTTAGCGATGTCAAGTAAGTTCAACTAAAATGTTTAACACTAAGATGAACACAATGTACCAGGAACTCGGGATCCTGCCGCGATGCGACAAACAACCTCCAGTCATTTGGAGAAAGAAACGGATACTCTTTACAAGGATCTAAATGACTCCTCGGCCCTTGAACGTACTTGGTTGTGAGCGTGGACTTGAAATCTTTCCACCGCTCACGAACTTCCCCAATCCAATGCTTGTACATCTCCTTCGTATTGGGAACATCGTAGGTTTGCTACAAAACAAAATATATAGTAGTCGTTATATATGAACAAATAGAAATAAAAATTAGAACAAATACAACTTTACATACCAAAATTTGTTCCCAAATCATACGCTTCGTGTCCTTTGAAACTTCCCACCAGGTAGGAATTAAAACGCTAACTTTGCTCCGACCCAAAAAGCCAAGGTAGCTAATGAACGTGTCTCCGTCTGGCCCAAGTGGCTTCAAATTAGCATCAAATTCCACGTGAATCCTGCTCGCCTGTTGTTCCTCATGACGTGCCACCAACGATCGCAACTTCGTGCTTCCTCTAACCTTTTTCTTAACCGGTGAGCCAACAGAGTCGCCCGAATTTGAGTCTGACATGATCCTGCTAAGAAATAAATGTGACATGATAAGTAAAGTGAAATTACATGCACACTTTTAACAATTCAAAATCTTACTAAGAAATAAATGTGACATATGATAAGTAAATCGAAATTACATGTATACTTTAAACAATTAAAAATCTTACGTTAAGTGTTTTCCCAAATTCCTTCACAATGATCAACTCTAGCTGCATATTCATCATCATCTACCAATTCCACTTCAGATGGCATAGGCGGATTTGTAGTGAAAGGCGGCATGTCGTCAAGATTCAAACTCGGATCACCATCCTTCTGTTTTTTACTTTGGAGTACAATAGACAATTTTTTATTTGCTGGATCAATGACATAAAACACTTGTTTTGCCTGACTTGCTAGAATGAATGGCTCATCTTTATAACCAACTCTTTCAAGATCAACTAAGGTGAATCCAAATTGATCTATTTCAACAGCATTATTGTTAACCCACTTACATTTGAATAAAGGAACTCTCAACTTAGTGTAGCTTATCTCCCATATGTCTTCAATAACTCCATAATAGACCATGGATGCCAAAATGGGATTTTTGTCTTTTGAACTAGAAAAGTGCATTGATTCGGCTACCACCATCACCCCACTGTTTTGCATAGTACTTCTGTTATCCTGGCCATTTGTATAGAAACAATACCCGTTTATATCGAAGCCACTCCAAGTTATGACCTCAAACGAAGGCCCTCAAGCTAACCATTTGATTGTCTCAGACACATTGGTCTCGTGCGCTACCTTATCCTTGAACCACTCTATGAAAGTCTTGTTTTGCTCATTAGCTATCTGCATGTCATTTTTCCTTGGATAGATCTCCTTTAAACTCTTTCTGTGTTCGGCTAAGTACGGCTGAACTTCTTCCGTATTATTCAAGATATAGAGGTGTGCTTGCAACACCTCTTCACGACGCATACTCTTCACTCTGAGCCCTCGTGTTCCCTTACTTGTACCCTTTTCATGACGTGATTGGGCCTTTGACCTTGATAGATATTCTTTGCAAAAGTCCATAGCCTCTTCAACGACATATCTTTCGACAATTGAGGCTTCAGGTCGATAAGGATTTTTAGAATACCCTTTTAAGTTCTTCATGTATCGCTCGAAAGGGTACATCCACCTTAGATAAACTGGGCCGCATAGTCTTACCTCCCTGACCAGATGAACTATTAAATGCACCATTATATCAAAGAATGCGGGAGGAAAATGCATCTCTAGTTGGGATAGAATAGTATAACCCTCATTTTCTAATTCGTCTAACCTTGCAATGTCAACAACCTTGCTACAAATAGCATTGAAGAAACTGCACAACCTTGTTATCGTCCTTCGCACATCATCTTTCATAATGCCTCTAACAGCTACTGGTAATAGTTGTTGCATCAAGACATGACAATCATGAGACTTCATCCCAACTAACTTCAAATCTTCCATGGACACAAGTCGGCTCACATTAGAAGAATACCCTTGTGGCACCTTAATGCCGTGCAAACACCCACACAAACTTCTTCTCTCCGCTTTTGACAATGTATGCGCTGCTGGCTCCATATACGCTCTCTTACCATCATCTCTTAGTTGTGGATGCAGTCGTTCTCTTATTCCCATTTCAACCAAGTCTAGTCTTGCACTAATCCCATCTTTTGTTTTCCCTGGTATGTGCAAAAGCGTACCAACAAGGCTATCACATACATTTTTTTCCACATGCATCACATCAATACTATGTCTCACATCAAGACTACGCCAATATGGAAGATCAAAGAAAATTGACCTCTTCTTCCATATGTTCTTCTCACCCGTAGTCTTTTGATTTTTTCCAAAAGTGACATTGATTCTTTCCACCCGACTATAAACTTCGTCTCCAGTTAATGGCTCCGGAGCCATTTCATTCTCCGGCAAACCGTTAAAAGCCTTCTTTAGCCTACGGTATGGGTGGAATCGAGGAAGAAATCGTCTATGACCAAGGTATACCGTTTTTCTACCGTGCTTGAGTTGATGGAACTGTGTGCTCGATTCACATATCGGACATGCTTTATGACCCCTGACACTATAACCTGACAAGTTACCATATGCAGGGAAGTCGTTAATTGTGGTGAAAATCATTGCACGTAGCTTAAACGACTGTTGCTTATATGCATCAAACACATCTACACCATCCTCCCACAACTTCTTTAAGTCCTCTATCAAAGGTGCCAAGTAGACATCGATATCGTTCCCTGGCTGTTTTGGTCCCGAAATCATCATAGAAAGCATCATATACTTGCGTTTCATACACAACCAGGGAGGTAAGTTGTAAATTACCAGCAGAACGGGCCATGCACTATGTGTACTGCTAAAAGTACCATAAGGATTGATCCCGTCTGTGCAAAGCCCTAGCCGAAGGTTTCTTGGCTCGCTGCCAAATCCGGGATACATTTCATCTACTTTCTTCCATTGTGGAGAGTCAGCCGGGTGTCGAAGGAATTTTCCATCACAAACTCTATCATCATAATGCCATCTCAACTTCTTTGCTTCTTTCGCATTCGCAAACATTCGTTTGAACCGCGGTATGATTGGAAGATACCACAAAACCTTTAAAGGTTGCTTTTTATTTGTCTCATCACCACACCTATTACCTTTCTTCACTTTGTATCTAGAAGTTTTACATTTCGGACACTCACTTAAGCCTTCATACTCATTTCTGTACAATACGCAATCATTAGGGCAAGCATGTATCTTTTTATACTCCATACCCATTGTAGATAATATTTTCTTGGCCTCATACATACGATTTGGAAGTACATTATCCTCTGGAAACATATCACACAACAATTCTAGTAACAATGTGAAACTACTGTCGGTCCACCCACAAGTTGCCTTTAGGTTGACCAAGTGCAAAATGCCTGACAAACGTGTATACTTTGTACACCCAGGGTACAAAGGTGTCTCTGCATCACTCCGTATGCTATCATATACAGGCGTTTGTGCAAAACATTCTACCTCAACATCGTGAATCATGTTCTCCATTCTATTGTCATCTCCAACCTCCAAAACTTCCTTCTCGCGTGACGCCCAAGCGGTTCCTTCCTCACCATGCCATATCCATCTTGTGTACCGAAGATTTATTCCATCACAAAGTAAGTGATCCCTTATATCATCAACATCCCGTAGACTCTCATTTAAACAGTTGATACATGGACAAAAATACTTCCCATTTTTACTAGGCGCATTCATTTTAGCAAATTCAATAAAGTTTTCTACCCCATTCTCATATTCTTCACTAATTCTCGAAGCATTCATCCAACGGTGATCCATTTTATTACCACCTAATCCATTTTCACAGACACTCAAGTTTAGAACAGCTATATGAAACACTCATGACACACTGTAAAAACTAACAGTTCAAATTTATCACGCTTATAACAAATAGTAGCACTATGATATCCTCAGGTTTCAAAAACTTTCATCAACAAGCAATAACATAACTTACCAGCTAATCCTTAGCTTCCAAGGACACTATGTTTGTGATTGAGGATTTGGAAGAATATTCTACAGAGGCAAGGATGTAGTAGGCCGGCAACCCAAGGAAAAATGATAGCAGTAGTGATACCTGCAGGTTTATGACAGTTATTTAGACATGAAGGGGTAATATTTAGAACATTTCAGGTCAAATGACCTTGATTCAGTGTTTCTTATATATAAAAAAAATTATCATATAATTTCCTTAATTTATAATGACCCTCCATGTTTTGTGTCACTAGCTTACTATATTTAGTGTAAATTTCAATTTATATACTGATACATGGTAATATAAATTTAAAATTTCAAAATAGAACAATAAACAATTTATTTTTTTAATAAAAAAATTCATGTTTTGGAATCATTGCATTACAACTTCAATACAATTAGAAAATAGGAATCCAGTGGATTTTGTCTCTATATGATCCAACGCGAAGGAAATGAAATACAGAGTAGGGTGCATGTGCTTCTCGAGATATCATTACCTCAAAAGTAATTAATTAGATGAAATTACTATTATTTGTCCATGATGATATAATAAATTAAAATTAAACCCAAACACGAAGCAAACTAGACTAATTTACTTGTATAAATAGAAATGATGTCTTATTTTTAATTATTCTTTACCAAAAACGGAAGGAACTCATGTATTCCATATATCTAAGGAAACCTCCTAATTTTCAAATTTAATTTTATTACACAGCCATGTTTTGTTCTCGTTGAATTGTTTTCTTTATACTATGCATCATTGTTTCCCCTCTCTTCTCCTCTCCCATGCTGTATATAACATACCCAAATTATATAAAATGAAATAATGTATAGTACGTCTAAATATATATATATCATTATTCATGATAATAAGAGATTCAATAATGTGACCAAAAGAAAGTTATTAGTCCAAACAAACGTGTTGTTTAGCTTGGCAAGTTGTGCTAACTTAATTAGTGATATGAAATTCAATTGGGTTGAATCAATTGGGTGATGCAAATAGCCATTTTACAATGGTAAACAATTACCTAGCTAATACCTACTCCGCATTTGAAATATTTCTGATTTCTATGTTATATTTAACAACCACAACCAATATCTCAATCACATAGATTTTTTCCAGAACAGCACAACCGAAGTTCAAGATGCCTAGATTCAGTCACAATCGAAGTTCAAGATGCCAACTTTATTTCCAGAACAGCACAAATTGACATCCAAATGAACAAATTAAAACAACTAGAAACAGAAAAGGGAAACTTACACACACAATGGAATAGACCAAGATCAGAACCACCAACGTTGTCTTCTTTATGCGAACACCAAGTATGAACTACAGGACCGAATAATAGAGGCTAAGAAGAGAAAAGCAAAAGCAAAAAAACCAGAGCAATGAAACAGGGCAACTTACTTGCGTTGCTTGCTGCTGATGTGCGAAGAGGGAAAGCGAAGCTCAGACCTGCCTGCGACCGAGAGGGAATGGAGGGACTGTGAAGACGGTGGACATCGGAGAGGGTCAGCGGACAGAATGCAGGAGAAAGAGATAGGCCAAGAAATTTGGGGAATGCAGCTCGCGGGAGACACGAAAATGAGGGTTCAATTAGCGCGGGGAAGAATGACAGAAACGCGCGCTGAAGATTTGGGGAAAAGTTAATCACTTTCAACGACTGGTTTATAAAACCAGTCGTTGAAAGCAACCTTTCAACGACTGGTTCTTAAACCAGTCGTTGAACTAAAGTTTTCAACGACTGGTTCTTAAACCAGTCGTTGAATCTTCATTTTCAACGACTGGTTTTTAAACCAGTCGTTGAAAATGAATGTTTCAACGACTGGTTTAAGAACCAGTCGTTGAAAATGAAGCTTCAACGACTGGTTTTTAAACCAGTCGTTGAAAATGAATGTTTCAACGACTGGTTTAAGAACCAGTCGTTGAAAATGAAGCTTCAACGACTGTTTTCCTTGAAAACAGTCGTTGAAACTTCAGTCCAGTGCCACCGGTTCCTGGAGTTGGTTTTTTACTACTGGTTTCTCAAAACGGTCGTTATTGGGTGTCGTAGAATCATGTTCTTGTAGTAGTGGCTGCTTGTATCAATGACCTGCATGCCCTGATGAGTCCAGCTCCGTATGGAACTCCCCGCCCCTTAATTCTGTTCCTCATATTTTCCTTGTTATGCGTTTTTTCCAGTCCAAAAATGCATTGCGCGGTCATCTTTTCTTTTTGGTTTGGTTTCTTGATCAATTTGTGTGGGTCAGAAGATCATTCATCCATCAGGTAGGAATCAAAATGTTTCCCTAAGTTGAGCTTGTAATTAAGACTTTAAAAAGAACAGGCACGCCTAACTTATAATAATAATAAAAAAAATTAACCAGGGACACAAACTACAAAACTCTTGACATGATGCAACATAAATAAAACTAGGGGACCAAAAAAACAATCATACGGTACGCCAATATGCAGGGTATAGTAAAAGTCAGCAAATAAAAACTCGGTTCAAATGTTAAATGACTGTTCTCGCTTATCCTTTTCTTTTTTTAATATTTGTCTCATATTTCATATTTAATTACTTCGCCCCTCATCGGTACGTATGCCCACACGTAAACGGTTTCGGTCCTTTTCCTGACAATAATAAAAAAAATTATCCAGGGACACAAACTACAAAACTCTTGACATGATGCAATATAAATAAAACTAGGGGACCACAAAAACAATCATACGGTACGCCAATAAGCGGAGTATAGTAAAAGTCACCAAATAAAAACTCGGGTCAAGTGTTAAATGACTGTTCTCGCTTATCCTTTTCTTTTTTTAATATTTGTCTCATATTTCATATTTAATCACTTCGCCCCTCATCAGTACGTATGCCCACATAGAAGTGGCTTCGGTCCTTTTCCTGATCAGAGCCGTCGGATAGAGATTTTAACGGTTCATATTTAATATATTTTTATAATAATATTTTTAATATAATAATAATTTTTTATAATATATTAAATTTGAACCTTTAAAATCTCTATTCGACGGCTCTGACAGGGAAAAGAATGGTCCTTTTCCTGAAAGGAAAAGAATTGAAGCGGGATCCATGCGGACACACCCAAAAAAAATATTTCCCTGCTGACGAAAGTTCTCCATTATTTTGTGGAAGTTTCGGCCTACTTTATACTACCTTCGATCCTAAATATAAGATAAAATTGATTTTTTTAAGAGAAATTAAGGAAGCTAAATAAGTTACTTAATTATATCATATGTTATGTATCCTTAGATTATATATTAGTTTATTAGTTAAACTAATTAGTTTGGGGGAAAGAATAAAAATAAAAATACTCTAAAATAATTTAATTAACTTCCTTAATTTCTTTAAAAAAATTAATTTTATCTTATAATTAGGATTAAAGGGAGTATAATATTTACGTACTTGTTTTTCTGTTGTGCCGATCGAATTCGCAAGATAAGCGAACTCACCAAATCAACTTCAAGTCTTCAACCTCAGATTTGGTTTAGCCACTCCACCAAGGTATTAATATGGTCTTTCTCCGTCATTTTCTACTTCATAAACTCTATTCTCTCTGTTATTTTTCAGAAATAATCGACGGGCTATAAAACATTGTTTTTCGTTTTTGTGCCCCAGTAATGGCTGCTTCTGCTTCCCAGGTCCCATGTAAAAAATATGATGTTTTTATCAGCTTTAGAGGTTCAGACACCAGATCTGGTTTTCTCAGCCATTTGATAAAGGAGTTGCATCGAAAAAGCATAGATGTCTATGTGGATTACAGGCTCGAGAGAGGAGAAAAAATATCATCAGCACTTGTGAAAGAAATAGAAGGATCCATGATTACTTTGGTTATATTCTCAGAAGATTATGCTTCCTCAAGGTGATGCTTGAAAGACCAATTCTATATTGGTTTTCATCATTGCTTTCTAACACTCTTCATAATTCAACTACTTGACTTATCTTGTACTAGCGTAACAAAAATGCTACCACATCAAATTTTTAAAACAATGTTATGTTCAAATTAAGTGCAAAACAATAACTTCTTTTTTATGCAAATTAAATTTTTTTTTTTTTTGAAAAAAAAAGTGGGCCACGTTGAAAAGAAGTTGCAAATTAATTGATATTTTAATGTTACATTCTGCAAAGCCGTCACTGCCATTGGTTAACATCTTTATGGTATGTTCTATTGGCTTTTGGGGGAGCTAGGAAGATTCTCCGTATCAAAATACAACAGATTAAAAGACATTCTTATCCTCATCACTCTCCATTGTTGTTTAGTGATTATGAAATCTAGCTGTATGTTAATGTGAGCAAAGAGAGCCTTTTGTCGATCAATGGTGATATGTAGCACCAAGTTTATGGCATTTTATGTTTCTTGATAACAAAAACATCATTAGTTTCCTCTACCCCAAACATAATACTTACAGCCCTCAAAAGCACTATGCAAGAAATTAAAGTGATGATTTAGCCTAATGACCTAATCAACTTCTACTGTTAGAATATTTCAAGGATCTCTTGTATGACTGTTGTGCCACATGCGCACAATTTTACATGGTGTGGGCTCAAATATCGCTATTAGCTTGAGTTTAATGGCAGCTAAGATTCCTTAGGATATTCAAAGTACTAGAGAAGAGACATCATTTTCACGACATTGCTGTACAAAGATGGATCGTCTAATGTATATATGTAAAAATATGAGGGAGAATCATTGCTCATAATTTCTATCAAATTGGCGGGGAGGAGTTTTGCACGCGCCTAATGGGGCCGGGGTAGATGACATGGCATTTTTGGGCTGAAAAGGGTTAGTAAAGTGTCTTCGTCCTTGCATCTTTCCTTTATTCATGCATTTGCATCTTCCGAATTTCCAAATATGCTAACTCCCACTTGCCCATTCCCATTAACATCTCATCCAATGATCCTTCAAATTACTAAAATGTTCTCCGCTTCTGTATTCTGTTCCATTCCCCAACATCCACAGATATTCGTGCATTCTTCCATTTTTTTAAAAGACCTTTTTTTTAATTCTCATTTATTTAATTTTCTGCTATTAGTATTATATTTATGTTATGCATGCGTACCAAGTACTAAAAGTGGGGAAAGTTTTGCAGGCCAAAAATATTAATATTAATATTTTTAATATTTCATTTTAATATTTAATAAAACAAAAATACAATATTTCAATATTTATAGTTTATAGGTTAATAAAATACAATAGATAACAAAATAGAATATAATATTAAGTAAAAGTATAAGAAAACATTGCATAAACCAAACCGTCGAGAACCCTTTAAATCAAGTAATGTAGTGATTCAAGGGGTTCTCATAAACACCAAATGTATCCAGTTACAATTCCAATTCATTTTGTTATGTTAATCTTAATCTAAAAAGATTTTTTTTCATTGTACACTGAACACTATTAAAAAAAGATAGAATTTTTTGTTCTCTTTAATTTTTTGGTTTTAGTCATTTATTCATGAAAAGTATCTATAAAAAATTAGATAGAATAGCTTCAACTTTGTCAACTGATGATGAGAAAATGAAATCTGGATAAACACCAATACCTATTACAGGTATAAGGATAGAAATCGAAATAAATAACTCTCAGAGCCCAGAATCAAAAAATAAAGAGTTTGGTTTATTAAAAAACTTGTATCCATCACCGGTGGAAAAATCACTTTTTAGAACTGCTAAAAATGAAATTTTAGACCGGTTCTGGATGAGGTCTTGATACAACTGGTTTTAAAAGTCTATAACTTTTAACCGGTCAAAAAAATAAGTTTTTAGACTGGTTGTTTATGCAACCGGTTTTAAAATAATGACATTTAAGACTTGTTCTTGAAAAAAGTAGGTCTTAATGTCATACTTTTTAGACCGGTTTTATTAACAACCAGTCTAAAATATCATTTTTTTAGACCAATTGTTCTAAAAGGTTGCTTTTGTTTTTTTTTTAAAAAATATTCCAATTACCCAGCAAGCCATTTCCCATGTTAAAATATTTTACCCAGTATGTCATTTCAGTGACATCCAAATAAATTCTTCTCTTACACATTATAACTAACACTTTATACAGAAGCATTTTCATCAAGCATTTTAAAACACAATTTCAACTGGTGTAATACTTATATCATTCTTCCTATACCCTACATTCCACAAAAGCAACAACAATAAATCACTCTTCCTACACCCCAAATAAATTCTTCTCTTACACATTCCCATTTCATTAAGCATATTAAAACACAATTTCAACTGGTGTAACTTACATCATTCTTCCTACATACACCCCACATTCCACAGAAGCAACAACAATAAATCATTGAAAATCAACACATTATCACACACAATTAGAAAATTAAGGTATGCTGTAACACATTTTTATTCCCCTTTTTTAATATTATATTTTGACCCAAAAAAATCAAAACTTTAGCTAATAATAAAATCAAAAATTGATGATAGAGGAAGCTACCGAGAAAGAATACAGCAGATAGTAATCCATCACTAATGATCACTAGCTGGCTCTGGAGCATCTACACTAGGATACCTCAAATCCTTCATTTTCCTATGATGACAACAAAAAAAGTAGTTTTATGTATAAAATAACTATATACATAATTCAAACATAATTCATATTAATTACTTTAGCTAGCTAACCTTCAAAGTAGTTTTATGAAGGGATATCCTCCCATATCCCTTCATGATGATCGTTTCTTGTGCTGTGTTCATTATCCGCTTCATCTTCTTCATTAAATTCTGGAAGACCCCTAGAAAAAGAAGAAGTCTCAAGAAGATCATTCATTGAATGACTTTTCTCATTGATATGAATGACCCTTTTTCCTTGGAGAGCTACATACCACATTCTATTTGCCTGATCAATAATATAGAACACTTGTTTCGCTTGATATGCCATAATAAAAGGTTCATCTCTAAAACTTCTACTATTCAGTTCAACTAATGTAAATCCTAATCGATCGATCATCGCACCATTGTTGACATCAACTCACTTACATTTGAAAATAAGAAATTTAATTTAAACATAATCAACCACACCCAAATCTCTTCAATTACCCCATAATAAGGTATGACTGACAATCTAAGGTTCTTATCTTTCGAACTAGAGAAGTGCATAAATTCAGCCACTAATATAAAACCACTGTTCTGGATGGTGCTCCTATCATCTAGGGACTTCATGTAAAGTATATAACCATTGATCACAAATGAAGTTCAACTGATGACATTAATCTCAAGACCACGAGCTAACCATTTAATTGTATCAGAAACACATTCTTCTTCGTCAACCTTTTGTTTGAACTAATGTGCAAAAGTTTTGTTATGCTCCCTAATTAACCTTTGTTCAGTCATTTAACTATTTTCTTTACGCACAATTTGTTTATGAGCAATAAAGGTATATAGATGCAAGTTTTAAAACTTGCATTGCAAAGCTATTCAGAATTTTCATAAATTTATATTCAATTCAAACCCACATAGTAAATATCATAATGTGATCATTATGGCAATCCAAGACAAGAAAGTATAAATAAAATATCATAATGTGAACATTAAGCTAGTATATGAAATTATCATCAATGAGTTCAATGGCGAGAGTAAGATAGAGAGCAACATTGGGCATATTCAAACAAAGCCATGATCATAAAATAAAACACCTCCATTTCCTACTTCAAACATATTAGAATCTGATGGCAGACATGGTTAAACACACCCAAAAAAATATGAAAAGGATCAAGTTCAAATTATTAACAGAAATCAAAACAAATATGAAAAGTTGCTTCACGACTAGTTGCTCTTTGTGCTCCCATTTGGAAGAAGAACGATTAGCAAGGCTTTTAAGGGAGGAGGAGTTGGAGCTGGAATGTTATCGATTGACTGCGAAATGAAGGTCGATTACCTGCAAGATATGGGTAGTGACTCTTCCTCGGCTAATACAGACCCATACCAATGCCGCCCCTGAGATTGTGAAACAAAACACCATCATTTATATTGTGAGATATTAGGTTTAGAGAGAAAGATTGCTCCAGATTTAGAGAGAAAGAGGATGGCGGAGTTATGAACAAGAACACCGTCACAGAAATTTCAAGGAAAAGTGAGTTCAGAAAGCAAGCTAAGTATAATGACCCAAAAATGGGATTAAGGGCTAATGACTTCATAAGTGGTGTAATTATTGTTAATTAAATACTTATGAAGAATATGATGTGAATTATGGTCTGAATGTGTTCTGATCAGTGCCCAAAACCTTATGTTTAAGCTTAATTGTGTGACAAAGCTTAAAATGAATCGCAATGGTAGGGAAGGGCACATGAATAGTGATGTGAATTTTGATATAAATGTGTTTGGTGATGATTTAATAGTATTGTGATAATCAATGGAAAAATGGGAAATTGCCGACCAATTAGTCAGCTACCGAAGAGGGAGTAAGCTAATTGGTAGGAATCATTGTGGAGTGTGTAATTGCTTAAGGGATTATGTAAGAATGGTTATATGTGTGCATGTGTATGGAAAGTTGGGAGGTGAACCAAGATCATGACAAGTTTTTAAATGTGGGCCTTTGATTTTGGTCAAACTTTCAAACTCATTTTCCTCTCTTCTCTCTCCCTCCAAGTTGGTTGTGAGCATGGGAAAAAGGGAAAAAAATATGATTATCATCTCCATCTCATCTCCTCTCTCCTTAGCTTCCATTTTCGTTGAGATTAAAGGAAGAAGAGAAAGTGAAAGGTGAGATTTTGATGTAATTATGGTTCTCTAATGCTCAAATGCTCTTCTTTAATATTGACCACCTTGATGAGAGCTTCATCTTGATGATTTTAGATTTTTGAAAGGTGGTGTTTGAATACTTGAAGAAATTCAAAAGTTGAGGAATCAAGAAACCAACCTTGAGAAGAGTTAGAGGTGAGTATTTGAAGTATTTTGATATGTTCATTGTGAACATTGGTTAAGTTTTGGAAATTTGTGATTTTTCCCTGATTTTGGTGTAATCTTAAAATGCATGAATTGGCTAATGTATGGTGGTGGAATTAGTGGCATATTGTGTTTTTGAGCCATTGGTATTAGTTTGAAATTTTGGAAACCAAATTGGTCATTTTGTGATTTTGGAGTTCAATGTGGTTAGAAATGTAGAATACGACATTGTGGTGGGAATTTGGTTGTTTTGGTGTGTCCAATGAGTTCTTTGTGTAAATTTGTGTAGGGAAAGGTTGTTTGGGAGATTAGGGAGTCATTGGGCACTTTGGACAAAATCTGGGAAAGTTCTGTCAGTTGCTGCGTTTTAGCTTCTGATAAGCCTCACTCAAGTGCACAGGGGCGTCACTTGAGTGCAGCATCTTGCTTTCCCTTTTCCCTTCAGTTTTCCATTGCACTTCCATGCCAGAATGCAAGAGTGCATGTTTACACTTGCGAGTAATAGGGGTCATCACTCGAGTGAACTTGGTGTCACTCAAGTACAAAGGTATTTTGCACTTTGAGGCTGAGTCTCGGGTTGTCACTCACTGGTCATTTTTCAAGAGTGTGTGCTAGCACTCGCAAGTGTTGAGCCATCACTCGAGTGCTAGGGCTAGTGCTGGGGTGCACTACTTATTCTAGGATTTCTGTTGCTCTCAGGTAGACACTTTCTGCACCACACTTTGTGGGACTTGAGTGAGCATGAGGCTATCACTTGAGTGTTAAGTCTTATGCTCGAGTGCAGCGAGCAATTTTGGTCTCAATTTGTACTCTTGGCTAAACACTCGCACGAGTGATCTTTCATGCTCGAGTGCAAGTCTTAATATCACTCGACTGAGGCCATCTTTACTTGAGTGCCTGAGTCAAAAATCAATGTCAAGTTTTGGAAAAAGGGATCTTTAGTCAAGTGTTTCCAACCCTTTAGGCATGTGTTTAGGCTTTTAGTAGCCACCTAAAAAGTTCAAATGATAACAAACTTTAAGTGAAATGAAGATAAGAATTTGGAATAGAGAAAAACCTATCATCCTTGATTTGGTTCATAGGCTTTGATATTTGCCCTGCTCGTGAGCTATCTGTGCCAGAGCACATCAGGAAAGAACAAGGTAATGACTCTTTCTCTTATACTATATGTGATACATGGTATGTTTGATTGATCATTGTTTGTGGGTGTATCACCTGTGGCCCATCGGTGTTGATGGTGGGAGGATCATGCCTTTGAGGTGGTGGAATTCGGGGGATGAGACTATGTGAAAGCCGTATGACTATTTATGGATTCTTCACCCGCGGCCCATTGGTGTTGACGATGGGAGGACTGTGCCTTTGGGGCAGTGGAATACGGGGGATGAGATTATGTGCATATGTGGCTGCCTATGTGCTGTGTTTTATGCTGAGATGCTGCTTGATGATATCATTGCATGCTTTGTGATTATGTATGGTATGAGTGATTTATTACTACTGTGATTCTTTTAAATCTCATTCTTTCCAATGACTAATTTTCAAACAGGGCAAGTGGCTCCAAGGGAAAAGAGACAACCAAGGGCAGATAGAACTGCTTAGGGAGATTTTTATTTTGGTCGTTGGTTATCATATTTTGGATTGAGGATCACTGTAAATTTTGTAAATATTATTTTGGATACAGTTGTGTAATCCCTTAAACAGAAATTCATAAACCCATAGTTTATATATTAAATCCGGGGGTTGCCGGAATTTTGTTGTATACTCTGATATATAAATGTCATTTAACTACACATGTAATTAGATTCGGAATATTGAATTTGAGACTAGGGAAGACAAAAATTTTTAAATTATTTGTGAAAACCCTACCGGAAGGAGGGGATTATAAATGAGTTTGGATTATTATTGTTCTCTATTTCATTTTAATTACGTCTTTCGAATCACAATTATGAAGGGAGTTACACTAAGATTCGGCGGGAGGAAGAAAATAGTGAAATTTAATTAGGGCGTGCTCTTTGAAGACCTGTTGTCTCAAACAACCAGTCTTAAATATTAATTTTAAACCGGTTATTTAAAAACTGATCTAAGAAGTTTCAAATTTTAGACTAGTTATAATGTATAACCGGTGTAAAAAGTAAAAATAAAAATTTTAATTGTGGGTCTTTTATTTAGCCCAGTTATAGAAATAACCAGTCTAAAAAGTATATTTATTTTTAATTATTTTTATCCTTTTAAGACCGTTTACTCATACATGAGGTCTAAATAATATCTTTAGGACCTTATATCTATGGAACCGGTCTCCAAAGTTCTTTATAATTATAAAAATGATATTGGTCATACATTTTAAACCTTATTCATGTATAATCGGTCTAAATGAGCCGGTCTAAAACATAGATTTTGTACTAGTGCATAGAACATCTGGCGTAACATAGATAATGAATAAATAGGAGTTAATATCATTCTAATTGCCATTACAAAAGTGATTAATATTTTCGTCATTAAAAGATATTTTTGACCGGTAATTATTCCAAAAAAAAACTATCAATTCTGCAACAAAACAACTCATGCCCAACAATGCAAGAGAAGCCATCGATAAGATACTAAAAATCATGAATAATTTTGGCATTGGAATAGCCATTCCGCCAAGATAATAAAGGTGTATTCTATCATAACTCGTTCCAGCCAAGAAAAAAAGCGCAACACCTATAAATCCATGAGAAATTATTTGTAAAATGGCTCCATTGAGTCCCATATCGCTTATAGAACAAATTCCTATAATTATGAAACCCATATGAGACACAGAGGAATAAGCTATATATTCTTTTTTTTTTAAAAAAAATTAGTCGACCAAAAGATGTTGAAACTGCATAGATTATTTGAATTGCGCCTAATAGAATTAACCTGGGGGAAAATAGAGAATGAGCGTGGGATAATAATTCCATATTACTTAGAACCAATTCATATGCTCCCATTTTTAATAATATTCCAGTTAAAAGTATACAAGTATTGTAATGTGCTTCTCCCTGGGTGTCTGGTAAAATTCTCAAAACTTAAAAGCAAATAATGGAGATAACTTTGAGTCGTGACTCGTCAATATAAAAGTGAGGGGATCTCATGAGTGAAGATGTGTTTGAGGAAATTTGAAACTGACCAGTAGGCATTGATTGAAGTCACTTGTGGAAGATCTCATTGGCTGCAAACACATGCGTCTCTCACATTTCAATTAATTTTTTTTTTTTTTTGAGTTACCCACGGCAAGCCTAAGCTTGAGAAATCAACAGAGGAAACTGTGCGTCCCTCCACCGCACTTAGATCAATCCGAACTGAGCATGACAACTCGCTAGGATACCATCATTAGAACCACACCTACATTTCAATTCCAAAAAGATACTGCCACTGATATTAAATATAAGACAAAATTAACTTTTTTTGAAAAAATTAAGGAAGTTAATTAAATTAATTTAGAATATTTTTATTTTTATTTTTTTTTCCTCAAAATTAATTAGTTTGACTAATAAACTAATATATAAATAAGGATACACAACTTATTTAGTTTTCTTAATCTCTTCAAAAAAAAAATCAAATTTATTTTATATTTAGGATCGAAGGTAGTACCATTCAATATTCAAAGTTGCAAAACCAGTTTGGGCGCTCATTATGAGTGCCCCGAATCTATCAAATTTGGACGGTCCTAATAATTTTTTCCAAATGACAATTTTTCAATAATATTTTTTGAAAAAATGATAAGGAAAAAATTAAATCCGGCATACTCTCCGACCATGATCAAGTCACGTGCTGCTACCCTTTTTTTTTTTTTGAACGAACGTGTTGCTACCCTGTTCATGCAATATACTTCATCAACATCTGAGAGAAAGTGGAGACAAAAACTTTTTTTTTTTTTTGTTCAAAGAGACAAAAACTTTGAAAAACTTAAAATATCAATTAAACCATAAAAAGAAAAAGTATGTCTAACGTGAAATAAAAAGAAAAATTATCCAGGGACACAAACTACAAGACTAAACAATTAGCCGGCTCTTGACATGATGCAACATAAATAAAACTAGGGGGATCACAAAAAGAATCGCAAAATAAAAACTCGGTTCAAATGTTAAATTACTGTTCTCGTTTCTTGGTTTTTTAATATATGTCTCATATTTCATATTTAATTACTTCGTCGGCCCCTCATCGTTACGTATGCGCGCACACCAAATAAAAAAATGTTTCCCCTACTGACTAAAGCTTTCCATTATTTCGTGGACGTTTCCGCCTACTTTATGTGGATGATAAGCTCGAGAGAGGAGAAGAAATATCATCATCACTTGTTTTCATTATTTCGTGGAAATTTCGGCCTACTTTGGACAAAAAAGTTTCCACAGTTAACTTTTGTTGACTCTTAAATGCTAACAAAGGCTCAAGACTCGCATGCTCATTTTTCTGCTGTGCCGATCGAATTCCCAAGATAAGCGAACTCGCCAAATCAACTTCAAGTCTTCAACCTCAGATTTGATTTAGCCACTCCCACCAAGTTAGTATTAACATGGTTTTTCTCCTTCATTTTATAACTTCTTAAACGTTGTTCTTTCTGTTTTCTTTTCAGAAACAATCAACGACCTGTAAAATTTGTTTTTCGTTTTTGTGCCCCAGCAATGGCTGCTTCTGCTTCTGCTTCTACTTCTGCTTCTTCTTCCCAGGTCCCAAGTGAAAAATACGATGTTTTTATCAGCTTTAGAGGTTCAGACACCAGATCTGGTTTTCTGAGCCATTTGATAAAGGAGTTGCATCGAAAAAACATAGATGTCTATGTGGATTGCAGGCTTGAACGAGGAGACGAAATTTCATCAGCACTTGTGAAAGCAATAGAAGGATCCATGATTGCTTTGGTTATATTCTCAGAAGATTATGCTTCTTCAAAGTGGTGCTTGGAAGAACTTGTCAAAATCATAGAGCGTAAAGAAGCTGTTCAACAGATTGTGATACCAGTTTTCTACGGTGTAGATCCATCAGACGTCAGACATCAAAAAGGCACTTGTGCAAAGGCAACTCTTCATGATGAAGAGAAGTTCAAGGATAAAGTGGAAATTTGGAGATCTGTCTTGAAAATATCTGCTAACTTAGCTGGTTATGATTCATCAAAATTTTTGTAAGTTTGTTTCTATTATTCAATTTACCATTTTATATAGTCTAAATTTTGTTAAGCTTTTCCTTAGTTTGCCTTAAATCTAGTGAAGTTATATCAATTTATGCCTGTGGATCTATTATTTTATCATGGCCAGCTAGTAATTTTTTTTTTTGTCTTTTTATATGTTAGAGATGAATCCAAACTCATTGATGCAATAGTCGAAGATGTCTTGAAAAAGCTAGAAGATAAGAGCCCAATTGTGCCAAATTCTCATCTCATTGGATGTCATCAAAATTTTACTATTGTTGAATCATTAATGGAAATTAAATCACCGGAAGTTCGAATTGTTGGGATATGGGGCATGGGAGGGATAGGCAAAACAACCCTTGCTCGTGCTATATTTGACAAATTCTTGTCTAAATTTGATAGTTACTGCTTCTTAAAAAGTGTGAGAGAAAAATCAACAAAAGTTGATGGTTTTAATTCTTTAAGTGACGAGCTTCTTTCTCAGCTATTAGGCCAAAAAGATCACATATATATGAATAACGCATTGAAAAGGTTGCAACGGAAAAAAGTTTTAATTGTCCTTGATGACGTGGACAATCCAAAGCAACTAAAAGATTTGGTTGGGCGTCTTCAATTGGGACCAGGCAGCAGGGTCATTGTAACAAGTAGGGACAAGCATGTTCTTAGGAGTGGAGGGATTCATTACCAATTCATACATGGAATCAATGAATTGAGTTTAAAAGAATCACTTGAACTCTTTAGTATACATGCCTTCAATCAAAGTCATCCTAAAATGGGATATCAAGAGCTATCAAAAATGACAATGGCCATTGCTAAAGGAATTCCTTTAGCTTTAGAAGTTTTGGGTTCCCATTTTCATTCTAGAGATAAAGCATATTGGGAAAGTGAACTTAGCAAACTCAAGAGGTATCCCCATGAGCAAATTCAAAATATATTGAAGATAAGTTATGATGGATTGGATCCTATGGACAAGGAAATATTTTTAGACATTGCATTTTTTTTCGTGGGTGACACAAAGGATAATGTTATTTGTGAGCTAGAGGCTTGTGGTTTCAAAGCTGTTAGTGGGATACGGAATCTTATAGATAAAGCTCTCATTAAGTTAGATCTGTATGGCCATATTGTAATGCATGATTTGATCCGAGAAATGGCTGAGCAAATAGTTTGTGGAGAAACCATGAGACATCCTGAAGAACGTAGCAGATTAAAAGATGCAGACGAAATCTATGATGTATTGAAAAGTAACATGGTATATCGGAAAAAGATACATCAATCTAGTTCTTTAATTTTTATTTTTGAAAGTGTTTTTAGAAGTTTAATATTTATTTCATTTTATTTTGTGCAGGGAACGGATAAAATTGAAGGCATTATATTGGATGTGGCTCAAATAAAATATGTACAAGTGAGAGGTGACGTTTTTGTAAAGATGAGAAATTTAAGATTCCTCAAATTTTTCTCTTCCATATTAGGGTGGTCTCACAGTAGGAGTTATGTAGATCTTCTTTCTAGCCTTGACTCTTTTTCTAATAAATTGAGGTATCTTCGTTGGGATCATTATCCATCGGAGACTCTGCCATCAGGCTTTTATCTTGAAAACCTTGTTGAACTTCACATGCAAAACAGCAATGTTAAAAGGCTTTGGCTTGGAAAACAGGTACGTATATGCTTATGTATATTTTATATGTCTTCAACCTAATTAAATTTATTAGGGCTTTTTAATTTAGGTAATTGTTTTATTTTCATTGTCAACATAGGTTCTTGGAAACCTAAAGACAATAAATTTGAGTTGGTCCAAACAATTGATAGAGTTGCCCGATCTCTCGTTGGCACACAAGCTTGAAAGTGTAGATCTCAAATTTTGTAAAAGTTTGAGGAGTGTTCATCCATCTGTTTTATCTCTCCGCACTATTATTAAAATGGATGTATCCTTTTGCACAAAATTGGAGAGTATTGAAAGTGAGACTCATTTAGAATCTTTCTCTCGCCTTAGAGCTGACTATTGTTGCCTCAAGAAATTATGTTTGTCATCAAACAAATTGAGTGAAATATTTCTTGAAGGAACTAAAGTCGAAATATTGCATTTCCCTAGCGGTCGTTTCACGGAACTTACAAATATTATAATTTTTAATGGTCTAGTGGGGAGTCTTTCAATTGATGAGCAGTGTTGCTTGACAAATCTTGAGGTGTTTCATGTTACCAATCTCAAGCAAGTAATTGACATAAAGCAGCTATACTCCCTTTTTGATGCTTTGCGTAATTTAAGAGAACTATGTTTGGAGAAGTGGAGTTACTTGTCGGAAATCCCTGACAATATCAAGGCCTTGACAAGGCTTTGGAGTCTTTCATTGAATGACTCTGCTGTGGAGACATTGCCAGCTTGTGTCAACTATCTTTCAAGCTTGACACACATTTACCTGAGAAGGTGTAAAAGGCTTAAGTCTATACTTGGACTTCCTCCCTTCCTTCAAAGATTGGACGCCGCCGAATGCACATTATTGGAGACTGTATCCTCCGACTCTCTAGTTTGGAATCAATGTTTCTTGAACTTCTGCAACTGTGAAAAATTGGATGAGCGTTCACTTCGCTATATTCAGGAATTAACTCTTTCCTCAATGACTTCAGCTGGTGATTATTATGATGCTGTAACTTGTTACCCAGGAAGAAGAGTTCCAGAGTGGATGGAATATAAACCTATGACGAAGGCTTTCAATGCTACCGAATTTACATGCAATCTTGAACGATCACTGGATTTATTAATTTCCTGTGTTGCTCCTTCTCATCTCTTCTCAAAGCGATTAGATAAAGTTCATTGTTATTTCTCTTATGATGATAGCAACAAATTCCATAGTTCACGCTCGTTATATTATCCTTCATTGAATCAGGATCATGTGTTGTTGTGGCCTGTGAGAAGGCTCTCATTTGTTGCTGGGATAGGTAATGATATTAAGATTTCATGTAAATTCGTTTTGGAATATTGGGATGATGTGGATAACGACTTTTGCAAAGTACCTGCAAGAGCATGTGGAGCACACCTAATAAATAGAAAGAGGGTTGCAGATATTTGGGTTGAAGATCAACTACGTCCCACAAAGCAACTCAAGAATTCTGGTGTCTCTCAACCTTCTCCCCTGGAGTTGGTTACTACTAATTTCAAGAATCTCATAATATGATGATTTCATCTGTCACCCCTTGGAACTCAAATTTCTACGCATTATCAAACGAAAAGACCCTCTCACTAATACACTTCAATTCATATTTTTACAGGTATCTCTTACTTCTTAATCTTAAATCTTATAGATATAGCGTATGAAAATTTTTAAAGAACAAAGTGGTTGGTGCATAATTAATATATATATATATATATATATATATATATAATTTTATTAATATGCTCTGATCCCCTATTCTTCATTTTCTCTTTCTCCGAATTACATTCTGATTTTTTTTTAGTGATGGCATTTATTAGTTAGGAAATTTCTGCTTTGTTTGCATACATTGATTTTGACTTGGTATAGTTTTCGCTTATTGTACTTCTGATTTCTATTCACAAATTTTCACTTGATATTTATGAAAAATACATTCAATGATATCAAAATTTTGATAAAGAGGTGGAGCATTTTTCTTGTGTGTTTTTGTTTTTTGGAGCTGAGGGAAATTGGTTATTTGCATTAAAACTTTCTTTTCATTGTTTGAGATAGAATTACGTACAGTGTCAATATTGGGTAAGGATATATAGCTACAATTATGAAGTAAAATTATTGGCCTCGTTAAATTTTGTTATGCATCTTTGATTAGCATAAAGAATGAGTACATTAAATGCAATCAGGGCAACATGGTAGTGCTGTGAATGTTGACAAATATTCAACCATTTTGGCTTGCAAAGTTTATTGTCTATTCAATATTACAATTTTTTGTTTTATCTTGAAATTTATTCTTTGCATTTCTTTATTCTTGTTGTTTTGCTTCTATGAGTAGTTTACTCCTTGTACTTCATTTAAATGGATTTTTCAAAAATCACTACAAAAAACACTGAATTTCTGACAGAATTTGCCACGGAATGAATTTCATCGCTAATAATAGAGTGACGAACCACTTTCTTGAAATTGCAACTCCTCTTGGCCCCCTGGTGGTTCGAACCCAAGACCTTCCCTGTGCGAGCGTGATGCCTTACCAGTTGGTCTATAATGCTTTGATGTTTTATTATTGCACAATTATATATATATAATCTTATTATATATAATCAATTATTTGTAAATATATATATATATATATATATTTTCTTATACATTAATATATATTATTATAAAAAACTAAATATAAATTTAATAATAATACAAAATAATTTTATATAGTCTCATTATTTTTTAATATAAATTAATTTCAAATTAAAAAATTTACATCTTAAATAAATTTTCATGTGACTATATTTTTGTCCAATTTCTGAATTTAAAATTTATTTTTAATTAAAATTAATTTATAACTAATAATTTATATATAGGGAAAATCTCATATAAAGACACTTTAAAGAGGAAAATCCCATATTAGGTTGGTAAATTTAATAAATCTTAATTTGCACTTGTGACCTAATTTAGGATGTTTAAATATTGGGTATTATACCATAATACCTCTAACCCATTAAGGCTTCTCTCCAATTCGTCTCCATTTATTAAAAATGGCGTCATTTTATTTTTTTTAAAAATTTGGCAGAGCCTTTTTTGTCATCCAGATCAGCTCTTCTTGTTAAAGTTGCTGCTTCAATTCATCACTTCAATGGTGTATTTGTATCCCTATGTTTCAACCAAACCTTTATCGTGGACCTTACCAGTAGCCTTCGTTCAGGCCAATTAATTGTTTCTCTCATAGAGTAAGTATGCCGGAACCCACTTTGCATACTGAATTTGAGAATTATATGACAAAAGCTAGCTTCCATGCTTGAACTTGTAAAAGTTAAGCATCAGAAGAATTTTGCATGGCCAACACTTCAAGTTCTTCGATGTGCCAAGAGGAGGAGCTACACTAGCAGCATCGGAAGAAGAAGAAGAAGTAGAAGCTACACTAGCAGCATCCTCAGATCTGCCTCTAATTCCAAGTCTTCTAATCTGTCTTAGCTCTCGTCAGAGATCCGTTTCTTCTTTCTCCATTTGCAATTCATGGTGTCGTCTTATTGACTCACCCTTCCTTCCATTCTTTTTCACCATCTCTGTAAAGTAGGAAGATGCCGAACTTTTTACTTTGCAGAGGTTTCAATAAATTTGCCACCGTCCTACGTATTGCTGAAACAATAAGGTTATGTTTTTAATTTTTCTTTTTTTATAACTCAGGATATGGAGATAATTTGACCCAAATTTTAAATACCTAATCATGACGTATAACCTGAAATATAATTTGTTACGTTGAGTGACTCAAATTAGAATTTGAATAATTCAGTTGTCTTTATATGGGATTCTCCCATATTTATATATATAAAAAATAATACTCCCTCCAGTCCTATTTATAAGCAACTTTCTTTCTCATAGGTTTAGTCCCTTTTATAAGCAACTTTCATTTTTTGTTTAAAAATATAAGCTTCTTTTTTTCCATTTTACTCTTATTAAATACTCATTCTCTCTTATATTTTATACTCATTATCTCTCATACTTTTTATTTATTCTCTCTCCTATACTCTTTTCATAAATAGGGGCATATATGGAAAAAATATGGTATTTTTGACACATCTGTTGTTTTTAACTACCAGTTCATTTTGCGCAATCAAGAAGAAAGTTGCTTATAAATAAGGCCGGAGGAAGTATTTTTTTTAATAATAAAATTTATCTAAAAAATAATAATTTTTTAATGTTTCTAATGGAATTAGCCATAGGCACAATGGAAATTTCTGTGGCTAATTCCGTGGTAAAATTAGCCATGGAATTTCTGTCGAAATTTTCCATGAAATATTTTTTTGTGGCTAATTCCATGACAAATTTTGCCACGGACTATTTCCGTTGGAAAAGTAATTTCCGACAGGTTTCTGACGGAATTTGCCATGGAAAAAAATTCTATTGCAAATTTTCTAACATCCCAAATTTTGGATTAGAGACTTGAGAATAAGTCTGAATTAGTTGGACTCCTAGTCCCTGATTATAAATTCTGGGGCATTGGAACACCACTTGCAAAGTTACAATGTGCTGCCAATATGTTTTCCTATGTGGCAGCGAGATTATCATGTGTTTTTAGATAATCAAATGATGTCCAATGAATGCAAAATTTTTTAGAATAAAAGTAGATATATCAAGCTTCAAATTGATAGGTCATATAAGTAATTTGGACTTGTACACTGAGAGTTATGTATTTTTGAAGTTAACCAAATAAAACTAGCAAGTTTATATGGTAGTGTCCAATAAATGACAATTTTGGAATGTTGTGTGTCTAGTTGGCTAAAGGTAATATTTTCCTTAAAAATAGACTATATAATGATCACATATACATTGGAACCACTGCAATTGGATATCTATAAATAAAGATATGATTTTTCAAAGTTTGATGAAAATTCTGTCAGTTTTTTATCAAGGTGTGAAATTATAAAGGTAATGACAAAAATGTGTAGGCAAAATATTCATTTGGCTAAAAAAATTCAAAAGCCAATATTTTGCCCTTTTCTCATGATATTGGACGTCCAAACATGGGAAGCAAGAGGGAAATAAATGTTTGAGATGCAAATGAAAAAAGTTGAAGCATTTTAAGTCAAGTAAAGGTGGTTGAAAAGTCAAAAGCAAAGCAAGAGTTAATTGGCCATTGAATATTAATTTCAAAGAGATGAAAGAAGCTAATTCAAGGAGCATATTTGGTTCCCTTAACAGCACCTTCACGTCAATAAAGAGAGAGAAAAGGAAAACATTTATGATCAATTTAACATGGGATAAAGCATAAAGTAAAAATGTGATAACAATGGCAATTAAAATACTATATTTCAAGGAGGTGGATGATGATATTTTTATAAGCTCTTTATCTCTTTCTTTTGGCCTTATTTCGGCCAAACACAAGACAAAGGAGGGAGAGAGGGAGGGAGGGAGCTGAACAAAAATATAAAGTAGTAAGAGATGGAGTTCGAAGAGTAGTGACTCTTTCTTACATACACTATATGATTGTTTATATGTGTTATATTACCATATTCTGTGACATAAGTTGTAGACAAATAGCTTGGTCATGGTCTGGGAAAAGCACAATACCACCTGGTGGAAAAAGCACAAGTACCATTAGCCCTAGTGGAAGCCAACTAGGATAGCGAAACATTTTCAGGCAGATTTTCGTCTGTGCTAGGACAGTGAGACATTTTTGAGCATATTGGTGTCTTTGTCGGGATAGGCAAAACATTTAGGGCAGTCATTTGTCTGCGCCAGGAAAGTACACATAGCGAGGCCAGTAGTGGAACAGATTGGGTTTGTACCCAAAGACTGAGGAAACAGACAATTTTATAGTGTTATAATTCTATTACTTGATATGGTAACACATCACATATTAACAGTCACATAATGGAGTTAGAGTAATCAGTGAACTGCGTGTCCTGAGGTCATAAGACTTGTTGGACTAGTATGTCCTTAGGTCAACAGATTGTTACACAATTAAAGCATGTTATAGTTGTGTGTGTAACCATGATCAAGGAATCCTAGTTGTACTGGTGTATGGGAGCCTTAGGATGAGAGGCGGTGTGTAAAACATTTTGCTCAGGTACCTTATGTAGTCTACCGATTATGGGGTTGAAATCTATATTTTTGGTATTAGAGCAAGCGGTTCTGGAACAGGATAGTATATTGATATGGTTTTGATTATATAGTGACAAGACACATGCACAAAAAGAGGGTATTTCTGTGAACCAGCCCCAGAGAATAATGAATACTAGAAGGATAGCCAGTAACATAATACCGGTTTGAGGATGGTACAAGGATGTCACAGACATTGAGGAGCGGCTTCGAGTAAGGATAGAGTACGGGCCTCATCCTATAACAGAATCACCAGTAGGCTCATTAGTGGGGGACACTGATCAACCACAGATAGATAAGACAGAGTTAGATTCAGTTGTAAATAAGGAGCTATGGGAGGACATCCGGAGTATATATTTGTGGGCTGTATGAAAACATGACACCCTTATATATCAGCATACAGGGTACTCAGACAGTTTAATCCCAATATAATGTGAGCAGGATCTTCTAGATATGGAGTACCCAAATGACATTTGGATTTGCACAATGATGTACGTCTTCCTGGATACTGCATTTTAGAGTCTGAGGGAAGAATGAGATTCTAGAGTGGGGTTTAAATGATAGCTTGGTAGACTATAGGGAGTATATCACAAAGTACATGTCTAAGTGCATGTACCAGCACTGATATGCAGTCTATACATAGTATTTTGATGCCCGTAGACAGTCGGCACACTTTTTGAGACTAGGGCAGTAACGGGGTACCAATGGCCTAAAGCAGTTAGAGCCGGTATCTACATTTTGTCACGGGTATACAAAAGTTAAGCATTCTCAACCCAGGGAAATTTCTGGATGGGTCACCCCCTGGGAAGAGTTTGTACATGTTATGTTATGTCATGAAAAAGGAGTAAGAACATATTGTAAGTAATTCAGAGGCTGTATGTTGTTACATGCTTTCCCTACTTATTGTAAACATATGCTATATGTTATTTTTAGGAGTACCTGTGTACCTAAGACTTTGTGAAATGATAGATATGCCTTTATGAATATGTGACATTTACCTCTTCCTTGTTTCCATATAGTGAAATATAAAGATGGTGAGACCAAGAGGTACAGGTGCTGGGTAGGGTCAAGAAGTTAGACTTGACCTAATACAGTAAATCTTGGGCATGTTAATAGAACATCAAACAATGATTAATGATCATAGTAATGAGCTATAATAAGTGCAATAGAAACAGAACATAGACAGGGATAACGCTGTGAACAGGAAAAGGAAGCAATATAGCTGAGGAACATGAACAGGAGCCTCTGGCTAGGCCTACTTTTGAGGTAGATAGTTTGCAAACAAGAGTAACATAGTTTGGTCAACAGGGGATTACTATTGACAAAGGCTGACATCACTGTCTTTTAAGGAAAGTTTGATCCCTGGCTGACAGAGGACTGGTTATAGACTTAGTGCTTATATTCTGGTTTACTATTCAAGGAGCAGAGAAGAACATGAGACGCACTTACGAGTAGTGTTAAGACAGGTTGTCTCACAAAATGGGATCTATCATATCCTAATAAAGTGGAAACAACATTAAATTAAAACAGGCCAAGAACTGCCAAAGAGGAACATAGATTTTGGGGTACAGTAAGGTGTTATAGGAGGTTCCTATGAAACTCCTACCAAATCATCTTGACATTTTTAAAGCTCGTACGAGGAAATAAAACATTATAGTGGCGCAGCGGAAGCCACTATGAGACACTAAATCATCTGAGTGGGATAGAAAATCTATGTGTGATTTTTGAGAGTTGTAGAAGAGGTTGACATTTGTATCAGTGTTGATTATCCCAAATCATAGTATGACTTGTGTGGTTTATCATGATTTGACCTATGGGGTCAACAGTGACATAACCTTTGTGGTTATAGTGACATAACCAGTGTGGTCAATAGTAACATGACCTATGTGGTCTACAGTGACACTACTACGTGGTCAAAAGTGATCCATGCATGTAAATAGAGATTAAGAGGAACCCTTATGTAGCAGGGCACAATGAAGGCAAATGCCTCTAAACAACTGCAGACTTATGACATAGCCAAGGGAGCTAACTGTGTGGATACTGGTTGCGTGATTTGTGAGCATCATATGAATATATTGACTAGTAACTCTATCTCCCATACACTATGTGGTGCATTGCATGTTGTCAACACCCTTATTTATTTCAACACTAACTAGAGTAGCAATGCGCAGTTCAGCGGGCATATAGGAATAACATAAATATATTGATGATAGGTACATGATTTTATTATAGTAATCCCCACAGGGATTGTACATAATACTTATAGACTTAGAATAAAATAAAAGTTGTAGATAACTAATCGTCAGCTCGAATTTGACTGGATTGCTGGTAATTAACACTTTGCCCTTGGAGCCGCTTCCTTTTGTTTTCACCTGTCTAAATGGTCGGTGAGGGAGGGTGAGATTCGGGAGAATCTCATTAGTAAAAAATTATCATAATGCATGCAAGATATATGCTAAGTGTATAACATGTTAGCCTTAACTAGATTCATACCACATAATGACATTTCTGCGTGCTCAATGTTTCATGTAACATACTCATGGCCATAGCATAAATAAAAACAGAGCTTCATCATTCAAATATGCTCTACACAATCAATTAAAGTAATCACATACATCACTACACAAGCATAAATGTCAAATACATGTAAATAGGGTAAGTTCATTACCAGAATTGCCCTTCCCTGATCCTTTGTTTGTTCCATTGTCTATTCAATATCCTGTGTTTGGCTCGGGCTACTGCCAAGTCCTAAAACTCTAAATTTACAATAAATGAGTTATTATTCATTCATCTATTATTCTAAACTCATTGTGTTGGTTATCTTTGCTTAAAACTACAAACTTACCAAAATACCTTTGGGGACCCGTTCTACGTTCTCTGCACCCGGTCTAACTTTACTTTACCAAAAATTATGACCCTGGCTAATCCTGAACAATTTCACGTGTAGAATCTATTTTTGACCTTGGATTTGGCAAATTCATGCTCAGATTACTAGGATTAACCTTGGCAGCTATAAAGTTAGGGTTTTGGGGGTAAAATTGTCATTTCACACCCTAAAGCCTTCACACTTCATATTTTGCATGTTCCCTACACAATTTTTCATTCTAAACACAATGGAATTATCAAATCCATGAAATTCCATCCCAAACACGATCAAACACAGTTGGCCAAAACTTATATGAAAATTGGGGAAAATGGAGTTTTATGATTTTAATCCATAAACCACCTTCTTTTCACTTGTGATCCCATGTTTAATCCCTTAATTACACTTTCCCCATGATTAGTATGAATTTGGGTAGCACCTCCCCTTAGGGTTTAAGCTTGCTAAATGACAAAATAAGCTATGACAAAGCCAATAATTGGCCACAACCACAATATACACCTTGAATCAACCAAGATACTAATGTTTTATGGTTTTAACTCTTGTTTCTCTTCTTTCTGTCTTTAAACCATGGCCTCTCTCCTCCTTGTTTCTCTCGATTTTGCTTGCTACACATGATTTCAAGAAGAATATGAAGATTAGAGATAGTCTCCATGAGTTTGAAGGCAAGAATAAGTGACTTTACTTGCAACTTACCTTGATTTTGCTTCTTGATCACTTGAGCTCTCTCTTTGTTCTTGTGTTTTCTCCAAACTCTCTCTATTTGTTCATGTTTGTCCAAAAATGAGCGCTGTTGGGAAAGGATAATAGCCCTAAAAAATATCATCTCCACCTTGAAATAATATTAATTAATGACAATTTTTTGTTGTTGCACATGTTAAACTTTTGATTTTATTGCTTCATCTTTTCCTTCCTTTCCTCTCTCCATAATGGCGTATAAAGGCTATTGAAAGGACCAAATAAGTCTCTTGAATTATCTTCATCCACTTCTTGAAATTAATGTGTAAGGGCCATTTAACACTTGCTTTACTTTTTTTACTTTTCAACCACAATTTGCTTGGCTAAAAATGTACCATTTATGTTTAAACATTTACTTCTTCTTTCCTTCCTCATGTTGGATGAAATTAAGGGTCTTTGGGAAGGGATAATGATCTAAAAAATATCCCTAATTCCACCTCTTACATATTATTACTTTATGGCTAATTACCACATTTTCTTACTTTTGACTTTTTAACTATTTTACTTGGCTCAAATTGCTTCATCTTTTGTCTAATTGAGACCAAGTACTCAATTTACTCTTGCTTTTCCTTGTTGGACGTCCCACACATAAGAAAAAGGGAAAAATATGGGCTTTTAATTTTTATTTAGCGAAATGACTACTTTGCCTATACATTTTTGTCATTGCCTTTTCAATTTTGCACATTGATTAAAAGTTGCCAGAATTTTCATTAAATATTGAAAATTCAGATCTTATTTATGATGTCTAATTGCAGTCGTTTTAAAGGCTATGTGACTTTCATTAAGTCTATTTTTAAGGAAAAATATTTCCTTTGGCCAACTAAATGCATGGCATTCCAGAATTGCCATATATTGAACACTACCACATAAACTAGTCAGTTTCACTTGGCTAACTTCAAAACTATATTATTCTTAGTATACAGGTCCAAATGACTTATATGACCTATCAAGTTAAAGCTTGATATATCTACTTTTCTTTTGAAAAATTTCATATTCATTGGACATCATTTAATTATTCAAAAACATCACACAATCAGACTGCCACATAGGAAAACACACTGGCAGCATATTGTAACTTTGTAAATTGTGTTCCAACTTAATCATGGTATGTGTAACCACTAATTACTTTGTTTTTTCATTTCATATGCTCTTTAATTCACCATTTAATTCCATTAAATGCCACAATGTGCAAGGAATTTTGGTGAATAAATTTTGGGATGTTACACATATTTACATATCACATTTTCTATGATTGATAGTCCGTTACTTTTGAGATTCTTTTAAATCTCACCCTTTTCCACAATGTATAGTTTATCTAGCAAAAGGAAGCGGCTCTAAGGGCAATGTGGTGATTACCGATAATTGAAGATTCCGGTACAAATCAAGCATTGATGATGGTTATTTGCAGGCTTTTTATTATTTTCAAAGGTCTTTAAATATTATGTTTGAGACCCTGTGGGAATTCCTGTAATATAATCATATACTTATTATCAATATATTTATGCTATTCTCGTATGACCACCGAACTGCACATTGTTATTATGATAAACGTCCGAAGAAATAAGGGGTCTTACAAATTCCATCAGAAATTTGTTTTTTTTTATAGTGAATGCCTTCTTACTTGTCTTCATCCTCTTAATTAATTCATTTTTCTTTTGGGTCAAGTCTTGATTTTCTTAAATGAATAAAATCTAATGTTTGAATTGGTGTGAATATTATTCTTTGCTTCTGCAGTTAAAAGAATAAGAAAACAAATACTTAGGGCAAGTTTCAAAAAAATTGCTCTGCTAAGTGTAGGTCTCTTCTTAGACTTGAAGAGGAATTCCGAGACCAGAAAAAAGAAGTCACAAATTAATTGATATTTTAATTTGCTTGAGTGCCATAATTGCTTGCATGATCTGATTTGATAAATCTAGCTCGACATGGAACTCCCCTTCCCTTAATTTTGTTCCTCATTTTTGCCTTGTTATGCTTTTTTCAGTACCAAAATGTAGTACTCTGTCAACTTTTTTGTTTGTAAATCAATTGTGGGTGTTGGAAGATCAGGCATCTATCAGGTAGGACTCAATGTTTTCCTATGGATTTTTTAATTATAATTCATTGACTAAATGAGTCTCACACACATTCACTCTTTTTGTGCATCTATAGAACAAAGAACGCACTGAGTTGATTGGGGAGCTTGGAAGACTCTTTGTATCAATGAACAAGTCAAAGAAGGGACTCAATAACAGTAATAAATATGTATAGTTTCTTTTTCATTTACCTCTCTAGCTATCAACTTGCACTAACAAATAAGTCAGTGTTTAAGAAGTAAATGAAGTAAGGTATATGTAACATTGAAGACGTGTGTACTGTGAATTTATTCTTTAGAAATTGATTAACATCATTTTAATTTACTCCAAACAACTTTTAGAAGCCATCAATATATTGTTTCCTGCAAGTTTTGTTGATGTTAAAATCATATTCGTCAGCTTTCAGGGATACAAATGGTCTTGTGGAGATTTAAGTTGGGAGTATTTTTTTCTTTCTTTTATTATTATTTTTTTGTGTTGACAAGGATGTATTTGGTTTCTGCAATGCAGCTGTTTCCTGCTTTAAGGTTGTTCAAATTACAACAAAGATGAAAAGTAAAATCCTTTTTTGATGGTGATTAAAATTCTAAAAAAATGTACTGTTGCCTTTTGTTTCTTTCTATTTTTGAAATACATATAGACTGTAGAGTGTTACTAATGGACAATGATTATCATTTACTTGCTAGTGTAAATTGCCATGGTTATCATGCTTGTGTGTCATAAGTTGAGGTTTGGTCCTTCTGCTATATTGTATCTCTCTTTCCCATAATGAGTGAGAATACCTTTGTGCTTATTTTTTCCAATGTGGGTGAAATTACTCAGCTCTTGTATATGAGTTCAATAGATGTACAAGTTTCCTTTTCCTTTATTGCAATGATTCTTTTGGCATATTATCAATTGAATCAGAATTCTGTTGAGCTAAAACTAATGCCCTCATTTAATAGTAGAATTATGCATTAATATTGTTTTGCAGCCTTGATAAGCATAAAAGATGAGTACATTAGATGCAACAAGAGCTGAACTTGGTCTTTTGGTTTTATATCGGGCATGGGGTGTCAGATATGTGCCTTCTCAGCAGCGCCCCCTGTTGCCCCTTAAATTTGAGGCCCCTTTCCAAATGTTTTTTTGGTGATTCTTTTGATTATTAGATTCTACATGAAATGAGGGATATTTTGATATCTTATGAGCAAAAAATGGAGTTTTCAATATTTTATAATTTTTCAAAGATTTTTGCTGTCAAAATTGTGTAATTCTTTTTAATCTATATTCTTAGTTCTTTGAAAAATCGTAAGAAATTGAAAACAACTTCATTGTTTTACCTATAAGATATCAAAATGTCACAATTTGTAGAATCTAATGATAAAAAGAACCACAAAAAAACCATTTGGGAAGGGCCCAAAATTTAAAGGGTAGCAGGGGAGGCTGGGAATGGGGCAACTGACACCCCAAATTCTTTTATATCTGAACAAGGCTGAAACCAAGGACAAAATATGCGGGCAACCTGGTATAGCTCAGAATGTTGATAGATCAAACACTTTGGCTCGCAAAGTTTTTCATGTATTCAAGGTTAGATTATCCATTTTAATCCTGAACAATTGCGCTTTTTATTTATTCATTCCTTTTGTTTTTCTTCTTTGGATAATTTACTCCTTGTAATTTATATAAATAGATTAAATCTTTTTAACTTATTTGTGCTTTCTTAATTACCTTTTCTTTTAGGCCAAGTCTTAAGAAAATCATATATTTCTACTTGTGAGAATACTATTCTCTGTCTCTGCAGTGACTGTAATATCCCGATTTGTGATTAGGGCTGATAATCCTGATAATCATTGAGACTTGTGTAATTAAGCACTTTTGGGATTAATGCAAAGTGATTTTGAGAATTTATGTGTATGGTATTTAAGATCAAGGGTTGTGATTCATTGTTAATGGGTCGGGATCCTACGCTTTGCGATTGTGTGAGCTCCTAGAGAGAGAGCTTGAGATCATGACATGTGGCATTGTGGTAGTGGTTGGATGATGCACTAGAGGACAAAAACCACCTTTTTACTCCCTTTCCTCTCTCCAATTCGGTGGAGTGTGTGTGTAGGCAAGGGAAGAAGTCTTCATCATCATCTCCTCCCATTTCTCTCTCCCATATTCTCTCTCTTTCCTCCATTGTTTCCGGCGATCAAAGGAAGAAGGAAGAAGAAAGGTGAGATTTTGATGCTTTGTTTGATCTCTAATGCCCTAAACCTCTTCTTTAATATTGTGTGTCTCATTGAGAACTACATTATGGTAATTTCAGAATCTTGAAATAGTATTGGTTTGTGATATGGTCGAAATTGGGAGTTGGAGAAACAAGATTCTGGATTGAGCAAAGGGAAGAGGTAGGCATTTAGAGCATTTGGATATATTGTTTATGAGTTTTGGCTAGGTTCGGTAAAATCTGGAAATTTTGCCCTAAGTATGCCAAATGTTGAAAATGTGGATTTTATGGTGTTTGATAGTAAAAATGGGTTAATGTTGAGTTATTTGATTATTGGATAAGATTCGGAATGTGGGAAATGTGTTAAGGGAAATCTGGAAAATGTGTGTCATAGAGACCTTAGTGGTTGATTGTGGTCAAAGTGGTTTTTGGGGTGTTTGTGGAGTTGCCATTGTGTTCCCTAGTTAGTGCTTAGAGTGTATGAGCATTGTGGGGAGTTTGGGAACCTTTGGGCATGATTTTGACCATCTGGTGTTTTTCTGGTTTTCTACAATTCTGGGTTTCGGATGAGCATCACTCGAGCAGAGGAAGAACGTGCTCGAGTGATGGGAGAGTTTTCCCTGTTCTGCTTCGAGTGCGTCTGGGTTTCTTTGAGTGATGCTCGAGCACAGCGCTTTGTGCTCGAGTGAGCGAAGAACATGCTCGAGCAGGCATGGTCTGCTCGAGTGAAGGTGGGAGTTCAGAGTGAAGGGTTTCTTTCGGGTCTTCACTTGCTGGTGGATGCCACGAGTGTGCTCTGACACTCGCGAGCATAGCCTTCTCACTCGAGCACTGGGGGTCATGCTCGAGTGAGGTTGTGCTTCAGGAGGGAGTGGTGCTTTCGGGCTCTCACTTGCGAGTGAGGTGCTCGCGGGTGTGAGGTGTGTGCTCGCGGGTGTGCTCGCGGGTGAGAGGTGTGTGCTCGCGGGTGTGAGGTGTGTGCTCGCGGGTGTGCTCGCGGGTGAGAGGTGTGTGCTCGCGGGTGTGAGGTGTGCTTCTGGTGGGAGTGTGCTCGCGGGTGGGAGTGTGCTCGCGGGTGTGGTTTTGTGCTCGAGTGATCCTATGCTTGGAGAGCTTTGGGTGCTCTCGGGTCCTCACTTCCTGGTTTTCTCTCGCGTGTGCTCGAGTGAGGTATTTGGCCTTGTGCTCGAGTGAGGGTCAGCGTGCTCGAGTGAGCCAGTTCCTGCAAGTGTCTTTATGCTCTCGGGAGCTCACTCGCAGTCTCACTCGCACTTGTGCTCGAGTGATGTCCGTACTTGTGCTCTAGTGAGAGCATCTGTGCTCGAGTGAGAGGACCAAAAATCTGTGTTTTGCCTTCGAGTAAGGGGTCTTTTGGGTAGGTTCTTCCAACCCTTTAGGCATATGTTTAGGCTTATTTTAGTCACCAAAAGAGTCCTAAACGATAACCAACTTAGAGTATTATTGAAATATGAGTATGGAAAAGAGATTGATCAAATGTCCCTAATTTATATAGGATTTGATATCTGTCGAACGCGTGAGCCTACTTTGCCAAAGATTGTCAGGAAAGATTCAGGTAGCGACCTCTCTCTTATACTTTGTGTAAATGTACTGTATGTTTGCCTATCATGCATTGTGTGCTGCTGCTGCCTTGAGATGCATTGTGATACGTTGTGGAGCTTTGTGTACTGTGGAGCATAGTGCCTTGTGATACATTGTGTTTGGAGATGCTTAGTGATATATTGTGCTTTGAGTTGCTGCTACATAGTGTTCACCGCGAAAGCGGGCGTTGTGCATAGTGATTACCGCGTGAGCGGGCATAGTGTTTGCAGCGAAAGCTGTCATTGTGATTACCGCGTAAGCGGGCATAGTGCATTGTGATACAGCCGTGAGTGCTGTCGTCTGTGGCGCGAGCTATGGATCATTGTGTTGCTGATGATGTTGGTGAACATGATACATTACATGCTTTGTGTTTATATATTGTATGAGTGAGTTGTTGCTCTGGGATTCTCAAGAATCTCATTCCTCCATATGACTAACCTTTCAGGCAGGGCAAGTGGCTCGAAGGAGAAGCGACCAACCCGTAGTGGTTAGGGTCTCTTAGGGACATTAGGGATTTTTGGGATAGTTGGTTATCCTTACTTTGGATTTGGGATTGCCAAAGTGTAAATTGATGTAAATGATTATTTTGATCGTGTAATCCCCGTTGTTGGGAAATATAAAACCCATATTATTTATGTAAGTAACCCGGGGTTGCCGGGATTTTAGTTTCCGCACTTTGATATTTATTATGTACTCTGATTTCTCAAGTAGTTATATCCGTACATGAATGTGAGACCAGGAATATATAAGTTTTCAAATGATTTTTCGAACGCCCCATCTCTTGGATGAGGGATTATAAATGGTTAAACCATCTTATTGGTCTCTATTTCATTTAAATTTCGTAATCCGGATGTAATTACGGTGAGGGGGTTACATTTTTGGTATCAGAGACGCAGTTCCTGGCAAGGGTAGAGTTTGCTAGGATAGCTCCCATAGTGTGTCCTTAGTAATAATGGATTGGTAGTGAATGTTTGTTCGTTTACACATCTTTGAGTTATAATTGTGGATATATGAGCTCTGTAGAGATGTGTATACCATAATTGTTGGATTAATGGGGTGAGTTCTTTGTAGAATGAAAAGAACAACAAAAGGTCGCCCCAGAGTACAACAAGAAGATCCCGATGTGGAGTTGGTCAATGACAATCCACCGGATCCTATGCAAGAGTTAATGGGCTTGATAAAGGATCAGAGGGATATGATTGCGGAGCTTAGAGAAGAGCTTAGAGCTGAAAAGGCCAAGAACAATGAGGGCCGGGGTCAGTCTACTCATGAAGGAACTCGAGGGGAAACCCGAGAGGAGACTAGAATAGAAGATACTGCTGAGGGGTCGGCACGACCACTTGAATCTCCTTCTCATGTGATTCCGAACCAAGGATCCCATGGAGTGCCAGTCAGGGAGGAACGAGACCTTGAGTATTGGGTCTCCAAATTCTGTAAACAACTACCTCCGGCATTTAAAGGGAAGTTTGATCCTCAGGCGGCTGAAGATTGGCTACACCGTCTTGAGAAAATTTTTGAAGTTTTAGTGTGTCCCTCAGAAGTGAAAGCCAAGTTGGCAGTGTACAAGCTTGAAGGCGATGCTGATCGTTGGTGGCGTAACATTGCCTTATCAATGCGGTTAAAGAATGAGCCATTGACCTGGGAGGTGTTTCAGCAACACTTCAACGAGAAATACTTTCCTAAGTCAGTGAGGCTTGAGAAGGAAACGGAATTCCTGAATATCAAGCAAGGGGACACGGAGTCTTTTGACGAATATTTGTCCCGATTTACCCGCCTATCCCGATATTCCTCCTATCTTCAGAAAATGGACGATGAGGAGTTGAGCTCAGATTTGCTGATTCGGGGCTTGAGGCGTGATATGAGAAAGAGAATAGCAACTCATCAGTTTTCCAAGTTCAACAAGGCCGTTGAAGAATGTCGGATTACTGAGAATAATCTTAGAGAGTTGTATCCGGCTAAGGCTGGTAGTGGTCATAGTGAGCCTAGTAAGGGCGGTGCTTCTCAGAAGCGGAAGGGCTCGGGATCATCCTCTTCATTTAGAGGGGGTAATAAGAAGCCTTATCAATCTTGGAGTCGTGATCAGCAGAGAACTCCTAGTGTATGGACATGTCCTCGTTGCAACCAGCCACATCATGGCAAGACGTGTGATGGTCGGGTGATTTGCTTTAAGTGCAAGCAAGTGGGACATACATCTGTTGAGTGTGGACAGACACGACCAGAGCAGAGACAGAGGACTCAGGGCCGCGTATTTGCTATGACTCACGAAGAGGCCCGAAAATCCCCAGAGCTGATACAAGGTAAAGTTCTTATCTATGGCATTGAGTTACAAGCGTTATTTGATTCGGGTGCAAGTCACTCCTTTATTGCTTATGCTTGTGTGAAGCGTCTGGGAATGAATGTGCATAAGTTGCCATTCGATCTGATTGTGTCAACACCGATGGGTGTGAAGGCTGTAACTACAGAAGCCTGCTTAAATTGTGTTATAACCGTAGAGGGCCATGAGTCTGTAGTAGATTTGATTTGTTTGCCGCTCTGCCAGTTAGAAGTCATTTTGGGTTTCGATTGGTTGAGAGCTAACAATGTGTTGTTAGATTGTGGGAACAAGAGGATAGTGTATCCTGTTTCTCAGAGCATTGAGGGCGAAAATGCCGGTTTGAATTTCCTTTCGACAGCTAAGGCTGAGAAATATTTGAAAAAGGGTTGTCAAGGGTATATGGTTTTCTTTTCTGTACAAGGAGAGACCAGTGAAGCTGTGAGCAGTATACCCGTAGTGAATGAATTCCCTGAGGTTTTTCCGGATGATCTAAGCGGATTACCTCCGGAAAGGGAAGTTCAGTTTTCGATTGACATTGTGCCTGGAGCGGGTTCGATATCCAAAGCCCCATACCGTATGGCCCCAAATGAAATGGCCGAGTTGAAGAAGCAGATTGAAGATTTGCTTGAGAAAGGGTTTATTAGACCCAGTGTGTCGCCTTGGGGTGCTCCAGTTTTGTTTGTGAAAAAGAAAGACGGGAGTCTTCGGTTGTGCATTGACTATAGAGAGTTGAATAAGGTTACCATTAAGAATAAGTACCCTCTCCCTAGAATCGATGATCTCTTAGATCAATTATCTGGAGCATGTGTGTTTTCGAAGATTGATCTAAGGTCGGGGTATCATCAGCTGCGTGTGAAAGCGGACGATGTTCCGAAGACTGCTTTCCGGACCAGGTATGGTCATTATGAGTTCTTAGTGATGCCATTTGGGTTGACAAATGCGCCTGCGGTATTCATGGATTACATGAACCGTATTTTCCGACAATATCTGGATCAATTCGTTGTGGTATTCATTGATGATATTTTGATATACTCTAAGAGTAGAGAAGAGCATGAGCATCATTTGAGAATTGTGTTGAATACATTGCGTGAGAAGCAACTCTATGCTAAATTGAGTAAATGCGAGTTTTGGCTATCAGAAGTGAAATTCTTAGGCCATGTTGTCTCGCAAGGTGGGGTCGCTGTGGATCCTAGTAAAGTGGAAGCAGTACTGGACTGGAAGAGGCCAGAAACTGTTGCTGAGGTACGCAGTTTTCTGGGTCTTGCTGGTTATTATCGGAGATTCATTCAGAATTTCTCCCGCATTGCGTTGCCGATGACCAAGCTCACGAGAAAAGATCAGCCGTTTGTATGGGATGAACATTGTGATAATTGCTTTGTGGAGCTGAAACAGAGGTTGACTACGGCACCTGTGTTGATCTTACCCGATCCCAGTACGACATATGTTGTGTACTCTGATGCCAGTGGGCAGGGATTAGGGTGTGTCCTTATGCAGCGGGGACGTGTGGTGGCCTACGCCTCTCGACAGCTCAAACCCCATGAATTGAACTATCCCACACATGATCTGGAGCTTGCGGCCATAGTGTTTGCATTGAAGATTTGGCGTCATTACCTGTATGGTGTGACCGTGGAACTGTACTGCGACCACAAGAGTCTCAAATATCTGTATGATCAGAAAGAATTGAATATGAGACAGCGGCGCTGGATGGAGTTGCTTAAGGACTACAACCTGGAAATTAAATATCATCCGGGTAAGGCAAATGTAGTCGCTGATGCTCTTAGTCGGAAGACAGTGGTTGTGGCAGCAATGATGATACACGAGGGGAAGCTGATTGCGGATTTTCGTGATATGAATCTGGCGAACCAGATCATTTGTGCCAACTATAATGTTTCCCAAGGGGAAAGTGATTTGAGAGCTGAGATTGAAGAAGCTCAGAGGCAAGATGACTGGATTCAGCGTAATCTGGCCAGAATAGAGCGTGGTGAAGCTCAGGGCTATGATGTGTCACCTAGTGGATTGATTCGTTATCAGAAGAGAATTTGTATTCCACTTAAGGCGGAGTTGAGACAGAAGATCTTAGATGAGGCGCATAAGAGCCGGTATACCCTTCATCCTGGTATGACCAAAATGTACCATGGGTTGAAATCTGTGTATTGGTGGCCAGGAATGAAGAGTGATGTGACAAAATATGTGGCGAGGTGTCTCACATGCCAGAAGGTGAAGATTGAACACCAAAGACCGCCTGGTTTGTTGCAAAGTCCTGAGATTCCGGAATGGAAATGGGAAAGTGTGACCATGGATTTTGTTATGGGATTGCCCAAGATCAGGAACTATGATGCGATCTGGGTTATCGTGGACCGGTTAACGAAGTCAGCGCACTTCTTACCGATCAATGTTAGTTACTCTCCGGACAAGCTAGCAGAGATTTATGTTCGTGAAATTGTGAAGCTCCATGGTGTACCAAAGAATATCATCTCCGATCGAGATCCTCGTTTTACTTCGAGATTTTGGAAGGCATTGCATGAGGCACTGGGTACTCAGTTAAGATTCAGTACAGCCTATCATCCTCAGACGGATGGTCAGTCAGAGAGGACTATCCAGACCTTAGAGGATATGTTGCGGGCATGTGTTCTTGACTTCAAAGGGAGTTGGGACTGTTTTCTTCCACTTGCGGAGTTTGCCTATAACAATAGTTATCATGCGAGCATTCAGATGGCGCCGTATGAAGCGTTGTATGGGAGAAAATGCCAATCGCCATTGTGTTGGAATGAGTTGTCCGAAAGGAAGCTCTATGGGCCGGATCTTGTGGATCAAACCTCAGCCCAGATTCGAATCATTCGTAAGAGACTTCTTGAAGCTCAGAGTCGGCAGAAGAGTTATGCAGACAAGAGAAGAAGACCTCTAGAGTTTGAGGCTGGTGACCATGTGTTTCTTAGAGTATCACCTGTCACCGGCATTGGGCGAGCTATAAAGCGAAAGAAGTTAAGCCCAAGGTATATAGGTCCTTTTGAGATCCTTGATAGGATTGGGCCTGTTGCTTATCGAGTAGCCCTACCTCCAAGCCTGAGCAGACTCCATGATGTATTTCATGTTTCCCAATTGAAGAAGTACCAACCGGATCCATCTCATGTCGTTGAGTATGAGAATGTGGAGTTGCGAGATAACTTCACGTATGCGGTGGAGCCAGAGCGGATTATTGAACGAGAAGAACGTCGGCTCAGACACCGAAGTATTCCTTATGTGAAAGTGATCTGGAAGGGAATGACTCAGCGGGAAGCAACGTGGGAAACGGAGGAAGATATGCGAAGGCGATATCCGGAGTTTATGGCTCAAGGGATATCACAAATTTCGAGGACGAAATTTAATTAACAGGGGGAGAATTGTAATATCCCGATTTGTGATTAGGGCTGATAATCCTGATAATCATTGAGACTTGTGTAATTAAGCACTTTTGGGATTAATGCAAAGTGATTTTGAGAATTTATGTGTATGGTATTTAAGATCAAGGGTTGTGATTCATTGTTAATGGGTCGGGATCCTACGCTTTGCGATTGTGTGAGCTCCTAGAGAGAGAGCTTGAGATCATGACATGTGGCATTGTGGTAGTGGTTGGATGATGCACTAGAGGACAAAAACCACCTTTTTACTCCCTTTCCTCTCTCCAATTCGGTGGAGTGTGTGTGTAGGCAAGGGAAGAAGTCTTCATCATCATCTCCTCCCATTTCTCTCTCCCATATTCTCTCTCTTTCCTCCATTGTTTCCGGCGATCAAAGGAAGAAGGAAGAAGAAAGGTGAGATTTTGATGCTTTGTTTGATCTCTAATGCCCTAAACCTCTTCTTTAATATTGTGTGTCTCATTGAGAACTACATTATGGTAATTTCAGAATCTTGAAATAGTATTGGTTTGTGATATGGTCGAAATTGGGAGTTGGAGAAACAAGATTCTGGATTGAGCAAAGGGAAGAGGTAGGCATTTAGAGCATTTGGATATATTGTTTATGAGTTTTGGCTAGGTTCGGTAAAATCTGGAAATTTTGCCCTAAGTATGCCAAATGTTGAAAATGTGGATTTTATGGTATTTGATAGTAAAAATGGGTTAATGTTGAGTTATTTGATTATTGGATAAGATTTGGAATGTGGGAAATGTGTTAAGGGAAATCTGGAAAATGTGTGTCATAGAGACCTTAGTGGTTGATTGTGGTCAAAGTGGTTTTTGGGGTGTTTGTGGAGTTGCCATTGTGTTCCCTAGTTAGTGCTTAGAGTGTATGAGCATTGTGGGGAGTTTGGGAACCTTTGGGCATGATTTTGACCATCTGGTGTTTTTCTGGTTTTCTGCAATTCTGGGTTTCGGATGAGCATCACTCGAGCAGAGGAAGAACGTGCTCGAGTGATGGGAGAGTTTTCCCTGTTCTGCTTCGAGTGCGTCTGGGTTTCTTTGAGTGATGCTCGAGCACAGCGCTTTGTGCTCGAGTGAGCGAAGAACATGCTCGAGCAGGCATGGTCTGCTCGAGTGAAGGTGGGAGTTCAGAGTGAAGGGTTTCTTTCGGGTCTTCACTTGCTGGTGGATGCCACGAGTGTGCTCTGACACTCGCGAGCATAGCCTTCTCACTCGAGCACTGGGGGTCATGCTCGAGTGAGGTTGTGCTTCAGGAGGGAGTGGTGCTTTCGGGCTCTCACTTGCGAGTGAGGTGCTCGCGGGTGTGAGGTGTGTGCTCGCGGGTGTGCTCGCGGGTGAGAGGTGTGTGCTCGCGGGTGTGAGGTGTGTGCTCGCGGGTGTGCTCGCGGGTGAGAGGTGTGTGCTCGCGGGTGTGAGGTGTGCTTCTGGTGGGAGTGTGCTCGCGGGTGGGAGTGTGCTCGCGGGTGTGGTTTTGTGCTCGAGTGATCCTATGCTTGGAGAGCTTTGGGTGCTCTCGGGTCCTCACTTCCTGGTTTTCTCTCGCGTGTGCTCGAGTGAGGTATTTGGCCTTGTGCTCGAGTGAGGGTCAGCGTGCTCGAGTGAGCCAGTTCCTGCAAGTGTCTTTATGCTCTCGGGAGCTCACTCGCAGTCTCACTCGCACTTGTGCTCGAGTGATGTCCGTACTTGTGCTCGAGTGAGAGCATCTGTGCTCGAGTGAGAGGACCAAAAATCTGTGTTTTGCCTTCGAGTAAGGGGTCTTTTGGGTAGGTTCTTCCAACCCTTTAGGCATATGTTTAGGCTTATTTTAGTCACCAAAAGAGTCCTAAACGATAACCAACTTAGAGTATTATTGAAATATGAGTATGGAAAAGAGATTGATCAAATGTCCCTAATTTATATAGGATTTGATATCTGTCGAACGCGTGAGCCTACTTTGCCAAAGATTGTCAGGAAAGATTCAGGTAGCGACCTCTCTCTTATACTTTGTGTAAATGTACTGTATGTTTGCCTATCATGCATTGTGTGCTGCTGCTGCCTTGAGATGCATTGTGATACGTTGTGGAGCTTTGTGTACTGTGGAGCATAGTGCCTTGTGATACATTGTGTTTGGAGATGCTTAGTGATACATTGTGCTTTGAGTTGCTGCTACATAGTGTTCACCGCGAAAGCGGGCGTTGTGCATAGTGATTACCGCGCGAGCGGGCATAGTGTTTGCAGCGAAAGCTGTCATTGTGATTACCGCGTAAGCGGGCATAGTGCATTGTGATACAGCCGTGAGTGCTGTCGTCTGTGGCGCGAGCTATGGATCATTGTGTTGCTGATGATGTTGGTGAACATGATACATTACATGCTTTGTGTTTATATATTGTATGAGTGAGTTGTTGCTCTGGGATTCTCAAGAATCTCATTCCTCCATATGACTAACCTTTCAGGCAGGGCAAGTGGCTCGAAGGAGAAGCGACCAACCCGTAGTGGTTAGGGTCTCTTAGGGACATTAGGGATTTTTGGGATAGTTGGTTATCCTTACTTTGGATTTGGGATTGCCAAAGTGTAAATTGATGTAAATGATTATTTTGATCGTGTAATCCCCGTTGTTGGGAAATATAAAACCCATATTATTTATGTAAGTAACCCGGGGTTGCCGGGATTTTAGTTTCCGCACTTTGATATTTATTATGTACTCTGATTTCTCAAGTAGTTATATCCGTACATGAATGTGAGACCAGGAATATATAAGTTTTCAAATGATTTTTCGAACGCCCCATCTCTTGGATGAGGGATTATAAATGGTTAAACCATCTTATTGGTCTCTATTTCATTTAAATTTCGTAATCCGGATGTAATTACGGTGAGGGGGTTACAGTGACAGAACTGGATAGTAAATTGTGAAAGTAAGTTTCAAAACATTATTTTGGAAGCTATTGTTCTCTTCTTACACTCAAAGAAGAAATTTTAACATAGAAAAGAATTTCCAAATTAATTGATAAATATGTATATATATATTTGAGTTTGGTTGGTAAGCATATTGTCTGAGTTGGGATTGAACCCCAAACTTAGTGCCATAAAGGACACATCTTATACCACTAGACCAAATGGTCTTCGGTAATTAATTGATATTTTAATATTCAGTTTCTCAATGATCTCCATGCTTTAGAAGTGTTATTCCACCTTTTTATCCCCGTTTTATTTTGTTCCTCATTCTTACCTTGATGTACTGTTTAATGCTATTTTCGGGCAAAAAAAGAAGAAGCTATTTTATGTCAAAAGAAGCATTGCTGTCAACTTTCTTGTATCTTGATCAATTCGTATGGCTTGGCAGATCAGGCATCGACCTGGTAGAGCTCAAAATGTGTCCCTAAGTTTTGAGTGTTTTCCTTGAATTATTCATACAAAACATTCACCCAGTAATCAAGTTATACATGTAAACTTTTTTGGTCCAACTACAGAATAAAAAACATATTGAGTTACTCAGCTGAATACCACTTTTTTTTGGATGGGCTCCTCAGTGTGTAGCACCTTGGTTGAGGTTTGTGGCCTCCCTTTGATCTATTTCCTATACTTTTAATATGTACATATATACCTGTAAAAGGCTCCTTCGTCTCCTATATTTAACATCTTTTTTGTGTGTTCTAACATCTATCAGCTTGGGGAGATTGGGAAACTCTCTGCATCATTGAAGAAGTTAGACAAGGAACTCAATAACAGTATTAAATATGATGTATAGGTTCTTCATATGGTTTCTTTTTTCTTTTAACCTTGCTTGGGATAGTAACAGCTGTATCCTCCATTTAAAACTGCATTTTATTTAACCATACTCCCCATTAATGCAGAATGAGCAATACCATGCTAAACTAAAAGAGTCAAGTGAGACTATAATTGTAGCAGTTGGATTGCTTCAATTGGCACCCAAGAAAGTTACTCTATGTGTGACTGGAGCCTTTTGATTTGTCACTTCCCTAATATCTTGCTATCAGGTGCTTGCTATTATCCCTGTAATTAGCCTCCTTTTTATCTTATACTACTTCCTATCCTTATATAAGTTCTACTTAATTAATTTGTGTAGATTAAGGAAATTAATTATTTGTCAAAAATGTGTGTTGATTTTCCCAAAATACCCTCTTAAATAATTTGGATTGAAACTATCTTATCGATGTAAACTCCCTTAACATGTGTAATTAATAGTGATACCTTAGTAAATAAATGAAAATATGGGGGAAAAGTGAACTGAGGTATTATATTTAGAGTTAATCCAATCCTCTAACTAGGTCTTAGGTTAGGGATCGGAGGTAGTATTTGAGCACCTTGATTTTGTTGAAAATTTGTGTCATTATCTCATTTTCCAACTTCTTTTATGTCCACTTTCACTAACAAATAAGGCGAACTCTTGATAATTTTTCATGAGAGATTTATAGAAATTGTGTTAACAATATTTAGGAAGCGAATGGATTTGAGTCCCTGGAAGATGCATGTTTCATCAGTTTAGTGCTTAGAACTTAATTATCATTCTTTAACTCCAAGAGTTTAGCAATCAATCAATATCTTGTTGCTTAAGGTTTAGCTTACCTTCAATGTTGTTGATGGTAAGATCAGAATTTTTGGGTTTTTAACTATAGTGATGGTAATTCACTCACGAAATTGAATTTGAATTGATTTTTTTTGAAAAAAATATCTCATTTCTAAGGGGCTTTATGATGATGCTCATTTTATTGATTTGCTTAAATTTGAGTTGAAATATTTTGGTTTGTGCAATACAGTTGCTTCCTACCAAAAGCAAGCCCAAAACACTGAAGATGAAGAGACAAACTCAATCTCATGATGTTTATATTTGTATAGTAATTATACAAGTTTGTACTAAACCACATTATATAAGTTTGTAAGTTAATGTTTTTGGATTTGTGCAATGAGCATCGTGCTGCCTAATTAATAAGGCGTGGTTATACGTAGTGTACTAATTGTTGTGACAATTTATGTTTCATTATTGCAGAACATGCATGATGTTTTGTTTGGTCATATCTATGAAACAAAGTGTGTTAGCATAGTAATTGGAAAAGGAGTGTTAGTTTTGCCATGAAGGACGATTTTTTTTATCATAACTAACAGTCTAAGATTACAAGCGAGATCAGACCCCGCGACTTCCAAATTATAGAAGGGAATTGGCTCTTCAAATAACATAAATATATATATAATTCATTGTATTTGAAACTAGTGAAGAATCCTTCAGGCAGCTAAATAAAACTCCTTAAAACAAAAGCAAAAGGAAATATTATTGACTTGGAGTCAAAAAGTGTTCCTACGAAACAACTTTTACTGGATTTTCGTGATCAAAACGTAGTGTCTATAAGGCTCTTGAGTGTAAACCAAACTAAATATTATTGATTGTGTCCCAAAGAGCTAGTAATGATAGATTTTCATCATTTCCTTACAATTTCTACTTATTTTTTCTTTTTTCTTTGTTGGTTCAGAAAAAGTTTAATTACCTTAAACCAGATTTAGATACTTCTCACCAATAAATTTATAATGGAGAACTTTTTCCCCAATTTTCCCAAAATTTTTTGTATTGAATGATTTTCAAGACTTCCTGAAATTTTTTAATTAACACAAACTAAAAAAATAACACGTTTGTTAACTTGGAGTGAAAAAGAGTTTATGACCAAAATAAGAAATATTAAGTTACAATCAATCTAGTAAGTTTTGCATATACAACCTAAGATTGATGTTACACTATGTAATTTGTAAGAATGAGTTAAATAAATATTGTTGTAAATGATATGTTTGTTCTATATTTGTTTTGTAATTGGTTAGTTAGGAATAGGAAAGAGTTGTATATCTCTGTATGACATTGTTCTCATTTAGGCGGTTAGAGTTTATGTTCTATAAATATTGTGGACATTATGAGAACTCATATTAGAGGGTGCAATAGTTTCAGTTTTTGTGTTAATATGAAATTCCCTTTCAATCTAAAGTGTTGGTCCAGGTGCTAAGAGTGATGGCTTATCATGGTATCAGAGCCATTAGTTGACCCATATGAGCCAAGAAGCCTAAGATAGAAGCCCACTCCATGTTTAGCACCAAGAGGCGCAAGAACCCTAAATTTACAGCTAATCTTGAAAGAAACATGAAACCTTCATGAGTGATTGATGAGGTTCTTGATTATCCTTCACTCAAGATGTAGATGAACCCAATCTTGTTGGTGATTGCGCATAAGAATGAAGCCCTGTGAGACCCCAATTGTTGTGGCCAGAGATGAGCAGGAAGCCTTATGAGACGCCACCATTTTCTTGCTCAAAGATGAACAACCTTAACCATGATCATTTCATGATTTTAGCAAGGAAATCTTGTCAAGAACCAAGGTTATTGAACGGAATCAAGGCAAATCTAGCTCCAAATCATGCAAGATCGATGATCTTGCAAATTCAAGATTCAGAAGCTTTATCCTTCAGAACAAATTTTGTGATTCTATGAAATACAAAAGATTTGTAAATGTCATTGGAGAAAATCACGGCCGAAACTTTGTTGTACCTGCTGCACCTTTACCTTTCTGACACTCAAGGGACGTCGATTATCACCTATGATCACTACTACAAAAAAATAAGTTGTGGCATTTAGTAAGTGTCACATATCAAGATGCTATTAAAGAAGCACCACAACATAATTTTTTTTTGAAAAAAAGGACATCTCATGTGAGGAAGTGCCACAAGAAGGTGGTTGGTTTTTTTTTTGATATTCTTCTTGTGGCCTTTTTTTAAGGAAGCGCCATAGGAAGTAATTTTTTATTATATATTTCATATTTTTAATTCATAACTCTATAATCGAAATAATGGGCTGCTTTAAACACTTTCTATGTCTATAGAAAAATGAAGAAAAACAAACAACGACAATGAAATAACTTCAAAATATACAAACAAATAACTAATTAACTAAATTAGTACTAAATATATTTACACAATTGTGAATGAAATACAACAAATTCAACTTAAATAAACGACACAACAATTAGCAAGAAACAACACCAAGGCTACTTAATTAAATAGTAGCTACCTAGTGGTTTACCTAAACACATATTCACATCATTCCTCGATCACTTCATTGACTTGATGGTTAGTGAAATTGTCACAATGTTGATCTTCATAATATTACATATATGCACAATCATGCACAAATTAAAACAAATTAAAATCACTAAAACTTAATTATCAGGCACTAATTAAATTTAAAACAATATGAATTGCAACTAAATAACTTACTTTTTGAGGAATAAATGGTTGATCGTGCGTAATTACATCGTTCATAAATTTCATGATGTAATACCCATAATCATTGTTATTAGGTTGGAAAGGGCACTACAAAAGTATAATGAAATATTTAACTTAGTTTTTGAATAAAAATTATTTAGTGACAAAGTTTGAGTAAATTCATATATCAGTACCTGTATCTTCGTCTAGGCATAACTATGGAGAGGGTTAACAGCTTTAGAATAGCTTAAGGTGGTAGAGGCCCGATATATAATCAATGTGCTAAAAAAACAAATAGAAACTTATTGCTTTTGGTTATTCAATCACACATGCAAATATGTACACATACACATGTATGCTTACCTATTGAACAACCGCAACATATCAGGCCGGTCTTTTGGAAGACCTCCAATTAGAGGATCCACATAGTAAATGTAAGGGTCTGAAGTTCCACTACATTGATAACAATCAATATCCAATGTTGCCTGAAATATTTTAAAAATTTTGCTTCAACAATCATGTTATGGTAAAAGTTAAACAATAAAATAACATACATAGAAATACTACGACTAATAACTTACCTTGCATTGTATGGCACTAGAAATAGTGTAGTTGGTATTGCTTCCTTTCTAAAGTAATCTTTCATATCACTAGGTTGTTCATGCAAATTTACTATGCCCCTATATTGGCTAACGAGATAAGGGTTGACAAATGCGAATTGGACCCTGTCTGTATCTACTAAGATGTCATGGTACAAGTGCTTGCTATAAAACAAACAATGTCATTAAAACCAAAAAATTGAATGATAAATAATAATAACAGTGATAAATGATGATGATAAAGTACCTAATTCCAACACATCACCATTAACATGATCAACTAGACCACTAGCATTGTAGATGTGTCTATCAAAACATAATTCTAGGCCTCCTTCGCTGATCAAATTTGGTGCAATCAATACTAATTGATCGAGATATTAGGTCATTCTTCTTTTGCTCTATTGGCTAGCTGATGCGTCCAACTTGGGTTGTGTTGTCAAACACTTTTAAAACTTGCCATAAAGTTGGATTTGTTTTCCTCTAGACTATCCACCCTGCACAAATTAAAAAATTAAATCATATTTTTAGATGGAAGTATGAAGGAAAAGTAAAGGGAATTGCAAATGAACGACCTTTTCATATGACTCGATGAGACCTATTGGCCCAGGAACATAGCCCCCTAGAACACTTTTACTATTGTTTGCTCATCTTGAGATGGGATCAATAAGAGTACATCTTCATTTGTGTAGACATCAACCCTTACTCAGAGTGTGTTGTTGAGCAATGGTGAATTATGTAGTCCTTATAAGTGTTGTAGGCAACACCAACTGTAACCATGTGCTTGGAAGATTGATCGACATATAACTTGCATGTCGACTCGCCCAATGGAAAATAGAGTTAATATATTAAAGTTTGCTACATTATAATGTAACATAAATTTAATTATAGAGGAAATTAATAACCAAAGGTAGAGGGACTTTAGGCATGGAAGTGAAACTATCTCTAACACTTAGGCTATCGCAGGGGGCAACACTTTGTGTTGGCCTACACTGTACCAACTATTCTATTTGTGTTTTGAACAACGCATTTTTTTACATCAAATACATTGGTTTTAAGAATTGTTTTTCCTTTTGTTCCTTAAAGTGTAACACCCTGCCTTTAATCATGTAATTATAATTCGATATTAAATAATTAAAGTAGATTAGAGACCTTCAGATAACTTAAACTCGTTTCAATCTCCTACTTTGTGGTAGGGTTTTCACAAAATCATTCAAAATCTCTTTCCTGTTCCTGGTCTCTATTTCAAAATTCGAATATAATCACCTGTGCAGTTTATCTACATTCACGTATGACAGAGTGTAAAACCAATTCCCCGGCAACTCCCGGATTCTATACATATATAACCTGAGGTTTAAGTATCCACTAGGGGATTACATCCAAAATCGAATATACTATTCATATTTCAGATTATACAGTAATCCCGAATTCAAAAGATATAACCAACATTCCAAAATCAACTATACCCCTAAGGGTCCTAAGTGCTGCGGGTCGGCCTCTTCTCCTTTGAGCCACATGCCCTGTCTGAAAGGTTAGTCATAGGAAGGAATGAGATTCGAGAGAATCTCAGTAGTAACAAACCACTCATACAATGTATAAATACCAAGCATGTATATAAATCACAACCAGCAACAACAGCAACATCAATCTCAAAGATACATGGTTTTCACCACAAACGACAGCACTCACGGCTGTATACACAATACGACAGCTCTCGCTGTAATCTTCATCACGACAGCTTACGCTGTAATAACAATAACGACAGCTTGCGCTGTAAACGACAGCTTGCGCTGTAAACGACAGCTTGCGCTGTAAACGACAGCTATTACCAGCTGTAACCGCAGCAGCATCAAAGAAATCATCACAGAACCATGATAACACACACATACAAAGCATTACACACAGTATAAGAGAGAGAGAGTCACTACCTTGTCCTTTCCTGACGTCCTTCAGCGCAGTTGGCTCACGAGGGCGGCAAATATCGAATCCTACAATTCCAAATGCACCATTTAGACACTTCCATAGTGTTACTTGGGGTTATATGAGTCTATAATGAAAATTTACAAAAATACCCCCGGGGACCCGGCCTGGGCCCGCCGTACCCGGTCCGGTTGCACTTTTTCCGAAATTCTAATCTGGGCTATCCTAACATATTTCCGCCCAAGGAATCCATTTCTGTACCCAGAATTATCAAATTCAATGTCAAATTATGAAATTGCCCTTGGCAGCCCTACTTTTAGGGTTTTAGGGGTGTTTCCGTAATTATGCTTTCTCGGCCTTTTTTGAAAAAGTGTCCAACTGTAACCCCACCTATTTTCGCCCACTGAATCCAATGGAATCATCAAATGATTGAAAATCCAACTCTAAGACCCATTTACAGCCTTGGCCGAAATATACATGTTCTCCGGGAAAAATTGGGGTTTTTCGGTTTCGGCTCCGTAAACGCGTTCCTTTCTACTCCTAACCACTTTATTAACCATTACATTAGGTTACAACTAACATTAAGACCCAATTTGGGCAGCATAACCCCTAGGCCATATCATTTCCAAACTTTAAAACCAATGGCAATCCGGTGAAATTTCACCGATTAAATTGCCCACAGCAGCCAGAATAAGCAATATACGAAAGTTTGGAAGTTACCTCAAGCTCCCACAAGCTTTTCCCAAATATTGCTGAAAACCCTAAGTGCTCAACAACAGATTTTGAGCTTCCAAACCTTAAAGAACAAAGAGGAGTAGCTTAGGATCGGAGTTATACGCGTTAGGAGCTAAATCGTCGGAGAAATCGGCTTACCTTGTGATTTTTCTTCTCCTTTCTCTCTCTACAAACCTCAACGTTCTCACTCCTCATTCAGCTGCTGTGTGCGACAGAAATGAGCTGAGGAAGATGATAACATATGTAATTCCATGCTGACATCATCTTTTAATGAGATGATGTCATAATTCCCATTTTCGGATTTTCTGGCAGATTTTCTTCCCAAACTTTGAAAAATCATAACTAATTCTAGAAAAATTGAAATGAGGTGATTCCAAAGCCAAATGAAAGGTATTTAAGTCCTCTTTATAGGAAAAATATGGACCATTATTAGAAATCACCACAAAATTCCAGAATTACACAAATTTCATCACTGCCCCAGAACAGAGTCCATTTTCGACCTCAACCTTTGGACAGTCATATCTCCCAGTTCCCAAAACGAAATGGCACAAATTATATGTCCATTTTGAAGCTTGGGATGTTATCTTTAAGACTGGAAATTTTCATAATTTTATGACATCATTTGCTTAGTCCAAACATCTACACGAGAAGACTGCCCAGAATAGAATTTCACTGGACAGAATTTTAGATTTTGCATCTTTGCTTCCATTGGTTCCATTTTCATACCAAACATCATTCCCACATAAATTTTCACAAGGAATCCATTGGAATCATGAAAATATCCAAATTCGCATCACACATTCTCCAAAAGTGTTTATTCAACAATAATTATATCCACTTTTAAAGTCATTAGCCCTTAATCACTTTTTGGGATATTACATTTCTCCCCCCGTAAAATAAATTTCGTTCTCGAAATTTGCTACACAACTTAAACCACAACTTTGGATGCCCCTTCATGATGGCTTCCGTTTTACAATTCATTTCTTATTGGGACAGTCTCTTTTAGACCACCCACACAATCAATACTTCACACTTTGATTCTCACAAGAATCTCAAACGAACTTATTGTGCAGTGCTCAATTTCCCACAAAAACACTCGGAATTCTCATAATCACCATACAATGGTTAACAAATGCAATCGCCTCACGTTGATTGCCACAAAACATTATCGTTACGTAATGTAACTACTGCAAACCCTCAGTTAAAAAGTGAACTAGCACATCTCATACAACCATAGCAGTTAGGAGGCATATGCCACCACCCTGCCCAATCTAGTCACCCTTCTTGCAGGAATAACTCAAGCATCACAAATTCATTACACAAAACCGACAGCCTTAGCTATACTCATATACACTTCATCTTTTGCTGTATTAACTTTCACAGCATTACCCTCATCCAACCAGGACTTTTGGGTATCCCACAACATTCGCAGCAGATTTCACATTGATGCATAACTAACATCACAAGATTCACAATCACACAACTTACCACTATTTACAAGAATATCTCACCTCTCGCCGCTTGCACAAATACACATGGCCCTTCCAGCATTCACGCAACTCCCATATCCAATATGCATCGCAGATTCTAATTTTACGCACCGCCTTTCGGCCTAGGGTCAACACCGGTGCAACCAGCCTGGTGGCTAGCCATGCTGGCCATGCCGGGGTAAGCGCCCCCACAAGTGAGAACCCCCGATCATGTTGTCGAATTCACCATCAGCTGAACTAGCTCTGCTCTGCCATACGACCACACCCTAATCCCAGCTTGTTCACAACTATCACAGATTCACAATCACACTCCACCCTCATCCCCTTTTACCGCCGGGAAGACACACAGTCTTTACCCGAACCGTCGCTAGCGACTCAGGGACTATTGGCGTGGCAGTGCATATACATAGCCTCGCGGCTCACAAATAGTCAATCCCCCGTAACTACCGCCCCAGCGGAACGGTCCTCCGCCATAGGAATCACCCTATGCGGCCGTAGGTGAGAGACTCACAATGCACAATTGCAACAAGCTGGAACCAGGCATTTTAATAATTCCAACCACCACAAATTCTTTTCACCAAACTAGGATCCTTCAAGACCCCTTTACCAGATAAATTGGCATCGAAGTTTTACTTCCCGAAGCCATGATTGACACATCATTCTTACTGCAAGTTCAAGCTTCTGCTCAACATAATTCTCAAGCGCATTACATTCACCATGCTTCCGCTGCACACTCTGAGGTCTTTTCCCTCATCTATGCCTTAACACTGTTAGATCAATTTAGTAGGAGTCCCACAGGAACCTCCCACTATACTTGACAGCCCTCACAATCCAGATTTATCTGTGCCTGACTTTGGCCCGTTTCAACTTGAATCATACAGAGCCATATGACTTCTTATCTCAGGAAAACCTATTCCCTGTGGGAGTCATTACAATACCATATCATGGAGAACCAATGCTTCCATAGTGCTAATCTATAATTCAACATCACGGCGGCTGCATTCCAAGGGTTGTCGTCACGGCGGCTTCACGCTAGGGTTTGTCGTCACGGTGGCTCCACACTACGGTACTATACTCTCCGTAGGTAGCCCTTTGCGATCAGATTTCCCCATAGGTAGCCCTTTGCGATCAGATTTCCCCATAGGTAGCCCTCTCCGATCAAACTCTCCATAGGTAGACCTCTCCTATCAGAACTTTCCGCAGATAGCCCTTTCCGATCTGAATCCTCCGTAGATAGCTCTTTCCATTACTCATCTCTAATTAGAAATATTGTTGTAACGAGAGTCTAGAAACTACTCATACATTCTACTTCCTGTCCCAACCATGAGACCGCAATCTATGGCTACTTATACAGTATATCCAAATGTCACCAACGAAAATCATCATGAACCAACCTAACTACAGTCGACGGAAGTGATTTATCGAATTCATATGCACAGCAAGTACATTTCTTGCCGTCAACCAATTAAGATCCCATAGGACTTCCAATTGGTGACCTCGCAAACACAGCAAAACAATTATAGGCACATGCCTTTCCATAATTCTCACACACTTCCCACAAGCATCAGGAATCGTAGCCTTAACAATCATTAACATCGTCACAACTAGTTCAACTAGCAGTTTATACACACAGTTCCGGGCGCTTCACATAATCATCACAATGAAAAAAAATAACTTGCACTCGAATTAAACAAAATTTCTAATAACCTATCATCGAGAAAGAGTTTATTTTGGATCTGGTCGGGGAACCTCTGAGCTTCTTCGTGTATCGTAGCAAACACTCTGCTCTGAGTCCTAGACCTTCGCTCAACCGGCGACCGGTTGCATTCACTAGCAATGCGTCCAGGTTGTTGACAATTATAACATATCACTCGCCCCTCGCACGTTCGGCCTTGATGTACCTGGTTGCAACAAAGACATATCCACCCCGTGAAGGCTTTCTATGGTTCACGATTCCTAGGCTGATAGGGCTTCATACCATCACCTTTGGATGAGAACCCCTAATTCTTCAACTTATGAGAAGTATTATGCTTACTGGGTTTACTGCGGCTACTGGTACCCTTGGTAGGATATGAATCTTTTAAATGATTCTCAATGCTTATATACTCTTCTATCGTTTTGTTAAACCCCATGAATTAATAGGTGACTAACTACTTCCTCAATTCACGCCGCACTAACGAATTAGCATATCCAAACTCCATTCCTTATCATCTCTTCGCCGTAGATAAAAGGAATACCTAGCTAGCCGGATAAAATGAGACTAGCAATCATCAAAGATCTCCGTGACACCCTGCTTGATTGATAAGAACTCAGTCTCTTTCTCGAGTCGCACTGATTTGCGAAAATACTTCTCATTGAATTCTTGTTGAAACAATTCCCAAGTCAATGGCATATTTTTGCTTCGCAACGTTGGGGTGATATTCCGCTACCATCGATTTGCATCCCCCCTAACTCACACACAGCCAACTATGATTTTACCTCTGTCGAGCATTCAAGCACTTCAAATATCTTTTCCAGCTAATTCAGTTAGTCTTCAGTTGCTTGGGGATCAAATCTCCCTCTGAATACTGGAGGTAGGTGCTTGCAAAACAACGAAACCCAGTATTAGAGATCTCTTTCTTTTCTAGCTGGTACCCCACATGACTCTTCAGCAGTCTCTTCATTTCGAGCTGGTACCCCACATGACTCTTCAACAGTCTCTTCATTTCGAGTCTCTTCCTGAGTGGATTGAGCTTGGTCTTCATTCCGCTTCATTCTCTCTTAATTCATTAATCCTACCCCTCTGGTCCTTAACCAACCCATCCTCTCCACGTCAATACCACAGATAATGTATATACATAGTCCACCAATCTCCTATGCATCCACAATAGCAGAGAATCTGTGTATATACCACAACCATTCACCAATCATCTACTATCACTAAGATCAACTAAGGGAGCTATCCTAGCAAACTCTACCCTTACCAGGAACTACAGCTCTGATACCAAAATGTAACACCCTGCCTTTAATCATGTAATTATAATTCGATATTAAATAATTAAAGTAGATTAGAGACCTTCAGATAACTTAAACTCGTTTCAATCTCCTACTTTGTGGTAGGGTTTTCACAAAATCATTCAAAATCTCTTTCCTGTTCCTGGTCTCTATTTCAAAATTCGAATATAATCACCTGTGCAGTTTATCTACATTCACGTATGACAGAGTGTAAAACCAATTCCCCGGCAACTCCCGGATTCTATACATATATAACCTTAGGTTTAAGTATCCACTAGGGATTACATCCAAAATTGAATATACTATTCATATTTCAGATTATACAGTAATCCCGAATTCAAAAGATATAACCAACATTCCAAAATCAACTATACCCCTAAGGGTCCTAAGTGCTGCGGGTCGGCCTCTTCTCCTTTGAGCCACATGCCCTGTCTGAAAGGTTAGTCATAGGAAGGAATGAGATTCGAGAGAATCTCAGTAGTAACAAACCACTCATACAATGTATAAATACCAAGCATGTATATAAATCACAACCAGCAACAACAGCAACATCAATCTCAAAGATACATGGTTTTCACCACAAACGACAGCACTCACGGCTGTATACACAATACGACAGCTCTCGCTGTAATCTTCATCACGACAGCTTACGCTGTAATAACAATAACGACAGCTTGCGCTGTAAACGACAGCTTGCGCTGTAAACGACAGCTTGCGCTGTAAACGACAGCTATTACCAGCTGTAACCGCAGCAGCATCAAAGAAATCATCACAGAACCATGATAACACACACATACAAAGCATTACACACAGTATAAGAGAGAGAGAGTCACTACCTTGTCCTTTCCTGACGTCCTTCAGCGCAGTTGGCTCACGAGGGCGGCAAATATCGAATCCTACAATTCCAAATGCACCATTTAGACACTTCCATAGTGTTACTTGGGGTTATATGAGTCTATAATGAAAATTTACAAAAATACCCCCGGGGACCCGGCCTGGGCCCGCCGTACCCGGTCCGGTTGCACTTTTTCTGAAATTCTAATCTGGGCTATCCTAACATATTTCCGCCCAAGGAATCCATTTCTGTACCCAGAATTATCAAATTCAATGTCAAATTATGAAATTGCCCTTGGCAGCCCTACTTTTAGGGTTTTAGGGGTGTTTCCGTAATTATGCTTTCTCGGCCTTTTTTGAAAAAGTGTCCAACTGTAACCCCACCTATTTTCGCCCACTGAATCCAATGGAATCATCAAATGATTGAAAATCCAACTCTAAGACCCATTTACAGCCTTGGCCGAAATATACATGTTCTCCGGGAAAAATTGGGGTTTTTCGGTTTCGGCTCTGTAAACGCGTTCCTTTCTACTCCTAACCACTTTATTAACCATTACATTAGGTTACAACTAACATTAAGACCCAATTTGGGCAGCATAACCCCTAGGCCATATCATTTCCAAACTTTAAAACCAATGGCAATCCGGTGAAATTTCACCGATTAAATTGCCCACAGCAGCCAGAATAAGCAATATACGAAAGTTTGGAAGTTACCTCAAGCTCCCACAAGCTTTTCCCAAATATTGCTGAAAACCCTAAGTGCTCAACAACAGATTTTGAGCTTCCAAACCTTAAAGAACAAAGAGGAGTAGCTTAGGATCGGAGTTATACGCGTTAGGAGCTAAATCGTCGGAGAAATCGGCTTACCTTGTGATTTTTCTTCTCCTTTCTCTCTCTACAAACCTCAACGTTCTCACTCCTCATTCAGCTGCTGTGTGCGACAGAAATGAGCTGAGGAAGATGATAACATATGTAATTCCATGCTGACATCATCTTTTAATGAGATGATGTCATAATTCCCATTTTCGGATTTTCTGGCAGATTTTCTTCCCAAACTTTGAAAAATCATAACTAATTCTAGAAAAATTGAAATGAGGTGATTCCAAAGCCAAATGAAAGGTATTTAAGTCCTCTTTATAGGAAAAATATGGACCATTATTAGAAATCACCACAAAATTCCAGAATTACACAAATTTCATCACTGCCCCAGAACAGAGTCCATTTTCGACCTCAACCTTTGGACAGTCATATCTCCCAGTTCCCAAAACGAAATGGCACAAATTATATGTCCATTTTGAAGCTTGGGATGTTATCTTTAAGACTGGAAAGTTTCATAATTTTATGACATCATTTGCTTAGTCCAAACATCTACACGAGAAGACTGCCCAGAATAGAATTTCACTGGACAGAATTTTAGATTTTGCATCTTTGCTTCCATTGGTTCCATTTTCATACCAAACATCATTCCCACATAAATTTTCACAAGGAATCCATTGGAATCATGAAAATATCCAAATTCGCATCACACATTCTCCAAAAGTGTTTATTCAACAATAATTATATCCACTTTTAAAGTCATTAGCCCTTAATCACTTTTTGGGATATTACATAAAGCACATTTGTTTGTGAAGTTCTTGTATTAGATGCTTGAAACTAGTCATCTCCTCACACAGTTGCAAAACATCACTTTTGTTAGGGCACTTCTGATGTCTGAAGTATGATGATTGGGTGACTGCAAAACCAGTACCCTGAATACGACCATCATACTCAAGTACTCCTAGCACTCTGCTCATCAAATCATCTCGACCAACATAGCTCACCAACGTAAGCTCCTTATATGTCATTAATCGCTATCACAAAAAGAATTACAATAATATTCAGTTACTCTTCTTGCTTCTTCACTACGAATTTCACCTTGCTACCTACAGATCATGTCGTAGTAGCTGTGTAATATTTGAACTTGATTTTTCTATCTGTATATCAAAGCTAGTTGAAGTTATTATTCATACAATTTAGCTAAGTATGAATTAATCAATAGTTCTTACAATTTTTTTTCTCACTGCCTGCATGACACAAGTTCTTGTTATATATGATTAGTTTTAATGATGTCAAATATAGATGTCAAGTATTAAGAGCAAAAATTTTGCATAATATATTGATCTTCTACATTGACTAACTATTATATTTAATATTATATATCTTGTAGATTAGTCATAAACCTGGCGGTGGGTTGATGTTATTTTGCTCTTATCAGAGAAAGATTAATTAAGTTGAATTATGAAGGAAGAATGAGAAGACAAAAATATCAAATATAGGAGAATAAATAAAGAAGTGATTGAATTGATGAAGAAGGAGAAGAAGAAAGAAAATGAAGATAGTCAAGGAACTGCCTACTTGAGTTATGGAAAATGATTATCAAGAGGAAAATAAAAAAGAAAGATATTGAAGAAAGAAGAACTTGTAAGAACTAATGGGAATATTAAGATTCAAATTTTCAAAAGTAATTCTAGAGATTCCTTTGTTCAGAAGAGGAATTTAAGGTGGCACTGTAGCAGTCGGCATTGTTTGGAACAGTAGCAATTGGCACTGTTTGGTACTATAGCATGCTGGTACTGTAGCACGCGAGCTCTATAGCACTCAAAGTGAAGGAAGAACATCGAATGTCGAAAGCACTCTGTTTAGCTTTGTTTTTCATTGAGCTTGAGAGAGGTCTAGTGTTTTGCCCATATTTCTCAAACCACATGACAGATTGACCTAAAACTAGTGGCATATGAAACTAGACTCCGAACACAAAAAATGGACACTAAGATCATATTCAAAGGAGCTTAGATGAAAGAGATATGAATCTTGGACGATGAAACTAAAATATACGTCATTTTTCAAGACAGGTTTAGTATTTGGGACATAACTCACAAACAACACATCAGATTGAGTGAAACTAGTGCCATATGAAACTATACTTAAAGAGCTTTCCATGGATAGGTAATTTGCCAAATTTGAAGTTATATGCTATGAGATATGTCTTTTGGAAGTTGACACTAGAAACTTTGAAGACTGTCGGGAGTAGTAAACACTCCTTTGATTTTAACTTGCACAATACAATGAGTTTGGAGTTGATTCTTTTTGCATTTGAATATAGAGGATAAAAGCTTTATGATGATAGGTCATTTGCTATATTAGAGTCAAATGAATAGATAAAGTCTGACCTAGCACCTAAACACCCACAAGTGAAAAAGCACACTCTTGAAAATGTCATACGAGTGTTATTTAGAGCCGACAGAAAATATGTGAAGCACTCGAGTTCTCACATAGCACTCGAGTATAACAAGTAAGCTTGCGCGAGTGTGTTCCATAAGCAAAACCAAAAGTTGAATGTACAACACACTCGAGTGTTCATATATGCACTCGAGTGTTGCATGAAAACACTTGAAAGTTAAAAACTCACTCTCGCAAAACTTCCACAAGTGTTGTCTAGAAGCGAAGCTTGAAGCTGAAATTCACTGATGCACTCGAGTGAGGAACTCAACACTCGAGTGAACACCTCAACACTTGCAAGTGCAAAATCACACTCTTGAAAAATATGTTGCAAGTGTTATCCAGAAGCGTGAGTCTATAGTACAAAATATACATGCACTCAAGTGAGACATGTTGCACTCGAGTGAGAGGTCAGTGCACTTGCAAGTGAGAAATCACACTCTTGCTATTTCCCATAGAAGTTCAACTCAAAAGCTGAAGAAGATATGGAAATATGAGGATGTACTCGAGTGAGACCCTAACAGGAGCCAAAACGCAACAGACTCACAACGATCAATCCGAATATAGTTAAATGTTGTAAACTCATTATGTTTTCACTTGTTACTATACCTAAATGTTAACTAACATATATTTGAAGTGAGAAACAGAAGATTAAATGTTCTAATTGCAGATTCAAATGAGAAGGTCAAATGCGGCGAACTTCATCATTACATACCTAATAACAGCTACCTACCATGACAAAATATTGACCCTCCATGAATGAATGTCTGAAACACAAATGCGCCATAACATGATGTTCAGTTTCATAACAGAACAACCCACTTCTCAACTGCACATTGCACAACGACTATTTCAGCGGTCATATTTTGAAGGCCTCAACGGGACTCTGACAGACGAATGCTTACAACGGTCATCAATCTTCATCAACTATAAATAGAATAGCATTCAAAGTAGATGGGTAACAGAGTAGGAGAGAAACTATGAAAAAATGAGAAAATCATGAATCCTCTGCTTCAACCCAAATACTCTATGTTATTCTAGCTTATATTTTACTTACCATTGAGAGAGTGATTATTTGTATTGTACTTTAGTGTTTATTATATCGACTCTATGAGAGAGTCTGTAAATACTTTCAATTGTATTTCTAAATTGATCTCAAGGTAGAGGGACTTTGAGAGGGTTGATTTCCTTATAAGGGAAGTTGTAGAGAGAATTTTTGATAAGACATTCTGCTCGTAAGACTTACAAGGTGCAAGCAGTACAAAATATTGCTGCTTGTAAGACTTACAAGGGTGTAAATAGGAGAAAATGTTGCTGCTCATCAAGACTTGTATAGGTAAGTAGGAGAGGAAGGTCTTTGGGATTGCTCTGCTGGTAAGACTTACCATAAGGGGGAGTATTTCAATGAGAGATTTGTAAAAGGTTTCACAAGTGCTTGGCTAAACTTGTGGGATTGTAGAAGCTTTTCTTGTGCCCGGATTAAACAAGAAGATAGTGGATTTGAAAATCTTGGGAGGAGCCTGGGGCTGGACATACGTCATCACAGATTGCACTGAACCAGGATAAATCACAGTTTGCATATTCTCTTCCTTAAGCTCTTATATTTCTAGCATATATTATTTAACCTAACTATTGATTTATGATTTATTACTTTTATACTTACTGCTTCCACTAATATGCGAAAAGATTTTCAACGTTCCTAGGTTTTTATCTTACATCTAATTCACCCCCTATTTGGTGTCAGCTGGTTCTAACATTCCTTGTGTGTCCTGGTGTGCCATATTGGTCCCGTTATAGCAATTTTTCTCACTCAACTCCTGGTTAGTTTCAAATGATTCACGTTAATAAATGTTAATTACATATACATTACAAGTAATAGGTAAAGTCGAACATATTATATTAGATGGAATTCCTGAATTGTTTGTATTCTAAAAAACTCATCCCAGATTTCTTGAATAATGATTCCTTCATACAATTTCGGCAGCGTAGTGATGATATTCTCATTATCATCCCTGAAGAAGTATTTTACAAGAACAGAATGAAACTTTCCCATAAGTTTACCAGCTTTTCTTAACATAAAGTTCTTCCGATGATCATCACTACCCTCAATAATAAAATAGCTATATAATAATAAAAACATAATTTGTTAATTAAAATTAAATGAAATAAAACAAACCAAATGATAAAGTAATTAATTTGTTACCTATACTTCATCCCAGACTTCATCCTCATAATGTTGCTTTACATGTCTCCAATCTTGAATTGTAATAGGGACTATGTCTCAAACTGTAGTCCTAATGAAGTGATTGAATGAGGTAATGTTCGAGCCATTTAGGTTTTTCTTTTTATTCCACTCTAGTTCTAACTTAATCCCCTTACTTCTCAATTTGATCAATCTCGCCATAATGATCCTGCCACAGGTTACACTCTCTGCAAATCTTTATCTAGCAATGTTCGTGGGAACATCATCAATTTCATCACGTGGTGAATCCATACTCCTACAGGTGAAATAAACCAAACAAAACATCAGTGCATAGCGTCAACCATGTCAAGGAAAGTAAATTATTTTGAAATATATAAAAACATATAAAACATACAAGTAAAAAAGTCAAGGCACTTATTATCTTTTCCTTTTCCTTGTTTGATTTAAAATTTTGTTCTTGAGAATTTGTGTTGCATTGCGAATTGTGTTTCTCTTGACCCAAGTCCTCTCTTCATGATCATGTCTCACGTATAAGGGTCCATCTTCATCTTCATCTTTATTTATACCAATATCTTCTAATGACAAATTCTCAAATGAAGGATTATCCTTAACGATATTCAAACATTCATTACTTTCAACATCAACTTATTCTTGATGATTCTTGTTGGATGAGAGTATAATAGACCAATTCTTCTTAGCAAGATTCGGAATGAAAAACACTTGTTCTGTTTGTGCTGCTAAAATAAAAGGATTATCTTCATACCAAACTTTAGAAAGGTTCACTTGAACAAAGCCTAACTTATCTTTTCACAATCCACTGTTGTTGTTAACCCACTTATATTTGAAGACAGGGACCCTGGACATAGAGTAATCTAACTCCCATATGTATTCAATGACACCAAAGTATGACATTGATGCATATATAGAGTGTATGTCTTTAGTACCGGATATATGCCAAGAATCAGCAACAAGTGTTACCCTACTATTCTGCATTGTTCTCTATGTATCATGGTCTTATGTATAGATTGTGTAACTGTTGATTGCATAACCATTGTAAGATAATACATTTAAGCTTGATCTGTTTGATTGCCATTTGAAATTTTTAGAAACTGAATTAGGATTTGTCAACACCCGTTTCTATTTTGATATTTGTAGAGGGATAAAGACTAAATTCCATAGGCAAATAGAAAAGTACAAATATACTGATAATATGTATTTGTTTATATACAGGAATCAACCGTACAAAAGTTGATAATATTTACAAATAAGTACAACATATCCAAAAATATTCCAAATATAGACAACATATAACCACAGCCTTCATCTCGAGATCCGTGCTCGTCAGTTCCCCAGGTCTACTAACTTGCCTTTGGATCCGCTAATTCTCGTTGGCACATTTTGGTTTATAAAAAAGAGTGAGATTCCAAGGAATCCCAATAGCAACATAGTATCATTCATAAAAATGTGGAAAGTAGATATGATATGCACCATGTATATACCAATTAATGAATAATATAGTCGCATGTATACATGGGATAGGGTATCACCACTACTATTTAAGTACCCTGGTTGGATTATTATTCCACAACCAGGTAAATTGTGTTTCTCACACTTGCTGCCCTTTCTTGGTAGACCACCCTTTCTCGGCAAACCATGTTGATTAATAAAAGTACAAATAATAACATCTACATAGTCATATGAACTATAGCATAATGTATGAAGGATAATTCACTACCTCAAGTCTCTTCATCCTCGATAAGCGTGCTAACCCCTCGGGCTCTCAACTCGGTCATAAAATGTCAAATATGTAAGAATTAGGTTAAAACCCATTCATGTACCATTTTAGGTACTTCTATAGGGTTTCTGGTGGTTATATAAGTCTATAGTAAAAAATTATCAAAATACCCCTAGGTCCTAGCTTGGCCTCGCTGTACCCGGTCCAACCGTACTTTTCTTGAAATATTGACATGGGCTATTCTAACATATTTTTGCCCAAATAATCCACTTCCAGATTTGGAATTAGCAAATTCACTGCCAAAAGACATAATGCCTTTACAAGCCCCTAATTCAGGGTTTTAAGAGCGTTTTGGTCATTATGCTTTTTAGGGCTTTTCTGGAAAAGTGTTCAACTGTAACCCACCTAATTTTCCCTCCTGAACACAATAAAATCATCAAATTATCAAAAATCCAGTCCTAACCCCTTTAAACAGTACTAGCCAAAGCCTAAAATTCCCCTGAAAAAATTAGGGTTTTTCAATTCTCACTTCACAGAGTTACTCCTTTCTAGTTCTAATCACTTTATTAACTATTTAATTATATTATAACTACCATTTAGACCTAATTTTGGTAGCATAATGCCTAGGGGTTCAACGTTTCTCAAATTTTACAACCACAGCAAATTAACCAGAAATTTATAGATTAAACTTTCCACAACAGTTAGAATAACCAATGATTGAAGTTTAGGAAGTCACCTTTGTTAGATCCTATATGTTTTGTTGATAACAAAGATTGAATTGACTCTATAAAAGGTTTTGACAATAGAAAAATATTTTTGAACACATTAACTAAGTACTTGGTAGTAGGGAAAGCCATTACTCGAGTAGGCACTTGAGTGATGAAGAAGAATATGAAGTTACAGAACAGGAGAAGAGACTTTACCAGATTTTAAAAGGGATCAATTGAGTGATGATACTTCATTACTTGAGTGACCACTGGAGTAATGTGTGCCAAAAAGTTCAAGAATCTTTCTGCCAAGATTTGCATTGTGTCACTCAAGGGATTACTCAAGTAACCACTTAAGTGAATAGGTAAGAAATGAGGTAGTAAGGTCTCTCCCAATATTTTGGAGGGATCACTCTAGTGATTACTCGAGTGATGCCACTAAATCACTCGAGTGATGAAGTTCAGAATTTATGATTTTAATTTGTTGTTTATTAATTTATTATTTATATGATTAACCTTTCATTATATTAGTATTTTGAGTATATTTGTAGGGATACAATGAAAGGATCATGCTTTGAGAGAAAAGTCAAACATAACATCTGAAATGTTCTCCTACCGCAATAGCTATTTGTTAAATTTGAAGAATGGTAAAATGAAGATGCGCAACTCTAACGAACATGTTGAAATGGTTCCAATGGCTATCACAACTCATCTATATATATGGGAACATTCAACATAGAACAGACACAACTGAGAACACACGAACATACTTCGATCAACATATTCTTAGTACTATGTTTCTTATATTTATTCTTTGTACTTCAGTGATATATATTTGTTATGTGAGAGATATTTTCATTACAAACGCGATATCTATTATTAAGACAACTTGAGGTTGTGGAACCTTGAGTTGGGGATTGGTTTATAATGTGTAAGGGGGAGTGAGTATCCAATGAAGGAACTTGCTATGTATTGAGGTCCAAGAACCCAATGAATCTTAGGAGATATAGTGAAATTCTTAGAGAAGCTTTGAAGACTGGACGTAGGTCAAAGTGGTTGTGACTGAGCCATTATAACTCCTGGTGTATACTTCAATGATATTTTTCCTAGCTTTCAATTGCTTTAAATTTCTAGTGAATTTATATATATAAAACGAATTTTTTGTGATCACCCAATTCACCCCCTTTTTAGGTGAAATGCTTGCACTAACATTTGGTATCAATGCATAGGTCTTCTTGTTTAGGTACAACAACTTAAGAAGGATCCAATGGCAAGCATGGGTGAATGAATACTTCCCAACGGAGCTTCTATCACCGGACTAGTAGGTTTCAATGGCGAACACTTCTCTTTCTGGAAAGTGAAGTTCAAAGTATTCGTAATGGCTACAGAATATAAATTATGGGAAGTGATTGAGAATGGAAACTATGAACCTGTAAAAATTGTAGATTCATAGATAGTTCTCAAGATACTAGTAGAGTACGATGAAAATGACAAGAAACTCATTACCCTCAACAATAAGGCAATTCTAATAATTCAAAGAGCTTTAAGTCAAAATAAGGACTTTAATATTCGTACACTTCTAACGGCTAAGGAAATATTGCAAGCCTTGGAAATCACTCACAAAGGAACTTTGGGAATAATAGAAACCTGGATCAACAATCTGGTTACTAAATTCGATTTACTTTGAATAAAATCAGGTTTGTCAATAGCTGAATTTGAACTTAGATATACTCATCTTGTTAATCAACTTGTAATAGTTAGGAAAGTCTATGATTAGCATACCCAAGTATGAAAGATACTGAACATACTCTATAAAGAGTGGGAGGCCAAAGTCACTATGATTGAGAAAGCAAAAGGCGAATCAATGTGATTGGTTTCTTCTTTGTTTGGAAGTCTTTATGAATATGAAAGCAAACTAAAGTTCAAACGAGAACTGGAAGATATAGGTGACAAGAAAAAGAAAGGCCTTGCACTAAAAGCAAAAGAGGAAACCCAAGAAGATAATGAAGATTTCAATGATGACGAAATAGGTCTAATAATAAAATGATTCAGGAAATTTTATAAGTAAGGTCAGGGATTCAGAAGCTTTCAAAAGGGAGAAACAAGCAATAAGGAAAACATTATCTGCTATGAATGTGTAAAGCCAGGACATATCAAGTCAGAATGTCTAGCCCTGATTCAGAAGAGCAAATAAAAGAGAAAAGGCAAGTTCTTCAACAAGAAGAAAGCTTTTGTATATGCTATATGGGGAGAAAGTTGCCCTGATGAAGATAGCGATGAAGAAGTACCCAATATCTGTCAATTGCTCAAGAAGGAACAAAAGAAGAGGTCACTGATTCTAATCCTACCTATGATGAATTACTTTCTAAATATAATGCTTTACATTCTGAAATCATCAAAGTAATTAAAGAATTAGTTGTTTTCAAAAGGAAACATAAAGTTCTTGAAGAAGAGTTTAAAGAAAGTTTAGAGAAAGTTGCTCTTCTTTGAAAAAGAAAAATATTGATCTCACCAAGATTCTTGACAAATTTACTAAAGGAAGTGAGATGTTAAATGTTATTTTAAAAGATCAACAATTTGTAAATGATGGATCTGGTATTGGATATGATCCAAAAATAGACAGAAAGAAAGGAAGAAAGAAAATAGGAGGTAAGATATATTTGAGTCATTTTCAACATTCTGTACGTACATCGAATCCTTTTACATATTGCAATTATTGTAATAGAAAGGGTCATTATACTTCATGATGTATTCATAAAAAGAAAGGAAAAATAGGAACCCACAAATGGGTACCTAAATTATCTTATGTTCAGAAAATAATTTGTACTAACCCAAAAGGACCAAAAAAGATGTGGGTACCTAAGACTTAATTGTGTTTAAATGCATATATGTCTTAAAGCATCCAAATGCAACAAATAGTATATAGATAATGGATGCTCTAAACATATGACCGGTGATTTCAAAAGTTTTACCACGTTGCATCCTAAGGAAGGTGGAAAGGTCAAATTTGGAGGAAATCAATCCAAAAAGATAATAGGAATTGGTGAAATAAAAAACGATAAAGGAATACAAGTCAAAGATGTATATTACATTGAAAGTTTGTGTCACAATTTACTGAGTATGAGTCAAAGTGAAGATAAAGATAATTGGGTAATATTTGACTCAAAGGAATGTCTAATTGTAAAGAAGAAAGATTTATAATTAGATAAGAAGGATATCTAAGCAAAGCTCAGAGTAAAAAGGGAAGGTAACTGCTATACCCTTGATATAAGCAGAAATATTTCTAAAAACTATTTTCTAAGTAATGCTGATGAAATTTGGCTATGGCATAAGAGACTAACTAATGTCAATATGCACCAACTAGGCAAGTTGCTCAAAAAGGATTTAATTATTGGATTACCCAAAGTAAATTTAAAAAATGATTTGATCTATGATGTATATCAAAAGGGTAAACAAACTAAATCATCTTTCAAATCAGAAAATGAGATTACAACCAACAGACCACTTCAATTGCTATATATGGATTTGGTTGGACCAACAAGAATTAAAAGTCTTAGTGGCAACTTATATTCATTAGTCATATTTCTCTAGATTTACAGGGACTATTTTCTTATCATCAAAGGATAAAACCTTTAGTGAATTTATTGTTTTTGCCAAAAAGTGCAAAATGAGAAAGGTATGTCCATTACAGGTATCATGATAGATCACAATAGTGAATTTGAGAATCAAGCCTTTAGAGATTATTGTGACACTAATGGTATTGAATACAATTTCTCTACCCCAAGTACACCTCCACAAATAAAGTCGTGGAATGAAAGAACAGAGTACTAACTAAAATGGCTAGAGCAATATTGAATGAAAGGAACGTGTCTCAAGTCTTTTAAGCCGATGCAATCAGTACAGCATGCTACATTTCAAATAGAGCCTATATCAAAACAAAACTTGGAAAGACACCGTACAAACTATACAAAGGAAGGAAGCCGAATCGTGCTCATATGAACATCTTCGGTTGTAAGTGTTTCATTCATAATAATGGTAAAGATAACCTTGGAAAATTTGATTATAAAAAAGATGAAAAAATATTCCTAGGCTATTCTAATCGAAGTAAAGCATACAGATTTTTCAATAAACGAACACGTGTTGTTGAAGAATCAATTCATGTTGTATTTGATAAATTTGAATCCCCTGACAAGATCATTGATGATAAGCAGGAAATAGTATTAAATCAAGAAAATAAACAATCTAATCCTAAACCTTACAATCCCGAAAATGACCAAACCAAGGAAGAAGAACAAACACTAGGACAACCTAGAGGCTAGAAATATAACAAGAGTCATCCCTTAGAACAAGTTATAGGAGATGTAAGTGAAGGAGTTAAAACTAGAAATAGAATATTTAAGGAAGTTAATTTTTTTGCATTCATTTCTGAAATAGAACCTTCTTATATTGATAAAGCCCTATCAGACAATGATAGGGTAATAGCAATGCAAGAAGAACTTAACCAGTTTGAAAGAAATCAAGTTTGGGATTTATTACCCCATACTGAGGATTATCCGTTCATTGGCACAAAATGGTTATTCAAGAACAAACTCAATGAATCTGCAATCATTATCAGAAACAAGCCAAGATTGGTGGCCAAAGGCTATAATCAGGAAGAATGTATTGATTATAAGGAAATGTATGCTCCAGTGGCTAAATTTAAAGCTATATGAGTACTCTTAGCCTTTGCATGGATCAAGGGATTCAAACTATATCAAATGGATGTAAAAAGTATATTTCTAAATGGCTACATCATGGAAGAAGTGTATGTAGTTCAACCTCCTAGTTTTGAAGATGTAACCAAGCCTGACCATGTTTTCAAACTAAGAAAAGCATTATACAGTTTAAAACAAGCCCTTAGAGCATGGTATGAAAAACTTAGTAATTTTCTCATCGATTAAGGTTTTGTAAGAGGAAAAGTCGATACAACACTTTTTACAAAACGAAAGTGAAATGATATTTTAATGGTAAAAATTTATGTTGATGGTATAGTTTTTGGTGCTACTAACGAAAATTTGTGCAAGGAATTTTTTTGAGATAATGCAAGGGGAGTTTGAGATGTCAATTATGGGAGAATTTGATTGCTTTCTCGGGTTGTAAATCAAACAAAGAAAGAATGGAATTTTCATATCTCAAACAAATTATTTGGAAGAGTTATTGAAGAAATACGGAAAGGATGAAGCAAATGGTATGGACACACCTATGAGTTCAACTATATTGCTTGATGTTGATATCAGGGGAAAAGATTATAATATCACAAAATACAGAGGAATGATTGGATCATTAGTCTACCTCACTCCAAGTAGACCGACATCCAATTCAGTATTGCCATATGTGCAAGATATCAATTAGCACTAAAGGAATCACATGCTGAAACTGTCAAACTAATCTTTAGATATCTAGCTGACATAGCAGAATTAGGTCTCTGGTATCCTAAAGGAGGAAATAAATACCTTGTTTCATATTCAGACTCTGATTACTGAGACTATAAGATAGACAGAAGGAGTACCAGTAGACAATGCCAGTTTCTTGGAGGCTCACTTTTTTCATGGTTCAGCAAGAAACAAAACACAATATCTCTTTTATCAATGAAAGCTGAGTATGTCACAACGTCAAGTTATTGTGCACAAGTGTTATTGCTAAAACAACAACTACAAGACCTTGATATATACTTGAAAGAGATACCTATCTATTGTGACAACACTAGCATGATAAGCTTGGCAAAGAATCTAGTTCAACACTTTAGAACTAAGCATATCGATATTAGGCATCACTTCATTATGTATCATGTTCAAAAGAGGGATGTCAAAGTGATATTCATTCTTACCCATTTTCAACTAGCTGATATCTTTATGAAACATCTTGCAAAAGATCAATTCCTATTTATAAGAAGAGAACTTGGAAAGGTAAATCCCAATGAATTGTAAGTTGTTTTGCTTAAGAAAATGTAATTTGATCATGTTTTGATGATTACTGACTTAAGCATCGGAGTATCTAGTAGTTTGTTTTGTAAGACCTTGATACTCTGTTATGGGACATCAAAAGAAGAGATGAACAGGGGGATAAATCACTCAAGTGATCTACATATTAATCAAGTGATATATGGAAGTGATAATAAGCATCACTCGAGTGACCGCTCGAGTGATGACCTTGAAAATTTAGCAGTGAGGCATTAATTCAAATAAAAACTACATAATGGTTAAAAATGAACAGTCAGGAAGTGGAGAGACTGATCACTCGAGTAATCTCTCAGAATCACTTGAGTAAACCCTCAAGTGATCATGATTGCAGATCATAAATCAACCAAGTTTCAACTCAAATCTACCTTGAAGTGTCATCAAATAATAAAGGGAGTATAAATGGGTAATTCTAATATTACTCATGCTAGGTACACTTTTAAAATGCATCATTTTTAATTTATTGGCATGATTACTTGAGTGACCACTCCAGTGATGCCTCAAGATCACTTGAGTGATATCAAGCGCTAGGTTTATATCTGTCGGAACTCTATCATTTCTCCTAAAATATCTTCTAGTGATTTTCCTAATGTTCTTCCAAAATTTTTTCACAAACTCTTTCTCACTTCATTTCCGTCAAAACCCACCAATTTTCATTGTGAAAGACCTCTCAGATTTCTTAAATCTTTGTGCCCTAAAGTCATGACAGTTGAAATTTATTTTCAAGAAATCCACTCCTCTTCTTAATCATAATGGTTAGAACCAAACCCCTCATTCTAACACTCCTTCTGGTTCCTCTGAACCTCAGCAACCCTCTGAATTTCCTCCAACCAAGAAATAGAACATCTGTACCTTAAAACTGACACCTAAACCCAAGCCTCAAGTAAAACCTAAAGCCAAAGGGGTTTTAATTAAGGAGCCTATTATCACAAGGGCTCAAACAAATAAGGCCAGACGTCCAGGTAGAGGCAAAGGTTCTCAAGTATCAACTCCACCCACCTCAGATTTATCTGACATACCCTCTGGGGCTGGGAAACCATCTAAGGTATCCAAGTACAATAGAAAACTTGGCCAAGCAATGGCAAACTATGCTTGATGAGGCCTCTAGAGGAGGAAAACATGGACAATCCTCCAAGTTATCTCTAAAAGAAGGAGAGGTAGAAAAAGAATAAGATATTACTTTTCCACCAAAGGGCTTCAATTTGAAGAAAATTGAGGAGTCTTATAAGTTCAAGGAACCATTTTCAAGGAGAAAAGTGTGCAAAATGCACTACATTAACCTCAAGCTTCTTCAAGAGGTATTGAATTTTGACTTAAGCCCTTACCTTGAGTCTTATATGCCCTGGCTATCTATTAGACTTCCTTTTTGCCCAAAAATAGTTGGACATTTTTATTTCAATTTAAAGCTAGTAAATGATGCCATTGGAGACTCATTAGAAGAGGAAATGGTATCTAAGGTCAGGGGTCAAGAAATCTTGATCTCACCTTCTAAAATAAACACCTGGTTAGGGATAGAGGGTTGTCCTGAAGATGTTCATCCCAACCTTGACTTAAACCAATTGTTTTCAATTTTGAGGCCCGATGAGAGAGTCGGACTACTCAACTTTACTCCTAGTGATATGTGTAACTTACACAGGGTATTATGGTATATCTGCTCCAGAGCCATGGTCAATAAGTCAAACAATTTCACACATTTCATTGAGAGAGATTTCAGAAAAATGGCATCCATTATCCTAAAAGAGCAAAAAGACCTGCGTGTACTCATATTTGCTGGGATCAAGAGATATAGGTTTTATGGAAAAGAATAAGATTTGGTATTTGGAATATACTGAACCTGTTGAGAGACTATAGCCAGTGGGAAGAAATCAGATTGGAAAATTGAGGATTGAGATTCCATTAAATAAGCCCCTTGAATCTAGCCCAAAGAAGAAGAAAACCGAGGGTGGGTCAAGTAGGTTAAATGACACTTAGTTCTTTGTTCTTGCTTCTACATGTCCCCAATCATTCTTCAGTTCAAAAATTCAGACATATATGAAGAATGTGCTTGAAGGATTTCATGTAGATATCTCTAATACAAATGCTAACTAGTAACTTACATAGATCAAAAGATGGGAGAGTTAGTGGCCAGTATGAAATAGCATAATGAAGCAATATTGGCAGAGCAACGGGCACAAGGCATTGCCATACATGTGCTTGGAATCCTCTTGAGGTTGTTGCACGAGAAGATAGATGCTATAGCACATAGCCCTTCAACCTCTAGTCCATCTATACCTGTTTCTGGTTTAGCTCCAATCTCTGAGCCTGGTCATTCTACCATCCCTTCTCCTATCATATCTACTACCACTCCCAGTAACCTTCTCTTTACCATGGCTAACTCATTAACATCTGATCCATTCCTATCACTATTGATGAGCTAGTCCAGCCTGTCTAGCCATAGCCAGTGCTACCCCCTATTGCTTCACCTGTAGGCACTGAGGAGTTGGTTGTTTCCTCTAGTGATCATTCTTATCAATCACCTACTAGTACAGAGGAGGTGGTTTTTACTTCACATCGCTCATCAGCATAAAACCCTCCTATCTTTGTCCCATCTCCAGATGATTCACTCCAGGTCCCTTCTATGAATCTCCCAAAGCCTGCTCAGTCATCTCCTAGTTTTTCTTATCAAGGTGACTTGCATGACTCTAGAGCCACACCCCTTCACATTACCCCGATCTCTTATGCTAAACCATCCAGCTCCAACTCTTCCTCTCAAAGTTGATCTCCACATTTCTAATGATGTCAAAAAGGGGGAGAAGATTGGATATGATTTTATGAAAGATTTGATAGAGGTGTGAGAGTTTGTACAGCTTTGGGGTTTATGGGTGTATTGGGATTTAGGTAGTTTTTGAATTTATGGATTGTCTTTATTCTGAAGTTTGAAGTTATTATGCAGCTTCATTAAATTATGGACTGATGAATTTTTAATTGTGTATGCAAGATTATTACAAAATTTGATTCAAACTAATCTTACAAAGTAATTAGCTAAAAACTTCAAAATCATTGAATTTGAATTCAAAATGATTTTAAATGATAAAAGTTTCACAATAATTGGATTTGGATTAAAAGGAGTTTCAAATGTTAAAAATTTCAAAGTTATTTGTTTTGAATTCAAAATGATTTTAAACAAAAGATTCAAAGACATTGATTTGAACTAAAGTATTTTCAAATAGCTTCAAAGTTATTAAACTTGAATTTAAAATGGTTTCAAAAGAATTTTTGAAATCTCTAAGTTTAGTTTAAATCTATATGAAAAGATGTCAGGTATTTTAAAAGCATACGATCTTAATTGAAACTTCAATTTTCAAAATGCTTTCAAATACCTTGTTCAAAAATCACTAGGTTTTGTCATCATCAAAAAGGGGGAGAATATTAGATGCTATATGTTTTGAAGATAACAAAGATTAAATTGATTCTATAAAAGGTTTTGAAAATATACAAAAGAGTTTTAAACAAAGTAACTAAGTACTTGGTGGCAGGGAAAGCCATCACTTGAGTAGGCACTCAAGTGATGAAGAAGAATATGAAGTTACAGAACAGAAGAAGAGACTGTGCCATATTTTAGTAGGGATCACTCAAGTGATAATACTCCATTACTTGAGTGAGTACTCGAGTAAAGTTTGCCAAAAATTTCTAGAAGCTTTCTGCCAAGATTTGCATGGTGTCACTCAAGGGATCACTCGAGTGATGACACATTCGATTACTCGAGTAACCACTCGAGTGACTAGGTAAGAAATGAGGCAGTAAATTCTCTGTCAATATTTTGAAGGGATCACTCCAATGATCACTCAAGTGATGCCACTGAATCACTTGAGTGATAAAGTTCAGAATGTATGATGTTAATATGTTGTTTATTGATTTGTTATCTATATGATTAACCTTTCATTATATTAGTATTCTGAGTATATTTGCAGGGATACAATGAAAGGATCAAGCTTTGAGAGAAAAGTTAAACATAACGTCTGTAACATTCGAAACGATCACCTACTGCAACGGCTATTTTTCAAATTTGAAGAATGGTGAAACGAAGCTGTGCAACTCCAATGGACATGTTGAAATAGTCACTACTACAGAATATACATATAAAGTCTCTAAAGGACGTCCCTTTTTCAAAAAGGGACGCCCAAAATATGGGGCGGTGGCATATGGGTAATTATAGATCAAAGTTGAAAAGGTTGGCTCGTAAAAAAAAATTGAATCTCGCGCCAGAATTAGTTTTAGACGTCCCCATGTTCATTAGGGACGTCTAAAGACTGTTTTAGACGTCCCCAACAAACATGGGGACGTCTAAACACTCCAGAAAAGCAGATGATCTTCGGGTAAAAAAAAAATAACACACTTTAGACGTCCCCAGATGGCCTGGGGACGTCTAAAGCTTAAAGATTAGACGTCCCCAGACCAGCTGGGGACGTCTAAAGCTTAAAGATTAGACGTCCCCAGACCAGCTGGGGACGTCTAAAGATTATATTAGACGTCCCCAGCTGGTCTGGGGACGTCTAAAGGTGCCTTTAGACGTCCCCAGCTGGGCTGGGGACGTGTAAAGGGTGCCTTTAGACGTCCCCAGACCAGCTGGGGACATCTTAGGCTGAAGCAAATGCACTGGTCAACATGACCAGTGCATGTGGAGTGTCAGATTTTTCTGAGCACTTTCTCTACTCTCCCTCTCCTTCATCACTTCCGTCCCCTCTCCCCTGTTTCTTGTTTTTTTTTACTTTACTCTTTCACTTCCGTGAGTTCCGTCCCCGCCCTCTCCCTTGCTTGTTGCTTTATTCTCCTACCTTCACTTCAGAATATGCGAGGCCATTTCTCCTCTCCCCTATTTCTTCTTGTTCCTTCTTAGCCTCTATTTCATCCAGACCGTTGCATCTTTGCTCTGCTGGTTCTGCACTGTTCTCTCTCATTCTCTCCACAGTCGGGCTCCTCTTACCACCGTGGGTCGTCATCTGCTCTAAAGTTCTGTGCTTGAGGTTAGCTAAAACTAAACTTGTGAATGAATTTGTGAATGATTAGGAAAAATGCGTTTGTTGTGTGCTGGAATTTAAGTGTGGTTTGAATGAATTTGTGAATGATTAGGAAAATGCCTTTGTTCTGTGCTGGAATTGAAGTGTGGTTTGTGCTTGAGCTTTATCTTTGCTATTTTGTTGAATTTAAGACGTACCACATCAAGTTTTAATCTTTTGATTTTTTCCATTGTTTTGACAAACATGAATTCTCATTAACTAAAAATCAACCCATAAATTATGTAATTATCTTCAAGCTAGGCCAAGTACTAAGCAAGACCAGACACTAGGCAATGTATACTGCCCTGCGTATTTGGGGCTGCTGAAGTGTATATATAATTGTATTTAATATATATATATATATTTATTATTTGACAAAATTGAACAAGCATATTTACTTATCATTCAATTAGAATATAATGAATAAACATATTTTTTATTTACTTAGTAGATATTCATATTTTTCATAAAGAATATTTAATTAAGAAATTGGTAAATTGAAATCTTAAGAAATAAATTATTATTATTATTATTATAATTATTGTTCTTATTGTTGTTGTAGATGTTGTTGTTAAATAGTAAGAAAATAATCTCTAGTGAATTAATTTTCATTGGCTCAAAAATTGAATCTAAACAATAAAATATAAAAGGATTATTGCATAGAATATGTTTTTGAAATATTAAGCTGAGATGGTTTGTTATTTTGATTTTGGGATGTCTCACTTTTAAGGGGAAATGCTGCCAAAATTTTGAAAAACATACTTGTAAAAGGAAATTCCCCGTGTTTTCAATTATTCTAAACTTGAGTGTAAATGGAAATGGCATAGGTGGTAATAAAATGGATCATAGTTGGATGAATGCTCTGAGAACAAGTGAAGAATATGAGAATGAGGTTGAAAACTTTATTGAATTTGCTAGGAGGAACGTTCCAGCAAAAAATGGGATGTATTTTTGTCCCTGTGTCAATTGTTTAAATGAGAGAAAACGGGATGTTGAAGTTATAAGGGATCACCTACTTTGTGATGGAATAAATCTTCGATACACAAGGTGGATATGGCATGGTGAGGAAGTAACTGATTGTCCGTCACACAAGAAGGAAGCTGTGGATGTCATAGATGAAGATACAATGGAGAGAATGATTCACGATGTTGAGGTAGAATCGTTTGCGCAGTCACATGAATATGACAGCCTGCGGAGTGATGCAGAGACACCGTTGTACCCTGGGAGTAAGTACACACGGCTCACAGGAACATTACATTTGGTTAACTTAAAAGCAACTTGTGGGTGGACCGATAGTAGTTTCACATTGCTGCTTGAACTGTTGTGTGATATGTTTCCAGATGATAATGTACTTCCAAATCGTATGTATGAGGACAAGAAAATCCTATCGACAATGGGTATGGAGTATAAAAAGATACACGCTTGCCCTAATGATTGTGTACTGTACAGAAAGGAGTATGAAGGCCTGAGTGAGTGCCCTAAGTGTCAAACCGCACGATACAAAGTGAAGAAAGATGGTGGTTGTGGCGATGGGAAGACTAAAAGGCAACCTGTAAAAGTTTTGTGGTATCTTCCAATAATACCGCGCTTTAAACGTTTATTTGGCACTGCAAAAAAGGCGAAGAAGTTGAGATGGCATTCGGATGACAGAATATCCGACGGAAAATATCTTCGGCACCCGGCTGACTCTCCACAGTGGAAGAAAGTAGATGAAATGTTCCCTGAATTTGGCAGCGAGCCGAGAAACCTTCGGCTTGGGCTCTGTACAGATGGCATCAATCCGTATGGAACTCTTAATAGCACACACAGTGCGTGGCCAGTACTCCTTGTAATATACAACTTGCCTCCCTGGCTTTGTATGAAACGCAAGTATGTGATGCTTTCTATGATGATTTCTGGACCAAAACAGCCAGGAAACGATATCGATGTCTACCTGGCACCTTTGATTGAGGACTTGAAGAAGTTGTGGGAGGAAGGCGTAGATGTGTTTGATGCGTATAAGAATGAGTCATTCAAGCTACGTGCAATGCTGTTCACCACCATAAATGACTTCCCTGCCTACGGAAACCTCTCAGGGTACAGTGTGAAGGGGCATAAAGCATGTCCGATCTGTGAAGCAGACACTCACTTCCACCAACTGAAACATGGAAGAAAAACGGTGTACCTAGGTCACAGGAGGTTCCTTCCTAGATTCCACCCTTATCGTAGGTTAAGAAAGCGTTTTAACGGCTTGCCGGAGCATGGAATGGCTCCAAAGGCATTAACCGGAGAGGAAGTTTACAGTCGGGTTGAACGTATCAATGTCTTACTCGGTAAGAATCATAAGACTTCGGGTGAGAGGAACATATGGAAGAAGAGATCAATTTTCTTTGATCTTCCATATTGGCGTAGTCTTGACGTGAGGCACAGTATTGATGTAATGCACGTGGAGAAAAACGTTTGTGATAGCCTTGTCAGTACACTTTTGCACATTCCAGGGAAGACCAAGGATGGGATTAATGCGAGACTAGACCTTGTTGATATGGGAATAAGAGAACGGTTACATCCACAGCTAAGAGATGATGGTAGGAGGGCATACATGGAGCCAGCAGCGCATACACTATCAAAAGCGGAGAAAAGAAGTTTGTGTGGGTGTTTGCATGAAATTAAGGTATCACAAGGATATTCTTCGAATGTGAGAAGGTGTGTGTCAATGGACGATTTGAAGTTAGTGGGAATGAAGTCCCATGATTATCATGTGTTGATGCAACAACTGTTACCAGTAGCTATTAGAGGGATTATGAAAGATGAAGTTCGAAACACTGTGACAAGATTGTGTGTTTTCTTTAATGCTATCTGTAACAAAGTCATTGACACTGAAAAGATGGATGAACTGGAAGCCGAGGGTTATATCATATTGTCCCAATTAGAGATGCACTTTCCTCCTTCTTTTTTTGATATAATGGTCCATTTGATAGTTCATTTGGTAAGGGAGGTAAGGCTCTGCGGTCCAGTTTACCTGAGGTGGATGTACCCTTTCGAGCGATACATGAAGATCTTAAAAGGGTACTCTAAAAATCCCTATCGACCAGAAGCCTCAATAGTTGAAAGGTATGTTGTTGAAGAGGCTATGGACTTCTGCAGCGATTATCTATCAGGGAAGAAGGAACAATCTCGGCATGAAGAGGGGAGGAGCAAGGGAACACGAGGACTGAAAGTGAAGACTATGCCTCGTGAAGAGGTGTTGCAAGCACACCTTTATATCCTTAATAACATGGCAGAAGTACAACCGTACATAGAGGAACACAGAAACAGATTGAAGAAAGAGAATCCGAGGAAGAATGACATGCAGATTACTATTGAGCAAAACAAGACATTCATTCAGTGGTTTGAGGAAAAGGTTTTGCATGAGTCCGGTGTGTCTGGGACAATAGAGTGGCTAGCCTGGGGGCCTTCGTTTCAGATCATTACTTGGAGCGGTTATGATATAAACGGGTATTCTTTCTACACAAAAGACCAAGATGACAGGAGTACCATGCAAAATAGTGGGGTGATGGTAGAAGCTGAAGCCATGCACTTTTCCAGTTCGAAAGACAAAAACCCCATATTAGCATCCATGGCCTATTATGGAGTGATAGAAGAAATATGGGAAATCACTTACAACAAGTTCAAAGTTGCTTTATTCAAATGTAAGTGGGTTAGCAATAATGCTGTGGTAATAGATCAACAATTTGGATTTGTCTCAGTTGATCTTGAAAGAGTAGGTTATAGGGATGAGCCCTTCATTCTAGCAAGCCAGGCGAAACAAGTGTTCTATGTCACAGATCCCGCAAAAAAGAAAATGTCCATTGTACTTCACAGTACAAAACAGAAGCATGGTGATCCGACCTTCAACCTTGACGACACACCACCTTTCACAATTAATCCACCTACAACAATTGAAGAAAGAGAATTGGTAGATGATGAAGAATATGCTGTGAGAAATGATCATGGTGAAGGAATATGGGAAACAATCTAGAGTAAGAGCTTAACTTAGAAAATAGTAATGTGTGCTGTTTGTTTTATTACGTCTCAGTTTATTCATTTACTTACAATTTATTCACCTATCTGACAATGCTTTTTGTGCTTACAGGAATATGGATGACTCTGGTGACTCTCCAAGTGATAGGGACAATGAAATGAATAGGCCTGAAGGTGATGCGACACGTGAACCGGTTGCGAGACGAAGGGTTAGAGGCAGTACAAAAATGCCTGCATTGGTAGCACGTCATAACCATCAACAGGAGAGGTTGCATATTGACTTTGATCAAGATATGAAACCAATTGGTCCGGAGGAAGACCATTTCATTAGCTACGTAGGTTTTTTGGCTCGAAGCAAAGTTCGCATTACCTATGCTAATTGGAAGTTGGTTCCACCAAAAACCAAAGACTTGATTTGGCAACAACTTTTGGTATATAAGTTTCAATACATCTGCATTATATCTTTATTCCTATCGCTTCAAATATAATTAACGTATGTTTTTACCTTGCAGCAAACCTATGATGTCCCTGACACCGCGGAGATGTACAAGGAGTGGATGACGGAGGTTCGTCTACGATGGAAAGATTTCAAGAACAGGCTCACACAAGATTACATTCGAGGGGACTTGAGGGGTCAGGATCCATGTCATGAGTATCCATTTTTGTCTCCAGAGGACTGGAGGTTGTTTATGGCATCACGAGAAGATCCAAACTTTTTGGTAAGATTTCTGTAATCATAGTGTTTTATTTGAATATAGTTGACATTATTGATTCGGTGTTCGTTCTTTTCCTTTAAAAGGCATTAAGTGCAGCAAATGCAGAGAGGCAAGCAGCTAATAACTATCAACATTGCATGTCTCGTGGTGGTTATCGGAAGCTTCAGCGACAGATGATGGCACAAGAGTTGGAGAAATTGAAGGAAGCAGCCACATCTGATCCTACCGTTGTGGTCCAGCCCCCGCCACCTCCACCACGTCACAAAAAATGGAAAGCAGGGAGGCTTAAGGGTGGGAAGTACGTAAATCCGACTGTTGCTGACGTTGCCGCAAGAATTGTAAGTAGTTAGAGCATAAGTACAAACTTATTTTTTCATATTGGGAGTGCTTACGATAACTTTTATGCTGCAGGATGAACTGGAAGATCGTAGTAGCCAAGGTTCGTTCACTCCAAGTGGACGGATGGACATCTTGTCAACGGCAATTGGGAAGCCAGATCACCCTGGTCATGTTCGAGGGGAGGCAGTGGGAGTTCGTGTCACGAAGTATTTTGGCCTAGCCTCACATCCTTATTCGTCACAAGGTGAACCCAGTAGGGAGCTTGTGGCCAAGATTCGTCAGGAAGTCTCACAAGAGCTCGAGGCCAACCTTCGCGACAAGCTCCGACAAGAGCTGTTGCCAGAGCTACGTCTTGAGCTGATGCCTGAGCTACGAGCTGAAATGCAGAAGATGTTTGAATCGCAGATGGCTGCTACCGAGCGTAGAACCCATTCATCCCCGGCCTTCCACAGCACCAAAGGAAGTTACAACCCGGCGGAGGAACCACTTGGCGAACCTTCTCATACTCCAGCGCCGGGAGAACCTGCCATCCTCTCTTTGGATGCCCCAGTGCTGCGTGTAGTTGCAGATGCTCTCGTTCACACAGAAGCTACTACCCACCATCATCAGTAAATTCCACAGCATTTGCGTAGGGTGACTGTGACGTGTGTTCGAGCGGGGGAAGAAGGTACAGCGATCCCTATTCCTAATGCCGAGGTTGCCACGATAGCTCAGGCGAGAGGATCTTTCATCCTTTGGCCTGTACATCTTATTGGCTTGTTACCACAAACACCTCCAATGGTATGGAACTAACTTACTTTTACTTGAGATGTGTTGACATCCTACTAACAGTATGTGTTTTTATATTCTAAAAGAACGAGCAGGAAGCAGAGAAATGGCCCTTCTTAGCACGATTGCAGCATATCTATAAAGGCATTCGCCAGATTGATTTGCATATGCCTCCAGGGTTTGTGGGCCAGAATACAGAGTATCACTTCACAATTGATAAACAAGATCTTAAACAGTTCATGAAGTTCGAGGAGCTAGATATTGGATGGGGCAAATTTGCAATCCTGTAAGTTTTTTATTTCCCATTTTTTGATTCATTTAGTTAAGTTGATTTTAACTAGCTAATACATTCATCATTTTAATTCTATTATAGCTCCTTCCGTCGTATATGCGTTGACTCTCAGAAAGTTGATTTATATGGATTCTTGTCTCCTGCACATACGACAAGGGTTGAGAATACATTGAAACAAAGGACGAACTATGTGGGCTTTACATTGTCAGAGGACGAGTATACTTGTTATCTAGCACCGATTGTTCAAGGGTACTCATTTTAATTTTGTGTATTTGAGATTTTTAGTAAATAATTGCCTTGCCATCTAACTTCATTTTAATCTGTATATGTTGTGATAGTTATCACTGGAGTTTGTGTGTTGTCTGTCCTAAGTCGCACGTTGTTTACTGGTTTGATTCCTTAAATAGAAGACCAGACAAAGAAACTAAAAGCGTCTTCAACCAGTAAGTTATTTTTTTGTATTTCATTGCTTCTTGATTCTTGACTTAATGAATTATTCTAATTTATGTTGATTTTCATTTTCATGATAGCGCATGCACGACGTATCGAGCGCTTGGCGGGCCACGCGAACGTAGAGGTGGCAAAGATCCAAGATGGTTGTTTCCAAAGGTACGTAGTTTCAAATCAAGTTCTTTTGATTGACGGTCGTTTTAGATATGCCTTTATTGATTTTAACCATTTGCTTTTGATTTATAGTGCCCTCGACAACCTGGCGGTTGGGAATGTGGATATTATGTCTTGCTTTATATGTTTAACATCATTCAGAGTGGCATTACGAAAGATTTTGAACAAGTAATCGCTTCTTCATTCTCTGAGGATAATATTCTTGGTGTTGTGATTCAATGGGAATTCATTCACTTCATTCATTATTTCATCTAAGCTTATTTTCTAATTTACAGATTTTTGACAATGAAGATGCCTACTCATATGAAGACTTAAATATGATCAGAGACTTTATGGCTGGACATCTTCTTCAACGTGTACCAGAAGAGTAAAGTCTTTAGTAGTTTGTGTAGGACATACTTTTGTGGTAGTACATATAATTAGCGTCATTGTTGTTGGATTTGGATTGGATTTTAGTCTTGGTTATTGTACAAACTGGGGACTTGGATATAGATTGCTGTGTAGTTTGTCTGGTTAGAAAGTTTGTGTGGCATGTAGTAGACTTGGATATAGATTGTTGTGTAGTTTGTGTGGCATGTAGTAGCCTTGGGTTGATCACTGTGTTTGTTGTTGTTTTCATTCTGCTGAACTACTGTTGTTTTACTCTGTTGTTGGAATTCTGTTTCTGCAGTTTACATATTTTCCAGACAGTGCAATATGTATAAAAGGTCCATTTTAAAAAAAAAAAAAACCTTTCAACGTCCTTAATAAACAAGGGACGTGGAAAGTACTGCTGGCGACACTTTAGACGTCCCCAGAAGACTTAGGGACGTCTAAGGTGGACCTTAGACGTCCCCAAGTCTTCTGGGGACGTCTAAGGTGGACCTTAGACGTCCCCAGTTGAATCTGGGGACGTCTAAGGTGGACCTTAGACGTCCCCTGTGAACTGGGGACGTCTAAGGTCCACCTTAGACGTCCCCAGTTCACTGGGGACGTCTAAAGTCCACTTTAGACGTCCCCTATTTTATGGACGTTAATGACGTTACTTTCTACGACTCTCACATAGACGTCCCTCTGTTTTCAGACGTTGAAAGGCCAAAAAAAGGGACGTTAAAACCCTTTTTTCTAGTAGTGAGTTTCAATGACTATCACAACTCATCTATAAATATGGGCACATTCAACGTAGAATAGATGCAACTAAGAACACACAAACATACTTCGATCAACATATTCTTAGCACTCTATTTCTTACATTTATTCTTTGTACTTCAGTGATTATATATTTGCTCTGTGAGAGAGGTTTTCATTACAAACTCAATATCTGTTAGTAAGACAACTTGAGGTTGTGAAACCTTGAGTTGAGGATTGGTTTACAATGTGTATGGGGGAGCGAGTGTCCAATGAAAGAACTTGCTATATACTGAGGTGCCAAGAACCCACTGAATCTTGGAAGATATTGTGAAACTCTCAGAGAAGCTCTGAGGACTGGATGTAGGTCAAAGTGGTTGTGACTGAACCAGTATAACTTCAGGTATACACTTGATTGATATTTCTCCTAGCATTTAACTTATTTGAATTTCTAGTCAATTTTTCGATACAAAAGAAGTTTTTTGTGATAACCCAATTCACCCCCTCTTGGGTGAAACGCTTGCACTAACAACCTTTGCTTCCTTCTTGTGTTTCCCTTGTTGGCTGAAACCCTAGCCTCTCAAACTTCAAAATTTTTTCTTCAACAACCTTGAATCACATAGAGGAGAAGCTTCAAAGAAGGATTATAGATGTTAGAAGCTAATTTACCGAAGAAATCACTTATCTTTGCAAGTTTTCTTCTTCCTTCTCTCTAGAAATCAAGAAAGATCTCTCTCTCTCTCTCTCTCTCTATGTTGAGCAAGGAAGATGGAAATGAAGGAAGAGAAGAAGAGAAAAGCTTTTAATGACATATCTCATAATTTCCACTAATTATTTAATTTTCCAAAAATAAAAAACTTTGACTTTTGTGTACATATGACATGTAATTGTTAATTCGTCTCCTCTCTTGGTCAACTACATTTCATGTCTTGGGTCCAAATTAGTGCCAAATGGGCTGATATCAATTATCTCAAAATTACAAAATTGCCATCACAAATTTCTTCCATTTTTGGATTTTATTGGAAATGCTGGCAGATTTTCTGCCTAAACTTTGCAAGATCATAAATAAATTTGTAGATATCATATTGGAGTGATTCTAAAGGCTATAGAACCTCTATTGAGTCTAGTTTCAAGGAAAAATATAGCCCTTTTCCAATTCATAGCACAAAATTCCCAAAATTAAATTCTTTGGATGTTGTTCCAGAAAATCAATAGTTTTTCTAAGCTAACTTCAAAAATTCATAACTTTTTGTACATAGCTTTAAATGATTAATATGAGTTATCAAATTAAAGGTTAGGATGTCTACTTATATTTTGGAAAATTTCATAAATATTTGTCATCATTTGGTCATCCAAAACCACATGACAAACTCACTGCCTTACAGGCGATTTTACTGGAAGCATTATTCACCTTTCTATTTCCAATATTGAATTCTCATAGCCATGAATATTCACCATTTTATTGAATATCTTAAATAATTACAATACATCCTTGGTGAATAAAATTTGGGGTGTTACAAGATTCCTCTCCATCTTATCATTAATGCGGCTTTCCAACCAACTTGAAAAATGTTTATTGTGTTCTTTTGATAACAAATTTTCATTCCTATCACCATGTACCAATCGAAGATCATCCTTGTGTTCTTCAACATACGGTTAGACCTCATCAGTGTTATATAGCACATATAAGTGAGCTTGCTCCTATTTAGTCATTGATATTGTTATTACATCCCTCCCAATTGTTCCTTTCCCTGATCTTCGCCCATTATGATGAGACTTCAGGATCCCTATTGTAACACCTTATATTTCTACGCCTTTTATATGTGTCAGAAGTGTTACTATTCAATTCTTTAGGGGTTTATTTCTCATTTCTGACTATTGAGTTGTTATTCTTCCCATGTTGATATATCAGAGTTAGTTCTATTTCTATGCTGTTTCTTTTAGGTTCATTGATCCCAAGTATCGTTCAATTCTTATACGCGTGTATTATTACTATTCATACATATAGTAAATTATTACACATTTTTATTTTCTTTTGAGTTCTTTATCTTCTTTCCTACTTGTACTTCTTCAGGATTCTTTTCTGTTGTACTGCAGTACCTATATGGTTGGTGGAGGTGAGATTCAGGGGAATCTCAATAGCAAACATTACAGACAATACATTTAAGGTGAATTCTAGTGCATGATATGCTTGCCTTACATAGGCGCATGTTCATATAATGATATTATGCGTACTCAATATTTTGTGCAACATACTTATGGCCACAGCAAAAATAGAAACATAGCTTCATTCATTCATACATGCTTCACATAATCAAGTAAAGTAATACAACAAATCAATACATATCATAGATATCACATACATGCAAGTAAGTAAGTTCACTACCTTATGGACAAAGTCCTTCTTCTTGTTCCCTTTTCTTCCAACCAATGAAGCTTCTTGGAAATTCTTCCATGCTTTATCTTTCTTAGTTTCTCATGGCCTTAAATAAATAATGACATTATTAGAGCCATGATCAATAAGCCTCTAGTGCGGCTACACTAGCCCTAAGTGCTCAACTTAACCCTTAGAGTTCAAAGAAATTACATTTGGTCTTAGAGTTCAAAGAAATTACATTTGGTCCTTTCCTTCTTAAATTCGCATGGTAACTAAAAGCTGCCAGCATTTTGACTAAACTTTGAAAATTCATAACTAATTCTAGAAAACTCCAAATTTAGTGATTTCCAAGTCCTATGTAACCTTCATTAAGTCTAATTAAAGGGAAAAAAATTAGCCACTGCCAATTAGTGGGCTAAATTTCCCAAAATCTTCGGACAACACAACTGGTTCAGAAAATGTTCTAGATTCAATGCCCAACTTCAAAAATTCATATCTCACAATCTACAAACCCAAATGACACCCATTACATATCCAATTAAAGATTATCATGTCTACTCTAATTTTGGAAAGTTTCATGGCATTTGGATGAGGTTTGTCAATTAAAAACTCGTCACAAACTGATTGCCATAGATTTCATTCCAAAATCAAGGTCAAACTTTGGAAAATCATAACTTTCAATCTATTGGTCCAAATGGCTCATATTACCTATCAAATTAAATCCCAGGATGCCTACTTTAATCTAACAAAATTTCATAGCATTGAGACTAAGTTTGGCTTATCAAAAACATGTTACAAGTTCACTGCCTCCAGAAAATGAATTCAGGCCGCTTTAACATAAACTTCCAAAATCATCATAAATTATCATTTAACCATAAATTCATGATTAAACCTTAAAAACACCCCTTGGATAAAATATGAACAGTGCCCCAACCTTATGAAAATTCACCTAAACAATAAAAAAGCAGTTCAAAATAAAGCCCACGTTTACCTCTACGTATTTCCACAACCGATTTGGAAATCCGCCAGTACTCCAGCAAGGGGGATGGCACTAAACACCTCCAAATGAAAATATGAAATCGTAGAAATGAAGCTTGAAATGAGTAGAAGAAGGTTTTAAAGGGTATTTTGAGAGAAAATACTATTTATGCTCTCTCTCTCTGCTCTATCATTTTTTCATCATTTTTCTTTGATTTTTGATGATAATTGACAAAATTTTAAGGATCTAAATGAGTCTGAAAGTTGTCCGCTACTTGTCGAATTCCTATGGTGCCATTTGTTTGGTGATCCAGTGATTTGGTGACATGTTACTTTCTTTAATAAAGTAGGTCCCGTCTCTTTTCTTGGGTTTTAGCCATCTATTTTGTCAGGGAAAGGAGAGGCCTGACAATTTCCCTGAACTCCCAAGTTCAGTATTTGAGAGTTAAGTACTTGACCGGGCTGGGCTCAGTGGATTCCCTGGCCTCAGGTGCTAGGTGGCACATGTTGGGGATGCCAACACAAAAGGCATAAAGGTGGTGTAATGATGAGGGACCCTTGTCACCTCCTTATTTGGCTAACACAAAAGTGGCTTTGTATTTGCTAGCATTAAGGGACACATGTTAAGCTCTTGTTTAGCCAACACAAAAGTTATGCCATCATGAGTCATCATTCCTTACTTTATTAAATTTATTTTATCTATACATACTTGAGATTCTACTCGGGACTGTGGCATGAATGACAAGGCATAAAATATGACACCAAGTCAGAGTATGTGTGTGTAGGCGCCCATACCAGTGTCTACTTCAAAAACGCAGGGTACACATGTTTGCCCTAAAATTGCCATGTGCACAACTACATCGACCTATTTCACCAAACTAATCTGTACCTTATCTCATGATATAACTGGGTGGCATCCTCTACCAACCTAATGGCACCGTATATGTGTCTTGTGCACATCTGCACCAACATTTTGATCCTATTGCCTACACGTACTGGGCTCTTTGCCCGATAGGGCTAGATCACATAGTCCCCTAGAGTCTTTCTATGTCTCGACATTCTTGGGACTCTTCCTAAATTGGGCTTAGTTGTCTGCCTAAAATAGGCATATCCTCAAGTCTTTAGGCCCGAAATTCAGGATATTACACCTATAAGGTCAACATTAGATAGAAAATCGGCATATAAGTCACTTGCTTCTTCAACTATGTACCTTCAGCAATACAACCCTCTGGGCAATATCTATTTTTTACATACCCTTTTAAGATTTTCATGAATTGTGCAATCAGGTGCATCCATCTCAAGTACACTGGACCACATAGTTGAACCTTTTTGACCAAGTGTATAGTTAGATGTACCATAATGTCAGAAAAAGAAGGTGGAAAATATATTTCAAGTTCACACATAGTATAAATAGTTAGCCTTTGCAAATCTTGCAACTTGGTTGAATCAACAACTTTATTGCAAATCAACTTGAAAAATATGTATAGTTTAGTGATGGTGTTTCTTACATTTTTGGGTAAAATGTATCGAATACCAACCGGTAGGAAATTCTACATGAGCACATTACAATCATGAGATTTAAGGTTCTTTAACTTCAATTCTTTCACTAATACAAGGTTTTTTACATTTGAAGAGAAGCCTTTAGGAACTTTAATTCCTTGCAGAAACTCACAAAACAATTTTTTCTCTTTCCTCGACAAAGTGTATACCGCTAGAGGTAGATAAGTATCCTTGCTCAATCGATGCCAACTCTTCTCTCATTCATAAGTTTACTAAATTCAACCTCGAATTGACACTATCCTTGCTTTTTCCTTGGATATTGAGAAACATGCTAATTAGACTATCACATATATTGTTTTCTATGTGCATAACATCAAGAAAATGTCTCACATATAAAGATTTCCAATATAGAAGCTCAAAGAAAATGTAATTTTCTTCCAACCAGCTGTCTCGATTTGTTTTACAAAAGGCTTGCCAAAAATTGTTATCCAAGTCTTTTATCTTTACAAAAACCTGGGCACCGGTCAACATCTTTAGTGGGCTACTTTGTTTTGAGTCACCCTTGAATGCCTTTTTGCACTTCCTCTAATGATGTTGTGATGGTAAGAATCTTTGATGACCCATGTAAACATTTTTCTTACAATGATCTAATCACACTGAATGAGTGTTATCTTCACATATAGGGCATGTACCATATCCTTTGACGTTGTATCTGGATAATTACCATAAGGAAGGAAATCATTAATTGTGCCAAACAACATGGTTTTCAAAGTGAAACTTTCTTCCCTATACCCATCATACACATTGAGGCCTTCTTCCTATAACATAGCTTTAAGTCATCAATTAAAGGAGTCAAGAATACATCTATATCATTCTCAAGCTGCCTTGGCCTAGAAATTAACATGGATAGCATTATAAACTTACATTTTATGATCAAGTGTGGAGGAAGGTTACAAATCATCAATATCATCTGCCACGTGCTCTGTGTACTTCTTAGAATATTGGGCAGATTAATTCCATCAGTCGTTAGTACAAGGTGTAATATCCTAAACCTTAGGATTAGAGGCTTGAGAATAATCTTGAATCAAGTGGACTGTTAAGCCCCAATTTAGCAAGAGTCCCAGGAATGCAAACTCTACTACTAGTGCGTTTTCCTACGTGGCAGTCTGGTTGTGTGTTGTTTTTAGATAACCAAATGATATCCAATGAACGTGAAATTTTCCAGAATAAGGGTAGATATATTGAGCTTCAATTTGATAGATATATAGTCATTTGGTGCTACATATAAAGAGTTATGAATTTTTGAAGTTAGCTCAGTGAAAAAATAGAAATTTTGGGAATTATAAGCTTTCAGTTGGCTAAAGGCTATATTTTTCCCTAAAAATAGGCTTAATAAGGGTCGCATAAACTTTGAAACCATATTAATTGGACATCTGTACAATTATATATGAATTTTCAAAGTTTGATGAAAATTCTGCCAGCTTTTGGTCTATGTACGAAATTAAAAAGGTGATGGCAAAAATATATGGGCAAAGTAGTCATTTGGCTAAATAAAATTCAAAGCCCATATTTTTTCCCTTCCTTCATTATGTGGGAGGTCTAAATAGGGGAGCAAAAAGGCAAATGAATAATTGTGGTAAATATGTCAAAGGTTGGAGCATTTGTGGCCAAGTAAAAAAAGGGTTGAAAAGTCAACAATTGTAGGCTATTAAATGTAATTTTACAAGAGATGATTGAAGAAGCTATTTGGTTTATTCCCAAGCTTCATTTATGTCACTTTATGGGCAAGGAATAAAGGGAATAAATGATTAAATGCAATTGCCAAAGTTGAAGGAATGAGATCAAGCAAAAAGTTCAACTTTGAAAAGTCAAAAATTGAACTTATAATAAATGGTCATCTTGCCATTTATTGTGTAACACCCCAATTTCATTCACCAATATGCCTTATAATTATTGGAAGCATTCAATAAAATGGAATGGTGAATATTCATAAGCTTGGAATTTATGAAGCGAATAAATTTCCATTTTCATGAGAATTGGGTCAGAACAAGTTTAGAAGCTAATTTTTGGGTATTCCAAAAAACCTATTATTAAAGCCCAAAATAGAATAATAAAAGAGCTCAATATCTGGCCCAATAATAAAGGATAAATTAGGCCAAATAGAAGAAGAAAAGAAACAAGCCCAAATTAAATCCAAGAATGTAAGAGCAAAATCGTAAATTTCCAGCAAAACATAAGACTAATTATTTTCCCAATTAATTGGATTTGATTTCTGTTAATTAAGGAAAATAAATGATATATGTATAATTAGGACATTCTTACTCAAATAAATCAAAGTTTGAAAAAACAAAGGAGGGCTTGTACACAAATTAATTAGAGAGAGATTGTGGAAAAATGTTGCAGCAATTATTATTTCCCTTTTCTCTCATGATTCAAATAAGGAAATAAGAGGGGAAAATGTTTGCTTGGATAATAATTATGCCAAGTGTCATTATTTCAAGCCAAAGGATTAAATTAAAATTGATTAAGATATGAGCACATGTGGAATTTCAATAAAATAAGATATGTTGTGCAATTAGTTAGGATAATTGGAGAAACCCAATTGGTCTAATTGGGACCATAAGTAGCATCATTTTGGGCCCTAAAAAGATGAAGGAATTGGTTCAAATTAAATGAAGGATTTATGACACAATTTGATGAGGATAAGGCTAAATAATAAAACATCTGTCATAACCCAATTAAATTAATATATTTTAAAGAGAGATGTAAAGATATTTTAAATGCTTCATCTTCATCTTTCCTTCTTCATTTCAAGCCATACACAAGAAAAAGAAAGAGAGAAGAGAGCTTGTGAGAATTAGAACAAGAGAGCACAAGGAGAAAATATCAAAGGTAAATCTTGTGATTTCAAGGACTTGTGCCTTCTATCTTGTGTAGTTCTTCTTTTAAGCTCTTGTTCTTTATGAAAATCATGTGTAATAAGCAAATCTTTAAGGGAGAGGAGAGAGAAAGTGATGCCCAGAGAGAGAAAGGAGAATCAAGAGGTAACTTCAAGAATCTCATTTCCTTTAGTATTATGTTGATGTTGTGGTTGATCTTGTCATGATTTGTGGTTTCGCTGATGATTTTGTAAATATGGGATATTGAAATCCTACGGGGTTATGCTGCCTAAATTTCCTCAAATCATGTTTAATAAGTGTATAAGAGGTTTAACAAGTGATTAGCAGTGGAAAGGAAGGAACTTTAAGGGTTAAATCGAGAAAACCAATTTTTCCTTTTTTCCTTTTTTCCTTTAAAGTTTTGGCTAGACTAGAAACTAAGGGAAGGAGCTGGAATTTCATTAATTTTAGGGTTCCATTGTGTTTAAGAGGGAAAATTGTGTAGGGTTGATGTTGATCATGTTGTGAGAAAAGCCTAGAAAGTGAAATGTCAAAAATACGCTTTAAACCCTATGTTAGGTGCTGGCAAAGGCATTTTCATCTTTTAAAGATGAATTTGGTAATTTCAAGGTCAAAAATTGATTCCTTGGGTGAAATTATGTAGGAATAGCATGGGTCATAATTTTTGGAAAGTTACAATTGGAGCGGGTACAAAAGGGCTTAGACCGGATCCCTAGGGGTATTTTGGTCATTTCATAGTTTTAAGCTAAGATAACCAACAAAAAGTGCTTAGAATAATATTTGATTGAGTAATGACTTATTTATTATAAATTTGGAATTCTAGGACCGGACCGCCAGCCCGAGCCTATATGATATAAGGACCTATTTCTGTCTCAAAAAGGGTTTAAGGTAGTAATTCTATCTTTCATAAATTATGTGACTGTTTTATACGTTTGTGTAAGCCATCTTCAGTGATATAATTAATGAACATGGTTTTGCCGAGGAGGGTAATTTGTGTGTGGAGGCACACTTACCTGGTTGTGAGTAAGAACCCAACTGAGGTGTACGGATAGTGGGGAAAGAGCCCCAACTCATGTAAACATACTATGATATTGTTTGTTAAGATGTTTCATAACATGGAGCATGACATATTTAATTTTTCGCATTTTATATGATTGGTTGTGTGTTACTACTGAGATTCATTTTAAACTCACCCTTTTTCAAAATTAAAAATATTTTAGCAAAAGGTAGCGGCTCCAAGGGCAAAATGGCAAATACTGGCAACCGAGGTGTTTGGTTCAATAGGATAGAGATGTTGTTTATATTTAGTTTACTTTTGATATCTTAGACAAATTGTATACATTATCAAACCATGTAGTTAGACTCCTATAGAATAATCATGTACATTTTTTCAGTATATCTGCTATTCTTGTGTACCCGTTAGATCGTCCATTGCTACTCTGATTAATATCAATGATAAGTGGTATGTAAGACATGGTCTTATATATTGTAAGCAATTGGATGAAGCAATTAAGAGACTTACTTGGTCCCTTTGTATGGCCATTATACACTACTTTTGGAGGGAAGAAAGGGAAATAATTACGTTGATTTAATAATGAATAAGTCATATGGAAAAAAAAAGAGAAGGCATGTGACAAAATTCCAATAGAATAATATATCTTAAGGAGGTGTATGAAGATATTTTGTTAAGAGCTTCTTATCTCTCCTTTAGCTCTCATTTTTGTCCGAAGTTTAGAAGGTAGAGAGAAAGGAAGAGCTTTGAAGAACATAGAAGGGGAGGGAGTTTAAGAAGAAAATCCAAGGTAAGTAGGTTGAAATCTTGGTGTTTATGCCTTCTAATCTACTTAGAACCTTTTCTAACCTCTTCATCTTGAAAATCATAGTTAGCAAGCAAAATGAAGAGGGATGAGAGAGTGAACAGTGGCATCCTAGAGAGAGAAAGTTGGGAAATCAAGAGGTAATCTCTAAAACTTTGATCCTCTTGCCTTATATGATTTTATTGTGGTTGTTGATATTGATTTTGGCTTGGATTTCATTATTTTAAAAAATGGAAAGATGAAACCCTAAGGGGAGGTGCTGCTCAAATCTTGATTAATCATGTTTAAAAGGTGTTTAAGGGGTTAATCATGTGACTAAAAGTGTAATGAAGATGTTTAGTTGCATGAAAAGTGAAAATCACATTTTCCCTAAATTTTGGAATTTTTGACCTGGGGTATTTTCATCCTGCTAGAGTTGGAATTTTGTAATTTTGATGTTCCATTGGATTTAGAGGGGAAAATTGTGTGAGAATACATGTGTTCATGATTTTTGGATAATTGTATGCAAATTTGGAAATTATAGAAGTTAAGAGGAAGTTCTGTTTGATTAATTTCACTAAAGGCAGTTTTGTTGTGCAATGAATTTAGTTAGTTAAACCAAGGCCAAATATTATGAAATTTGGCAAGATTAAAGTGGACATGTAGAGGTTTAATTTCATGGGTAGAACATGATTTTTTGGATGAGTAGACTAAGAGATATGATTTTTCAAAGTTGTGCCTTGTTTTTTGAATGCAATCTGGAACATGGGAAGTTTGATGAATTTCTGGAAAAAATGTGATAATAGTGATTAGCCTTGGGAATTTTTTCATGAAAATACACTTAGAGATTTGTACCTAGGCTTTGGAATTAGCCAAATTGGATTTTCCAAGAATTAATAATGATTGTTCAAATTCGACTAAAAATCTGCCAATTTTCTAGTAAACCGTGAAACTGCACTTTGAGAATTGTACTATGCAGAAATTGCTGATAAAAGGCAGTAATAGTTCAAGTAATAACTAGTTACTTGTAACTTTAATTTATTGAAATTTACAAAAGCCTGAGTTGGAACCAAGATTTTGAACGGACAATTAGAGCATAAAAGGGCAATTCCAGATAGTAACTCTTTCTTTCATACACTATGTGATTATTGTTATGTTGCATTACATGGTGTATGACATATATAACTGTTGCATTTTATATGATTGCATGTTACTACTGAGATTCTTTCAAATCTCACCCTTTCCATAAATATATAAAGTTTTCGGTAGTAAATAGTAGCTCAAGTGGCAAAGGCGTACTTACCGGAAACTGATGGTTCTGTTGCTTATCTTGCATGACTGTTGGTTATCTGAAGACCCTTTTAATTATTTTAAGCTCTGTAAGTATTAGGTATAAGACCCTGCAGGGAAAACCTGTAATGTAATCAAGTACCTTGTATCATCTATCAGCATATTTATGTTATTTCGATGTGCCCACCGAACTGCACAATTGCTACTTTGATTAATATCAATTATAAGTGGTTTTTAAGGTGGGGCATTACACAAGGCATAGGTTCCTTACTTCGTCCATAAAGTCAGGGTACTCATGATCAATTGTTTTCCATTGAGGAGCATCTACAGAATGTCTAAGCTTCGTGTCTTTAATCCTTTCATTTGCTTGCCATGTCAACGGCTTAGCAATTCTTGCATTACTGTACAGTCACTTGAGTCTTAGAATAATGGGAAACTATCGTAGGAGCTTCAAAAGACTTTTCTCTCTCTTCTTCCTATATCAAGATGCTTTGCATTTAGGGTACTCCTCCAACGTTGCATATTGATTTTGAAATAATATATAATTATTAGGACATGCATGTATCTTCTCATATCCCATACCGATTATAGAGCAAAGAATTCGCTTTGTCTCATATGTCTTGGTAGGAAGTACATTTTCTTTTGGAAGCATATCTTGCAACAGTTCAATCAGTGCGGTGAAACCCGAATCACTCAATCCATAGCGAGCTTTAAAGTTGTATAATTTCCATACTTCTAGCAATCTTGTGTATTTAGTACTACTGGAAAATAATGGTTTCTTTGCATCACATTTCAACTTCTCAAATCCATTAGGGCAGTTATGAAGTACCCCTTCATTTAGCATTTCTCTAAGACCATCATCTTCATTAAACATGCTTTGATCAAATTCAATCAAAGCACCACTTGTGGTATGCAACCGATCACTACATGCATAATTTATCTCACCATGCCTTGTCGATTGTGTATATGTTTGATCAATTCCATAAAACACTAAATTATCTAACAAATCAAGTGGATTAATCTGCTCAATTGCAAATGTACTAAACTCTTTGTCAGGATCTATTGTATGCTCAATTGCAAATGTACTAAACTCTTTCATCCTATCTATATATTCCCTTGAACGCCGATCAGATGACATCCATTTACGATCCATCATACCTTCAATCTATTTTTAAAAAGTGGTTAGTTGCATGACTATTGCATTTACTAGTGAGCTTACTTATTCTCTTATTCATTTTAAAATAAAATTGGCAGCATAACATCTTCAATTAAAAAATAATCATATTTATTGATTAGTGGATCCAAAGTAAATCCCTTAATATTTATAAATTACATGATTTATAAAAATATGTAAGTACAAATTTTAAGTCTCAAATGACACTTACAAAACTACCTACAATTTATAACAACAAGGACTTGTTTGATATGAGAGATTTAGAGGGGATGGGAGAGAAAATTATTATAAGTTGGATTTACAAAAATTAATTAGAGCGGGATTTTAAAAAAGTGAATTTTGCAATTTTTAAAATGAATTTTTAAAGAAGTGGCTTTTTAAAAAGAATTAAGGAAGTGGGGTTAAACCTTTTGCAAAATTATATATGTATGTGTCTTTCTATTTAATTTGTATATGGATTCCCAAAAAGATATTCAGGCATTGAGCCACAATTAAAAATTAAAATTCTTAATAATATATATATATATATAATGTAAAACATTATATGAGATAACTATTAAGCTTTAAGATATAAGAAATGACTAGAATAACTAAATGAATAACAACTTTCACATGATAATGACAAAAGCAGCTTAGCTTGGTGACATGTTATTTGTGTATGTGTAGCAAATAACAAGAATAACTTAAATGAGTAAAGTTATTCGGGTGTGTAATAACAAGTTTTAGAGTTCTGAATATATGAAAGACAGATTACTTTTTTGAATTTCAAAATGGAAAGCAAGAATATAGCTGAATTAAAAAGGAAAAGAATTAGACAAACTCAGTGAGCACTGAGAACTACATCTACGGTTCAAGAAGGAGTGCCTCTTGCCCAACCTCATCTTTACAAATTAAACATGAAACAACCTATCAAACTAGCTATTTGCACAACAAAATAGAAAAATCATTATGTAAAATCTAACAATTACTTTCACCAAAAAAAAAAGAAAAAGCTAACACTTACAGATTTACACCAGTATAGTGAAGGACTAAAGTAAAGGAGTGGCGGACCACGACGTATGATGTTGGTGATACTTGAGTAAGGATAGAGGAGTGGGGACCAAAAGAGGAAGAGAGTAGGAAGAAAAGGGAACAAATAATAGGGACAAGTGAGGATGATGGTGACATTACTGGGCAAGAATGAGAACTATAGGGAAGGAGAGGGGGCAAGAATAAAGATGATGGGGACGTTGCTAGGCATGTGTGTGTGTTTGGAGGAAGGAAGGATAATTTTATTAAAGTGTAGAGGGAAGGTGCATGATTGGTTGGAAGTGGATTTCTGATCCACTTCTAGCACCTAGTGTGGCACTTGCCCATATAAATGCCATGTGGTGGCTTGTGTGGTGCTTGCCTTGGCAAGCATCACACATGCATGAAGACCAGTAACCAAGCACTATAGTTGGTCCCTAATATGCTTACATGGCGCTTGTTTGATCAAGTGCTACGTAAGCAATCCCACAAGCTATGACCCTTACTCAAGTAAATGCCACAGCTTGTATATTCATTTAAAACAAATTAAAATAGAAGTTGTGGCCCTTTTTTAAAAAAGTGCTACAAAATGTGTGCCACTTTTGCCTCTTCGTCACACCATGAAAATTATGCTGCTAGGAAAGAATAAACTAGGGTTCGTGATGGGAACTTGCACCAAGGAATCTCAAGATCTAGCATTACACAAATAGTGGAAAAAGTGTAATGTTGTTGTACTTTCATGGCTCTTGAATTCAATTTCGAAGGAACTTGCGAATAAGGCCATTTTCTTCCAAAGCGCACAGAAGGTTAGGAACAATCCGAAATAAAGATTTTATAAAAAAAATGGAGCACATATTTTTGCACTTCACAGACAAATCACATCTTAAAGACAAGGATCTCAATTTGTTTCAACCTACTTTTCAAAGCTAAAAGAGCTTTAAGAGGAGCAGTCTTCAATGGTCACTCTTCCTACCTGCATGTGGGAACATCAAAGGCATATAGTAAAATTGTTCAAGAACAAAAACTATACAGTTTTTATGGGACTCAATGAGCCCTATCATCAAGCAAGGAGTCAAATTCTGATGATGACCCCCTTCCTTGCTGTAAATGAGAAGATCCTGGAGCTGTTGCAATAGAACTTTGAGATTGTAGTTCATTCACTTACTGGTACAGGTTTGACTGTAACACCTCTTCCAAAACCACATATATACTTAACGTTCAATTTGTTAAATGTCACTTATGAGTTAAGGACCCTATCCCAACAAAACTTGAACAATACTTACTTTATACTTTCAAATATTAGTTCAATGGTCTTGTTTCAAATAAATATTTATCAACCAAAATATTTTAGGGCAAAAAATAATCTTAGTGGCATAAAGGTGATCCCCATAGAGCCTTGAAGGCTCGCTCCACAAGTGCTTTCCCTTGCTTCCTACTAGAACATTCACTTGAAAAATGTTAATATAATGGGGTGAGATGCCATGTCTCAATACCTACTGAAAGTTTCTACCACATTCAAGCAACTCACATATGATTTAAAACACAGAATTGATTACATATATATATATATATACATATATATTTGCATGTATCATGATCCTCATACTAAAGGATTTCACATTTAATCATCATTATGCCAATCTTTGTTTTCATCACAGCATGCACTACTACAAAAAAAGCTAATAAATGGCTTTTTTATTTATGAATACTATGACACTTACCAAACATCATAGGTTTCAACACCATATAAGCAAGCTACGATGCTTCTTGAATTTTTGAAAGCGTAGTAGCTTGCAATTTTCTTATTTAAATTGAATTATTGATAAGCACCAGAGGAAGGCTCCTCTAGCGCTTTATGTTGAAATGTTGTAGGAGCTTCTACAGCGCTTCAAACTGGAGCGCTAGAGGAGGCAAATGGCCTCTTACAGTGCTCCATGTTAGAGCGCTGGAGGAGGCATTGCTTCATGCATAAAATGCCATAGGAAATTATATACTCCTATGGCATTTCTTATAAAAGCGCCGTAGGAGGTTTGGAATTTTTTTAAAATATTACTTTATGTAATTATTCAATTTTCATGAACTCAAATTCATCAAATCCATAACAATTCAAATCAAGAGGCAAAAAAAGCTAAACAGAATGAAATAAAAGAAACAAAACAAAATGGAACAACACATAACTTATTCATAAGATGGGTATTAATTGTATGTATGGAATTACAACGAAATAACAAATTGTAATGCACAACTAATTTATAGAATAAACAACACATACAAGAATAGGCATGAAACACCCTAACATATGTACCTAGTATTAGCTAATTGTTTGACTATATATTCACATAATTCCTTAGTGATTTCATCCACTTGTTGGTCAGTTAATTGGTTATAACGTTGATCTTCATAATACTACATAAAATTCATGCACAGAACAAATTACAATCATTAAAAATCATTTAACTTAGACACTTGTTAATTAAATTTAATACACGGTATGAACTATAAGTAAAAGAATTGAACATACATCTTTCATAAAAATACCCATAAACTTTTCTAAAAAGTGCACCCAACACCATAAAATTTTTTCTGGGTGCAAAAATGCCCATGAACTTTTTAAAAGTTTATGGTGTTGCGTGCACTTTTTAGAAAAGGTCATGGGTATTTTTGCACCTTAAAAAAATAATATTATGGGTCCCACAAAATGAACGTTTGTACCAATTAACAGTTTGACATTTTTGCCCCATTTTGAGAAGTTCATGGGTATTTTTGCACCTAAAAAAATTTTATGGTGTTCGATGCACTTTTGAGAAAAGTTCATGGGTATTTTTGCACCTTAACCCTAATAAATATACACACAAAAATAGTGGTAGGAGTTGGTGGGGTTTTGCAAAAAAAGAGACAAAGAAAATGCACACACCTTCACTCATGCCCAATCTTAATATGGAAGGGGAAGAGTTGTTAATAAATAAGCATAACAATGAATACATTTGCTATACCCACATGCCACAAGGGATGAAGAAAAGAAAGGGAGCATGGTGACTGATTTAATATATATATATATATATATATATATATCCACACACTCAGGCCATCAATTTCAAGAAAAGGGGAGTAGGTGGCAATAGAAAAAATATAATGAAAGTATATACACACTAAGAAAAGTAAAATGAAGGAAGAGATTGTTGATTTAAAAAGACAATAAGATGAAATAATGTAAAAGGGAGGAGGATGTAGTTAAAATAATGAAAAGACAAACTTTTAGTGAAATGAAGGCAAAAGAAGACGGATATGTGGAGACAAGAAGAAAGAAAAGAAAACCAAAGTGAGTAACGACGCAGAGTGTGGGTGGAGTAAGAAGAAAAAGGGATTTTGATATTTTATCATTGTTGTTGATGATTATTCAAGTGGGACACAGATTTTCTTAATGCGACACAAGTCAAAAGCTATGAAATATATTAAGAATTTTGTTGCCTACGTCTTGATACAATTTCACGCACAAACTAAATGAATTCGAAGTGACAACGTATCATAATTTTTTAATATTGAATGGAGATTAATTTTTCAAGAAAGAGGAATGATTCATGAATCATCTTGCCCTTACACCCGAGATAAAATGGTGTAGTTGAATGTAAACATAGAAATATTAGGCAAATAGCTAGGAGTTTATTATTGCAATATGGAGTTCCTATTTTGTATAGGGGGAATGTGTTAACATAGATGCCCACCTAGTTAATAGGATTCCCTCCAAGATACTTGCTTTTCAAAAACCATATAAAAGAGTTCATGGAACTAAACTAGAGCTAACCAACCCTAAGATATTTGGTTCTATTGTATATGCCATAGGTTTAAAAGCTACATAAAATTTGAATCTAGAGCTACTCTATATGTATTTTTAGGTTATCGCAATAATTAGAAGGGTTACGTACCCATTGACTTGTGTAATAGAATTGCTTTTGTAAGCAAGGCTTTTGTAAGAAAGAATGTGAATTTTATGGAAAGTCATTTCCCCTTCAAAGATTTATTGATATGCAACAAGGGGGAGTGGACATAGACTTGAAAGAAATGTCTTGGTTTAAACTAGAAGAAGTGCAGATGGTAAACCAAAAGGCCAATAGGCTAGACATTGATAATTCTGATTCTAATTCTGATATTCAAGAATCATGCAGGGAAAATGCACTAGCAAAAGAAGAAGTAATTCTAAGGTGTAAAACCCTAAATTTTGGGATTGGAGGCTAGAGAATAAGCTTGAAATAAGTGTACTGCTAAGCCCCAATTTAGCAGGAGTCCCAAATGTATTCCCTAATGATTCTTATATCTTTGGGGTATTAAAGAAAATAAAATTGTGAATTTTGAAGAAAATGATTATGCTTCCGGTGAAATTTCTCGTGAGGTAGTGAGATTGTCATGTGATTTTGGATGATCAAATGAAATTCATAAATTATGAAATGTTATACGGTGAAAGTAAACATCCTAAGCTTTAATTTGATAGGTCATCTGACCCAATTAGAGCTATATACAAAACGTTATGAATTTTTGAAGTTAGCCCAGAAAAACTAGAAAGTTTCTGGAACAGCAGGCAAAGATTAAACTTTTAGGAATTTTGTGCTTCTAACTAGCAAAAGTATATATTTGTTCTTGAAAGTAGACTCAATACGGGTTCCATAGCCTTTGGAATCACTTCAATTTGATTTTTCTAGAATTAGTTATGATTTTTCAAATTTGGGCAGAAAATCTACCAGAATTTTGTAAAAATCCGAAATTTGGAAATTCATTAAAGGAAAAGAGAAAATATTATAAAATATCATCCTCTTTTGTCTATCATCCCAAAACAGATGTATTTTTACTGAAAATAGAGAGAGAAAGCTTGAGAGATTTTAGAGAGAGAAGGAGAAGAGAACTTATAAGGTAGGTCAATTTCTTCGGTGAATTCGTACCTAACGCATATAAATCTTCTCCTATGCTCCTCTTCTATGTTATTTAAGGTGTTGGAAGCTTGAATTTCATTGTGGAGAAGGTTAGGGTACAACCATATCAAGGGAGAGCCATAGAGAGCTTAAGGTAACATCTGAAACTTTAATATTTGATTATTCTGACTATTGTGAGTAGTTTAATCGGTGAAATTCTGATTGATTTGCTTTGATTTCAAATTTGGTAAAGGAGTTGGCCTAACGGTTATGCTACCAAAATTGAGTCTAAGTGGTAGTTATAACTCAATTAAATAGTTAATAAACTGATTAGGAGTAGAAATGAACATGTTTGCGAAGTTATAATCGAAAAACCACAATTTTTCCTAGGAAACTAAGAATTTGGCCAAGGCTAGTTTGGAGGGGTTAGAGTTAGATTTTCAATGATTTGATGGTTCCATGAGTTCATAAGGGAAAATTAGGTGGGGTTACAGTTGGACACTTTTTTGGAAAAGCCCGAAAACGCATAATTACGAAAACACCCCTGAAACCCTTAAAGTGGGGCTGCCAAGGTTAATTTTGTAATTTGACATTGAATTTGATAATTCTGAGTTCAGAAATGGATTCCTTGGTTCGAAATATGTTAGAATAGCCCATGTCAAAATTTCGGGATAAGTACAGTTAGACCGAGTATGGCGGGGCCGGGCTTGGGTTTGAGGGCATTTTGATAAATTTTTACAATAGACTCATATAACCCCCAAAAAAACTATGGAAGTGTCTAAATGGTATATTTGGAATTTCAGGATAGAGTTGAGAGCCTCAGTTGCTGGCACGCAAATCTAAGAGAAAATACTGGAGGTAGGGGACTTATCTTATTTACATGTATTTGATATCTTTGCTTGTGTAGTAATGTATGTGATTGCTTTACTTAATTGTGTAGTGCATATTTGAATAAATAAAGCTCTGTTTCTCTTTTCGCTATGGCCATAGTTTTGTTACATGAAACATTAAGCATGCAGAAATGTCATTATGGGGTATACATCTAGATAAAGCTAACATGTCATACACATAGCATCTATCATGCATGGATTATATTATCTTTTTCCTTTTAAGATTCTCTCAAATCTGACCCTCCCATACCAACAATTTAGACAGGAAGAGATAAAAGATATGCTGAGAAAAAAGAAGAGAACCGTATGAGAGGATTGCAATGGTGGAATGAAGACAAGAAGATGTCCTTGTTTCACTAGGATGGGTTTAGATACCTTAGAGCCCTGTGCAGCTACAAGGTTTGTAAATATTCTGTGTGAATTCCTATGGGGAATTTTCTGTAATCATACATATATTATCAGTATATTTATTTTATTCTTGTGTTGCCCACCGAACCATATGTAACCCCCTCCGTAATTATATCCGAAATACGCGATTAAAATGAAATAGAGACCAATAATAAACAAATAACATTTACTAACCCATCACATGACGAGGTTTTCACGAATACCTTTTGAAATCATTTATAAACATGGTCTCATATTCACATTTCGAATACAATTACTACACGAAGATAAATCACATTCATATAAATATCAGAGTGCACAACATAATCATCCCGGTAATCCCGGGTACATACCTTCGCTAAAGATACACAGGGCCCAATTGCCCATTACAATTCTTCAAATGGGGATTACACAATCTCATCTCGAAGGAGTCCTAGCCGCTCCCTCCACGAGCCACTTGCCCTGTCTAAATTATTGGTAGGGGAGAGTGAGATTCAAGAGAATGTCAGTAGGAAACAGATACCATAATGCATGCATGATAGATGCTATGTGTATGACATGTTAGCTTTATCTAGATGCATGCCCCATAATGACATTTTTGCATACTCAATGTTTCATGTAACAAAACTATGGCCACAGCAAAACAGAAACAGAGCTTCATTTATTCAAATATGCTCTACACAATCAAGTAAAGCAATCACATACATCACTACACAAGCAAAGATATCAAATACATGCAAGTAAGGTAAGTCCCCTACCTCCAGTCTTTTCTCCTCGATTTGCGTGCCAGCAACTCGGGGCTTCACATTCGATCCTACAATGTCAAATATACCATTTAGACACTTCCATAGTGTTTCTGGGGGTTATATGAGTCTATCTTGAAAAATTACTAAAATACCCCCGGGGACCCCGCCCCATCGTACCCGGTCCGGCTGTACTTTTCTCGAAATTGTAACATGGGCTATCCTGACATATTTTCGCCCAAGGAATCCATTTCCGAACTTGAAATTATCAAATTCAATGTCAAATTACGAAATTGCCCTTGGCGGCCCTACTTTTAGGGTTTTAGGGGCGTTTCCGTAATTATGCTTTCTAGGCTTTTTCCGAAAAAGTGCCCAACTGTAACTCCACCTATTTTCGCCCACTGAATCCAATGGAATCATCAAATCATTGAAAATCCAAATCTAAGACCCATTTACAATGCTGGCCGAAATATATAGGTTTTTTAGGGAAAATCAGGGTTTTTCGGTTTCGGCTCCGTAAACGCGTTCCTTTCTACTCCTAACCACTTTATTGACTATTCCATTAGTATCAATTTGGGCAGCATAACCCCTAGGGAAACCCATTTTCCATTTTTACAACCAATGGCAATCCGGCGAAATTTCACCTATTAAATTGCCCAAAGCAGCCAGAATAGTCAATATACAAGAATTTGGAAGTTACCTCAAGCTCCCAATAGCTTTTCCTTGACTTGAATGAAAACCCTAGGTGTTTTATCACCAAAATAGGAGCTTCCAAACCTTAAAGAACATAAAGGAGTAGCTTAGGATCGGAGTTATACACGTTAGGAGCTAGATCGTCGGAGAAATCGGCTTACCTTATGAGATTTCTTCCTCTTTCTCACTCCAGACATCTCAAATGTTCTCTCTCTCATTCAACTGAATATGGCGTCAGTTTGGAGGAAGGAAGATGAATAAAAAGTGTTTTAACATTAGGATGATGTCATGTTTTATTATGCTGATGTCATAAATCCCATTTTCGGATTTTATGACAGTTTTTCTGCCCAAACTTTGAAAAATCAACTAATTCTAGAAAAATCAAAATGAGGTGATTCCAAAGCCTATAGAACCCTTATTGAGTCTAGTTTCAAGGAAAAATACAGACTTTTGCTTAATGGAATCACAAAATTCCCAGAATTTCAATCTTTGCATATTGTTCCAGAAATTCCACAGTTTTTCTATGCTGACTTCAAAAATTCATATCCATTTGTGTATAGCTCTAATTGATTCATATGACCTATCAAATTAAAGATTAGGATGTGTACTTTCATCCTGTAAAATTTCATAATTTTTGCTTATCATTTAGTCTTTCAAAACCTTATGATAAGCTCACTGCCTCATAGGTGATTTTACCAAAAACATAATTATATTCCCCAAAATTTACCATTTTACTTTCTTAATACCCCAAAGATATTAGAATCATTAGGGAATAAATTTGAGCTCCTGCTAAATTGGGGCTTAGCAGTCCACTAATCTCAGGCTTATTCTCTAGCCTCAAATCTCAAAATTCAGGGTATTACACCATACGTTAATATTCTGCTACAAGTCAAAATAAGATAAAGGTGTGACATAAGGAACAATGATGGTGGCATGCAGCAAGAGTCGTCCCTTTCAAAGCTAGCAAGAGAAAGGAGACCTCTAATCTGGTTCAATGATCATGTATGATCCCTATTATCCTTTGAAATAGAATAGGTACAACAAGGTAAATGTACTTATCCCATCTAAATTATATATCATATGATGGTGTTTTGTCAAATTATTTATGCTTTCTTTGTGCTATTGACTCTATGATTGAACCAAGTAGCTATTATGAAGCTATTAAGAATGATGAATGGGTTAAAGCTATGAGGGTAGAAATACAAGCTCTTGAAAATAATATAACCTAGGATTTAGTTTTATTACCTAAAGGTAAGAAAGCTATAAGACGTAAATGGGTTTATAAAATTAAGTATAATTCATATGGTAGGATTAATAAGGCTAGGTTAGTGGCAAAAGGATACAACCAAAGGGAAGGGATAGATTACTATGACACCTTCTATCCATTAGTGAAAATGCTTGCCATTCACAACGTATTAAAGCTATTGCATTTTATAAATGGAATCTTTATCATATAGACGTATATATTGCGTTTTTGCAGGGAAATCTTCATGAAGAGGTATATATGAAAGTCCCTCAGGGATTTGGTAAAGAGGATGAGTGCATGGTGTGAAAATTAAAGAAATCCCTTTATGGTTTAAAACAGGCTTTTTGGTAGTGGAATAAGAAAATGTCTGCAACCTTGCTTAAAGGTGGTTTTAAACAAAGCTTGAATGACTATTCGCTATTTATAAAGGAATGTGATGATGGTTTGGTATTGATATTAGTACATGTTGATGATTTATTAGTGACTGAAAGTTGTGATAAAGGAATTGGAAAGGCTAAACAATTTTTGCACAGTAATTTTAAAATTAAAGACCTAGCGCTATTGAAGTCCTTTCTTGGAATCGAAGAAGATAAATATGAGAAAGGGATAGTTTTATCTCAAAGGAAATACATTTTAGATTTGTTGGCTAAAATAAAACTGAATAGATGTAAGCCACGTGTAGTCCTGTAGCTGCCAACTTGAAATTAATACCATTTGATAAGAAGAGGTACAAGGCAGCAGAATTATTGGAAGACCCTGAGAAATATATGAAGCTAGTAAGTAAGTTAATTTATTTGATAAGGACCTAACATGATATTTCATTTTGTGTGTGCAGATTCTTAGCCAGTTCATGCAAACTCCAACTAAATCACATATAGCAGTAGCGATAGGAGTTGATAAATATCTCAAGGGCACACCAGGTCAAGGGATATTCATCAACTCACAAGGGAACTTGAAGCTGCAATGCTTTTGTGATGCAAACTGGGCTATATATGGAATCACAAGAAGATATGTAACTAGTTATCTATTAAGCTTAGGGCTTCCTTGGAAATGTAGAAAATAAAGAAGCAAAGTACAGTGTCTAAGTCTACTATGGAGGTAGAATACATGGCACTTAGCATGGCTATTTCAAAGATAGTATGGATATTAGGGCTGCTTAAAGATATGGGTGTTGCTCTTGGTGACCCAGTAGAGGTTTTTTTTGTGAAAATAAGGCAGCAATCCACATAGCAGTGAATCCAATCTTCTATGAATGTACCAAACATATTGAGATAGATTGTCACTTTGTTAGAGAAAAGTGCAGTGAAGATAGATTGACTTAAAGTATGTAAGATCAAGTGATCAAGAAGCTGACCTGTTAAAAAAGGCTGTTGGAGGAGATGTGCAAAGGAAACTTCTGAGCAAATTAGCACTTAAACATGTACGTCAATTTTGAGGGGGAATGTAAGGAGTTAAATAAATATTATTGTAAAATAATATGTTTGTTATGTATTTGTTTTGTAATTGGTTAGTTAGGAATAGGTAAGAGTTGAATATCTCTATACAACATCATTCTCATTTGGGTGTTTAGAGTTTAGGTTCTAATATTCTGGACATTATGAGAACTCATATTAAAGGGTGTAATTTCATTTTTTTGTGTTAATATGAAATTTCCTTTTAGTCCAAAGTGTTGGTCCATGTGCTAAAAGTGAAGCCTTATCATAGTCTAATTTGCCTTATCATTTGGTCATCTTTGAACTACATTTTTCTTGTCATATATAAGGAGAATTTGCTTAATAGTATATTGGTTCATTCTAATTTTGGCGTCACTTTAGGTAAGAATACAAACTTATTGGTTCAATCGTTTTCTAGTTACTTTCTTTTATAAAAGTGATGTACTCATAACTTCCTCTTCCATATATCCCTTTATTCCAACTTTAGTTAAATAATTATTTTTGTTTTATATAATTGATCATTTTATAAAAAAAATAAGAAATGTCCATTGATACAATGTGACTACTTAACAGTCAACATATCAGCAAATTAACTTTATGTTTTTTTAAGCTAAGATTTGATTTGTGTTTTGACACTAGCTGTTACCAAGCTTCAATTATTTCTCAACGGCAAGTTAGCTCAGTCATAGTGTTACCCAACATGATTGGATTAGATTTCAGACTTTGTCTTACATTGTCATGTTTATGTTCATTTGTTCAAAATGTATAAAATAAAAAAATTTACTCCCACCAAGGTAATTAATAGGATCATTATTTTTTATTATTTTTAAGACCATTTTGATTTTCTGTTTAATTTTACTTTCAAATCAAATATTTACATTGATAAAAGTTTTTTCTCTTGTCATCATTCACCAAGAAGAAGGAACTCACACATCCATCACACCTGTAAAAGGTCGAACATGCAATCTCATATTTAAGAAAAACTTAAATAGGTGCTAATTACCACTTGAGCTGAAGTTAATACATATTAAGATTTAGCCCAAATGAAAGGGGAGAAATAAGCCTAAATAAGAATTAAAAATCACAAGCACTCCTTTCGTTTTTTCCCAAACAAAAAGAAAAGCTAGTATTTTGATTTTCTGTATTTGTCAGTACCAGTCCACTTTTAATGTTTGGGGGGAAAATCATAGTTCTTTTGTAAGACTCTATCTTGCATACCACTTAACATTGATATTAATCAGAGTAGCAATGCGCGGTTTATAGCAGGTACACAAAAATAACATAGATATACTGATAAAATTTCCTGATTATTTTACAGGAATCCTCCACAAGGTGTGTGAATAGCAATTACAGACCTTGAAATAATAAAAATGGTCCTCAGATAAACAACATTCTTGTTTTATTAGCACCGGAACCATCAATTGCTGGTGTAAGGCCCTAATTATATTTCCTGCATTTTCAGAGTACTTAAGCACAGTTCAATGAGTAACACAGGATTAGCATAGATATATTGATATATTGATATATAGTACTTAATTACATTACAAGTTTTCCCCTCAATGTTTGATAATATACATATATACTTGGTCCAAAACTATGCAAAACAACTAATAATAACCAACAGCTCAGTCTTCTTAACTCAGACACCTTGGTTGCTGGTATTTATAGTTTTGCCTTAGAGCTGCTAGCTTCTGCTGGAATATATTAATTTTGAAAAAGGGTGAGATTCAAATAAATCTTAGTAGCAACAGACAATCGATCATAGAAAATGCAATAATAAATATGCCAAGTACCACATACATCAATATTATAATAACGCAAAATTCAGTTTAGTTCAATTCAGTCAGAAACATTCAGAGCCAATTACTATTGCAACCCCTACTCATTTCGTACCTCTGCTGGGCTTGATGCCACTATTTGGCATATCAATGTACCTGTAGGCACTATATTCAGTCATGTTCAGTGTGCTTGTGGCACTATGTTTAGCCATGTTTAGTTCAGTAACTTGGAAGCCATTAATATGATTTAAAAAAGTGTTATGAAATAAACAGGAGACCAAAGGGTAATTTAAAAATTTTAAAGGGTCCCGACTTCAAGATAGGATTCGGTCATGTGATAAAGTAGGTTTTCAAAAAATTTTCCAAATCTGTTTAAAACGGTCTATCTTTCACTCTTTAAATCTATTTGGCTTGTACAGTTTTGTTCCATTCATAATATTAGAGTACTTAACAAAATTTTTCGATGGATTTATAGGTTTCATTTAGTCACTAAAAGGGTCTACAGGGCATATTTACCCGTTTCATTTCCCATACCAAGGATTACATACAACTTCACAAGTTTACATCATATATAATATATACATTCATCCCAAAAATTCATAACTAACATAAAGCTCTAAACTCCTAGCCATAAGCACTAGCAGCCTTAGTTGCCTGCTTTTCTTTCGATCCACTTGTCTTGGCTGTAGGTTAGTCATTGTAAAGAGTAAGATTCAAATGAATCTCAATAGTAACATTTCACTTATATGATATATAATAACAAAGCATATGTAACCAAATCACAAAGCAGCATCATAATAGCATCCATAGCAGCAATCACATTCATGACTTTCATTATATTAACAACAACTTTCACAGTTGTATACACATTTGTGACATTTGTCACATTAACGATAGCTATCACAACTGTATTCACAATCACGACATCTTTCACAACTATATTCACGATCACGATAGCTTTTATAGCTTTATTCATGGTAGCATACACAGCAGCATTCACGTGCGTCACAATTTAATGATAAGCACATACATACAAAACATTATATATGATATAAGAGAAAAAGTCACTACCTTGTTCTTTCCGTTCCTGCTCGGACACTGGTTTCTTACACTCAGGGCATATGTCAAATCCTATAAGTCATAATCAAGGATGATGGGTTTCTCCCTATTCCAATTCTTAACTCCAAACACTTAGGGTTGATTATCATTTGAGACCTTTAGGTAGCTACTAGAAGCTCAAACAAAAGTCTAAAGGGTTGGGAAGAACTAGACTAGAAACCATGTTTCAAGAACTTAAAGTGCTAAAAAATTGGGGCTTGGCAGAATTCACCACCGTGGCTACTCCCCATACAATTTTTTGCATAGAATCTAATGAAACCAAATTCACATTCCTTCTACATGTTTTATTTTTGGGCAACAATCCTACTTGAATACTCACAATTGCCAAACTTCACATTCAAGCCTGTAATCAAGTTCATATATCCATTGGACAACACAAGACACCATTTCAACAATCAATACACTATGAACTCTCTAAAACCTTATATACATGAAAATTAGGGCAAATTCCACAAACCAGAGTACTTAATCAATGATCACAATACACATGTCAAATAGTTGCTTTTGCTCACCTCTATGTTTTTCTCTAGCTTGTTCTTGGATTCTTTAACCACTAGTTTTTTCTTGTCTGCACAAAACACCTCCTCTTGAAAATCTAAAACCATACATGGCCATATTGTTTAAGCCAATACATGGCCATGTTGTTTAAGCCAATACATGGCCATGTGAGGCTTTCATTCTCCAGTTGTTTAAGCCAATACATGGCATTGTTGCATTAAAATACTTCCCAATCCATGACTACTGGCATCAGCAAGGACAACGAAGGTCCACAGTGGATTTAGGATTATCAATATCAGTGCTAACGTAAATTTCAATCTTAGTTTTAGTTTCAGTGAAGCTTCTCTCACAATTATGGTCCCACAAATAATGTTGAGTTTTCCTTTTCAGTTTAACTTTTGATAAGTAAAATATTTGTATATTAATTTTCCCTTATATGATGATTTTGTGGATGATATTTGAGCTCAATTTAATAAATTTAGGTGTAATTCATAAATAAATAATGATTTTGATATGAAATAGAATTTCTTGAAAAATACTAAATTATACCCTCTTCAGTTTTCAGGCAATATCTAGAGCTCTAAATGTTGGATTAGGACGTTCTATTTATGGATAAAAAGTTAAAAAAGAGCTCTACAACTTTTATGTTGAGACCAAAACCCAGTTCTATCTCTAAGGGTTTCAAATTATGCTTGGAAGTTGAAAGCGTGAATCATCTACCATTCCATCTACCACATTTCATCTACCACTTCATCTTCCTTTCATCTACTATTCCATCTACCACCTCATCTTCCTTTTAACCTACTACTTTATCTACCATACTCTATTCCTCATTATATATAGCGATCATCTCCTTCACATTTTAAACACCAATTCATATCCATTACTCTCCTCTCTTCTTCACTTACAACCATTTCATATCCATTACTTTCCTCTCCTTTCCACATACACCATCTTAGAGTTAATTTTATGCATTGTATTTAATTCCTACATGCCTCCTACATGAAAGGCTTAGGTAGTCCTCCTTTATAGATGGTATAGGTTGTCACCTACATGGAAGGTTTTACCTCCTAAAGGGACGATTAGATTTTCTCTATTTTCATGCATATTTTGGTTTTATATTTATGTTTTAGAATTTAATATTCAAGTTTTATGAAATGTTTATGAATTTTGCAATTTATTTTATTTTTTGTTTAATTTCATCATGAGCTAAATTTCCATTTTCTTAGGGTGATGACGTAGCTTACTAATAAAGGATTGAATCTTAACTTATTACATCTAGTTTGAATTTCTCTTTCATGATTGAGTTTTAATTATTATTCTTAATGCTTTTGATTGACTGACCATCTTTTGAATGATTTCAATATGCATGTTGAGACCAGAAGGAGATGCATGTGTATAGATCTTATAATTAAAACCATGACTTGCATATGAAATAGGAATATATTCATATAAGTTGTGTAGTCTTACTGAGTTCTATAAATCTTAATGCATAATTGATTGGTAAAATTCATAGAGGAATATATTGGATTAGCAATTAATTATAGAATTGATTTACTTTGGAAGAGGCTAGTAATTAAATTAGGGAAACTCGACTGTCAATCATGTGGAATAAATTGGGCTAAAATAGATAGGTGATTCAATCCAGAATTTGTTAAGTGAAATTTGACCCGTAGGGTTTTTTCTCATAGTTGTTTCATATCATTTGTACTCATATTTAATCATCTTTTATTTTGCACCCTCAATCCCCAATTAATCGATCGACTAAATAGAATTTAAATTACTCATTTTGGTACTTAGTGATCAATCCTTCTAAGAACAATACTCAACTCATTTCTGTATTACTTGATTATGACAGTGTATACTTGCACTATTTAATAGACTATTTACACTCTAACAACTTTGTCAAAGGCAAAGTTATTTTGGAGGAATTCAGTGTGAATCTTCAATAATATTCAGTAAGACCCAGAAAACTATGTATTTTTGAAACAGTCTCTAGCCTTTTTCAGTTTGCTTTCACCTTGTAAGGATCCACTAAGACTCCTTGTTGTGAGATCATTTAGCCTAAAAGTCTAACTTTTGAAAGCCAGAACTCACATTTTCTCATATTGGCATGGAGTTGCTTAGATTTCAGTGTATTCAACATAATTCTCAACAGTCATCTTATTCAACTTCCTATAATCAGTATAAAGTCTTAGACTTCCGCTACGCACTCTGATGTTTATCTCCTTATATGAGCTTTAATAATGTCAGGATGATTTAGTAAGAGTCCCATAGGAACCTCCTATAACACCTGACTGCACTAGAAATATGTCTTCCTTTATGCTAGTTCCTGGTCTGTTTCAACTTAAATCATTTTGGGCTATTTCAAATATTCATGGAATCAAAACTTAATAGTTGATTCCTGGGTCACAAATTACTTGGTAACCCTTCTACTCATACCTTTCATCACATCATTTGCTATCAACCAATCAAATCCTAGTATAGCCTCAGGTTAGTGGAATAGCAGGCAAATCAATTCTGTCTCTCATTTCATCAAAGAGCTATCACTTAAATCAATCCTTTAAGGGAATATTTTATGATCATAATCTTTCCCTATGCTAGACTTAACAGCTAGCTAGTTTTCAAAATCCTTTTCTGGAAGAATTCATATCAGTAAGAATCTTGTTCCTCCATTCCATAGAGCATCACTAGCTCGACACAATTCTGAATACATTTTTTAGCTTAAGGACACACTGGTCTGCTAGGTCTTAGGGCCTTTGGACACATAGGCCTTCTATAACATATCTGGCATGTAAAAGTTTACAACCTAGGGTATCTAACCCAACTTTCAGGTTCATCATGAAATGTAGAACCTCAACCCCACATAGATTTGAAATCATTTCCCTAAATTATACCCAATAGGTTCGCTAAGAATTAGGATCAATAGCCCCTATTCTAACCTCTATGGTATTTAGGTATTATCCTCAAAACATTACTAAAGGTTTAACACTATTCTAAAGTTCAAACTTCCATCACGGAATAGAACCATAGTGCAACAAATTCACATTCTGACCTAAGTATCATTTCAGTAGATCAAATTCAAGCCTATCCCAAACCTTCAGTATCATCAGATTGGATCCTCTAAGATTGACATATGACATAATCACCATTCATCATATAGCATTGTATATCATGTCTACATTCCTTTAACATCACAGTGTTACTAAGAATCATCACTTAGTATGGAGAAAGCTCAAACATTTATTACACCTCGAGTTTCCCATAACCTTTTCAAATAAACTTTTCTGCACAGTAATACTACAACAAAAAATGTTTGAATTAAGATTAATACTTATATTGTCATCTTCTCCATATTTTTAATCATCTTTTTAATCATTAAGATGATCATTAGTCATGGAGAAACATCAAGATAATAACTATTCCTCAAGTCTCTATGACCTTGCCAACTTAACTTCCCAGTGGGTCACCCATCCTAAGATTTCTTTGGGTTGAGCACTCTTAACTTTTGTGTGCTTGTGCCAAAATGCAGATACCAGCTCTATCTGCTCTTGACCACTAGTACCCTAAGATTGCTCTTGTTTCAAACATCGTGCTAGCTACTTTTGGCTAACTAAATATTGTGTATGGTCTGAACACTGGCCTTGCCCATCCCTGCTTCCTTGGGTTTCACAATATCTTTAAACTAACCTCAGTTCATTATTACACCACTTACTACCCTTCAGTATTCCGCTATTCCTCATGGCTAGTTCCCAGACGAGGTGATTCACTTCCCTAGTGCCCCATTCTGCTCATATTTCCTTTCACCATATAATCAAGACCTTATCAGTATACTATCATGTTGCCAAAACTGCTTGCTCTGCCATAACTGCCTGGGCTCTGATACCAAAATGTAGGGCCCTAATCTTATTTTCCTCATTTTAAGAGTACTTGAGCGTAGTTCAGTAAGAAATAAAGGATTAATGTAGATATACTAATATATTGATACATAGTATTCAATTACATTATAGGTTTTCCCCTCAAGGTTTGAAATATATATACATACTTGGTTCAAAACTATTCAAAATAACTAATAATAACCAACTCAGTCTTCTTGACCTGGACACCTCAATTGCCGGTATTTATCATTTTGCCCCTCGAGCTGCTACCTTCTGCTGGAATTTTTTAATTTTGAAAAATGGTGAAATTTAAATGAATCTCAGTAGTAGCAGACAATCGATTATAGAAAATGTAATAATAAATATGCCAAGTGCCACATACAACAATATTATAATAACACACAATTTAGTTCAGTTCAATTCAGTTTGAAACATTTAGAGTCAACCATTGTTACAACCCTTACTCATTTCGTCCCTCAGCTGGGCTTGAGGCCACCAACTGGGAATATCAGTGTACCCGTAGGCACTATGTTCAGTCCTGTTCAATTTAGTGTACCCATAGGCACTGTGCTCAGTCATAATCATTGTACCGTAGGCACTATGTTAAGTCATAATCAGTTTAGTGCACCCATAGGCACTATGCTCAGTCATGTTCAGTATACCCATAGGCACTATGTTCAGTTGTATTAAGTTCAGAGTACCCGTAGGCACTATACTCAGTCATGTTCAATTCAGTGTACCGTAGGCATTATGTATCATACATATTACAGAAGATTGCATACACAAAGCACATAATCAATTGGCCCTTATACGAATGATAGAGTTATTATCTTAAGTCCCTTCTTGTTCACAAATAAGTTCTCAATTCGATCTAACATAGACTCAATAGTTCAGGCCTTAAAATTCAAGTTTACAAGAATTAGATTAATACCCATTATGTATCACTTTAAACTCTTCCAAATTACTTTTGTTGGTTATATTAGTCCAAAATTTAGTCTGGCTCACGGTTTGATAATATATATACATACTTGGTCCAAAAATATTCAAAATAACTAATAATAACCAACAACTCCTCTTCTTGACCCGGACACCTTAGTTGCTGGTATTTATTGTTTTGTCCCTCGACCCGCTAGCTTCTACTGGAATATTCTAATTTTGAAAAAGGGTGGGATTCAAATAAATGTCAGTAGTAATAGACAATCGATCATATAAAATGCAATAATTAATATGCCAAGTACTATATACAGCAATATTATAATAGCACACAATTCAGTTTAGTTCAGTTGGAAACATTTAGAGCAAACCACTGTTGGAACCCCTACTTATTCTGTACCTCAACTGGGCTTGAGGCCACCAACTAGGAATATCAGTGTACTTGTAGGCACTATGTTTAGTCATGTTTAGTTAAGTGTACCCATAGGCACTATGCTCAATCATGTTCACTTCAGTGTGCCAGTAGGTACTATGCTCAGTCATGTTCACTTCAGTGTACCCGTAGACAATATGCTTAGTCATGTTCAGTATACCCATAGCACTATGTTCAGTCATGTTCAATTTAGTGTACCCATAGGCACTATGTTCATCATGTTTGGTTCAGAGTACCCATAGGTACTATGCTTAGTCATGTTTAGTGTACCCATAGGCACTGTGTTTATCATGTTCAGTTCAGAGTACCCGTAGGCACTATACTTAGTCAAGTTCTTGTAGGTACTATGCTCAGTTATGTTCAATTTAGTGTACCCATAGGCACTGTGTATCATACATATTACAGAAGATGGCATACATAAAGCACATAGTTATTGACATAATGTATGAAAGATAGAGTTACTACCTTAAGTCCCTTTTTGTTCACTAATAAGTCCTCAATTCGATCCAGTTCAGGCTTAAAAGTTTAGTCCTAAAAATTCAAGTTTACAATATTTAGGTTAATACCTATTCATGTATCTCTTTAGACTCTTCCAAATTACTTTTGTTGGTTATATTAGTTCAACGCTGCATAATTACCAAAATGCCCCCAGGAACCCGATCCAGGCCCCTTTTTACCCGGTCCGACATTGCTTTCTAGAAATTTTGACCCAGGTTATTCCTACACAGTTTTGTGTGTAGAATCCATTTGTGACCTCAGTTTTAGCAAAATCACTACAAAATGACAGTTTTGCCCTTAACACCTCCTATTTAGGGTTTTAGAGCATTTTCATAATTTCACTTTGTAGGGCTTATCTCACAAAGTGATCAACATCAACCCTACACAATTTTCCCTCCTAATCACAATGGAACCATCAGTTTTAAGAAATTCCAGCCTTAGCCCCTATTCTAGCACTAGCCAAAACTTGTGCTTGGAAAAAGGGAAAAATATGTTTTTGATTTTCAACACCAAAGCTCCTTTTTACTCCTAATCACTTGTTAAACCATTTAAACATATACTAAATAAGATTGGAAGAAATTTGTGCAGCATAACCCCTTAGGGTTATCACTTTCCAAATTTACAAAATCAACAATCCAACTATAAACCAAGCCAAGAACAATAATAACAACAACAATAAACCAAGAGATTTGATGTTCTTGAGGTTACCTTGGATTTCTTCACTTTGCTCCCTAAAACCATCCTCCCTCCCTCTCTTAGCCTTAAGATGTTGCTTGCTACACAATATTTTTCATGAAGATCAAGAGGTTAGAGAAGAGATTACACAAGTTGGAAGGCTTAAGCACTTGAAATCTTAAGCCTTACCTTTGGATTTTTTGTTTTTAGCTCCTCCTTCTCTCTTAGTTTTCTCAAACTCTCTCTCTCTCTCTCCTTATTCTTTGGTGTTGGGACGGAAATGAGGATGAGAAAGATGAAGCAAGAGTTTTAAAAAAATATCTACATAACCCTTAATTAATAAATGATAGCAAAAAGGAATTATGACATAAGCCTTTGTACTTGCCCTTATCCTTTGTTAATTGATGTCATAATCTCCCATTCAATTTGAACCAACTCCTTCCCTCTATTTGGCCTATAAAAATGTCCCCAAGGTCCCTTCCCAACCAATTTGGGCCTCATTCCATTAGCCTTAACTACATGCACAAGGTAATAGTATTTTAATCTAATTAAGCATATGCTCATACTGTAACAAATATAATGTAATCTCTTGCCTTTAGATTGATGACATTTGGCACACTTATAAGCCAAAAAATTATTTCCCTTCCTATTTTCTTTATTCCATAATTTACATAATTGCTATTACATTCTTTTTCCTAAATTCGCAACAATTGGCAATTTTGGCAAATTTTCTGACCAAACTTTGAAAAAGCATAACTTTATTTGTAGAACTTCAATTGGAGTGATGCCAAAGGCTATATGACCCTTATTGAGTTTAGTTTCAAGTAAAAAATACCCTTTAGCCAATTGGAAGCTCACACTTCCCAGAAATTTTGTTTTTGGACGCTGCCATGAATGTTGGCCAGTTTCACTAGGCTAAATTCAAAAATTCATAAATCCTTGTGTACAGCTCCAAATAATTCCCATGACCTTTCAAATTAAAGCTTAGGATGTCTACTTTCATCCTGTAAAATTTCAAATTTGTTTGTCATCATTTGGTTATCCAAAACCACATGACAAAATCACTGCCTTGTAGAAAATTTCACTAGCAGCACAGTTCACATTTCAAATTTTCAATGCTTAATTCCTATGATCATATATATTCACCATTCCATTTCATTAAATTCTACAAATAATTATAAGGCATATTGGTAACTAAAATTTGGGGTGTGACATCTTTTTTTTTTTTACCTGAATGGAAAATCATACTTCAAATAGGGGAATTTTTTTTTTTTTTGTGCAAGAAATTTCTACCCAACTTAATAAGAAACAAATCAAAGAAAAATAGCCACTAGCGAAAGTTTTTATTATGTCATGGAAATTTCATCAAATTTGATTATGCCACTTCCACCAAGGTTAATCTCCAGGTTATTGAACCTGGACCGAACCGGCCGGTCCGGCCCGGAAACCGACGAACCGTGTTGGAAATTGTGCCCAAAGGACTAATCATTGTACTTTGAATATTATTAATTTAATGAAATTTCTCCATTCTATTATCATATTATTTGCATGTTAACTGTGATAATTGTATCCTTGGATAATTCATAAAGATTGTCCTAAAATGTCCCTGGTCGGTCATCTATGCGGAAGCAGAGATGAAACAAGATCAGTATGACTTTGATAAGATATGGAGATACGATTTAAAGTCTTAGGCACTTGTAAGAGTAGAAGGTGCTGGACCGACCCACTATGAGAAAGCTACATGGATCAAGTCATAAGCTTTTCTCATGTATAACCACATCACAATGCCCTTTGACCTGAGGTCATCATGGATTCCAACATGAGAGTTGCTAAGCTTTGAACTAGTCAAAAGTCACCTTTGACCGAGTGATGATAAAGGCTATAATCAGGCTTGGTGGTTGTTCATGCAAAGGAATATGAATGATCAAGATGGAATTTTTCCCTCACATTAGTAGAGAGATATTACTGGGCCCATCGATGAGTAAGTCTGAGAAATGTATGGCCATATTACAATGGAAAGGAGTTTCCATTTCCATTGTCATACTACTCAGGAATCGAGAAAGTAATGGTCAGGAATAAGAGGATGACATTATCCATGCCTTATCCTTGACCGATATATCGTGTGACAAAAGGGACATGACATGGTTGTATGACAGGTTGCATCGTGTTAACGATCCTCATATGAATTGGGTAGTCGTGATGTTTTGCCAGAGGCCGCTTGCGACTTGTGGGTTAGTATAGTTATTGGCCTACTGCCAACTTCATATGGGCATACAGGGTCGCATACAAGAATGGCCCAACACGAGATAATGTTTAATTAGGGTGGATGAATTATATATATATATATGTAATATAAAAATTCATTAATAATATTATATAGATATGTATTTTCGAAATACATATTATATATATATATATATATGTATAGATATATTATATGATATTATTATATTGTGTTAGGTTTAAATTTAATTTATTAAGATAAATTAAATCTAATAACTAACATGATAGAGATATGGTATCTCAGATTTAATTTATGAAGATAACTTAAATCTAATGGCTCTTTATTTGGATTAAATAAATAGGTTAAATTAAAACTATTGGATAGATTTTATTTAAACTGAATTTATTTAATTAGCTCATAAAGATAATTAATAGTTAATTAATTTCAAAATTAATAATGATTAATTTTGAAATTTGAAAAATAGCCCTCATAGGTTATAAACTTGAAAGAGCAAATATATTGAGATACACATGAGAAATGATTAATTTTGAAATTTGAAAAATAGCCCTCATATAGGTTATAAACTTGAAAGAGCAGATATACTAAAATACACATGAGAATTGAGAGCCGCAAGTGAAAGCCTAGGAGACATTAGAGGCGTTAGCACGCAATCTCAGTTGGAGAGCATTCGTATTGATACCGGTAGAGGGAGCGGACCTGACATGTTGGCTCCTAGAGATCATGAAAACCTTGAATCATCAAAAGGTATGAATCCTTCCAACTTGGTTTAAACGCCGTTGATAGATCCTCGATTAGAATCGGTGAAATTTTTTTAAAAATTCTTCCGCTGTGCCTGCCGATTCTAACAAATCGGCCGGTGAACCGGTCTGGTTCCTGATACGGTCTAGGTTCATATTTAAAAAAAAATTTTAAAATTTTTACTTTAGAATTTCATAATATAAGTATAAAATTTTCAATTTCTCACCGGTTTAGTCCTGGTTTAGCTCCGGTTTGGCCCCGGTTTGACCCACTGACCCTTAACCTAGTACCCTGACCGGTTCAATGCCTGGTCCGAGTTTTAATACCTTGGTTAATCTATGATCAAAGCGTGTCCGTGCCAATCCATTTTTAAATTTCTACTCACTTTCCTTTTTTTTTTTGGGTTGGTGCAGAAAATTTCTATCGACTTTAACCCAGAAACCAAACAAGAAAAAAAATCACACCGGAACGAAAATTTCTAATTCTTTAAACAAATAAAAGAAAAACCCAAAAAAGAACGCTGTTGAATTGGAGTCAGAACGAACTACCAACAAGTTTTCATTATTTTGTGGAAATTTTTGCCTACTTTGTACAAAAACTTTCGGCAGAGAACTTAATAGATGCATTCTTTCTTATAATAATAATAATAATAATAAGGCCCTTTTACTTTCCCTTATTGGGCTATTTATTTATCATTTAAGCTTGACAAATAAATAATAAGGTGCATTCACTCTACCATGTGTGTAAATAAATGTTTTAGGTTTCAATTTTATTGATATGGATCCATATGGATTTTTGTAACTTGTTTCTTTTTCCTCTGGTCGTTTCTTAGTCGTTGGCCCATAATAATATAGACCTTATAATTAGCCTAACAGTTTATTAATTAATTAGTTGCATTGTAGAATTCAATTTATAGTCATGATGAAGAGTTAAATAGCTTGGAATGCTTAAATGGCAACTAACATGAGATGCATAAATCCCACATTTTATCTTTTATTTTTAAAATAAAATCTGTTTCAAACTTTAATTTTTTATTAATTTACTCTGTTTATTCTAAATAAATAAATGAATGTACAATATATCCAAGTAACCGTCAAACACCCATGAATATTAAGGTTTTGGGTTAAGGTGCAAAAATACCCATGAACTTTTCTCAAAAGTGCATCCAACACCATAAACTTTTTTTAGGTGCAAAAATACCCATGAATTTCTCAAAATGGGGCAAAAATGTCAAACCGTTAATTGGTATAAATGTCCGTTTTGTGGGACCCACAATTTTATTTTTTGAGGTGCAAAAATACCCATGAACTTTTCTAAAAAGTGCACCCAACACCATAAACTTTTGAAAAGTTCATGGGTATTTTTGCACCCAGAAAAAATGTTATGGTGTTGGGTGCACTTTTTAGAAAAGTTCATGGGTATTTTTGCACCTTAAAAATTAAAATTGTGGGTCCCACAAAATGGACGTTTGTAACAATTAACGGTTTGACATTTTTGCCCCATTTTGAGAAGTTCATGGGTATTTTTGCACCTAGAAAAAGTTTATGGTGTTGGATGCACTTTTGAGAAAAGTTTATGGGTATTTTTGCACCTTAACCCTAAGGTTTTTTCCTTGTTCTAAATTGTCTCTCTCTTTCGCTTAATTTGTCAGAATACATTTGTGTATATTCTTTCAAATGTTTGTGAAGTTACACACCCTCTTTTATGAGTTCGACAAAAGTAAAAGTTATCTTTGATTTTCGAGTGAATTAGAATTCTGTTGGGCTAAATTAATTGCCCTCTCATTTAAACATTATAATTGTACTTTAATTTACTTTATCTACAACTTTGGTTAGCATAAAGGTCAACTTTATAGTGTCTGGAATATCGACAAACCAACCCTTTTAGCTCTCAATTTTTTTGTCTATTCAAGGTTAAATTATTCTGTTATATCCTGAAATAATTACTCTATACATTTATTTATTCTTTTTGTTTTTCTTATTAATGTGAATTGTTTACTCTATGTAGTTTATTTAAATGTATTTTAAAAAGTCTTCAATCTTATCTTCATCTTCTTAATTCATTTTTCTTTTTGTGCCAAGTCTTGATTAATTTAAATGAAGTAAATCAGATATTTTTACTAGTTTGAATATTATTGTTTGCTTTTGCAGTTAAAGAATTAGAAAACAAATCACTAGTGGAAATATGACTTTTTAGATCAGTTAAAAAATATTTTTTAGATTGGTTGTGGATTAGGTCTTGTTACAATTAGTCTAAAAAGTTTGTTACTAGCTTTTTAGATTGGTTGTGGCCACAACAGGTCTAAAAAATCACACTTTCTAGACTGGTCTATTGTGGCCACAACAGATCTTAAAAGTGTGACTTTTTAGACCTGTTGTAGCCACAACCATCTAAAAAGTTCTGTTTTCAAACAAAAATCAGTCCTCTTACGAATTAACTCTATCCAGCAAGCCATTTCAACAACATCTATACTAGATTTCGCAGCAGCAATAATAGTAGCAAGATCGACAGCAAACACAAACGAAGGTGTAGGTGACTTTTAATTCGTAAATATGAGTTGACAATTAGTTCAATCTAGAAAATTCAAGCGACAACCTTAAATCAGATTCTAGGAAGTTGAAAATGCACTCAACAAACTGCCTAAAACTCAGCTTATTAATCAATTTCAATTTGCAATATGAAAGAATGGCCAAACAGAAGAATTTGTTTAGAAATGGATGTAAAACTTTGAATGACAATGGTAGCAATAAAATTCAAGGGCTTATACAACAATAGAAGAAATTTGGCAAATATGAGTTGAAAGTACATCAAGACTTATAATTCCTTAGTTTTATAGAAAAACAAAGGGAAGAAAAAGTACAGAGGTCAATCCCTCAAATCCCATGCCTATATCAACATCAAACCTATATCACTCATATCCCAGAAATTATCCTACATAGAGACGACATAAACCCAATTAGATATGAAAACCACAACACTTTATAATTGCACACAACACATAATTGCATTGAAAGGGAATTGAACACTGCAACACAATAATCCAGCATACATCATGTAAATGCAATTACAACAACACTTTATAATTAATACAGTAGAAGCAATACATATGAGAACAATGTAACATTGGATTCAAAACCTCACTATTTTTGTAAAAGCTCATATATGAATTCAGCACAACATCTGTGGATGAAATCAATATCTTTTTTAGGAAAGGGATAAGCAAGATCAAACATCTGTAACACCAAAGCTAGACAAAAAATTAACTTGGTAACTTAAAAACAATAAAAGTAATACAAAAGTTTTGAAATATACATTTACCTCTTTAGTAAAATCAGTCATGCCTAGAGTGATAATATTGTAAATGTATCTCAAAACATAAAAACCACATAAGTTGGATCCCTGTAGTTGCCAACGGCTCTGAAAAAGAATATGATATTATTAAAACAAGTATAAAACCATGGCTTATTCCATTCTTATACTTTTCCTTTTTTTAACCTGAAAAATAAGAAAAATAAAATAAAAAAAATACCACTTGAACTCCAGAATCCCAAATTAGTTTTATTGCCTACAAGAGTATAGGTATTAACTATAAGACTAAAGCAATTGACAACTTGTTACGAGTGTAAATGGTGTATTAAAAAGTGCAAGTGTACACTGTTGTAAATAAGTAATATAGAAGTGAGTAAAGTATCGTTCCCACGAGAATTAATCATTAAGTACCAAAATTCGTAATCTTAATTCTATTTAGTCAATCGATTATTTGGTGATTGAGAATACAAAATACAAGTGATTAAATATGAATGCAATTGATATGAAAAGAATTATGAGAAAAAGCCCTATGGATCATATTTCACTTAGCAAATTTCAGATTGAATCACCTATCTATTCTAGTCTTATTTATTCCACAGATTGATAGCCGACTTTCCCTAATTTTATTACTAGCCTCTTCCAAGTCAAGCAATTCTATAATTAATTGCTAATTCAATATATCCCTATATGAATTACTGCAATAAATCATGCAATAAGATTTATGAAGCTCATTAAGACTACACAACACATGAATATATTCCTATTTCATATGCAAATTATGGTTTCAATTATAAAGTTTGCACACATGCATCTCCTTTTGGTTTCAATATACATATTGAAATTATTCAAAATGTGGGCAATCAATTGAAAGAAATAAGAATAATAATTAAAACTCAATCATAAAGGAAAATTTAAAATTAGATTTAATAAGTTAAGATTTAATCCTTCATTAGTAAGCTACGTCATCACCCTAGGAAAATGAAATTTTAGCTTATGATGAAATTAAAAATAAAACCAAAATAAATTGAAAACTTCATAAATATTGCATAAAACTTGATTATTAAATTCTAAAACACAAAGTTACAACTACAAGATGATTGAAAATGGAAAAATCTAGCCTTCCATATAGGAGGTAAAACCTTCCATGTAGGTGGCAACCTATACCATCCATAAAGGAGGACTACCTAAGCCTTCCATGAAGGAGACATGCAAGAACCAAAACAATGCATGAAATTAAGCTCTAAGATGGTTTCTTCTCCTGGTGTCTTCCACTCCCCTATTTATAGATGAATGGAGTATAAAGCTTTCCACTTGTTAGGCATGAATCTTGACCTTAAGCCACCAATATTGACCTTGTGGCAACCATGCTTCTTAATTGCAGCCTAATTTAAACATTCAAAATGGTGGAATCTCATGTTTTTGTCTTCATGAAAGTTGTAGATATGGATCTTAGCTTGAAAGCACATGTGAGAGCTCCTTATTTCAACATTTGCAGCTCAATTTATGATCAAATTAGTGGGCAAAGGTTAGACTTGGAAAATTTTACATTCTCAACTTCCAAGCAAAATGTAATATCCCGAATTTTTGGATTGGAGGCTTGGGATTAAACCTAAATTAAGCGGACTACTAAACCCTGGTTTTGCAGGTGTCCCAAAGCTATTCCCTAATGTTTCTTATATCTTTGAGTGTAAAAGAAAATAAATGGTGAATATTCATGGTCATGAGAATTAAAGAGTGGAAAAAGGAAGGTGAATAATGTTTCCAGTGAAATTGCCTATGAGGCAATGAGTTTGTCATGTGGTTTTAGATGACCAAATGATGTCGAAACATTATAAAATTTTACAGGGTGAAAGTAGACATCATAAATTTTAATTGGATTTGTGATATGAATCATTTGAAGCTATATGCCAAAAATTATGAATTTTTGAAGTTAGCCCAGAAAAATTGAAAAGTTTCTGGAATAGCTTCCAAAAACTAAAAATCTGGGAAAGATTTGCTTCCTACTGGCTAAAGTCTATATTTTTCTTTGAAACTATACTCAATAAAAGTTCTATAGGCTTTAGAATCACTCCAATTCAATATTTACAACTTAAGTTATGAATTTTCAAAATTGGATGAAAATGCTGCCAGTTTTTGGGGAAAATCACAAAATGTACAGGCAAAATGGTAATTTATCATATTAAGTAAAAGGAAAATATTTTCTCTGATTTCTCACCCATTCTCAACTAGAAAAGAGGAATATGAGGGAAAAAGATAATTTATTAGGGATTTATAATGTTTTTTGGGCAAAGTCAAAAAAAAAAGATGACAAAAGGGTCAAGGTTTGCAACTCAAGTCAAATTGTGTGGAGGAGGATAATTGTGTTACATGAAGAGAAAATATTACTCCCTCCTAATATGCATTTTCCGCCAAGTATTGGCTAAGGAAAAAGAGAAGAGATGAAAACAAAAAGACGATAGAATCAATTAAAGTGTCACATGTTGATTAAAACAATAAAATACAATATTTTGAGGAGGTGGAAGAGGATAGTTTTAAAGAGTTCATATCTCTTTCTCTTGGCATATTCTCAGCCAAACACACATGAACAAGAGATAGAGAGGGGCTGAATGAATATGGAAGAGAAAGAAAGCACAAGAGAGTTCAAGAGCATGATAAGGTAAGTAAGTTGCAATATTCAACTGCTCTTGCTTTCTAGCTTGTGTAAGACCTTCTCTAACCTTTATACCTTCTTGAAATATGTAATGCCCCAAAATATGATTAAGGGCTAATGACTCCAAAAGTGAATGTAATTAATGCAAGACAAACACTTTCGGAGAATGCAATATGAGTTGTGGTTTGAATGAGTAGTAGTGTTGTATGTGTTGTAACCATTGGTTGAGACTTTGAGTTTTTGGAATTTTTCCCTGATTTTTGTGTTATGTAGGGTTGTATGAATTGCATGGTGTTTTGTGATGGAAATGGTGTCTTGTTGTGTCCTTTGGACGATGGAAGTGGTTTGGAATGTAGAATATGGAGTTTGGCAATTTTGTGATTTGTGTTGAAATGTTGAGGTCAAAACAGAACATGTTGATCGAATATGAATTTGACTATTTTATTGTATTCATTGGATTCCTTGTGAAAAATTGTGTGGGAATAGATTTGGTTGTGAATTTTGAAACCATTGGACACTTAGGTTGAACACAGGAAATTCTGGAAAATTCTATTAAGTTAAATTTTGTGCAGGGGACAAACTTTGCATAGCATTTTGAAATAGTAAATGGTGTCAAAATGTTGTGAAATTTTTCTGTTTTGTAGTTCACATTGCAAGCTTAATGTTGTTATTTTCTCAAGCTAACAAGGCTTGTATCCTTTGAAACAAATCAGTTTCGTACATTCCCATCAACACTCATTCATATGTAAACTATCACTAAAGTTCATAAAAAGGGTATCATCACCTTCAATTATCCAGGAGCACAAAACATAGTACAGGACAATTTAATCACCACAAACTGATAATCAGCACAGTGTACACCTCAATACAAGAATATACCATTGTATAAACAAAGTGTAAAGAGAAAAATGAGTATTGATAGTAGGCATAAAATGGATGAACTAATAATGAGTTAAAGAAAAACTACTCCACTCTAACTGATGCAGTCCCCCCCCCCAACTTAATGAAAGAATCAAGGAAGCAAGAAGCATATAGAAAAGAAATGGAAATGTAAGGAGAAAAGAGACAACCTGATGCTAAGTTGGTGTAGGTGGCTCATTGTAAAGTTTCAGTAAATGGCCATTGACTTTAAACCAGTTGCCAATGCTTTCATCCTAAAGTTCCACCATCCCAAAATTATAAACGTGTATCATAAGATAAGGACCATCCCTTATGGTTTTTGGCATTATAGGGCCAAAGGAATATCTGTCATTATAGTTAAGAACTTGATCACCTGCTAAAAATTGTTTTCCTAATATATGTTTATCATGAATTAGCTTTGTTCTATCATAAGCTTTCAGCCTCAGCTCCTCTAATTCTTATAACTAAAACTATCTTTCTGTGCCAGCATTCTCCAACTTCAAGTTGCACAACTTAATAGCCCAAAAAGAGCAATGTTCCACTTCTACAGGGAGGTGACAACCTTTGCCATAAACTACCCTATATGTAGACATGCCCAAGGGTGTCTTACTAGCAATCTTGTATGCGCAAAGAGAATCATCAGGTCTGAAACCCCAATCATGCCAAGAAGGACTCACTATGCACTCTATAATCCTCTTAATTTCTCTTTTAGAGTTATTAGCCTGTCCATTAGTCTAAGGGTGATAAGGAGTAGTAACCTTGTGCTAAACTCCATACTTACCCAACAAATTAGTGAGTAACTTATTATAAAGGGAGCACCGATATCACTTATAATGGCTATTGGAACAACAAGGTGAGAAAAAATATGCTGCTTCATTAACATGTGAACTACAACAACATCATTCTTCTTGGTAAGAAAAGGGCTCATGAAGTCAACACCCTATACCTCAAACACTTCACAAAATTACATAAGCTGCCATGGCAATTCATGTCTTATACCATAACAGCCAAATTGTTAAGATCGATGACAAGCTTTGCAAAAGTTAAATGCATCTTTAAAAAAACTTAGTCAATACAAACTAGCTTCTAAAATATTCCTAGCTATCTTGGTTGCATTAAAGTGACCCCCGTCAGTAAGAAAATGATAGTCAGTAAATATATCATGCATCTCATGATTTGGAATAGAGCGCTAAGAATCTGGTCACTACATATCTTCTATGGCCAAGGTACATCCTAGATGTAATGTCTAGACTCACATTTAACTTTGTTAGCTTGAAAATAAGTCAAGGAAGGCAAGATCAACCCAGAAAATAGGTAATTGATGAGATGATAATATCATGGTTTAGCCACAACCACATAGGAAATATAATAGTCAAGGAAAGTATCACAAATCATATATGAACCTGTAATCCCACGACACTACTACAAAAAAGTTGAAAGGTGACGCATATTTTGTGGCCCTTCTTTAAACAAGTGCCACAGCTACCTTTTTTTTCATTTCTATTTTAATTTTTTTTAAATTTTGAGTACTAGCTATGGAGCCTAGTGGACCAGGGGCCACAGTTGGCTGGCCCAAGTCGGCAAGCGCCACACTTAGGAGCACTTAACCAGCTGTGGCGCCTGGTTTTACGAGGCGCCATAGGTGGCCCCTTACAATAAAAAAAATTTGACCAGCTGGCCACCACTTGACCAGCTGGTTGTATAGAAAAACAAGTTACCACTAGCTGTGGCGCCTGGGAAACTAGGCGCCACAACTAGTTATATATTAAAAAAAACTTTTGACCAACTGGCTACCACGTGATCAGCTAGTTTTATAAAAAAAAATTTACCACCAGCTGTGGCACCTAGCCAACCAGGTGCCACAGCTGGTCTGCCAAGTGTAGCGTTTGCAAAATGCAGGCACCACACTTGGCCTTCAGATTATTAAAAAAAATTTTAACCTCAAGTGGATATTGCAATCCACTATCCACCAATCACAATTGTCCCTGCCCCTACCCTTATCTTTTTTTCGCCTTTTCTGCGTAGCCCCTTCCTTCTCTTTTATTTTGACTCCTACTTTAATTATTCCCTCCTCTCTCACTTTCCCTTTCTCATCATCTTGCCGTGGACGTCGCCCCCTCCCTCCATTTCCTGTTATCTTCCCACTAAAAAACACACCCACATATCTTCATCATCAAATCTACTTCTTTATTTTGTTCCAACCGCCATCCCTACTCTTGGTCTGTCTCAATTGTTCCTTATTTTTGTACTATCTTCCATTTTTTGTCCCCACTCTAGTTGGTCCCAACTGCTATTTCCTCCTCCTCTTTACTAAAGATTGCATCACCAACGGGCAACGTGGTCCCCCACTCCACAACACTAATTAATTAAGCTGTAAATTCAACATTCTTCTTTTTCTTTTTCTTTTTTGACATATAATTTCTGTAATTTTTTATTTCAAATTAATAGTCAATATTATGCAAACGTGTGTGCGTGCTTTATATATCCTATTTCAGGACTTCGAACTTATTGGAAGTTCCCTTAGTGTAATGTACATGTATATATTAACCCTTACACTATTTTTCTAGCTTTTTTAAAGTACAAAATCATTTACGAACATATACATATTTTTTTACATATTCGAAGTACTTGATTTCAGATTAGGCTTAAGCAATTTTAACATTTTTTGCCTGAAAAAATTTTTAATTTCAAAAAACTTTATTTTAGTAATTTAAAAAAAAAGGGGGCCATAGGAAGAAAAAAAAGGAAAAAAGAAAAAAAAAGGAGGACCCTCCTGTGGCGCTTGTTCAAGTGAGGGCCACATGAAGGGGGTATCTTCTGTGGCGCCTGCATCACCAGGAACCACAGGAGACACCCCTTTCTGTGGTCCTCACTTGAACAAGCGCCATAGGAGGGTATTTTAAAAAAAATTAAAATATTGTGACACTTTCAAGCACCACAGCTTTTTTTTAGTAGCATCCAGATATGTAGCACTTCTCTAGTGCCACAGCTAAAGCAATTATAAGCGCCACGGCTTTGCTTTTTTATAGTAATGTGAGTGTTTGGCAATAAATGACCTAAGCGGTCAGCCACCATATTTTCTACTCCTGACTTGTCTTGGATCTCTATATCAAATTCATGTATTAACAGCATAGAATGCAGCAAATGTGGCTTGGTGTGCACCTTACTAGTAAAAAACTTAACAGCACTATAGTCAGTAAAAACCACCACTCTAAACTACAAAAGGTAAGATCTAAATTTATCCAATGCTAAAGCCAATAGCAAATAATTTTGTTTTAGTTGTGGTATAATGAATTTGAGCTTTATTAAGAGTCTTAGAGGAATAAGCAATGACATAAGACACTATCATATTTTTGACTTATAACATCACCCATAGCCCCGTTAGATGCATTATAACACAATTCAAATTCTAAATCCCAATTAGGGGTAGGTAAAATAGGTGGAGAAATGAGTGGAGACTAAATTTCATCAAAAGACTATTTACATGCACAAGTAAAAATGAACTCAGCATCTTTTTGCAACAATTTTGACAAAGGAAATGCAATCTTACTAAAATCTTTAAAGAACCTCTTATAAAATCTTAATTCTTTCAAGTTAGAAGGATATGTTAGAGATGCAATGACTTCAATCATAGATTTATCTTCCTCAACACCTTTCTTAGAGATAAAATGCCCCAAAACAAAACTATGCCTTACCATAAAATGACATTTCTCATAGCTAAGCACCAAATTTTTCTCAACACATGTAGCTATTGCCTTTTCAAAACTATCCAAGAACATGTCAAAACTATCGTCATACAAGGTAAAATCATCCATGAACACTTCAATTCCATGCTCAATAAAGTCACTAAATATATATAGCATGCATCTTTGAAAGGCTCCAAGTGCATTACATAGGCCAAAAGGCATCCTACGATATGTAAAGATGCCAAATAGACAAGTAAATATGTTTTTTTCTTGATCTTTCGGAGTTATAGGCACTTGAAAATATCCTAAAAATCCATCTAAGAAAAAATAGTGTGACCTAGTAGCTAGCCTTTCCAACATTTGGTTAATAAATGGTAATGGGACATGGTTCTTTCTAGTTGACTCATTAAGTTTCCTAAAGTCTATACAAACCCTACATGCATTTTGAACTCTAGTCAGGATTAGATCATTTTTTTTTTCATTCCTCACCACTGTCTTTCTTCTTAAGCACTACCTAAATTGGACTGACCTATTCACTATTAGAGGTGACATAAATAATGCCAGCACTCAAAAGCTTAGTAACTTCTTTCTTAACAATATCTAAAATGAGTAGGTTCAGCTTATGTTAAGGTTTCCTAACAGGTTTAGTATTTTCCTTCAATTGAATCTTGTGTGTATAAATTAAGGCATTGATACCTAGAATATCTGCTAATGACTAGCCTATAACACTCCTATATTTTCTCAAAACAACCAACAAACACAACTCCTTAGATTCAAACAAAGAGTTAGATATTATAACAGGCAAAGTGTTGTTATCAGACAAATATGCATATTTCAAGTTATAAGGAAGAGGTTTTAGCTTTAATTGAGGTGGTTGCACCCCTGATGGCACAAGTTACTTGAGTTCAAGGCCATTTGGTCTTAAGTCACCAAAGGATTTTATTTCAGTACAATAAACAGCTACTGGATGCACTTGTTGATGTGGATAAAGTATGCTTTCAAATACTGTACCAATAATATCATGAAAATCAACATTAAGTGAGTAAAATGTGTCAACTAATCCAATCTCACAAGAAATTTTATAGTTTCAAGTAATACTGCCCAATTGATATAACTTTGCTACTTGTGATGGTTGTAAAACCATATTCCTAGCTCTGGACTCTCATTGATTCTATATGATTTGTTGCAGCTTGTCTAATCCAATAGTCTCCAAAAAAATCAATTGAAAATTCTTATAGACAACAGTGGAAAACACAAGATCATATAAAGTATGCATAGAGTGTTTAGAGCCAGATATAACATGTTATTCTTATTCTTGAACATCACCCATAGCAATATATGTAGGTTGCTTAGATATGGGTGTAAAACCCTTAACACGTATACCATTCATATGAGCAAAACCAGAAACAACTTTATCATGAAGTTGTTTATCATATTCCATATGTGTGAACTCCATTTGAGACTTCTACAACCTTTTTTACCCTTAAATGTCCTCCCTTGCATCATGCAATTTAGAACAATTTGCCAACTTCTTCTTGATGAAGTCATCATCACTTATAATTTCACAACTAAACCATCGGGATGTAAATAAGTTATAAAAGAAGCATTTTCACTCCAATTAGCCATGCAATTGTTAATTTTGGAATCCACAATAGACATATTATTAATACAATTCAAATGGCACATAGATTTAGTAGGAAAAACGTATTCATCACAATTATTATCAATTGCACTTTTAAGAGTAAAATCACATTTAGTCTTAAAATATAGATCCACCATATTCAACTTCAATAGAGAATAATCCTCTTGTAGATGGTTCATCATTTTATACAAGTTAAACTAAATTTTATGCCCAACAAACTCTATGGTAATAATACCATCTTTCATGGAAATCACAGTTTTAGTAGTTCTAAAAATGGTTTATCAAGGATCAAAGTGATATCACTAAGAACCTTATTTGTCATACACAAGACATAAAAATCTACAGGGAAAACAATATCCTTAACATGAACCAGAATATCTTTTAAGACTCCCTTAGTTTTCCTAATAGTCTTATGACTCTTATCAACCAACTGCATTAACATAGTAGTGGATTTTAGCATATTAACTCCCAGAATATCATAAACTGAACTCAGCGTAACATTTATAGCTGCTTCTAAGTCTAATAATGCTTTATCAATAGTTAGCTTGCCAATCATGTAAGGAATAGAAAAGGTACTTAGATCTAGACACTTTGTAGGAAGTTGCTACACTTTAAAGAAAGCTAAAACATAGGCCCCACTTGCACTACTTTATTAGGTTTGAATTCCTCTTCTATGTTCAACAATCCTTCAAGTACTTAGCATATCCTGGCACACGTTGTACCCATTACAAAAGAGGAACATTAACCTCTATTTTACTGAAGAATTCAATAACCTCCTAATTCTGCTTTTGCATAGCCTTTTTCCTTCCTAACGTAAAAGCTTTTGGAAAAGATTCCTGTTCTTAGGAACACATACAAGATTCGTCACCACAAAAATGATAATGGTGACCCCACCATTAACTACTTCATTTATGAATTTCATAGTAATAGAAATACATGTCCTACCAAGACAGAATTTGTAACTTGATATCCTCTTGCCTAGCAGGCAAAGATTTACCTCCGTGTAAAGGATGATTCATTCGAATCGACATGAGAGTCCAAGCACATTGCATTGACAGAACCCATGTTGTATATTTGAAAGAGGTTGACCACATTTAGAAATTTATTGCTGTCTTAGTTGACTGATAGCCCAATTCCTTATTACCTTCACCAAAATTTTCCACTGGCAGAAATTCTGCTGAATTATCTACACCATCAACATCCTCTGGAAGTGCGAATTCAACACTCTTCTTCTTAGCCAACTGAATTACTTTTCTACTCTTAGATTTGGGCGCTTTAAACTCAAAAGGCCTACTCATATCCATATTTGCTTCCTCAGCATTGATCTCATTATTGTTAATAGATTGATCTTGCCCACCAACTTGCCTTCCACTTCTTAGACATATAGCATTCAAAGTTTTTTAGGTTCATAACAGTAGGTAGCTTGTGTCAAACCCTTTAACATTTCACTATTCACAGAGTATTAATCACACAATTCCATAAGGCATATAGAGATAGCAAGAACATACTGACATTAAGTACTTGTTTACAATATAGGAAATTTCCCAAAAGGTTTAAAATATATATATATACAAATGTACAAAGAATTCAAAAGAAAAAAAGTACAAATATAGACAACCATAATAGCTCTGGTATACACCAGAACTCTACACATTGGTAGCCCTTTCTTTCCCTTTAAGCCACTAGCTTATGCTAGAATGTTTTCAAGTGTAGTAAAAGAGTGAGATTCGGGAGAATCTCAGTAGTAACATGCTTTTCAAATATATAAAATGTAAAAATAAATATGCAATACATTGTGTCATGCAAGATGAAAGACTGTTGTCATTATAAAATGCTCTATGTATACTGTCCAAGGCTAAACAACCCTGTTTTAACCTTAGCCACTTATTTTACTCCCCGCCTCTCCACGGTGACAACTAGGAGTAGCACTTAGCCTGGTCACTTGGTCATGTGGGGGTAAGAGTTAATGCTTTGCCACAAATTACACTATGAGAACCCCCGATCATGAGGTTGACTAACAAGCTCTGATACTAAAACTGTCTCCATTGGGGCCCTGGACCACAACCAAGTAATGTGTGTGTCCATGACACTATGCTCATGTTTACAAAAGATGACATACACAAACGTAAAATAATCACTAGTACATAAAAGAAAGTGTTACTACCTGAGTCCTTTTCCAGGTTCAATATCCACCCTAAACTTTGATTTCGGCTCAGGAAATTTCTAATTCCCATCAAATTAAAGTTAATAGGTAACTGGTTATAACTTATACTAATATTATCTTTAAATCAAACTCTAATGGTTATCTAATGCAGTTATCACAATTTCTACATAGTGCAGTTTCATTGTTTCCAGAAACTAGCAAATTTTTCAATCAACTTTGGAAATTTATAATTAATTCTAGAAAAATCTAATTTGATTGACTCTAAAGCCCAAATAAAGCTCTTTAAATTTATTTTCATGGAAAAATAGCCAAAGCTAGCCAATGATTACAGATATTTCCCATAAATTTGAAAAACCTGCGCTAGTCCATATGTCCCTCCAGAAACAAGGTACAACTTTAAAAATTCATATCTTTTAATGTACTTGTCCAAAAATTACAAACTACCTATCAAATTAAAGCTCTATATCTCTACTTTAATACTGTTAAGTTTCATAATTTTTGGACCAGGTTTGCCCCATAACCATTAGATAACAACACTGCCTCACAAAAGGCAAAGCAAATAGCATGCACTTGAAACTTCAAAAATTTCTAGATTTGTCAAGTGGTTTTAGGTGACCAATTGATGATAAAAAATTATGAAATTTTACAGGATGAAAGTAGCACCCTAAGCTTTAATTTGATAGGTAATAGGTAATTTTTAGAGCTGTATGTAAAAAGTTATGAATTTTTAAAGCTACCCCAGAAAAATCTTCTATTTTCTAGAATAGCATCTAAAAACTTAAATTTTGAGAATTTTGTGCTTCTATTTGGCTAAAGGTTACATTTTTCCTTGAAACTAAACTCAATAAGGGTTTCATAGCCTTTAGAATCACTCTAATTCGATGTCTATAAATTAAGTTATAATTTTTCAAAGTTTAGGCATAAAATTTGCTAGAATTGCCATAAAATCTGAAGAAGGAAACAATTGTAATAGCAAATGATGTCATTTTGAGATAAATTCACACAAGCCCATTTGGCTTCTCACATGGGTATGGGACGTGGAATTGGGTTGATCAAAAGGGGAGGAATTAGTTTGAATATAATGGCATATTAAGACATAATTACATAGGGATAAGTTTATGTACACAAAAGTCAACATTTTAGGATTTTTGGTAATTAAATAATTGGAGTAAAAATGAGATATTTACACAAAGAATTTCGCTTCATCTCCTTCTCTAATTTTTGCTAACCAAGAACAAGGCAAGAGAGAGAGAGAGAGAGCTTATGGGTTTTTAGAGAGAGAAAGGAGAAATCTTAAGGTATGGGTAATTTCCTCTTATGATTTGGTTTCCAAATTGTAAAATCCTTCCTCTAGGTTACTCTTCTCTATGATTCAATATGTTTTTGAAGCAAAACTTTAAGGTTTATGGAGGCAAGAAATTCGGCCAAGAGAGAAAACCAAGGAGAAAACAAAGGTGACTTCATAAACCTTAAATACTTGTTGTTATTGTTGTTGTTATTGGATTGATTGGTGGGTTTGCGGTTGATTTGTGTGATTAGTGAAATTTGAGAAAATGGAAACCCTAGCTATTATGCTGCCCAAAATTAGTCTAAATCATGTTTAGAATGTAATTAAGTAGTTAATCAATTGATTAGGAGTATAAAGGAGCAAATATTTCAGGTTAAAACTCAAAAACCCTAATTTTTCCCGGAGTATTCCCATATTTTGGCCAAGGCTAATTGGACAGGTAGGAGTTAGATTTTCATGAAATTTATGGTTCCATTATGTTTAGGAGGAAAAATTAGGTGGGGTTACTGTTGATCACTTTACAGAAAAGCCCTATAAAGTAAAATGACCAAAACGCCTTTGAAACCCTAAGTTAGGAGCTGCCAAGGGCATTTTTGTCTTTTGGTAGTGAATTTGGTAACTCCAAGGCCAGAAATGGATTCCTTAGGGAAAAATATATTAGAATAGCTTGGGACAAAATTTTAAGAAAAGTACAGTCGGAACGAGTACGGTCAGGCCGTGGCGGTCCCTAAGGTCATTTTGGTAATTTTTTACTATAGACTCATATAACCACTAGAAACACCATAGAAATGTCTAAACTGGTACATGAATGGGTTTTAACCTAATTCTTGTACATTTAGAATTTTAGGACTCGATTGGTAGCCCGAGCCATTAGCATGAAGTTCGAGGAGCGATTTATAAGTTAAAAAGGGTTTTAGGGTAGTAACTCTATTCTTGATACACTATGTGAATGTTTATATGCTTTGTATATGTCATCTTCTGTAATATGTATGATACACAGTGCCTACGGGTAAACTGATTTTCCTAGTTGTGGTACGGAATGTGTAGGGGTTACAACAGTTATTAGCTTTGAACACCTTTCTGACAAAATTAAATTATGTGTTACTATAATATTGCATTTTCCAGTGTTTGGCATATTTATTTATTTCATCTTCTATGAATGATTGTTTGTTACTATTAAGATTCATTTGAATCTCACCCTTTTTCAAATTCAAAAATATTCCAGCAGAAGCTAGTGGCTCTAAGGGTAAAATGGTAAATACGAGCAGTTGAGGTGTGCAGATCCCAAGATAGGAGCTGTTTCGGTTATATTAGTTTAATTTTAAATATTTTGGATAATTTGTATAATATTATGAAATCCCAAGGGAAAAACCGGTAATGTAATCAAGCCTATTATTTCAATAATATCAGTATATTTTGCTATTCCTATGTTGCCGACTGAATTACGCTCCAGTACTCTGACTAATATCAATGGTAAGTGTATTTAAGATGAGGTCTTACAATTAACTACTTAAACACTAAATGAACATGATTAGAGAAAATTTTGGTAGCATTTCCCTTAGGGTTTTCATTAGCCCAAGTTTACAAACAACCAAAACCAAGCCAAAACCAACAACAACAACCATAACAACTTATAGCACAAGAGGATTAAGTTTATGAGATTACCTCTCGATTTCATCACTTTCTCTAAAATCACCTCTTCCCTCTCTATAATATCCCAATTTTTTATTATGGGCTAATCATGATCATTGTGGATAATTATAGATTTAATTGGAATAATTATGTGTTTTGTGGCAATTTTAATTAATGTACCATAATTAGTAAGAAATTGGAAAAATGAAATTATTGGCCATAAGTTAGTGATTAAGGGAAAATTAATTACTAGCTAAGAGGAAAAATGAGAAGTGTGATTAAATGGCTAATAGAGGGATTAAGTGACTAATTAGGTGTTTGCTTTATGAGAACCAATGGCATGTGGACATGTGTCAAGTGTAGAAGAAGAAAGTGGCATTGGAAAAGTCAAACAGGGATAAAATAATATTTTTCCTCTTTCCTCTTCCCTCTTTTTCGGGTGCAGCATGGGGGAGGGAGTAAGATCATCATTTCTTTCATCCTTTCCAACATTCTTCATCTCTTTCTTCTTTCTCTCTCTTGCGCCATTGTTGAAGGAAAAGGGGAGAAGAAGAGCTTGTGATTAAGGTAAGCAAATGGCCTCTATTGCTCAAACTCACTTCATTAATTTTGATCCTTGGAGTGAGAGCTTCATTTTGATGTTTATAGTGTGCCTATATGTGTTGATTTATGCCCACACAAAATTTTGGAGGTTGATGAATCAAGAAATCTCTTTGGCAAAGTGAAAGAGGTAACTGAGACTAATCTATCTATCTAAGTTTTATGCCAAATGGGTTAGTTTGAAATTTATGGAAATTTTGACCTTTAATCCAAAACTAATGACCACTGGCTTTTGGCATGTTTTTGGCATAGTAATGGTATGTTGAGAATGTATATGGATAGATAGGATTGATTGGGAATTAAATGATTGAGTTTAGTGATATTGGAAAATTGGTGATTTGTGTTGCCCAAAACCAAAGCATGATAATGGAGTAGGATTTGGGTAATTCTAATGATTCCATTGAATTCCTTAGATGTTTTTGTGTAGGAGTAGCTTTGGCAGAGATTTTGGGTTCATTTGGATCACTTGGTAAAAATTATGGAAGTGCTGTCATACCTTATGCATTTTCTAGTATCTGATAGAATCACTCTAGTGATCTGGGATTCACTTGAGTGTGGGATAAATATTACTCGAGTGAGGATGGGTCCACTTGAGTGTTATAGTGTATTTTCCCTTTCTTCCTTTAGTTTTCTGATACACTTCCCTATGAAAAGGCAAGAGTTTTGCCTCACTTGTAGGTGTTTTGGGTTCCCACTCGAGTGAGCCTCCTCTCACTCGAGTGTAGGTGTATGAGACACGGTGAACTCGTGTCTCAGGTTGTCACCCATGTCCGTTTTTCAAAAGTGTGTCTTAGCACTCGCGAGTGCTAAGCCATCACTCAAGTGCTTTTATTCCTGCTTGAGTGATGTCCTTTTCTGAAAGTTTTTTGTGCTCTTGGGTGACCACTTCTTGAACTTCACTTTTTGGAACTCGGGTGAGCATCTGGCTTTCACTTAAGTGAGTTGGGTTATGCTCGAGTACAGCAAGCAATTCTAGTTATTGTCATTCTTTTCTACTCTCGGGTGAGCACTTTTTGCACCTCACTTCCTAGAACTTGAGTGAGCATTTGGCTATCACTCGAGTGTCAACCTTTATGCTCAGGTGAAAAGTGTATCATCACTCGAGTGAGGCCATCTTCACTCGAGTGTCTCAGTGAAAAATATCAAGTTTGAGCTTTCAAAAAGGGGATCTTTAGGGATAGTCTTCCAAACCTTTAGAGCTATTGATAGAGTTATGCATTGATACTAAAAGAGCAATAATGATAACCAAATTAAGTGTTAAGAAGTCATTGAGAATTGGAATAGAGCATTGACACTTTGTCCCTAATTATGAATATAGGATTTGACATTTGCCCTACTCGGGAGAGACCGGCGCTTGGACATGCATGGAAGGATCAAGGTAGTGACTCTTCTCTCATGTTGTGTATGATGTTTTGGTATACATGACTTGCATTGATTTTTTTGAACTATATATGCCATGGTCCATTACAGGGTGAGCCATTTAGGGATTGACGTTGGTAATCTCTAGCTCGGCCATTGTAATGCCGTTGTAATCTACATGGATCTTTGTGAATCCGACCCGTGGGGCGGTGTGTTGTGAATCCAGTCGTGGCCTGTGTGTTATATATCTTGCCTGTATGGCTTGCGTATGAAATACTTTATATGAATCCCAGTTGTGATGAAATATATTGTATGAACTGTTGTGGTGCAATTCAGCATGAGCAAACGTAAGGGTGACATGAGTCATACCTACCCTTGCCGTTGTAACTACCATTGTAGTTGCCATGTGTGTGTGATGATTTGCTTTCATGCCTTATTGTTGTGCATACTATGAGTGATTTGTTGCTACGGGGATTCTTTAGAATCTCACTCTCCCAAAACAACTTTTAGATAGGGCTGAAGGATTAAAAGGAAAGTGGGTGATGAAGAATGGGTAGAGCTCCGGATTGGGAGTGTTTTGATTATTTGGTTATCATGTAAATCATTTAGATATTTTGTTGGGAATTACATGTATATGTTGGATAGTATTTGTGTAATCCCCTTGTTGTGGGAAACTTTATAGGTAATTGTGCCTTGTAGACCCTTAATTAGTTAATGGAACTCGAGTGTGTCAGGAATATATGCTGTACTCTGATATGTATGAATGAAATCAACCTGTACAGGCCATTTTGTATTGAAATGTGAATATGAGACCATTGTGAATAGGTTTTGAAAAGTTTTGTAAACCTTGATTTTAAGGAAATTTGATTTTGTTTAAGTCCCAAATCGTCTATGGTCTCTAATTCCACATAATTACGTGTTTATAAATGTAAATCTTGGCCTTAATCGTGAAGGGGGTTACATTCTCTCTCTCCACTATGGGTTTGGCTTGCTATCCATGGATTTCAAGTAGAAGAAGAGGTTAGAGGAAGTTCCAAGGTGATTAAGAGGCAAAATCACTAAGATTACAAGCTCTTACCTTTGATTTTGCTCTTGGAACCCTAAGACCCCTCTTGTGCTTCTTCAAATATTCTTTAGCTCTCTCTCTCTCTACTTTGCTACAACTAGTCAAAAAATGAGAATAAATAAAGGTTGAGAAGCTATTAAAATATCCCTCTTTCTTTCCTCTTAAAATATTGCATTTTATTGTAACTATCACATGGCAATTAATTACCTTCATCTTTTCTCTTTCTCTATTGCTTTTTTTACCGTAGAACATCTTGAATGGCAAGAGAAAAATGGTCTTATAATATCTCCACGCATTCCATTATAATTACTATGTAGGACTTTGCTTTGTTATACTTACCTTTTGACTTTTCAACTCTACATTTTACTTGGCCAACATTTTCTTTCCTTCCTATTGAATTGTTTATGGCCACATAAATTATTTCCCTTGCTTGCCTCTTTGACCAAAATACCAAGAAGAAAAGGGAATAAATAATTGCTTCATGAATTATCCATTTGTTCTCTCCTCTTATATTTTATTTTGCACACAATTGTTGACTTTTCAAACATCTTTCAATTGGCCAACAATCCCTGCTTATTTAGTTATAGCATGAATCAATTATTTAATCCTCTTCATTCCTCTCTTTCGACAAATTAGCTTTTTGTTTTGTTGGCAAAAATTACCATTTTTGCCATTTTATTTTTTTTGTAATTAAATTAGGCCTCTTCTTTTTCCTCTTCTTGGGCAAACATCATAATTAATTGGGCACAAAACTTGTGTTCTTTAATCCATTATATTGGGCTTCAATAATAGTCTTTTTGGAAGACAAAAATTTTACTTTATGTCTTGTTTAAGCCCAATTTTCGTGTAACCTCAACTAAGGGTGTTTTCCTCATTCCAGGTGTTCCAAAATTCACCATTTTATTTCTTTTGATGTCACAAATATACAAGGAATATTAGTGAATAAAAAGTGGGGTGTTACAACTTGCCACTACTTTATGCTTGAAAATTACTCTGACTATGCAATAACTAAGTAACAAAGCAAAAAAGATTTGAAGATTTAGTTTCCTAATGCTCTATTCACTTCTCAAGTGCTGCTAGCTTTGAGTTAGTGGTAGCCCTTTCCTCATCAAACTTAAAGGTTAATAACTTCAATAGATTATTCATACTTTTTATCAATTGAGCAATGTCATCCTTAGTAGCACTTACATCTTGAACAACCATTGCCGTAGCAAAACTCCCTTTATTTCCAACAACTTCCTCTTGGCTTGCAATGAAGTGCTGGCTTGAAATTCACTTTGATAATACTTGAAATCGTTATTTATCCAACTGAAATTTGGGTTTGAACTCATAACTTCATTATAAGTTTTGGAATATGTATTTCCAGGTCTAGAATTCTAACCTGTCTCCCTTGAAACATTGTTGCAATTGACTAACTCTCATGCGAGCATGCTGATGTAATATGCATTGAAAATTGACAAATATCACAACTTGCTACTACTAAAGCTTGTGATTGTGACACTTGCCCTTGCATGGTAATGTTATTAGGCTAGCACAATTTAGACAAATTGGCATTCATGGTAGCTAATTACAAGCCTATATTGTCACTGTCCTTGACATCTCTACTAGGTATTGACATTTCATGAACTTGTCTTGCATTTAGCCCTGCAAATCTCTTATCTTTATTAGCAATTCTTTCAATTAACCCCCATACCTCCTTAAGAGTGAGTAACTGAATGGTGCCACCAATTGATGATTCCAAACATTTCTTATCTTGTGGTAGTAATCCATAGTGAAAATACTACACCAATCTAGCCTTAGGAATTTAGTGCTTAGGACATCTAGGAAATAGCTCTTGAAACCTATTCTAGTATTCATAAAAGGTTTCATTTATTGCTTTCTTAGCTTTAAAGATTTCCTTAGTCAATGAGGTAACCTTGGATACTAGAAAATACTTGTCTAAGAAGGCATTTTTCAAATTATTCCAAGAGGTTAATGCTACTGTTGAATGATGTTGTAACATCATGCACCATTCTTTAACTTTTCCTTCCAAAGTGAAATGAAATACTTAGTGAAAGACTTCATCCATATTCACCCCTGCTAGTTTCATAGATGAGCAAACCAGCTACATCTCTCTAAGATGCATTTGAGGATTTTCTCTTATTAGACTTGAGAATCAAGGTAACTTACTAAGCAAAGGATTCTTTAACTCAAAATTGATATTGAATTTAGGACATAACAAAATGGAACAACATTATTTGTAGTAGAAGTTAAATCCTTGATAGTTCTTTTGTCCCTATTATTCCCCTGATTTAACCTTTCATTATGATCATTTCCTCCTAGATAATGAAACAAGACTGTAAGAAAAACCATACCTTATTTCTTAGATTGTAATTTCATGAAACAAAACAACCCAAATAATAAAGTAAATAATGTGCTACCTTGATTGAACCCAAGACAATATCAGTATAACCTTTCTTTACTGGTCTCCCATCTAAAATTTCTATGAGGACTCTTTCTCTGACTGTAGTCCCCATGTAATTATTAAAGGACCTAGCATTCAATCATTAGATTTCTCTTTTCACCATTGAAGCTCTAACCTAATGCCCTTACTTCTTAGTTTAATCAGTCTGGACATTATTGTTAGATCCACAAGTTTTGATGATAACAAAGATTGCATTGATAATACAAAAAGTTTTGATAGTAAACAAAAGAGATTTGAACAAAAGAACTAAGTCTTTGGTGGCAGGAAAAACCATTACTCGAGTAGCCACTTGATTAATGAAGAAGAGTAGGAATTCGCTGAACAAGGGAATAAACACTGGTAGATTTCAAAGAAAGTTACTCAAGGGATCACTCAAGTAATGACTCCTAATTACTCGAGTAACCACTCGAGTAATGATGTTCTAGACCGTTCTGTCAAGATTTGCATGAACTAACTCGAGGGACCACTTGAGTAATATAACACTGAGCTCTCTACCAAGTTTTGGATTATGTCACTCAAGTAGTCACTCGAGTAATGACAAATGCTCACTTGAGGGACTCCTTGAGTGACCTGGTAAGTTTTCAGCTAGTAGAGACTCTACCAATATTTTGATAAGGCCACTCAAGTAGCCACTCGAGTAATGCTTCTGAATCACTCTAGTAAACACTCTAGTGATTAAGTTGGAAGTGTTGGACTTTAATCTCTGTCAAGTTTTTCAATGGATCACTCGAGTAGCCACTCAAGTAATGGATAATAATCACTCCAGTAGCCACTCCAGTAATCATGTCACAGTCGTTGACTTAACTTTCTGCCAAGATTTTTAAGGGGTAACTCAAGTAGCCATTCGAGTAATGAAGCATGATCACTCGAGTAGCCACTTAAGTAATACAGTACAGAAAGTATATTTTAATATATTGTTTATTGATTTGTTATCTATATCATTAATCTTTCATTGTATTAGTCTTCTATGTATATTTACAAAATAACAATGAAAAGAGAACATACTTTAAGAGAAAAGTCAAACCTATCATCCGCAATATCCGAAACACTCACCTACCGTAAACGGCTAGTTTTCAAATTCAAAGAACGGTTAAATGAAGCTGCATGACTTTAACGGACATGTTTGAAATGCTTCCAATAGACATTATAATTTATCTATATATATAGAGCATTCAACGAAGAACAGAACACAATGACTAAGAACATACGAACACACAACGATCAATTTATTCTTAGTGCTCTATTTCTTATATTCACTCTTTGTACTTCAGTGATTATATATTTGCTTTGTGAAAGAGATTTTCATTACAAACTCAATATTTATTATTGAGACAATTTAAGGTTGTGGAACTTTGAGTTGGGGACTTGATTACAATGTGTAAGGGGGAGTGAGTGTCTAGTGAAGGAACTTGTTGTGTATTGAGGTGCCAATAACCCACTGAATCTTGGAAGATATAGTGAAACTCTCAGAGAAGCTCTGAGGACTGGATATAGGTCAAAGTGGTTGTGGCCAAACTAGTATAACTCCCAGTGTACACTTCAGTGATATTTCTCCTAGCTCTTAACTGCTTTAAGTTTCTAGTCAATTTTTATATATACAGTGAATTTTCTACTATCACCCAATTCACCCCCTCTTAGGTGAAACACTTGTACTAACATTTAGTATCAAAGCATAGGTCTTCTTGTTCAGGTATAACAACCTAAGAAGGATCCAATGGCAAGCATAGGTGAAGGAATACTTCCTGACGGAGCCTCTATCACCAGACCGCCAGGTTTCAGCGGCAAACACTTCTCTTTCTGGAAAGTGAATTTCAGAGTATTCATAATGGCTACAAAATACGGATTATGGGACATGATAAAGAGTGGGAATCATCAACCTATGAATATTATAGATTCATAGAAGACTTCTAAGATGCCAGCAGAGTTTGATGAGAATGACAAGAAACTCATCACACTCAACAGGAAGGCAATTCTAATGATTCAAAGTGCCTTGAAAGTGTGCAGATCCTAAAGTACTCATTGTGACTCAAGGCACTTTGAATCATTAGAATTGCCTTGTTGTTGAGTGTGATGAGTTTCTTGTCATTCTTTACAAGAAAAGCCAAGGATTCAAAAACTTTCAGAATGGAGGAACAAGCAGTAAAGAACATATCATCTACTATGAATGTGAAAAACCAAGACATATCAATCAGAATGTTAAGAACTAGCTTAGAAAAATAAAGAAAAGAGAAAAGGAAAGTTTTATAATAAGAAGAAAGCCTTTGTATTTTCCATATGGGTGACAATTTATTAGATGAAGAGAGTGATGATAAAGAAATAGCTAATATCTGTTTGGTTGCACAAGAAAAGTCAGAAGAAGAAGAGCTAATTGAATCTGATCCTATATATGATGAATTACTTTCTGAATATAATGCCTTACATTCTTAATTCATCAAACAATGATTCTCACTTTTCTTCTTCCATAGCCAAAATTAACCTTATTATTGGGCCAAATATTGTGCACATTTATTCCTCTATTTTGGGTTTTGATAATTGGCTTTTTGAGACACCCAAAAATTAGTTTCATAACTTATTTTAACCTAATTGTCATGAAAATGAAAATTTACTAGCTTCTTGAGTTCCAAGTACATCAACATTCACCATTTTATTCCTTAGCTGTATCAATTACATACAAGGAATATCATTGACTAAAAAAATGGGATGTTACACTTATTTTTAGGTATAGGTATGTGAGGTTTTGGTGATCGAAACATCAATTGAGAGGGGGATGGTTGGTAAAAATTTGGTATGAAATAAGGAGGAGAATGAGCAAAAGAAGAATAAAGGTGACCTAAAAGGAAATTTGATTCAGAGAAAGAATGATTAGAGAAAGAAGCATGGAGGATCGCTAGTTGGAAAGATTATTGCATATAAGAGCTTTAATAAGAATGTTACCATCCAGATGATCAAGAAGGGATGGAACCTCTTAAAATATGAAGATATAGAGATTGCAGATATGGATAGTCATGGTTTTATTTTCAAATTCCGCGATAGAGAAGATCAATTTAGGATTTAGAGAGGCAAATCTTGGTCTATTCAAGGTATGCTGTTAAATGTTAAGCCATGATAATATTTTACGGTTTATAAGGATGTGGGTTTTAATACATCGCTATTTTAGATCTAATTTCATGATCTACAGTTGGAAGTTATAGATGAGGAGAATGTGGTTACATTAGGATCGATAATTAGAGAAGTGACGATGGCGGAAAATCCAAGAAAGGATGGCGTGATGATACGAAGCTTTCTGATGGCTAGGGTTATTATAGACCTGCGTAAGCCTTGGATTATAGGGATGTGGACTAAGAAACTAAATAGAGAACCAATTTGGATTAAGGCACAGTATGAGATGTTACATAACTTCTATTTTGGCTGTGGTAGGCTTAGGCATAACCAACATGGTCGCTTGACTAAGGATGAAATGGAGGGAATGGAGGATGAGAGCGACTATAGAAGCTGGTTGAGTGTAGGGTAACAAGACCAATTGTAAAGGTTGTACGGTGCTGTAAGTGTAAGGATGGTTAGGAGGAGTTTGAGAGGTAGGAAGTAAGGATGGGAGGAGTAAATGGTATAAGGGAAGGGAATTTAAACAGTAGAGAAGTATAAAGGTAGTGGAAAGAAAGATGAATGAAAGAGTAGAAAAGTATAAAGAAAGGGAGAAGAAGAAGGAAAGGGAAGAGGAAGGAATGAAGGAAGAAGGAGTTAGTAAGAAGGAGGAACTAATACAGGAAGAAGAAGTTGTTGTGACAGCTCTTCTAGGGAGAGCATTTCAAGAAGAAGGTGTTGAAGTAGAAAAAGAAACGACAGGATGTAGGGAAGATCTGTTTAAAGCTATTGCCTTATATGGTAATGCTTCACCTGTATTTGAGGTCATGGACGGAATGAGGAAGATTATGTTGAAGAGGAAGTATAACAACATAAAAGAAGGAGATTAAGCTTTGATGAAGGGATGGAGGAAGTAGAAGATGGAGGTCAGGAGACACATAAGAAGGTAGAAAGGAGGAATGTGAGGATTCTAAAGAAATAAGTATGACGAAGGTATGGTAACAAAGGGAGGAAGGTGGAAAATAAGGAAGATGTTGTTTTACTAGAAAAAGCAAATGATGACTAGGTTGAAGAAGGAGTGAATTATCTACTAAAAAGGAGGATAGGCTTAGTGGCTAGCCAGTAACAGGTACCCGGGCAACATGAAGTTCCTAATCTGGAATTGTCAAGGTTCAGGAAGGGTTTGGACAAGAAATAAACTGAGGGAGGAGTGTATGAAGCATAGACCCTTAGTGATCTTCCTAATGGAAAGAAAGTCGAGTGGCTAGAAAATGGAGTTGATTAGGAAAAGGTGTATGATGAAGGAAGAGTTTTATGTAGAACTAAAGGGAAAGAGTGGAGGTTTTGCGGTGCGGTGGATGAATGAAGCGGCAGTAAATATATAGTTTCATTCTAAAAATATTGTGTATGTAAGTCTGGACTCTACTTTGCTGAATATGCCTAGATATGTTACAATTTTGCATGGTGCTCCGGAAGTTGGTGAGAAAATGTAGGTATGCAATAAGATGAGGAGAATAGCAGCTTGAATCCAAGAGACATGGCTTTGTGTTAGAGATTTTAATAATATAGTAGTTGTTGAGGGAAAGTTGGGTAGGTTACCAGTAGATGTGGGCAGAATGTTGAATTTCCAGAGCATGTTAGCTGATTGTTAATTGCTAGATTTGGGTTTCCAAAGATCAAAATATACATGGAGCAATAAGAGGATAGGCAAAGAACATGTGAAGATGAGGCTAGATTGGGCAATAGCAAACAATGAGTTTACGTTTGCTTTTCAGAATACTTTAGTATCTCATGTAGAGCTTATGGGATCGTATCATTATATGTTAATATATAGTATATTGTGATTAGAAATATACAAGAGTTCCTAAACAATTATAATTTAAAGCTATGTGGGCTAAGCATGAGGAATTTCTCTCAGTAGTTAGGAAGGGATGGAGAATAGATGACCGGGGATGGGAAGATAAGGTAGTAGATATAGAAGATCATTTGAAAACTTGTAGAGCTATTCTAATAAAATGGGGAAGGATTTCTTTTCAGAATGCTAGAAAGGAAATACAGCAATTGACCATGAGATTGGCGATGTAACTTCCTGCCTTAATAAACATAGTTAAGATGTTTTAAATTGGATTAGAGACCATCGGATGATTTAAAACTCATTTCAACTTCCTACCTTATAGTAGGATTTTTACAAAATCTTTCAAAATTTCTTCCCTGTCCTAGTCTCAAGTTCAAATATCAAATATAATTACCTGTGCAGTTATATCACATTTATACATATCAGAATGTGCAGCAAAATTTCCAGCAACCCCGGGTTTAATACTGAATGTTATACTAAGGGTTTCAATTCTCATTTAGGGGATTACACCACCATATACAGAATGTTATTCACATTCAAAAATAATATACAGTAGTCCCGTTCCAAAAATAGATAACCAACAGTTCAAACTAAACACCTCTACTAAGTCCTAGACGCTCCTGGTGGTTCGCTTCTCCTTAGAGCCACTTGCCCTGTCTGAAATGTTAGTCAATAGAAAGAATGAGATTCAAGAGAATCCTAGTAGTAACAAGTCACTCATATAGTGTATAAACACATAGCATATACGATCATGATAAGCAGCATCACAATGATATATGGCTCACGCCACAAACGACAACACTCATGGCTGTAAATGCTATATGTCAGCTTCTGCTGCGATCTCAATACAGTAGCTTAGGCTCTAATCACTATGCCAGCTTTTACTGTAATCTCAAAGCATCACAATGTATCACAATGCATGACAAACATACATACAATGATTTACACATAGTATAAGAGAAAGAGTCACTGCCTTGTTCTTTCCTGATGTTCTTTTGCATAATGGCCTCATGAGTACAACAAATATCAAACCCTATAATCAAATTAGGAACAACCAATTAATCTCTGTTCTAAGTTCTTAACTCCATAACACTTCAAGTTGGTTATCATTTGAACTCCTTAGGTGGCTATTAGAAACCTAAACACACTCCTAAATGGTTAGGGAAAACTATCCCGAAGATTCCTTTTTGGAAGCAAACGCACTGATTTTTGGCTGACTCACTCGAATGAAGATGGCCTCACTCGAGTGATGAAGGGCTTACACTCGGGTGAGGATAACTCGCACTCGTGAGTGTTTGACAGAGAGCAATAGCAGAGACAAAAAGTGCTCATTAAACTCAAGCACAAAGAACAATACTCAAGGGATACCCTCATTATCACTCAAGTCCCCAAAAGTGTGGCACAGAAAGTGTCTACCCGAGAGCAGCCAATAATCCTAAAGGAAGAGGTTCACTTGAGCACTGACCCCAAAACTTGAGTGATTACGCCACACTTGCAAGTGTCAGGCCACACTCTTGGAAACTAGTCTATGAGTGTTTACCCGAGAGACAACCTCAAGATGCACATACCCCGACACTCGATTGAAACCGAGTTTACTCGAGTGATAACCCATATCACTCGTGGGAAAGAAAGTGCACTCTCGCTTTCTACATGAAAAATCAAGTGACAAGAGAAAATAGCATGTTGCACTCGAGTAAGACCCTACCTCACTCGAGTGAGGCTTATCAAAAGCCAAAACGTAATGCTGATATAATTTTCCAGACTTTCCTAATTTGCTTACAATGGTTCCAGAATTTATACCAAAGTTCATTCCTACATAAAATTTCACAAAGAACCTATTGGTAACCTCAAAACAACCCAATTCCCAATCAATCAACATATTTGGTCTTGGGACACCACATTACACCGAAATCACCCAATGATCAAAACTTCCACTTCCCATTTCCAACCAATTCTAATAGCTCAAAGATACACTATGCCACCAATTCTACCATAACACCCTAACCATTTCCCCCATTTCAAATTCTCATAAAAATCAGGGCATAATTCTACAAATATCAAAACTTAACCAAGAATCACAACTTGTATATCAAAATGTCACAAATCCTCACCTCTTCAATTTGCTAAGACCAAATCCTTGATTTTCCAACTTCCAAATTTTTTCAAGCACTTAAACACCACCTTTCAAAATTCTGAAATCATAGGAATAAAGCTCTCAACCTCTTGAACAATATTAATGAAGAATACTTGAGCATTCAAAGTTATTTCCTTACCTTAAACCCAAGCTTCTTCTTTCTCTTTCTTGCTTAGTTTCAACGAAAATAGAGGAGAGGAGAGAGATGAGATGAGTTGGTGAATATGATGATCAAAAAGAGGAAAGAAGTCAGATTTTTGGGCTAAGAGGGCCATTAGGCCGACCTTGGAGAGGGAAGAGAGAGGAAATAAGTTGAAAGTTTGACTCCAATCCTTGGTCCATACAATGTCATGTCTCACAATCTCATTCCCCCTACCATGGACTCACATAGGCTAGTAAACATATATTTCCGCCTCTTGCTCATTCAATCCTAACCATTGATCTCAAGTTACCTATGAGTTTCCTCTCTGGTAACTGACCAATTGGTCGGTAACTTTCCAATTTTACTATTTTGCCCCTAATTATGGCAATTTCACACAAATCACTTCAAACTCATTCATATCATTCCAATAACATCACTATACACCTTCCCCTATATTTCAACCCATTTCGACATTAATCCACACTTAAGCATAAATATAAGTTTTAGGCATTGATTAGAACACAATTAGAACACATTCACATTAAATTCAATGATACTTACTTCACTTCTAGCATAATTAGCCTTTAATCCCAAATTGGGTCACTATAGGAGTATTGCAATGATAGTGTGATGGATGAAGGGAAAAGCAAGGAGGCTAAAATAATTTTGAAAAGAATTGAGGAGGCTTGAGATCGGGAAGAAAACTTTTGGTATCAAAGTTCAAGAGTTAGTTGCTTAAAGGATGATGGTAGAAACACAAGATTTTTCTATCACACCCCTATCTTATTTTCACATTTTTTAGAGTTCTTGCATGCAGTTCGATGGACACACTAAAATAGTATAAAAATATTGATAATCAATACTTGATATCAATACAAGAGTTCCCCGCAGGGTTTGAAAAATATATACAAACTCAGTCCAAAACTATCCAAAATAAACTAATAATAACCATCAACTAGTCCGGCCTCTTGACTTAGACACCTCAGTTGTCGGTATTCATCATTTTGCCCCTCAGCCACTAGCTTCTGCTAGGATATTTTAATTTTGAAAAAGGGTGTGATTCAAATGAATCTTAGTAGTAACAGACAGTTGATCATAGAAAATGCGATAATAAATATGAAAGTACCATATATAGCAATATTATAATAACAAATAATTCAGTTCAATCGAAAATGTTTAGAGCCAACCACTATTACAACCCCTACTCATTTTATACCTGAGTTGGGTTTGAGACCATAGACTGGACATATCGGTGTACCCGTGGCACTGTTTATCGTTGTACCCATAGGCACTATATTTTGGTATACCTAAAGCCACTGTAATTCGCTGTACCCGTAGGCACTATGTTTCATACATATTACGAAAGATGGCATACACAAAGCATATAATCATTCACATAATGTATGAAAGATAGAGCGACTACCTTAAGCCCCTTTTTGTTCACAAACCGCTCTTGAACTTTGTTCCAGCTTGGGCTAACACTTTGGTCCTAAAATTCCAAATGTCCAAGAATTGTGTCAAGACTCATTCATATACTATTCTAAACTCTTTTAAATTCATTCTGTTTGTTATCTAATGTAGTTATAATAATTTTTGTATAGTACAATTCTGCACAGTGGAATTTCATTATTTTCCAAAAACAGATAGATTTTCAATCAACTTTGGAAAATCAAAATTAATTCTAGAAAATTTCAAATTGACTGGCTCCAAAGCAAGCTATTTGAGTGTATTTTCATGACAAAAAATGCAAAGATGATCACTATTATCACATTTTTCCCAGAAATTCACCAAACTTCCCCTGTTCCAGATTTCTTTCCAGAAACAGGGCACAACTTTGAAAATCCATATCTTTATTTATAGAGATCTAATTGGTGTGGTTTCAAAGGCTATGTGACCCATAATCAGTCTAGTTTTAGGGAAAAATATACCCATTATAGTTCTAGACACATATCAATATAGTATCTTACTTATCAATCACTGCCCCCAGAATTCGTCAGTTTTCCAAGCCAAAATTTGAAAATTCATAATTAATTATAAAAAAAGCCAAATGGGTTAGTTCTAGGTTTTGTAAAAACCTCTTTAAGTCCTCTTTCAATGAAAAATATAACAGAGCATTGATTATAGCCACACATTTCTCATAAATTCGTCAAACATAGAATGCCATAGATTTAATTCCAAAATCAAGGTCAAACTTTGTAAAATCATAACTTTCAATCTACTAATCCAAATGGCTCATATTACCTATCCAATTAAAAGCCAAGATGTCTACTTTAATCCTATAAAAAATCATGCCATTTGGACTAAGTTTGACTAATCAAAAACACGTTGCAATTTCTATGCCTCAAGAATAAGAATTCAGGAAAACTTGAACACAACTTCCAAAATCATCATAAATCATCATTTAACCATATACACATGATTAAACCATGATTAAACCTCCAAAAACACCTATGGCCAAAAAATGAATAGTGACACACCCTTAAAAAAGCTAATCCAAACAGTGCAAAATGAAGCCTACACTTACCTTTACACGTTTTTGCAACTTGATCAGAAATTCGGCAGTACTCCGGTAAGTGAGATAGCACCAAACATCTCCAAATGAAAATCTGAAACCATAGAAATGAAGCTTAGGATGAGTAAAAGATTGTTAAAGAAGGGTATTTTGAGAGAAAACATCGATTCGGTAGAGTTTCAGTGGATTCAAGTCAAGAAATATTACTATTCATCTTCATCTCTCCATTTATTTAGTGTAGGACGAAAATGGGGTGTTGGAAAAGATGATGATGACTTTAAAATATCCTCTTCATCTTTGCTCAAAATATAATATTTTAGGGAATTAGCACATGCCAAAATCTTAATTATTTGAAATATTTAATGGAATGGAATGGTAAATATTCATGAACTTGGAATTAAAGAAGCTAGTAAATTTCCATTTTCATAAGAATTGGGCTAAGACAAGTTATGGAATTAATCTTTGGGTGTTCTAAAAAGCTCGATATTAAAGCGCAAAATAAAGGAATAGTGAAGCACATTATTTGACCTAATATTAAGGTTAATTTTGGCCATGGATGAAGAAAAAGGAATAGATCCAAAAATGTAATGGCAAAATTGTAAATTTGTCAACAAAGCATAAGATTAATTATTTTCCAATTAATTGAAGTTAATTTCAATTAATTAAGAAAATAATGAGTAAATAATATTTGGAATATTCTTGGTTAAGAAAATCAAGATTTGAAAAGTCAAGGTTGGACTTGTGCATAAACTAATTATAGAGATTATTGAAAATGTTGGAGCAAATATTATTTCCCTTTTCTTTTATGAATTTCTCCCAAATAAAGGAAATAGGAGGGGAAATAATTATTTGAATCCTAACTGTGCCAAGTGTCATTATCTTAATGCAAGGGATTAAATAATATTTGATAAGTATGAGCACATGCTTAATTAAGCATAAAATAATATTTCTTGTACATAAGGATTAGACTAATGGAATTGAAGATCAAACTGGTTTATAAAGGGGGCTATGCATCTTGTATAGGCCAACTAAAGGGAAGGAATTAGTTCAATTGCAATGGAAGGTTTGTAACATCCTGGATTTTAATCAAGGATTAGTAACTTCAAATGATGTAATTAATGTTAATTATGCATATTTGAAGTATCTATATGGTGTAATGTGATATCAAGATCATTAGTGATGGTTTAATGAGTATTGGTATAATCAGGGGTAAAACGGTAAATTTACCAACCGTCTGGTTAGCTACTAATGAGAAAACCCCTTAGTAATCAATATCAATGGTTGAGATTGAAAGATCTAAGGGTGGGATCTTGTGTATGTGAGAATATGTGAAATTATTGTAGAAGAAATGAGATGATGCCAAGTGGCTAAATAAGAGCCATTGGATGAGTCAACAATTTCAAACTCTTTTCTCTCTCCCTCTCAAGTCGGCCAAGTGTATGGGATGAAGGAAGAATGATCATCATCTTCACCTACTCACTTTCTCTCTCCATTTTCTCCATTTCCGGCGAACCAAGCAAGAAAGAGGAAATAAGGGCTTGAAATTAGTCAAGGTAAATGATCTTATATGCTTAGTTACTCTTCATTGATATTGTTCAAAAGGGTAAGAGTTTTACTTCCATGTGTTCAGATTTTGGATTGGTGGTGTGTGGCAAATTGAGGGAATTTGAAAGTAGAGGAATCCAAGTTCTGATTTCAGCAAGTTGAAGAGGTAGGTTTGTGATGCATTTTGATATATATGTCAAGATGTTTGCCTAATCAATGAGAATTCTGGAAATTTGACCTAATTATGATGTTAAGTGAAGGGTAGGTTTTGGTAAGAGTGGCACTGTTCATTTGGTCAGTCTTGACATTTGGGAGTGATTAGAATTTGATTTGAAGTTGAATAAGGGAAGTTGTTAGAAGGAGGTTTTGAGTGGTTTGATGATTTAGAGAGAGAATGTGTTGAATGGGTTGAATTTGAGTTGTTTTCGGTTGCCAATGGATTCCTTGTGTTGAAATAAGTGATAATGAGCTTTGACACAAGTTTAAGGACCATTGGAGTTCATTTGGTGGATTTTGGAGAAGTTTACCAGTTGTTGCGTTCTGGTTTCTGGTGTGATTTCTCGAGTGAGAGAAGAACTCACTCGAGCACAGGATGAACGTGCTCGAGTGAGCATGTTTGTGCTCGAGTGAGGGTGCGAAAATCCACTGGGGGTGAGCGTTTCAGGTGTTCACTCGAGAGTGATTGCCAAGAGTGCGCCTGGCACTCGCGGGCATTGGGGGATCACTCGCGAGCACTGGGGTTTGTGCTCGAGTGAATCTGTGGCCTGGGAGTTGGGGTGCTCTCGGGCAGACACTCGCTGCCTTGTGCTCGCGAGCACTGAGGGTCAGTGCTCGAGCACAGGCGTTTGTGCTCGAGTGAAGATGGAAGTGGATGTTGAGAGATGCTCTCGGGTTGTCACTCGCAGGCCTCACTTCCGTGGTGCTCGAGTGTGCTCGGGGTCTCTGCTCGAGCACAGCCTCTTGTGCTCGAGTGAGAGTGTAGTTGGTCGCGGGAGTTGCTCTCGGGCAAGCACTTCCTGCGTCTCACTCGCAAGTGCTCGAGTGGGAATGGGAGTTGTGCTCGAGCACGATCTTCTGTGCTCGAGTGAGGGGTGCGAGTGAGGGGTCCAAAAATCGGTGTTTAGCTTTCCAAAGAGGGATCTTTGGGGATAGTTATCCCAACCCTTTAGGCATGTGAATAGGCATTTAATGGCCATTTAAAGAGTTCAAATGAATACCAACTTAGAGTGTTATTGAAGTAAGAACTTGGAAAAGGAAATTAACCAAATGTCCCTATTTTGAATATAGGATTTGATATCTGCTATCCGCGTGAGCCCACTGTGCCAGCGACCGTCAGGAAAGGATCAGGTAGTGACTTTTCTTTCGTACCATTTATGATGCATTGTATGTGTGTATGATCAGTGATTTGTGATAAATTCGGATATTGCGACATATGTGGATATGTGGTAGCACCGTCAGTCCAATAGTCCCTGAGTAGCTAACAACGGTTCGGTTAAGGGTAGTGTGCCTTCCCGGCGGAGAAAGGGGATGAGGATGAGGTGTGATATATGTGATATGTGGGCCGAAAGGCTGATTTGTGGGCCGAGAGGCTGATTTGTGAGCCAAGAGGCTATTTGTGAGGCCGACGGGCCATTTGTGAAAGCCGGTTAGCTGTATGAGCTATAAGGCTATATGTATGCACTGCCACGCCAATAGTCCCTGAGTAGCTAACAACGGTTCGGGTTAGGGCGGTGTGCCTTCCCGGCGGAGAAAGGGGATGAGGGTGGAGTGTGATATGTGTTGCTGCTGCGGTACATTGATTGCTTACATGCTATGTGCTTGTATGTGGTATAATTGTTTAGTTACTACTGGGATTCTTTTAAATCTCATTCTTTCCTTTGAACTAACCTTTCAGACAGGGCGAGTGGCTCTAAGGAGAAGCGAGCGACCCGGAGCGGTTAGAGCTTCATAGGGACATTAGTATGGTTTTGTTGGTTAATCATTTTGGATAGGGATTACTGTATTACATTTTGAGATGCAAATAGTGTGAATATTTGGTTTTGTAATCCCCTAAACAGGATATGAAACTCTAGGTGTATATAGATGAACCCGGGGGTTGCCGGGATTTTGGTTTCCGCACTTTGATATTTACTATGTACTCTGACTTCTCTGGTGATTACGTCCGCACGTGAATGTGAGACCAAGAGTTAATTATCTTTGGAAAGGATTTTTTTAAATACCCCATCTCTTGAATGTGGGAATATAAATTGTTATTTTATCCTATTGGTCTCTATTTCACTTAAATTTCATAATCCGGATGAGCAAGCTTTTGATGTTGAAAATCAAAAACACATTTTCCCTTTCTCTAGACACAAGTTTTGGCCAAAGCTAATTAGAGGGATTAGGGCTAGAATTTCATTAATTTGATGGTTTCATAGTGTTCAAGAGCGAAAATTGTGTAGGGTTGATGTTGATCACTTTCTGAGAAAGGCTTATGAACCCATGTCGTGTGAGTTCTCAAAATAAAACTGGGTTTGAAAATATAGCGTAGTAGCTCAACCTAGATCATTCTTGTGAGGAGATTAATTTCCAAGTTTCTAAATAGTAAACTGATCAAAACCTTAAAGTTGTGAGAAATCATTTTGAGAATTTGATTTTAAAACTAATGAAGTAATCTAATCTAATTTAATATTTTTGTATTTTTTGGTTTTTAAGACAAAGAAGCAAATGGAATTGAAATTAACCATAACAACAAGATAAATTCAATTAACTAGTATAATGATGAAATAAGATTCCCTTGAGTTGAGGTTTTAGTCTTCCTTGCTTGCTAATGATATGAATTCCATAATATGAGTCAAGAGGATGGAACTAAGCTACCTCTAGCTTCATACTTGCAATAATCATTTAATTCATTCTACCGAAGCAATTAGATGAATACCACTAAATAATTCAGACTCAAGGAGATGAATAATCAACTTCCCATTCTAACTTGTAATTACCATTTCAAAAGTCCAAAGCATTTAGTTTAGTCATTTATAATCCACGCAACAAAGTTGGAATAAACAACTCAACCTATTCCTAATTTAAATCATACAAAGCTTAATTAATCAATTCCTAGCTCAACCACCAAGCTTATTCACTTGGCATAGAACAATCTAGATCATGATCACATACTTAACCAAGCCATATAATTATGAAATAGAAAGAGAGCTTAAGGAATTCCATTGAGGTTTAGAAGTTCAAACCATTACCCAACTCAAGGAAATCACCAAAGTTTAGCTACTCATGGAAGAGGAAGATAAAGCTTGATGAAAGAGTACTAAATCAGCCATGGAAATGCCGCGGCTGAAGCAAGTCTCCGTTTGATTTTGCCTTATTTGATACAACTACTTGCTTCACACCGAATGCTCCACCGAATGCCTCTTCCATCCTCAATAATTGGTTTCCCAATTCTACATGCCTCTCTTCTTCTCATTCAGTCAACTCCCTCCCCACTTATTCAGCTGCCTCTTCCCTTATATCTCTCAATTGTCGGCTCTATTCTCTCTTCTACATTAGGTCCAGCCGCCTTTCAATTCACATGGTCCCCTTCTATTCCTCTCCTTTTAGTACAATTGTCTTATCCTTTTTCTATTATTCTTCTTTTTCGGCCCACTTCTCAAATGCTCTAGCATTTTTTTAATTCCTATTCGGTCTCCTCCCTTTTCAATCTCTACTCTTTTCTTTCAATTCCAATTAATTGGTCTAGCAGCCTCCTTCTTTCTATATCTATTTGGTTTAGCCCATGTTTAATCTTTCATTCTAAAAAATTGGTCCATGGGTCCATCATCTTTTTTTCATTCATCAGTCATTCCCTCTCAATTCGGCTGCTCTCTTTTCTTCTTTATTCAATTAAAACCCACTTTACAATTTCTTCAATTGTTCATTTAATCTCCTCTTAGAGAAAAAATGTGAAAATAAATTCGGCACTTGTGATGTTCAGCTATTGTCCTTTATTAAGCTCCAAAATAACATCTTTGACCTTAAACACTTGACAAAAATTATGCCACATCATCGCCTATAAAATTATATTCTCAAAGGTAATATCTTTTTCTCACTATTAAAGAATAAAAGGAATAATAAATATTAATTAAAAATATAACAATTAACTACTATAATTCCCAAATTATCCTTTCACTAAAATCTCACATTAACACTTAATTATACCCAAAATATTCAATTAAGTCCCACAAAAGGCTAGGATTAATTAATAAAAATATATAAATATTAAGCTCTATCAATTCCTCCATACTTAAGCTTTTGTACTCCTGAGAAAAACAGTTAACTCAACACTAGGCAAATAGGGATGAAAGTTGAAAGAATAGGCAAGATCATGCTTCAAAAATCACATTTAGTCAAATAATAAGGTATCCTTCTATCCAAATTCAGTGAACATACCAAAAATTGAATTAACTAAAGTGATGCAAGGTTTAATTACAATGAGCTTAATTGGAAACCTTAACTAGGATAAGTGTTTGCACTCTTCTTTCATATAAGGTAGTTTTTCACTCACATCCAAAACTTTTATGATTATAAGCTCCTGATTTTGCCATTTGAATATATATAGCAGTATTATATTATGGAGCACTTGTTAGTCCATTACATTTGGTGCTTCCATTGAGTTTTTCTTTTTAGTTATGGTAGACATCTCAAGATTAAAGGAACTCCAAGCGGAGCAAAAGAGGATGTCAGAATATCTCAAGCTAGAGGTCATTTTCTGCTTCATGATAAACAGTTTGCCGAAATCGGCAGTGTTCTTCAATATTTTCACAAATCTGTCAATGCCATTAATTTATGCCTCGATAAACTTCAACCTACTTCTGTATCTCCATCTTCTTCTATTCCTATTGTCATACCCTTATCTTATTTTCCATATTATCATAGTGCTTGTGGGCCGTTCGGTGAGCAAGACAGGAATAGCATAAAAATACCGATATATAGCACATGATTACATTGAGGAATTCCCTTCAAGGGTAGGTAATATATACATTTCATCCAAAATATTCAAAATTAAAGACTACATATAACCACAAACTTCGTATCGAGAAATGTGTCCATCAATTCCCCGTATATACGTCCTTGCTTTTTGAGCCGCTAGCACCCGCTGAGATATTTATATTTATAAAAAAAAGGGGAGAGATTCCAGGGAATCTTAGTAGAAGCATACTATCAACATATAAAATGTAAAAATTAAATATGCAATGCACCGTATCAGGTAAAATAAAAATTCACATCAATCTATGTGTGTACACAAAGTTCAGGTTCAACCATCTAGTTAAAACCCTTACGTGTACCTCAGCCGAGTCACCGACTACGGCTAGGCAATACCAGCATACCATGGCTGGGTGACAAGCCATGTCATAGGGCTATCAAATAAAACTAGACTAACTATGCACTATAGTGATGCTAACCTAGGTTGATCTCTTTGAGGAGCCAATTATTTAGTCCCTAACTAACTAAGTATTAATTAACAAATTAAACAAAGAGTGTAATGAAATTAATTAACAATTATAAATTAGGCTAAACTATTTGTTTATAGGTTTTTCCAAGTTTAATGAGTGAAATGGAGTGATATGAAGTGTGAGTATGAGCTTCCTTGATGGGTAAATCTACTAGCTATCCTTGTTTCAATTTAATTGAGTTTAATTCCTTTGTTAAGTACTTAGGCTTGTGAGAAGAGACATTCTCCAAAAAATTCCTCTATTTAGCAAAACCTACCTAGACACCTAGCTTGAGTTTAGTTCATTAGACTCATTTTAGTTGGCACTTAACATGCATTAAACCTTGCAAGAGGCATTCTCTACTCAAATTGACAATTGCTAGCAACCTAGCCAGCCAAATAAGAGTTTCAAATACATGAGTGACAGAATTAGGCTAACATTAGGATAACAATTATTCAACCACATCATTAGAATACAAAATCCAATACAAATCTCAATATCAATGTGCAACAACTGAAAACACTACTAAGATACAATTACAAATTGCAATCCAAGAGACCTAGAAATCACAATCTATAGTCATAAAGGAGTGAAACTGAAATTAAGGTAAAAGAAACTCCCTAGAAGCATGAAGACCTCTAGCTAGCTTCACCAATCACTAAGGAATCTAACAGTTAGCTGCTCATGAGGTTGAGTCACCCCACCGAAGCAGCTCATAAACTTGGCCATCGAACAGGGACAAGGAGATGAATGGGTATGGAAGATTAGTGTGACCAGAAGAGGAACAATGATGACGATGATGATTGGCGGTGGAGGTGGAGAGTGTTGGAGCCGAAAGGAGATGGAGGTGGATGTGTGTGTGTCGGCTTACTGAAAAAGGAGAATGGAGGCCCTTAATATCTGATTTCAGAGGACAAAGGCACTGATTTTCTGATTTTAAGACCATATTGTCATTTCCAAAATTCAAGTACTAAACTGACAATCTGCTTAACCAAAATACCCTGAAATGAAATTCAAACTATTGTAATACCATGTATTTAGACAATAATGAAAATAACGACATTTTTACCTCTTTTATCAACTAAGTCATGCAATCACTTTTAATCCCAATTAGTCATAATAAATGCATTTTTGGCCAAAATAACATGATAAAATAGGGATTCATCAATTCCCCCACACTTAAACTCTTGCTCTCCTGAGCAAGTTCAATTCAAAGCACAGTGAGAATAGACATGAACAAGTATGATCAAGCTTCAAAAATCACATTTGTTAAACATTGAAGTATCCACTTATCCCAAGTCCATGAGCATGCCACATGTTAAAAAGAACCATCAAAGATTCAAAGCTTAATCCAAATGAGTTCAATTGGAAACCCTCACTAGAACAAGTGTTTGCACTTTACTCTCATGTAAGGTAATTTTTCACTCGCATCCACTTTGACAACACTACCATAAGCTTATAATATTTATAGGCTCTCCACTACTTGTAGCAAATGGGAAAAGTAGATCCAAAGGACTTTATAGGGTTGTATTGTTGGAGGTAATGGAATGATTAGAATGATATGACAAGGGAAGATGTATGGGTTAAATGATAATCAGTGAATGAAAGAAACAAAAGACCCATAATGTGCATGCATAATGGAATATCAATGAATACAATGGTATAATTGAACAAGTAAATGCAACAAAATGATATTCATACATCCCTTCTTATTCTTCTTTATTCCTCTTCCTCTTCCTCTTTTTTTTATTTCTAGTTCCTTTTTTTTCAATCTATTTCTTTTTTCTCTCTATTATTTTTTTGTATTTTTTTTTCTATTGTCTCCTTTTTTTCTTTTCAGTTTTTTTCTTTTTTCTTCTTTTCTTTTTTTTTTTTCAAAATATTGCACTTCTAACTAGTTAACAAAATAAATCACATAGATGAGGCAGTTTCTATTCTATATCATATTTTCAACAAGGTTCAATAACACTAACAACCTCTCCATCCAAGAAAAAAAACAGTTTTATGCTCAAAGATACCATAATGCCTTTTCTTATGATAGTATGCATGCATATAGGTGATCTAAAGAATGAAATGGAGGTGCAAAAACAAGAAATGATGTTAGGCTCAAATGGTTAAATAATGGATAACATGATAAGGTTGGCTATTTGGTTAACTAGCTAATGAATATGAATGCCTATGTCATTTCTACTCATGCTAGTGCAAAATGTAGCCTCAAGCAAAAAACAAGACAAGTTCTAAAGAGTAGTAGACCAAGTAGATGAATCACACACTGAAATAAATAATTAGGCCCAAAATACCTTCCAACTAGGCTTTGTTTCCTATTAAATTCATCAAAACTAAACAATGCATCATTCTTTGGACTTAAAACATATGGCAACACACTTCATTTAGACAAGTTTCAACATCAATATCTAAACTATATCCAATTGAGAAACTTGATCATAGTTAAATATCTCAAAATTTTGAAAAATTTGGCTCAAACTTAGACAAAACAGGCACTAGAAAGATTATGACTCATAGTGGAGTTCTTACAAATACAAAACAAAACATTATCCATCCCTCCCCCACACTTAGTTCTTGCATTGTCCTCAATGCAAACATAGACTAATGATATGACAATAAATCTCAAAATTGTGCAAGGACAAGCATGAGGGTAGGATGCACACAACTACTAAAAACAATAAAACAAAACACACAAGCTACCTTTTACTGCCGATTAGCCCCATCCCCCATACTTGTTCAACACAATATATCAAGTAAAATAAGGAACAAGGGAAGGAAAGAGACAACCTTACTATCATGGTGGCTTGTAGCTAGAGAGAAAAATTAGGAGGAAGCTCAGTCTTGTCCTCCTTTTCTTCTCCTTGATTTCAGCTAGGAAAACCTCTTTAGGATATGAAAGAATAGCCTCATTGAGGTCCATAATCTCTATATTAGTGTCCCAAAAGTCTTCTTTAAGAGTCTTTTAAACCTTGAGTGTAACTTGAGTTTTATTGGTGTTTTCTTCCTTTTTTGCATCTTTGAAACCTAGAAAAACATCAAACAAATCTTCTTTAAATTCCTCAAGACCATGAGTTACAATTGGAATACCATAGCTATCTACTCCATCACAATCAAGCAATGTAGCTAACCAACAATCAAACTGATTTATAATCTGATTTTTTTGTCCATGGGGGTACTGAATGTACTCTTGGTATCTGATCTTCTTGTTGTTTGAGCATTCTATCTATGAAGCTGATTGAAACTTGCTGAAACTCTCCTGTAATTTGAAATTTGGCCAAGTAATATACTTGATTCGCTTTCTCCCAGCTCCCCCTCTTCTTCCACTTCTTACGGCTGTGTTGGTAATGTGATGTGCACACTTTCCACACCACAAGCACAATAAGACAATAAATTTTTTGATGATGCCACTTCTACTTCATCCTTCTCATGTTCATGTAGTGAATGCAAGAATTTCCAGTCTAGAAGACTTGCAAACTTTATAAAATTGCAATAGCCCTGTGGCAATTTCAATTCATAGGTGGCAAAAATCATATCTAAGTTGAGCGCTTTAAACTCAAATCTAGCAGTTCCAGTAACAATTATTCAGCATATCACCTTTTGCAATCAATTATGACAAAGTTTGTGATTGAAATTCAACGAAGAATATACAAACTCAACACATTTCAGCAAAACTCACAGTTTTTGTTTCAAAATTTCAGTCAAAATTCCTTTCTTAGTAAAATTGCATAATGTAGCAAAGTTTCAGCCCAGCGCGCAAATATTCAAAATTGGAGTATGATGACTAGTACTTAATCAAACAAGACCTAATATATATGCACAAATTCAAGGAGCTGTACTAGCAAAAATCAGTCTTAATCTCAGAAGCATATCATTTTCAGTATATGTGAGAGCTAACAGCAGCAAGGCATGCAATAAGGATCCATCAAACACAAATCAGATTTTTTTTCATAGTGCAAATTCAGTAATCACCATAGCACAATTCAGAAATTACAATGAACCTCATCATTCACCAAGAAAACCCAGTATAAATAAAACCTCAAAAATTTTCTGCCACCCAAATTTAGACAATTCAACTTCAAATTCCAGCAACTAACACTTGGATGCAAGTTGATAAATTGAACAAAGTGTCAAACAATTTCCACTTCAAGAAGAGGCTAGAAACAGAGAAAACACATAGGAATGAGTTCAGACTATATTAACAGCATATCAAACAATGGAATGAGCAGCACAATTCAGATCATGCACTTAGAGCATACTAAAATGGATTTTGACGGCATATGTTCAGTGAAGTTTGTAGTTCAGAGAGAGAGAATGAGCACTCAATGGCTAACAAGGCACCAACATATTTGGAATAAGAATTTTTAATTCAAAATCTGGCACAACTAGAAGAATATTTGGCATATTTAGAAGAATTTCTTAGCTCAAATATGGATAGTTACAAATTCCAGCCACAAATCAATTTAGCCCAAGAGTCAATGAATAGTTCAGGTGTGAAAAATTAAATCTTTTCAAGAATATATGCAACATATAACATACCAGATTTGAAGTAAAATAAGTTTAATTCCAATCAGTAATAAGTTATGTGGCTCTAACTAATGCATGAAATATATCAAAGCTCAATTTCCTTACACCATAACAATGCAATCTTTAGCAATGAAAGCAACAGCAAGCAAATTGGCTATGGTTTTCAAAAAATCATAGAAAGATTGTGCAAGAACACTCAAAGAGTCAACAATTGGATGTTTACAGTATGCAAGGTCAAGTACTAAGAAAATCCAGTGGAGAACTTGATGCAAATATCAATAAGAAGAATTGCAGTGAATAAAGCTTTCCATAGATTCAATTTCGTTAAGCCAAAGGATAGCCTTAATGCTCTCTATATCAATAATTCACAAGTGCAACATAAAGCAGCAACCAGGACAGCAAAAATGTACCATGAACTCACCCTTCAAAAGTTTAACAAGTTGCTACAGCAAAATTAGTTAAAGCCCAATAATATGAATATTCAATTGATCTTTAACTAAATCTTAATAGCTTGATGATTAAGTCCCAATCAATGATAGCAAAGTGATTCAAATTCAACAATAGTGCACTCAAATTCTCAGCAAGACAAATTCACTATTGGATAAAAAATATCATGTATGAATTAACCCACATCAGATTGTAGTAAAAGATTCAAGAGAACGAACTTCCCTTAGCAAAATTTCAAAATTGCAGCAAAGTTTCAGAGATTTAAAGAAGGTAGTATGTACTTGATTCAATAAGGCCTTTTTCTTTGCACAAATAACTAGAAACCAAAACTTCAGTGGGTAAGCTGACAGTAACAACTTCCAAAATTTGCATGCAATTCAATGACTACTAGTAATGAGCGCAGTTTTGAGCTCAGTTAAATGAATGCTCTAGGTTACAACAAACTTTCATTACACAACAAAGGGACCAAGGTCATTAGAAAGTCAGCAAATGATGAAGGAGTCAGTGTAATTTTCAAGAACCTTAGATTTATATGCAGCATAACTTAATTAACCTGAGAAATGTACATTCAATCACGCATTCAACTGTACCAATATCCAAATAATGAATAATGCATGCAGGGCTTGTTGGATTGACACACAAGGATGCGTTCTCACAATTATCATGAAACTTTCAAGGTTGATACTAGTCACAGCCACAAAATGTCAACTAGCACAATAATCAAGTTTTGCAATGTAGGTCTAAAATTTCAGTAGCAAAAGAGTCCAAAATGTCAGCTTTTTAATTTCTAAATTCCTTGTCACAACATAAGTCAAGTGACAGCCAAATTCTCTTCAAACAGCTTACCCCCTCACAGCAAGAAGAAATAATCAAGGCATATTTATTCTTCGATTTTTTCTAAAAGAAAATTCTAACAAAAAAGGACAAATATTTCTATTTTTCAAGAAAGGATTTGTCTTGAAAAAAAAATCTTGGAGAGTTCAAATGGAAACTCAAACTAAAATCACACGTCCCAAGTGGATTAAATCCCTCAATACACTAGGATAAGCAACATTGATTTAAGAAATCCAAGTCAGATTTCTTTACCAATCAAAATCAGCTTATGCATACCAATTGGATAATGAACAATAGCAAGAGCTTTGATGCACTAAAGATACAAGATTCCAATATAATACACCATGACCATGTATGCCATCATACAACAATCCAAGTCACAAAAATGCACATCAACTAATGCAGTTAATTGTTAGCCTAAGTTCAGAACAACAACAAGCCACATTTCATAGGGTAATACACCACATATATCATCTAAAAAAACCCAAATGAAAAATCAATGACAGGAATCATCACTTAGAAACAGCAAAAATAAGTTCTCATCTCAAGGTTGTTTTTTTTTGTATTTTTTTACTGATAACACAAAATAAAACATATAATACTTGTTTGCTTTTCCCAGATTTTTTTTCTAAAAAACCATTGAAAACATGTATTCCTAACCTACACAAGCTACACCCCAGTCAATTTTGCAATTGACACCCAATTACCTAGGAACTGGGCTCACTGGCAATGGCGCCAAATTTGACAAGCCATGTCATAGGGTTATCAAATAAAACTAGACTAACTATGCACTATAGTGATGCTAACCTAGGTCGATCTCTTTGAGGAGCCAATTATTTAGTCCCTAGCTAACTAAGTATTAATTAACAAATTAACCAAAGAGTGTAATGAAATTAATTAACTATTCTAAACTAGGCTAAACTACTTGTTTATAGGTTTTTCCAAGTTTAATGAGTGAAATGGAGTGATATGAAGTGTGAGCATAAGCTTCCTTGATGAGTAAATCCACTAGCTATCCTTGTTCCAATTTAATTGAGTTTAATTCCTTTGTTAAGTACTTAGGCTTGTGAGAAGAGTCATTCTCCAAATAATTCCTCTAATTAGCTAAACCCACCTAGACACCTAGCTTGAGTTTAGTTCATTAGACTCATTTTAGTTGGCACTTAACATGCATTAAACCTTGCAAGAGGCATTCTCTACTCAAATTGACAATTGCTAGCAACTTAGCCGGCCAAATAAGAGTTTCAAATACATGAGTGACAGAATTAGGCTAACATTAGGATAACAATTATTCAACCACATCATTAGAATACAAAATCCAATACAAATCTCAATATCAATGTGCAACAACTGAAAACACTACTAAGATACAATTACAAATTGCAATCCAAGAGACTTAAAAATCACAATCTATAGTTATAAAGGAGTGAAACTGAAATTAAGGTAAAAGAAACTCCCTAGAAGCATGAAGATCTCTAGCTAGCTTCATTAATCACCAAGGAATCTAACAGTTAGCTACTCATGATGTTGTGAGTCACCCCACCGAAGCAGCTTATAAACTTGGCCATCGAACAAGGACAAGGAGATGAATGGGAATGGAAGATTAGTGTGACCAGAAGAGGAACAATGATGACGATGATGATTGGCGGTGGAGGTGGAGAGTGTTGGAGCCGAAAGGAGATGGAGGTGGATGTATGTGTGTCGGCTTACTGAAAAAGGAGAAAAGAAGCCCTTAAAATCTGATTTCAGAGGATAAAGGCGCTAATTTCAAGATTTTAGGACCAAATTGTCATTTCTGAAATTCAGGTACTAAATTGACAATATCTTTAGGTACTAAAATGTCATTTCTGGAATTCAGGAACTGAATTGAAAATTTCAAAATTCATCTGCTTGACCAAAATACCCTAAAATGAAATTCAAACTATTTTAATACCATGTATTTAGACAATCATGAATATAATGACATTTTTACCTCTTTTATGAACTAAGTCATGCAATCACTTTTAATCCCAATTAGTCATAATAAATGCATTTTTGGACAAAATAACATGATAAAATCACTAAATAAAGTATTGAAAAATATGATAAAATAGGGATTCATCTCTGGGCATCGAACCACAACCAGCTAATGTGCCTCTCGCACGTGTTCAAATCACAAAATACAGTAACACGCATCATACAAATAGTCACATAGTATATGAGAGATAGTAGTCCCTACTTAAACCCTTTTCTAGTCTCAAACGGTCCACTTCGTGAAATGTGCCAACTACAGGTGTCCAACTTGGTCCTAAAATATCAAAAGGACAAGAATTAGGTTATAACATATCCATGTACCATTTTGGACACTTCCATAGTTTTATTGTGGTTATATTAGCCTATGGTAAAACTTTACCAAAATGCCCTCAGGACCCCGGCCCAACTATACTTTTCCTGAAATTTCGACATGGGCTATTCTGACATATTTTTGCCCAAAAAATCGATTTCCATACTCATAATTATCAAATTTACTACCAAAAGACAAAATTTCCCTTAGCAGGCCCACTTTAGGGGTAATTTCATAATTATGCTTTTTTGGGCTTTTCCAAAAAGTTGACCAACAGTAACCCCACCTAATTTTCCCTCCTGAACTCAATAGAACAATCAAATCATTAAAAATCTAACTTTAACCCCTAGATCTCATCCAAACCAAAATATGAGTATCCTACGGGAAAAATTGAGGTTTTTCGATTCTAACTCCGCAAATGTGTTCTTTTCTACTCCTAATCACTTTATTAATTATTTAATAAGGTTACAACTACTATTTGAACCAAAATTGGGTAGCATAACCTTTAGGCAACTCAAATTCCAAATTTTCAAATCAAAGACAATCCGGCCAAATTTCACAAATTAAATTGTCCACAGCAACCATAATAGTCAATTTACAAAGGTTTAGGAGTTAACTTTCGCTTCCTTTTGGCTTTTCTTGTTGTAACCGAAAACCTTAGCCTAGCAACAAGAAAATTTGAGCTTTCCAAATCTTGAATAACATAGAAGAGTAGCTTAGGAACAATATTGCACTGGTTAGGAGCTAAATCATCAGAGGAATCAACTTACCTTGCAATTTCTTGCTCCTTCTCTCCCTAGAAATCAAACCAGCTTCTCTCTCTCATGTTGCATGAAAAATGACAGAATATGGCTAAAGAAGATAAGGCAATATGTTTTAATATATTATGCTTCTGTCATCTTTTAATTGCTTAAGTCATAATTTCCTAATTTCCAACATTTTTTACTTTTCACGTACATGTAACTTAATATTATAGGTCCAAATAACTTGTACACAACATTTCCACTTCTCTTGGCCCATGCAAAAGATGTCCTAGGGTGTCCTTAATCAGCCCAACATGGATTTTCTCATTTATCACATAATGTCAAAATTTCCATCACTTCTTTTTTCTCATTTTCGGATGTATACTAATTTTGGCAGATTTTCTGCCCAAACTTTGAAAAATCACAACTAATTTTGTAGACATCATATTGGAGTGATTCCAAAGACTATATAACCCTTATTGAGTGTAGTTTCAAGAAAAAATATATTATTTTAAAAATTTAAAGCACAAAATTCCCAGAATTTTAATCTTTACATGCTATTCCAGAAAATAATCAATTTCGCTGGGTAAACTTCAAAAATTCATAACTCATTGTATATAGGTTTAAATGATTCATACGACTAATCAAATTAAATCTTAGGATGTCTACTTTCACTCTATAAAATTTCATAATTTTTGAATATCATTTGGTAAACGAAATGCATTGCACAACAATACTGCCTCACTGTAAGCAATGAAACGGCATGCACTTGCAACTCCAACAAATTTCATTGTTGTATACAAATTTACCATACTCTTTAATTCACAATTTTATTCACTTTCATACCTCTAAGATATAAGAAATGTTAGGGAATAGATTTGTGACACCTACTAAACTGAGGCCTAGCCGTCTTCTTAATTTAGGCTTATTCCTTAGCCTCCAATGCTAAAATTTAGGTTATTACATTTCTCCCCCCGTTTAATAAATTTTGTCCTCGAATTTGAACATATACTATTTGGGTATTAATCCTATCTCACTGTGTAACTCATCCCTAGGTTGTGCATACTTATAATGCGTACACCACAATTTACTCTATATGTGTGGTTGAACTACCTATCAACTCTTGCATATTCAGCACGTTTTGTACTTATAGGTCACCCAACCCATTATTGTACTAATTGTTCATCAGGATGTTTAGTATATCATTCTAGGCCTAATTGTCTTATTGGAACACCACCTCCATATACTTAGCCTTATAGTGTAACTCATTCAGTTATCATGTGCAAACTCACAAGCCATGCAACACCATAATCATATTCAATCTATATCTTTTATCTGCAAGCTCATCGAGCATGCAATACAATAGCCATATACTTGTCACAAATCTCAGATAGTATTTAGCATTCATCATCCATTACGTACACAGTATGAATCGAACATAGGACCCACTGGTCATTTCCCATAAATCTTGGTTCCGTAAGCCTCACAACCTCTTTGGGACTCCGTCGGGATCACACAATCACCCTTTCTATGTAATAGTCCACCCCCTGTCAGTAAGTCCAATCTAGACCCAAGGGATATGGTTACGGCCTTTTCAGTAAGCCTTAACTACTAGGCCCAAGGAAGGATATCTCCACCCCCTTATGGATTTCTTTCGTCTCCCTAGACTCAAACCCACTACCTAGGGGTAAGTAGCAAATCCGTACCAAGTTTGGTACCATTAGACTAACCATTGGATACCAAAACATTTAGTCACACTGGTCTTATTGCCTCGACTAGTCACACCCCCCACTGTAAAGCCACCCCTCCAGGGCCTGGAGATGTATGGTGAGGTGGACGCAATCGAACTGTCCCTGGCACCTCCCGATAGCGGGTTTCTTTTGCCTTCCTAGGTTTCAAACACAAGCCCTGGGGCTATAAGATGCATGCAATGTGAAACCTGGTAAATTTGAATGTTCTGTCAACCTTAAAACATTACCTTGGACTTACTGGTGTAATGTAATCGCGCTAGGCATAAACCATAGTGCTAGAAACATAGGTCTTACAGCTTAGGGACACTGCCCTATGCAACCTTGCACATCAGGTCTTACCGCCTCGAGCCTCATCTCATCTCATCATTATTTTTAAACATATCATATTCTATCAGCCTAAGGACTTACTAGTGTGTTAGGTCTTATGGCATAAGCATATACAATTCATCATCTTTGCTGAATACATATCAAGACTAATAACCTCAAACAAATCATTGATGCCCCAAAGATTAAGCATAAATTTACCATGCTTCCGCTGCCCATTTTGAGTTCTATATCCTCATATAAGCTTTAATAATGTCAGGATGATTTAATAAGAGTCCCATAGGAACCTCCCATGACACCTGATAGTACCCACAATCTATATTCCTCTGTGCCCACTCTTGGCCCGTTTCAACTCAAATCATTCTAGGCCATTTCATATGAACTTCCACTGTCAGTCCAGCTCTAAGCATATTCACAAACTCTACTTTCCTTATCAGGGTACTCTACCCACATTATACAGGTAATTTGAAAGCCACCTATATATTTGATTTTCTGTCTCAACTGTGAGACCATATTTCGTGGCTACTTTTTGTTCTATCAAGAACTAATAAGAGCATATTCTATTATCAAGATCTTTCCCTATCCTAGATTAGCAATTAGCATCCTTGAGAAAACTCATACAAATTTTAATTCATTTTAATATCATGTTCTAGTACCTCAGAGCCTCCAGGTCAAATCAAATTCCAAAGAATCAGTTTAACTATTAAGTTTGATCCTTGGATCACAATTCAACTCTTAGAACCTCAACATTAGCTGAGCCAGGAATTACTTTCCTTATTTCCATATAGCATAATAACCCAACACAAATTTGAGTATATCTGTCTGCCTAAAGGCACACTGGTCCCCTAGGTCTTAGGACCTTTGGACACACAAGTCCACTATAACATCACTGACATGTAATATCATACAACCTAAGGTCTCTAACCCAACCTTTAGGTTCATCATGAAATCTAAAACATTAATATCACATATATTGGAAATCATTTTCCTCAATTATACCCAATAGGTTCCACTAAGAATCAAGATCAATAGCACCTATTCTAATCTTCATGGTATTTGGGTAATAACCTTAAAATATTACTGAAGGTTCAATACTATCTATCAGGTTCACATGGTTTGAGCTTCTATCATGCATCAGAACTATAGTGCAACCAATTCATATTTTGACCTAAGCACTATTCCAGCTTAGATCTAATTCAGGCATATTCACAACCTTCAATATCATCAGATTAGATCCTCTAGGATTAATATATGGTATGTTCACTACTTATCTTATAGCACCGTATATCGTATCTACATTCCTTTAATCCCACAGTGTTACTAAGGATCACTACTTAGCATGGAGAAACCTCAAAGCATTTACTACACCTCAAGTTTCCCATTACTTTTTCAAATGAACTTTCCTATACAATAATCAATGCAACAGAAATGATTCGGATTAAAATTGATATTACATTGTCACCATCTCCATATTTCTAAACAACTTTTGAATCATCTAACTTAAATGATCATTAGTCATGGAGAAACCTCAAGATAATAAACATTCCTCAAGTCTTCATGACCTTGCTAACTCAACTTCCCAGGGGGTCACCCAACCTAAGATTTCCCTGGGTTGAGCATGCTTAACTTTCACGCACCCGAGCCAAAACACAGATACCGGCTCTATCAGCTTCTAACCACTGTTATCCTATGACTACCCTTGTCTCTTAGAGTCATGCTAACAGTCTTCAGCTAATAAAATACTGTGTGGACTGCCCACTAGCCTTGGTCATACCCTCTTCCTCAAGTTTCACAACATCTTTGGTCCATCCTCAATTCGGTCTTACACCACTTGCTACCCTTCGAATATTGTTGATCTCTTAGGGCTAGCTCATGGATTAAGAGGATACACTCCTTTGGTACCGTCGTCTGTGCATATTTCCTATCACTGTGTAATCAAGACCACATCAGTATACTATCATGTTGCCTGAACCACCACTCTGCTAGAACCACTTGATCTCCTCCAGAACTACTTTGGGCTCTGATACCAAAATGTCATACCCTCATCTTATTTTCCATATTATCATAGTGCTTTTGCATCATTCAGTGAGTAACATAGGAATAGCATAAAAATATTGATAGATAGTACATGATTACATTGAGGAATTCCCTTCAGGGTTAGGTAATATATAAATTTCATACAAAATATTCAAAATTAAAGACTACATATAACCAAGAACGTTATCTCAGGAAATGTTTCCATCAGTTCCCTGTATCTATATCCTTACTTCTTGAGCTGCTGGCACCCACTAAGATATTTATATTTATAAAAAGGGGTGAGATTTCAGGGAATCATAGTAGAAACATACCATTAACATATAAAATGCGAGAATTGAATATGCAATACATTGTATTATGTAAAATGAAAATTCACATTAATCCGTGTGTGTACATAAAGTTCAGAGCCAACGATCCAATTGAAACCCCTATGTGTACCTCAACCGAGTTACCAACTACGGCTAAGCAATACCTGTGTACCATGAGTGGGCACTGAACCACAACTAGCTAATGTGCCTCCTACACGTGTTCAAATCATAAAAAACAGTAATGCACATTATACAAATAGTTACATAGTATATAAGAGATAATAGTCCCTACCTGAACCCTTTTCTAGTCTCTAACGGTTCACTTCGTGAAACATGCCAACTACAACCGTCAAACTTGGTCCTAAAATATCAAATAGACAAGAATTTGGTTATAACCTATCCATGTACCATTTTAGACACTTTCATAGTGTTAATTGTGGTTATATTAACCTGTGGTGAAAATTTACCTAAACGCCCTCGGGACCCCAGCCCGACCCCGCCATACCCGGGCCGGTTGTACTTTTCCTGAAATTTTGACATGGGTTATTCTTACACATTTTCACCCAATAAATCCATTTTTAGACTCATAATTATCAAATTTACTGTCAAAAGACAAAATTGCCCTTATAGCCTCACTTTAAGGGTTTTAGGGGCATTTTTGTAATTATGCTTTTTCGGGCTTTTACAAAAAAGTGACTAATTCTAACCCCACCTAATTTTCCCTCCTGAACTCAATGGAACCATCAAATCATTGAAAATCCAACTCTAGCCCCCTAGATCTCAGCCTGGCCAAAATATGGGTATCCTTCGAGAAAAATTGGGGTTTTCAATTCTAACTCCACAAACATGTTTTTTTCTGCTCCTAGTCACTTTATTAACTATTTAATAAGGTTACAACTACTATTTGAACCAAAATTGGGTAGCATAACCTTTAGACAACTCAAATTCCAAATTTTTAAATTAAAGACAATCCGGCGAAATTTCATAGATTAAATTGTCCACAGCAGCAAGAATAGTCAATATACAAAGGTTTTTTAGTTACCTTTCGCTTCCTCTTGGCTTTTCTTGTTGTAACCAATACCCTAGCCTCCCAACAAGACAATTTGAGCTTTCCGAAACTTGAATAACATAATAGAGTAGCTTAGGAACAGTATTGCACTAGTTTGAAGCCAAATCATCGGAGGAATCGACTTACCTTACAATTTTTTGCTCCTTCTTCTCTCTCTAGAAATCAAACCAGCTCTTCTCTCTTATGTTGCATGAAAAATGACAGAATATGGCTGAAGAAGATGAGGCAATATATTTTAATACGTTATGCTTATGTCATGTTTTAATTGCTTAGGTTATAATTTCCTAATTTCCAAAATTTTGAATTTTCATGTACATGTAACTTAATGTTATAGGTCCAAATAACTTGTACAGAACATTTCCTCTTCTCTTGACCCATGCAAAAGACGTCCTATGGTGTCCTCAATCAGCCCAACATGGTTTTTCTCATCTATCACATAATGTCAAAATTTCCATCACTTCTTTTTTCTCATTTTCGGATTTATACCAATTATGGCAAATTTTCTGCCCAAATTTTGAAAAATCATAACTAATTTGTATATATGTATCAAAGTGATTCCAAAGGCTATAGAACCCTTATTGAGTTTGGTTTCAAGAAAAAATATAGAATTTTTCCAGTTGGAAGCACAAAATTCCTAGAACTTTAATTTTTGCATGTTGTTCTAGAAAATAATCAATTGAGTGGGTAAACTTCAAAAATTCATAACTTTATCTATATAGCTTTAAATGATACTTTAAATTATTCATATGACTTATAAAATTAAAGCTTAGGATGTCTACTTTCACTCTGTAAAATTTCATAATTTTTGAATATCATTTGAGAAACGAAATGCATTACACAACAACACTGCCTCACTGAAAGCAATGAAACGGTATGCACTTGCGACTCCAACAAATTCCATTTTTGTATAAAAATTTCCCATACTCTTTAATTCAAAATTTTATTCCCTTTAATACCTCAAAGATATAAGAAATGTTAGGGAATAGATATGGGATACCTGCTAAACCGGGGCTTAGCAATCCTCTTAATTTAGGCTTATTTCCAAGCCTCCAATCCCAAAATTCAGGATATTACACCTATTGCTCAACCAGTCCTACCGCAGTCACCTTTTCTTAAACCCGTTAAGATTGGCTTTCCACGCCTTGATGGAACTGATGCTCTTAACTGGATTTTCAAAGCAGAGTAGTGTTTCAAGTATTATGACATTTTGGGACCCCAGCATCATGTTATTGCCTCTATTCAGTTTGATGGTGATGTTCTTCCATGGTTCCAAATGTTAGAGAGAGCTGGCATGTTCCTCACTGGTTTGCTTTGGCCAAGGCCGTCGAAGCTCAGTTAGGCCCTTCCCCCTTTTAATTGTGCTCGTTCTCAGCTTTTTAAGCTGACCCAACAAAGTATAGGTAGTACTTTGGAGAATTATAATGCCAAATTTTTGGCTCTCACCAATCGTACGGAAGATGTTCCTGAATCTTCCCTGGTTAATTGTTACTTAAGTGGTTTAAAACCTAATCTCTGACAGAATATCCTTGTCCAATGCCCTGGAACGGTCTTGAGTGCAATGTAGTTCACTTGTCTTTTTACACATATTGTTGCATCAAGTCCTTCCGTACCTAAATATGATGCGGAGGCAAACCTCAGTCATTTTCCTAGAGTAAGGTTCTTGTACCATACTCGGCTACTTCTGTAATACCCCGAATTTTGAGACTTGAGGATAGAGAATAAGCCTGAGATAAGTAGACTGCTAAGCCCCATTTTAGCAAGATCCCAAATTGTGATTAAGATATAATGACTCCAAAAGTGGATGTGGTTAGTGATGAATAAACCCTTTTAGAGATTATGGTGTGACTTGGCACCCGATATGATTCGTATGTGATATGAGCAGCACTGAAACCCTGTATTTAATTTCAATTATGGATTAACATCTAAATTTACTTAAATAGAGGGGAGGGCACATTGTGAAAGAAAATGAATGATATGGTGTGTTTGGTGGTGATTCAAGAGGAATTACTGTAATCAGGGGCAAAACGGTAAAGTTACCGACCAATTGGTCAGTTACCGAAGAGGAAACTCATTGGTAACTTCAAGATCAATGGTTAAGATTGATTTATGTAGAGATTAAGTGGGTGGAATCCCATGTATGTGTGCCTTGGTGAGCTCATAGAGGTGTGACAAGATCTTGACACTTGGCACAATGTAAGCCCTTGGATTGGTCAAAAGTGTCAACACCTCTTCCCTCTTTCCTCTCCCTTTTAGGGGGCCTTTGAACTCCAAAATCTGATCCCTTTATCTCTCATTTAGCAGCCATGGACGTCCAAGAGGAGGGAGGAAAGAGAAATCAAAAGGTGAGATTTTGGTTGGCTTCTTGCCCTCTAATGCTCAATTCATCTTCTATAAAGTTGTTCATAGTGATGAGAGCTTCATTGCTATGGTTTTAGATTTGTGAGAGAAGGTGTTTGAGAGATTGAAGAATTTGGGAAGTGGAGGAATCAAAGAATTGGCATTGGGAAGAGGAAGATGTGAGTATTTGATGACTATTGACCTAACTATTGTGGTTATTGGTTGAGTATTGTGAATTGAGAATTTTGCCCTGATTTTATGGTATTTTTTTGTGAAATGTGAATGGTGGAATTGGATGTTGTTTTGTGTTGAAAATGGTGTCATGTTGTGGTATTTAATCATTGGAATTGGTTTGAATTGGATTGGACACAATGGTTGCAAAACTGGAATTCTGTCTTTTGAAACTCTGTTCTGGACAGTCTGCTTGTGTTGCCGTTTTGAATAGGAAAATAATGTCAGAAAATTCTGAAACTTTCCAGTCTTGAATTTCACATCTCAAGCTTCAAAATGGACATATAATTTGTGCTATTTTGTTTTGTGAAATGGGATTTATGTTTGCCCAAATTTTGAGGTCGAAACTGGGTTTGATTCTGGAGCAGTAGTGGATTTTGGGGAATTCTGTATTTTTGTGGTGATTTCCAGTAATGGCTCATATTTTTTCTATGAAGAGGACTTAAATATATTTCATTTGGCTTTGGAATCACCTCATTTTGATGTTTTTGGAATTAGTTATGAATTTCCTAAGTTGCCTTGGCTGCAGCAGAAAATCTTGGCTGCAGCGCAAAAGTTTCTGTGCACGTTTTGGCCACAGCCAGAAACCTTCTGTGCGTGTTTTGGCTGCAGCCAGAGGGTTCTTGGCTGCAGCCAACCCCCATTTTCAGTACTTGGTGATTTTGAAAAGTGATTTCCAACCTAGTACTTCCCAATCCTTTAGGCTTTCATTGAGCTTATTATAGCTACCTAAAGGTTGGGCATGGTAACCAACTTTAAGTGATATGAAAGTAAGGTTTTGGAATAGAGAATAACCCTATGTCCTTGCTTTGGTTATAGGGTTGATGTTCGCCCTGGTTGTGGTTCAATGTTCATTTTGTTCGTGAGCAGCTGTGCTGGAGCTTACGTGGAAGGAGTGTAGGGAACATATCTCTTCTGCTTGTATTTGATATGTGTTAGTGTGTTGGTGCATGTCTTAGCTTTGCATGATTATGTGTAATTTGAAGCTATGTTTCAATTTATGCTATGGCCATTAGTATGTTGTTTGAAGCATTGAGCTTACAAATTGTCATTGTGTTAGCATGAGTTATGTGATGCAAGATTGCCATGCATTAAACATCTATCATACATGCATATTGATATTGTTTCCTACTATGATTCTCTTGAATCTCACCCTCGCCTACCAACATTTTAGACAGGGTAGGTGGATCGAGGATGCAGCAAGCAACCAAGGGCGGCGAAGACTCCTTCGGGTTGTCAATTTGGTAGTTGGTTATCATTATGGTTGGGATTATGTATATTTGGATATTGTACATGTTTCGAATGTATATTTGGTTAATTGGGATGAGAATTTGTGTAATCCCTTATTTAGAAAATTGTAAAGGGCGAAAATGCCCTGTAAGGCTTGAATTAATGTAAGGAACCCGGGATTGCCGGGATTATTACATTGCGTACTCTGATATATTTAAATGTGATTTATCTTCGTGTAGTAATTGTATTCGGAATGTGAATGTGAAACCAGGTTATAAATGATTTTGAAAGATATTTATAAAAACCCTGTCTGGTAGATGGGTTTGTAAACGTTATTTGATTGTTATTGGTCTCTATTTCACTTTAATCGCGTATTTCGGATATAATTACGGAAAGGGGTTACAACTTCAGCAAATTCTTCTATGGTTTCCACCAGTGACAAATCCAATCTTCCTCCCTTATTACTCACCCCACGGCACTGCCGATAAAGAAAATGTGGCTAGCATATATGCAAATCCAACAGGAAAAATGATTGTGTTATGCGAAATTCTCCCTTTCTTACTGTTGTCCGAGACGCCAACTCATGATGCTAATATACGACAATGACTAGCTTAGGTATGATGACATTGCAATTGTCCCTACGGATTCAATTCCTGAAGCCAATTTACATCATTTATCATTTCATGCATTGTGAGGAACTTTTGTTGCAACTACAATTCGATTCACTGGCACTATTTTAGGCAGTGTAATTCAAATATTATTAGATGGGGGCAGGTCAGACAACTTCATTCTTCAGACTCTAAAATCATGGCTAGATAGTTCTTGATGAGTAAGGACAACTTTGTGGATGTCACTTGGGCTCTATAGGTGGTTTAATAGAAGAAAATTGTAAGAGCTTTATTCTCTTGCTCTGCCTTTATGAATGTCACCCTTTGAGCTTTTAAATTCTGGTTACTCTCTTCCTATTAACAAGCTTAGTCCAGACCAAGGGAAAAGAGGAAGTTGATTTAGAAAATCACATACGTAGAAAACTTTTATTGAAAAATTCGGGTGTAAAATTGATAGCAAAAATTAAAACATAAAGTGCATCATATAAATGAAGGAATACACCCTTTTCTTGCAAAATGTCACTATCCATCATCACTATACCCTTTTCTCCTACTAAAGCTCATCATAATGCTTCGACAAATTCATAAACCATTTGGATTGCCTCCCTCTTACGAGTGGAGCTAAGATTTTATAAGAATTAGTTATTCTGTTTTAGTGTGGGCCTTTATCTTTTTATTTGAGTTAGGCCCAATTAGGTTAGTTACAGAAAGTGACAGATTGTATGATATATATTAGGCCTCTGTCAACACTTGTAGAACTAATCTTCATTTTGTAAGTAAGAATTATAATACATAGTTTATTCTCCCAGCCAGCTGTACGTTTTACATGGCATCAGAGCAGGAATGAAGCATCCATCAAGTGGGCCTAATCTGAACACACCATCTTGACCCACATTGGCAACCAGATTCAATGATGATTGCAGAGACTTGAAGATACTTCTCTAGATCTAGCAACACGGCAATTTTCTCAAGATTATCAGAGATAGCAATCGAATCCATGGCACAATGCAATCTTGGTAATAAACTTGCCCTTGAATCAGACAAGCCTCACCAAGCAATATCACTCAATTAGGTGTCTTCAGCTCTTTGAGTAAATCACGATTTCATATTCTTGAAAAGACCATTATGATCACAGATTCACGGAAATCTTGCAAATCGATACAACGCAAGATCTCAATCTTTGGTGTACTCACTCTTGGCAACGACCTTGATCAAGATCCATTGTGGCAATAAACGGGATCAAGATTTACCATCATCTCAATGCTCGTTTTCTTTTCAGGTCACCTGTCATCCCTTTTTCTGGTGTTCTTGGCTTTTTCGGGTATTATTGCCTTCCTGGATTCCTTGTATACATCATGAGTAGTGCACCAACCTGGAAGTGTGCTCAGTACTGGCTCATCAGCATTAGAGCAATTGTAAAGTCGTAACACGTCATCAATGACCTCTGCCTCTCGTACCCATTCAGATGGCAACTAGCAAAACTAGTGACGAAGTTCCTATAGATGGCTTGAAATTCACTCATCCATTGTATCTTCACCCATAAGATACGTAAGGCTCAACAATTAGTCCTTAAATTCTTATTGGGAGTGACAATTATACAATTTGGAGCAGAGCAATGAAAACAGCTCTTAAGGGAAAACACAAACTTGGGTTTGTAGATGGCTCTTACAGAAAGGAGACTCAAGAAGAGTGTTTACAAGATCAATGGGAAAGGTGTAATGTTGTTGTGCTCTCTTAGTTGTTGAACTCTATTTCAAGGGAGATTGCAAATAGCATCATCTTCTACTAAGAAACCCGATTGGTCTGGGAAAATTTGCAAGAAAGATATGACAAACTCACAGGCTCTCATATTTTTTCCCTTCACCAAGAAATAACCCTCCATCGCCAAGGTACATCTTCTTTATCCTCTTATTACATGAAGATGAAAGAATTATAGGAAAAGCAATCTGCTCTACTCTCACTCCCTTCTTGTAAATATAAGACTGCGAAGGTATATGCTGAGAGGACTCAACAACAAAAGCTCCTCTAATTTCTTATAGGCTTAAATGAAAATTATAGTGCAGCCCGGAGTCAAATTCTACTAAAGAGTCCTTTACCTACAATCAATTAGGCTTTTGCTATGATAGCTGAAGATGAGGCATAAAAATCACTCACCAATGAAACTAAAGAAGTCCTCAATAAAGTCGTGGTGATGGTAGCTCTTGGAAGAGGTCGTGGATGAGGTAGAGGAAGAGGAGGCACTGTACTAGATTGTTCATATTACAAAAAAATGGGCCATACTAAAGATAAATGTTGGTACATCATTGGTTTTCCCGCTGACTTCTAGGGAAACAAAACTCGAACTACTTAGGAAGCTAACCTAAGTCAATCCTCTAAGGATCTTGCACATGAAGGTAATAGGTTCACACATATAGAAAATATGGTCTCTCCAACATTCACTCAGGAAGAGTACCAACGCCTTCTTGATTTCCTACTACAGGATTCAGAGACAGCAACCACAATCCACACACTTATTGGTACAAGTTTGGCTAATTCCTCTTATTTTTTCATTGAGCACATGCATACACATTAGGTAATAGATTCAGGGGCCATAACACATTTAGTAGGAAAATTATCTCTTTTGGATAAATATACTACTTATACTGGACCAATTACCAACATTAAAATACCGAATGGGAATAGAGTACCTATAACTTACATAGGAAGTGTTAAATTTTTAGAAGATTTTAAAATTGAAAATGTGTTATATGCTCTACAATTGTAGTTTGACTTAATTTCTGTGTCTAGACTTTCCAAAGAACAGAAATGTATAGTCGTTTTCTTCCCTGACTATTATTTAATGCAGGGCCTTCATGGTGGAAAGATGAAGGCGAGTGGTAGGCTAGTGAATTGGTTGTAAGTTTTGCAATGTAATAGAGGTCATAGTATTAACATTGTGAGTTTTGTTGATGAAAATGTTCATGAGAAGAAAATTGATGATATTTGGCTGTTACACCAAAGAATAGGGCATACGCCCTTATCTGTTCTTAAACACATGCATATTGTAAACCAAAAAAGCATGCTAGTTAATGAGAAATGTGATGTTTGTATCCAGTCTAAACAAACGAAATTGCCTTTTCCTTCTAGCACTATTAAGAGTAAACATTGTTTTGAACTATTACATATGAATGTTTGGGGTCCATATAGGTACCCCACTCATCAAGGACATCATTATTTTCTCACTATAGTAGATGATTTTTCTAGGGAAACTTGCGTTTTTTTTATGAAGCATAAAGACGAGACTGTTCATCATTTTAAATCTTTTGTTGCCTATATCTCAAACCAATTTTCTGTTAGTATACAAAGATTTCGTAGTGATAATGGTGGAGAATTTATTAATCATGAACTCAAAAATTTCATCATGAATAAAGGGATCATTCATGAAACCTCTTGTCCTCACACTCCCGAACAAAACGGGGTTGTGGAGTGAAAACACCGAACCCTATTATAGATTGCTAGATGCCTTCTTTTCCAATATAGACTTTCCATTTGATTCAAGAGAATGTAAAGAAGGCAACATATCTAGTGAATCGCATTCCCTCCAAGATTCTAAATTTTAGCACCCTCTATGAAAGGGTCTATGCTAGTACTCCTGACTATACTCAATTGCGTGTATTTTAGCACATGCCATTGACTTATCCATTATAGATAAATTTCAATCCATATCTATCCCTTGTGTGTTTATAGGTTATCTTGCATATCAAAAAGGTTTTTTGTTATTAAATCTGAAAACCAAATATATCTTCGTTAGCCGCCATGTTACCTTTCAAGAGGATAAATTCCCCTTTAAGGATAGCATACCGCCTGACCAAAGGGGAGTCCTAAGAGATTTCCAGCACATGTTTTCTTCTGAATATGGTGGTATTAATGATTTTTCTGATAGTGACACAGATTTGCCTAAAGAATCAAAGCTTGGAGGTGCTAGTGGTACCTTAGAACAATCTGAAAATCTTGAAGCTCCTGATGAGAACCATATCAGTAAAGTACCACCATTTTCTTACCACACTTCATGAGCCACCAGGACTAGAAACCCACCAATATGGGCGAAAGACTACATTTGCAACCTTGTCTAAGGAAATAAGGCCAATGGACCAGATGGCAACTGTCTATATCCGATTGAAAAACACATTTCCTATTCAAATGTATCTTCTTCCTAATTCTATTTTCTTGTTAATGTGGATTCTGTGGCTGAACCAAAGTGATAATGAAGCTGTGTTAGATAATAGGTGGATAGAAGCCATAAATATGGAAATAAATGCTTTAGAAACTAATCAAACTTGGGATATAGTTCCTTTACCAAAGGGCAAACGGGTAATAGGTTGTAAATGGGTCTACAAAATTAAATACAAATCCAATGGTGAGGTAGAAAAATATAAGGCTAGGTTGGTAGCTAAAGGATATGCTCAAAGAGAGGGAATTGATTATCATGAGACTTTTTCATCGGTGATTAAAATGGTTACCATTCGCATTATTCTGAAAATGGAAGCAATAAATGGTTGGGAATTATACCATATGGATGTTCACAATGCCTTCTTGCAGGGATATTTAAATGAAGAAATCTTTATGACCATACCTCAAGGTTTTCACACCAAGGGGTCCATATGGTATGTAGATTGAAGAAGTCTTTGTATGGCCTTAAGCAAGCTTCAAGATAATGGAATGAAAAATTGTCTAAGGCCTTGCTTGAGGGTGGTTTTAAGAGAAGTAAACATGATTATTCTCTGTTTGTTAAACATTACAGTGATGGTGTAGTTTTTATACTTGTGTATGTTGATGATTTATTAATTACTGGGAGTTCAAACAGTAGGATAAATGAAGTAAAAGATTTTTTACACAAAACTTTTAAAATTAAAGACTTAGGATTGATGAAGTACTTTCTTGAAATTGAGATTGCTAGATCCAAGAAAGGAATAGTATTATGTCAAAGGAAATATATTCTGGACTTACTCTCTGATACAGGTTTAAGTGGTTGCAAACCACTTAGCTTGCCAATGACACCGAATCTGAAATTAAGGGCATATGAAGAAGGAAGGGATAAAAAGGAGGATCTTTTAAAAGACCCAGAGAGATTTAGAAGATTGGTAGGTCATTTAATTTACTTGACTGTAACCCGGCCTGATATTTTATTCCCTATGCAGACCCTTAGCCAGTTTATGCAAGCTCTTACTAAAACACATATGGCAGCATCTCTCAATGTTGTTAGATATCTAAAATAGAGTCCGGGAGTTGGCGTCCTCATTAGCTCAAGAGGAGGTCTTATGTTAGATTGCTTCTGTGACTCGGATTGGGGGGCATGCAGCACAACTCGCAGGTCTGTAACTAGGTGCTTGTTTGAAGCTAGGTGGTTCACTTATCATTTGGAAAACCAAGAAACAACATACAGTTTCAAGCTCTTATGCAGAAGCGGAATACAGAGTGCTTGGTTCAGCTGTGCTCAAGTTGTATAGGTCGTTAGGCTGCTCAAAGAACTGTATATTAATCATTCGGATCCTATAAATGTACACTGTGGCAGCCTGGCAGCAATTCATATTGCTTCAAACCTGGTGTTTCATGAGACGACCAAGCATATAGAAATAAACCTACACTTTGTTAGAGAGAAATTGGAGCAACAGCTAATTAAGTTGCAACATGTGAAATCTGCAGACCAAGAAGTAGATATTTTAACTAAAGCTGTGTCCAAAGATGTTCAAGTCAGATTGTTAGGCAAGTTAGGAGCCATAGATGTATATAGCCCCCAACTTGAGGGGGAGTATACACTATTACAAAAAGGTTGAAAGGTAGCGCACATTTTATGGCCCTTCTTTAAAAAAGTGCAACAACTGCCTTTTCTTTTTTTTCTTTTTCTATATATATATATTTTTTTAATTTTGGGTACCAACTGTGGCGCCTGGTAATATCCAGGCACCACAGCTGGTTAAGCAAGTGTGGCACCTGCCAAAACTTGCATATTAGTATAAAAAAAATTTCAATAAAGGAGGATAGTGAAATCCTTCCAGCCAATAGGAACTTTCCCCGCCCCATCCCTTATCTTCTAATTTCAATTCCCGTGTCCTCCTCATTATTCCTTCTCTTTTTGACTACTTTATTATTCAACCACTCCCTTTCCCTTTCTCATCTTCATCCGTCGCCCCCTTCCTCCATTTCCTATCTTCATACTAAAAAACACACCCACACACTCACATGTCTTTATCAGCGAATCTATGCTTTGTTTTCATTTGTTCCAACTGCCATCCATCCCCATTCATGTCCCTTTCCTTGGCTTTGTACTATCTTCCATCCACTTTTAGTCCCCACTCCATCCACTTGGTCCCAACTGCTCAAATTTCCTCCTCCTCCTCACTCAAGATTGCATCACCAACAGGCAATGTGGTCCTCCACTGCACTGTACTGATCAATTAAGCTGTAAGTTCAACGTGCTTCCTTTGTTTTTCAGGTTGGTCTGTTTTTTTTGTTATCACACACACATGTGTGTGTGTATATATATGTTGATTATATTATATTCTATGATGTGCTTTCTGTTTCCTTATGACAAGCACATATATATATATATATATATGTTAAATATATTAACTAGAACTAAGGAAAAGAACTTTAAATCTGACTCTTTTCTTGTTATCACACGCATGCACCTTTTTTTTTTGCATCAGTTATCACACCCAGCGCACCTTAACATGTGTCCTTTTCTCCTTCACTTTTCATTTCTTCTAATCTTATCTTGCATTCTAACCAGTTATCACACACAGCACACTTTTCATTTCAACGCATATATATTTTATAAAAAATATTTCAAAAAGTAGTTGGTACTTTAAGGAAAATTAGTTTAAGAAAAATCTATGGATAACTTGAAAATTATAAGAAAAAAAAGATGCTATAAATTTATTTGTTACTTATGTTCTGGAGATTGATATAGATGGAGATGCAGATGAAGATGGAGATGGAGATGGAGATGGACCCGTATACGTGAGACATGATCATGAAGAGGGAACTTGGGTCAAAAGAAACACAATTCTCAATCCAACAAGAATTCTGAAGAATAAAATTTTAAATCAAACCAGAAAAAGGAAAAGATAATGAGCGCCTTGACTTCTTTACTTGTACGTACGTTTTTATAAATTTCAAAATAATGTGCTTGCGTTGATATGGTTGACATTATACATTGATGTTTTATTTTGGTGTATTTCACTTTTAGGAGTATAGACTCACCACACGATGAAACTGATGATGTTCCTCAGCACATTGGTAGACAAAGATTTGAGGCAAACGTACGACGTGGCAGGACAATTATGGCCAGATTGATCAAATTGAGAAGTAAGGGAATCAAGTTACATCTGGAGTGGAATGACTTGATTGGGATTACAGTTCGAGACAGAGTCCTTATTACAGTTCAAAACTGGAAAATGGCAAAAAAAGATTATGAGGATGACATATGGGATGAAGTTCAGGTAACACATTAATTATATTATTGTTTGATTTGCTATGTTTCACTTAATTTCAATCTTACATATTATATATGTTTTTTTTGTTACAGAGCATTTTTATTATTGATGATGATCGGAAGAACTTCGTGCTAAGAAAATCCGGAAAACTTATGAGAAAGTTTCATTCTGATCTTGTCAAATACTACTTGAGGGATGATAATGACAATATCATTGATACACCGCCTTATCCATTGTACGAAGGAATCATCACTCAAGAAATGTGGGATGAGTTTATCAAAACACATACAACTCAGGAATTTTTGGTAATATAATTTGTTTTACTTTCTCTATTACTTGTAATGTACGTATTTGTAATTAACATTTTTACTTTGATATGAATCATTTTGATCTAAACAGGAGTTGAGTGAGAAAAATCACGCTAACGCGCTCAATATGTCATACCGGTACACACAAGGACGTGTTTCATATGTACAGTTAGAAAGAAAAATGGTACAAGCTAATTATTATTTCATTTGTAGATAAATTGTTTGAATATCATTTAACTTTAAGTATATTTGCCATGCAGATAGAAGAATTAGGTTCAGGTATTACACAGGTTCCACGACATGATTTGTGGATAGTCGGTGTCAGAAATAAGAAAGGTGAAATTCATAGTGAAGAAGCAAGAAGAGTAGCTGAATATTGTGTAAGTATTGGATTATGTGTACAATAAATAATTGGCTTTACTTAAATGAACTTGATTTATAATAACTAATATTGTTGTAATTCGTTTTGTGATAGCAACAAGTGTCACAAGAGGATCTTGCGTTGGTGAGCTATGTTGGTCGGGACGATTTGTTGAGCAGAGCACTTGGAGTACCCGAGTATAATGGTCGTGTTGGGGATACTGGTTTTGCTGTCACCCCATCAGCATACTTCGGATGTCAGAAGCGCCATAGTAGAGGTGACGTTTCCCAGCTGCGTGACTAGATGACTAATTTCAAGAGTCAAATTCAAGAACTTCAAGAACAAATGTGCCATAAGGAACAACGAGAAGAACAATTCTTAGAACAAATACGTTTGTTGCAAGAACAGAATGTGTTGTTAACAACACAAATACAACAATTTGTGCAGTGTAGCCAACACAAAATGTTCCCTTCTGTGATAGTCCAATTGTCAGAGATAGTTGCACTTTCATGCCTAAAGTCCCCTTTCCTTTGGTAATTAATTTCTTTTATACTTAACTTTATGTTACATTATAATTTAGCGAACTATGACATATTAAGTCTATTTTCTATAGGGTGAATTCCAATGTAAGTTATATGCCGAGCAAGCTTCCAAGCACGTGGTTGCAGTAGGTGCTGCGTACAACACTGATAAGGACACACTACACAATTCACCGCTGCCTGACAACACACTTCGAGTAAGGGTTGAATCTGCACAAATGTAGACGCCCTCTTACTGATCCCGTCTCGGGATGAGGAAATGATGGTGAAAGATGTTGTAGGTGGCTATGTTGCTTGGCCAATAGGTCTTATAGAGCCATATGAAAAGGTCATTCATTTTCAATTCCCTGCATTTTTCCTTCGTACTTCCATATAATACTATGATTTAATTTTTTTTATTTTCGCAGGGCAAGATGTCAAAGTGTTTGACATCACAACCCAAGTCTAAAGCTTCGGCTAGCCAACAGAGTAGAAGGAGACCGACCTCATATCGTGATCAATTAGTATCGATTACACCACAATTGATCGGTGCAGGAGGACGGGAAATACGTCTTGAAAGACATATCTACAATGTTGGTGGTCTAGTTGATTATGTTACTGCCGAGGTCGTGCACGACATATGTACTCATGATTGGGTTAGTGCTTCAGCTAGCAACTTCTGGATAAAGTACTTGACCATTATCGTTTATCACTATTATTAATATTTCTTGTTCCATTTCTTTTGCTTTTCTTGACACTGTTTGTTTTATACCAGACATTTATACAATGACTGCTTAATGGATACAAATAAGGTCCAATTCGTATTTGTCAACCCTTATCTCGTTGGCTACCATGGGGGTAAAGTAGATATACATGCGCAATCTAATGATCTAAAAGATTACTTTAGAAAGAGAGCGACACCGACTACGCTATTTTTAGTGCCATACAATGCAGGGTAAGTTATTAGTGGTACAATTTTTATTTTTATTGTTTAACTTTTATCATACCATGATTGTTGAAACTAATTTTTTAAAATATTTTAGGCGTCATTGGATATTGATAGTTATCAATCCAATGGAACCTTCAGGCCCTCGCATTTACTATGTGGATCCTCTAAAAGATGGTCTTCCACAAAACCGTTCTGATATGTTACTATTGTTCAATAGGTAAGCGTACGTGCGTATGTGTAAATATTTGCATATGTGATTGAATAATCAAAAGTCATGAGTTTCTATTTGTTTTGTTAGCGCATTGACTGCGTATCGGTCCTCTGTCTCATTAAGCTACTCTAAAGCTGCTGACCCTCACTTTAGCTATCCTTGGAAGAAGATACTGGTATTGATATATGAATTTATTAAAATTTTGTTAGTAAACAATTTTTATTCATAAACAGAGTTAAATATTGCATTATATTTTTGCAGTGCCCTTTCCAACACAATGACAATGATTGTGGGTATTACATCATGAAATTTATGAAGGATGTAATTACGCATGATTAGCCATTTATTTCTCAAAAAGTAAGTCATTTAGTTTCACTCCATATTGTGTTTTAATTAAATTTAATTAGTTCTTGATAATTACATTTTACTGATTTTAATTCGTTTTAATTTGTGGCTGATTCTATATATGTGTAGTATTATGAAGATCAACGTTGTGACACTTTGACTGACCATCAGCTTGATGAAGTGATCGAGGAATGGTGTGAATATGTTTTTAGACTCCAAATAGCGACAACAAATAGAAAGAGAGGAAAAAATGAGAAAAAACAAGAGATTTACCCTCTTGGATTTTGGTGGGTTCTCTTCTCACTTTCTCTTGTAGTCTCTAGACATATGAAGGAGTTCCAGGACAAAGATGTCCTAAAATACAATAGTCTCCATCATTTTATTTACGTATTGCTGGCGGTCTTTCGACATATAATAGATTATATTAATATTAGTATTAATTTTTAAATAATATAACTTATTATTTTTCTTATATTGATGAAACTGACGGAGGGCATGTAGATATATAAAAATATGACATGAGCTTGATGTTTGGCCCATATAACGTACGGATCAAAACGGGTATGCACGATGCAAAAATATGTGTTGTTTGAAAACGCAAAGCATCTCAAACTGGGCCCCAGTTTTGCATCCACGTGTCCATCACAGAGTACAAAAAGCAGATAACTCTAAGCCCATCGCCATATTTTCTTTTGGGAAAACTAAAGAAAGGAACCTACAGCAGATAATATTTATTGGAATGGAAGGTAAAAGTTCTAATTATTTAAAAAAGATCGATTAACAAACTAAAAATTTAAAAATACTAAATTAACCATAGTCAAACCTCCTACATTTTCTCTGCATTATATATTTAAACTAATATGAATTTCTAAATTTAATTAAATTAAACAAAATTTCTCCCATTTTTGCCACTTATGTAGATATTTAGAGGAAAAAAATAACACAAACATCTTTCAATTTTGTCAAAATTATAGTTTTATTTTTAAAATTGTCAAAAAATTTAATTGAAAAAATTATATAAATTTAGGAAAACTCATAAATTTTTATAATTCATTATAAATATAAAATAAATGTTATATATATATTTAAAAATGTTTAAAATTAACAAGGCATGTTCAACATGAGCATGCCTTCCAAACGGTGATATATGACAGTTATTAACTCTCATACATAACGGTTACGAACCTTCATATTTGCGAGCACTATAAAAGCTCTGTGCAGATATGTTACAGTTTCGAACCGTGATTTATTCTGTATCTATTATAATTGTTCTATTATAACACTTGTCATGTATTGAGATGTGGTAAGACTATGTTGTATGTAATGCTGTTATAATAAATAACGGTATGAAGTAAATAACTGTTATAAACTTTGTAACATATATAACGGCGCTTTCAAAATAACTGCTATATTAAAGTTTAGCATACATAATGGTCACTGTGTAACAACCATTATTTATTTGCTATAAATGCTAACGGGTTTAATGAAAAAACGATCATATATAATGTATAAATATATAACAATTCTTATTTAATAACTGTTAACTTTTGAGGCAATTTTTTTAAAATGGAGATTCTCCTTTCACCCTGCATGCATATAGAATAAAAGTATACACAAATTTGTATATTATAGAAGCTCACACATCTAATATAGCCATGCAATTTGGGATGGATCAACATATTCCTAGTTTTATATGGCTATGCTCAATGGAACTTCTTACTGTAAAGGGCTTAAGGGATATGCAACCTTGAGCAAGATTTGATAAACAAGGAGGGGTTAAATCTATAGTACGTCATCTGCTCCTTCTCGTTAGGAAGTATATGGCATTCTGCAGATCTAATCTCTCCTTCTCTGTCAAGTCTTGCTCGAGATTGCATACCCATTGAGCCCTTTTATGGTAGAGTGTTCTATTAAGCCTAGCCACAAAGCCAGGAATGTCATAATCCATCCCAAATTGCATGGTTATATTGGATGCGCGAGCTTTTGTTCTATAATACAGTCAAATCCAACAAGTAAAACAAAAGCAGAAACTCTATCTAATGCGCATGTATATACACACACCTTTTTTGTTATAGATGGTATGACAATAAGGTGGTCAAACCAAGCAACAATTTCAAGCATACAGCACAAGCATAGCTCCTCCTACGAGCATTCAGTAGTGAACACTAGAAGAACTAACTTGGATCGATGGTGACCTTTCGCTCTCCAGGCTAACATGATTCTAATGGAGAGGCAAGTTGCATTGTGAATCATGTTATCCCTTTGTGGGTTATACATATGGCCTATAGAGATAGTTATGAATCATGTTCTCCCCTGTAAGTTATACATGTGACATGTAGCAACTGTATACCACTTAGGGCTATTTGCCACACACTCAACATAGTGAAATCTGTGTACACTACAAAAAAACATTGAATTTTCAATGGAATCCGTTCCATCGCAAATAGATGCGTCTCAAATGAATTCGCAAACTTTTTTTTTATTTTAATTTTCAAATGCCATGTGGACATTCTCATGAGAAGCCACATGTCACATTCGTAGGAGGCCACCTTATCGCCAGCGACAGCCATATGTTAGATCCAGTGGCCGCCACGTGTCAACTCTATAGTGTGCCATGTGTCCCTTCTTGCAGTGCGCCAAGTGTCACCTCTTTGCACTACCACATCGCCACATCTTTTAATTCTTAAAAATATCTCTTCTCCCATTTGAACCCGTGACCTCGTGCTCCTAGTGCCCTCGCGCGTGAGTCTTTGCTAGGTGCATCGAAATGAACCTGCATTATATTATTACATAATGTTATATATATAATATTATCATATATATATATATATATAACATTATTAAAATTAGTAATAAATTAAATAAAATTTTGCAAAACTATTTATATATTTATGATTAATTAATTTCAAATTCAAAAAAATTTAAATCTTTAATAAATTTTCTTATAAGTAGATTTTTTTGCCAATTTTTTTAATACTGAATCATATTTTAAATTAAAATTACTTAATAACTAATAATTTAATATTATAAATATTATTTTCAATAGAAAATGAGAAATATAATATTAATAACTAATAATTTATTTTTAAAAAATTAAATAATAACTAATATAATAATAACATAATATTATTTTAGTAGAAAAATTTAAAATATAATATTATAAATAATAATATAATTGTAATAATTATGATTAAATAGAATTAATTTATAACTAATATTTTAATGTTATAAATATTATTTTTTATATAGTTATGAATATAATATTAATAAATAATAATATAATATTAATTACAAATAATATTTTTATTTTTAATTAAAATTATTTCTTAATTAATGTTACAATATTATAAATATTATTTTCAATATAAAATTTAATAAATTCTTAATTTTTGCCACAAAATCAGCGACAGAAAATTTCCATAGGTAAACAAATTTGTCACGGAATTTGTGACAGAATTCTATGTATAATTTAGCAACGGAATTTTTTTGTGGCTATACGAAAAATTTCTGTCGAAAAAAGTTTCATTGGAATTTGCCACGGAAAAAATCCGTGGCAAATTCTGTCAAAAATTGAGTGTTTTTTTATAGTGGTAAATCTTTAGCGATTTCCCATAACAGGAGAGGAACCTTTGATTAGAGATTTTTCAAAAACAACATGAGAATGATTTAGGTCAAAACCTAGCTACAAATCATAGGGTGAATAATAATGGAGCATGATTAGAATAGGTCACGAAAAGAAATGAAGCCTGGCTAGGGATGAAGAACGAAAACATGAATAATTAACGAAAATGCGTGTTAGGGCTTATGCAGCAACTCGAGCAACTGTCACTAAGAAACACAAAGAATGCTTTGTGGATAGAGTGGTTTGACTAAAAACAATAGCCGACAATGGGAAAAGACAATCACAATAGTGGGGGGTTTTGAGGTTGGTGGGTTTAGGGTTTACATTTGGCCTAAGAAGCTAAGATGAGTGTGCTAATGAATGAAATGGAGAAGTAGAGAGGTGTTTAAATAGAGGGAAAAGTTTAACTTTGTAACGGTTCAAATATAACACCTCATAATCTATTGTTCCATTGTTACATATATAACGGTTATTGTAAGAAACCGTTAGACAATTTCAAAATATGCATTATGGTTTCTGTCTAGTAACAGTTAAATGTCTGCAACATTGTTTTCAAAAAATATTAGGGGAGTATTGCTATCTATTTCCACCTGCATTCATCAACAACACATAAACAAACAACAATTAAAACATAGAAATTAACCCAGTCTGGCAACAGAAAACAACAATACACAGTAAAAACACAAAAATTAAGTGCCACTTTTTCTTTTCCTAGTCTTAGCTTTTTGTAAGTGACTTTTTTTAGCTTGAATTCTTCTTTTCTTGTCAAGAAATAATGTTCCCATCTTTGAAACCCAAATGACTTCATTATGATCATACCTGGTGTACAAAGCTTCGTCTTCATCCAAATTTAATGGTTCAAGTGACCTCCCATTTAATGGATCATTCTCAACTCCATCGCCCATCTCCTCATCAATCACTTTATTTGTCAACAAAACAATAGACTATCCTTGTTTAGAAGGATTAAGGATATAAAACACTTGTTTAGCCGAGAAGCCAAAATTAAAGGCTCTTCTTTAAACCCTTCCTTATTCAAATTCAATTGTATCAAACCTAAGTTATCAATTCTCAAGTTGTGATTATTGTCAACCCACTTGCGATTGAAAATGGGAACGCAAAAACTGATATAATCCAACTTCTAAATGCCTTCAAGTACCCCAAAGTATGACATCGTCACATAGATAGGATTTTCATCTTTAGAACTAGATACATGCATGGTATTAACAATTAGAGTTATACCACTATTGCATTTTGCTTCGATCATCTCACTTTTTGGTGTAGGAGGTGAACCCATTGATGATGTAACTTGCATAAGACTTCACTTGATTACTTGGATGTTATGCTAAGAACTTCAAGTTGCTAGAAACTGATTTAGGATCAGCTCTATACTCACCAATGACTTGATCTTTATACCATGTAGTAGAATGTTTATTATGTTGTTGAGAACATAGTTTTTCTCCTTTGTAGGGATTTTCCCTCTTAATTTTCCTCGAGCTCATTACGAATGGATACATCTTATGCTACAAGATATTAAGACTATAAGTGAATATAATTTAGTGGTTTTCAAAATAAGTTCTAAGTTGAAATTATGTGGTGAGAAAATAACCTATGAGGACTCATTAGAGAAAACTTTTCTACCTTTCATGCTTCAAATATGCTCTTGCAGTAGCAATATCAAGAGAAATGTTTTAAAAAGTACTCTAAATTAATCTCATGCCTCTTGGTAGCTGAAGAAAATAACGAGCTATTGATGAAAAACCATGAAATTTGTCCCACTTGATTTGCTATATTCCCTGAAGCGAATGTGAGTGTACATAATAATTACAATGCTTATGGTCATGGTTGTGGCCATGGTTGTGGATGTAGTTGTGGTAGGGGATGTGGTAATTATCGTTATCATGGTGGTGGAAGTAATAATTATAATTTTAATACCCACAAGAAGAAAAAATATAATGAAGGGTAAAAAAAGGACAAGAGTGGTCCTTTAAAAGTTGTTGAGAATCAATGTTAACGATATGGTATGAAGGGGCACTGGTCACATACCTGTCGTACACTAAAGCATCTAGCAAAACTTTATCAAGCCTCCATAAAAAGTAGCGTGAATAATGTGGAAGCAAATTTGATTTTTCAAGATAATGATATTAAGGCACACAATAATGATGATATCAATCAGCTAGATTGTATTAATGGCCTTGATGCTATGGTACACTTGAAGGTGGCTTCCTTTTTTGAGAATCATGATTAGATGAGTTTGGTTGGAAGAATAATAAAAATGTTTTGATTTATGTTTTTCAAATCTGGTTTATGCTTTACTTTCACTTTTCCCTTTTCCATATGTGATGAGAGCAATATTGCTCATCATGTATTTTGAATTTGTTTTAATGCATTTATTTTCTTTAGTGAAGATTATGGATATTTCAATCATTAGATGCAAGAATAAAGATATATGCCTCATAGATAGTGCTACAACACACACCATATTTAGAGATAAAAATTATTTCTCACATCAAACAATAAGTAGTGCAAGCATTAATACCATAGCGGATAATATAAAACAAATTGAAGGGTCCGGAAGAGCAATTACTCTCTGTCCCTAAATGTAAGCTTGATTTCTGAGAAGAGCTCCATCCCAAAATGTAAGATTGATTTCAATTTTGTCTCAATATTTATTTTTTTTTTCCAATTTTGTCCTTGTTTACCGTATATATTTACCCTTACTTTTTTACATATTTTTTGCTAGTGAATGAATTGCATTAATTAGCCTATTTACGAGGGATATAGAGTATGGCTATATTTATTCTCTCTTCTTTAACACACTATCTCTCATTATCTTTTCCCTATACATTCTCTCTCCCATTTTTTTCTCCTTTATTCTCTCTCTTATTTATTCTCTTTATACATAAGGGAATAATTGGAAAAAATAATATATTACTTACATATTTATTATTGTGTTTAACTACTTTTAACTACTTTCTTAATAAACAAAAAAAAAGTTAAATCAAGCTTACATTTAGGGATGGAGGGAGTATAATATTAGTCAAAGGGACAAAATTTGTTATTAATGATGCTTTATATTCCTCCAAGTCTCACAAAAATTTATTGTGTTTTAAGGACATCAGCCAAAATGGGCATCATATTGAGACTATAAATCAGAAGAATGTGGAATATTTACAAATTATAATTATTATATTCTGAATTGTACTGTACAAATATATTAGTATATGTAGCGCCCCGGAATTTGAAAAAACATGGAGCCGCCACCAAAATTTTTGAAAAGGATGATTTTGGAAACCTTTTTTAAAAATGGAAACTGGTCTACAAAAACCATTTAGGGTTCGGGAGTTGATTGTGTATGGGGAAGGTGTTAGGCACCCCACAACACCCATTTATAAGAATGGTTACCCTAAGTTAATTATTTAAAAATATTATGGCCTTTAGTTTTATTATAATTACCCAAATAAAAAAAAAGAATATTTACAAAAATAAATGAAATGAAAACTAAAGAAAAAAAAAAGAACACTTATTTACAATAAGAAAAAAAAATATTTATTTAAAAAAAAGAACATTTATTTACAACAAAAAAAATAAGAAAAAATATATTTATTTACAAAATTGGACTTGACCTAGGATGAAAACCTAGGGCCTACGTACCCTTTAGAGGGATCAAAGCCCACGTAGTTCGGGGGGTAGAAAAGCGTGTCACTTGGTTGGTGTTTTTTAGAAAAATGTTTATTTGATTTATTTTAGAAAAATATCTTTTTTTTGTTGGGATTGTGTTTTTTACTTTTTTTTTCAAAAAACGTTTTTTCTATTTTCTTGTAAAAGAGAGTTTTTCCATTTTATTTCCATTTATCAAAATGTGTCAAAATATTTTTTTCTTTTTTTTTGAAAGAGGACCTAAGAAAGGGATTAAGAAAAAAAAAAGAAAAGTAGCACAAGTTAAACAAAAAAGAAGTCAAAAGTGAGGAGATTTATGCGTACCTTTTATCCTTTGAACCCACTACAATAAGAGATAGGGTGATAGAACCACATAATAAACAAGAGGCAAGTACAATTATATTATCTATATTTATTAAGCATAACACCTAATATCATAAGAAAATAAGACAGCACATACCTCTTGCCTATGTATGAGATAATTCAGTTGGACAATAAAATGCAAATCCACAAGACCACAATGAGCTAAAACAAGTCCAACAACATCATAATACAAAGTAAAGCAATGTAATGCATAGTTTTTTGGACAAAGTCATAGTGCATGAATGATGAGGTAAGCATGAGGCATGATGAGGTAAGCATGAACCAGGGGATATTAGATGAGAGAAAAAAAACGAGATGTAAAAGTGAAATCAAAGAAAAGGATGAAAACTCAACCACAGACCTTATCTCCTTGCTCTCCCAAAATTCTTCCAAAATTTTTGTCCCCCCTACTTCAACCCTTGTACTCCTATTTATAGTCTCAAGGTAGGGTTTTCTTCATAAATGTTCCTTTTTTTTAATTTTCGTTTTTTGATTTTTTTTTTTTGTATTTTATGTTAAGAACTACCTAACTTGACCCAATCACCATCAATAGAGATTTTTATTTTTATTTATTTTTTATTTTTTTATATTTTCTATTGATAAAACTTCCTAACTTGACCTAATTACCATTAGTGGAGATTTTTTCGTTTTTAATTTTTTTTTCCATTATTCTCCCTACAAGTAACTTCCTAATTTAAACCTATCAACATAAATGAAATTTTTTTATTTTTTATTTTTCGTTTTTTTATTTATTATTTTACCTTAATGAATGACAATGCTAATCATATCAATGAGGGGATTTATTTTAATTTTCGTTTTTTTTTATTTTTTCCCTTTCAATGATGATTGCCTATTTAGACACCGATCATCATCAATAAGAGGATTTCCTTATTTTTTCTTATTTTCGTTTTTTTATCTTTTCTTTCAATGATGATTGCCAATTTGGACACCAATCATTATCATTTTTTGTATTATTTTTTAGTGGGGCCCGGACAAAATAGGGTGTTCACAGTTGCCCCTCTTTACTTGTTTCGTAGCTGAGAAAAGTGAGATTCTCGTCTATGAAGCAAGTAAAGATAAGAACACGTATTTTGTCCGGCCAGAGAATGAGGTGCCCCCTTAGAACTAAAGAGGGTTTGGACAAAATACAGTGTCCATGCCCCTCTTTCCTTGGTTCATAGGGGAGAAGAACGCAAGTGGAGATAGATGATTACCTGGAATGGAAGTAAAGCACCTAGTAGTATAGGACTTTGGTGGGGCGTAAAAGAATTGTGCCAGTAGGTACTGGGCTTTGAGAGTCCCTGCTGATACAGGGCTTTGAAAGAATAGTGCCTGCCGTTACAGGGCTTTAAAAGAATTGTGCTAGCCGTTACTGGGCTTTGAGGGTGCCTGTTGGTACAGGACTTTGAAAGAATAGTGCCTGCCGGTACAGGGCTTTAAAAGAATTATGCCAAGCTTTATTGGGCTTTAAAAGAATTGTGCCAGCCGTTACTGGGCTTTGAGGGTCCTGCCGGTACAGGGCTTTGAGAGGGTCGCAGCCGTTACTGGGCTTTGAGGGTGCCTGCCAGTACAGGGCTTTGAGAGGGTGCCAGCCGTTACTGGGCTTTGAGGGTGCCTGCCGGTACAGGGCTTTGAAAAGGGTGCTATGAACATGTGATGCCCTTTGGAGTAGTGCTTATGAAGATGATGACATTGATAATAATGATGACAGTGATGATGAAAACGATGATGATGAAGAGGATGATAATGGCCATGATAATGAAGGGAATATCATAATAGTGATGTCATGATGGAGGTGATAACACTAATAATGATGATGACAGTGATGATGGAATCCTAATGAGGATGATGAATACAATGATAATGCTAATAATGATGATGATAGTAGTGATGATGATGATGTTAATGGTGATGTTGATGATGGAGGTGATGACATGCTAATGAGAATGAGTGCAATAATTATGGTGTTAAAGAATAGTCTGGCAGGTGATATTGCTCCTTCTTCGTCTAGGTGCCTAACCAGTACCTCGTTACTTGCACAGTCTTGTCGGAGGTATGAGGATGTGTATAATGAGATTCACATAGATGCCACAGCCTAGAACCCTCAGTTTAGAGTGTGTCCCTTTGTCAACTATTTAACCCCACAACAAAAATTCTAGTTGGGACCTTCGCTAATGATCCTAAAATTACACAAGTTAAATGGGAGTAGAGGACACCATGTATATCAATGTGAGTGTTTATCCAGAAAAAAGTTGTGCTTTCATTAAAAAGAGTTACCCTTATACAAATCATGACACAAAGTTTGACATGCGATTTAATAGAAGGGAAAGATATACTAAGGATGAAGATTCATTTAAAAGAAATGATCTTCCAATATTCAAGTGGATGCATGATGATGATCATATATTGGTGTATACATGATGTTATTAGGAGGTCCTTCGCTTTTAGTTCCGTGTAGTCCCCCTGATGGTGCCTTGCTTAATTGCCAGAGATATGCACTTTTTGATGAATGATTACGGAGTCTTCCAAATAGACAAAGTAAAGAGAGTCATGGGGCTAGGTCTGATAACCTTCTTCGATATTTGTTTAACCTGCCCTTTCAGGTTTTTGACTTAACAGCTCCCAATTTTTTGCTCTAAACTTTGCCTAAGCCACCCTTTCGGGTTTTCAACTTAGCGAGTTGTTTTTTTGGCTCTAACTTTTGCCTAAGCCGCCCTTTCAGGTTTTCAACTTAGCGAGCTTTTTTTTTCTTGCTCTAACTTTTTCCTAAGCCGCCCTTTCGGGTTTTCAACTTAGCGAGCCTTTTTTCTTGCTCTAACTTTTGCCTAAGCCGTCCTTTCGGGTTTTAACTTAGCGAGCTCTTTTTTTTTTTGCCTAAGCCGCCCTTTCAGGTTTTCAACTTAGCGAGGTTTTTTTTTTCTCTAACTTTTGCCAAAGCCGCCCTTTCGGGTTTTCAACTTAGCGAGCTCTTTTTTTTATGCATAGTATTTCTTTACAGCATCTGAATTGATTGGTCTTGGTAAATCTTGGCCATTCATGTTTGTCTATACTAATGCCCCTCCAAAGAAAGCCTGCTTAACAACATATGGGCCTTCATAATTTGGAGCCCATTTACCTCTGTTATCTTCTTGATTTGGTAGGATCTTTTTGAGGACTAGGTCTCCTACTTTAAACCACCTGGGTCATAGTTTCTTATTAAAGGCCCTTGCCACTCGTAACTGATATAACTGCCCATGACATATTGCTGTGAGCCTCTTTTCTTCAATCATATTTAGTTGTTCAAATTGAGAGCGTATCCATTCACTTTCATCTATGTCTGATTTAGCCAAGATTCTCAGGGATGGTATGTCTACTTCGATTGGAGTGACAGCCTCCATGCCATAAACTAAAGAGTAAGGGGTTGCCCCAGTTAAAGTACGCATTGTGGTACGATATCCGTGTAAGGCATATGGAAGCATTTCGTTCCAGTCCTTATAGGTCATGGTCATTTTGCTGATGATCTTCTTAATGTTTTTATTGGCTGCCTCAACTGCACCATTCATCTGTGGCCTATATGGTGCATAATTATGATGGTTGATATTGAAATGATCACATAATTCTTTAACTGCTGCCCCGTTGAGGTTTGGTGCTTTATCAGTTATGATCCTCTCCGGTAACCCATATCTACAGATGATATTGGCCTTTAAGAACTTGATAAAGGCCTTCTGAGTAATACTAGCAAAGGAATTGGCTTCTACCCACTTAGTGAAATAGTCAATAGCAACGAGGATGAAATAATGACCATTTGAAGCTTTTGGGTTAATCGGCCTAATGACATCTATTCCCCACATGGAGAATGGCCATAGAGATACGAGACTATGCATTATAGTTAGAGGGGCATTAGCTTTGTTGGCATATATTTGGCACTTATGACACTTTCTAACATAATTGATACAATCCTTCTCCATAGTTATCTAGTAGTAACCAAATCTTTGAGCTTGTTTAGTTAATGAGTGGCCATTTGCATGTGTACCGCATACGCCTTCATGGATCTCTGCCATAATCTTGTGCGCCTCCCTCATGTCTACACAGCGTAGCAATGTCCCATTAAAACTTCTCTTATATAGAACGTTATTACTAATAAAAAAGCCCATGGCCAATCACTGGATGGTCTTCTTTTCATTATGTGTCGCATTTGGAGGATAAGTACCATGCTCCATATATATCTTGATACTTTGGTACCAAGGTTGCTCGTCGTGTTCTCTTCCAATATTAAAGCAAAATGCTGGCGATCCTCTAGTCTCAATCTGTATTGGCTGAACTTGGACCCCACAATCAAGTTGGATCATAACTGCTAAAGTAGCTAACGCATCAGCGAAGCGATTCTTTTCTCTAGCCATGTAATGAAAATTGATTACTTCGAAATTTTTTATTAACTCTATCAAATACTCTTGATAAGGGATCAACTTTGGGTCTTTAGTACGCCATTCGCCAGTCACCTGATAAATTATGAGAGCTGAGTCACCATAGACTTTTAGTTTTTTTTATCCCAAGATCTATGGCAGCCTGGAGACTATTAATACAAGCTTCATATTCTGTCATGTTATTGGTGCAGCCAAATCCTAACTTTATAGCAACCAGAAATTTCTTTCCGTCTGGGGATATGATTACTGCCCCTATGCCATTGCTATGCATGTTTGCTGCCCCATCAAAATACATTTCCCACCTCTTCGATTTGCTTTCCTCGATCAGATCTTCTGTAGCCAAGCTGTAGCACATATGTCTTCATCTGGAAATTTGAAATCTAGTGGCTGGCATTCATCTATAGGGTTTTCCGCTAAGTGATTTGCTATCGTACCACCCTTGACAGATTTTTGAATGACGTATCTTATATCATATTCATACAATATTACTTGCCACTTAGAGACTCTTCCAGCTACATGCGGACTTTCAAAGATGTACTTGAGTGGGTCTACTCTAGAAATTAACCAAGTGGTGTAGTAAAGCATGTATTGCCTCAACCTCCTTGTAGCCCAGACTAAACCACAACAAGTTCGCTCGATCATCTGGTAACGTGACTCACAATCATTAAACTTCTTGCTCAAGTAGTAGATCGCTTGTTCTCTTCGCTTAAATGCATCTTGTTGCCCCAGCATGGCTCCCATGGAGTTTGGTCGTATTGTCAAATACAAAATTAAAGGTCGTCTTAGTACAGGAGGAACCAAAATTGGGGGATTTAGCAAAGAATCCTTGTTTCTATCAAATGCCTGCTTGCAATCTTCATCCCACTTCCTTGTGCAGTTCTTCTTTAAAAGTTTGAATATCGGCTCACAAGTTGCCGTCAGGTTGGCAATGAATCATGCAATGCAATTCAGTCGCCCCAAAAAGCTTCGAACTTCCTTTTCTGTTTGAGGAAGGGGCATTTCCCGTATTGCTTTTACCTTGTATGGATCTACTATAATCCCTTTTTGGCTTACAGTGAAGCCCAACAATTTTCCAGATAAAGCCCCAAAGGCGCATTTGTTAGGATTTAGTCGTAGCTTGTACTTGCGTAGCCTTTCAAACGGTTTTCTTAACACCACAACATGGCTTTCTCCCTCAGAAGATTTAGCTACCATATCATCCATGTATACTTCAAGTTCTTTATGCATCATATCATGGAAGAGTGCCACCATGGCATGCTGATAAGTTGCCCCAGCATTCTTTAGCCAGAATGGCATGACGCGGTAACAATAAGTGCCCCATTGTGTAATAAATATGGTTTTCTCTTTGTCCTCTCTATCCATAGGGATTTGGTTATACCCTGAGTACCCATCCATAAACGAGTACCTATAGCTACAGGCTGTAATATCAACCAGGACATCAATATGAGGCAATGAAAAATCATCTTTTGGGCTAGCTTTGTTCGGATCTCGATAATCTACACACATTCGAATTCTGCCGTCCTTCTTTAGGACAAGAACGCCATTTGCTATCCATTGTGGGTATTTAGCTACTTCTAGGAAACCCGCTTCTAATTGTTTCATCACCTCCTCTCGAACTACAAAGGACATATCAGAAATGATCCTCCTCAATTTCTGCTTTTTAGCCTTAGTGTCTGGGAATAAGGGGATCTTGTCAGAAGCAATCCCTGAATCAAGGCCTGGCATGTCTTGATAAAACTATGCGAACACATCTATGAATTGTTTGAAGAGTTCAACCATTTGCTCTCTTTCGGGGTTATCTACTATCTTTAGTTCTCTCTTTTCTTCCTCTGTGCCCATATTTATTACTTCAATCACATCTTCATGTGGGCACATTCTATTGTCGTCGGATTCGAGGATTTTTTTGTATACTTGAATGATCTCATCATCATCATACTCGTAATCATGCATATTAATGGTAACAAGCAAATCATCATTCAGGGACTCAGGAACCTCTACATTGGACAAGAGTTCTGAGGAAATCGATTTCTTAGAGGGCGAAAAATGAACAACGAATGAATAGAAGGAAAAATAAAAAAAAGGAATGGATATAAATAAGTGAATTTTATTCGCATATCATTCTTTATTCATGGTTCATATAAGAGCTCGCCTAAAGGCGCATACAAAGCATAAAAAGACAACTTTTAGCTAGGCATGTTACTCTAAAATGATAGAATTGAAGGTGTCCTCAAACTCCCAATTTTCCAAAGCCCTTCCAGAATCATCAGCTGAAATCCATGTGCAGGTATGTTTGCTTATTATTGAAACCATTGCAACAGTCAGCTTGTTTAGCACTTCAGAGGATGTCGGGAATGTCTTCCTTATGTGGGGGATTTCAAAGTGCTAATCTTCCCTCCCTATCCAATGATTCATATTAGATTTGGCTTCATTTTTACTGCTGGCTGCCATCTAACGACTACGTGAGTGCATGTTGTATGAATGCTTAGAAGGTAACTGGTTAGGACATTTAGATAGAGCAATATTGTATCACCTACCTATATAGGAACAAAATATCATTAGTTTATTTAAACTCACAATTTCAAGTGGGCATAGCGAGTTATCCATGGTGTATTGGCATAAAGGTATTCTGGTACAAGCATCCTTTAGCTTCCTCAGGGAATCTATTATTCCACAGGGAGAACTAGAGTTGATCATTAGATAGGAGGGACCCTGAGTCCCATCCTAGCCAAGATCTTATCATTGACCATAGTGATAAGCATGCAATACACCTTTCCTATAGGAACTTGATTTAAACCTGGTTCTTTTGCCATTTAACCTTTGTGCCAAATTTTTAGTTGTTAGATAACTTGCTTGTCCTTTATTAAAGGAAATAGAAGGAGGAGTCAGAAAGTATTTCCGAATACACGCTATACAGATGATTACATGTGCTTTCTAGCGTTGATATAGGTGATAGACATTGAGAAAAAGAATTTCACCTCCTCAAGAGATCCAATACCCCATAGGGAGGATGAAGTGCCCATTAACCTACGAATGATCCAAGCTCATGAGACATGAAAGAGTGATGACTTATACTCCAAGTTTTGATATGGGTGATGGACATTAAGAAAAAGAAATTCACTTCCTCAAGAGATCTAATACCCCATAGGGAGGATGAAGTGCCCATTAACCTGTGAATAGCCCAAGCTATTACGCGGTTAAAGGTTTTGTTAAATATTTATTATGTCCAAGGCCCATATCAAATGAAGCTAAATGCCAATGGATGATGCAAGGATATCTCATGAGACATGAAAGAGTGATGACTTATACTTTCAGTTTTGATATGGGTGATGGACATTAAGAGAAAGAACTTCACCTCCTCAAGAGATCTATTACCTCATAGGGATAATGAAGTGCCCCTTAACCTGTGAATGGTCCAGGCCATCACACGGCTAAGAGTTTTAAAAAATGATGATTATGTCCAAGGCCCATATCAAATGAAGCTAAATGCCAATAGATGATGCAAGGATACCTCGTGAAACATGAAAGAGTGATGACTTATACTCCAAGTTTTGATATGGGTGATGGACATTAAGAAAAAGAACTTCACCTCCTTAAGAGATCCAATACCCTATAGGGAGGATGAAGTGCCCATTAACCTGCAAACGGCCCAAGCTATTACGCGGCTAAGGGTTTTGTTAAATGTTTATTATGTCCAAGGCCTATCACGCGGCCAAGGGTTTTAAAAATGATGATTATGTCTAAGGCCCATATTAAATGAAGCTAAATGCTAATGAATGATGCAAGGACATCTCATGAGACATAAAAGAGTGATGACTTATACTTCAAGTTTTGATATGGGTGATGGACATTAAGAAAAAGAACTTCACCTCCTCAAGAGATCTATTACCTCATAGGGAGGATAAAGTGCCCATTAACCAGCGAACGGCCCAAGCTATTACGCGGCTAAGGGTTTTGTTAAATGTTTATTATGTCTAAGGCCCATATCAAATGAAGCTAAATTCCAATGGATGATACAAGGATATCTCATAAGATATGAAAGAGTGATGACTTATACTTCAAGTTTTGATATGGGTGATGGACATTAAGAAAAAGAACTTCACCTCCTCAAGAGATCTATTACCTCATAGGGAGAATGAAGTGCCCATTAACCTACGAATGGCTCAAGCCATCACGTGGCTAAGGGTTTTAAAAAATGATGATTATGTCCAAGGCCCATATCAAATGAAGCTAAAATGCTAATGAATGATATAATGATACCTCATGAGTCCTAAAGGATTATCTCTCATTGAGATGTTTTCTAACATGATTGATGTGATGAGATCATGGTCTTTTAGGGTCATAGACCCTTAGACTAAGGTTGGCTATCTAATGTATACACCGTCCTTGTGTTGTATCTTTATGTGAAGTGATGTTAGATACATACTTAGGTGAAACGACAGTTAGTCACTTGATCTTAGGGATTTCATTGATTATGTATGGATGACAATAAAGATGATCAACAATAAATAAATATATGCCATCCAGTGTTCTATTTTAGGAATGACCCTAGGTTAGTGGTATCTATCCTAAGAAAGGTAGGTACTAATTAATTGGGTAGGTCGATAATTTCCACTAATAGGTGCAATGGTTTCAAGGTGGTTCTAATTCTCACAGATAAAGGTCTCCTAACTGCCCCCATCGTAAAGATGAAGACCCCATTTGATGAAATTGACCTTCAGGGGGTTCTGAAAACCCCGCAGGGATCAACCTCACCAAATGAGTAACAGCTAGGATGAAGTCTTCACAGTAACCTCAGGGGGTTCTTAAAACCCCACAGGGAGACCGCTAGAAACTTCCACTCAACTAAGGAACTCACAGACCCGAGTATAGGGCCCAAAATGTGTGTGAGGAGAATAGTGTATGTGTTCAGTGTGTGTGGAGAGCATACCAACCTATGGGCCTAGGTTCTACCCAACCCTTATCTACTAAGCAGATCACAAGATAGATAGGAAAAAAAATAAACAAATAGATGAATAAAGAATTTAAAAAAATAAAACAAATATTTACAAAAAGAACAAGGGTAATTAAAATAAAATTAAGGCCATATTATTTTTAAACACTCAACTTAAATAAGCTTGACTCTCAAACCATCCCCAGTAGAGTCGCCAAGCTGTAGCGCCCCGGAATTTGGAAAAACATGGAGCCGCCACCAAAATTTTTGAAAAGGATGATTTTGGAAACCTTTTTAAAAATGGAAACTGGTCTATAAAAACCATTTAGGGTTCGGTAGTCGATTGTGTATGGGGAAGGTGTTAGGCACCCCACAACACCCATTTATAAGAATGGTTACCCTAAGTTAATTATTTAAAAATATTATGGCCTTTAGTTTTATTATAATTACCCAAATAAAAAAAAGAATATTTACAAAACTAAATGAAATGAAAACTAAAGAAAAAAAAAAGAACACTTATTTACAATAAGAAAAAAAAATATTTATTTAAAAAAAAGAACATTTATTTACAACAAAAAAAATAAGAAAAAATATATTTATTTACAAAATTGGACTTGACCTAGGATGAAAACCTAGGGCCTACGTACCCTTTAGAGGGATCAAAGCCCACGTAGTTCGGGGGGTAGAAAAGCGTGTCACTTGGTTGGTGTTTTTTAGAAAAATGTTTATTTGATTTATTTGAGAAAAATATCTTTTTTTTTGTTGGGTTTGTGTTTTTTACTTTTTTTTTTCAAAAAACGTTTTTTTTATTTTCTTGTAAAAGAGAGTTTTTCCATTTTATTTCCATTTATCAAAATGTGTCAAAATATTTTTTTTCTTTTTTTTTTGAAAGAGGACCTAAGAAAGGGATTAAGGAAAAAAAAAAGAAAAGTAGCACAAGTTAAACAAAAAAGAAGTCAAAAGTGAGGAGATTTATGCGTACCTTTTATCCTTTGAACCCGCTACAATAAGAGATAGGGTGATAGAACCACATAATGAACAAGAGGCAAGTACAATTATATTATCTATATTTATTAAACATAACACCTAATATCATAAGAAAATAAGACAGCACATACCTCTTGCCTATGTATGAGATAATTCAGTTGGACAATAAAATGCAAATCCACAAGACCACAATGAGCTAAAACACGTCCAGCAACATCATAATACAAAGTAAAGCAATGTAATGCATATTTTTTTGGACAAAGTCATAGTGCATGAATGATGAGGTAAGCATGAGGCATGATGAGGTAAGCATGAACCAGGGGATATTAGATGAGAGAAAAAAAACGAGATGTAAAAGTGAAATCAAAGAAAAGGATGAAAACTCAACCACAGACCTTATCTCCTTGCTCTCCCAAAATTCTTCCAAAATTTTTGTTCCCCCTACTTCAACCCTTGCACTCCTATTTATAGTCTCAAGGTAGGGTTTTCTTCATAAATGCTCCTTTTTTTTAATTTTCGTTTTTTGATTTTTTTATTTTGTATTTTATGTTAAGAACTACCTAGCTTGACCCAATCACCATCAATGGAGATTTTTTTTTATTTGTTTGTATTTTCTATTGATAAAACTTCCTAACTTGACCTAATTACCATTAGTGGAGATTTTTTTGTTTTTAATTTTTTTTCCATTATTCTCCCCACAAGTAACTTCCTAATTTAAACCTATCAACATAAATGTGATTTTTTTATTTTTATTTTTCGTTTTTTTTATTTATTATTTTCCCTTAATGAATGACAATGCCAATCATATCAATGAGGGGATTTATTTTAATTTTCATTTTTTTTATTTTTTCCCTTTCAATAATGATTGCTTATTTAGACACCGATCATCATCAATAAGAGGATTTCCTTATTTTTTTCTTATTTTCATTTTTTTATCTTTTCTTTCAATGATGATTGCCAATTTGGACACCAATCATTATCATTTTTTGTTTTATTTTTTAGTGGGGCTCGGACAAAATAGGGTGTTCACAGTACAATTGAAACAAATACTATAGTAAATCAAAAGTTTCTTGATAAGAATGTATTTATTGTTTGGCATGACTGGTTAGGCCATCCCAAATCAACTATGATGCAAAGAATTATTGAAAATTCTCACGGACATCTGTTGAAGAGCCAGAAGAATCTTCAATTTAATGTTTTATCATGCACTACTTGTTGTCAAGGAAAATCAATTACAAGATCTTATTTGACAAGAGTTGAACTTGAATCCCCTACTTTTTTGAGAGACTATCCAAGGGGACATATATGGACCTATTCATCCACGATGTGGACCATTTAGATATTTTATGGTTTTAATAGATCCATCTACAAGATGGTCACATATGTGTTTGTTGACAACACGTAATTTAGCGTTTTCTAGATTACTTGCTCAAATAATTCGTTCAAGAGCACAATTTCTAGATAATGCAATTAAGACAATATGTCATGATAATGCAAGTGAGTTTTCATCTTAAGCTTTTAATAATTATTGCATGGCAACTAGAATAACGATAGACAAATTTGTTGCTCATGTCCACATTCAAAATGGTCTAGCAGAATCATTCATTAAATGCCTCCAATTGATAGACAAATGCTTTTGAGAACAAAGCATCCCATCTCAACTTAGGGACATGCAATTTTACATGTAGTAGCAATTATACACATCAGGCAACAAGTTATTATGAATTCTACCCATTACAATTGGCTTTTGGTCAGGTGCCAAATATTTTTCATCTTAGAATTTTTCAAAGTGCTGTGTTTGTTCCTATTGCTCTACAATAACACATAAAGATGGGACCTCAAAGGAGTTAGGAATATATGTTGGTTATGAATCTCCTTCTATAATGAAGTATTTAGAGCCATCAACTAGATATTTATTTACAGCATGTTTTGATGATTGCCATTTTGTTCAGACAATTTTTCCAACATTAGGAGGAGATAATAAGCAGCTGGATAAAGAAATTACATGGAAAACATTGTTACTATCTCATCTAGATCCTTGTACACAACAATGTAAGCTTGAAGTTCAAAAAATAATTCATTTACAAAATATTGCTAATCAATTGCCAGATGCATTTAATGACCTTAACAGATTATCAAATCTTGCATTCTTGCTGAAAATGCTCTAATTAGAATTAATGTCCTAGTAGGATGACCAGCAATTGCAAATGAAACTAAGACACGCTTAAAGCGTGATACCCCAGTTGGTTCCAACGATAAAAATCCTAGAAAGAAAAAGGAAGCAAACAACCAAGATAGTCAAGTTGAGGAGGCTGGTCTTATAAGAGAGGTCCAAGACATAACTAATCAAAAAACCCCAAAAGAAAGTATAGTTGTTGACATTGTATTTTCATATAATGTTGCAGTTGAAATAATTAATCAAAATGAGGATCTTGAACCTAGATCAGTTGAAGAATGTACACATATAAATGATTTGCCAAAATGGAAAGATACAATTCAAGCAGAGTTAAATTCACTCTCAAAACATGAAGTTTTTGGACCTATAGTCAAAATACCAAATGATGTAAGCCTCTTTGGGTATATATGGGTATTTGTGTGAAAATGAAATGAGAAAAATGAGGTTGTTAGATAAAGCACGACTGGTAGCACAAGTTTTTTGGCAAAGACCTGACATTGATTATGAAGAGACATATTCCCCTGTGGTGGATGCAATCACTTTAAGGTATTTAATTAGTCTAGCAGTGAATATAAAACTGGATATGTGTCTAATGGATGTTGTTACAACCTAATTATATGGCGCTTTAGATGCTGAAATTTATGTGAAATTCCCTGAAGGATTTAAATTGCCAGAAGGTTGTAAGAATTCTCAAGAAAATTGTGCAATACGTTTACATAAATCCTTATATGGATTTAAACAATATAGAGGAATGTGGTATAACTGTCTCAATGAATGCTTGTTAAAAAATGTTATGAAAATGATCATATTTACCCATGTGTTTTCATAAAAGGAAATGGATAAGATTTTGTGATAATCACTATATATGAGGATGATTTGAATATAATTGGAACTCTTGAAGAGCTTAAAAAATATGTTAATTGTTTAAAGAGAGAATTTGAGTTGAAGGATCTTGGAAGATCTCAGCTTACAAATTGAGCACTTAGCAAATAGAATTCTCATTTATCAATCAAATTATGTTGAATAGTATTAAAGTGATTCTATGTGGATAAAGCACATCTATGATCTACTCCAATGGTTGTAAGATAACTTGATAATAAGAAGGATCCTTTTTGCCATCAAGAGAAAAGAGAAGAAATTCTTGGTCCAAAAGTATATATCTTAGTGTTATAGTTGCACCAATGTATCTTGCCAATACAACAAGACCCGATATTGCATTTGTTGTGAATTTATTGGCAGGATTTAGTTCTTCAATAACAAGAAGACATTGGAACGAAATTAAACATATATTTTGATATCTTCGAGGAACAAATGATATAGGATTATTTTATTCTAACGAATCAGGATCACAATTGATTGGTTATGCAGATACATGTTTTTTTATCAAATCCACACAATGGTAGATCTCAAACAAAATATTTACTTACTTGTAGAGGTACAACTATATCTTGGCACTCAACAAAACAAACTTTAATAGCAACCTTATCAAATCATGCAAAAATAATTGTAGTTCATGAGGTAAGTAGAGAATGTGTTTGGCTAAGGTCATTGACTCAACATATCTAATCAGTATGTGGATCCTGTCCTAAACAAAATATTCCAGTAATGTTGTATGAAGATAATACAACATGCATAGTTTAATGAAAGGAAGTTACATCAAATAAAGGAGATAGAGTTAAACATAATTCTCCAACATTCTTTTTCACTCATGATCTTATGAAGATTGGTGACATTGATGTTCAACAAATTTGCTCATGTGACAACCTTGCAGATTTGTTTACCAAGACACTGCCAACTATAACATTTGAGAAGTTTGTCCATGGTATTGGAATGTGCATGATCAAAGACATAAAGTGATATTGTTATTGGGGGTAGTAAACATTATGTACTCTTTTTTCTTCACTAGGTTTTTCTCCCAATGTGTTTTTGTTAGTAAGGTTTTAATGAGGCACAATATTTACTTATGATCATCCAAGGGGGAGTGTTATAAACAATATGATGTGTGGATATTAATAACCCCATGCGTAGGATTCCATCTCATGTTAATTGACATTACACCCTATAGCTCCCAAATTGAAGGGTCTTTAGTGCACATTCCCTATCACCTGCAACTATACCATTATGTTGCTTAATTCCCTTCTTTATGTGCTTGTAACTCTCTTAGGTTAGTCTTCAATGTATGAAGGCCTATAAATAGAGGCCATGCACAAGGCATTTACACACCAATGAAGTATAGTGAATGAGATTGGTCATTGTCTTCTCTCCCATTCTCTTGTCTTGCTATTTCCTCTCTTCTTCTACTACTCTCCATCCTTCTTATTTTTCTCTAATTTTACAACAATTAATACGATTTATTAGAGACATTATTTTTGCAGCATGCATCATCTTTTGAGTAAATTAGGGAATAAAGTAAAGGCAGTTAGAAAATTTAAGAAATAATCGAATTATTTTCAAATATAATTACTTAATTAATACTCCTCCGGTCCTTTTGATAAGCAACTTTTTTTTGAATGAATATTTAAACTACTTTTTTCTTTTTTACCCATATTAAATACACATCTTTATATTAATTATCTCCTACTCATCATTAATTGTCTTTCATTTAATTATTTATTTCCTGTTCTCTCTCCTTTTTTTTACTCATTCTCTCCCCTATGCTCTTTTCATAAATAGGGCTATATTTGAAAAAATATGACATTTTTTAACACATTTATTGTTTTTAACTAATCTCAAGTGCCAATTCATTTTTCATAACTAGGAAAAAAGTTGCTTATCAAAAGGATTGGAGAGAGTATCATGTATTCATTTATTGTTGAATTTGAAAAGACAATTTTGAGAAAATAAGGAAATAAATTCAAGGTGTGTTTAGATTCATAATGGTAAAAGTGTCTGCTTCTTTTTTTAATTTGACTTTTGTAAACATAAGATAGGGTAAAAGTCATATAATGTAATATGATTTATTTTTGGATTAACAGTAGTATAAGTGGCTTTTTTTCTTAAACTGAAGCATGTTTGGATGATTATTTTGAAAAGCAAGTTAAGATAAAAAATGGCTGAAATGGAAATGAATTTTATTAAATAACACACACACACACATATATATTTATTATGTATGTAATGTAATAATTTTAAGGGAAAAATTAAAATTAAAATTAAAATTAAATTAAATTAAATTAAAATATTTAATTTATTATATAAAAAACTTGAAAATAATAAAATACTTACTTAAATATATTTAATGGACTATAAATTAGAAACCATACAAATGTAAAATTTTTCTAAAATGTCCCACACAATCCATCTTGCGAGAAAGGAGATAACGACATTTATGAGAAAAGGGAGTCAAGGGTAAATCCGGGTTAATAAAACATATTAATGCCCTAATGGTCATAAGCCGAAACAACAACTGCATAAGCTGTAGGATCGATAAGTACAGCGGAAGAATTTTAAAAAAATTTTCACCGATCCTAATCGAGGATCTATCAACGGCGTTTAAACCAAGTTGGAAGGATTCATACCTTTTTGATGATTCAGAGTTTTCACGATCTCTAGGAGCCAACATGTCAGGTCCGCTCCCTCTACCGGTATCCACACGAATGCTCTTCAACCGAGACTGCGTGCTAGCGCTTCTAATGTTTCCAAGGGTTTAACTTGCGGCTCTCAATTCTGATGTACCATGAGGGTTATTTTCAAATTTCAAAATTAATCATCATTAATTTCGAAATTAATTAATAATTAATTATCTTGATGAGCTAATTAAATAAATTCAGTTTAAATTAAATCTGTCCAATAGTTTTAATTTAACCTATTTATTTAATCTAAATAAAGAGCCATTAGATTTAATTTATCTTCATAAATTAAATCTGAGATACTATATCTCTATCATATTAATTATTAAATTTAATATATCTTAATAAATTAAATTTAAAACCAACACAATATAATAATATCATATAATATATATACATACATATATATATACATATAATATATTTCAAAAATATATATATATCTATATAATATTATTAAATATAATAATATAATATAATATATATATATATAAGATATATATTTTGAATATATATATATATATCTATATAATATTATTAATGAATTTTATATTATATATATATAAATATAAAATTCATCCACCCTAAATCAAATATTATTTCGTGTTGGGCCATTCTTGTGTGCGACCCTGTAGGCCCATATGAAGTTGGTAGTGGGCCAATAACTACACTAACTCAAAAGTCGCAAGCGGCCTCTAGCAAGACATTACGACTACCCAATTCATATGAGGATCGTTATCACGATGCAACCTGTCATACAACCATGTCACGTCCCTTTTGTCACACGATATATCGATCAAGGATAAGGCATGGAAAATGTCATCCTCTTGTTCCTGACCATTACTTTCTCGATTCCTGAGTAGCCTGATAACAGAGACAGAAACTCCTTTCATCATAGTATGGCCATACATTTCTCAGACTCACTCATCGAGGGGCCCAGTAATATCTCTCTACTAATGTGAGGGACAAATTCCATCTTAATCATTCATATTCCTCTACATGAAAAACCACCAAGCCCGATCGTAGCCTTTATCATCACCCGGTCAAAAGTGACTTTTGACTAGTTCAAAGCTTAGCAACTCTCATGTAGGAATCCATGATGACCTCAGGTCTAAGGGCATTGTGACGTGGTTATACATGAGAAAAGCTTATGACTTGATCCATGTAGCTTTCTCATAGTGGGTCGGTCCAGCACCTTGTACTCTTACAAGTGCCTAAGACTTTGATTCGTATCTCCATATCTTATCAAAGTCATACTGGTCTTGTTTCATCTCTGCTCCCGCATAGATGACCGACCAGGGACATTTTAGGACAATCTTTATGAATTATCCAAGGATACAATTATCACAGTTAACATGCAAATAATATGATAACAAAATGGAGAAATTTCATTAAAATAATAATGTTTAAAATACAATGATTGGCCCTTAGGGCACAATTTCCAACATCCTCCCACTTGCCCTAGGTGCAATCATTAACTTGCCTAATTCCCATTGCTCTAACATGACGCTCATGCTTTGCCTGTGCAAGTGGCTTAGTAAGAGGATCCGCAACATTATCTTCTCCTGCTACTTTGCATATCTTTATATCACCTCTATCATTGATTTCTCTAATAAGATGAAATTGCTTGAGTATGTGTTTGGTCCTTTGATGTGACCTAGGCTCCTTGGCCTGTGCAATAGCACCGCTATTGTCACAGAACAAATCTATTGGATTTGAGATGGTAGGCACCACCCCTAGTTCAGTAATGAACTTTCTGATCCAAAGGGCTTCTTTAGCTTCATCTGATGCTGCTATATACTCAGCTTCTGTTGCAGAATCTGCTATAGTGCTTTGCTTGGAGCTCTTCCAGCTTACTGCTTCACCATTCAGGAGGAATACATATCCAGATTGCGATTTAAGGTCGTCTTGGTCAGTTTGGAAACTTGCATCTGTGTAACCGGTTACACAGAGCTCATCATCCAATCCACCATAGACCGAAAATAAGTCCTTAGTCCTTCTTAAGTACTTTAGGATATTCTTAACGGCAGTCTAATGACCCTCACCAGGATCTTGTTGGTATCTGCTGGTCATACTTAAGGCAAACGAGACATCCGGTTGAGTACATAACATGGCATACATGATGGATCCAATGGCTGAGGCATATGGAACCTTACTCATGTGATCTCGCTGATCAGGTGTACTAGGACACAGATCCTTGCTAAGATGGATGCCATGAGACATAGGCATGTAACCCCTTTTTGAATCATGCATATTGAACCTATGCAGTATCTTATCTATGTATGTGCTCTGACTTAGGCCTATTAGTTTTTTGGATCTATCCCTATAGATCCTAATCCCTAGGATATAGGTGGCTTCACCTAAGTCTTTCATTGAAAAGGACTTTCCTAACCAAGACTTGACACTCTGCAAGGTAGGAATATCATTCCCAATGAGTAGGATGTCATCTACATAAAGCACTAGAAATACAACTATGCTCCCACTAACCTTCTTGTAAACACAAGGTTCATCGATGTTTTGAATGAATCCAAACTCTTTGACTACTTCATCAAAATGATGATTCCAGCTCCGAGATGCTTGCTTCAATCCATAAATGGATCTTTGAAGGTTGCAAATTTTACCAGAGTCCTCTGGACGCACAAAACCTTCAGGTTGTGTCATGTACACATCCTCAAGCAGCTTTCTATTAAAGAAGGTTGTTTTGACATCCATCTGCCATATTTCATAGTCATAATATGCTGCAATGGCAAGAAGGATTCTAATTGATTTGGCCATTGCAACTGGGGAAAAGGTTTCATCATAGTCTACACCATGAGTTTGAGTGAATCCTTTTGCAACCAGTCGTGCCTTGAAGACATTTACATTGCCATCCATGTCAGTTTTCTCCTTGAAAACCCATTTGCACCCAATGGTTTTTACACCTTCAGGTGGATCAACTAAGGTCCATACCTGATTGTCGTACATGGATTGCATTTCAGACTTCAATGCATTTAGCCATTTCTCAGAGTTTAGTCCCACTGTGGCTTCTCGATAGGTGGTGGGCTCATTTTGCTCAATGAGCAACACATCACAGCCTTCAGTAATCAGAAATCCATATCTCTGAGGCTGATGTCGTGTCCTATAAGATCTTCGTGGGCCTTGTGTTACTTGAGGAGGCTCAACAACTTGTTGTGAGTCTTCTCTAATTTCCATCTGTAGTTTTGTACCATCTTGTGGATCTCAAATTTCTTCGAGATGTACGTCGCTCCCACTGGTTGTTTTAGAGACAAACTCTCTTTCTAGAAACTTGCCATTTCGAATAACAAACACTTTGTTATCGGTGGGATTGTAGACATAGTATCCTTTCGTTTCTTTAGGATACCCTACGAAAAGGCACTTTATGGATCTGGGCACTAATTTATCAGAGGCTTGTTGCTTAACATATACCTCACATCCCCAGATATTAAGAAAAGATAAACTTGGTTTCTTTCCAGTCCATATCTCATATGGTGTCTTTTCAATTGCCTTAGATGGAACACGATTTAGTGTGAACGCAGCTGTCTCTAGGGCATGTCCCCTAAAGGATGGTGGAAGATCTGTTTGACTCATCATAGATCGAACCATATCTAATTGTGTTCGATTCCCCCGTTTAGAAATGCCATTCCATTGTGGTGTTCCTGGAGGAGTCAATTGTGAGATTATCCCACAACTCCTAAGATGGTCAGTGAATTCTTGGCTCAAATATTCACCACCTCGATCAGATCTAAGTGCTTTAATTGTTTTACCAAGTTGGTTTTGTACTTCATTTTGGAATATTTTGAACATTTCAAAAGATTCAGATTTATGTTTCATTAGATAGATATAGCCATATCTACTAAAGTCATCTATAAATGTAATGAAGTAGACATAACCTCCTCTGGCAGCTATATTTAATGGTCCACATACATCTGTATGTATGAGGCCCAATAATTCAGTAGCCCTCTCACTGTGCCCAGTGAAAGGTGCCTTAGTCATCTTTCCTAATAAGCAAGATTTGCACGTATCATATGATTCAAAATCAAATGAGTTTAGAAATCCATCTTGATGGAGTTTAGAAATGCGTTTCTCATTTATGTGGCCTAGACGACAAAGCCATAGGTAGGTCAGATTCAAATCGTTTGATTTTATCCTCTTAGTAGTTACGTCATAGATATTCCCATTATTAGGATGTTCCAAATTTAATATATAATGACCAACATGCAAATCACCATCAGCATAGAAAATGTCATTACAATAAATAGAACATTTACCATTCCTAGTAATGGAAGTATAACCTTCCTTATCCAAATAAGAAAGAGAAACAATGTTACTACTCAAAGCAGGAACATAATAGCAATTGTTCAAAACTAACAAAAGCCCACTGGGCAGAACTAATTCATAAGTGCCTACAGCTAAAGCAGCAACTCTTGCTCTGTTTCCAACTCGTAGGTCCACCTCGCCCTTCTTCAGCTTTCTACTGTCCTTTAGACCCTACACATTTGTACAAATGTGAGAACCACATGCAGTATCTAATACCCATGTAGAGGAAGTAGAAAAATGAATGTCTATAACATAAATACCTGAAGCGATAGCCCCGCTATCCTTCTTGTCCTTTTTCAGATCTTCCAGGTAGAGTTTGCAATTCCTCTTCCAATGACCGGGTTCATTGCAGAAGTAGCAGACTCCTTCCTTTGGAGGCTTTGCCTTCCTGGGTGCAGGCTTGGTTTCGGGCTTGTTTGACTCTTTGGTCTTACCACCTGAGCCATTACCCTTCTATTTGCCCTTCCCTTTCTTTTTCATACCCTTTCCTTTCTGAACCATTAAAACTGTGCTAGGCTTTTTCTTAATGCTTTGCTCAGCAGTTTTGAGCATCCCATGCAGATCAGAAATTGATTTCTCCATGTTGTTCATGTTGTAGTTCATAACAAACTGGTCATAACTCTCCGGGAGTGAGTTGAGGATCAAGTCCGTACCTAACTCCTGGCTCATGGGAAATCCAAGCCTCTCAAGGTGATCAATATAGCCTTTCATCTTTAACACATGAGTACTAACTGATGCACCTTCAGCCATTTTACAGGAATGTAAGGCCTTTATGGTCTCATACCTTTCTTGCCTTGCCTGTTGCTGAAACATTTCCTTGAGATGTACTATCATCTCATGAGCCTCCATGAGTTCCAGATCTTTTTGGAGCTCTGGAACCATAGTGGCAAGCATCAGGCAACCTATATCCACAGAGTCATCCTTATGCTTTGTGTAAGCATCTCTCTGAGCTCTTGGAGCATTAGCTGCAGGCTCCTCAGGAATGGGTTGATCTAGGACATAAGCCTTTCTTTCCTGCTTGAGAACAATTCTCAAGTTCCTGAACCAGTCAAGAAAGTTTGTCACATTGAGTTTGTCCTTCTCAAGGACCGATCGCAATGATAGTATAGCAGTATTACTAGTCGACATGATTCTTTTTGATTAAAATATGCAAAGTTAGTTAGTAATCTCCCACTAAATTAACAACCCTCAATATAATAATTAGTGGGCTAAGATCCATATTTGGCTTAAACTTAAGTCCGCTTTACCAAGACGCTTAAATTCAAGTTGTTTAGGTTGGTAACCTATTTACCAATTACATCACATGTAACTCTTAGATCTTTATGGGATTTAATCATCATATGATCTGGCATGTTTAACCCCATCTAATGCCTTGAGATTCAAAACCGTTTTGTTAATCTCAATTAAGTCAAAACAATAATGAATATTATAAGCATCACAATTACTCAAGCTTGTCTCATCAAGATAACTCAAGTGCATCCACTTTGGTGGTTTCCACAATTAAGCGATCTAGGTTTTGACAAGTATTCATTAATTGACGGCATTATGACTTAAGATTTAATTTAGAGGGCTTAATTAATTAGTTTTGTTTATATGGATGCAATCGTGGTCATATCTCATACAGATAAATACATATAAACGTAAAAGTAATCATGCAATGATCTTATCAAAAGCATAATTTAAACGTGACACAACATGGCTTACCTAATCTAAAATCCTCCCAAGCCAATGAGAGGACTTCTCTAAAAAAAAAGAAATACATTGAGAGAAACCTCGTTTAAACATTCGAGGGGAGTGAGATGAGAAGAGAATGTACATTGAGAGTATTTAGAGAAAGGCACGGCACGCAGGCCGTATTTAAATATTACAACCTTTGTAAAATTCTAAAGCCATGTTGTTCACCATACCCAAACAAGGATAAATAATAAAACACAACAAGAATTCATACAATATGAAAAGTATTAAATGTCATGATCAGATTATATTGTGCTACGCAGAGGTGGTCACGGCGGTCCAGAATAGATATTTCAAATTTTTAAATTTTTAAATTTCGGACCCAATTTTTCAAAACAAAAAACAACAATGGCCCAGAACGCTTCTGATCCAATTTGTCTTCCCCATAGTTCGGATCCCTATTACCCGAATAGATATCCGAACCTAGACCCAATTTGATTGCCACCAACTACGATCTCAGGTACCCTACCCAATTTCATGCTTGTTCAAAACGAAAATCACATACATGTTTCAAGATATACATGTTCGGAATCGATTTCATGCTTGTTCCAAAATGAGAATCACATACATATTCGAGTGTTTCTTATAAACATACGTACACATCCCATATATATCACATGTATAAGAATCATAAACTCAATTTAAACGCACAATTGATCTGGCTCTGATGCCACTGTAGGATCGGTAAGCACAGCGGAAGAATTTAAAAAAAAATTTCACCGATCCTAATCGAGGATCTATCAACGGCGTTTAAACCAAGTTGGAAGGATTCATACCTTTTTGATGATTCAGAGTTTTCATGATCTCTAGGAGCCAACAATTCAGGTCCGCTCCCTCTACCGGTATCCACACGAATGCTCTCCAACCGAGACTGCGTGCTAGCGCTTCTAATGTCTCCAAGGGTTTAACTTGCGGCTCTCAATTCTAATGTACCCTGAGTCTATCAGCTCTATCAAGTTTATAACCCATGAGGGTTATTTTCAAATTTCAAAATTAATCATCATTAATTTCGAAATTAATTAATAATTAATTATTTTGATGAGCTAATTAAATAAATTCAGTTTAAATTAAATCTGTCCAACAGTTTTAATTTAACCTATTTATTTAATATAAATAAAGAGCCATTAGATTTAATTTATCTTCATAAATTAAATCTGAGATACTATATCTCTATCATGTTAGTTATTAAATTTAATATATCTTAATAAATTAAATTTAAAACCAACACAATATAATAATATCATATAATATATATATATATACATATATATATATATACATATAATATATTTCGAAAATATATATATATATATCTATATAATATTATTAAATATAATAATATAATATATATATATATATATATAAGATATATTTTCAAAAAAATATATATATCTATATAATATTATTAATGAATTTTATATTATATATATATAAATATAAAATTCATCCACCCTAAATCAAACATTATCTCGTGTTGGGCCATTCTTGTGTGCGACCCTGTAGGCCCATATGAAGTTGGCAGTGGGCCAATAACTACACTAACTCAAAAGTCACAAGCGGCCTCTGGCAAGACATTACGACTACCCAATTCATATGAGAATCGTTATCACGATGCAACCTGTCATACAACCATGTCACGTCCCTTTTGTCACACGATATATCGATCAAGGATAAGGCATGGAAAATGTCATCCTCTTATTCCTGACCATTACTTTCTCGATTCCTGAGTAGCCTGATAACAGAGACAGAAACTCCTTTCATCATAGTATGGCCATACATTTCTCAGACTCACTCATCGAGGGGCCCAGTAATATCTCTCTACTAATGTGAGGGACAAATTTCATCTTGATCATTCATATTCCTCTACATGAAAAACCACCAAGCCCGATCGTAGCCTTTATCATCACCCAGTCAAAAGTGACTTTTGACTAGTTCAAAGCTTAGCAACTCTCATGTAGGAATCCATTATGACCTCAGGTCTAAGGGCATTGTGACGTGGTTATACATGAGAAAAGCTTATGACTTGATCCATGTAGCTTTCTCATAGTGGGTCGGTCCAGCACCTTGTACTCTTACAAGTGCCTAAGACTTTGATTCGTATCTCCATATCTTATCAAAGTCATACTGGTCTTGTTTCATCTCTGCTCCCGCATAGATGACCGGCCAGGGACATTTTAAGACAATCTTTATGAATTATCCAAGGATACAATTATCACAGTTAACATGCAAATAATATGATAACAGAATGGAGAAATTTCATTAAAATAATAATGTTTAAAGTACAATGATTGGCCCTTAGGGCACAATTTCCAACATAAGCACCTTCACCTTTGTTTAAGATTTTAAGCAGCATTTTGCCCATAAGCCAAGTGGACTGAAAACTAATCTAAACATCTCAAATTTTCCTAAAAGCACGTTTCAACAAATTAAGCATATTTAATCGTTGATCCAAACACACACAAAGATAATTAGAAAGATTATGAAATAATGAAATCATTTTTAAATATGTTTCATTAACCAATCTAACAGTTTTTAGAAAATTAGAATATAAGGAAGTGTGAGAATTAATATAATCATAAATTCTATAATATTATATAAAACCATTAAAACTCAATCTAATGATAGAGATCGAACTTAAGTGGAGAGGAAGTTGAGAGATGGGTTAGTGGATACACTATTTTCTGTGATAGGGAGATGTCAGAATCTTTCATACATACATACATACATATATACATATCACAGCGTGAGAATTAATACATACCACAGCGCAAGGAGCCTTTTACATACATACATACATACATATGTATATATATATATATATGTGCTCATTTGAAATAGCTTATTTTTGGATAATAAGTACTTATAAATCATGATTCACAGTATATGAGGTAAGTATGTGAGAGTATTTTTATCTCGGCTTACGTAATAAACACTTATATATAAAAAATAAGTGTTCCCAAACATGCACTATATAGAATAAGTCAATGAAGTGATGAAATGTGATCAGCCCGATCGAAAAGGGAGACGTCAGAATCTTTCATTTGATCATCCTCCATCCATCGACATGTTCAGCCGATCTTCTTCCATCTCCCTCTTCCTCGCTTTCCTCTTTCTGTCTGCCAACGTCCTCCTCAACTGGCGCCTCGACCTGGTACGTACGTTACTACTCCTCACACCTCTCTCTCTCTCTCTCTCTCTCTACGTGTATTTGAATTCTATATCACATCTAATCATACTTTTTGGTCCTCCCTTTTATGTGTGTGCGTGGGGCTTAGTTTTGGTTTTGGTTGAAACAGAAATACCAGTAGTTTATTCGAATCCTTCCTTGGTTTCGAGTTGTTCAAAAGCGATCTCCTTAACTTCTTTTTTTTTTCCCCTGTCGTGAAATGGAGTTTTTAATTATATATGTACATAAATATAAAAACAACACTTAGACTAAGATTAGATCGGGTTTTGAGCTCCGTTGTCAGGTATGGATAGGGACGAATTGGATTCCACTCCTCAGCATGTCCTCTAAATCACTCTATTTATTTGGAGTATGAGTCAATAATGATATGAGGGAGGGAGGGATCTGCTGGAAAACAAATGTGAGGTCACAAGATACGGGACAATTCATTGAATATTGGAATTTAAGGGGCTGTTTGGTATGAGAGGACGGGAGAAAAAAATTGAGTTGGATTTTTTTAAAAAGGAAAGGAAAAGTGGGGTTATAAAACATGTCTCTCACGAGAATACTAGGATGCAAGCTGGGCACAAGAGAAATAAATTCTCCAAAAACAAAGTTATTATTTATCCATATTTTTTTGTTCAAGTACACAATGAAGTATTTATAAACTAAAACTCTTATAAAACTATAATATTAAAACCCTAGTTGATAACCTAAGCCCAAAAGTCTATTATAAGCTATTTGAGCCTAAAACACTAAGTAAATAAAATACATAAAAAATAGATGTGAAAGTACTGTAAAGATAGAAAAACTAAAAGACCTTCTAGTATATATTATAGGGTTAAGAAGCAGATTTACTAATAAAATTTTAAGGAAGGAGCGCCTGTTATAATTATGTGTTAGAGGGGGAAAAAATACACATAAGGAATTAAAAGTGAAATATCAAGCACAAAACCGTTAAATTTGACCTAACTCTGTTAGGGGTGTTCTTCTCTTATAATTTAACGTCGTTAGATCAAATTTAATAGTTTTGTGCTGGATGCTTCACTTTTAATTCCTTATATGTATTTTTTCCCCCTTTAAAACATAATTATGCCAGACGCTCTTTCGTTAAAACTTTATTGATAGATTTGCTCCTTAACTCCATATTCTAACTTGCTAGCTAGTCAGAATAGAATAATCTAGATGACACACACTATCTATATGGATGGGATGATTAAATATTATTGAAAATGATCTTATTTGACTCTCTACTAATTATTGCAATTACAAAATAGACAAGTCTTTGCCTTCAAGAAGCGCATCAATACAAAAATAGGAAACAATGAAATAAGAAACTCATTAAAGCAAATAGAATATTAATTAACTCAATATAAGATCATTCTTCATGCTTCTTAAAGCTTCTTGCACTTGTACCCAAAAAAAAGAGCTTCTTGGACCCCATCACGTTTATTAATATATATGGGCCTTTCAGACATCCACTTGAACTTGAACTAGGTTGAATCACATTATGAAACTCCAATGATCCGTTACACAATGCATTTGAGCCCCCAATTTAAAAGATTAAAACCCCATTGGGCTCCTCTATCCACCTGCTTCCGAGACTTGATGACCTCCTTGAGCACCTTGGACGGCCTATGGGGCCTCTAATTGGATGAGTGCTTCTTGGGCTGTATGGCCTCCATATTAACTGCCTTTTTTTTTTTTTTTGGTAATATTGATGGCTAAAAGCCGATTACACAGACAAATAATTCAACCTGGAGGGGAAATTAATCCCATACACTCTTGGTCAACCCATAACCGCAGTCTGGTAGGACAGCAGGCTAACATAGATGAATGCGTGATCCCCATCTTGGCAAGCGCATCTGCTATTCTATTCAGTTCCCGGGGGATGTTGCTCAACTTAATCTGCCATGGACGATCAAGTAGCTCTTGAATGCTAATGGACACTAAGCTGCCATTCATAGCAATCCCATTAGAGAGTCTGGTGATTAATTCTTGGGCATCAGATTCCACCATAACTTGTCGATAGCCTAGATCCCAAACCATCTGAAGCCCTTTAAACAGGGCATATTCCTCTGTACGCTGAACATCGCAGATTCCTAGTTTAAGAGTAAAGCCCGATATCCACCCTCCTCTATAGTCTCTTAAAACACCTCCGCATCCTGCAATAGATGAACCTCTAGTCACAGCACCATCGACATTAAGCTTGACCCATCCAGAAGGGGGTGCTTGCCATGATAAAAGTTGAATTACCGATAACTGATTCCCTTCCTTAGATGGTTCATTAAACCGAGTGTAACTATTCCATGAACGCCTTATGGCCTCAGCAGGATCAGTAGGCCTCTGAAAATTTTCTTCAAAGATAGAGTGGTTCCTCCAGAGCCAGAGTTTCCAAATGGCAACTCCCCATATAAGCTTCCAATTCTTCCTCTCTACTAGCCCAAGTTCACGTTTCAGATTCATGGCCATCCAGTTTTGAAGAGATGCTGCAAAAAAACCCGTAATACTACTGGGTTTAATTAGACTGAGCCACATACTCTTTGCATAGCTGCAATCCCTTAGAACATGTAATGTATTTTCTACTTCGGTGGAGCATATTGGGCACAATGGTTCAGAATCGGACCATGTACTTCTCCATTCATTTGTTGGCAGTCTGTTTTGGAACGCAATCCACATAAACACTTTCACCCTTTCCACTCCCTTCCATTTCCAGATCTCCTTATATATAGGGCTATAAGAGTGGCTAGGACTTTCTTCCAGTAGGAAATATGCACTTTTGATTGAAAACTTACCGTCACTGCTAGGTCCCCATGTCATTATATCATGTCCAGCATTGCTTCTTGGGGGCTGAACTGATGTTAGTCGCTGGATAGTTTCCGAATCTACAATTTCTGTTAGTCTCTGTAGGTCCCACAAGCCATTTGACGTCCAACTTGCAACACTGGAATATTCCTCATCATTTGTTAATTGTCTTACACAGAAGTCCTTAACATTTCTACCAGAAATCAACCAGGGGTCAGAGAAGAACTTAACATCATAACCATTCCTTATCTGCCATCGAGTACCTTTGTCAACAACCTCGCTTTGCGCACAGATAAATCTCCATAATTTAGAATCCCCTGGCTTGAAGGCCAATAGATTCTCCTCATTACGCAACATATATCTCTTCTGTAGAACTTCTGACCATAATCCCTTAGAGCCTATAATAAGGTTCCATGCCAGTTTTGCTCCACAAGCCCGATTAACTGAGTGTAGTTTACGAAATCCTAGACCTCCAAACTCCTTGGGGCGGCAGATCTGGTTCCAACCAATCGGGTGAAAGCGTCGTGCCGACCCATCATGGCCCCAAATGAAGTTTCGTTGCAGCCGCTCTACCTCCGCACATATTTGTCTAGGAATTTTTGCAACATGCATCGGATATAGGGGAATTGTGCTGAGAACAGATTTTGCTAGTGTGATTCTCCCTGCCGTTGAGAGGCAGTTGGCTTTCCATGCAGTCAATTTAGCCCTCGTCCTTTCTACAATATACCTGAAAGTCTCAATGGGCTTCCTATTCCTTGTAAGTGGGAAACCAAGGTACCTTCCTATCTCAGTTGTGACCTTCATCTGGGCGATATCTTTGATCCTCTCTTTAGTTACAGCTGACACTCTTGGCGAAAAGAAAATCGAAGATTTGTCGCAATTCACTTTTCCCCCTGAAGCTTTTGCAAAAACTTCCAGGCATGTTTTCATGCATACCGCTTGATCTTCTGTAGCCACCCCAAATAAGAGCAGATCATCTGCAAACATTAAATGAGATATAGCTGGGCCATCCTTCGTTGCATAAATAGGCTTCCATTTACCCTCATTCACTGCATCACAGATCAAATGAGATAACCTGTCTATACACAACACAAACAGAAATGGTGAGATCGGATCTCCTTGACGGAGACCTCTACATGGATAAAAATAATCTGTTGAAGCTCCATTCCATAGTACATTATAGGAAACAGAGGAGACGCATGAAATAATCAGATTAACAAAGTTGGGTTCCATTCCTGTATCAGTAAGGACTTGCTGTAAGAAGTCCCATCGGATTCGATCATATGCTTTTTCCAAATCTATCTTCATGGCAATAAGTCCTCTTCTCCCTCTGGTTTTACTCATAATATGTAGAATCTCCTGACCCACAATAATGTTATCTTGAATATTGCGGCCTTTAATGAAACTAGCTTGGAATGGCGAGACCAATTCATCCATAATACCTTTTAGCCTGGTAGTGATCAACTTTGTAATGCATTTATAGTGCACTGAACAGAGTGATATGGGCCTGAACTGACATACCATTTCTGGATTATCTCTTTTGGGGATAAGAGTAATAAGGGTCTTGTTTGATTCAGCAACAGACGCTTTCCCAAGAAATACATCTTTAACAAACCTACATAACTGGGGGCCCACTATAGACCAATTACTTTTATAGAATATGGGCGAGAATCCATCGAACCCCGGGGATTTATAACTACCCATTGAAAAAATTGCCAATTTAATCTCCTCATCAGAAGGAATTGCACTGAGGCAGGACAGACGCATAGAGTCTATCACGGGAAAATTCATTCTGGTATGGAGTGTGGCGGGTTCCCTACTGTTCAAGCAAAAGTGTTTTTTGAAATAACCCGTTACTAATTCCTTTAGTTCATTCTCGTCCTCAATCCATGTACCAGAATCATCTTTGAGAGTAACCACCTTATTCCTTCTTCTTCTCATCTTTGCTTTTAGGTGGTAATATCGGGTATTTCGATCTCCTTTCGTAATCCACTCTGTTCTAGATTTCTGAAACCACTTAATTTCCTCAAGATTCAATAGTTTTTCTAGCTCATTCTGCAATTCTAATTCCAGCTTACAGAGGTATACTGATCGAGGGTAATCATTTGATCTCTGTATACCATGAATTCTAGCAAGGATATTGTTTTTCTTCCTTTCCACAAATCCGAATACATCCCTATTCCATTCAGTTATTGATGCCTGAAACTGATGCAAAGACATGTTGATATCCTCACTACATGACCATGACTTGTTCAGAAAATCCTTGAAATTTTCATGAGATAGCCACATTGCTTCAAATCGAAATGGACTTTTATGCGTCCTTACTCTAGGCTCAGTTATCATTTGAAGAGATATAGGATTGTGGTCCGAGAAGAGAGTTCTAGTATGTACCTTGACAATGCATTCTGAGAATTGAGTTAAGAAGGTAGAATTTGACAAGGCTCTGTCCAGGCGCTCATATAGTCTCGAGTAGCCGGTTATGCACGGTCCCTTCCAAGTGAACTTGGGACCTTTATAACCCAAGTCTGTAAGTTGGCACTGTTGGAGTCTATCATTAAACCATTTGATTCTCGACTCGTTCGCCCTTACCCCTCCAACCCTTTCCAATGGTGATAATATATCATTAAAATCACCTATTACCACCCACGGTTCTGACATTGTCGCCGATAGAGTGGTGATTTCCTCCCATAGAAGCTGCCGAAGATTTGAGTGTGGGGTTCCATAGATTGCTGTAATAAAGAAACCCGGAGAGCTTTCACAGGTGCAATAGAGGTGCATAAATTGTCTATCTTTCCTTATTAGAGAAACTTTTATTTTGTCGCTCTTCCATGCTGCCATCAAACCTCCTGATCTGCCATTGCTCGGAACTATCGTAATATTATCAAAACCCATTCGCCTAACACAGTTGAATCGTGTTTCTCGATCACACTTAGTTTCAGCAAGGAAAACTAATGATGGGCCCGGCTTACCACAGACTGAATTTAGATTTCGGAGGAAGCCTTGTCCACAAGCTCCTCTAATGTTCCAATAAAGAATCTGATCCATTAAGCTACTTTAAAAAAAAGCCCAAAAGGTCACACGTGGGTCTTTAATTAGATTGTGTCGCGGGAACCATAGTCCCAAGACTACTCCCACTATCGCCTTCTTCCTCACACTTACTTCCTGGGCTTTCCTCTGGATTCTTAGCCCAAAACTTCCCATATGGTCCATTCAGCGCCTTGTGTTCGCCCGGGTCATGTGGGAGCATAGGAGGAATTTCGGCCTGTAATAACTCCTCTTCTCTTGAACCCATTATTTCCACCTCCTCTGCCTCTTGTATACTTCCCTCCTGATCATGACACTCGATGTTTGCCTCCTGTTCCATTGGTTCCACTCTGTCATCCCCGTATTCTTCCTTCCTTAGGATTTCCCTCGTTCTTTTCTCCTTCCTATTTTTCAATTCTTCATTTGATCTGCATAACGTCATTGTCAGTGGGTCCACCTCCATATCATGTTCGTTGGACCGTACTGCTCTTTTATTTTGTCTCTTCTGATTACCTCCTTTTTTCCCCTTGCTCCCACGCACCTCCTTAGTGCGCACAACATCCTGCTGCACCTCTCCGCCTTCCTGTACTATTGGTACTGTCTGAGCATTATTCTCCCCTGCTAGCATCTCTTCTCCGGCAAGGATATCGTACCTGGATCCCTGTGGTTGTTGCCGGAGGTTTCCTTTTTGTTTCTCTTTCCCCTTCCACTGCCGGCGGGGTTTCTGCACCACCTTCCATATTTCCGCCTCATCCTTCGTCTCAGCCTCTTCTACCATAGCTCCACCATCTCCATCTGCAGACGCCATATTTGCCTCGAGCCTTGTTGCACCCACTTTGCACTCTTCTGGCCTATGCCCATACATACCGCAGTTTGTGCACAGAAAATGCAGACCTTCATACTCTAAATAATAATCCTCTCCATCTAAAGAGAATCCCGACATTAGCTGTTTCCCTAAGTCTACCAGTACACAGATTCGTGCGTAGTGCCCTCTAAGGTGACATGAGGTGTTGATATCGATTTTGATTGTTTCCCCAATTCGATTACCGATCACCGTGAGCGCCTCCTTATCATAGTATTCCAACGAAACATTAGGCATTCTTACCCAAACAGCTACTTTATCAATGGTAGCTCTCCATGGTTGGAAACTCGGTTCCCAAGGCCTAACTGTTAGGTAATGGTCAAACAGCATCCATGGCCCTCCCGTTAGAGCGTTGTAGTAATCATCCTTATTTGAAAGCTTAACCACATAGTAACCGTTACCTATGTTAATCAAGCTGATGACACCTCGCTTAGCCCATAATGACTGTAGAATTGATAGCAACAGCTTATAGCCTATATTCCTACCCAACAACTTAACAATCACCGCTTTCTTCCAAGCCTTGTATAATCTTTTCTTCATCTTTCCAGAGAATGCGAAAGATGGAAAGTTCCTCTTGGGATCTTCTTGTATGTCGCATTGTGGTTCACCAACTTCCCCATCCGAAGCATTTAAAGAGTTATCAGACATTGTTTCATCATCTGATAATTCATTTTCCTTGTCGCTTTCATCATCCGAGTCCCCATTTCCTTTGTTGATACCCTGCAGCTTCTCGGCAAAAGACTGCCCTCCTATCCATCGATTTCTTGCTCCTCCTAGCTTCGGCCATTCTTCCTCCACATTATTACCTTTATCCATTCCACCGTTATTCTTAATCTTCTTGGAACTCCTCTATAACAAATCATCCTCCTCCACAGAAGGAGGTATCATAGTGCTGGTTTTCTTAGAGAGCACGAGAGCCATGAAAGCAATCCCGTTCCATATTAACTGCCTTTGAGTATACTATCAGTCAACATAGGGGCCAGTAATCTTTTGATTCAAAAGACAAGCCACCTTTGCGTTTGTTTCAGTGACTTCGTTGTGATCCCTTAATTTTCAACATGTAATTATTATAGCTCGCGTCCTAAACGAAATTTGACTCGCTTCTAACTTGGAACATTTCAAAGCTGTCCTAAATTATATGTTCAGTTTTCTTTTTTAAAATTGCATTAGCTTAATTCTTTCCTTTTTTTTTTAAACGATATGGAACATATTACATATATACTTTATCACATGCATGTCTGTGCACCCTCATTTTTTGACAAAATTTTCATATAAAGTAAAATATTAGAACTAGGACACTAACTTTCTAGACATATATCTATCTATTTTTTTTTTCCTTACACATGCACGCGTGACAATAACTACTAGTCTTCAATAATTGTGTTCCAGACCAAAATCACATGCTTTTCTTTTCTCACAAGCCTAAAGACCTCTCCCCGAGTTGACCGTTTCGATGGAAACTTGTCACCGTCACCGTCCTCCACATGCCCTGAGTACTTCGGATGGATCCACGAGGACTTAAAGCGATGGAAGAGGATAGGGATCACAAGGAGCATGTTGGAATCCAATCAGAGCTTGGCCGACTTTAAGCTTGTGATTCTCAAGGGAAGAGCCTATGTGGAGACGTATAGGAGGTCATTTCAAACGAGCGACGTGTTCACATTATGGGGAATCTCACAGCTTCTCAAGATGTACCCTGGCCAGGTTCCAGATCTGGAGCTCTTGTTTCACTGTGGGGATCTAAGTAAGGTCCATAAAAAAGACTTTGTGGGATCTCATCCAAGCATGCCATCACCGGGGCCGCCTCCATTGTTTCATTATTGTGGGGATGACTCTACCTTTGACATTGTCTTCCCAGACTGGAGCTTCTGGGGTTGGTAAAACTTGTACTTTTCTCACTTTCATATGTTTAATCATGCATTATATAATTTTTGTTTTGTTTTCCTTATTATGAGGCTCTGTTTATATATATATATATATATCTATTCATATATAGGGGTAAGCTCAAAATAAGACCGTGGAAGCCACTGCTAAATGATATAGAAGAAGGGAACAAGAAGATAAAATGGAAGGATAGGATCCCTTATGTCTTCTGGAAGGGTAACCCTAATACGTCCGGCGTCAGGAATGAACTCATCCGATGCAATGCTTCACATCAACATGATTCCTACGCTCATATATATTCCTTGGTGTGTGTTTGTGTGCATATATATATATATATATATATATATTATTCTTGTTTTTCTTGTTGTAGCTGCAAGTTATTAAATGCATAATTATCAACATGATAGTTTGTTTCTGCTGCAGAGTTGGGATAAGGAGATCCAACAAAACTTCAAGAACACAAAGCTAGACAATCAATGTACTTATAGGTAAAATTTCCCAAAGATTTCATACGCATAATATCAAATAAAAATCAGGTGACTTTTATATACATATATATATATTATATATATTCTCCTTTTGAATCAAGCCTCCAGCCAACCCTACTTATGATTAACTTAAATAAGGTTTGTTGTTGATTTTTTTTTTTTGACATAAAGGTACAAGGTTTATGCGGAGGGAAGGTCTTGGTCAGTGGGTGAACAGTACATACTAGCATGCGACTCCATGACTTTGCTCATAGAACCAAAGAACTATGATTTCTATACAAGAAGTTTGGTACCCTTGCAACATTATTGGCCCATTAGGCCCACATACATGTGCAAAGACATTAAATTTGATGTTGATTGGGGGAATTCCCAGCCTGATAAGGTCAACATCTTCTTCATCTCATATATATATTAACAACAAAATTTTGTTGCATGAATAAGTTTATAAGAAAAGAAAGGAATTTTGCAGGCGCAGAAAATAGGGAAAGAAGGAGTAAAATTTCTGAAAGAGGAAGTGAGAATGAAGTATGTGTATGATTATATGCTTCATGTGCTAACAGAATATGCAAGGCTAATGAGATTTAAGCCAGTGATACCAGAAGGGTCAGTTGAGATATGTTCAGAAGTAAAAGAATGTGATATAGAAGGAGTGTGGAAGGAGTATTTGAACGAGCCAAGTGTGGAGTAGCCGAGTGCAGAATCTCCATGTGAAATGCCTCCTCCTTATGAATCTCAACACCTCCACCAAATTCTCCATAGAAATAATAATGCTTTGCTCCACCAAGTTATTTACTCCAAGGGAAGAGAAAATTGAAAAGAATAAAAGTCATACATATAGATGAGTATTATGATTGGTTTTTCAATGGAAGGCAATAGAAGAAAAGAGCAAGAGCTAATGATATGTAAACTATAGAAAATTCCATACTTAACAGTTAATAAAATGGGAAATGTAACCGGGGTGCAATGCTTCTTACATAAACAAGTGTTGTAGTTCGTGAGTTTTCTGAATCATGATGATTCATAACCTCATCGCATCTAACACGTCCTATTTATAGGCGATGTTTGAGACTAGTCACATTACACATTCCTTAATCACCTCATTTGCGACAGCCAATCTATGTGACAACTTGTTTCCAAGTAGTTCAATTTAATAATCTCATTATTATATCAAGATATAGAAGCAAGTAATTGCTCAAGCAAAATATCAACACCCAAACAAGAGCATCAATGAATTAACTTGAAATGTAAAGGAGAGAGGTTAAAGAGACTGGAGGCTTAAGAATGATCATAGTTTAGCTCGACGTCCTTTTTTTTTTTTTCCATGCACTGAAACTAAAAGCAAATACAATAAAAACTAGGAACCAACATCATATTGAGAATTTGCAGTCTGATGGCTTCATCCATAGCCCTTTTAGCAAGAATATGTGCCATGGCATTGGTATCTCTACTTATCTATTGGATTTCCACTTGTTAGGAACATTGCATCATGATCACTCCTCAATTTTCATGAGTATCCAGATCCTCATTCAAAATCAATTGAACAACTTTAACAACGTCACTTCTTAGGATTATGTTTCTAGCACCCCATATATTTTATGTTGTAACACAAATATGAATCTATCCCCAACAACAAAAACGTATTCACAATTTAAAATTTATTGCTATATCTTATTTTCATCATGTTTGGATTGAAGTCTCTTTGTTGTGTTATGCTGAGCCAGTTTCATTAATTATGGCAAGTTTGTAAGCCCAAACCAAATTAGGCGAAGCGAATTAAACTCGGCTTTTGTAGTCGGAAACTGGGTTTGCAAAAATTTACTAAATAGTTTCCCTTCCAACATAATTCTTTATCCCCCCCCCCAAATTTGTGGGTGATGACCATCGTACAATTTTGACTTGCCTCAGGTCAATACTTTTTCGTATAGACACTAATTCATCAAATAATATTATATGAGTACTGCCCTTTGGTTGGTAGGCAATGTGTAGATACACTTTTTTGAATATCTAGGCATGCTTGACCCTGATAAGCCTATGTAACCCAAGTCTCCTAAACCATTTTTGACAAAAAAAATATTATGAGTACTACTTTCAATTAAGGCGAGCATAGAGTACAAATGTTTGTGCAGACGAAAGTGGTTTTTGCTATTTTTTTAAATTAGATCAAGGGTTTTTCCTTCGAAATTTAGAGGGTAAAGAATTCTCACCTCTCCCAACAAATGTGCTTCTCAGGATTCAAACTTATCAAACCCTTCAACATTTTAATATTTACCAGAGTGATAAAGGCACAATTTCACAGGCATACAGAAATAGTACAAATATACTGATAAAGTGCACTTGTTACAATACATGAGTTTCCTGTAGGGTTTGAAAATATATACAAATTTGTCCAAAATTATCAAAATAAACTAAGAATATATAATTATAATAACCAACAACTTTGCCTTCTTGACCCGGACATCTCAGTTGCCGGTATTTACCGTTTTACCCCTAAAACCGCTGCCTTTTCCTGGAATATTTTTAAATTTGCAAAAGGGTGATATTTAAACAAATCTCAGTAGTAACAGACAATCGATCATATAAAAAGCAACAAATAATTATGTCAGGTACCACATAATGCAATAGGATAATAACACTATAATAATATTCATTGGAATGTGCACATATTTAGGGCCAACCCCTATTAGACCCCGAGTTAGGACCAACTACTATTAGACCCCGACTTTCCATACCTCAGTTGGGCTTACGTCCAATGCATCTTTTATGATATGTATAATGCATTCTCTAACTAGTGCGAGAAAGCACAAGTATCGCCCGGGGGAAAAGCACCAATACCCCAACGGCCTAAAGGAGATCTAGTTATGAGAATTCAGTATCAAGAGGGTACTGTCTAGTCCTAAAATTCCAAGTTTTATAAGGATTGAGTTAATATTCACTCATGTACTACTCAAGACTCTTTCAAACTCATTTTGTTGGTTATCTTAGTTTAATACTGCAAAATGCCCCTGGGAACCCAATCCAAATCCCTTTGTACCTGATCCAATTGTACTTTTTCAAAAATTATGACTTGGGCTAATCTTACATAGTTTTACATGTAGAATCCATTTTTTACCTCAGAATTCTTAGATTCACTACCAAAAGATAGATTTACCCTTGGCAGCCCCTATTTAAGGTTTTAGGGCTTATTTTGTCATTTCACATTCCAATGCTTCTCACACTTTACAATCAACATATGCCCTATACAATTTTCCCTTCTAAACCCAATTGAACCATCAAATTCATGAAATTTCAACTCCTTCCCCTATTTCTAGGTGTAACACCAGTTACTTCTGCCCCTTAATTACGTATTCGGAAGCGATATCCTATTGTTACGACTCAGGAGAATTAGTAAATAAAGCGCCCAGCCAAAAGATTACACAATTATTCTTGGGCACTGTTAATTCGATAAAACTTTATTTACCAAATTGATTAACTTTATTCACGGGGTTACTATTCACTTTAACTTATCAATTCTCTCATTCTTTACTGTCAGAATTTTTCTTTGCTTATTAATTTCTCTGCTTACTTAACTAATAGGCTCGTACTATACGATTACCCATTTCCTAGTTCAATTATCACGCTTGGATAATTAATTTGTTCATCATGTGGGTTATACAGTTAACCATTGCAAATTTATTAATTTACATAACGGACTAGTGCGTGAATAATTCCTCTCTTCTTCATTGCGACTTCTTTCCTGGTATAGCATCCTGCACTCCTCTTCTGTGCTTAGCTGCCTATATGGTTGGTTGAAGGAGGGTAAGATTCAGGGGAATCTCAGTAGCAAACAATGCCAATAATGCATGTAAGATAAATGCTAGTGCATGATATACTTGTCTTACGTAGGCTCATGTTAACATAATGACATATCTGCATGCTCAATACTTCATATTTCTTACATATAGACATAGCATCAATGGAAAACAGAGCTTCAATCATTCAATTATCTTACACATAGACAAGTAAAGCAATCATGCACATCAATACACAAGCATACATATCAATACATGCAAGTAGGGTAAGTTTACTACCTTTTGTCTTCAAGTCCTCTTTTTGGTACCTTTTCTTCCAACTATTAAAGTTGTTTGGAAATTCTCCCATTCTTCTTCCTTGTCATCTTATGGCCCTAGGTACATAACCATACATTAGAGCCATGATAAATGAATGTCCAATATGGCTACATAGGCCTTTAGGACATGTCTCTTATATTTGGGCCCATACTTATTCCAATTTTAATAACTCAAAACACTTTGGTTGGTTAACTTTAAATTTAACACATTAAGCCCAGTAGGTATTTAATGGGCCCACACTAACTCCAAGTACTTAACTTAACCCTTGGAGATTAATTTTATTACCAAATGCCAATACTTTTTCATTTTCGCACTATTCCAGAAATTTGGAAGATTTTTCACTTAACTTTGAAAAACCATAACTAATTCTAAAAAAATCCAAATTGACTGATTCTGGTTTCAGTGTAAGGCTTTTAATATCCTATTTCAGGAAAAATATCACAGAGTATCAATTACAACTACACATTTTCTAGAAATTCGTCAAACTCAGACTGCCATAGATTTTATTCCAGAATCAAGGTCAAACTTTGAAAAATCATAACTTTCAATCTACTAGTCCAAATAGCTCATATTACTATCAAATTAAAATCCAGGATGTCTACTTTAATACTATACAATTTCATAGCATTTGGACCAAGTTTGGCAGATCAAAAACATATTGCAAATTCACTGCCTCTAGAAAATGAATTCAGGCATCTTTAAACATAAACTTCGAAAATCATCAATTAACTATAAACACATGATTAAACCTCAAAAATACCCCCTGGATGAAAAATAAATAGTATGCCCACCCTCTTAAAAACTCATATAAAGAACAAACCAATTGGCTCAAAATGAAGCGCACGCTTACCTCTACACATTTCTGTAATCGGTTCGGAAATCTAGCAATAATCCGGCCTATGAGATGGCACCAAACCCCTCCAAATAAAATTTCAAAATTGTAGAAATAAAGCTTGGGATGGGTAGAAGAAGGTTTATGGAGGGTATTTTGAGAGAAAATGTCGATTCAGAGGTGAAATCGGCTTCGGAGCTCAAGAATGGTTACTATTCACACTTTCTCTTTCGCTTTCCAATTTCTCATGATTTTTTCTATTTTTTTTATGATTTTGGGGGCAACTGGATAAAATTTTAATTCCAAAAGGGAGTCTTGAAAAGTGATCGCCACGCGTCAATTTCTTATGGTGCCATTTGTCCGGTGATCTAATAATTCGGTGACGTGTCACTTGCTTTAATAAAGTGGGTCCCGCCTCTTTTCTCGGCCCTTTAGCCATCCAACTTGTTTAAGAAAGTGAGGGTGTGATGGTTTTCCCTTGGCGCCCACATTCGGTGTTCGAGAAGGTTAATCGAGTGATTGGACTAAGACCGGTGGATTTCCCCTGCTCGGGGTGAGGTGGCACCCCTCAGTGATGAAAACTCAAAAGGCATAAAGGTGATGGTAATGATAAGGGACACTTGTCACCTCCTTACTATTCCAACACAACAGTGTCATTGTCCTTTGTAATGATTAAGGGACACTTGTCATCCTCTTGCTTAGCCAACATAAAAGCTAGTCAAGATTGCTTACTTTATTAAAGTGACTTTAATAAAGTTACATTATCGGTGTCTACTCAAGTTTCACTTAAGACTTACTTGGTATTTCTTCACGAATACCAAGGCCCACCAAATGATGCCAGCTCAGAGTGTATATATGGGCCCCACATGGCACTACATATAGGCATCTACTCCAAAAACGCAGGGTACATATGTTTGTCCTAAAAATGCCATGTGCACACCTACACCAACATATTTTGCTTGACCAATCTATCCCATACCTCATGACATAACTAGGTGGCGTCTTTCTACCAACCCAAGGCACTATATATGTGTCCTGTCACATCTACACTGACACTTTGATCCTATACTGCCTACGCCTACTGGGCCCCTTGCCCAAATGGCCAGATCATATAGTTTCCTAGATTCTTTCCATCTCTCAACATTATTGGGACTCTTCTTAAACTAGACTTAGTAGTCTACCTAATATAGGCTTATCCTTAAAGTCTTAGGCCTAAAATTTGGGATATTACACCAGGTTTGGCTGAAACATAGGGAAAGAAAAAGGAAAATGTGATTTCTTGATTTAATCCTTTAAACTCCTTCCTTTTTACTCTTAATCCCATGTTTAACCATTTATATACTTATTACACAAGATTTGTGGAAATTTAGGCAGCATAACCCCTTAGGGTTTCATCATCCCTAATTTAAAAAATCCACCAAAACAACCACAAATCAAGACAACAACAACAACAATAATAACCACCATAACAACAACATATTAACCAAGAGGATCAAAGTTCTTGAGATTACCTCTTGATTCTCAACTTTCTCTCTCTAGGAATCCTCTCTCTCCTCCTATCTACCTTGGATTTTTGCTTGCTAACCATCATATTCATGAAGGAGAGAGATTAGAATAGGTTCTAAATGAATTAGAAGGCTTAAACACAAGAATTTCACAACCTTACCTTGCATTTTGCCTTCTTGAACTCTCGTTTCTCTTGATGTTCTTCAAGCTCTTTCACTCTCTTTCTTTCTTGTGTGTTGGACAAATATGGAGGCTAACAAAGAGGATAATAGCTTTTAAAATATCCAACTACACCTCCTTGAATATATATTATTTTATTGGAATTACCACATGTGTTTTGCTTTGGGCTTATCCTTATTTAACTTGACATAATTCCTCCCCTTTCTTCTTGACTAAATGACGCCAAGATGGGCTCCCTAATGAACCAAATTAGCCTCTTTAATTGCTTCATCCATTTTCCAAAATAATATATTTTAAGGCTAATTCACCATAAATGCTTTACTTTTTGCTTCATCTTTTTACTTCGTTCAAGATGATGACACATGACATGGCTAGCTTCCAAGTAAATATTTTTCCCTCCTACTTTCTCCCCTTGGATGAAAATTCAAAGAAGAAGGATTGCTTCTTGCATTTTACATAATCTCTTTCATCAAATAATTAATTAAGTACATGTTTACTTGTTACTTTTCAAACTTCATTTTACTTGGCCACCATCGCTCCAAAATTGGGATATTTATTACCCATATTTATTTGTCCCTTAATTTTCCTTATTTAACCGAAAATGGCTTTAAGAAAATTGGAAAAATACTTTAACTCTTATTTTATTGACAAATTAACATTTTGCCCTTACATTTTTGGATTTAATTTGAGCCTTCTTCCTTTTCTTCTCTCCATGACAGAAACTTGCCCTTAATATTGGGTCAAATATTGTGCTTTCTATTTCTTCAATCTTTGGGTTTTAATAATGAGCCTTTTGGAAAAACCAAAAATTAGCTTTATTTCTTACTTTAGCCCAATTCTCCTGTAACCTCTATTAAAGATATTCTTGTCATTTCATATGCATCAAAATTCACCATTTTATTCCATTGAATGCCACAAATATTTACAAGGCATATTCATGAATAAAAAGTAGGGTGTTACAGCTCTCCCCTTCTTAAATAAATTTTGTCCCCGAAACTTGCTATATATACATAGCCATAAACTCCGGGTAACACTTCAATATATCTTATTTTGTTTCCCATGTGGCCTCTCTAGGAGATATCCCTTTCCAGACAACTTTGATGAACGGGATACTCTTGTTTCTGAGCTATTTCTCCTGTTGGTCAATGATTCGGTTAGGCATGACCTCATATGTCTCCCGTATATCCACATCTTTGTATTCAATCAAATGTTTTGGATTGGGTTGATATTTCTTCAACTAGGAAACATGAAAAACATAATGCAATCGGCTCAGATTTGGCGGTAAAGATATTTGGTACACTACTAGCCCAATCTTTGACAAGATCTCAAATGGACCAATATACCTCAGATTTAGCTTCTTTACTTTTAGTGCCTGCCGATACCCGTGATAGGCAAAACTTTCATAAAATATGATTGCCGACTGTAAACCTAGAGGTTTTTGCCTTTTATCATTATAGCTTTTCTGTTAGCTTTAAACAGTTAACAGCCTCTGCTTAATCAGCTTGATCTATTCAATTGTCTAATCAACTATATATGGCCCAAGTAAGAGCTTCTCAGACAATTCCGTCCAACACAGGGGTGATTGACATTTCCTTCCGTACAATGGCTCATAGTGAGCCATCTATATCCTCGAATGATAATTATTCTTATAGGAAAATTCTGCCAATGGAACGAATTTGTCCCAACTACCTTTAAATCTAAGGCACACGCCCTCAACATATCCTCTAATGTCTGTATCGCAAGTTTTGTATGTCTATCTATGTAAGGATGATATGCTATGCTGAATATGAGTTTGGTACCTAAAGCTTCATGCAACTCTTTCAAAAAATAGGAAGTGAAGTGAGGATCTCTGTCTAAAATGATATTCCTTGGAGTACCTTGTAGCTGCACTATCTCCTTGATATAGATTTTTACTAGCTTATCAGGAGAATAATTAATTCTGATAGGTAGGAAATGGGTTGTCTTCATAAGTCAATTAACTATTACCCATATCGCATCATGACTTCTGATCTTAGGTAATCTGGTCATCAAATCCATAGTAATACTTTCCCATTTCCACTCAGGAATCTCAGGATTCTGTAGAAGTCCAGATGGTCGTTGATGCTCAATTTTTACCTTCTGTTAGGTAAGACAATGAGCAACGAACTTTGTTACATCTCTTTTCATCCCTGGCCACCAATATATGGACTTCAAGTTATGATATATTTTGGTTGCTCCTGGGTGCAGAGTATATTTACTCTTATATACCTCCTCCAGGATTTGTCATTCAACTCTATTTATGGTGGAACATATACCCGCTTCTTGTATCTGACTAATCCACTTGGTGACAAATCATATTCCTGAGTTTTTCCTTGTTCAATCATATCTTTGATAGACTGTACTTATCTATCCTGCATTTGAGTTTCTTCTATTACTGCTCTTAGATCATTCTCTGCCTGACTGACGTTGTTGCCATAAATCAGAATCTGATTAGCTAGGTTGAGATCTATGAAATCCTCGATCAGTTTCTGCTCATGAATCATTAAGGCTGCCACCTACATTGTTTTACTACTCAATGCATCAGCAACGACATTCACCTTTCCTAGATGATACTTTATTTCCAGGTTGTAATCTTTAAGCAGCTCCATCCATCTGTGTTGTCTCATATTGAGCTCTTTCTGATCATACATATATTTCAAGCTCTTATGGTCGCAGTGTAATCCCCTGCCTTGATCAGTGTAATTATGATTCGATAACACATAGTCAAAATGGTTTAGAGACCATCAGATAATTATAAACTCATTTTAATCCCTATTTGACAATAGGGTTTTCACAAAACTTTGTAAATTTTTTCCTTATCCTAGTCTCAACTTCAAATTGCGAATATAATTACCTGTGCAGTTAATTCACATCCATACAAATCATAATGTATAACCAAATTCCCGGCAACTCCCGGGATTTACACATATATAAACTAAGGGTTTATAAGTCTCAACTAGGGGATTACATGACCAAAACCAAATGTAGCACTTACACCCCCAAATATACAGTAATCCTAATTCAAAAATAGATAACCAATATCCCAAAATCAAATATTCCCCCAAAGGGGACCTAATCGATCTTGGTTGCCCGCTTCTCTTTAGAACCACTTGCCATGTCTAAAATGTTATTCATTTGAAAGAATGAGATTCAAAAGAATCTTAGTAGTAACAAATCACTCACAGTGCATAAACACATAGCATATAAGGTCATGTTAGCAGCATCACAATGTATCATGGCTCACACCACATGTGACAACACTCATGGCTGTAAACTCTATGTGTCAGCTTTTGCTGCGATCTTTATGTATCACAAAGTATCACTATGCGTCAGCTTTCACTGCGAACTCAAAGCATCATAATGTATCACAAAGTATTCACAATGCATGACAGACGTACATACAATGTTTCACACACAGTATAAGAGAAAGAGTCACTACCTTGTTCTTTCCTGACGTTCCTTGGCACAGTAGGCTTATGAGGGCGGTAAATATCAAATCCTATAAACCAAATTAGGGACAAATGTCAATTTCTTTTCCAAATTCTTAATTCCGTAGTACTTTAAGTTGATTATCATTTAAACTCTTTAGGTGGCTATTATAAGCCTAAACATATGCCTAAAAGGTTGGGAGAAACTACCCCAAAGATCCCTTTTTTCAGAAGAACACTAATTTTGGGCTGACTCACTCGAGTGAAGAAGGCCTCACTCGAGTGTTGCCCCCAATCGCACTCAAGTCCCAGCAAGTGAGACACATAAAGTGTGTACTTGAGAGCACCAATACCTCCTAGAGTAGTCAGTGCACTCGAGCACTCACTTGGGCACTTGAGTGATGACACCTAGTCACCCAAGTCCCAACGAGTAGGGCTCAAGAAGTAACGACCCGAGAGCAACTAAAACCCCAAAACAACAAGTACACTCAAGTACTAGCCCTAGCACTCGAGTGACTTCCCAATGCCCGTGAGTACCCACACGCACTCTTGACACCTTGCCTGCGAGTACTAATCTGAGACGCACATCCATAGTGCTACATGCACTTGCACTCGAGTGATTCTCTATACACTTGAGTGATAACGCTTACCACTCGCAGATAAAGGAGTTTACTCGTAATCTTAGCCTGAAGACTTAACCAAAACGCCGAGAACTTCAAACTGCACTCTAGTGAGACCCTTCCTCACTCGAGTGAGGCTTATCAGAAGCCAAATCACAGCAACTAATATAACTTTCCAGATTTATCAAAACTGGCTTCAATGGTTCCAAAATTTGTACCAAAACTCATTTCCATCTAAAATTCCCTAAGGAACCTATTGGTAAACTCAAAACACCTAAATTCCTTCCCAATTAACACACCCTGTTTTTACCCAAATTGCAACACAAAACGACCAATAACCAATCTCACTCCCATAATTTCTCAATCACTTCTAATGGCTCAAGGTCATAGTTTGGTACCATTTCTACCACCAAACACTAACCAATTAATATCTTTCAAAATCACAAGAAATCAAGAAAAAAATATAAGCTTCTCAAAACTTATTCAATAACCAAAACAATTACACCAAAATACATTAAATACTCACCTCCTCATCTTCTCAAAGTTGGTTTCTTAGTTCTTTGACTTTCAAATTTTCTCAAGTTTCCACATACCACAAATCAAAAATCTGAAACCATAGGAATGAAGCTCTTGACACTATAAACAAAATTAATAAAAAGAACTTGAGTATATGAGGACATTTGCTCACCAAAACTCAAGCTTTTCTTTTTCTCTTTCTCTTTCTTCCCTAGTTTTGGAAGGCAATGGAGGATAATGAGAGAGAGAGAGAGAGAGAGGATGAGTGATGATGATCTGATTTCCTTCCCTTTTTCCTATAATTAAACTAACTTTGGGAGGGAGAGAGAAGAGAAAATTGAATTGAACATTTGACTTAATCTAAAGGTCTATCTTTTGCCACTTGTCAAAATCTTATTCTCCCTACCATGAGTTCATATAAACTCATCTACACTAGATTCCACCCCATTGGTCATTCAAGAGTCAATCCTAACTATTGATCTTGAGTTACCTATGAGTTTCTTTTTTGGTAACTGACCAATCAATCTGTAAATTTACCATTTTACCCCTGATTGTCTTAACATATACTAAACCATAATCAAACATATTTGCATCACAATTCACCTCATATACTTCAAAAGTGTTTAACTAACATTAATTACATCACTTTTGAGGTCATTAGCCCTTAATTACAATTCAGGATATCACACATAGTACAGTTTTATGATCACACCATAGAGATAATGTCTTCATATTTTTAGCGCAAATACAATTGTCGCTAACTCAAGATTATGTGTGGGGTAATTCTATTCATGAGGCTTCAGCTGTCTAGATGCATAAGCCACTACACGGCCATGCTGCATTAATATGCTTCTTAACCCATGCCCACTGGCATCAGTAAAGACAATGAAGGTCAACCATGAATCTGGGATTGTCAACATTAGGGCTATTATTATTTTTTGTTTTAGCTTTGTGAAGCGCCTCTCACAATTATCATCCTACATATAAGGTTGAGTTTTTTGTATGAAATTTATCCAAGGCAAAGCTATTCTGAAAAAGTTCTATATGAATCTTCTGTAATATCCGGCAAGACATAGAAAACTACATATTTCAAAAATAGTCACTGGCCTCTTCCAGTTTAGTACTACTTCCACTTTGCTAGGATCCACCAGACCCCTTGCTGTGAGACTACATGGCCCAAAAATTTAACCTCTAAAAGTCAAAATTCATACTTGCTCAGCTTGGCATAGAGCTGCTTATCTCTCAGTGTATTCAATACTGTTCTCAGATATTGCTTGTATTCGGTTCTACTTCATGAGTATATCAAAATATCGTCAATGAAGGCTACTACTAACTGGTCCAGATATGGACAGAAAATTTGATTCATGTAGTCTATGAACACAGCAGGTGCATTGGTCAACCCAAATGGCATTACTAGAAACTCGTAATGGCCATATATGGTCCTAAAAGCAGTAATTGGTACATCTTTTGCTTTTACCTTGAGCTGGTGATATATTGATCCCAAGTCAATTTTCGAGAATACACAGGAACCAGATAACTGATCAACCAAATCATCAATTTTGGGGAGTGGGTATTTGTTCTTTACTATCACCTTGTTCTGCTCCATGTAATCAATACAGAGTCGTAAGCTTCCATATTTCTTTTTGACAGAGCACTGGAGCTCCCCATGGCAAAACACTGGGTCAAATAAACCCTTTTTCTAATAGCTCCTCAATCTCTTTAACTCTATCATTTCATTTAGAGCCATTCTGTATGGTGCTTTAGATATTGGACCTACTCTAGGCTTAAGGTCAATTGCAAACTCTACTTCCCTGTCCAGAGGTAATCCACTAATATCTTCCAGAAACACATCTGGAAACTCATTTACCATAATGATACTTTCAATTATTGTTCCAGCCTCTGATTGAATAGAGAAAAATACCACATACCCCTACCAACCTTTTTGCAAACATGTCTCAGCTTCAGCCGCTGAAAGGAAGTTAAGGTGGATTTCTATTTCAACATGTAGTTTCACATTAGGGTAAATAACCCTTTTGCCTCTGCAATCTAGCAACACACTATTTGCCGTCAACCAGTAAACAAGACCATATTAGTATACTATTCTAATAATGCTAGAACTGATTTTAGCTCTGATATAAAAAATGTCAAACCCCTCAACATTTTCATATTTGCTAGATTGATAAAGGCACAGTTCCACATACAAACAAAATTAGTACAAATATACTGATAAAGTGCACTTCTTTACAATACAAGAGTTTCCCGTAGGGTTTGAAAATATATACATATTTTGTCCAAAACTATCAAAATAAACTAACAATAACCAACAACTCTGCCTTCTTGATCCGGACACCTCAGTTGCCAGTATTTACCATTTTGCCCCTAAAACTACTGGCTTCTGCTGGAATACTTTTAAATTTGAAAAATCATGAGATTCAAATGAATCTCAGTAGTAATAGACAATCGATCATATGAATGCAACAAATAGTTATGCCAAGGACCACATAATGCAATAGGATAATAATACTATAATCATATTCATCGAAATGTTCACATATTCAGGGCTAACCACTGTTAGACCCCAAGTCAAGACCAACTACTGTTAGACACTCACTTTCCATCCTCAGCTAGGCTTACAACCAGAAACTAGGCAATGTATCCTCTAAGTACTGAATTCTCATAACTGGATCCCCTTTGTGCCGTTAAGGAATTGGTGCTTTTCCCCCGGACGGTACTTGTGCTTTTCCCAAACCAGTTAGAAAGTGTATTATACATATCACGGAAGATGGCATACACAAAGTATATACAAGTTTACATAGTCTATGAAAGATAGAGTTACTACCTTAAGTCATATTTCAACTTATAAAATATTCTTGAATTTGTTCAAGCTTAGGGAAACTGTCTGGTCCTAAAACTTCAAGTTTTACAAGAATCGAGTAATACTCAGTCATGTACTACTTTAGACTCTTTCAAACTCATTTTGTTGGTTATCTTAGCTTAATAATGCAAAATGAAGAAATGCCTCTAGGGACCCAGTTTAAATCCCTTTGTACCCGATCAACTGTACTTTTCCAAAAATTATAACTTGGGCTAATCTTATACAGTTTTGCATGTATAATCCATTTTTTACCTCAAAATTTCCAAATTCACTACCAAAAGATAGATTTACCCTTGGCATCCCCTATTTAGGGTTTTAGGGCTCATTTTGTAATTTCACATGCCCATGCTTTTCACACTTTGCAATCAACATATGTCCTACACAATTATCCCTTCTAAACCCAATGGAACCATTAAATTGAAGAAATTTCAACTCTTTCCCTTATTTCCAAGTTTGGCCGAAACATAGGGAAAGAAAAGAAAAAATGTGATTTCTTTATTTAACCCTTTAAACTCCTTCCTTTTCACTCCTAATCCCATGTTTAACCATTTAAACACTTATTACACATGATTTGTGAAAATTTGGGCTGCATAACCCCTTAAGGTTTCATAATCCCAAATTTAAAAAATCCAGCAAAACAATCACAACTCAAGCCAACAATAACAATAACCATTATAACAACAACATATTAATCAAGAAGATCAAAGTTCTTGAGATTACCTCTTGATTCTCAACTTTCTCTCTCTAGGCATCCTCTCTCTCATCCTTTCTCCCTTGGATTTTTGCTTGCTAACCATGGTATTTGTCAAACCCCTTATAATTTTGCACAATGCAGTTTCACTATTTCCATAAACTAGCAGCTTTTTAGTCAACTTTGATAAATCATAATTAATTTTAGGAAATTCCAAATTGACTGATTTCAAAACCTATGTGAAGCTCTTTAAGTGTATTTTCATGAAAAAAATATCGAAAACTAGTCACCATTATCGTATTGTTTCCTAAAATTCGCAAAACTTCCCCTGTTATAGATTACATTCCAGAAAGAGGGCACAACTTCAAAAAAATAATATCTTTAGTATTCAAGTCCAAAAATTATAAGTCACCTATCAAATTAAAGCTCTAGATGTCTAGTTTATTCCTAGAAAGTTTCATAACAATTGGACTAGGTTTGACTAACGACATTCACTGCACATGAACACTGCCTTTAGTGAAACAATTAAATAGAATTTCCCCTTAACTTCAATAAATTCCAGATTTGCATACAAACATCCAAAAATAAAAAGACAACCATATTCCCGCACAATTTTCCCATCTAAATCCAATGGAACCATCAGAATTTCAAAATTCCAACTCCTTCCTCCCTTTGCTGCCTCTAGTCGAAACTTGGGTTCTTAGGAAGTAAAGTGTGCTTTCATAATTTCTCTTGATTAACCACTCCCTTTTAAGTTATAATCACAAGATTAACTACTTGAACACTAAAAAACATTATTCATGGCAATTTTGGAAGCATTTTATCTTAGGCTTTCATCATTCATTTTCACAAAACTAAGTAAAACCAATCCAAATTCAACAACAACAACCACAACAACATCATATAACACAAGAGGATCAAAGTTTTAGAAATTGCCTCTTGATTTCTTGGCTTTCTCTCTCTAGGAAGTCATTGTTCACTCTCTCTTCCCTCTTGATTTTGCTTGCTAAACATGATATTTATAGAGGAGAAGAGGTTATAAGATGTTTTACACAAGCTAGAAGGCAAAAACACTTGAAATCAAGCTTACTTACCCTAGATTTTTGCTTCTTGAACTCTCCTTGTTCTAGCCTTCTTGAGGACTCTCTCTCTCTCTATTTCTCTTGCTTCAACCAAAATATGAGCTTAAGGAAAGAGATAAGAAGTCTTGAAATATCTCTTGCAATATACTTATTTTAATATAATATTATCACATGGCCATAATTTTCAATAATCGTTTCTTTTTACTTGGCCAAGATAATTTCTCTTTCCTTATCCCAAATCCACGCCATTATGTCTTAGATGGGAAAAGATGAGTTCTTGGAAATATCCACTTCATCTCTTTCGTAAAAATATATTTTATGACAAATTTCCATGTGCTCTTATTTTATGACTTCATATTTAATTACTTGGCTCCAATTCAAGACACATGGCATCATATTTATCCAAGTAATTATTTTCCTCCACTATTTCCTCTCTTGACCAAAATTACCATGAGAAAAGGGAAATGAAATTGTTTCAAGAATTATCATGATCCTCTTTCTTCAAGAAATCAATTAATTGCCATATTTACTTTTGAATTTTGAGCTTTGATTTTTACTTGGCTACCAATTATTCCCTTTTAATTTAATTAAAGCCAAGCATCTTGTTTTCAATGTTCCTTCCCTTTTTGGACGTCCCAACCATAAGAATAAGGAAAAATATAGGCTTTTAATTTTATTTAGCCAAATGATTTTGCCAATACATTTTTGTGATTTTTGTACAAGCTAACAAAATTTTTATCAAACTTTGAAAATTTATATCTTTATTTATAGATATCCAATTGTAGTGATTTCAAGGGCTATGTGACCCTTAGTAAGCCTATTTTTAAGAAAATATATTTCCTTTAGCCAACTAGACTCACAGCCTTCTAGAATTTCTATTTAGTGGACGCTATCTTAGAATCTTGCCAGTTTCACTTCTCTAACTTCAAAAATGCATAACTCTTAGTGTACAAGTCCAAATGACTTATATGATCTATCAAATTAAAGCTTTATATGCTACTTTTATTCTTGAAAATTTCACATTTATTGGGCATCATATGGTTAACCAAAAACACATGACAATCATAGTGCCTCAAAATAAATCACACTGGCAGAACATTTCAATTCACCAAAATTCATGATTTTATTTCACTGAATGCCATAAATATTTACAAGGCATATTGGTTGTAAATTCTGAACAACTAGAAATATATATTACAAAATAGAAATGATGCCAGTATGTGTTCTGTGCGAGGCAGTCATCTTGCATAATGTTTTGAAACAAGTAAATGATGTCCAAAACTTGTGAAAATTTCATTTTAAAATTAGACATGTCAAGCTCTAATTCGATATATAATATGCTTAATTTGGGTCTATACATTGGAAGATATCAATCATTAAAGTTTGAGGTTGAAACTATAATTGATTATGGAACAATATGAAAATTCATGGAATTCTTTATTTTTGTGGATGTAGATAGCAGCGGTTAATATTTTTCCTATATAGAGGACTTTGAACCACTCTATTTCAATTTTTGTAGATTAAGTTATGATTTTTAGAAGTTCAACCAAGAAACAGGACAATATCTAGCAGTGGCCAGAATATTTCTTGTCCATAGCCCAAATGTTTCTGGACCATTTTTTGCCATGGCTAAAGGATTCCTTGGCCATAGCTAAGACCTTTTTTCAATATTTCATCTTTTCTGAAAGATATTGATTATTCTAGGCTTTACTAACATATACGCATTTATTTAAGCTTCTTATGGCTACCCAATTGACTCAAATGATAACCAATAAGCTCAAAACAAAGAACAAACATGGGGATAGGTCAAGAATAACTTAGTTATATTATGCCAAAGGTGTTGGACTAAGTAATAACATGCCATCCATAAATTCTTATTATAGGACATGCTAGATGTTCGGGATCTAAGACCTACCCGAGCATGGAGAAACAATTGGATACCCTTCAAGAAAAGCGACTAGGTAGTAAACTTACTTGTATGTATGTGATGTTTATGCTTTATATTGATTTGTTGTATTACTTTGCTTGATTATGTGAAGCATGTATGAATGAATGAAGCTCTATTTCTATTTTTACTGTGGCTATAAGTATGTTGCATAAAATATTGAGCATTAAAAATGTCATTATGTGAACATAAGCCTATGTAAGGCAAGCATATCATGCAATAGCATACATCTTACATCCATTGTCTATATGTTTGCTATTGAGATTTCCCCGAATCTCACCCCCACCAGCCATATAGGTACCCAAATACAACAGAGAAAATACTTAAAGAAGAATCGGACAGAAAGAAGTCAAAGAACTGAAGCCTTCAAGTACATCTATTTTTACTATTTGTAAGGTATTTACACTCGACGAATATGTACGAATAAGAAAGCATGAAAATGCATATTAGTATTAACCAGTAATTGAGATCACCAAAACTAAAAGTAAATGGTTATGATGACGGTAGCCTCACAGACATATGGTAGATGAATAGTTGCCTACTAACTTGGTAAATAAAATAGAATAAGGCATATACACCAAAAAGCCCATAACCAAACGACGACATAAGGGTAATAAGCAGAGAGATGCTTGAATACGTTGATAGAAGGGAATTTATAAACGATGAGTTATGAAAAATTTATGAACCACTTTAGATAGTTTTTAAAAAAAAATTAAATTATTCAGAAAAATCCACTCAACTATAGATTAGAGTCTTGTTTTGAGATTGGGAATTGAAAGAGTCTTGAAAAGAATATTGCTTAGTGGTTTGAATTTGCTGTGTAAAACTCATCAAATTGATGACAGAAATAAGGTATTACATCCAATGCCTATAAACTTTTCTAGAATAAAAGTAGACTTACCAACCTTTAATTTGATCATATAGGTCATTTGGAGCTGTACACAAAGAGTTATGTATTTTTTAATTTAGCCCAGTGAAACTGGCAAGCTTCTATGACAGCTTCCAAAAATAAAAATTTTGGGAATTGTGAGCTTCCATATGGCCAAAGTCTATATTTTTCCCTAAAAATAGACTTAATAAGGATCACATAGCCTTTAGAACCATACCAATTGAACATTTGCACAATGTTATGAATTTTCAAATATTTAAGAAAATTCTGGCAGATTTGAGTATATGTACGAAAATGGAATAAATGTAAGGGCAAATTGGTCAATTGCCAATAAAACAAGAAGCTATTAATTCAAGATCATTTTGTTCAATAATTCCTCTCCTTTTTTTATAAGGAATTTTGGTCAGATAAAAGTGAAAGTTAAAGAAATTACCATGGTAACTTATTGCAAATAATTACTTATGGTAAATTGCTTGACCATAGTGCAAGTATCTACCAAGTATCACATAAGGTTTGTACTTGACCCTCAGGTCAAGCCTTCGATCCTTGGGGAGGTGACTCTCTAGGGAAATTAGGAGTACCTGGAGAGGAAAATCCCTAAGCCAGTAGCAGCGGAGGGGGGACAAATCCTGGCATCCTTAGGAGGTTTCCGGCACCGCTCTGTAGCCCCTTGGGTGGGGGGTTATGCCATTACACTCCTCAGGTAAAAATCAATTATTCTTCCGTGTGAGATTATAGGAATCTCCTCAATAAGTTTAGTCCAAAAGCCTTCCAAAAACCTTTCTTTCAATCAATAAAAATAGGAGAGTTGTTTTCATAAAATAAAAAATACCAAACAAATAAAAAAATCATTTTCTCGAATAAATTAGAGGAACTATTTCCTTAAAAAAACACAAACAAAGTGACACACATTTCTACCCCAAACTACGTGAGCTTTGATCCTTCTAAAGGGTACATAGGCTATAAGCTCTCTTCCTAAGTTAAGTCCAACAATGTAAATAATTAATCTTGTTTTTCCATCTTGTAAATATTTTATTTTTAGGTAATTATAATGAAATTTTAAAAGGCCATATTTATTTTCATATAATTAACTTAGGGTAACCATTCTTATGAATGGGTGTTGTGGGGTGCCTAACACCTTCCCCATACAAAATCAACTCCCGAACCCTAAATGATTTTTGTAGACCAGTTTTTTTTTCAAAAAAAAGGTTTCCAAAATTATCCTTTTTCGAAATTTTGGTGGCGGCTCCATATTTTTCAAATTTCGAGCAGTACACCAGTTATAACAATTGGTATCTGAGCAGGGCTCTTGTTTAAAGAACTTAATTGTCTCAAGACTTTATTATGGCTTATTCTGGGTGTTGCTGATTTTTGGAAGGTTTCAATTATGTAGTTCCACCTCTTTTAAAAGATATTGATTTTTGGTTTCGCAAAGTTAAATTGACATCTTTTATTAAAGCCTTTAATTTTGACATGTGGAATGTTTTAACAAATGTTTTTTATTTCAAACAAAGTAAAGATTGGACTAAAAAAGAAAGTAAAATGTTTTCATTGAAATTAGAGTAATGAAAATTCTGTGTAGTACTTTAACTGAAAATGATTTTGAGAAAATTATATTTTGCTCTAGTGATAGAGATATTTGGGATACTCGTGATTCTATTTATACTCCTAGCAATTTTGTTAAAGTTTAAACTATTGACAGATCATCTAAAACTATAAGCTACATATCTACGGTTGATGAATAACTGGAAGTTAAGAATAAAGAAGGGGAATTTATAGAACACTTCCATGATTCAGTCAACACAGATGGACAAGAAGAAGAGGATTCCCAAGGAAGAGCTCATTATAGACAAATATGAAAAATCATTCTCTAGAGCTCAAAATGAACTTAAGGTAAAAATTCCAATTCTTCTTGTGAATTTAGGAAAAATGATTTTGAAAGTTTGCACAAGATTGTTTTTCATCCAATTATAGATTTGGTTTTAAAAAGTAAAAATGTTTAAAATCATGCTGGAAAATATATTAGGAAGAAAGAATATTCAAGTAGAAATTATTTGAGTTTATACTCTTATGACTACCACAATATTTGCATAGAATCTCATAATGCATATCCTTATATTATTTGTAATTATTATAGTAAATCAAGTCATATTTCTCACACATGCTATATTAGGAGAAATTCTAATGTTAGAAATAAATTTATTTGGGTTTGTGAACACCTTATTTTATCTGGGCCCCTCTCAAAAAATACTCCCTCCAGCCCTATTTATACTCATTATTTCTCATATCTTATATTCATTATTTCTCATACTTTTTATCTATTCCCTCTCCTACACTCTTTTCATAAATAAGGACATCTATGGAAAGAACATAGCATTTTTTACACACTTATTACTTTTAACTACCAGTTCATTTTGCGTAATCAAGGGAAAAGTTGTAATGCCCCAAATTTTGATTAAGGGCTAATGATAATTATTGAGAATCAATTGTGATTTAAAGATTGAATTATTCTATGTTTTATGGCAATTTCAGTAAATGTGCCCAAAATATGGAGAAAATAGAGAGCATGGAAATTGTCGGTTAATTAGTCAGTGATTAATGAGGAAATTAATTGCTAACTAAGGAGAAATGAGATGTATAACCAAATGGCTAATGGAGTGGTTAGAGTAACTAAAATAGTTACTTACTTTATGGGAACTAATGGAATTTGGACATATGGCAAGCTTATAGGATGAGAGAGATTTGGAAAGTCAAACACATTATTTTATTGTTTTTCTCTCTCTTCCCTCCCTTCTTTTCGCTAGGTAAGTATGGGCAAGAGGGAGTATCATCATTTCTTCATCTCCTTCAAGCTCTCATCTCTATCTCCTCTCTCTCTCCATTTTCGGCTCCATTGTTGAAGAAGCAAGAGGAAGAAAAGCTTAAGATTAAGGTGAGTAAATGACCTTGAATGCAAAAACTCACTTCATTAATCTTGTTCCTTGGATTGAGGGCTCTATTTCTATGGTTATAGATTGTCCATTGGTGTTGGTTTGTCCCTCAAGGAAATCTAAGCATTGGTGAATCAAGAAACCTGTTTGGGAAAGTTGTTGAGGTAAGTGAAATGAATCTTTCCATATGAATTTTGTGGCATTTGATTGAGTTTGGAAATTTTTGGGATTTTTGGCCTTATTTTTCAAATGTAGGTCATTGAGAATATGGCATGTTGTTGTCATGGAGTGAGTGTTTTGGTATATGTTTGGAATAGATAGAAATGGGTTTGAGGTTGAAATGTTAAGTTTGGTGATTTTGGCAATTTTGTGTTGAATGTTGCCTAAAATCAAAGCATGATAATGGAATAGGAATTTGGTCGTTTTGATTTTTCCATTGGATTCCTTGTGTAATTTTATGTAGGAGTAACCTTGGTTAAGGATTCAGAACCATTGGAAACACTTGGGTTAAAGTTGGAAAGTGCTATCAACTTTGCTACTTTTTTGGCTTCTGATATGTATCATACGAGTGATATGGGGCCTCACTAAAGGTGTTGCATATTCGTTTTTCCCTTCAAGTTTCGGGTGCACTTCCATGCAAAAAGCTAAAAGTGTTGTCTCACTTGCGAGTCTTGTAGGTTATCACTCGAGTGAACCTTGTCTCACTAGAGTGTGGGTGTATTTGACACTATGAACTCAAGTCTCGGGTTGTCACTCATGGTCAATTTCTCAAGAGTGTGTCTTAGCACTCGCGGGTGTTAAGCTATTACTCGAGTCCAAGGTCCCTACTCCAGTGTTGTTCTGCTTTTAAAATTCCTTGTTCTCTCAAGTGAGCACTTTCTGTATCTCACTTTATGGAACTTGGGTGAGCATTAGGCTATCACTCGAATGAATTGAGTTATGCCCGGGTACAATGATCGTTTCTAGTTTCTGTCATTTCTTTCTACTCTCGAGTGGACACTTTCTGAACCTCACTTCGTAGGACTCGAGTGAGCATTTGACTATCACTCGAGGATTGCTTCCAGGACTCGAGTGCAAGTCTATCATCACTCGAGTGAGACCTTCTTCACTCGAGTGAAATAGTGAAAAACCAATACTTGTGCTTCAAAGAAGGGATATTTGGGATAGTTGTTTCAACCCTTTAAGGCTTTTGTTAGAGGAATTTCTAGCTTCTTAAAGGACCTTAATGATAACCAATTTAAGTGATATGAAGTCATTTGAGTATTGGAATAGAGTATAACACTTCGTCCCTAATTATAAATTATAGGATTCGACATTTACCCTACTCGGGAGATACTAGTGCCAGAGCACGTATGGAAGGACTATGGTAGTGACTTTTCTCTCAGGTTGTGTATGATTCTTGGTATGCATGACTTATCATTGTTTTATTGTGAAAATCTTTGGCATGAGGCCCTTGTGATCTTGTGAATGTGCTATCGGCCATAGGGCATTACAACATGAGCAGTCGTAGGGGGTGATGGTTATAACAAATACCCCTACCGTTGTATCTGCTGTTGTAATTGCCGAGGCTGCATTGTGGAATCATGGATTCCTGTTTAAGAATATGCCAGTGTGGCTTGAATGTAATGTGAAATATTTTATATGGATCCCAGTTGTGGTGATATTTGTGATATGAACATGTGAATGTGCAATACAGCGTGAGCAAACATAAGAGTGACGCACATCATACCTGCCCTTGCTGCTGTAACTGCCATTGTAGTTGCTATGTGTTGTGTGATGATTTTCTTCCACGCTTTGTGGTTGTGCATACTATGAGTGATTTGACACTACGGGGATTCCTCAGAATCTCACTTTCCCAAACCAAATTTCAGATATGGCTAGTGGTTCCAAAGAAAAGTAGGTGACGAAGGGCGGCTGAAGCTCCAGGCTAGGAGTTTATTTTGGTTCTTGGTTATCATACTATAGATTTTGGATAATTGTTGGGAAACAATTGTATATTTTGGATCATAGAATAGTAAGTGTGTAATCCCCTTGTTATGGGAAACTGTTTATGGATATTATGCCCTATAAACCCCTTTACTGATCAATAGAACCCAAGTGTGTCTGGAATTTGCATTGTACTCTGATATTTATGAATGGAATCATACTGTACAGGCCATTTGTATAATTAAAATATGAATATGAGACCATATTGAGCAATCTTTTGAAAGGCTTTTGAAAACTATGTTTTGGGAAAAAGGAAATTTTAATAAGTCCCAAATTATATTACGGTATCTAATTCCACATAATTATGTATTTACGAACTTGATCTTGACCTTGGATGGATAGGGGGTTACAAAAGTTGCTTTTAAATGGACTGAAGGGAGTAATAAATAATAAAAATATCATTTCATTTATGATGATTTTGGTATAAATTGGCATTATCATTCATTAAAGGAAATCAAAAAATAAATAATCATTTAATTGATGATGATTGTGGCCTAAATTGGCAATCATCATTAAAAGAAGAAAATAAAAAAATTAAAATAAAAAAATGCATTAATAAGGCAAAACTCTAGGTGATGTCTATTTAAAGGGGAGCACAAAAGAGAGCAAGACACATAAGGATTTCTTAGGAGAGAAAAGAGCTCAAAGAGAAAGGATCTACAAAGATGAAGTATGCCAAAGAGTTTACGCATTACCTTGTTCTTTTTATATATTCTTTTGAAGAGCAAAAGTTTGATAGTTGGCTTGAGTTTCTAATAATTGTATAACTTCTTCCCTTTGATCCTTGGTTGTTAGTTTACTATTACCCTCTTCTTTTTCTTCTTTTGTGCATGAATCAAATGTAGATGAGGCTTTAAAGTGAAAGGTCTGAATTGTGAGAGATTAATCCTTTGAGTTGCTTCACAAGAACTGAGCGTATCAAAGAAGTGTTAAAATCCACATTGAATGCTTGATGCTTGTTGACATTAGAATTGCCATTGAACTTTGATGGATATTCGGCACAAACAACATTGAAAGGTGTGCTTCTTTAACTCTCTATTCCCCCTTAATATATGCTTGAATTGCTGAATTATGATTTATTTCTCTTGCTCTTATTCACACCATGTATAATCATGTGCCAAATGAATTTGATTTGTATAGTTATTGTTATTTTGCCCACATGATATTTTGATCTCCTTTCCACCTTTAGCATCCCCATCCTTTAGCCTATTTAAAAACTCCACAGGCATTCCAATGTGGGTTGCTCCTTTTTTTAAATAATAATTTAAAACCAAATTTTATAAATAAAAATAAAAAAGCTTCTCTTTTCTATGAAAAGGAAAATAAGATTTCAAAAGATTTTTATATCGTGTGAGGTTTTTGGAACCTCCATAGGCATGAAAATGATTATTCTTCCATGTGAGGTTATTGGAACCTTCACATGAAGTTTAATCCAAAATCTTTTTCAAATAAGAACCAAAGAAATTGTTTTTTAAAATAAAAAATGCAAACAAAAGATTCTCTTTCTCAAATAAATTAAAGGAACCTTTTCCTAAAAGACACCAACCCATTGACACGCATTTTTACCCTGAACTACATTGACTTTGATCCCTCTAAAGGGTACGTAGACCCTAAGTCCTCTTCCTCAATCAAGTTCGATTTTGTAAATAAAAATATTTTTCCTTATTTTCCTTTTGTTTCCATTTTGGAAAAAAAAACATTCTTTTTTTCTTTAGTTTTCATTTTATTTCATTTTGTAAATATTTTTTTTATTTCTTTTTTGGGTAATTATGATAAAACTAAAAGGCCATACTTATTTTTAGATAATTGACTTAAGGTAACTATTTTTATGAATGAGTGTTGTGGGGTGCCTAACACCTTTTCCATGAACAATCAACTCCTAAACCCTATTTGGTTTTCATAGATCATTTTTATTTTTTAAAAAGGTTTCCAAAATCATCCTATTTTAAAATTTTAGTGGCGGCTCCATATTTTTCAAGGGCTACAGCTTGGCAACTCTACTAGAGACTGTTTGAGAGTCAAGCCCATTCAAGTCAGTTATTTAAAAATGATATGGCCTAAATTATATTTTAATTACCCTTTTTTTAGTTACTTGAATATTTTTTTTATTTTCTTAATTTATTCTTTTTTCATCTATTTTTTTATTTTTTTATTTTCCCCTCTGTCTCGTGATCGGCTTAGCGGATGAGGGTTAGGTAGAATCTAAGCCCACAGGTTGTTACGCTTTCCTTACATAATGAGCACTCACCATTTCTCTTCACACATATATTAGGCCCTATAGCCGGGTCACGTGAGCACCTTTAGGAGTGGAAGCTTCTAGTTGAGAGTCAAGCCCATTCAAGTTAGTTATTTAAAAATGATATGGCCTAAATTATATTTTAATTACCCTTTTTTTAGCTACTTGAATATTTTTTTATTTTCTTAATTTATTCTTTTTTCATCTATTTTTTTATTTTTTTATTTTCCCCTCTGTCTCGTGATCGGCTTAGCGGATGAGGGTTAGGTAGAATCTAAGCCCACAGGTTGTTACGCTTTCCTTACATAATGAGCACTCACCATTTCTCTTCACACATATATTAGGCCCTATAGCCGGGTCACGTGAGCACCTTTAGGAGTGGAAGCTTCTAGTTGAGAGTCAAGCCCATTCAAGTCAGTTATTTAAAAATGATATGGCCTAAATTATATTTTAATTACCCTTTTTTTATTTACTTGAATATTTTTTTTATTTTCTTAATTTATTCTTTTTTCATCTATTTTTTTATTTTTTTTATTTTCCCCTCTGTCTCGTGATCGGCTTAGCGGATGAGGGTTAGGTAGAATCTAAGCCCACAGGTTGTTACGCTTTCCTTACATAATGAGCACTCACCATTTCTCTTCACACATATATTAGGCCCTATAGCCGGGTCACGTGAGCACCTTTAGGAGTGGAAGCTTCTAGTTGTTTCTCTATGGGGTTTTTGAACCCTCAGAGGTTATTGTGAAGGTTTAACCTAGTTGTTACCTATTTAACGAGGGTGGCTCCTGTGGAACTTTTAAGTTCTCGGAGGATCAACTTTACTGAATAGGGTATCTATCTTTATGATGGAGGCAGTTAGGCGACCTTTTACTGTGAGAATTAGAACTACCTTTAAACCACTACACATTAGTGGAAACAATTGACCTACCCAATAAATTAGTACTTGCCTTTTAGGGTAGACTTCCCCCAGCATGTGGATATTCCTTAAATAGGACAATGGAGGGCATGCATTTATTTTCTTTATAATGATAGTTGTTGTCATCGATTCATAATCAATGAAATCTCTAGCATTAAGCGGCTAATTGCCACTTCACCTGAGTATGTATCTAGCATCACTTCACATATAGATACTTCACGAAGATGGTGCATGCATTAGATGGCTAACTGTAATACCCCGAATTTTGAAACTTGAAGCTAGAGAATAAGCCTGAGATAAGTGGACTGCTAAGCCCCGGTTTAGCAAAATCCCAAATTGTGATTAAGGTTTAATGACTCCAAAAGTGGATGTAATTAGTGATAAATGAACCCTTTTGGAGATTATGGTGTGATTTGGCACCCGATGTGATTCGTATGTGTTCTGAGCAGCGCCGAAACCCTGTATTTGAGTTCAATTATGGATTAACATCCAAATTGACTTAGAATAGAGGGAATAATTGAATGGGGTATTGTGATGGGTTAGTAAATGTTATTTGATTATTATTGGTCTCTATTTCATTTTAATCGTGTATTTCGGATATAATTACTGGGGGGTTACATTTTGGTATCAGAGCTGCCGTTCCTGGCAAGTAAAGGATTTGCTAGGATAATGGCAGTAGTTGCTGCCTTAAGTCATAGAGAATGGCTTTGTTTGTTGTGGTATATACATTATGGTCCCTGCTGGTTGTGGATATATGTGATTTGTGGACTGTGTATACATTATTTAATTATCGGGGAGTGGTGAATCATTGTGGAATCGAAAGATATAATGGTTTGCCTGAGAAATAGATGTGTAGATTCAGAAGTGGAGGTAATCAGACCCATCATCTGATTAGAGAACTAAGGAAAATGATTTCCTAGATGTGTGATATTGAGGTTCTAGGTTGATCATGGCTCCAACCTAGATGTTGGGTAGGTAACCCAAGGTGGTATGATGTTACATGTAGTGATGTCATACTGAGCTTGTATGTTTAAAGGCCTTAAGACCTAGGGGACCGATGTGCCCTAGGCTGGCATGATATTTGGATTTGTATTGGAGTTGTGATACTCCGTGGAAATGAGGGAAGTGATTTCCCGGTTCAACTGAGGTTGAAGGTTTGAAAGATGAATTGTGATCCAAGGATCAGACTCAATAGTCAAACTGGTCCTTAGGAGGTTGATATGACCTATATGGTCTGTGGTACTAGGATATGGTACTAGATTGGAATTGAAATGTGTATCAGGTATCCTGAGATTGCTAGTGTTAATCTAGCATAGGGAAAAGTGATTCTGTGGAGAATTTGAATTTAAAAGAGTTATCTACGAGGATTCGAAGTGGAGAAGGCAACCTACGGGGAGTTCTGATCGGAGAGGGCTACCTATGGCGACGTCTGATCGGAGCGGCTATTTGTGTGTTTATTACCTGCGGCCCACTGGGGGTGTGTATGGCACACAGTGGGAGGACCGTGCCTTCGGGGCGGTGGAGATACGGGGAATATATGAGTCCTGGGTGAAATGTGAGTAACCCAGCTGCCTGCCAGGCTCAGTGTAAGGGCCGGCCAGCGGAGCCCTGGTACGTAGTTGATCAGGGGGTGGGCACTCTGAAGGGGTGTGACAATATTTATAAAAAAAAAAATTTTGTGACAGCCGCCGTGACGACAAACTCTAGTGTGCAGCTGCCGTGATGACGAACCTTAGTGTGCACTCGCCATGACGTTGAATCGTAGAATAGAGCTCTGGGAACATTGGGAGTATGGGATCTCAACGAAGTGCTAGTTATGGCTATGAATGATTCAAGTTGAATCTAGCCAAGGTCTGACGCAGATGAATATATGTTGTGGTGGGAGATTCCTATGGGACTTCTGTTAAATCAGCTTGACATTGTTAAAGCACAGATGAGGAGATTGACCTCAGAGTGTGCAGCGGAAGCGTGAGAATGTGATATGTTTGGGAATTGTGTTGAGCAGAAGCTCGAGGTTACCTTGAGAATGATGTGTTAATAATGGCTTCGGGAGGTAAAACTTCGAAGTCCAGATTATTTTGTGAAAAAGGGGTCTTGAAGGATCCTAGTTTGGTGAAAAGAATTTGTGGTGGGTGAAATTATTAAAATGCTTGGTTCCAGCTTGTTGCAATTGTGCATTGTGAGTCTCTCACCTGCGGCCGCATGGGGTGATTCCTATGGTGGAGGACCGTTCCGCTGAGACGGTAGATTACGGGGGATTGACTATTTGTGAGCCGTGAGGCTATGTATATACACTGCCACGCCAATAGTCCCTGAGTCACTAGCAACAGTTCGGGTAAAGACTGTGTGTCTTCCCGGCGGTAAAAGGGGATGAGGGTGGAGTGTGATTGTGAATCTGTGATAGTTGTGAATAAGCTGGGATTGAGGTGTGCCATAGCAGAGCAGAGTTAGTTTAGCTGATGGCGAATTCGACTACATGATCGGGGATTCTTGTTTGTGAGGGCAATTACCCCGGCATGGCCAGCCTGGCTAGCCACCACGTTGGTTGCACTGGTGTTGACCTGAGGCCAAAAGGCGGTGTGTAAAATTAGAGTCTGTAATGTACGTTTGGAAGTGGATTTTCTTGTGAGTCCTGGGTGAAAGGTGAGTAACCCAGCTGCCTGCCAGTCCCGGTCAGGGGACGGTCATCGTAGCCCTGGTACGTAGTTGACCAAGGGGGTAGGCACTCTGAAGGGGTGTGAAAATAAAATTGTGAGTCCGGTAACCCACAGGCATCCATCGGACGGGTGTGATGTGGGAGCCAGCCACGCAGCGGAAGCGTGGGCACCCATTAAGGGGGGTGTGACAATAAAAGGCGCCTGGATAGAAGAGACTGAGACTCTAGGTGGGCCATTATGGTCGGGTACTTTGGATAGAAGAAATTGAGATTCCAGAGTGACCAGATGATGTGGTATTGTTGTGAATACCCAAAAGTCCCAGTTACCACTAGCGGAGTCACTGGTGGGTGTACGGGTGAGGGCGACACCATGAAAGTTGATACAGATGTGATATTGTTGTGAATTCCCAAAAGTCCCAGTTATGACTAGTGGAGTTACTGGTGGGTGTACGGGTGATGGTAAGGTTCTGAATGCGAATACAGCGGAAGAGTTTATGTATACAGCTAAGGCTGTTGTGTGATGTATTGAGGTTGTGGTGTTTAGGGTTACTCCTGGAAGGAGTAACTAGTTTGAGTTAAGCAGAGTGGTGGCCTATGCTGCCCAATTGCCAAGATCTTATGATATGGCTCATAAGTTAGAGCCTCCAGATATCGAGATGCATTAGCCACTCATGAATTAGGGGGCTTGTGATGATTGTGGTTATGTTATGATGGTTTTGTGGCAATCGTATGTGGAAGCGATTGCATCTGTTTGGCAAAAAATATGGTGATTTGGTTTGTGTGGCAATCGTGAAATGGGCCGATTGCAGTTTGGGGCAATTGAGTTGCATTCATTATTTGAGATTCTTGTGAGAATCGGATTTGTGGAGTATCATTTGTGTGTGGGTGGTCTAGAGGAGACCGTCCCAATATGAAATGAATTTTGAAACGGAAGCTGTCGTGAAGAAGCATCCGTAGTATTTGGATTAAGTGGTATGACAAATTTCGAGGACGAAATTTATTGAACGGGGGGAGAAATGTAATACCCCGAATTTTGAAACTTGAAGCTAGAGAATAAGCCTGAGATAAGTGGACTGCTAAGCCCCGGTTTAGCAAAATCCCAAATTGTGATTAAGGTTTAATGACTCCAAAAGTGGATGTCATTAGTGATAAATGAACCCTTTTGGAGATTATGGTGTGATTTGGCACCCGATGTGATTCGTATGTGTTCTGAGCAGCGCCGAAACCCTGTATTTGAGTTCAATTATGGATTAACATCTAAATTGAATGAAAATAAGGGGAAGGGCATATATATGGTGTAAATGAATGAGAAAATGATCTTGATGGTGTCATGTGGTATTTAATCATTGGAATTGATTTGAATTGGATTGGATACATTGTGTGCAAAACTGGAAATTCTGTCCAGTGGGAATTCTGTTTGGGCAGTCTTCTCGTGTGGCTATTTTTACTAGGCAACTGATGTCATAAAATTATGAAACTTTCCAGTCTTAAAGTTCACATCCCAAGCTTCAAAATGGACATATAATTTGTGCCATTTTGTTTTGGGAACTGGGAGATATGACTGTCCAAAGTTTGAGGTCGAAAATGGACTATGTTTTGGGGCAGTGATGAAATTTGTGTAATTCTGTAATTTTGTGGTGATTTCTGGTAATGGATCATATTTTGCCAATGAAGAGGACTTAAATACCTTTCATTTGGCTTTGGAATAACCTCATTTTGATTTTTCTAGAATTAGTTATGATTTTTCAAAGATTGGGCAGAAAATCTGCCAGAAAATCCGAAAATGCCAATTTTGGAATTATGACATCATCATAATTAAAGATGACATAAGCTAAATGTTATAAAGTCATCATCATCTTCCTCCATCAGCCAAAAACCGTGCAGCACCATAGAGAAAGAGAGAGAGAGAGTTTTAGAGAGAGAAGAGGAAGAGAACTCGCAAGGTAAGCCGATTTCTCCGATGATCTAGCTCCTAACGCGTATAACTCCATTTCTAAGCTACTCTTCTATGTAATTTAAGGTTTGGAAGCTCCATTTCTTGTGTTGAAGTGAGCTAGGGTTTCAGCCACTTTGAGAAAAGCTATTGGGAGCTTGAGGTAACTTCCAAACTCTTGTATATTGACTATTCTGGCTGCTGTGGGCAATTTAATCGGTGAAATTTCGCCGGATTGCCATTGGTTGTAAAAATGGAAAATGGGTTTCCCTAGGGGTTATGCTGCCCAAATTGATACTAAATGGTAGTTTTAACCTAATGGGATAGTCAATAAAGTGGTTAGGAGTAGAAAGGAACGCGTTTACGGAGCCGAAACCGAAAAACCCCAATTTTCCCCTGAAAACCCATATATTTCGGCCAGCACTATAAATGGGTCTTAGAGTTGTATTTTCAATGATTTGATGGTTCCATTGAGTTCAGGAGCAAAAATTAGGTGGGGTTACAGTTGGGCACTTTTTCAGAAAAGGCCGAAAAAGCATAATTACGAAAACGCCCCTGAAACCCTTAAAGTAGGGCTGTCAAGGGTAATTTTGTAATTGACATTGAATTTGATAATTCCGAGTCCAGAAATGGATTCCTTGGGCAAAAATATGTCAGAATAGCCCGTGTCAAAATTTCTGGAAAAGTACAGCCGGACCGGGTATGGCCGGGCCGAGCCGGGTCCCTGGGGGTATTTTAGTAAATTTTCAATATAGCCTCATATAACCCCCAGAAACACTATGGAAGTGTCTAAATAGTACATTTGACATTGTAGGATCGAATGTGAAGCCCCGAGTTGCTGGCACGTAAATCGAGGAGAAAAGACTGGAGGTAGGGAACTTATCTCTCCTGCATGCTCTGATAACTGTATTAATGTGTTGATGCATGTTGTTGCTTTGCTTGATTATGTGGAACATGTATGAATGATTTGAAGCTATGTTTCAATATATGCTATGGCCATATGTGTATCGTTCGAAGCATTGAGCTTATAGATTTGTCATTGTATGTGTGCATGAGTTATGTGATGCAAGCATGTCATGCATTAAACACTTATCTTGCCTGCATATTGATAATATTTCCCTACTGAGATTCTCTCGAACCTCACTCTCCCCTACCAACAATTTAGACAGGGCAAGTGGCTCGTGGAGGGAGCGGCTAGGACTCCTCCGAGATGAGATTGTGAAATCCCCATTTGAAGAATTGTAATGGGCAATTGTGCCCTGTATATCTTTAGCGAAGGTATGTACCCGAGATTGCCGGGATGATTATGTTGTGCACTCTGATATTTATATGAATGTGATTTATCTTCGCATAGTAATTGTATTCGAAATGTGAATATGAGACCAAGTTTATAAATGATTTCGAAAAGTATTCGTGAAAACCCCATCATGTGATGGGTTAGTAAATGTTATTTGATTATTATTGGTCTCTATTTCATTTTAATCGTGTATTTCGGATATAATTACTGAGGGGGTTACACTAACCCTAGTCGAAGGGTCTCCGACCCTAAAAGACCATGAGTTCATCACTTCCATCACGTTAGAAATATCTCCATAAGGGATAACCTTTTCAGGCTTATGATGCATCATTAAAGCATTCATAGTCATTTAACTTGTTTTGATATGGATTTTGGATAGGGTAACAATTTTTAATACCCTTTGCATTCATAGGCATGAAAATGATTATTCTTCAGTGTAAGGTTATTAGAACCTTCACATGAAGTTTAGTCCAAAATCTTTTTCAAATAAGAGCCAAAGAAATTGTTTTTTTTAAAAAAATAAAAAACACAAACAAAGAAAAATCTTTTTCTCAAATAAATTAAAGGAACTGTTTCCTAAAAGACACCAACCTATTGACACAAATTTTTACCCCAAACCATATCATCTTTGATCCCTCTAAAAGGTACATAGGCCCTAGGTCAAGTCCGATTTTATAAATAAAAATATTTTCCTTTTGTTTCCCTTTTGTAAGAAAAATATTTTTTCTTTAGTTTTCATTTTTTTCTTTTTATAGATATTCTTTTTTTTTTTTGTGATTATGATAAAACTAAAAGGCCATATCTATTTTTAGATAATTAACTTAGGATAACCATTCTTATAAACTGGCATTGTGGGGTGCCTAACACCTTCCCCTCACAAAATCGACTCCTAAACTCTATTTGGTTTTCATAGACCATTTTATTTTTAAAAAAAGGTTTCCAAAATCATCCTATTTTAAAATTTTGGTGGTGGCTCCATATTTTTCTAATTCTGATGCTACAGGGTTCCTAAAAGGCAAGTGAGTTCTAATGTTAACAATCAAGGACCCAAAGCAATATGGGTACCAAAATATTCTTCTAGTACTTCTTGCATGCAGTTTGATTCCAAAAAGAATGGACATAAGGGTATGGAGAATAGGAAAGAGAATCCAAGAGTTTCTCATGCATCAAGGAAGAGATTCATATGATCCACATCAAAGAGGAGAACTCATGGAGAATCTATCACTGCCACTTCATGGTCAAATCATAAAAAGCAATGGACACGAATAAAAGGAAGCTTATCTTCAAGCCAAGCTTTCAAAATTTATAACTGGTATGCTTAATGAGGCCATTAGTTCGCAAGTACTAAAGAAGCCTCGATATGAAAAGAAAAAGGTGTAACACCCCAAATTTTATTCACCAAATATATTGTAATTATTTTAGAAATAATCATTAAAATGGTGAATATTCATGAATTTGGAATTTATGCGTTTGTAGATTTTCATTCTCATGAGAATTGGGCTAGAATAATTATGTAATAAATTTGGGTTATTTAAAAAGCCCAATATCAAAGCCAAAACATGGGGAAATAATAGAGGATAATATTTGGTCTAATAATGAAAGGAAATTGGCCAAAGAAAAAGGAGAAAAGGAATTAAATTAAAAAGGTAATGGCAAAATTGTAAGTTTTCCAATTTAGTACAAAATAAATTATCTTCCAATTAATTGAAGCTAAATTCAATTATTTAAGGAAAATAATGGAGAAATATATATTTGGGGTATTTTGGTCAAATAAATATTGAAAATTGAAAGGTGAACAATGTTTGTAGTGAAATCGCCTGTGAGGTAGTGAGTTTGTCATATGGTTTTAGATGATCAAATGATGACTCAAAATCATGAAATTTTACAAGGTGAAAGTAGACATCCTAAGCTTTAATTTGATAGATAATAGGAAATTTTGGGAGCTGAATACAAAGAGTTATGGATTTTTGAAGTTAGCCTAGGAAAACTGTTGATTTTATGGAACAGCATTCAAAGAATTTAATTTTGAGAATCTTGTGCTTTCAATTGGCAAAGTGTAATACCCCAAATTTTGGGATTGGAGGCTAAAGAATAAGCCTGAAATAAGTGGATTGCTAAGCCTCGGTTTAGCAGGAGCCCCAAATTTATTCCCTAATGTTTCTTATATCTTTGGGGTATTAAAGAAAGTAAAATGGTGAATTTTGGAGAATGTGATTATGTAGGTAAATAAGTGATTAGAAGTGTAAACAATGTGGTTTATGGATTGAAATCAAGAAATTCCATTTTTACAATTTTTATAGAATTTTGTCTAGAAGCTATTTTGGCTATGTTTGGACTGGATTTTGGTGGTTTTGATGATTCCATTGTGTTTAAAATGGAAAATTGTATAGGGTTCATGTTGGATGCAAAGTAAAAAAAGTCCTAGAAAGTGAAATAACAAAAATAGCCTTAAAACCCTCATATAGGGGCTGCCAGGGATAAATTCATAATTGAGGCTGGATTTTTTTAAAAACTGAGGTAAAAAATGGATTCCTTGAATGAAAATATGCTAGAATAGCCTGGGTCAAAATTTCAAGAAAGTACAGTCGAAATGGGTATGGCGAGGCCGGGGTCCTGGGGCCATTTTGGTCATTTATCAAGATAGACCCATAAAACCCCCCAAAAACACTATGGAAGTGTCTAAACTATACATTTGATGTTTTAAGACTGAGTAGATAGCCTGAGGGATTGGCATGTAAATCGAGGATCAGGGAAGGGCGATTAAGGTAGGGAACTTACCTCTTCTGCATGTATTTGATATTTGTGCTGGTGTATTTATGCATATTATTGCTTTGCTTGATAATGTTAAATATATATGAATGATTAAAGCTCTGCTTCTGTTTATATTATGACCATAGTTTTGTTGCATGAAATATTGAGCACGCAGATATGTCATTGTGTAAGCATAAGTTTATGTAATGCAAGCATGACATACATATAGCACTTATCTTGCATGCATATTGGTACTATTTTCCTATTAAGATTCTCTTGAATCTCACCCTCCCCTACCAATAATTTAGACAGGTGAAGACAGAAGGTATTCTGAAAACAAAGAAGAAAACAATATAAGGGGATTGAAGTGGTGGATCGAAGATAGGAAGATGTCTCCGTTTCACTGGGACGGGTTAGTTACCCAAGAAGCCCTATACGGCTACATAAATTGTACGTGTTATATACAATCCCTGAAGGGAATTTCTGTAATCATACACATATTATTGGTATAATTATGCTATTCATGTGTTGCCTATCGAACTGCATATCATTTTCCATAAATAATCTTAAATAAGATAAGGGTTTGACAATTTTGGTATTAGAGCCCAAGTGGTTTTGGAAGGGCCGAAAGCAGTTCTGGAGGGGCCAGAAACGGTTATGGTAGAGTAGCAGTTCTAGCAACAGGATAGTATATTGATATGGTCATGATTACAAAGTGATAGGAAATATGTGTAGACAGGAGATACCAAGGAGTATATCTTCCCAATTTGTGAATCAACCCTGAGAAATAGTAAGTACCAGGAGGGCAGCAAGTGGTGTAATACCGAACTGAGGATAGACCAAAGATGTTGTGAAACCCGAGGAAGCAGGTGTTGGAAATTGTGCCCTAAGGGCCAATCATTGTACTTTGAACATTATTATTTTAATGAAATTTCTCCATTCTGTTATCATATTATTTGCATGTTAACTGTAATAATTGTATCCTTGGATAATTCATAAAGATTGTCCTAAAATGTCCCTGGTCGGTCATATATGCGGGAGCAGAGATGAAACAAGACCAGTATGACTTTGATAAGATATGGAGATACGAATCAAAGTCTTAGGCACTTGTAAGAGTACAAGGTGTTAGACCGACCCACTATGATAAAGCTACATGGATCAACCCATAAGCTTTTCTCATGTATAACCACGTCACAATGCCCTTAGACCTGAGGTCATCATGGATTCCTACATGAGAGTTGCTAAGCTTTGAACTAGTCAAAAGTCACTTTTGACCGGGTGATGATAAAGGCTACGATCGGGCTTAGTGGTTTTTCATGCAGAGGAATATGAATGGTCAAGATGGAATTTATCCCTCACATTAGTAGAGAGATATTACTAGGCCCCTCGATGAGTGAGTCTGAGAAATGTATGGCCATACTATGATGAAAGGAGTTTCTGTCTCTGTTATCAGGCTACTCAAGAATCGAGAAAGTAATGGTTAGGAACAAGAGGATGACATTATCCATGCCTTGTCCTTGATCAATATATCGTGTGACAAAAGGGACGTGACATGGTTGTATGATAGGTTGCATCGTGATAACAATCCTCATATCAATTGGGTAGTCGTAATGTCTTGCTAAACGCCGCTTGCGACTTTTGGGTTAGTATAGTTATTGGCCTACTGCCAACTTCATATGGGCCTACAGGGTCGCACACAAGAATGGCCCAACACGAGATAATGTTTAATTTAGGGTGGATGATTTTACATTTATATATATATATTATAAAATTCATTAATAATATTATATAGATATATATTTTTGAAATATATATCTTATATATATTTATATATATGTATATATATTATATGATATTATTATATTTAATAATATTATATAGATATATATATTTTCGAAATATATATCTTATATATATATATATGTATATATATATATGTATATATATTATATGATATTATTATATTGTGTTAGTTTTAAATTTAATTTATTAAGATATATTAAATTTAATAACTAACATAATAGAGATATAGTATCTCAGATTTAATTTATTTAATTAGCTCATCAAGATAATTAATTGTTAATTAATTTTGAAATTAATGATGATTAATTTTGAAATTTGAAAATAGCCCTCATAGGTTATAAACTTGATAGAGCAGATATATTCATACGCACATGAGAATTGAGAACCGCAAGTGAAACCCTAGGAGACATTAGAGGCGTAGCACACAGTCTTGGTTGGAGAGCATTCGTGTAGATACCGGTAAAGGGAGCGGACCTGACGTGTTGGCTCTTAGAGATCGTGAAAATTCTGAATCATCAAAAAGGTATGAATCCTTCCAACTTGGTTTAGACGCCGTTGATAGATCCTCGATTAGGATTGGTGAAAATTTTTAAAATTCTTCCGCTATGCCTACCGATCCTAACAGTGGCATCAGAGACAGATCAATTGTGCGTTTAAATTGAGTTTATGATTCTTGTACATGTGATATATATGAGATGTGTACGTATGTTTATAAGAAACACTCGAATATGCCTGTGATTTGGTTAATACGAAACCAAATTATTTAGAAAGATGTGATCTTATAATTCCGTTTATTTTCATTTTCGTTTAAATTGAATCTTGAAATTGTTTCATTTTCGGTTTTGAAACATGTATGTGATTCTCATTTTGGAACAAGCATGAAATCGATTCCGAACATGTATATTTTTGAACAAGCATGAAATTGGGTAGGGTACCTGAGATCGTAGTTGTCGGCAATCAAATCGGGTCTAGGTTCGGATATCTATTCGGGTAATAGGGATCCAAACTATAGGGAAGACAATTTGGATCAGAAGCATTCTGGCCCATTGTTGTTTTTGTTTAAAAAAATTTCAAATATTTCTTTTAAAAGGAATGTGCCTTTTTCAAAAGCTCCAAGGGCGCTGCCCCTTTCAACCCCGCAAGGGCGCCCCTCTTGACCCCGCCCGCTAACCGGCTAGCGGGACCTCTGTGACCACCTCTACGTAGCGCAATAGAATCTGATCACGACATTTATTGCTTTTCATATTGTATGAATTCTAGTTGTGGTTTATTATTTATCCTTGTTTGGGTATGGTGAACAACATGGCTTTAGAATTTTACAAAGGTTGTAATATTTAAATACGGCCTGCGTGCCGTGACTTTCTCTAAATACTCTCGATGTACATTCTCTTCTCATCTCACTCCCCTCGAATGTTTAAACGAGGTTTCTCTCAATGTATTTCTTTTTATTTAGAGAAGTCCTCTCATTGTCTTGGGAGGATTTTAGGTTAGGTAAGCCATGTTGTATCACGTTTAAATTATGCTTTTGATAAGATCATTGCATGATTACTTTTATGTTTATATGTATTTATCTGTATGAGATACGACCACGATTGCATCCATATAAACAAAACTAATTAATTGAGCCCTCTGAATCAAATCTTAAGTCATAATGCCGTCAATTAATGAATACTTATCAAAACCTAGATCGCTTAATTGTGGAAACCACCAAAGTGGATGCACTTGAGTTATCTTGATGAGACAAGCTTGAGTAATGGTGCTGCTCATAATATTAATTATTGTTTTGACTTAATTGAGATTAACAAAACGGTTTTGAATCTCAAGGCATTAGATGGGGTTAAACATGCCGGATCATATGATGATTAAATCCCATAAAGATCTAAGAGTTACATGTGATGTAATTGGTAAATAGGTTACTTACCTAAATAACTTGAATTTAAGCGTCTTGCCAAAGCGGACTTAAGTTTAAGCCAAATATAGATCTTAGCCCACTAATTATTATATTGAGGGTTGTTAATTTAGTGGGAGATTACTAACTAACTTTGCATATTTTAATTATAGAATCATGTCGACTAGTAATACTGCTACACTATCATTGTGATCAGTCCTTGAGAAGGACAAACTCAATGGGACAAACTTTCTTGACTGGTTCAGGAACTTGAGAATTGTTCTCAAACAGGAAAGAAAGGCTTATGTCCTAGATCAACCCATTCCTGAGGAGCCTGTAACCCCCTGCCGTAATTAATATCCGGATTATGCAATTAACGTGAAATAGAGACCAATAAGTCAAAACAACAATTATATACCCATCAACCAGACGGGGTTTTCAAAATCATTTAAAACACGGTCTCATATTTCCACTCCGAATATAATTACTATGCGAAGATAAATTACATTTATACAAATATCAGAGTACGCAATATAAATTCCCGACAATTCCGGGGTCATATCTTCGCTCAATTCTCATAAGGCATAATAGCCCATACAACTCATTCAATAGGGATTACACAACTTATCCGAATACATTCTCAAATACTGATCCATACAATCAAATACACAATCCCAATAACGTATTGATAACCAACACTAAGCTCTCACCCAAAACGAGTTCTCTTCGTCCTTGGATGCTTGCTTCATCCTCAATCTTCCTTCCCTGTCTAAAATGTTGATAGGGGAGGGTGAGATTCTGGGGAATCTCAGTAGGAAACAGATACCAATATGCATGCAAGATAAGTATTTAATGCATGACATGCTTGCATCACAATAACACATGTTCACATAATGATATATCCGCATGCTCAATGTTCACACAACATACTCATGGCCATAGTATAAATAGAACAGAGCTACAATCATTCTCATATGTCTCACATAATCACGCAAAGCAATAACATGCATCAATACACAAATACAATTATCAATACATGCAGGAGAGGTAAGTTCCCTACCCTCTTTCCACGTAAGCTCCAGATCCGGCTGCTCACGCTCAGGAAATCATCAAATCCTATAACCAAGATCAAGGACATAGGATTAATCCCTTTTCCAATTCCTTAACTTTTAGATATTCAGGTTGGTTATCATTATTGCCCTTTAAGTGCCCTCAAACACCTTAATCCATAGCTCTAAAGGGTTGGAAGACTATCCCCAAAGATCCCCTTTTGAACACTCAAACTTGATATTTTTCACTGTCTCACTCGAGCACAGAAGCTCTCACTCGAGCACAAGTACGGACATCACTCGAGCACAAATGCTCTCACTCGAGCATTGGTACGGACAACACCCGAGCACAAGAGAAAGTGAGACCGAAAGCACATGCCCGAGAGCACAAACCCACTCCAGAAGCACAAGCTCACTCGAAGCACAAGAGGCTCACTCGAGCACACTGCCCATACCCGCGAGCACAAGAGAAAGTGAGACCGCGAGTGAACACCCGAGAGCACAACTCTCACTTTCAGGAACTGGCTCACTCGAGCACAAATCCTCACCCGAGCACAAGGCCAAAAGCCTCACTCGAGCACCCGCGAGAGAAATCCAGGAAGTGAGAACCCGAGAGCACCCAACGCTCTCCAAGCACTGGATCCCTTCGAGCACACCACTCACACCCGCGAGCACACACCTCTCACCCGCGAGCACACTCGGCTCACTCGAGCAGACCATGCTCTCTCTCGAGCATGCTCTTCCCTCACTCGAGCACAAAGCGATGTGCTCGAGCATTGCACACAAAACCCAGGTGCACTCGAAGCAAAACAAGGGAAAACTCACATATCACTCGAGCAGGTTCTTCCTCACTCGAGCAACATTCATCCCTCACTCGAGCACACCCCTGTCTGCTCGAGTGAATCTATCAGATTCCAGGAAAACGCAGCAACACTTGCCACATTTCCTAACTCTTGCCCAAATGATCCAAATGGATCCAAAACCTCTACCAAAGCTACTCCCACACAAAATCACTCACTGAATTCAATGGAATCAATGGAATTACCAAAATCCCATTCCATTAACAAGCTTTGGCCTAGGGCAATATAATCATCCATTTTCCAAAATCATTAACCTCACACATTTCAATCCCAAATCCCTTCTATCTATTCAAAACTCATACCAATATACCATTTCCAATGCCATATCATGCCAAACTACCCATTACCCATATTTTCGAAATTAGGGCAATAATTCCAGAAATTCATAACATAATCATTTGGCATGAAACATAGATAGAAGGATTGGTTTCACATACCTTATCCACTTTCTCAAAGACACTCTTTGATTCTCCAAGCTTCATATTTTCGTGATCCTCAAATCACCACCAATGGAGAAGCTACAACCACCACAATGAAGCTCTCAACTCAAGGATTAACATTAGAGAAGAGAGTTTGAGCTAATGAGGCCATTTGCTTACCTCAATATTCCATTTTTCCTTTCTCTTTCCCAAGCACCTTCAGCGAAAATGGAGGAAGGAAGAGAAGAGAGAGAAAACGAGAGAGAGAGAGAGAAGAGAGGAGATGGAGATGATGGTGATGTGTCTCTTGTCTCATCCAAGGGCTCACCACATGCCACTTGTCACCATCTCATTCCAACTCTCATGGGCTCACATGCACACACATACACATGATTATGCCCCTTGATCCACTACACAATCAATCCTAGCCATTGATCATTTTAATCACACATCTCATTTTCTCTTAGCTAGTAATTAATTTCTCTATTAATCACTAACTAATTCCCAACAATTTCACTCTTTCAATTTCCAATAATTATGGCTTATTAGTTATTATTGCCATAACCCACATAATTATTCTCAATAATTATCATTAGCCCTTAATCAGAAATTGGGATGTTACATTTCTCCCTCCGTTCAATAAATTTCGTCCTCGAAATTTGTTCCACCACTAAGGGCATAAACTCCGGACGCTTCTTCACGACAGCTTCCGTTTCACAATTCATTTCACATTGGATGGTCCCTTCTAGACCACCTACACAATGGAGTGTCTCAACTTGATTCTTGTAAGAATCTTAAACCATAAATGCAACCCTAGTTGCCATAACTGCAATCGGCCCATATCACGATTGCAATACAACCCCAATCATCACACCATTTCCAAACAAGTGCAATCGCTTCCACATACGATTGTCACACACTCTATCACCACATGGCCACAATCGTCACAAGCCTGCCTCAGTTCATGAGTGGCTAGCGCATCTCAATATCCGATGACTCTAATTCATGGGCCATATCATAAAATGTTGGCAGTTAGGTGGCATAGGCCACCAACCTGCTTAACTCAATCTAGTTACTCCTTCCGGGAGTAAACACCACCAACTCATTTCAAACTACAGCCTCAGCCGTATACACAAACATTCCGCTTCCGCACAAGTGCTTGTGTATCCACTTTCACAGCATTACCCTCACCCGTACACCCACCAATGATTCCACTAGTGGTAACCGAGACTTTCGGGTATTCGCAACAATCACATTACCGTATCAAATTCCACGGTATTACCCTCACCCATTCGGGACTTTTGGGTCTCAATCACAATGTTCTCGACAAATTCACATTGATGCGTGACGATTGTCACAAGACGACAGCACCCACGGCTGTATACACAATAATACGTAGCTTTCGCCACTTATACAAATACACATTGCCCTTCCGGCATTCTCATCACAACACATATCACAGATTCAGGTCACTCCAGAATCTCAATCTCTTCTATCCAAAGTACCTGACAGTAATGGTCCACCTAGAATCTCAGTCTCTTCTATCCAGGCGACCGGTTGAGAGTCTCAATCTCCCAACACCACTTTCATGCTCTTGCACCACCCAAAGCAACTACAACGGCAGTTCAACGGCCGAGCTAGAGATGACCAGCGTCAAACCCTAAACGGCTCACGCTGACCTGCACACGCTGCATTGCACCTTAACACAATTCACACAAGTCACATTCGCCACAACCCGCATTGCAGACTCTAATTTTACGCACCGCCTTTCGGCCTTGGGTCAACACCGGTGCAACCAACGTGGTGGCTAGCCAGGCTGGCCATGCCGGGGTAATTGCCCTCACAACAAAATCCCCAAACATGTAGTCGAATTAGCCATCAGCTGAACTAGCTCTGCTCTGCTACAACACACCTCAATCCCAGCTTAATCACAGTTGTCACAATATACACAAATCACACTCCACTCTCATCCCCTTTCTCCGCCAGGAAGACACACAGTCTTAACCTGAACCGTTGTTAGCTACTCAGGGACTATCGACGTGGCAGTGCACACATAGCCATTCAGGCTCACAATAGTAGATCCACAATCACACCCTACCCTCATCCCCTTTTACCGCCGGAAAGACACACAGTCTAATCCGAACCGTTGCTAGCGACTCAGGGACTATTGGCGTAGCGGTGCTCACACATAGCCTTTCGGCTTCCACATCACACTCCACCCTCATCCCCTTTCTCCGCCGGGAAAACACACAGTCTTACCCGAACTGTTGTTAGCTACTCAGGGACTATTGGCGTGGCAGTGCATACAAATAGCCTTATAGCTCATACAGCTAACCGGCTTTCACAAACGGCCCGTCGGCCTTCACAAATAGCCTGTCCCCCGTAAATTACCGCCCTGAAGGCACGGTCCTCCGCCATAGGAATCACCCTATGCGGCCGCAGGTAAGAGACTCACAAATAGCCGTCACACCCCACCGCCGTCTCACCCCACCGGGCCACAACGGTTAGTGCCCTCTCCCACCAATCGGGTGCGGAGAGGCTGGGTACACTACGTCGACCCAGGACTCACAATGCACAATTGTAACAAGCTGGAACCGGGCGTCTTAACCACTTCACCTTCAACATCTCAAATTCTTTTCACATACTGAGATCCTTCAAGACCTCTCTTTACAATACGACTTGACCCCGAAGTTTTTCCTCCCGAAGCCATAGTTATCATATCATTCTCACATCAACCTCGAGCCTCTGCTCAACACGATTCTCAAACCTATTATATTCCCACGCTTCCGCTGCACACTCTGAGGTCTTTCTCCTCATCTGTGCATTCACAATGTCAAGTTGATTTAACAGGAATCCCATAGGAATCTCCTACTACAACTGACAACATTCACATCTGTACCAAATCGTGCCTGTTTCATCTCGAATCATTGAAAGCCATAATCAACTCATCGTTAAGAATATGGGCTCTCACGGCTCTACTCTACGATTCAACGTCACGGCAACTGCTCTCCACGGTTCATTATCAAGGTGGCTGCACTCTAGGGTTCATCGTCACAGTGGCTCCACTCTAGGGTTCATCGTCATGGTGGCTCCACACTACGCTACTGCACTCGGTGCTTCACTCAGTCCACTGACTGGTCAGCCCCTCCGGTCAGAGTTTTCCGTAGGTAGCCCTTTCCAATCGGATCTCACCGTAGGTAGCCCTTTCCGATCGAATTTCACCGTAGGTAGCCCTCTCCTATCAAAAGTCCCCGTAGATAGCGTTCTCCGATCCGAATCCTCTGTAGATAACTTTTTCCTTGTGCTGGATCAACAACCAACACTCTCAGAATACCTGAGACACATCTCAATTCACTTCTAGTACCATACCCTGGTACCACATACCTTTGAGGCCAAATCCAATTCCTAAGAATCAACCCAGCTATTGAGTCTAATCCTTAGATCACATCTCATCTGTCCAAACCTCAACCTTAGTTGAACCGGGAAATCACTTCCCTCATTTCCACGGAGCACCATACTCCTATATGCAAGTTCAAACATCTCGGCCAGCCTAAGGCACACCGGTCCCCTAGGTCTTAAGGTCTTTACACATATAAGATCAGTATGACATTACCACATGTAACATCATACCACCTTGGGTTACATACCCAACATCTAGGTTAGTCCTGATACCTAGAACATCAATATCACACGCCTCGGAAACCATTTTTCCTCAGCTTCAAATCAGATGATGGTTTGACTATAACCACCTCTGGGTTTACACCTCAAATTCTCGGACGAATCACCATATCTTTCGATTACACAATGATTCGTCACTCAAGACTAACCAACAATGTATACACACATTCCACAAATCTCTTGTGTCCACAATAACCAATCACACATGTGTATACATAATCACTATCACATAACATCATCTACCACCAAGGTAGAGATCTAAGAGAGCTATCCTAGCAAATTCCCATACTTGCCAGGAACTGTAGCTCTGATACCAAAATGTAACCCCCTGCCGTAATTAATATCCGGATTATGCAATTAACGTGAAATAGAGACCAATAAGTCAAAACAACAATTATATACCCATCAACCAGACGGGGTTTTCAAAATCATTTAAAACACGGTCTCATATTTCCACTCCGAATATAATTACTATGCGAAGATAAATTACATTTATACAAATATCAGAGTACGCAATATAAATTCCCGACAATTCCGGGGTCATATCTTCGCTCAATTCTCATAAGGCATAATAGCCCATACAACTCATTCAATAGGGATTACACAACTTATCCGAATACATTCTCAAATACTGATCCATACAATCAAATACACAATCCCAATAACGTATTGATAACCAACACTAAGCTCTCACCCAAAACGAGTTCTCTTCGTCCTTGGATGCTTGCTTCATCCTCAATCTTCCTTCCCTGTCTAAAATGTTGATAGGGGAGGGTGAGATTCTGGGGAATCTCAGTAGGAAACAGATACCAATATGCATGCAAGATAAGTATTTAATGCATGACATGCTTGCATCACAATAACACATGTTCACATAATGATATATCCGCATGCTCAATGTTCACACAACATACTCATGGCCATAGTATAAATAGAACAGAGCTACAATCATTCTCATATGTCTCACATAATCACGCAAAGCAATAACATGCATCAATACACAAATACAATTATCAATACATGCAGGAGAGGTAAGTTCCCTACCCTCTTTCCACGTAAGCTCCAGATCCGGCTGCTCACGCTCAGGAAATCATCAAATCCTATAACCAAGATCAAGGACATAGGATTAATCCCTTTTCCAATTCCTTAACTTTTAGATATTCAGGTTGGTTATCATTATTGCCCTTTAAGTGCCCTCAAACACCTTAATCCATAGCTCTAAAGGGTTGGAAGACTATCCCCAAAGATCCCCTTTTGAACACTCAAACTTGATATTTTTCACTGTCTCACTCGAGCACAGAAGCTCTCACTCGAGCACAAGTACGGACATCACTCGAGCACAAATGCTCTCACTCGAGCATTGGTACGGACAACACCCGAGCACAAGAGAAAGTGAGACCGAAAGCACATGCCCGAGAGCACAAACCCACTCCAGAAGCACAAGCTCACTCGAAGCACAAGAGGCTCACTCGAGCACACTGCCCATACCCGCGAGCACAAGAGAAAGTGAGACCGCGAGTGAACACCCGAGAGCACAACTCTCACTTTCAGGAACTGGCTCACTCGAGCACAAATCCTCACCCGAGCACAAGGCCAAAAGCCTCACTCGAGCACCCGCGAGAGAAATCCAGGAAGTGAGAACCCGAGAGCACCCAACGCTCTCTAAGCACTGGATCCCTTCGAGCACACCACTCACACCCGCGAGCACACACCTCTCACCCGCGAGCACACTCGGCTCACTCGAGCAGACCATGCTCTGTCTCGAGCATGCTCTTCCCTCACTCGAGCACAAAGCGATGTGCTCGAGCATTGCACACAAAACCCAGGTGCACTCGAAGCAAAACAAGGGAAAACTCACATATCACTCGAGCAGGTTCTTCCTCACTCGAGCAACATTCATCCCTCACTCGAGCACACCCCTGTCTGCTCGAGTGAATCTATCAGATTCCAGGAAAACGCAGCAACACTTGCCACATTTCCTAACTCTTGCCCAAATGATCCAAATGGATCCAAAACCTCTACCAAAGCTACTCCCACACAAAATCACTCACTGAATTCAATGGAATCAATGGAATTACCAAAATCCCATTCCATTAACAAGCTTTGGCCTAGGGCAATATAATCATCCATTTTCCAAAATCATTAACCTCACACATTTCAATCCCAAATCCCTTCTATCTATTCAAAACTCATACCAATATACCATTTCCAATGCCATATCATGCCAAACTACCCATTACCCATATTTTCGAAATTAGGGCAATAATTCCAGAAATTCATAACATAATCATTTGGCATGAAACATAGATAGAAGGATTGGTTTCACATACCTTATCCACTTTCTCAAAGACACTCTTTGATTCTCCAAGCTTCATATTTTCGTGATCCTCAAATCACCACCAATGGAGAAGCTACAACCACCACAATGAAGCTCTCAACTCAAGGATTAACATTAGAGAAGAGAGTTTGAGCTAATGAGGCCATTTGCTTACCTCAATATTCCATTTTTCCTTTCTCTTTCCCAAGCACCTTCAGCGAAAATGGAGGAAGGAAGAGAAGAGAGAGAAAACGAGAGAGAGAGAGAGAAGAGAGGAGATGGAGATGATGGTGATGTGTCTCTTGTCTCATCCAAGGGCTCACCACATGCCACTTGTCACCATCTCATTCCAACTCTCATGGGCTCACATGCACACACATACACATGATTATGCCCCTTGATCCACTACACAATCAATCCTAGCCATTGATCATTTTAATCACACATCTCATTTTCTCTTAGCTAGTAATTAATTTCTCTATTAATCACTAACTAATTCCCAACAATTTCACTCTTTCAATTTCCAATAATTATGGCTTATTAGTTATTATTGCCATAACCCACATAATTATTCTCAATAATTATCATTAGCCCTTAATCAGAAATTGGGATGTTACAGAGCCTGCAGCCAATACTCCAAGAGATCAGAGAGATGCTTACACAAAGCATAAGGATGACTCTGTGGATGTAGGTTGCCTGATGATTGCCACTATGGTTCCAGAGCTCCAAAGAGATCTAGAACTCATGGAGGCTCATGAGATGAATGTACATCTCAAGGAAATGTTCCAGCAACAGGCAAGGCAAGAAAGGTATGAGACCACAAAGGCCTTACATTCCTGCAAAATGGCTGAAGGTGCATTAGTTAGTACTCATGTGTTAAAGATGAAAGGCTATATTGATCACCTTGAGAGGCTTGGATTTCCCATGAGCCAGGAGTTAGCTACGGATTTGATCCTCAACTTACTCCCAGAGAGTTATGACCAGTTTGTTATGAACTACAACATGAACAACATGGAGAAATCAATTTCTGATCTGCATGGGATGCGCAAAACTGCTGAGCAAAGCATTAAGAAAAAGCCTAGCATAGTTTTGATGGTTCAGAAAGGAAAGGGTATGAAAAAGAAAGGGAAGGGCAAATGGAAGGGTAATGGGTCAGGTGGTAAGACCAAAGATTCAAACAAGCCCGAAACCAAGCCTGCACCCAAGAAGGCAAAGCCTCCAAAGGAAGGAGTCTGCTACTTCTACAATGAACCCGGTCATTGGAAGAGTAATTGCAAACTCTACCTGGAAGATCTGAAAAAGAACAAGAAGGATAGTGAGGCTATCGCTTCAGGTATTTATGTTATACACATTCATTTTTCTACTTCCTCTACATGGGTATTAGATACTGCATGTGGTTCTCACATTTGTACAAATGTGTAGGGTCTAAAGGACAATAGAAAGCTGAAGAAGGGTGAGGTGGACCTACGAGTTGGAAATAGAGCAAGAGTTGCTGCTTTAGCCGTAGGCACTTATGGATTAGTTCTGCCCAGTAGGCTTTTGTTAGTTTTGAACAATTGCTATTATGTTCCTGCTTTGAGTAGTAACATTGTTTCTCTTTCTTATTTGGATAAGAAAGGTTATACTTCCATTACTAGGAATAGTAAATGTTCTATTTATCGTAATGACATTTTCTACGCTGATGGTGATTTTCATGTTGGTCATTATATATTAAATTTGGAACATCCTAATAATGGGAATATCTATAACGTAACTACTAAGAGGATAAAATCAAACGATTTGAATCCGACCTACCTATGGCATTGTCGTCTAGGCAACATAAATGAGAAACACATTTCTAAACTCCATCAAGATAGATTTCTAAACTCATTTGATTTTGAATCATATGATACTTGCAAATCTTGCTTATTAGGAAAGATGACTAAGGCACCTTTTACTGGGCACAGTGAGAGGGCTACTGAATTATTGGGCCTCATACATACAGATGTATGTGGACCATTAAATATAGTTGCCAGAGGAGGTTATGTCTACTTCATTACATTTATAGATGACTTTAGTAGATATGGCTATATCTATCTAATGAAACATAAATCTGAATCTTTTGAAATGTTCAAAATATTCCAAAATGAAGTACAAAATCAACTTGGTAAAACAATTAAAGCACTTCTATCTGATCGAGGTGGTGAATATTTTAGCCAAGAATTCATTGACCATCTTAGGAGTTGTGGGATAATCTCACAATTGACTCCTCCAGGAACACCACAATGGAATGGCGTTTCTGAACGGAGAAATCAAACACTATTAGATATGGTTCGATCCATGATGAGTCAAACAGATCTTCCACCATCCTTTTGGGGACATGCCTTAGAAACAGTTGCGTTCACACTAAATCGTGTTCCATCTAAGGTAATTGAAAAGACACCATATGATATATGGACTGGAAAGAAACCAAGTTTATCTTTTCTCAAGATCTGGGGATGTGAGGTATATGTTAACCAGCAAGCCTCTGATAAATTAGCACCCAGATCTACAAAGTGCCTTTTCATGGGGTATCCTAAAGAAATGAAAGATCCTCGATTAGGATTGGTTTAAACGCCGTTGATAGATCCTCGATTAGGATCGGTGAAAATTTTTAAAATTCTTCCGCTGTGCCTACCGATCCTAACAGCAGGTATGGCCAAGGCTAGTATGCAGTCCATATGCAGTATTTTTTCAACCGAAGATAGTCGACATGACTCTATGAGACAAGGACAGACATGGGGTACCGGTGGTCAGAACCAAATGAAGCCGGTATCTGTGTTTTGGCTGGCTCAGGTATGCAAAAGTTAAGTGTGCTCAACCCAGGAAAATCTCAGGATGGGTGACCTCCTGGGAAGTTGAGTTAGCAAGGTTATGGAGACTTAAGAACAATAATTATCTTAAGGTTTCCCCATGACTAATGATCCTTTGAGTTAAATGATTTAAATAGTACCTAGATGTATGGAGATAATGATGATGTAAGTATTGATTTTTAAATCGGGACAATTCTGTCGCGGTGAATATTGCCCAAAAAGGTCCATTTAATCGATTATGGAAATTTAAGGCATACTAAATGTTTCGAGGTTTCTCCATGCTAAATAATAATCCTTAGCAACACTGTGGGGTCAAAGGAATATAAATACGATATACGGTGCTATATGATGAGTGGTGATCATACCATATACTGATCCCAGAGGATCTAATCTAATGATACTGAAGGTTGATGATAGGCCTGAATTAGATCTAAGTTGAAATAGTGCTTAGGTCGAAATGCAAATTGGTTGTACTATGGTTCTGATGCATGATAGAAGCTCAAACTATGTGAACCTGATGGATATTATTGAACATTCAGTAATGTTTTGAGGTTATTACCCAAATGTTGTGAAGGTTAGAATAGGCGCTATTAATCTTGATTCTTAGCGAAACCTATTGGGTATAATTGAAGAAAATGATTTCCAATGGATGTGATATTAAGGTTTAAGATTTCATAATGAACCTAAAAGATGGGTTAGAGACCCTAGGCTATAAAATCCTACATGCCGATACGTTAAACCGAAATGAAACTAAAATTGAGACTAAAACTGATGAACATTGCCCTAATGGTAGCAGGTATCACCAAGCACTCGTACTTACCCCCAGGTCGAGTGTTAGATACTTGCGGAGGCGAAAAAAACTCGCTAGGGAAGTGACAATATTCGATTGAGTCCAGGTACCCAGTTACCCAGCTTACCCCAGAAGGGTGCGATGCTGGTGCGATCTAGTGCGACTGTGACAATAAAACGGCAAAATTGATGAATCTGGAACCATGTTCCTTAGGCCTGGACTGGGCTTACTGACAGGGGGTGGATTTACCGAAACTTATGACTAGCACCTATGGGTACATTAAACATAGTGCCTATGGGTACACTAAGCATGGTGCCTCGGATACATTGAACCGAATTATGGAACAAGTAGGGGTTGCAACAGTGGTTGGCCCTAAACATTCCAACCGAATCGAATTATTGAACAAATAGGGGTTGTAACAGTGGTTGGCCTTAAACGTTTCCAACCGAATCAAATTATGGAACAAGTAGGGGTTGCAACAGTGGTTGGCCCTGTATTACGGAACAAGTAGGGGTTACTACAGAGGTCCAATAGGATCCAACTAAGGAAGTAAGATAAGTGTGAGCAAACAATGTAGTCCCACCTATAATGTATTAGATAGTATGAAACATCCAAGTGGCGCAACAGAAGCATGATAACTGTATGTGCTTGGGCATAAGACCTATTGGACCAGTGTGTCTATAGGCTAGCAGAAGAATTCAAAAATGTGACAGGTAGCGACTCGAGGAATAGAGGTAGTGACCCTCATCTATATGATCATTATGTCGCACGGTTTGTGAGCCTGCACATGAAAAAGGGATACACTGTCTGCCCACACTTATCTTACTTCCTCAGTGATAAGATTGATAAGAAGTGATCCCCAAGTTGTAAACGTTCAAATTTCAAGGACGAGATTTATTGAGTGGACTGCTAAGCCCGAATTTTGAGATACGAGGCTAAAGAATAAGCCTGAAATAAGTGGACTGCTAAGCCCCAGTTTAGCAGGAGGCCCAAATTTATTCCCTAATATTTCTTATATCTTTGGGGTATTAAGGAAAGTAAAATGGTGAATTTTGGAGAATGTGATTATGTAGTTAAATAAGTAATTAAAGGTGTAAAGAATGTGGTTTATGGATTGAAATCAAGAAATTTCATTTTTATAATTTTTATAGAATTTCGTCCAGTAGCTGTTTTGGCTATGTTTAGACTAGATTTTGGTGTTTTTTATTATTCCATTGTGTTTAAAATGGAAAATTATGTATGGTTCATGTTGGATGCAAAGTGAGAAAAGCCCTAGAAAGTTAAATGACAAAAATAGCCTTAAAACCCTCATATAGGGGCTTCTATTAGGGCTGGAATTTGAGAAAACCAAGGCCAAAAATGCATTCCTCGGGCAAAATTATGTTAGAATAGCTTGGGTCAAAATTTCGAGAAAAGTACGGTCAAACCGTGGGGCCGGGGTCTCAGGGGTATTTTGGTCATTTATCAAGATAGACTCATATAAACCCCAGAAACACTATAGAAGTGTCAAAATTGTACATTTGACGTTTTAGGACAGAATAGAGAGCCTGAGGGATTGGCACGCAAATTGAGGCACGTTATTCAAGGATCAGGGAAGGGCAATTAAGGTAGGGAACTTACCTCTTCTGCATGTATTTGATATTTACGCTGGTGTATTGATGCATGTTATTGATTTGCTTGATTATGTGAAACATATATGAATGATTGAAGCTGTATTTCTATTTATACTGTGGCCATAGTTTTATTGCATGAAATATTGAGTATGCAGATATGTCATTATGTAAGTATGAGTTTATGTAATGTAAGCATGTCATGCATTAAGCATTTATCTTGCATGCATATTGGTACTATTTTCCTACTGAGATTCTCTCGAATCTCACCCTCCCCTACCAATAATTTAGACAAGTGAAGACATAATGTATTCTGAGAATAAAGAAGAGAACCGTATGAGAGGATTGCAGTGGTGGATTGAAGACAGGAAGATCTCTCTATTTCACTGGGATAGGTTAGTCACCCAAGTAGCCCTACATGGCTACAGAATTTGTATGTGTTACATACAATCCCTAAGGAGAATTTCTATAATCATGCACATATTATCAGTAAAATTATGATATTCAAGTGTTGCCTACCAAACTGCATATCATTTTTTGCAAATACTCTGAAATAAGTTGAAATAAGATAAGGATGTGACACAAAGGGCTATATATTTCCTTGAAACGAGACTCAATAAGGGTTTTATAACCTTTAGAATCACTCTAATACGATGTTTACAAATTTAGTTATGATTTTTCAAAGTTTGGGTAGAAAATCTGCCAGAATTTGCTTAAATCCAAAAATGGGAAATTAATTAAATAAATAATTAGGGAAAATGGGGATAATTACAAAAGCAATCTCATCCTCTTTCCCTTCCATTTCCTATCAATTTTGATCTTCTAAGAGAAAGAGAGAGAACTTATGAGAAATTATAGAGAGAAGGAGGAGAAATTTCACTAAGCTTGATTTCTTTGGTGAATTAGCTCCTAACTTGTATAATCCTTCTCCTAAGCCTCTACTTTATGTGATTTAAGATTTTTGAAACAATAATTTCAGTGGTTAAAGGGTTAGGGTTTCAGCCAAACAAAGGAAGAGCCAGAAGGAAGTAAAAGTAACTTCCTAAACTTCAAATATTGGTTGTTCTGGCTGTTGGGGATAATTTAATCCGTAAATTTCTGTTAGATTTGCTATGATTGTAAAATTTGGGAAAGGGTGTGCCCTAGGCGTTATGCTACCAAAATTGAGTCTAAATGGTGGTTTTAATGTAATTAAATAGTTAATAAAGTGATAGGAGTAGAAAGGAGCAACTTTGCGGAGTTAGAATTGAAAAACCTCAACTTTTCTTGAAAAACCTTAGTTTTGGCCAGTGCTGGTTTAGGGGATTGGAGTTGGATTTTTGATGATATGATGATTCCATTGAGTTCAGGAGGGAAAATTTGGTGGGGTTACAATTTATCACTTTTCCAGAAAGGCCTTAAAAAGCATGATTACCAAAATGCCCCTGAAACCCTGAAATAGGGGTTCCCAAGGGCATTCTAGTCTATTGGTGGTAAATTTGGTAATTCTGCATTCAGAAATGGATTCCTTGGGCAAAAATATGTAAGAATAGCCCATGTCAAAATTTTAGGAAAAGTACGGTCGGACCGGGTACTGCGAGGCCGGGCCAGGCTTATTCCCCGTGGGCATTTTTGGTAAATTTTCACAATAGACTCATATAACCTCTAAAAGCACTATGGAAGTGCCTATAATAGTATATTAATGGGTTTGAACCTAATTCATGTACATTTGACATTTTAGGGCCAAGTTGAGAGCCAGTCGTTAGCACGCTATACGAAATACACATTTCAAGGCAGAAAAAACGATTAAGGTAGTAACTATTATCTTTTATACACTATGTGATAATTGATATGTTGTGTGTTACTGTATTTGTTGATATGAACACTGTTAGATATGATTAGTTTTGATAATGTCAAATATAGATGTGAAGTGATATTGAAGAATGAAGAACTTGGAAGATCTATAAAGAATATCAAGATTCAAGTTGTTAGAAGTGATACTGGAGGTTTCTATGATGATACCGGAGGTTTCTATGATCAAATAATGGTTGGAATAGGTTAATACGAAGCTAAGATGACTTATATGTGAGTTATGGCACTTCTAGGGGAGTTATGCTCGAGCACAGAGCTCAATACTCGAGCACGGGATGAACTCACTCGAGCACGGATGAACTCACTCGAGCACGGGGTGAATACTCTGTTCTACTCTGTTTTACGTTCAGTCTGACAGAGGTCCGGTATTTTGATCATATCTCTCAAACCACACGTCGGATTGACCCGAAACTGGTGGCATATGAAAGAGGACTCACAACACGTAACAATTGGCACCAAGATTACATTGAAAGAAGCTCAAATGAAGGAGATATGATCTGGGGAAGAAGATAGTGAAATCACCATTACTTTTCAACACAGGTTTGGTATTTTGAGCATAACTCACAAACCACACATCGGATTGAGACGAGACTAGTGCCAAATGAAACTAGACTCAAAGAGCTTTCCATGGATAGGTTAATTGCCTAATTTTAACGTATATTCTAGGAGCTATGCCTTCTGGAAGTTGATGCTTGTGCAGACTAGGGAAATAGACACTCTTTCGATCATAACTTGCAGAATACAAGGAGTTTGGAGCTGATTCTTTTTGCATTGGAATGTATATGGCAAGAGCATTCTTATGATACATCATTAGAATCAAATAAAAAAAATTTTCTAAAGTGGCCCCACATCACCCGCAAGTGCAAAAACTATCTCTCTGAAAAAGTTGTGCGAGTGATGTCCAGAAGCAGCTGAAACGTGAAGAAATTTGCAACACTTGAGCACTAGGATCCATGCTCGAGCATTAGACCATTTTTCACTTGAGCACATGCAAGTTTTGACAAGAAAGTATTAACCCGAGAAGAAGCTTGTACGTGAAAGCAAGATGCGTACTCGAGCATGAATGGTTGTGCTCGAGTGATGTCGAGAATTCACTCGAGCAGATGCGAGTGAAGAGTAGCGAGTGCTTGCCCGAGAGGAAGCTAGAACGTGAAAATATCAAATGCACTCGAGTGAGCCATATTGCACTCAAGTGAGGTTCTGATAGAAGCAACGTAGAAGCTCAGACTCTCACAGCAATCAATCCAAACGTGATTAAATGTTATACAATCATTATGTTTTCACTTGTTATTGTTCCTAAACATTAACTAACATATATTTCAAATGTTAAACAGGAGATTAAATATTTGGATTGCATCTTCAAGAACAGAAGTCACATACGGCAAATATCATCACTCAACGAACAATCCGAATATGGTTACATGTTATTAAATCATTGTGTTCTCACTTGTTATTGTTTCCAAATGATAGGTAACAAATATTTCAAGTGTGAAACAGGATATTAAACATTCGGATTACAGATTCAAATAAAAGTCAACTACGGTGAACTTCATCATTACACACCGAATGGCGGCTACCAACCATGACAAGTAATTGACCCACCATGAGAGATTGTCTGAAACACAAAACGCTCCACAACGTGATATACAGCTCAAAATGAATCTTCTTGCTGTTCAACGAGACTCTCCACTTTGCAACGGAAATCTCATAGTGGCTCGTTATTCAAATATACACAACGGTCAAATGAAGCAATGAGACTCCAACGGACGATTGCTTATAACGGTCATCATCTTCATAAACTATAAATGAGAAAGCATTCAACATCGATGGATAACTGAGACAGCGAGCAACTATGAGAAAAATGATAGAAATATGAATCCTCTGCTTCTACCCATACACTCTCTGTTTTCAAGTTTCTATATTACTTATCATTGAGAGAGTGATTATTTGTAGTGTACTTCAGTGAGCATATATATCCACTCTGTGAGAGAGTCTATAAACAATTTCATCTATATTTCTGAGTTGATCTCAAGGTAGAGGGACCTTGAGAGGATTGATTTCCTTACGGGAGAAGTAGTAGAGAGAATTGCCAGTAAGACATTCTGCTCGTAAGACTTACAAGGTGCAAGCAGTAGAGAACGTTACTGCTCATAAGACTTACAGGGGTGTAAGCAGGAGAGAACGTTGCTGCTCGTAAGACTTGCATGAGTAAGCAGGAGAGGAAGATCTTCGGGATTGCTCTGCTCGTAAGACTTGCCGTAAGGGGGAGTATTTCAGTGAGAGCTTTGTAAAAGGTTTCACAAGTACCCGGCTAAACTTGTGGGATTGTAAAGGCTTTTCTTGTGCCTGGATTAAATGAGAAGATAGTGAATTTGAAAATCTCAAGAGGAGCCTGGGGACTGGACGCAGGCCATCACAGATTGGACCGAATCAGGATAAATCATAGTTTGCATATTCTCTTCCCTAAACTCTTATATTTCCAGTATATATTATTTAATCTAACTGTTGATTTATAAACCTTCATACTTACCACTTTCGTTAAGATACGAAAAGATTTCTAAAGTTCTTAAGTTTTTATTATACACCCAATTCACCCCCCTCTTGGGTGATAGCCGGTTCTAACAAACACGTGTCGGGGGCACATTACCTAGCTGTGATCTGGAACTAGCTGAGGTACACTGGTATTACCTAGCTATAGTCAGGGACTCAGCTGCAGTACACGTAGGAGTTTCAACTAGATAGTTGGCCTTGAGCTTTGTGTACACACATGGTATGGTGTGGATTTTTATTTTACATTATATGATATATTGCATATTTAATTCTCGTATTTTATATGTTTGATCGTATGTTACTACTGGGATTTCTTGGAATCTCACCCCCTTTTTATAAGCAAAAATGTCTCAACAAGACCAGCAGCCCTAAAGGCAAGGCTGTAGATATGAGGAGATGACGGGTGCGTATGCCAAGGCAAAGATAGTAGTTATATATGTAGTCTTATTTTGGGCATTTTGTATAAATGTGTAAATATCATCAAACCCTATAGGGAGAACCTGTGTTGTAAGCAAGTATCCTGTATTAATATATCAGTATATTTATGCTATTCCTGGGCTGCTCACCAAACTACGCGCAAACACTCTGAAAATGGTAAAAATAACATAAGGGTATTACAAAAGGAGCCTAAATTAAGGTGAAGGACCTTCATCACTCTAAGTCCCACTAGGAGTGATACCTCTAAAGCTATCACCACTCTAAATACAACTTCCAGTTATACCTCTAAGGAAGATCATTAAGAAGGTGAGTCATAATTTCTAGATCATATTTGATCAGCAAAAGGAGAACAAGAAAAGGAGGATCTCTTATACACAAAGTAGAAGACTTTTGGAGTCTACAACTTACGAGAGAGCATCGCAAGAACCCATGAATAAGATGCAAAGACAAAGTATAACAAAAAAAAATACATATGTAATATCCTGAAATTTAGCAACCAATATTGCCTTGTGTGCATAATTAGTAGGATAAATATACCGGTGTACATGTATATTAGGATAGTTGGTGTCTCCAAAAGAGACACATGAGTGGCACCATGTTCATGGCACATAGGTACACATGGTGCATATGTTAACATATACATAAATATTCGACATTTTCCAAGACACACGAGCACATTCAGCATTTCCCTGAGGAAAAGGCACATATGGCACCATCTTATGGTCCCCTCATACACTTGGCACATTTTTAAACCCATAAGGACACATAGTGCCATTCCAAGTAGACTTCGCATAAAGTAACTCTAATAAAGTAGCTTTTTTAAAGCAGCTTTTTGATAAAATAGCTTTTGGGATGGCACTATGATAAGGCACCACCTAGCCCTCATTTTTCACATGTCTTATTTGCGAGGACAACTCACTGGTCTGAGATAAACCCATGTGTCCAACTTTCCTAGACATCAATCATGGAAGCTGGATGAAATCATTGGACTCCCCCCCTTAAGCATGAAAGTAGGCCAAGCATGATGAGGGAAGAGAGAGAGTTGACACTTGGACACATGGCTACTTCCAGACATCCCTTAGGCAAGCCTGATAAATTCTCTGGTAAGTTGGTCGATCGGATTTCAAAAAGAGCATATGGCACCTTATGATTTCAAAAGAGTGCTAGGGCACCCTATAACTTAAACACTTAAACACATGTCATTTATATAATCCCAACACCTCCCAAGATTCATTTTAAGTGGTCAGGTTGTTTTGAGGCTGAATTTGGATGATCAAACCTAGTCTAATAATTATGATATTTTATAGGTTGTTATTAGCCATCCTAAGCTTTAAAATGAGGTATAAAATGTATTATTTGGGTTATTAGTTTGTAAGTTTTGATTTATTGAAGTTTAGGTATTGAATCTAGAAGGAATTTTGTGGCAGAGGTATTTATCAAGGATACCTGGATTGTTGTGCTTATAGTTGGCAAGAAGTGATAGTTTTCCTTTATAGAGGACTTAAAGAGTTTCGTATAGGAACTTCAACCACCTCAATTATAATTTTCTAGATTAAGTTATGAATTTTAAAGTGGATCGATGAATTTGGTAGATTGAGGTCACTTTTTGGATTTCTAGTTCTTGAAAAGCATTATGACTAGTGGAAATATGAGGATTAAAAACATAACTTAGGGGTTTATGTGACCACCTTAAATACCCAATCCTTAAATAAGGAAGACATATAATGTTTTAGATAAAGTATACATTGAACACGACTCAAGGAATGCTAAAGATAACCAACAAGGCTAAGTAAAGGACACAACTAGAGATGGGTCAAAGAATAGCATAATTCTTATTATGCCAATGGTATTGGATTAAGTAATGACTCATCTTCATAAATTCTAGGATTTGAACTTTACTCAAGATTCGACATTTGCCCAAGCCTAAAGAAGTTGCTAACAAAGGTAGAGCACGGGAAAGGTGACCAAGTTGTAACTCTTTCTCTTATACATTATGTATTATTCTGCATGTATATTTTTACCGCCACGTGTATTCGTTTCATGAATATACAGAATTGTTATGGGATTAGTGTGTCCAAAGGCCCTAAGACCTATTAAACCAGTATATCCTTAGGCTGGCAAAGCATTCAGAATAAAACGGGCAGACGCCTGTGGCAGTAAGACCCGTGTACAAGGTTGTATGGGGTAGTGACCCTGTGCTATAAGACCGTGATGGCAGTAAGTCCCGATGTGCATCTTGTACGAGGCAAAGGTCTTGAGCTATAAGACCTAAGAAACCAAGCGTTGTGGTATGGGACCAAGGGTCTAGAGTTTAACGTTATGCTGCATATTGATCTCTAAATGTTATATGTGTTGATTGCTATTATATGATGGTTTGTTTAGCATGCTTTTTGGACATGCATTTTCTATGATTGATTGAGTTGCTACTAAGATTCTCGTGAATCTCACCATTTCGAATAACTAACATGCAACAAAGGCAAGTGGCTTAAAGGGCGAAAAAAGGTAAATGTCAATGAGTAGATAATGCAGATAAAGGGATTAAGTTCTATTGGTTATCTATGTATTATTCTTACCAAGACTTGAGATGTTTTAGTAGTTTAAGTACTCTATATATTGGGTATGTATATGGATGAATATGAGCACAATAATGATATCAGTACACCTAGGAATTTGGTGATATCAGTGCACATAGTAGTGATATCAATATATGTAGTAGTGATATTAGTGCACTTGGTAATGGTATTGTACCTGAGTGGTGGTATCAGTTCATACAACTACGATATTAGTATCGATAAGGGTATATTAGCTAATAAGCAACATTCGAAGTTATAAGCAAAGAAGTAACTCTTATACTAATTAAATAAAACTAAGAACTGATAAGTTATGAACAAGTTGGGAACCACTAAGTAATTGTCTTGGAAAGTTTAAAATTTTTGAGAAAAACCCAAATAATTGAAGATGTAATTGAAACCAGACTTTGTAGTGAGTATACATATTGTGTAATGACTCATCAGAACATGTTAAGAGTAAGGGGGTTACACGTTGGGTAAGCAAAGACAATCCTCCATGTACCTAAAGTAAAGGTTTATAATGGTAAAACCTTCTACGCTATTATCTTTAATATTTATTGAGGTTTTATATTTTGCAACCTTAGGAATGAGCATTGCAAACTATTTTGCAAATGTGTTTTCACATCCCTTAGAAATTCAATTCGATAAATATTTTATAAAAGGATTGCAATATTCAATAGTTTTGTTCTTTATGCATACATGATAATTTGAAAAGAAAATATTTCTTTTATACATAAAGTCATGATTAATTCATTGTACTCAATTGTTTTGAATTAATTATATTCCAAGAATATGTGAATTTTGTTCCTACAAGCTAATAATGAATGGATCCAAACAAGGCTGTATTGCCTTCAATTTTTGGCACGAAATAAGAGCCTCATCCACATGTGCCCAAAAGCAAGAACCCAACGTCAATATAGATTCTACATTTGTCCTACTTACTGATTGAGATTCATTTTCCAACCACTTCTCTAGTTGTTTATAATGCTCAGATCTTCCTTGATCTATGTAGTCTCTTTTTATCCATGAAGTTATAAGCAATGTCTAATGGTTCGACCATTCTCTTGTAATTAGTCCCAGCAATGTCTAAATATGAAATATCACTTAGTCGTTGTAAAACACTAAAACAAGATTTAAATCGTTTCTACATTAATTTTTTTAATATTTTTATAACAAAGCATCTAATATCCGATGTTAATGGCTAACCTAAATTAGAGATGAGGTTTCTGTCAAAAGGCTCAAATAATTTATTTTCATTTTACATAAGTAAAAGTAAAATGTCGATTGTTGACTTAAAACCAATAATAAATGAAAACAATTAAAATATGAACGACAATTCTGGAGTACAAAAATACAAGAAGAACGTCAATAGGTTTTTTTTTCACTAAGAGGACGATTTATTATGCAATGATGGATCGTTCACATAATTTGATTACATTTGATTTTTTAAAAAATATTAATAATTAGTTTTTTTGGTAATAATATAAGGGAGAATCCCAATTAATTCAATTGAAATACCTAAAACCAAATTAGGTCTGCACTTTTAACAAATCTCTAAACAATCCAAGTGACTTAGATAGGGATTTCTGAATGTTATTAAAAGATCATGATGATTCTCTAATTAAAATGATGATCGAGCGTCCTCATATCTTGAATCATATGGGGAAAAAGAAAAAATTTAGGTGAATCAAGGCTTTTGAGTGACCAAACAACATAGAAGAGAAGAAATAGTGTTTTTGCAGATGAAGATGACAAAGGTCCAATGACTTGTCAGTAATTACTGTTAAGTGTAAATTCTAAAACTTTTCTCTCTTACTGAAGGTGGAAAAATAGAGGATCTTCTCTTTTGGGCCAGTCTAAAATGTAAATTGTTCGCCAACAATAAGTTGTCGTTCTCCGTTAAAGCACAGTCCTATTAAAGATTGCAATAAAGATGTAACACATTACTCTAAGGATACCTATTGGAGGTGTTTAGCGGATTGTAAACCCACTAATAACCCATTTATTATTCTAAAGAGCTGCACTTTTAAAAAATTTAAATAATTAAGGTACTCTTCTTTATAAATATTGGTATTTTATGAAAAACTTGAAAATCCTTGACTAATTTATTTCAATTTAAAATGTAGGCCCTTAATTCTAGAAATTTCCTTTAAAATTGTCTATGACTCATTTTGGGAAATTAACTTTTCCATATACTCTTTTTTTTTCCAAAATAATTATCTATAAGTTTTCCTTAATTATTCTGTAGGTCCTTATAGTTTCAGCCAATTTTTAATTTTATCCCTATAATTTTTTGTTTATTTTTTATTAAGTCCTTATACTTTTACCTGTTTTTAATCAAGTTATTATAGTTTTTTTTCTTTTTATTAGTTCCTTATTGTTTCAAAATTCTAATTTTTATTTATTTTTATAATTATAAAATTTGAATTTTAATAATAAATTTTTCTAAAAATAGAATATAATTATAACTAATTAATTAATTAAAAAATTTAATTAATTATATCAATTATTTTTTTGAATTATATAATTATTAATTTAAATTTATTATTCATAAATTATTTTTAAATATTATTCATTTATTTAAATTTCAAATAAATTAATAAATTGAAATTCAAAAAAACCTTTAAGGACCTGATTAAAAATCCTATGAAACAATAAAGACATGATAAAAGGAAAAAAACTATAAGGACTTAATTAAAAACTGGTAAAAGTATAAGGAATTGGTAGAAAAAAAACTATAGGGATCTAGTTAAAAATTGGGTGAAATATAAGGACCTATAGATTAATTATATCTTTTAATTTTAACATGATAGTTCTGATTATTTTGATTTATTATATAAAAATAAGGTACTTTGGGTGTAATAAGAATGATAAAGCTAGATAATCGCGTCAATATTCTAATGTGTGTGTGTGTGTGTGTGTGTGTGTGTGTGTGTGTGTTTTTTTCTTAGTCGTCAAGTTTTCAGTTAATTCATTAGTATAAAAAATTTAAAAAATATATATATGAGTCCAAATTGGTCCCATCCTAAGAAGAAGATCCAAACTCCACTGTTCATCATCAGCCTCTCATAGTCATCTGATTCATCTCCCTTTGAGTCCAAGTCATCAAGACACGAGCGAAGCTAAAAAAAGAAAAGCCAATGCATTTAATTAAATTCCAACGGTTGGTTTAATTTATATAATCACTATTTAATTGAAGTAAACGCATTATAAATATTAAAGTTGAATATGTTAAATTAAAATGAAAATGTACGTATGCATGCATGATATAAGTCACACATTTAGCCCACCTATAGAAGTGGAGGCAAAAAATAAAAAAGCATACCTATAAAAGATCTGAACTCACAATCTCACCAAACGAAACATTTAGGCGAGGAACTTGATGTCATTGCACTATAAAGTCCTAATAATGAAAATATTATATTTGGCTTATGACTTTCAATTAAGATTATTAATGCATATATAATTATATACATATATATAGAGAGAGACAGAGAGAGGGTGGGAGGGAGGGAGGGAGGGAGAGGGAGAGATAGCTTGATCCTTAGATTGATTCCAACCACTTCACTTATTCTATAAGTTGAAATCAAGATAATTGTCCCTCCTTTTTTTTTCACTTTCTCGATTGCAATTAATTTTTCTCTTTAGACGCTTCATGATATTAACACTTATGTAGTCATTGAATATGTACGATAAGGTGAAACCAGAATATTTGCTTTTCCCCTTCCTTCTTACCCTAATAAAATACAATATCGTAGATATAGTGAATGCAAAAGCAAATGAATGGAAACAAAGCACCTTTATAATTGCCATATAATGTTTAATTTGGGTTTAAGGCACTCAGATCATTATATGGAATTGCATGATGGGCTTAAGACTTGTGGCTGAAGAGATGTGGGCTTTTGAATAATATGGCCCATTTGATGTGGGCTGAGTTTGTTATTTCACCTTCCATAAAAATAAACATTCTCTCTCATTAACCAACGGATTGGATGTAGTGAAACAGTTAATCCCTCATAATAAGATGAACCAATATTTGAATTACTATTTAGAGATATGTCCCTATTTAGTACCCAATAGAACCTCAAACAGTATTACTTTCAATAGGAGGATATTTATGATTGTAATTAGTCATTTCTTCTATTTATTATTTAAAATCTAAGAATATTTGAAAGGCACAATTGGATCGATGTCACTCTACTCAGTACCAAATCCTTTTTGGCTATGATGCAAATTGTAAAGTAATCAGCCTCCTAGGTTGACCTAAAGTCCACATTGGCGGTTACCTAATCAGAGATAAATATATTGAGCAAAAAAAAAAATTAGAGATAAATATCTCTCCAAATTTGGATGTAAAAGTTGGGGGATGGGGAATGTGATGGGTCCCACTCTCATTTTCTTTCCCTTATCCAAATAAGGGAAAACTCTAACTCTTCCATACTCCATATTTGGAGGTAAAAGTTGGGGGATGGGGTGTGATGGGTCCCACTCTCATTTTCTTTTCCTTATCTAAACAAGGGAAAACTCTAATCCATCCATATATTTTTACAGAGTTTGTATCTATCAACTTTTCTTTCCATCCAACATGAGATGAGTGTTATACTGTTTTAATTTTCAGAAGACGTACTTATACATAGAGGGATAAATGTACGTTTCTCATGAGAAAATATTCGAGTACTCATATGACTTGGCTATACACTCTCAAAAAGGACTTTTTCAATGTGAGACTTGACAATGTCTGGATCAGTGTGAGCAGCATAGTAAAAGCTTTTAGTCACAGTGAGAAATGTCTTCTTCATGTTGAGATCCATGCCATTAGAAGAGAGCACCAATTGCACCAGCTCTTGCATTTTCACTCGTATTTCTGGATTGGCCTTCAAGACTTGATTACTATTGTTTTGCTGACATAATTTTAAAACCAGATATATAAGGGAATTTTAGCATGCATACACAAGCATTACGAAGATTGAAATAATCTCATTATTAATTAATGATGCTTATGAATATAATGAAGTTGGTAATCAACAAGTAATCACCTTGGTGCTTTGAAGAGAACGTAATTGATGGCAGAGTTGACTAGAGATTTCGACAAGTCTCTGATACTGAGAATTGAGTTGTATGTCATGAGAAAGTTGGCAGCCACCATTAATATGAATCATGCTCACTAACAACTCAGCTTCTCCTTCCCACTTATCTCCTTCGCCTTGCCATCCCAATAGCCATTTTTTCCACTGCATGCATTCGAAGATCAATATAATGCCAAATGAATATGCTATTCGATATTATATTTTTATTTAAAAAATTTAATGAATAATAAAGTACAGCTCAGATCCTAAAATCTAAATATAAGACCTAATTGACTTTTTTTTAAAAGGTTAATGAAGCTCAATAAGTTACTTAATTATATTATATATTGTGTATGATTAAATTATATATTAGTTTATAAATAAAAAAATAGTTTGGAGAAAAAATAATGAATGTAAATACTTTATAATAATTTAATTAATATCTTTAATCTCTATAAGAAAATCAACTTGACCTTATATTTAAAAACGGAGATAGTATCAAGTTTCATCTTAGTTTCTTTAGTTTATAAAATGCTTATATAAAAAAAGGGGAAAGTGGAGGAGAGAGAAGAAAGAAAGAGGGGAACAGAGAGAAAGGGGAGGGGAAAGAGAAAAGAAAGATGATGAGAAAATAGGAATTCTTTATTCAATAAATCAAAATTGCCGACAACTGAAAATCCTAAACTCTATTTATAAAACCTTAAAAATAATAGTAATAATCTAAATTCAAATTCAAATCTGAATCAAATGAAAAGATAATGAAGATAATTATAGAATAATTTAGATATTATATTTTATTGAGATGTTGCAAATACTAAAATAATTCTAATAAATTATAATCTAATGGATAAATATCATTATTTAATATCTTTAACAGATAACCCTTGATCTCGTAATTAAACTCTAGATATTCCTTATCTCATATCTCACCAAGTGAATTTTTAGTTCTTCAGTTTTGACAATGTTAGTTTCGTTTAACAAAAAATGCTGACTCGTCAAATTTAAGTGATGACTATACAATTAAATGTTGATAAAGACATACTGCATCATGAAGAATATTGAAGCTAGCCGAAGGTGAGCTCAGGGAGAAGGAATGCAATGTTTCTATTAAAGTCCTCAATACCCCCACCCTGCAATATGTTAAAAAGCAACACCCCTTGATTCGTGTGTATGAATGAGATATGTGATGACAAGTGTAAGGATTGAATTATATATGTTTACCGTTGACATAAGGAAGTGGTGCTTTTGTTGAACTCATACACAAAGGCTTTCCTTTGTTTTTGGTCATGATATTTGGATGTGATAGTTTCAAGGAGAGCAAGAGTTTTAACCCAAGCAAGTCGTTCCTGAGATCTATCATGCTCAAATATGTTTGCTGCTGCTAGAAAGTAAACCACAAGAAACCTTTCTCTGCTCAATCCTAATTCTTCTAGCCCACATTTTGAGTGCCACCTACAGAAATCGATCATGCCTTTGGCATTTTCTTATTTATGAAGAAGTTAGACTAAGGAAAAAAGACTGATTGGCTTAGGTATTTCTTACTCTTGAATCCTTTTCCATTCTTTGCGATGCAAGTCTTGGCACTTGTTAAAATCTTGCTTTCCAAGTTCAAGATTATCATCATTGCTGACTTTGTGCAGCCTAAATAAAAAAAATAAGAAAAAAACATCAAACACAAAATATTAATGATTTGTGGATGAATATCCGAAAGCATTGTTACCTGAAAAGGGTTTTGGCAATCCAGACATCGTCTCCACCACCATAATGGTCCAAGTAAAATCTAGTCTCTACTCGAGGCAAGCTTGCATACCATGGAAAATCCACTGCATAACTTACCTGTTTTTGGTTGAAGAGCTTAATAAATTCAACAATATTGTTTATAATGGAGGTAATCATCATTTCAAATAAAGCCTATACCTCGCCAAGCAGATCTTTGGCTATGACCCATTTATCAATAATCTGATTAGCAGCTCGTTTTTTAGATAAGAAATTGGTTGCAAAGTTGTTGCCTTCTTCAAGAATTGTCTCTCCTAGGAATTGAACTTGAGTAGCCCTATAAAAATTAAACATCGCCGATGGTGCTTCATCTGCTTGCCCAAGAAAGCAATAGAATTCTCCATCTTTCTGAAATGTTTCAAATACATCTATCCAATATATAGACACCATTTTCATTCATTAGTATTTTTCTTTAATGTGTCATAGTTTGATAAAAAGATAATTATTGACACAGATCATATCAATAAATACACATAACTGTAATGAATATATACTACAGAAAATAGTAAATTAGCGACGGAATTTAATGAAGGAATTTCGCTACTAATAAATTGACTTAGCGATAGAATTCCATCACTAATTAATTAATCTATTTAACGACAGAATCATCTAACTCTATCACTAATCCACTATCATTTTTTTTTTTGTAGATATTAGCACATGGTCTCTTCTACTTACCGGCAGAAATATTATAGCCGTTTAATCTTAGTAGTCTGAACCCCATAGATGTATCATCAATATCTGGCAAGTCTGAATCTTTGGTCCACCCAATGCCTCTCTTAGTCCAATTTCTGAAAAATGTGTTATTGTTAGTATTGGTCATCTATTGTTCTTTTCCATTTTACCAGCTTCATTTGAGGTTAATTTGAACTCAAATCCTAAGTTAGTTAAGTTTCTGTTGACAAGAAGGGACATTTTTTAGGGGAAAAAAACAAGAAGTGATATTTATACCTGTGAACATGCTCCAGCATCTCTTTAATCTGTGGTTGGAAATATCTTGCGATCCCCAAGCGCTCCAATCGATCAACACTCCATAGTTGTTCAAATAAGTCTACGGGATAGAAATCTGGGACTACAATTTCATAAAGAAGAAATGATGATGATGATCTCACATCACTCAAAATTTATAATATATAACAAAAATTATATGAATAATACATAAACAATGTGTTTATTTCAGACTTTGTAAGCTGCGTTGAAATACCTCCGCCATTAAAGTTGTGGGCAATATTGTTTAAGTAATTGAGGCAGTGAGGGTCCTTGCTTTGATTGAAAGCAAAAGCAGTGGAAGAAGGAGAGAACAAGTAAGAGCCATCTTTGCTTCTCACACTCTGAAGCTTATCCCATTGAAGCCCTGGAATTGCTTCCAAACTGAACAGCAATGATGTTGGCACACTATGCAACACATCCATCGGTATCCTTTTCTCATCATTAATTAAACATGTCAAAACTCAAAACATATATAGCACTATACGAGTACAAGGTTTTATTTATTTAATGAAGAACAAAGAAACAAATAAATAAGCTGTATCATTCTTGATCTGTTTAATTACCAGTTCATGATTTGTAAGTATTGAGAATATACTCCTCACTCATGTTATTTATAAGATAGAGAGAGATATTTGGCATGTGTTGACTTTTTCTTATAAATTTACAGAGTCTTAAGATATAGAGTCAAAGTATGTATATGTAATAGACGGAAAGTTGAAAAATTATTAAATTTTAAGGTAAAGTTAATGAGCTTTAAAATCTTTTTGTTTCCAATGAAATATATTAGAAGTGACTTGTAAATCGAACTAAAGGAGTAAATAATAATACTTAAAACTATAAATACCTTTTGAGCTTGTCTTCTCTCTTTGCAAGTATTTCTTGGAGGCCAGGGAAGTCATCAGGCAGATCAATGTTCAAACTTTTCGCCAATTGGAGAAGTGTCGGCAGAATGACTTCAAAGCCACATGTCATATGCTCTCTATTTTCGATTTCCAGTGTGCTTACATTCTCTTTGAAGAACATTAGCCCTATGTTTAAAATCAGTAAATATATAAGATCTATATAAATTTCTCTAGATTTTATATATGCACGCAATAATATATATATATATATATATTATAACTCAACATTGTGCATCATGTTGAAATTTCAATAACTGAACAATGAGGAAATTCCATTGACCAGATTATTCAAATTTGTATATAAAAATAGACCAAATTAAATGACAGTTAGCCTGTTTGCATTCATTCTCATTTGAAAGATGTGTACCATATTAAATGGTTAGTTACTCAAGCAGCAACACCACCTGTTAAGCTTAGGTGAGGTCGTTGGTTCGAACCCACTATTGACATATTTGCATGTATTCGTGTGTTTAAATTGTATAATAAAAAAAAAAGAAATGAAATGAGTATTATATGCTCATTTTTAAGAGAAATTGAATAGTGATATTTAATTAGGAAAATTGAAAATTATTTTTTTAAAATGAAAATTTTTTAAAAAGAGTGACAATTAAAAATTTTATTGCTATTTCACAATCTAAATATATTAAAATCAAAAAATCACAAGACAAGCTGAAGCTCTCCACAACACTCACTTCTTCATTTCATCTCTCAGTTTCTCTTTTTCTAAGATAAATTATGCTGCTCTCTTAGCTCCGCATTAGTCACATCTCCTCTAGTTACTCATTCATGAAGACTGTCAGCGTTGGAATGATCAGACGCTCAATGTTGATGAATTAAACAGCTGTAGCATTTTAGGGCCCTTGTGGAATGATTATATATATCTTTGCACATGAGGTTTTGGTTATGGTATTAGGTACATATTTGGGGAAAGTTCATGAATATAAAAAGGACCAGCAAAACAAATGGTCAACGTTGCAATAATTAATGGTCTTGGCATTTTTGTAACCTTTTGAAAACTTCATGAGCATATTGCACCTAATAAAAGTTTATAGTGCCAAATACACATTTCAGAAAAGTTCATAGATATATTTGCAAATTAACCCAATAATTAGTTAAAACTATTTTAAGACAATAAATGTATAAAAAAAATAACTTATTTTCCTAAAACACTCTTATTTATGGAAAGGGTGAGTAGGATAGAGAATGAGTGAAGAAAAAATGAGAGATACATAATTAATTAGAGGTAAAAATGAAAAAATGCATTAAATGATTAGACATTTCCAAAGTGTAGCCTATAAAAAAGAACCTATTCAAAAAAATTGAAGCCTTTAAAGGCCTGGAGGGAGTATTTTAGAAAAATCACTAATTCTTAATACGTGTGAATCAATTAATTAGATTATACATTTAAGAGTGGTGAGCAATGTTCAATTAAAAATTCTCTAAATTGTCTGCATGCAAGCAAGAGTTGTTTTAACTCAAAAGGCACTAGTGAATGGGAATAATCAAATATAGAAGAAAATGACATTTTTATGTCATGTTTAACTAGCTTATTCACTTCATTCAACTTTGCTGAGAAATAATTTCAGCAAATCTATCAATGGTCCCATATGTTTGAAGAGATCGTAGTTGACAGCTCCATCAAGGATAATATAATAAAATAATAAAGTTGGAAGATTTGACTGGGGGATCAAGAGTCATAATTTGAAGGAAAACCATTTGACAAGTACCTATAATTTTCTTCATTTTTTAATTTGGTATCTATACTTTTTTCTCTCTTCAATTAATCTTTCTAATTTTGCTCTGTTACTACCATTAGCTCCTGTACAAGGGCTCATGGTACTAACAGAGCAAAGTTGGATATGGGCTAATGATACTAATAGAGCAATATTAAATAATTCAATAAAAAGATAACAAGGTACGTGTATCAAATTAAAAATTGAAAGAAAGTAATGATACATGTGAAATAGCTTTCCCTAATGAGAAAACCATACCTTTGTGGGATTGTGAGATTTGCCAGCTCCATCAAGTTTCAGAATCAGAAATCAATGAAAGAATATAGTAATGTTGAGAGATTTAACATCACAACTAATTAAGGCTCATAATTTGACCCCAAAAAAAACTAATTAAAGCTCATAATATAAGAGATACGGAACCAGTTTCCCTATTGAATAAAAACTCATTTTTTTTAAAGAATACTAGTTAAGATATTATCTTTATTTTAGATTCTATACCTATTAAAATAATATTTTAAAGAAAATATAAACTATTAAAAATTTAGATATGAACGTCTAAATTAGATTTGATAATCTAGATAGGCTTAACTTTCCCTACTAAGGTGAAGCTTAGTAGGGAAACAAGCTCCAGATAAGAAACCTACCTTCGTGGGCCTTGTCAGGATGAACGTTGTAGTGTTTCAAGGCAATAACAGATGCTAAGGTACAAAGAAGCCTATCATATGACAAAAATTTGCAAGCATCTCCCCAGGATCCATCTGGAAGCTGATTGTCTATTATCCATTGAAGTGATTCTGGGAATTGAGGGGCCCCACTTCCATTCACATCTTCCACCAGAGCCACCATTGCTGTGTCATAAGCCGACACTGATATGTTCTTCTCTCCTTCATTTGACTTCAACTTCATCCTGATTCTTTCCACTCTCTTTCAAATCAAAACAATGCATGAGAAGACAAACTCATTTTGTCTATATAATACTACCTCCGGTCCTTAATATAGAACATGTTTATGAAGTTGATCTTAGTCCTATATATAAGATCTATTATTTATATTTATCAATCTTTTCCTAATTTACCCTTATTAATGCTCTATCAACAATAATCAAGGAGGAAAGGGAACAAGTAAATTAAGGAAAATGCTAGAGTATTTTAGAAAATACATGTCATATTAACTAATTTAATTAACTTTCTTAATATAATCAAATTAGGTAAATATGCCTCATATAAGGACCGGAGGAAGTATAAACTTATTATGAGTCAAGAAAGTGTATAATAATTAAACTATGTACCTCCTCTAAAGCGTCTTCATCATCTTCCTTAACCTGATCGATCCCATTATTCCAATTAAATTTTGGGATTACTTCTGATGAAGTTTTGGGCTCTGATATGCTGCTGCTAGAGCTTTTTGCTCTCAAGTCAGGGTTTTTCTGTGAAACGATGACTTTAGCCAGCTTCAACCGCGAAGCCCCTGCAAGAGAAGCAATATTATATATCATCCATCATACTATATATAGAGAGAGAAGGTAAGTTAATTTAAGAGATTAGATTAATCACCAGAAAAGGTGTTGTTAGGGGGAAGATGGATGGGGCGGGTTTTAATCATGGAGGAAGAAGACAAGACATGGTGGGATGAAGAAGAAGCAAGAGAGTGAGAGTGATGGTGATACAAGGTGGATTGAGAAGCCATTGATGGTTTTCTTCTTCTTGGGGACTTGGATGTGTGTTATTGGAGTAATCCTCTTCCATTTTATACAAGGCAATGGTGAGTAAAACGTGTAAAATAAATTTATGTAAATAATTATAAATCGATATCGCTATGACATGACAATAACTATTTTTAATTCTGGCCGGTCTAGTAGTTAATTTTTTTTAGGGAAAATTGCATTTAGGTTCTAGATAAGAGAAAATACAACAAAATGGTCTCTTGAAATTTTAAAATTGCATTTTAAGTCTGTGGATTTTTTTGCAATAAATGTCAATTCTAATGATAAATCTATGGGCGCTTACACTGACAAGCCTATAGGTATCAATTGACAAGTCTATAGGCATTTGACAATTAAAATTTATTACAAAAAAAGTTCTACAGGACTTAAATATAATTTTGAGATTTTAAGGAACCATTTTATTGTATTTTCTTTTGTTCGGGACCTAAATGCAACTTTCTCCTTTTTTTTTTAACAGTGGAAAAATCAATTCTCCAAATTCTGAAACTGCAAATAGTTTTTTTTTTTTTTGGGAAAAAAATCAAAACTGCACATTTTAAGGTACTTTTTTCTTTGAAAAAGTATGAAACAAATTCAAAACTACCTCATTTAATGACTATAAGATATCAAAATGTTACTCATTTTATATAAAATATAATGGTTAAAAGAAAAAAATATTTGAGAGGTTAGGGCATTACAAGGGCTTTAAAAGGTGGCACATTAGAGGCCATAACCCCCATCATTTAGCTTCCAACACTACTTCAAAATATAGATTTTACTACCCTAAAGGACGTCTATTTTTCAAAAAGAAAAGAAAAAAATAAAGGCAATGTCATTTTTTATAATTATATGCATCAGTTTTGACAGATTAAGCCTCTTAATTCCAAAAACAGAAGCCAAAGATCCACCTTTAGCGTCCCTAATTTAATTTGCGACGCATTAGGGACGCAAAAGATGTCCCCAATTATTAGGTGGCGTCCCCAATTATTAGGGACTCCAAAGATTACTCTTTGGCATCCCTAATTCAAATAGGGACGCCAAAGGATGTTAAAAGTTGAATTTTGCCTTATTTGCTCACTTATATTTATATCTCATTTTAGTTTCTTCCTCCTCTAATCCGAGACTTTTTGCTTCTTCTTGCTCTTTTAACTATTACTTCTTCCTCTTCTCTCTCTCTCTCTCTCTCCCCTCTGATTCATCAGAGTTCACAAAAACTTGAGGTCCACCATCCAAGGCAGCGTGCATGACCAACTTGAGATCCATGACAGTAATCTCTCTCCTCATCACTTCTCAGATCTAATAACATGCCAGCTTCTATTTACATTCTCTTTACATTTGGATCTGACTCTCTTGTCTATTTATTATCATTATTATATAATTTCCTTTTCTTTTTCACAATCAGATCTAGTACGGTGCATGTGGAGATGAAGAGAATGGATTTTTGAATTCAGAAGTTTGACTAAGACAAGGGAAGTGACTATAGGAGCAGCGGGACAGAAAAAGAAGAAGAAAAGAGAGCCGCCACTGTTCACCATCACTGTTCATGCCACTGTTCATGCTTTAAAAAACTTATGGCATTTTTTTTTTTTTGGATAAAGGGATGCCATAAGTTACAGACTTACAGTGTTTGTTTTAAAAATGAATGTCGTAAGTCTCTTATAATATCCTTTTTTTAACAGACGTTGTATCCTGACTTTATTACATCCTTAGTATAGGTGTCTCCCTGTTTTCATACTTTAAAAGGACTAAAAAAATACGTTAAAAGCATTGTATGTAGTAGTGTAGTAATTAATTATAAATTTTTCTGTTCGAGACAAGCATAATTTTTTGGTATCTGTGAAGTTAGGGAGAAAATATATTTTGAATAACTTTTAGGCCACCACCATCACAATTCCAGAGTTCTAGTCCGTCACTCTCACTACCAAAAACCACCACAACCACTGTCGCCGTCTACCTAGCTTTCACCACCGATAATTCCTTCTCCATCCTCACTAACCATTCCTGCCAGAGTTGAGAGCTAAGCACCACTGCCATTCATTGTAGATTCTCCTTCTTCTTCCGAAGTCTTGTTCCTTCCATCCCATTTGATCTCTCCATCTATAATGGTTGTGTTTGGTGATAGAAAGGAGCTTCATGTGTAGCTAGCTTCTCATCTCTTGAGGATTAGGGATTTGGTTTGAGTTCCAAAGCTTCAATTAGGGGAGTTTTTCTTAATTTCTTTATGAATTTCCTGTTGTTGTTGTAATTCCTAGCTAAGACTTAAGGTAGTTTCAGTAGGATTTTATTTTTGAGTTATTTGAACTCCATATTGTTGAACTAAGATTGTTTATATTGTGATTGGATTTGGATTATTGTGATATGATGGATTTTATTTATGCATTTTCTATTAATTCAATTGGATTTTATTTATGTATTTCCTATTAATTCAATAAGGTTTTGCTTACTATGTGATTACTAATTTGTATAGTTGACTTGAATTAATTTGAGTGTCGTGATTGTGCATTCATATTAGAGGGAATATTTGCATTAATTCAATCCATTTCGCACATCAACTGATTCTTTAATAGTATTTCTAAGCAATAGCAATAAATGTGATCGTTGGTGTAGCTATTGATTATAAGTATTAGACCCGATATGATTACTTGAGGTTTTTCAATTGGACTTGATGAATTCCGACCCCTATATCATTTATTGAACAAGGATAGCTATTGAACCAATTTCTCAAGAAAATTCACTTAATTTATATTCCATTTTATAAAGAAAACATACAAAATAATGGCTTATGATTTAATTTTATTGCGTCTAATTAGTTGTAGTTGAAAAATGATTTTTAAATCCAACCCCATGTTTTCTTGCATTTTAAATACTTAGTTAACTTAGGTAACTCAATAAAAACTCTTCAAGCGACACAACCCAAGTGTTGCATTATACTGCAACTCTTGACTGCAAATATTTTGCATTTAACTTTAAGGCCCAAAGATATGATCAAATTAGCATAGTTTTGTATGTTTATCTTTAAAGTGGAGAATCTTTGATTTAATTTTGCCTTAGCTTTACAATACTAATATCAAGTTATGCTTCTCCATTTGCCTCGAGATTATTGGAAGAGAATTTCAATGTTGCATTTCTTTTTTTTTTCAACTAATTTTTAATCAGGTCCTTGAATTTTTTTTTTTTTTATCATGTCCTTATTCTTTCATTTGTTTTAATCAAGTTCCAATAGTTTTTTATCTTTTAATCAGATCCTTATAGCTTCATATTATTTTAGCTCCCTATAATTTTTAATTCTTTTTTGTTCTTTATCCTATAAATTCTAATAATATTCTTATATTTTTATAGAGTCTAATGATATTATTCTAAAACTATAAAATATAATATTATTAAGTATAACACATCTGGAATACAATGCAACAACGATTTAGAATGGATATATGATAGAAATGAGAGAAAAAGCTAAGCTACCAAAGGAGGAAAGTTGGAGAAAACCAACAAGGTGCTTCACATTCACATAGAAAGAAATCACAACCACATAGGATTCTCTATTGTTTCTGTAAATATAATATTATTAGAGTAATGTCTTGCTGTCTTTAACTCTCTTTTCATTTCACCGGTTTGCTTATTCTGCTTCTATGAACCTTGGTAATTATTATATGCATGCATGTGACGCCATGGCAGATAGCTTTTCTTATATGGGTTTCCTGCATTTATTCCCTATCCTTCCATTTTATCCCATACCCTCTCCTACCTCTCCAAGGCATAACAACGGGAAGAAACAGCGGACAAAATTCATAAAGAACACTAGCGACCATTATATTGACGAGTCACGTGAAGCTTTCTAGGTTCTGTCATGTGGCATGTGAAGATAGTTAATATATTTCATTTATGAAATAACAAATTATTTCTATTTCTATATATATGGTTTCATATAGTAAAGATAGAAAATATATCTTTTCAATTTCTTTTACAGATTGTATGATACCTTTTTCTTCTTCCCCCGGTTGGTCACTATTAGGTTAAATAATCAAATAGAAAGATGTTATAGCATTGGAAAAACATGAAATTTTAGATTAAATCAAGAAGTAAAAGATTTAGAAGTCTGCTTTTTTTTTTTTAACTTCATAATTTCCAATGAGTATTTCTTTAAATTCTTTTCTAGCCTGGAACTCTATTTATGCAAGTGATGCTATCTTTTTTAAGTTGTTTAATGTTAGACGTTTCCCCTATTCAATGCATCGTTCCAATTTCGTTGATGCATGAGATTTCATTGTGATTAGATGTCATATCCATGGAGACAAAAAAACTTTTCTTTTTCAAAAGATGCTTATATATAATATCATGCATACACAGACGCATACAAATATAGGATTCATAGAAAGATGTTGCTGGTCGCGTGATAGAGCCTCTAAATGCCAACGTCACTGATCAAACGAAGATAATGACATTTATTACTGAGCTTTCCATGTGTGGAAACTTTCCTATAAAAGACGATGTCTTCTTTAATACTCTCGTCTGTCTTTTTTATAATCAATTTTTATTTTTATTGGATAAAATAAATTAGTGGTTAAAATTAGTTAAAAATAATAAATGTATCAAAAATTTCATGTTTCTTCCAAATATACCCCTATTTAAGAAATGAGCATAAGAGAGAGAATGAGAAATAAATATGAGAGAAAATATGTAATAAATAATTATATAAAAGAGAATTAGTGATGAGTGGGGAGCAATAAATATAAAAATATGTATTTAATAGGGGTATAAAAGGAAAAAATAGTTTAGATTTTGAGACATAAGGAGAAAATTACTAAAAAAAGGATCAGTCTCAATAGAGAGAAAGTTGCTTATAAAGAACCGGATGGAGTATATGTTTTCAATTTAGGGCTTGTTTGGTATGAGAAGAAGGGATGAAAAGTGGACGGAGGAAAAATTTTACTAAGTTGGATTTAAAAAAAAAAAAAGGAGAAAATTGAGGTTAAAATTTTTAATTTTTTTTTTTACTCTTTATCTTACGTCTTCTCTATATTAAAATTTTATGAACTCACTCATCCAATTTTCTTAAATATAACTTATAAAAATTTTCCCACCCCTCCCTTTCTCAACAAATCTCTCGTATTAAACAGACCCTTAGGCCTTGTTTGGTATGAGGCACTGGAGGATAGGAACTGAGATTGAATTAGGGATTGGGTCAGAATATATCGTTTGGTTTGAGGGACTACGGAAAACTAGGGATTGGGAGTACCATAAAAGTGGGATTACTGTAAAGTCACCTCCCCTTGGTAATGCGTTTTCAATCTTGGGATTGTAAATTTTAAACACTAAAATATCCCTATGTATAATATTTTCTTGACAAAAATACCCTCTATCAATTTTGCTCTAAATTATAACTCATTACTTTAAAAAGGAGGATGTGTGAAATCAAATGTGCTTGTAGTAATCACACCTGCTGTGATAGGACAAGAAATGCCTCACGTAATCAATTTCTTAAAAATATCCCACCTGACCGAACATCCTGCTGCAACAGGACAAGAAATGCCTCACGTAATCAAATGTGTGAAATCCGATCAAATCACAATTCAACAAAGACCGAAGGAGATCATCACGAACTGGTAAAGTTCTATAAATTTCCGAAGACAGAAATGTGTTATGTATAAAGAATCCCAGCTTAACCCAGTGGAACCGTTTCCTCAATATTGTAGGCAAGATCTCACAGGTAATCAGCAATTCTCAACACGCCAGTCATGAATCAAAAAGTGATCGATTGATTAAGTTTGGGATTTAGGGTAGGTGTAACCCCCTTCCCACCTTAGGCCGAGATTAAGTTCTTAAACACATAATTAAGTTGGAATTAGAGACCATATTTCAAATTGGGACTCATTAAGGTAATCTTTTGCCCAAAAATTGGATTTGCAAAAACTTTTTTCAAGACTTATTCACAATGGTCTCATATTCGCAATACAAAACAATAATGGCTTGTACAGGTGGATTCCATTTACAAATATAAGAGTGCAAAGTAAATCCCTGACTCACTCGGGTTCCATTCATTAAACAAGGGTTTACACAAAGGCACAAAGCCCATAATTCATACCTTTTACTTGAAGGATTACACAAAATCCTATATATATAATTGTTTCTACCAAAAATATCCAAATGATATACAATGATAACCATTAACCAAAAAGAAACTCCTAACACGGAGCTCTACCTGCTCTTCGTCACCCGCTTGCCTTTTGATCCTTCAGCCCTGTCTAAAATGTTTAATTTTGGGAGAGTGAGATTCTAAGGAATCCCCGTAGTGTCAAATCAATCATAGTATGCACAACAATAAGGCATGAAATCAAATCATTATCCACACAAAGCAACTACAACGGTAATGGTTAGTATGACACATGTCATCTCTTACAATTGCTCACGCTGCATTGCTCAACACAATCCACACAATATATTTCACCACAGCTGGGATTCATATAAAGTATTTTATAACGCATGCCACACTGGCAAGATACACACAGCCCACGGCTGGATTCACAAACGCCGCCCCACGGGTCGGATTCACAAAGATCCATGTCGATTATGACGACAGTTCAACGACCGACCTAGAGATGACCAGTGTCAATCCCTATATGGCTCACGCTGAAGTGCTTACACCGTAATGGACCATGGCACATGCAGTTCAATGATAAGTTATGTATACCAAAACATCATACACAATATGAGAGAAAAGTCACTACCTTAATCCTTCCATGCGTGTCCTAGCGCCGATCTCTCCCGAGTAGGGCAAATATCAAATCCTATAATTATAATAAGTAACGAAGTGTCAATTCTCTATTCCAATTCTCAATGACTTCTTAACACTTAATTTGGTTATCATTATTGCACTTTTAGTACTCAAGAATACCTCTAACAATAGCCCTAAGGGGTTGGAAGAACTATCCCAAACATCCCCTTTTTGAAGCTCCAAACTGACATTTTTCACTACAACACTCGAGTGAAGATGACCTCACTCGAGTGATATTGTACAAACACTCGAGTGAAGAAGGCCTCACTCGGATGATGGTACGGTCTGCACTCGGATACTAGAGAGTGAAGGATAGCGAGTGAACACCTGAGAGCACAAGGACTTTTTAGAGACTACAACACTCGAGCACACTGGACCTCACCCGAGTGAATGCCAAATGCCTCACTCAAGCACATGAGAGTGAAGTTCAGAAAGTGAGAACCTGAGAGCACAAGAGTTTATCATGAAGAGGAGCACTCAAGCACAGGACATTGCACTCGAGTGATAAATCAACACTCGCAAGTGAGACTATACACTCTTGAATTTTCCAGAAAACACAACAGAAAAACTGAAGAGAAAACAGAATATACGCACAGCACTCGAGTGATACTCAACCTCACCCGAGTGATCTTCATCCCACACTCGAGTGAATCCTAAATCACTCGAATGATTCTATCAGAACCAGAAAACACAGCAAAACAGAGGCATTTTCCCAACCCTTGCCCAATTGATTTCAATGGACACAAAACTTTACCCAAAGCCACTCCCACAGAAAAACACCCAACAAACTCAATGGGATCATCAGAATTATCAAAATCCTACTCCATTATCATGCTTTGGGTTTTGGCAACAAAATCAACAAAATACCAATCTCATCCAAATATCACATTTCAATCACCAATCAATCTATCTATCCTAAACTCATTCCAAAATAACATTCTCATGCCAAAAACATACCAAATGAACAGTGGCACTCATTTTCGGATTCAAGCCAAAATTTCTAGAAATTACAAACTACTTCAATTGGCATGAAACTTAGATAGATTGATTGATTTCACATATCTCTTCAACTTCTCCAAAAATATTTTTTGATTCTCCAACAACCAGATTTTCGTGTGATAACAAACCACAGCCAATGGACAAGCTACAACCATCAAAATGAAGCTTATCACTCATAGAACAACTTTAATGAATGGTGTTTGAGCAATGGAGTCCATTTACTTAACTTTTTCACAAGCTCTTTCTTTCTCTTTCTTGCCCAACAATGGCGCCGGAAATGGAAGAAGAGAAGAGAGAGATGGAGTGTGAGATATGAATGAGAAATGATGATGATGGTACTCCCTCCATGTCCAGCCGACCAAGAGAGGAGATGGAGGAGAGAGAAATATTATAAAACTCAATTTGACTTTTCTCACTCTTCCTTCACACCAACCCTTGCCACATGTCACACTTCCATTGGCTCTCATAAAGTTAAACACCCAATTAGCCACTTTAATCCTTCCATTAACCATTTAATCACACTTCTCATTTTTCCCCTTAGTTAGTAATTAATTTCTCCCTTAATTACCAACTCATGGCCAATAATTCCATTCTTCCAATTTTTCACTAATTATGACATATTAATTAATATATATTGCCATAAAACACATAATAATTCAAATTAAATGCATAGTTATCCACAATAATCATGATTAGCCCTTAATCAAAATTTGAGATATTACAGCGGGAGTTTTTGGTCTTTTCATAATTAGTGTCTTTTTATTAAATAAGATTAATGAAATCATTCCTTCCAATTATTACCTCATACTAAACATATTTTTAAAGCACCAATCCCAGTCTCAGTCTCAGTCCCAATCCCAATCCATCAAAATTCAGTACTTCGTACCAAACAGGGCCTTAGTGATTAGTTAAACCTTAGCTTGCTCGTAGCTTTCTCTCATGATAGGGATGACAACTGATGATTTGGAGAGGAGAGAACCCTAAACCTCACCTCCCTCACCCCTGTGCTGGCTTCCCTATAAATATTTGGGGGGGTGGAGTGAGAAACAAACTTATTAAAAATGTTATTACCAAAAAAAAAATTATTAAAATGGTTACCCTTGTGATTTTGAGATATTTCATTAATGTCTTTGAGAAAAAAATAAAAACAAATTTCTCACTCCTTCTAGACACAAAGTGCAATTAAATTAAAATAAAAGTAAAAGCAACAATTTATTAACTATTTTGCCCTCATGATCTTTGTGATATTTCATTTTAAAAAATATCATTGTTGTTGTTGTATTAATTAGAAATAAAATATTTTATATCAATTTCATTTACATACCAACAACATGTTGGGATGAGAATGAACTTTTATAAATCATGTAATTTCAATTAATGTGTAAATTAATTTTTATAACATATAAATAAAAAAAATATAAACTAATATGTAAAGGTGGAATGGTAAATTAATTATTGCCACCGGCCCCTCTCCTACCCATCTTAAACCAAATAAGGGATATTAAAAGCCTCTCCCCACCGCTCCCCTCCCCTCCACTCCCGGCCCCTCAAACCAAACACATCCTTTAGTGAAAATGAAGATAACCCGGCCCCTCAAACCAAACACATCTTTTAGTGAAAATGAAGATAACCACGTGAACTATGTCTTCAAGAGAAGTACCTAAATACTGCAAGAGCGTTATCTCATTTGTACTCTGCCTAATTCAAATACAACAACTTATCTTGTTTTAATCCTATATGATAGATGAGTCTAGAGAAATTTAAATTTTATGATTTTAAAAAATATAAATTTCATAATTTAGAGAAAGAAAAACACAATTCCCTCCCATGATCAATGGTTCGACCATTCTCCTATAATTGATTCCAGCATAGATCCATAGGGTGTGAAAAGTGGCAGCTTCTTTTTCGCATTGTTTCCTGCTTCTTCAACCTTTTCTTTCCCATAGTTGACAAGTCTTATTTGTATTAGGATGTTGAGGTGACAAGTTTTTTTTTTTTTTTGAAAAAAGTGAGGGGCACTACATCTCTACCAACATTTCAAAAATCCAACTCAATTCAAGAATGATTTGATTTTTTATAAATTCGAATAACTGATTTATCATGATCTATTTTTCAGGGTATTTTCCTATCATTTTTCCAAAATAAGTTTGTTTTAGGTAAAAGAGAGTATAATAAAAAGAAAATATATAAACAAACAAAAACGATAGTCCGTCATTGAACCCATCTACAAAATAAATAAAATAAGGCCCCATGTGAATTCATATATAAGTATGAATATGCATTTTATTCTGTTCTTTTTTCATATTATTTATAAGTTGAAAAATATTGATAAAACAAAAAATTATATTATTGTTGTGTGAAATTGCCTTTAAGAGGCGAAAGGAAAGCGCTTTCATCATCAAGCCATGAGTTTTTATGTCATTCTTTATTATTATTATTTTACTTATACATTTATTACGTGCCAATTTTTCTTTACTTATTTTAACAATTCAAATCAATATGAATGAACATGAGGGGTTATTGATGATGATAGTAAAATATAAATTGATATAAAATATATAATTTCTTACCAATGTTATTTATAGGGGCTAACACCACCTTATTGGGTGAGGCTGCTTATCCACCTCAACCAATAACTTATTGATATATATATATATATATATATATTTAATTAGAATGTGCCAGTTTTATAAATCCATTCCCAAACAATGAAGAAGGAGAGGATCTTTGATTATTATGACAATTCAGATCAAAATGAATAAACAAAAGGGGTTGCATAGGCAGACTCTAATGGTAATTTTTTTGATGAAGAGCTTATAGTTGTACTTGATTTGGTTTTTAATCAGGTTCCTATAGTTTGAGGTGATTGATAAAAAATCTATAAACATTTGATTAAAAATCAGGTGAAATTATAAAGCATGATTACAAGAAATTACAAGGATGTGATAAAAAAAAGGTAAAATTATAAGAACTTGATAAAAAGAAAGACAGACTGTAAAGACATTATTAAAAATCTGATAAAATTATAAGCACTTGCACATTAGTAATTTCCCCTGCAATTTTTTTTGGAAGAATATTTCTTAACCTGAGATTGTGTTGCAGAGGGAGAAAAATAATGCAAAAGCTCTTTCACAGGGGAAAAATGGTGGTCACATGTAACACGATGGGCCATCTTGCAATTTTATATTCAACAGAAAGCGAAAGCATTTTGATGACTAAAGTTGACGAATTTTTGTTTAATTTAATGTAATTTTTTTTCCTCAAAACGGAATACTCCTTCCGTGATCAAAGTATAAGCAATAGATTAGAAGAATTCTTTATTATCAAAGATAAGTAATGTTACGAACTCTCACGAATATTTACTCGTCTTTATAATAATGTATCCTATAAATATCTATAGGATTTTCTAATTTCTAATAAAAAATAATAACTATGGGCCCAATTACCTATTTTTTATTGGACAGAATAAAAACAGATAAAGATACTTTTTTAAACACTAAATTACTTTTAATATGTATGGCTAGTTTTACATGTTGCTAGTATTGAACAATGGAATAGGGGGGCCACTGATTTTATAGGCTCCAAAGCCTGCATGTGGGTAAAGAGTCACAGGGAAGATTGCGGTTGCTCCATTCAATTATTCAATTGATTGGATTTGGCAGTTGGCTGCCCTCAAACCTATGGAGGTGCAAGGGGCAGTGATATCATTTCACCAAATTCTAAAATGTCATTTTGGTTTAAAAAATTTGTCTAGTATTTTGTTATGATTTTGAGAGACTGATTTGATTTTTGACTTATTCAGGGATATTTGCTCGTCTTTTCTCTTTATTCATTTCCTAATTATCCCATTTACTATATTTCAAAAGCTAACGATTAGAGCTAAGAAACTGAAGGCATTATAAGACCCATCTTTTAAACCTCGATGCAGGACTCGTTGCCCAATTATGACTTATGGCGCTCAGCAATGCACATATCGAGTAATAAATCATGTGAGGCGTGAGGCCCATTGCCAGTTTGACTCCACCACTGGTGCCATTTTCTTTTCTTTGTTTTCTTACCCTTTTTTAATAAACATTCTATTGTTTTCTATTCTTTCAATATTATTTATAATTTTAAAAGATAAATTTTTAAATATTATATCATTTATATCTCACAAACTGTATAATTTTCTTGATTTTTTTATCTAATTCTTAATTTTTAATCTATGTATTTATCATGTGCCAATTTATAATTTATTACTATGATTTTTACTTATTTTAAAATTCAAATCAATATGAATGAACAAGAGGGGATGGGTATGGTGATTTATATTTATAATAAATATAAATTGATATAAATCATAAAATTTATGAAAAAATCATATTATTTATAACAGACGAATTAACGGTATAATTTTCTGCAATTTTATCTATCTTTTTTTTTCCATCTGTTTTATCAGAATTGATAATTCGTTAAATTTATTCCCAAACAAGGAATGAATAAACACGAGGGAAACAATAGGCATAGCAGACTTTAATAATAATAATGATAATATAATATTACTGTCACAGTCCCAAGCCAGAAAGAAAAGTTGCCCATCTCCACGTGAAGACTCGTTTTATGACAACACGCTCCCTGTAACAATTACGATATTCTTTCACAAACTGAAGTCTTCCCTCAAGATGGACGTTGCTGCCTGCAGGTGGGACTAACCACCATTCTCTGAGAACAAGGTCTTTCTATTTCTCTGTAATCTTTACTTTCTGAACTTACATAGATCACATGCTGTTTCACTGGGTTCTTCGTTTTGATTATCCCTTTGTATTTGTGTCATGTGTAGTACTTAATTAGTGACTTCACTTCACTCAAAAGCACGACGTCCCTTTTGTTGATTTCTTGTTCATCCTTGTTTACCATCTAGTTTTTCCCATCTCAGAAAGAAAGTTATTCTACTGTACCAGAAGTATTGAATAGATGGAAGTCTGTATATATGTTGACATTAATAGAGTTTGTACTTTATTAGGGCGTTATTGTTGGGCCTTAATGTTACTGATTAAGCCCAAATTGGATAGTTGTATAAATATGTGTCCAGGGATACATTAATGGATGCTTTTCCATTGTTGACAGTTCAATAATAAGAATTTTTCCTTGGGCCAATCCGTGTATGTTATTATGGCATCAGAGCCCTAGGTTGGATAGGATCCGGTTTGTGATTCAAGAACCGGGTTGCTGGGTCGACGGATACTCAAGACATGAGACCAGAATAGGATCGCGTTTTTCCAAGAACTGTGTATCTGGGTCGACGAGTGTTCAAGAAAACGCTGATTAGGGCACCGGAATCCCAATTGAAGCACGATGGGCGAACCGAGTAAGACTGCAGACTCACCGGCGCTGTGCCTTAGTTTCACTCATCCATTGTACCTGCACCCATCGGACACCCAGGGAGCCACAATCATTCCGCAAATCCTTCTCGGTAGCGAGAATTACAATGTTTAGAGCAAAGCGATGATGATCGCTCTTCAAGGTAAGAAAAAGTTAGGCTTCATCGACAGTAGTTGCTCTAAAGAATCGCAAGACAAGAATCTCCACGATCAATGGGAGAGATGTAATGACGTCGTCTTGTCTTGGATATTGAATTCTCTGTCGAAGGAACTGGCGAACGGTGTTGTATACTATCAAGATTCACATTCAGTTTGGGTCGATCTTAAGAAAGATTTGACAAAGTTACTGGATCGAGGATCTTTTCTCTTCATCATGAAATCAGCTCTCTGTCACAAGGTGATCTCCCTATTTCTACGTATTATTCACGGCTTAAAGAATTGTGGGAGGAGCAATCTTCTCTCCTCAATACTGGACACAAGTGTCGATGCTGCACATATGGAGCAGCACAGACGCAAACTGATCTTGCACAGCAACAAAAACTTCTTCAGTTTTTGATGGGCCTGAATGAATCCTTTGGAGTGGCAAGAAGCCAAATTCTTCTAATGTCTCCACTTCCTTCGGTCAATCAAGCATATGCCATGGTTGCTGAAGATGAGGCTCAAAGAACAATTGTTGGTTCTGGCAAGTATTCTCCAACTGAAGGAGTTGCAATGGCGGTCAGAGGCAGGGGCCGCAGACATTGCAGAGGTATAACATCTAACCTTGACTGTACTCATTGTGGGAAAAGAGGGCATACTACAGATAACTGTTACAAATTAATAGGATACCCACCAGATTTTCGGGGATCCAAAGCTAAGCAAGGAACAATTGCAAATACACCTCAGCGAGGGATAGAAAATTCTAATAGTAATGACAAGAGCACACATTCGACCAACCACATCTCAACTTCCCTCACTCCGAATCAGTATGAGAGATTGCTAGAACTGTTGAAAAAGGATGCTGAGGAGAATGTACATGCGCTAACTGGTTCAGGTTTGATTAACCCTTCTTTATATAATTGTTGTAGAACAACTTGGGTTTTGTACTCAGGAGCAACAACGCATTTAGTAAGTGATTTATCACTCTTAGATAATTATAAACAATATTATGGACCAGTTAGAACAATAAGGATACCTAATGGTGATAAAGTAAACATAACTCATACAGGAACTGTGTTTTCCAAATGGTATTACCTTGCGTTATGTACTGTATGCACCCTCCCTAAAGTTCAACCTTATATCCATATCGAAACTAACCAGGGAATAGGGATATGTGGTTGCTTTCTTTCCTAACACTTGTTTAATGCAGGATCTCCAGGATGGAAAATTGAAGGTGACTGGTAAATTGCTTGATGGTTTACATGTACTGGAATTTCCTAAAAGAAATGTTGTAAATGTTGCTAGTGAAGTAATTGGCAAGAATGAATTCATAGATGCTTCACTACTGCATAGTAGATTGGGGCATGCCCCTATTACTGTTCTAAGACATTTGAATATTGTAAACAACAAGGAAGTTACATTGAATAAAGATTGTACTGTTTATTTTCAGTCAAAGTAGACTAAGCTTCCCTTTCCCCATAGTTGCATTAAGACAAAGAGAATATTTGAACTGTTGCATATGGATGTGTGGGGACCTTATCGGACCCCCACACATTCAGGACACCAATATTTCTTAACCATAGTGGATGACTTTTCCCGTGCAATATGGACATTTCTTATGCAGAACAAAACTGAAACTGCTTCTCATATTAAAAGTTTTATTGCATATGTTGTGACTCAATTTTCTGCTATGGTTAAGAAGGTTAGAAGTGATAATGGAACTGAATTTGTTAATAACAACTTAAGAGAGTATTTCAGTAAAAGAGGCATAGTACATGAAACAAGTTGTCCTTATACCCCGGAACAAAATGGTATAGCTGAGCGAAAACATAGGACATTGATGCAAGTGTCTAGGAGTTTAATGATACAATCAAATGTGCCCATTAGATTTTGGGGAGAATGTGTCAAAATAGCAACTTACATAATAAATAGGGTGTTATCTAGGGTCTTGAATTTTAAAACTCCTTATGAGGTAGTGTATGGTCACCTGGCAGATTATGATCACTTAAGAGTCTTTGGATGTCTTGTATATGCAACTAATTTGAATGTTAGGGATAAATTTCAACCTAGGTCTGTCCCTTGTGTTTTTCTAGGATATCCAAGCAATCAAAAGGGGTATGTGATGTACAATGTCAAGAGTAAAGACATATTTGTTAGTAGGCATGTTAGGTTTCTTGAGAAATAATTTCCCTTTAAGGAACAAGAACATATTCAGCAAGGGGGAGTGGACAGATTAGTTAGAGAAATGTTTATATTTGATTCAGAATTAGAGAGTGAATCTACAAAGGAACCTAAGCACCCTTTTGAAAACAAAACAAGGACTGTTGATCAAAGTCCATCGGAGGAAAATATAGAGGATGAGAATTTTGTATCTAGAGAACCAATGCAACAAGTTGAATCTAGACCTATGAGAAACAAGCAACTACCTATATGGTCACAGGATTATGTATGCAATCTGATCAAAGCTAACAATTGTATAGCTGCAGGTACAGTGCCAAGGAAAGAGGGTTGTAAGTACCCTCTCGAGAACTATATTTCATGAGTCATTTTTGCCTTCTTATCTCTGCTATTTATGTTCCATTGATTCGGTTATTGAACCTAAAACTTATAATGAGGCAATAAAAGATGATAAATGGATAAAAGCAATGCAACTAGAGATGAATGCATTACAAGATAATGATACTTGGGACATTGTGCCTTTACCGAAAGGGAAGAAGGCAGTAGGATATAAGTGGGTATATAAAGTGAAATATAACTCTGATGGTTCTATTGATAAATATAAGGCTAGGCTAGTTGCGAAAGGGTATACTCAGAGAGAAGAAATCGACTACCACGAAACCTTCTCTCCAGTAATTAAGATGATCACTGTGCGTATTATTATGAAAATGGCAGCTGTATTTGGTTGGAATTTATTTCAAATGGACGTTTATAATGCATTTCTACAAGGTGATTTAGATGAGGAGGTCTATATGACCATCCCTCAAGGACTTGAGAACCAGGGGGAGCAAATGGCATGCAGACTTAAGAATTCATTATATGGTTTAAAACAAGCATCACGACAATGGAATAATAAGCTAACTATGGCCTTGGTAATGGTGGTTTTAAACAAAGCAAATATGATTATTCACTGTTTACTAAGGAATTTGATGATGCTTGTGTTTATATTCTTGTTTATGTAGATGATCTACTTGTAACAGGAAGCTCCGAAGAAAGGATAAAGGAGGTGAAGGAACTCTTGCATGCACAGTTTAAAATCAAGGACTTGGGAGAGATGCGGTACTTCTTGGGGATTGAAGTTGCAAGATCTGACAAAGGGATCATACTCTCCCAAAGAAAATACATTCTGGACCTTTTGGCTGACAATGGAATGAGTGGGTGTCATCCATTGACACTTCCAATGAAACAGAATCTTCGGTTACTATCATATGAGGAAGGAAGGGATAAGAAAGAGGATTTATTAAGGGATCCAGAAAGATATAGGAGGCTTGTCGGACGTCTTATCTACTTAACTATTACTAGACCTGACATCTCATTTCCCATGCAGGTTCTCAACCAATTTATGCAGCAACCAACTAAAGCTCATATGGCGGCTGCTTTAGATGTCGTGAGATACTTGAAGCAAAGTGCAAGGCTTGGTATTATGCTTAGTGCAGAAGATGATCTGATTCTGTCTTGTTTTTGCGATTCTGATTAGGCTGCTTGTGGTACTACACGAAGATCAGTCACTGGTTATCTGTTGAAGCTTGGTGACTCACTTATTAAATGGAAGACAAAGAAGCAAGAGACTGTGTCTCGTTCATCAACTGAGGCTAAATATAGAGCCTTAGTGTCATCAGTTTCAGAGATAGTGTGGGTTGAAGGTTTGTTGAAAGACCTTGGCGTATCTCATGGAGAGCCTAAAAGTGTTCACTGTGACAGCTGTGCAGCGATACATATAGCATCTAATCCAGTATTTCACGAGCGGACGAAGCACATTGAAATAGACTGCCACTTCGTCCATGAGAAATTGTAGTCCAGACTGATTGAGTTAATACATGTCAAGTCTCAAAATCAGGAAGCAGATATTCTTACCAAGGCTGTGGGTAAAGATACTCAGGTTCGGCTTCTTCACAAGTTAGGAGCTGTCAATGTGTTGCAGCCCCAAACTTGAGGGGTAGTATTGAATAAATGGAAGTCTGTATATATGTTGACATTAATAGAGTCTGTACTTTATTAGGGCATTATTGTTGGGCCTTAATGTTACTTATTAATTAAGCCCAAATTGGATAGTTGTATAAATATGTGTCCAGGGATACATTAATGGATGCTTTTCCATTGTTGACAGTTCAATAATAAGAATTTTTCCTTGGGCCAATCCGTGTATGTTATTAAGAAGAAATTTAAAAAAACAACAGAAAACCCAAAAAGAGACACAGAAGAATGGAGTTTGTAACAACCATTTTGGGGACGGTGTTTGAAGTCATGGTAGAACCTGTTACACGACAACTGGGAAGTCGAGTACGGGAGCTCCAAGATCAAAGGGAGAGCGTGACAGTTCAAGTTCAAGAAGTAGAAAGAAATGGTGAGAGCATTCACCATCGTGTCACTGCCTAGCTGGTTGACGAAGACAGATGAGAAGATTGCAGAATTTGAGGAGTTTCAAAGTGATGGAGGCCACTTGAAGACAGGGTGCTCCAATGGTTCATTTCCAAACTTGAAGTCAAGGAATAGACTTGGCAGAAAAGCAAAGAAGATGATTCCTCAATATGGTCATCTGTTTCTGCTACTGTCAAACTTTGCTACTTTTTCTTATCGTCCAGAGCCAGAAGCATCAAATGTTGCTCTTTTTCATAATGGCTATGAGCCATTTAAATCAATAGATGCCATTTTGGGGGAGGCTATGAATGCGCTGAGAGATCCGACAACTAAAATGATTGGTATCTATAGGTAGGGAGGAGTTGGCAAAACCACTTTAGTTAAAGTAGTTGCAAGGAAAGCTAAAGCTGAAAAGCTCTTCAATGTTGTGGTTATGACAAATATAACAAGCAATTCTGATGTAAGAAAGATTCAAGGAGAGATGGCGGACATGTTAAGCTTGAGATCGGATGTTGAGAGCGAGATTGGAAGAGTAGGTCATTTGCAACAGAGATTGAAGAAAGAGAAGGAGAACACCTTAATCATCTTGGATGATCTTTGGGCTGGGCTTGACTCGACGATGTAGGGGATTTTATTTAAGAATGATGACACCAACCAAATAACAATAGAAAATATGCCTAACATTGGTCAAGACAAGCTTAAAGATGACGAGATGGAAAGTGATTCCAAAAGGTGCATGCCTAACATTGGCAAGGACCAGTTTAAAGATGACAAGATGGCAAGTGATTCCAAAAGGGGCAAAACTTGGTTGACTTCTCGACACAAAGAGGTATTGTCAAGTGAAATGGGAGTAAAGAATTCAATTTTCACCGTCATCATCATGGAGGAACAGGAAACAGAGAAGTTGTTCAACAAGGTGATTGGAATAATTGATGAAGATTCAGAATTGAAATCATTATCAACTAAAATTGTTCAGAGACGTGCAAATTTGCCATTAGCAATAGTTGCTACTAGAAAAGCTTTAAATAATCATCAGAACAAGGTTTCCTGGGAAAATGCACTGCAACGATTGGACAAGCAAGAAATGATTGAAGTATTAGAGCCTGTGGAGTTTTCTACTATGTTAAGTTATGATCACTTACAAAGTAAAGAGATGAAATCTATTTTCTTGCTTTGTACTCGTCTGGGAAATGATCCATCAATTATGTATTTGGTGAGATATTGCATTAGCTTAAACATATTTCAAGACGCAATACAATAAAAGAAGTTCAAGATAGAACAAATGAATCTATCAAGGAGTTGAAAAACTCTAGCTTCTTGTTGGATACTAATTCTCCTGATTATGTTACAATGCATGATATGATACATGATGCTGCCTTATCGATAGCATATAAGCAAAAAAATGTTTTAGCACGGAGATATGTCAAAATCGATAAATGGCCTGACAAGGATGCATTTGACCAACTTCTTATCAACCCTTAATGACCAACTTCTAAGGCTTTACATATTACTAAATTCATACATGCACAACAGTATTATCAAAATCTTAGCCAAATTGCTTTAAAGTGATGAAAAATTTCAAAAAAAAAACATGTTCAAACGCAATTCTGGAAAATTCCACCCAAAATTCAAACAATACCAGAAACTGTTGGTTTCAAAATTCAAAGTTCGAAAGATCTGCATCATAATAGGTGGAATAAGTTTCAAAATTCAAAGTTGGAGAGATCTGCATCATAATAGGTGGAATAAGATTCAGTCTGCTCTTATCAATTTGAAGCTGTTAGTTCTCTTGATAATATACGCGAAGTTCTTAAGGGTCCTAGACATATACGCTTGATGGTCATGTTCCTCTTGTTGATCACTGAAAGACAATGTGGCTAGATTGAAGTTGATGTGCCATTTGAACGGTTCCCAATTCAATGTAAAACTTTAAGCTCTTTTGTATATGTTGATAAATCTTGTTTAGGTGCTCCACATAGTGTATAGGCACGATCCGTATTTCCCTTGTATTTTGGAATATATGTATGTGTATATTCTATGGTGGAGCAGCTCTCCTAATGTTGTTATGAAAATTTGGCTCATTGTAGGGTCATTGTAGAATTTTTGGGAAGTGTAATTTATAGAGGAGACTTTGCCCAAAATTTCTACAAGAGACCTATTATTTTGATTATATGAGGTATGCTGCTACATATAAATTTAAAATAACAAGCACAACCAGAGGCCACGAAAACAAGCATAGGTAGAACCCACGAATAACAAGATGAAAACGAATCCCACGAATATCAAGCGTGAGTACTATGCCCGTGAATGTCAAACGAGCTCGAGTTAAACATGGCGCGCCAAGGACTAACAGTACTGCTGTTAGTAACCAGTATTCTATATTCAGTCCTCTCAAAATCAATTAGAAGCATATATGGGGCCAATTTCTCAAATCCAATGAGAAGTTCTTTTAATATAATGATAATTAGTATCAAATACTTCGTAGGAGAATGCCCCGGCATGAAGGTTCACAATAATATCCCAAAGCTTTCCTTTAAACTCAATATGTCGACAAATTCCTTATCAAATAATAAAAACTTGCGTATGAACATTTCAAAACACGACCACCTCAACATGAAAATTTAAAATATGAAATACATCTTGAAAGTTTCCTTATCATTTCTATCCATAACCATGATATAAACTATGAACCAATAAAAGAATAATAAATAATAACAATAGATAAAATCACCAATCTTTACTCATTTCATTATCAACAAGAAAACAATATAAGTCTGATGAACTTTCCTTCACAAAATCGTGTTTATAAATATGGTTATTAACATAAAATATATCAAGTAGTAAAATATATATATATATATATATAATAATTATAATGGGACACTATTCACTCACCTACTGCATTCCCGAAATATAATTCACTCTTTCCAAAACTTCCCAAAACAATCACCCTTGTAGCCACCTAAACACCTAACCAGTAGAATAATATCAACACCTCAATATAATTGTTCTCTTTCATGTATTCTCAAGATTAAACATCCATCCTAAACTCAAGATAATTTTATTAGTTAGTTTCTTTATTAAATTGTGTAACCCCCGTCACGATCAAGGTCGAGATTAGCGTTTAAACACATTTAATAATCGAATAAGAGATCCGGAACAATTTCAAACTTTTTAAAACACTTGTACAAATAGATCTCCATTCATTCATTCATAAAATCAATAGGTCTATTCGGTTTGTCACATGTATAATATAAGAGTATAAGCACAATTCCTGACGTTCATCCAGGATAATAACATTAATCCAAAGGTTTATACAAGGCATCATTGCCCATCTCAGTATCCATACCGAGGATTACACAAAACTATAATGCTATGATCTAATCAATATATACATTTATCCAAACTGATAACTAGTTCAGTATAAAACCAAAATATCTAACTAAGACTACCGCTGGTAGTCCTAATCGCCCTTATCCACTTGCTTATTCCTCGATCCACTTGCCTTGTCTAAAAATGTTATTTGAAAAGAATGAGATTCTAGAGAATCCCAGTAGCAAAAGTTTATGTATATGATGCATATATACAAAGCAAGTAAACACATATCACAATGCAGCAATCAATATTTGAGACCGGGCGCACTGCCACGTCCCTTTCACTGTATACAAGTTCGGGCTTACGCCACGTTCCCTTCATTGTATCTGTATTTAAGGCCGGGCTTTCGCCATGTCCCCTCACTGTATTCAATGACTACTGCAAACAAGCAATGCAGTATACATGATATAGGATAAAGTGTTACTACCTTGGTCTTTCCGCTCTTGAGCAAGCACGGGCCTTCTACGCTTCGGGCAAATATCGAATCCTAAAGTTATAATTAAGGACGATGCGTTATCACTTAGTCCAATACTCAATAACTTTGCAATACTTAAATTGGTTATCATTTTTTACTCTTAAGCACTCATATATGCCTCTAATGAAAGACCTAAAGGGTTGGGAGAACTATCCTAGGGATCCCCTTTTGGAAGCACAAATGTTGATATTTTTCACTGTTTCACTCGAGCGAAGATGGCCTCACTTGAGTGATGAAGCACTAACACTCGAGTGAAGACAGCCTCACTCGAGTGGTGGTACGGTCCGCACTTGGGTATCAGAGAGTGAAGGATAGCGAGTAAGCACCCGATAGCACAAGAACTTTTTCAGAGACAGGGACACTTGAGCACACAAGGCCTCACTCGAGTGATAGCCAAATGCTTCACTCGAGCACTAGAGAGTGAAGTCCAAGAAGTGAGAACCCAAGAGCAATGGAAATTTTCAGAGGAAGAGAAGCACTCGAGCATGAGACTTCTCACTCATGTGGAAACTAAATACCCAAGAGTGCCAAAACGCACTCTTGCTCATTAACCATGAGTGACAACTCGAGAGGCAGGTTTAGGGTGTCAAATACACCCTCACTAGAGTGAAACCCAAGCTCACCCGAGTGATATTCATCCCACACTCGAGTGAACCCCAGATCACTCGAGTGACCTTATCAAAACCCAGAAAACGCAGACACAATGACAGTTTTTCAGAATTTTTACCAAAAGCTACCAATGGACCCAAAACCTCAACCAAAGCTACTCCCTCATAAAAACACCCAAGGAATCCAATGGAAGTGTCAAAACTATCAAAATCCTACTCCATTATCATGCTTTGATTTTGGGCAACATTCAACACTAAATTTCCAACATTTCCAAACTCAATCATTCAATTCCAAATCAATCCTATATATCCATATACCTTCCAAACACACCATTTTCATACCAATAACATGCCAAGTGACCAATGACCCATATTTTCAAAAATAGGCAATAAATTCCCAGAAATTCAAAACTAATCCATTTGACACAAAACTTAGATAGATAGGTTTCTTTAATTCACCTCAACAACTTTCTCAAAGGGACTTTTTGATTCTCCAACTTTCAAAATTCCTTGAGATCACAAATCAATACCAATGGACACACTACACCCATAAAAATAAAGCTCATTACTCAAGGAACAACATTAATGAAATGAGTTTGAGCATTAGAGATCATTTTCCCTTACCTTTTCAAACTTTTCTTCCTTCCCTTTTGGCAACAATGGCTGACGAAGAGAGGGAGAGAGAAAATAAGAGAGATGAGCTTGGAGAAGAAGGAAGAAAAAAATGATTACACTCCCTTCCCCATATCAGTTTTAGCACACAAAGAGGGAGGAGAGGAGAGAGAAAACACTAAAAAATTCATTTGACTTTTCCCACCAATCTCTTTACATGTGATTTTGTCAAGTGTCCACTCCTCATTAGCTCACATAGATTAAGTAACCAAAGTAGTTACTCTAACCCTTCCATTAGCCATTTAGTTACATATCTCATTTTTCTCTTAGCTAGTAATTAATTTCCCCATTAATCACCAACTTAAACCAATAATTCCATTCTATAAACTTTCCATCAATTATGACATATTAGATAATATTATCACAAATACACATTAATTCCACTTTAATCCACAATTACATTCTCAATAATTCTCATTAGCCCTTAATCAAAATTTGAGACGTTACAAATTACATAGCCACACATTTACACTTGTAGAAAAGAAGACAAATCTCTTCCAATAACTTTAATTTTTCACCTAATAACTCGATAGTCTAAAAAAAAGATATCGTTCATTTTCCTTGTTTTAAGCATACCATAAGAGATATTTCACCAAGCAAGCCTCTTGATTTCTATAGAATTTATATATCACTGTGATGCACATAAATCTTTTTCAAGTTTAAACATTCATATTAAGTGGCTTCTAACCTATATAATTATGTCAATGCCACTTTAACATACTAACAAAAGGATAAACAACTTAATCTTTGGAATTTTTCAATAGACCTCTTTCCAACATCACCATGAAGATATAAAGTCTTCAAATTCCACATTTGAGCAAGACTTAAATTCAAGTTGACGTGTGTGTGTGAATAAGTTCATCACCACCATATAAATACTATAACAACATATCAAGTTAAGTGTCCTTCCTTTCAAACATTTCAACAAACATCTAGTAGGCACTCAAGATTAACTCATAAAATAAACATCTTCGTGATTAGCCTTTAGTCGCCTCAGGTTAAATCTAAATAAACCAAATTATGCAGTGAAGGGCACAACTTATGTCGTATTCTCTTGAGAAGCCTTTTATTTAATTCCTAATCTAAACTAAGTGACAAAAACATTAAGATGAGTTTTAAATTGATTTTTTTTCTTTTTAATAATGGAAAATAACCTAGACTACTATTTTTTTGGATTTTTGAGATATTGTTGAAATAATTAATGAAATTGTGATTTAAACAAATTGATGATGAATGCTTCTTGGAAAAATGAAATATAGGTTATCCTTGCTCAAATTGAATTGGGAGTTAAACCACTCACTAAGTCAAAAATTAAACCTTAGCAACTCGCTAAGTCTAGTATAGTAATTAGTGATTACCCCTAGAACTCTAGTTAGATAATTAGCTCTTAATACACTATTAAATACCACTTAGTGTGCAATTTAGGATTGGATTCATGCAACTTGTTCCTCTATATAATAAACACTCAACTGAGATATCCAAACAAGATCTAAGCAGTTATAATACTCATTCAAACTATGAAAGAATAGACAACCACATTAAACTAAAAGGAAATATAAAAATTTAAATCTCAAACCACATAAACCAATCTAAATCACAATTGTTCAATCACTACTAAGATAAACAACTCACAATCTCAGTAAATTAACCACATAACATAAAATCCTAACTCAGAAAATCTGTTACATAATTAAATAAAAAGATTAAAATAAATAACTCTCCTCAATGCATCTCTAGAGCTCAAACCAATCTTCCATCTCCAAGAAGCAAGAAGGAATTTAGCCTCTCATGGAGCTTATCACAGCTACAACTCCTTCAAGACACCAAGAATCCATGAAATTAAGATGAAAGGAGTAGATTAGAGAAGGAGAAAGGCATTGTTGGTAAATCTTGGTCTTTGTTCTCGTTCTCGTCTACGGCCCTCCGTTCTGGTGCGTGTTCTCGTTCTCGTCTGCGGCCCTGTGCGTGTCCGCTGGTGCTGATGATTCAGATCTTTTTATTAATTTCTCTTGCTATTTGAAATCTAGGTCAAATATAAAAGTTGGGATAAAATCTTCCAACATTATGTTTAGATCTGATTTTTCCCAATATTCTCTATGAGAATTCGAAAGAAATCAGTTCCAGAGGCGATAGGCGTCAGTTTCGGATTTTTAGACCAAAATGACATTTTATAAATTCGGGGTCATGTTCTGTAATATTCTCTGATAGCCAAGTGAATCAGTTCCACCGGTGTCTTCGTATTTTGGGACCCAAGTGACATTTTGTAAATTTGGGGTCTTTTCTATAATTATTTCTGATATTTTCCCACCTGAAAGTAAGAGCTAATATTACAAAAAAGTACCCTTTTTCTGTCAAAATTTCCTTATAGCCACATGCAGAATTTTATTTTCAGTTGCAGTCCTTGAATATCTTGTAATATCTTCATTCAAAATTCAAATTTTAAAGAGCAATCACAAGATTATAGCAAATATCTCTTTTTAAGATTTATTTTCACACATTCATCTTTAATTCAATTTAATCATAATAAATGTTATTTAGCCCAAAAATTAATGATAAAATCCCTAAATATTATATTAAATATTATGATAAAATCAGGATATATCACTTCGTCACACTCATTTGCCACAACTCAAGTTTCACAAACCAAACAATGGATCAAGCACCTCACAATAATCAAAGTTCAAGTCATAAAAACAAGCCATCCAACCATGCCTATCCCAACAGCAAAAAGGTTGTCAAAGTTTCTTTAATTCCATGATTTAGTCTATGAAATTTTCAACCATTAGTTTTAAATTCTCCTCTCAGGCATTTTATCAAGCACCTTATGTGCACTCTATTTTACAAGCTTTAAGAATAATCTTTTTTAAAATCACAATCCAAATTTCATATATTAAAACTAATCTTTAACTAATTAATGCAACTCAACCCAACTACAAATTAATGAAATAGTCACCCACCCCTTCCAATCCACGCACAACACGACAAAAAGGAAAGCCAGCAATTTATGCAAAAATGGGACTTGGAAGCATTCAGGAAATCAGAGAAATGAGAAGAGCTAATATACATACCCACAAGCCTGACGCAAGAGAAAAAGAGAAGGCAGTGCTCTACTTGCACCCATACAACAACGCCATGATACAGAGGAGGATGGAGAAAAAAATCAAAGCTTCAAATCACCCACACCGCAAAGGCAGAAGAAATCAACAACGCCGACCGAAGATGAGCGGACAAGATGAGCTGCTCGCCCACACCCACTAAAGGCGTCGACCGGGGTGGAACAAAGGGAGGAGCGACAGAAATATCGAACAGAGGAGAAGGACGACGTAGACTCATCCCCTACCTATGCACACCCACCACGAAAAAGAAAGAACGATGACACTAAATACAGAAGGATCGAACACAATGGTGAAGCCTCCAGAAATTCACTCCTTTTCGTTCTCATCGATAGAGAAGAGGGACAAAAAGGTTTGGAAAGTTTAAAAAAATATATAATATTCTATATATATATACACAGTATCTTTTTTTGTTTTTGGTCTCTTTGCTCTCTCTTTTTAAAAAAGGACAAAAAGGGCATTATAATGATTTTTAGGATGTTAAAAGAAAATAAAAAAAATCACTTTTTGCGTAGTAGAAATTCAAACCTAAAGATAGACGGCAAACTTAATTCTCACCACACTAGAGGTGGTAATATGAGTTGGGACTGTGGGCCGAGCCCACCCAACTCGACAAAACGGGCGGTTTTAGTTCTACAAATCTGGGACCATATTGATGCGGTCATTTTGGGCCCGAACCCATATGGTCTCAACCAGTGATAGGTTGGACCACCGGGTTGGCGGGTTAGCTCATATTTAAAAAAAACCAAGAGGGAAGAGCCATTAGCCAAGGCCCAACCCCCAACAGTCCAAGATCGTCACTCCAGAGTCCAGCCTAGTACTCCCACTCCTCAGTCCTTACTCCTCAACCTGATCAATTCTCTTTTGTTTTTTCCTGAACAGTCTCTACTCCTTGTCTCTCTCACGACTCACGCTCTCAGTCTCAGAAATCAGAAATCAGTCTCAACTCTCTTTAATTTGCAATGTATTTTTAATTTTGTTATGTTTAGGTGTGTAGAAAAAACAATCTTATTGTATAGAAAAAAACAATCTTATTGTATAGAAAAAACAATCTTATTGTATAAAAAAATCTTAGTATATTGTTAAAAAAATTGAAACAAATATGGGTTGGCCCGCCAACCCAGCGGTTATGGGTTTTGCCAACCCATATTGATGCGGTCCTTTTGGGGCCGAACCTATATGGTCCCAACCCGCGGTGGGTTAGCCCGAACCCACCAGGCTAGACCCTATTACCACCTCTACACCACACCACCATTTCACTTTGTTAAATGCTCTTAGAGTCTATTAAAATAAAAATCAAGAAAATTCTATGCAGAAGTATATCAAAATTTGAGAGAGAGAGAGAGAGAGAATGAGTGTGCTCTATGTTCGTTTGATCGACAATGGAACCACCTGTGAGGAAAACAATGAATCAACAACAGAGGAAGAGGATTTGATGGGAAGAAACGTTAAGAAAATGCCAGATGACGTAACAGTAAAGGAATCAATAGGTAAACTTGATCATTCGAAGAAACCAGAGGATGCACATGTACTCAGAGAGTTGTTTGCTGGAAATAGGTAACTTAATTGGTCGTGCTCTCAAGGTTGATTTAAACACTCTAGTTAACAAGGATAACAATATGCAATCAGTAGATGGGGAAGATTTGCCAGAGTTGGTGTGGAGGTGGACCTTAATAAACAACTTCAATCATGATTTATCCTGCAGAATAGGATTTTTACAGTTGAGTACGAAGGTTTGGAGGCAATTTGTTTTACTTGTGGCATGTATGGGCATATAAAAGAAAACTATAAGTTGAATGCAAAGTTTCAGAGCTCAACAAGAGCACAAGGGGTCACCAGGAGTTAATCCAGCGTCCGATAAGGCCAAAAAAGATGAGAAACACCCTCTGGTTAGTATACCTGGCATTACGATAAAAGAAGAGTACGGAGAGTGGATGCGAGTCAAATCAACGGGTATGGGCCAGTCACCTAAACACTGAACCAAGCAAGCACCTGAACTCTAAGATGTCACTCAACGGTCGAATATCCGGTAAAGAAGCGATGAGAGTTTCAAGATCACGTTTCGACGTGATGCTTGAGGAAGATCCAGTTGCTGCATCGGAAGTGGAAGAGAGCTCTAGTAAGAATAAGGGGCCGGTACTTCAGTGGAGAAGGAAAGAGGCAACGAATAATACTCAAAATAGGGGGTCTATTGTGAAGAAAAAACAAGAAAGGAGGGAGGTTTCAAGCTCAGTTTTCGAAGTTGGTGGTCCAAGTGGTGTAAAAGGCATGAAAGAAAAGAGGAATCAGGTGGTAATTGATGACTTTGAGAAGATAAATGAGGGAAGTGAAAGTCAAGAAAGGAATGATGAGGGCCAAGAGCAAGCTTTGACTGGGCCAAAAGAAATTACTGATGCTATCATCACAAGCCCAATAGATTTAAATAATGAAATTAGGAAGCACAATATACCCAAACCAAAAGGCTCATTAACCAATTTCAAAAAGAAGTTGAAAGGGAGGGCTTATCAGGTGGTTTTTGGGCAACTGTGGCTGGGCTCTTGAATTTCTACCAAGTTAATATTAAAAATAGGTCCAAGGAGTTAAACAGTGTGTTTTAGAAGAACAATGGAGTAATAGATGCTCAAAAACAAATAAGTGCGATAGTGACGAATCAAGAGCATAAGGAGCAACTGTAGATATAGAGATAATGCAGCTACGTGGACTTGAACAAGATGAACCCGAGTGTCATCAGATTCATGGGGAACCCATTAACCTATGTAGAGAACTCGAGGAGTTCGGCCATGAAGCAAGGCAGGCTCAAGATGAAGTTATGCTTTTCAACTGATTTGGTGTAGTAAGTTGTCCCTTTTTCTTAAGTCTAATGTTAGTTATGAATATTCTAGCTTGGAATTGTAGAGGTGCTCCCTCAAAATCTTTTCCTTGGAGAGTTAAAGATTTAATGGAAGGTAGAAATATCAATATTCTTATTCTTACTGAAACAAGAGATAGTGGTAAAAAGGCAGAAAAAATTATTAATAAGCTTGGGTTCAATACTTGGGTTTGGCTGGAAGCAACTGGGTATGCAGGGGGTATATGGATCCTTTGGAATGTAGAGGATTTTTTTGTTCAATATATAAATTCTTCCACCCAAGCGATTCATGTCAAGGTAGAGATGAAGGCAAATGCTGAGATATTCATTTTATCAGCTATTTATGCTGAGCTTAATTGTATTCTCAAGTAGGCTTTATGGGAGGAGTTGAATGAGCTAAGGTTATCAATTAATCAGCCATGGGTTGTTATAGGGGATTTTAACGCCTACTTGTTGATTGGTGATAAAAAGGGGGGCTAATCCTAACATTAGATCAATGAATCAGTTCAGCCAATGCATTTCACAGTCTCAGCTCATTGAAACTGATTTTGTTGGGGAATGTTACACATTGGAGTGGGATCGTCTAAAGGAATTGATAGATTGAACCTTCATTAATTTTGAATGGAACAGGTCCTATCATTTCACTAAAGTGCATAATTTGAATAAGTATGGGTCAGACCATAGGCCTATCTTGCTCTACAGATTGCAGCCACCAAGTCAAAGGCATCATCAACCTTCTTTTCGCTGCCAAGCAGCCTAGTTTTTAGAAGAGGGGTTTAATGATATTATAAGACAATGTTGGAGTGAGGAGCAGTGGAATCAAAAAATTAAAAAATTTACCAGAGTTGCAGGAGATTGGAATAGAACAAGAGTGGGAAATCTGGGTGCTAAAAAGAAAAACATTTTGAGAAGAATTGAAGGAATTGATAGAGCTAGAGGAAGAAGGGACAATCATTACTATCAGCCTAGTTTTTAGAAGAGGGGTTTAATGATATTATAAGACAATGTTGGAGTGAGGAGCAGTGGAATCAAAAAATTAAAAAAGTTACCAGAGTTGCAGGAGATTGGAATAGAACAAGAGTGGGAAACCTGGGTGCTAAAAAGAAAAACATTTTGAGAAGAATTAAAGGGATTGATAGAGCTAGAGGAATAAGGGACAATCATTACTTGGCTCATACTGAGAAGGAATTATGGAAGGAATATAATAAGGTTCTTGCATAGGAAGAATTGATGTGGTACCAAAAGTTGAGATGTGATTGGTTGAAATGCGGCGATAGAAATAGTAAGTTTTTCCATTCAGCGGCAGTCATAAGGAGGAGACAAAATAGGATTGAAGGCTTAAAGAAGGAGAATGGGGAATGGTCATTTGGTGACATGGAATGAATTGAAAAAACCTTGCCCTTAATTATTACAAAGGCTTATTCAAAAGTGACCTCAATGCTTCTAGTAGCCTTAACATGCAGGCTCATTTTCCAGTCTTAAGCGATGAAGAGATTAATCACATTCAAAGGGAAGTGACAGTGGATGAGATCAAGTCGACTACTTTCGATATTGGTGCATTCAAAGCACCAAGGCCTAATAGGATTCAAGCAGTTTTATAGCAAGAGTTTTGGCATTTAGTGGGGGATTCTATTTGCTCTTTAGTTAAAGAATTCCTTGAAGATCCTTCCAGGGTCTAGGACATTAACAATACCAATATTGCCCTCATACCTAAAAAGGAGAACCCAGAAACAATTATGGAATTCAGGCTTATATCCTTATGTAATGTGAGCTACAAGATAATCACAAAGATCATTAGTCGCAGGTTGTGTGATATAATGGGGAAACTTGTGGGGCGGCATCAATGTAGTTTCATTGCAGGGAGATAGAGTAGTGATAATATTATAATTGCTCAGGAAGTTTTTCACTCCATGAGATCTAAACCGCATGCTAATGGCTGGATGGCAGTCAAGGTGGATCTTGAGAAGGCATATGATCGGTTAGAATTGCCTTTTATTCTTGATACTCTCAAGTCATTGGTTTCGAGGAAAAATTTTGTGAGGTTATCATGGCTTATATTACAAGTCCAACATTCCAGGTTTTATGGAACGGTGAGGCCACTAACACTTTTACTTCATCAAGGGGCATCAGACAAGGGGATCCAAAATCCCCATATATTTTTACTCTATGTGTGGAATGCTTAAACCATATAATCAAGGATGCTATTGATGAAGGTTCATGGGTTCCGGTTCAATTGAGTAGGGGTGGCCCTCTTATTTCTCACCTCTTCTTTGTAGATGACCTTATTCTATTTAGTGAAGTTTCAACAAGCCAAGTAGAGAGTATGTTGCCGGCCGAAGATGAGGGGACAAGATGAGCTGCTCGCCCACACCCACTAAAGGCATTGACCAGGGTGGAACAAAGAGGGGAGCAACAGATAATATCAAACCGAGGAGAAGGACGGTGTAGACTCATCCCCCACCTGTGCACACCCACCACGAAAAAGATAGAACAACGACACTAAATACAGAAGGGTCGAACACAATGGTGAAGCCTCCAGAAATTCACTCCTCTTCTTGCTCATCGATAGAGAAGAGGGACAAAAAGGCTTGGAAAGATTATAAAAAAAATATAATATTCTATATATATACACACACACACAAAGTATCTTTTTTGTTTTTGGTCTCTTTGCTCTCTCTCTTTTTAAAAAAGGACAAAAAGGGCATTATAATGATTTTTAGGATGTTAAAAGAAAATTAAAAAAAAATCACTTTTTGCATAGTGGAAATTCAAACCTAAAGATAGACAGCAAGCTTAATTTTCACCACACCACCATTTCACTTTGCTAAATGCGCTTAGAGTCTGTTAAAATAAAAATCAAGCATGGTTTATCATATATATATATATATATATATTAAAAAATAAATCTTTAGCTTGATTTCAATTCTAAAATTTTATACCTTAGTTAATTAATTTTTTATCAATTTATTTTTTTTTTTTTGAATTCCTAAATTCTTGGGTTATCACATTCCACCACCCTTAAAAAAAGGTCGGTCATCCGAATTTAAATGCATATATAATGTGCACAGGCATCACCACTAAGATCACCCACCAACATACAAATAATATAATGCATGGGAATGGAAATATGAAGTTATCACAATATTTGTCATATCATATTGGCACTCACTATCAAATCCCAACAATACCTATTGGCTTTTACTTTAGTTTTACACAATCCAATTAAGTGATTAACTATTAACTACTATTTTTTTATAAAAAAAATTAATTCTTCCACCAATCAAGAGCAGCATTTAAGAGTTTAATAACTAAAAGACCAATGCACTAAAATTCATTTTCCAATCTCATCTTCACTAATCAATAGATATAATGTCCAATGAAGGGTGTTAAATATAACTTATTGAGTAAATATAAAATCCCTTTAATTAAGCATATTTCTTCAATTATTCTTCCTACAAGATTAGTAACTTCTCGTAACTAAGCATTTTATTTATTTATTTTTTTAGAGTTTAGCAACATGCATCACACTAAACAAATTCACATACCCTTTAAAAGTAAAATTTGAGCTTAAATTTAGAATAAACATTTAAACAGAATTATTCAAACCCAAATCCAGTGAGTGTTTTAATGTAGATTTTAAATGCAAGGCTCTTTGCACCAAAATATTTAATAAAGCAGTCCTTCCAACCAAAACAGCTTGTTATTATTATTATAGTTCAAAACATTACACACAATTACATCCACTCATTCTCAATTATGACCCATGGAGTTATGGTAGCAAAACTATTCCTTTCGTTTAACCTTTAAAAAAAGAAATCAAACCAAATACTACTCGGACAAAATTAAGCATCAAGACATCATCTCACGCAAAATAAAAATTAAACTACGAGATTCCTAAGCCAAAACAAAATTCACATATCAACAGCAATGAAAATAAGTATCTCACGCAAAAATACAACTAAAAAAAAATCCCTAGATAAAATAACAACTACATCATATTACCATAAACCTTAGACCATAACCAAACAATCACCTTTCAAAGTCAAACCCAACTATAAAATTTTCATTTATAGATCACCAATTTAAGTCAACTCACTATGATTAGGTATTGCAAGGTGTTCAACAAAGTTCACGGCTATATGGTCCATTTAAAAACTTAAAACCAAATTGATATGTGTAATAGTTAGTCCTAAGCTATAGATGTAAAGAATGAAAAATGAAGGCTTTCAAAATAGTGTAGCCAATTCAATTAATACTTCACAACTAGTTTCATGTTCAAACAAACTCAATTGGACAATGCTTATAACAGTACTCAAGCTTCCACAATAATAAAAGTCACAATATAATGCAAAACTAAATCAAATTATTCATTATCTCTAGTTTGAAGTAAAGCTTGTGCATTCAACAAGGGAATGTGTTGGAAGAGGAGGTCATTTGCAACAGAGATTGAAGAAAGAGAAGGAGAACCTTAATCATCTTGGATGATCTTTGGGCTGGGCTTGAACTTGACTATGTTGGGGATTTTATTTAAGGATGATGACGCCAACCAAACAACAATAGAAAATATGCCTAACATTGGTCAAGACAGATGACAAGATGGAAAGTGATTCAACTTTCACCGTCAACGTCATGGAGGAAGAGGAATCAAAGAAGTCATTCAACAAGGTGGTTGCAATAACTGATGAAGATTCAGAATTGAAATCATTATCAACTTAAATTGTTCAGAGATGTGCAAATTTGCCGTTAGCAATAGTAGCTGCTGGAAAAGCTTTAAAGAATAATAAGAACAAGGTTTCCTGGGAAAATGCACTACAACAATTGGAAAAGCAAGAAATGATTGAATTATTAGAGCCTGTGGAGTTTTCTACGATGTTAAGTTATGATCGCTTGCAAAGTAAAGAGCTGAAATCTATTTTCTTGCTTTGTGCTTGTCTGGGAAAGGATCCATCAATTTTGTATTTGGTGAGATATTGCATCGGCTTAAACATATTTCAAGAAGCCAATACAATAAAAGAAGTTCAAGATATAACAAATGAATATATCAAGAAGTTGAAAAACTCTAGCTTCTTGTTGGCTACTAATTCTCCTGATTACGTTGCAATGCATGATATGATCCGTGATGCTGCCTTATCAATAGCATAGAAATACTGCAGGAAGATACAGAGATATGGGAGGCTCCTAGACTTGTACGTCTACAAAAACAAATCCTCAGTGAAATACTGCAGGAAGATATAGAGATGTGGGAGGATCACAGGGGAACCAATTTGATTATCACTAGGCTTCAACGCCGTAAAATTCTTCTTGTTCTTGATGATGTGGATCGTTATGATCAAATGGAGAAACTGGCTGGAAATTCCACATGGTTTGGTCCCTGAAGTAGAGCCATCATAACAACTAGAATTTGCATGTCCTAACTTGGCATAGAGTGGATGACGTTTATGAAGTTAAACTACTGAATAATGATGAAGCTCTTCAACCTTTCTGCAGAGAAGCCTTCAAACAAGATGATCCCTTGAGCGACTTTAAAGTGGTGACTCAATAGTATGCTAAAATATGCTAAAGCCCTACCACTGCCAAAGTTGAAGAATGTATGGAGCAACGATCCTCAAGGACTTGTGAACTTTGCAACATGTTCTAGTCTCTCGCTGCCCAGGCCTGGAAAATCTTTTTCCATTTTCTATTGCCAGCGATCTTATGAAACTCAAGAGCCTTGAGATATTTTATTGTCATGGGATGAAGGAAATTGTAGCCAGGGATGATGCATCATATAGAGGCAACTCCATGTTTGAGTTTCCTAATCTAACCACACTTGTATTATTGTATCTTCCAGAGCTAAGGTGCTTCTATCAAGGAACACATGCTATAGAGTTCCAAGCATTGACTCATTTGGTCTTTGGTCGTTGTGGCAAGCTGGAAGCATTTGATATTCAAACAACATATTCCGAAGTGAAACCCATTCTGTCATCATTAGTAAAGGTACAAGATATTTAGAAGTAAAAATAAATTTCTAAAATGCAATGCATGTACTTTACTGACACTTGTGTTGTGTTCTTTTTTCTCAACATGGTGGCGAAAAAGTACATATATATGAACGTAAGATCTTCTTAGTATAATTAATATAGCTTATATATGTTTTCTTCTTCCTTTTTCCCATGATGATTTTTAGGCGATATCCAACTTGAACGTACTAGTAATATGGGGGCTCAATGAAATGAAGTGGTTGCAGGACACCATTGGAAATAATGTTTATCTAATGCACAACATGAAACACTTAACCGTTGATGGATTGAGTAGAATGGAAATTCTCCTCTGGTTTCTCCACAGATTTCCTAATCTAGAAAGCCTAAATTTGGATAATTCTATCATAGGGTTGTTGCCTGATAGAAGTCATGTTTTCCTTGAGAAAATTGGAACTGTTGTGCAACTTAAAAACAAGAGTTTAATGTTTTCAGATGTTCCACTAAATATATGCTTTGAAAATGGTTCCATTCTTCAAAGAATTTAGACGCTATGCATTGTGAATTGTTACTATTCGGTAAACTTAATTCCTTCCTCCATAGCATTGACTCACTTGTCATATCTTGAAGTTACCAATTGTGATAAATTAATGAATTTATTGACATTGTCAAGTGCAAAATCCTTGGTTCAACTGACTATAATGACGGCTGTTCAATGTGAAATGATGGAGGAAATCATTACAGTGGAGGCGTTTGAAGAAGGGAGAGATGATGAAATTGTTATTGACAAATTGAAAAGCTTAGAACTTGTGTCTCTAAGAAACCTCACAAGCTTTTGTAATTGCCAAAATAAACTTAACTTCAGGTTCATCTCTTGAAAAGGTGAAAGTGAGTGATTGCCTCAAGTTGGAAAAATTCTTTGAGAAAATTATGTGGACACCAAATTTAGGAAAAGTTGATATTGTAGAAGGAGAAGGAGAAGATAAATGGTATTGGGAAAGTGATTTGAATGCTACAATTCAAAAGATTTTTACTGATAAATTGTTCATTTCTCTCAGAAGTGTTTCCTTCTAGGCTACTTCCATACTTCAAGAACTTGGAAGAATTGCAAGTTCGAGTCCAGTTGAGGTTATTTTTGGTATGGATGGCAACAATCTGACAAACTAATGGAAAGCCCTTTGATTTGAAAAGGTTGACTTTAAAGGGCTTGCATAATTTGAAGTGCATATGGAGCAAAGATCCTCGAAGTACTATAAGTTTTCTAGATCTGAAAGAAATGGTTGTCATCACTAGTTGTGTGGGAATTAAAACTCTTTTTCCAGAATTTCTGGCAAGAAATCTGGCGAGACTCAAGAAGCTTTAAATAGGCCAATGTGATGTGTTGGAAGAAATAGTTGGAAAGGATGAAGCAGTAGCAAATGGAGCTAGCAGAAAATTTGAATTCCATTATTTAACCACTTTGATGAGGATGTATGAATTACCATGCCTCACGTTCTTCTATCCTAGAAGATACACTCTAGAATTTCCCAGCTTGGAGATTCTAGAAGTGTCTAATTATAATAAATTGGACACATTTGCAACAGATTTGCAAAGCCACCAAGGAGCAGTAGGATGTGAGGATGAAGTTAATAATATTACAACTGGCAAACAATCTCTGTTCATTGCTGAAAAGGTAATTTGATATTCATTTCCACCTTTCCCTTACTATTTTTCCCCCCTATATTGTGAAAAGCAAGTATCTATCTATGCAATAATTGTTCTTATCATATTTTTTTGTCTGTTTTCCCTAATAGGTTATCCGACTTGGAAAACTTAACTCTCAATGGGAAAGACATGATAATGTTATCTAAAGGACATTTTCCTGATAACTTGCTCCATAGATTGAAATTTCTGGAGCTGTTCTTTGGTGATTCCTACGAAGCAGGAGCTAGTTTGCCTTTTAAATTCTTTCTGAAGGTACCTAATTTAGAATCTCTTCGGATAAGTAATTTCAATGCACTGGACGAGATGTTCCCCTCTCAAAGCACAGAAGATGTTGATCATATCATCAATATACTTGCACAAGTGAGAGGATTATTCCTAGATTCGCTGCCCTTGCTCTCCTCCATTGGGTTAGATAACTCCTGGGTGGACCCATTTGTTAAGAATCTCAGAGTGCTGTAAACAAGTAATTGTCCTCGTTTGACAATTCTGGTGCCTTCTTCTGCAGCATCATTTTGCAATTTGAAAAGTTTGACAGTAATGCGATGCCTTATAGAATGGAGATAAGTGAATGCGGATCAATAACACAAATAGTGAATCATGGGACATATGAATCAGCTTCAGATGAGATAATATTTGAAAGGCTTGAATATATAACTTTGAGTCATTCACCAAGGCTTGTGAGTTTTTATTCGGGGAATGCCACTTTAGAATCTCTGCTCTGTCTATGCTGACCATAGAACAATGCCCAATGATGACATGTTTCTCTCAAGGAGTTGTCCGGGCGCTCAATTTTATACGAATAAAAGTTTCAAGGGACGAATATGATTGTCACAACTACGGTAATCTCAACACCACAATGCAGAAATTATTTGATAAAAAGGTAACTAATCTCATTCCGCGTATTCTTTTAATTGATTGACACACGGCATGGTCTAATCTCCAATTCTAGCTTGCCTATAAATTGCTTCTAGCTTGCTTGTTGTTAATTTTAAGAGTAACTATTATGTGTTGTTTTACTGTATGAGCGGTTTAGTAATCAATTTAAAGCATATTTGTCTTAAAAATGGGCAAAACTCTAGGGAAATTCTAAATCTTTAAAAATTGGAGAATTTCATTAAAAATATTTTAATCGTCTTTATTTGTAAAAAAATAATCAATCCAGTCAATTTCAAAAATAATATTATTATATATACTTCTCACTTTGGTCAATGCATTTTAACAAGAATACCGTTAAGCTTATAATGAAACTCAAATAAGTAATATATAACCGTCTAATGTATCAAATATTTTGTTGGAGCAGCAATATACATGCGGTGTACAAGATTTAAAGCTTGTAGATTACCCTGAGCTTGAAGATATATGGCTTGGTGTAATGGCAGTCCCTGATATAGGATTCAGTAAGTTGAAGACTTTGATAGTGGATCTTGCCAATTTTTATCACATTTTGTGATCCCTCTTCATTTGCTTCCCTCCCCAAGTAACTTGGAATATTTACAAGTACGAAATTGTGACTCCATAAAGGTAATATTTGACGTGGTGGGCCCCATGTTCACCTCTTTCTCCTTTCCACTGAAAAAAATGACTTTGGAAGAATCGCCAGAGCTCAGGTGCATCTGTTCAGGACTCAACAATGAGGAATGGCCAAAGCTAGAAACCTTAGAAGTGAGTGATTGTGATGGATTGGTATATTTGTTCACATCCTCTACAGCTAAAAGCGTAGCTTTACTTGAATATTTGTCTGTATGGGAATGTGAATCAATTCAAGAAATAGTGGCTAAAGGAGATGATGAACCAGATGAGATAACATTTGGGAATCTCAAAACAATGGATCTTTACTCTCTCCCGAGTCTTGATGGCTTTTACAAGGGCACGTACCATTTGAAATTCCCATGCTTGGAACAAGTGGAAATATATGATTGCTCCCAAATGAAGGTTTTCTCTCATGCTGATATATATGTACCGGATAATGTGAATATTGAATCAGACGATGATGATCTCTTAGACATGTTAGAGAAGGCTTTTCATAAGAAGGCAACTTGAGTTATCATAATTGAAACTTTTTGCAATGTTGTTGACAGGTAAATAATAAAACCAACCATTTACAGACCTCCTTCTGATTACGAAACCCATTATTATTATTATTATTATTAGCCATATTTATGCTGAAAGCTGTTTGAACACACACGAATTAGCCTTAGAGTGTGTTTGGATTAGCGTTTTTTAATAGCTTCTAGAGAAAAAATGGAGAATAGCTTTTGGAGAATAGATTATAAGAAGAATAGATTATGAGAAAAAAGTGATTTTGATAAAATGAGGGTGTTTGGATGTTTTGATCAGAATAGCTTTTTTCATGGTCAAATTACATAAAAGGACATTAACTTTTGTGATAATTACATATAAAGAATAAGATTATATTTTATGTATTATTTAACATTAAATTTCATAATTAATACCAAAAATGAAATAATTTTGTCTATATGTAATGTTAATTAATTTAACTAATTTTTTTTAATATAATTAAATTAGATAAATAAGTCTTAAATAGGATGAGAGGGAGTATTAAAATTTTAAAATTCTAAAAAAAAAAAAAAGAGAAAAAACGTTGAAATTCAAAAAAATAAAAAAGATGAGAGAGAGTGTGTGCTGTGGGGCCCACAAACATAAAAAGAACCAATAAGAATGAGAGGGTGGGACCCACAAAGTTGAAAAAGTAAGAAAAAATGGATTGTTCCCAAACCAAGGTTTGGGCCTCCCAAACCATGGTTTGACATGGAAAATGGATTATTCAAAAATTGTGAGTGTTTGGATGAATATTTTCCAAACCATGGTTTGGCCTCAAAAACAATTTTTTTAATTGCATCCAAACACACAATTAGTCATTCTCAACTCAATTCTATTAATTGTTTCAGGAAATCATCTTCTGACGCAAGACAAACTTATTTTTGTTCTGCTCCGCTCATTCTGCTTTAAAGCCAGTTCGTTCAGTCAGTGATACTAGAAACAATGTTGATGATTAGAGGACAAATAGCAACTTAAATTAAAGTAATATGTTTAATCTAATCAGTATTATCATTGTTTAAAAATTCTGCAGGTTGTGGTTGTTGGGAACCGTGCTTGTCGTTTTCTGTTTTGGTTGACAGAAAAAGTTGATCTCTTGATACAATTGCTATGTAGAGACTGAAGGCTAATTAAGTGTCCATGGTGTTTCTGTTGCAGATTGTAAGTTGTAATTTTCTTATTATAATACTTATCCTGACTATAAAACTTTTCTAAATCCCATCTAGAGATCTCATTTAGCTTATGCCTAAACGACGTTGTTTGAATGGCAAAATTGTTTGAATAGAAAAAACTTGAAAGCAAAATGATATCTACAGGTAACAATGGAAAACTTGGAAGCAAAATTGTTTGAATGGCACTAAATGACTTTGTTTGGCTAATATCGTTTAGCTTATGCCTTCGACCATGTCTATTGATATTTTTCTGGGTTAGCCCTGTTTTTTTTTAAATGTTTAGGAACAGATATGTAGATAGAGAGTATAAATTGAAAAAGAAGTAATATAAATTAGTTTAGTTGTAATTAAAATTAAAATCATTAACAAATTCTCATGTCTTTCGCCCATCATTGAAAAGGATTCACATTAATTTTGTCTCAAAGTTATGCTTAGTTTTTTTTTTAATAGGTTATTTTGGAACCACCAAAGGAATTAAACTTTGCTGCTGAAATTCATTCGCATTTGAACTTCATAGCAAAGTATATCAAGACGTGCAATTAAGGCTATTGATGGATTTTGTTCTAGATGTCCTCACTCTGTCTCTTCCTGTGAAACTTTGGCCTCTTGTTTTCAATATAGGTAGTTATGCTCCTATTAGAGGTAGTGTTGTCCAAGGTACTGTTAGGAACTGAATGTGGATACCTCTCTTAATGGAAATTTGAATCTTGATTTACCACGTTAATTTTGACCTCTTTTGATGATAGTCCTCTCCCTTATTTGAGAGACTTGATTCTTTCTCATATTTGCTTTAGCCTCTACTGTTTGGTGTGAGGGGAGAGGAGGGAAGTGAGTGGAAAGAAAAGTTTTCTGAGTTAGGTTTAAGAAAAATTAAAGAAGTGAAGTTAAAAGTTTTTAATTAATTTTTTTTAATATGTTATCTTACATTTAGGGGTGGAAATAGGTTAGGCTAACCTAGGCCTTACCTAAATAGGCATGGGCCTGCAATATAAATTTAAAGCTTGAGCCTGAGCCTGAATCTGTATTAGGCCTTTTTTAGGCCTGACAAGGCCTGAAGCCAGTTTAAAAGGCTATTTAAAATGTAGGCCTTCAAATAGCATTTAAAATCTATGCCTCCAAATTTATATATAACTGTTTAGGCTTATTTACAATCCTACATTTTACCTTAAAAGCCTAACATTCATTCTCATTATAATATAAGGGCTTAGCAAGGAAAAGAAAAGAATGCCTAGTGATAATAGTTGTCCGAGCAAATAGGAATAAGAAACAATAATCGTTTGTTGACTAATGAAATATTTTCTGAAATCGATCAAGTATAACAAGCAACAAGTAAAATTGGATTTTACCTTTTACTTTTCCTACATAAATAGGGACAAACTCTTTCGATTAAAATTATAATATTTTATTTGGTTCTAAAATAAACTCATAGCAATTATTATATTTTAGTGGACGATGCAAATCAAGGGAAAAAGAGTAAGTTAGCATTGTTATATCGAGCAATTAAAGAGAAAAGAGGTAAAAGTGAATGATTGATGTGAATGCAAAGTTTAACTGTATGTGAATAACAATGGGATGTGAAACTTAGGATTAAGGCTGAATTGGTAAATTTATAAAATTATTTAGATAATATTATATATACTTTTATAATAAGATAAATTTAAAAAAAAAAAAGGTAAAAGTGCATTGAGCACTCAAAACTAATTTTGGAGGGACAATTAGCATTTTAAAATATTTAAGGGTCTAATTTTTCCCTTAATGTAATGTAATCTTATGGGTTCAATTTCATCCTAAAATAACAAAGACCCTGACGCCGTTTTCCCCTTAAATTAAATTTTTTTTAAAACAAAAAACAATCATCCAACCCGCCCCGTCAGTTGCCCCTTGTCTGAGACCTTCGCCGTCATCAATGGCAGCCATAGCACCCGCTGATGGAGTAAATGGCGGCAACATTGTCATCGACGATTGCATGCCCTCCATTGCCCAATTTCCCGCCAACGCGCATTATGTTGCCTAGGCCGTAGTTGACCGTCCTTGAACCCAAAATATCAGTTCTATTGGGAGTTCTAGGTGCCAAATCAGTTATTGGGATCTTCTCTGTAGAATAAATGTTGCCAGTTGGAAGAAAATTAGTCCCTGAATTTGCACCATTTGAATGACTGTTATTCCACGAGCTGCTGGTAGAACTTCCACCGGAGTATATTAACGGGCCTCCACCTGAAACCGATCTCCTATGACCCGGCCTGGTGCGTCGGGATGCTGAAGCCGATTGCATGCTCTCGGAGGCGTTTTAGTTGGTCTCACAGAGCTCGCCGGTGTTGTTGCCAGCCCGTCTAGTTGACTGGGCAAATTGACGACGGTACTTCTGCCGCCGGAAAACGAGCTGATTTGTTAGAAGGGCCGATGCCGGTGGCATTAACTGTGGCATGGGTTTTCAATGGAGAAACAAGAGAACCCAGATCCAATTCTTTAAAATCAGGCTTGTTTTCATCAGAACCTAACAAATCGCAGAATCGAGAAGTGAGAGAATCGAACGCCAGTGCCCGCATCGATTACCCAGTCTGCGACATTCTTTGTCTCTTTATTCCGTGGTTAGTTCTTCCACCCAAAAATCATTCACCCAATAAGTTCTGGTCGAAAAGCTTGGCCTCTTAAAATGCCGCTAATATTGTCATCGGGGATGAAAGCCACCGGGGTCTCATGTTCACTTTGTTGCTGCCATTTACTCCGTCCGTGGGTGCTATTGCTGCAATTGATAACAGCGGACGTCTCAGGCAAGAGGCAAATGACAGGTGGGTTGGATGATTGGTTTTTTAATTTAATTTAAGGGGGAAACAGCGTTTGTGTCTCTGTTAGTTAGTTCGAAGATGAAATTGAAGCCATAAAATTATATTAAGGGTAAAATTACACCTTTAAATTATTTAATGCACTAATTATACCTCTAAAATTAATTGAGGGTGCACAATGCACTTTTATGTAGGATAGATTTTATGTAGGTTAAACTATATGCCTTTATTAAGAGTTTGATTTATTTCTATCCTTACTTATATTTTTTTTTTATTAAAATTTTATAATCACATTTCTCCAATTTTCTAAAATTAAACTTATAAAAATTTTCCCAAACTTTCGATTTCTGTCAAATTTGTCATGCTAAACAGCCATAATGCTTGCTCAGTTGTGCCACTTGACCTTTGCTTTTTGTTATTTTGACTAAAAGTATCACTTTTTTTTGTACAAAAATTTTAGAAAATAGATTGGGCTCACCCACTATTCAAAGACGGAGTGAAGTCTCCCGTCCTTCTAGGTCGTACTAATATTGGGTAGGACAAGCTATTAATTACCCTTAGGCATTTATTTAGACACCCAAGAACTAGAATGCCTCTCCAAGCTCCGCAACAGGGGATCAAACCTTCTCTCTATTAGCGAGAAGGTGCGGTCCAAAAGTATCACTTGATATTTCATTTGTCCGCATTTCACATGAATCTAAGGATGCTTGTACATCATTCAAACCATTGGGCCAAGGTCTTTAATTAGACATCTTCAATAACTGCTATCACATTCTAGGTTCGATATCATTTGAGGTGTTTTGGTTCATGTTCCAATTATTCATTTATGTCTGTGTTCTTTTTTTTTCCCCTAATCGGTTCATCATTTGGGATGTTTTTACAATACATGTACATGTGTTTGTCGTACTAGAACAAGCTGTTGCGCGGGAGCACAAACTTCACGATTCCATTTACTTTCTCACATTACTGCTTGCCACTTCCTTACCGAACATAATATTCATACAACAAACAACAAAGGACAATAGCAAAACAATAAACATATATCAAACATCATACAAATGTCTGTGATAGCAACAGAAATAAACATTAAAATGCATAACGCACCAGTCCAGTTAAATTTTCAGTAGTAACAAACCTATGATGTGGATTTAACTCAAGCACCATCCTAAATTCCACACTTTTTGTTGCTTGATGACCTTGGGTATCCCTATTTTGACAATTTTGGAGGGCTAATATCAGAATGGATGAGATAAACACAATAAAAATCAACATACTAAAGTTTTCATTGCATGTAAATAAGGCGCGGCATATACCAGAGTCTCAGTGCATAAAGTTTTAAAACAATGTATATGACATTTGAAGTCTATAGCAAGTTTAATGCAGTAGTCAATTTTTCAAAAATAATTACAAAATAAACCATTACAAAGAAATCCATATAATCAAGATTTCAACCGTTTACATCATATTAAGGAATAGATTTGCAGCCAAATTAGTCTATCAAACAACTTCATTACATAACTCCGCCTATGCCGGAGTGCATGTCAGCTTTTATTTCAACTATTAAGGAATAGACTTGTGGCTTTAAGGGAAAAGGCTCAGAGCTCTCTTTTTATATTCATTAGTGTTGGAAATTGGGCTTGTTCCACCCTTGGTGGATTAGGCCCAAAAACCCAAACTCATTAAGCTTTAAGTTTTGGGGTAAAATAAAATATCCAGACAAATGTGGGGTATTTATTTGTAATTTTCCCCAAGGGTTCAAAACTAAAACCTGGAGGGAGCAGTCCCCCGTATATTTTGGAGGGAACAGTTGTTTGAAAAACGGACGTGTGTGTGTGCGTGAATAACTACACAGAACGCAGAACAGACAACATACAGAGAAAAAAAAAACATTCTCTGAAGAACTCTCTTCTCCTCTCTTCTCTCCTTGTGCATTTGCTGTGTGATATAGTCGAAATCCTGGTGATTCGACTCGCGTGGGTACCGGAAGAATTCCAAACGACACTTCAGGTACGTCCGAAATCCGACAATTAGTTTATTAAACATATGGAAGTGATATTAATCTCTTCTGTGCTGCAAACTTAAGGCCTTTGATTTAGGAAAGAAATTCTGGAGCAGCATGGCAATAATAAAATCTTGTCTTACCATGTGGTTGACTGCTAATGCTCTAATTCCGGCATCATTAGGAGGAAAATTTTTAATCAAAATAACGAAGCAGGATAAGAAGGCTGATTTGTGAGAAGAGAAAGTAATAGAGACATGTATGTAGAAGAAAGGGAAGAGAAGAAACCTAAATTCTGGAGCTAAAACATGTGATTAATAAGCTCTTTAGACATTGATATTTTATAACACGTCAAAGTTAGCAATGACTATACAAACTCCTTCCGAAGGAAAGTTCTCAAACTTTTGAAAGATAGAAAAAAAACTTGAGATAAAGTAAGGAAAAGTGCAGACTCATCATCATCTATCCTACATAGTAAATCAATACTTATAATAAGTATTTTACACTTATAGCTTTAAACATCTACATCTTGATGTGCATTCATACATGAAGAATCATGTTCCGTCAGACATAATTCTTTTTTCCTGACCCAATAAGATATGCTTTACCTACTCCATCAACCTCACATTCATAAAGGAAATCTGAAAAACACCAAAAAGATAAAATATATATATATATATCAGGGTGCAAATAAAAATATTTCTCAATCATATCAACTTCAAAAACTCCAAATTTAATCAAAAAGGACAGCCACGTACTCAAAATAACCATCAATTTAAACATTTAAATAGGATTTGATTAATGTGACAACAGTATAAAAGGAAGCCACCTTGAAACAGAGTAATATGGATAATTTTGGGAACATTATGGAAGCATGAGACACGTTTATTAAATATATGAAAAAGAAAAATTAGATAAATTAGGCTTTACCTCCATAAAGTTTATGTATAAAGCTTGATATAATTGACACATGAGAATGTCTTTCATCAAGTCCCAGCTCCTTTGCAATTATCTCCAGGTAGTTCCTTATTAAACACCTAATAAGAACATCCGTTCATCCCTAAATTTTCATTTCCCTGTCAATTCAAAGCAAAGTCACCACACATAACACCACAGAAAATGCTTTCTTTAGCTGTGATTTCTGAAAAAGATTCGTTTCTCAAGCTCCCCCAACAAACAATTGATCGGTTCACAGTCCTCAGAGCACAACTTCGATTACATCATGGATCAATTGACTTCACTTTTCCTCCTTCTATTGCAGAGCAGTTAAAAAAGTAGCAGTTTTTTAAATTTAAAATTTATTAATCAAAATATAAAAATAAATTGAGAAGTGAATAAGTTCATTTTTTTAAGCAAGAAAATATTTGTACTTTACTTTTCACAGCCTATGATTCCTTGTTTTACTATTTTTTACTTCAAAGTCACTTTAATGGTAAAATTTCCAATTAATTTTATGAAATGTTCTTTTTCCCAAGGACAATTTCACTTGTTGGAAAATACTCTCCAATAATTAATATAAAAATTTATTTAACTAATTTGGGGAAATTAAAAAAGATAGATAAATTATTTAATTATAATAAATATAACATAATCACCGTAAAATATCACTGTATAATATTAGGATAATATTAGTTTAAGAAAAAATAATAAATATTAAAGATAAAATGAAAAGGATATTTTATATTTAAGACCAAAACCAGCGTTGGAAGAACCTGACCAATTAATTTAATCCACAAAAGTGACTAAATAAACAAAATTGAATTCTCCCACTATGAAAAACGTGGGAGAATTATGACCCAAAAATTACATAGAATTTAATTTCAGCATATTTTAACTCAAATATAATTTTATAAAATTCAAAAAGTTATATAATTTCCTAAAATTAATTTTCCATACCTTTAAACAATCAAACAACACATACAATAAATTTTGCAAATTTTCAGAATGTGAAATAGCAAAAATAAAATTTCCCATATTTAAACAATTAAACGGTACATTCATGGACTAACACAAACCTAGACCGAACTATTTAATCAAATGGTCAACTTCCGGAAATCAAAAAAAAAAAAATTGACACTCTTTTTTTTTTTTTGATACATAAGAAGGCTTGAAACTTGAAAACAGAAATTACATATCAAGGGGGACTGACTCCCATAATCTCATTTGTCATCAAAATCCTTATGAAGGAAGGACACGTATCAAATATGGAGGATCTAGAAATACTCTCCTTTGCTAACGCAAACGCATCAGCGATCCTATTCTTTTCCCTTGGGATATACCCAACCTGTAAGTCCCACGAGTAAGACAGGAAGTTCTTAATCCTTAATAACAACAAGCTACATCAGTCAGTTGCAAGCCGTTAAACAGACCCCATTCCTCTGCTTCAAGAACACTGCAAGCTCCCACATAATGAGAAAAACTGACAATCCATTTTCCTACAACCTGCCCTACTCTGCCTGATGGTAACAGCACCATCAACACTCAATTAAAAAAACTTAGAGCTAAGGAGCCTATATTTAGCCCACAACTATTTCTGGAAATTCACCAAAAAGAGTCCAACAAGCAAAGGTCCCAATCCGGAGCCCAAAGGGTTTTCCGGGCAAAACAAAACAATTTTTTGTAGCAAAAAAAATTAGGGGAATTCCACTAAAATGGCCTAAACAATGCTAATCCTTAATAGGGCTCAAAACCTAACTTCCAAAGAGAACACGAATTGTCCCGGAAAAAAACCTTCAGAACGTGGCTGTTCGATAATATTTTAAAGCAAAAGCCTAGAAACTAAAACGGGCAATTCTGGAAAATATGAAAACCCCAAAGAAGCCTAGAAAGTGGCCCAAACATGTCCAAAGTAAAAAAAGTACAGGACGTTAAAAAAGAGATTTAGGCCCAAAAAATAGCCCAGAACAGTCAGGGCAGCTCTGCGAACACTTTATTATTATTGTTGTTGGTATTTATTGATGGAATGGCCCGTTCCTGAAAATAGAAAAAATAAACATAAAACAAACAGAAAGCCCAAGACGAAACAAAAGGCCCATTTCCCAAAAAGCAATAATAAAACTGAAATGTGATGCAGACGTTGAGGCTAAAATTACATCAACTAGATCCAACATTCAAAAATCAGTGCCGAAAAAGCAACCAAAAAAAAAAAATTGGAAAAATAAATGTCAATATTAATATTCAAATAATATTGGTAAGACACACATATTAGTTATAATTAAGAGAAAATGTATAGCATCTTTTTCTCAATACTCATTAAAGTCAATCAATTTATGTCATAATAAATGTCTTAATTTCTCTTTCTTGGCACATGAGATTTTGTAAAATTGAACTTGTAATAAGGACACTAAAAAAAAAACATGAAATTACTCACGAACTTAGCTAGGAAACTTCGTCGCTAATTTGTTTGAAAAATTATCGATAGAATTTTCTGTCAATAATTAGCGACAGAATTTTTCCGTCATTAACTGTCACTAATTTTTTTAAAAAATTTATTATTATATTGTAATAATTTATATGATATAATAATGTACTAATATGTTAAAATAAAAATATATTATATTTTATATACGTAAAATTAAAAATATTATAAATACAAAAATTAAAATATATAATAAATATTAAATTATATATATTATACAATACATACATATACTTTTATATATATATATATCACACAAACATATATTTGTGTGTGTGTGTGTGTTTTTTTTTTTTGTATGATATATATTTTAAAAGAGGTTTATATGAGTTTTCAAAATAGAAAGAATGTTCGTATAATTAAGCTAAAATAGGTGGTTGTAGTATTTTACTTTTTTTTTTTTTTGCTAGCATTCATAGTTTTATTTACGCAATTAGAAGGTTTCAATGCGTTCTTCCTGCATCCTCTGTCATGCCCTTTTTCTAATACGAGACACTATGAAGATTCCTTCATGTGATTATCTGACCCTTGAGCTTAAACCTTATTTCAACATTATTAACCAAAATAGATGGTGAGAGAGGTTAAAAGACAAGAATCCTCACACACACCAGTGGTTCCAAGGCAACTTGTTTTATTTTAAACATAAATTTTTTAATAATTAATTTTCAGTTAAATGTTTTATAAAATCAAAAAATAGTTATATGTTTAAAAAATAAAAAAATAAAGACCCAAGACCATGCTTTTTTGTCAGACCCAAAGTGGTGTCGTTGTTGCTCGAATGACATCTCCCCTCTTAGTGTACAAATGAGTTCGTTTTTTTATACCATCATCTGTTTGATATTAGAGGTTCTAGTTATTCTTGTGGTATGGGCAATGTATTGGCTTGTCATTCCAATATTTAGTTTTCCCTACACTTTTTGGCTAGATGCTTTTTGTTTTAAAAGCTATTTCCAACAAAACTAAACGGCCCAAGCTGTCTCTTGAAAGCAAAAGTCACTTTACACGATTCCAACCATGCTTAACATATTAGATGGAAAGAGGGAGATATAGAATATATTATATATTAAACATTCATTATATATATATATATATATAGATGGATAAACAGCCTGAAGCTACTGTGTTTCATATAGATAATGAAACAACCATACAAACATGATCCACAAGAACAAATAAACAAAACATAACCTTGATGATAAAAGAAAGCTCATTTTCTGCTAAATAAGGTTCGCAACTTCCCTCTTTCCAATCTATCAAGTAGCATTTTAGCTCCTGGAATGTCCATCTCTTTAAGCTTCTTTAGATATCCAACTGCCCCATAAGCAATCATCAGCTTCTTACATTTCCTGCCTGAAGAAAGTGAACATAAACAAGAAATTGCATATTTCTTTGCAGTATTGTGTGGGCTTGGATCAAGCAACTGAACCAAATTTGGCACACTCTTATCATTCCTCCTCACCTCCCTCCGGTTTTGTGTTACCGTCATCAAGCTCGCAACGGCTTGCGCCGCCAATTCCCTCACGCCGTTTGGTTTAGCTTCCAGCATTTTGATGAGTGGTGGGATGAATCCGGCCTCGGCCACCATTTTCTTCATATCCGATGAGGTCAAAACCCGGCATAAGGCCGACACGGCAGCCTGCTGAGCTCCTGGAGATCCCGAATTCAGCACTTGCATCAAACGAGGAAGGAGGCCTAGTGAGATCAAATCCCGCTCACCGATTGATCCCACTAGATTCCTCAATGCTGTGACAGCTGATTCTTGAGGGAGTGGAGAATCAAGATAAGCAAGAAGGTTTTTAGCACCACCTTCTGATATGACAGACCTTCTCAGATTCTCATTGCTTGATGTGAGATTATGTAAGCACTCTGAAGCAGATTCCTTGGATCCCGGTACGATTCCATGATCTAGGAGGTTGATCATGGTCTTCACAATTCCTTCTTGAGCCAAAGCTTGTCTCAATTCAGGAACAACAGATATGTTCTTCAAAGAACAAGCAGCAACAGATTGGGACACAGAATCCCCATTATGACATAGCTCAATCATCGGCCTAACCCCGCCGTGTTCGACAATTTCACGGGCCGATTCCTCTGACACAGACAGCCTCTGAAGACATATCACAGCCTTCTCTCTCCCGATAGCACCGCCGGATTCGATAAGCCGAATCAGAGGCGGCAAAACTCCCTCAGAGAGAAGCCAATTCTCGCAGTTACCGGATTCTGCAAGACAACATATGACAGTAACAGCCTTTTCCCTTATCCTAGTACAAGTAGCCGTTAACAATTGAACCAAAGAAGCAATTTGACTTCTTCCTACAACGGCCATAACACTCTTTTCTTCTTCCTTCATTGCTTCAATAAGACTATCTATAGCTCTGTGCTTGGCCTCCAAGTCACCAATCTGAAGGCGAGCAAACAATTCTCTCACATCATTCCCTTGTTTCACATCATCAGACATTCCCAATGGAAAAGTAGACTCGCCGAGGACACCGGTCTTGATCAAAAGCCGACAATCTTGTAAATTCAAATCCAACTTCCCAGATAAAACATCGAGATCACTCTGCATTCGAAGCTTACCTTCGTACCTCTCCTTTGCGCATAACTCGGCCAAATGGATGGCTTCCTCGAGGGTCTTCGACACGGCCTGTAATTGCTCCTTACAAAGAGCATTCTTGGAGAAGCAAGGATGGCTAGACAAGTCTGATAAGCAAGATGGGATCTGTTCTATCTTTGAAACAATCACTTTCCACCTTCCACAAAAGCCCTTTACCTCTTCTTTTCCCTTGTTAATTGCAAGGGGTACGAGTTCTTGTGCTCGCAAGAACCAGTCTTCTATGGAATAGTTATCATCGACTTGCCCACGTTGCTCCACCATTTTTTTGATATCTGGTAGGAATAAACAAGTGTTCAGAGAAATGATCAACAAGTGAGGATTTGTAGAACGCAAAAGAGATGTATGATTAGTATGATTAGTACAGAGGGTTAAAAAACACGAGTGGTGGAGCAGTTGCAATCATGAAATTTCTTAAATTGTAAATTAAGACTCTAATAGAAAATTCCCAGACGCAAAAGAACAACTTGGGGCCAACCACAACATTAATCAATGGCCTCAAATGGAATTTCTTAAGTGATTACAACAAAGTTTTCGTTTATTGAACGATACAACTTAGGTACCTAACCATGTCCCACGAGTCTGTAGAATTGTATTAAATCAATCAACCATAACATTTTTTTTTTAAAGAACTATTATTCAAATCATTGTTGATTAGAATGAAGAGAGACAGAGAATACAATTGAATTCAACTTGTAAAACTGACGGCTGATACTTTCATGATATTCCAAAAATACCCTTCACGAGAGGGTTAAAAACAAATGCTCAAGAGTCAAGATGTAGGGTTCAAATGTAATATAGTGTTTTCCAAGGGGTATATGAGTAAACAAGAAGGAAACATCTCCGACCTTACTTTTCATGAAGTTGGTAGAGTGTGGAATTAAAATTATTTCTAGATATGAACTTTTCATCAACGGTCAAGTCAGTGCTATTCTTAGCTGGGATCTCATCATATTTTTCTACATGGTTTAAGAAAGAGTGAGGCCTTTCTTTCAAGTGAAGAAGAAGATGAAAGTACATATATAAATCACTGGAAAAAATGAGAACAGAATCAAAAAATAACACGTTTCAATGATACCTTCAAGTCAAATTGATTCAAGCAATATTCAAAAGATTCACCCTCTTTAAACACAGATTCCAATTTGATCTTCTTCTCCCCTGCTCCCATATTCCCAAGCCAAAAATTAGAAGAAAATCAGAGACTTCATGATCATGTAGGAAGACAAGAAATAGAAAGAAAACGAAGAAAAATGACTTCTTTTCGAACTAAGAGAAAATCAGGGATCAACGAAAGGAGGAGAAAAATTAAACAAACTTGAAGTACCAACCTTTTAGATTGAGAAACCAACTCAATGTAGCTTCGTCTTCAAGCTCCAGAATCTCTGTATAACACACAAATTGCTTCCAATATCCGCAGCGAGAAATGCCCAGAAACAGTTTCTCAGAATTCAAACACCCAGAAATAGTTTATTGCGTTTACTGTTAGAGAAACCGACATAAATGGATGAAGGTGACCAAGTTTGAAAAACCCAAATTGTCGGAAGCTTGACCTGAAGAGGAAAGAAGAACGATACAATGGAAGCCAAATTCAAAAATGATGCTTCCCCGTTCTCTCTCTTCTCTAATGGAAGAGTAGTGTCAGAAGATTCTCCTGTAAAAAGCATTATTTTACTCTGTCGCAGGGAGAAGGAGAGCGTAAGCTTAGGACAGCGAAGCATACTGGTCGAGCAAGTTTGACAAATTGAACGGCTAGGATTGTCTTTGGGGGGAGACAACACAACCGTTGCCATCGCTGGCTAGGATAAAAATTTGAAAATGATGATGACGTGGATGTGACTGCCACGTGTGGAGTGGGGACGATGTTTTTCCTACTCTCTAGGGGTAGGCATGGGCAGGGTTGGGCAGGGTGAGACCCCTGCCCGATACCCTGCCCGAAGGATAAACGGGCTGCAAAATGCAGCCCGATGCCCGGCCCTACCCACTAAAAGCCCTAATTATTTTGGGCTGGGCAAGGGTGGGCTAGGCAGGGTGGGCTTTCCTGCCCAAGTGATAACGCCTTATCTTATTCACATATGAAAAAAAATAATTCCTTGTGAATTTTATAAACATTCCTGTAGTTACTAATACCATATGTCTTAACTTAATCCTAAGTAATATAAACTTTAAATGCATTCGATGATTTCATGTCTTGGGATATTTCAAAATAATTTTACAACTTGAGTCTTGAAATTTAAAAAATACCATATATCTTAACAAATATCCATACTTTAAAAATTAAACAACATCCATAATCCATTATAAATAAGAAAAAAATATGATTGTAATTAAAGCCGTGAAGTCAAAGTAGTTTGCATCAATTCAATGTCCCAAAAGTTGATCAAATGATCAAATGATGAAGCATTTGGAAAGAAAATAAAAAGCAACTATAATTTAATACATCACAAAGTAAAGAAGAAAGAAATCTACTTGTAAATAGTGTTTAGTGGTTAGGGCAAAAAAGAAAGGATCAGAAGAGTATTATACAATAGACAAAATATATTTTAAATAAAATATATATATGAAATAATATTTAATTGATATGAAATTTTATATTTTAAATAAATAAAAATAAATTTCAGGGCAGGGCCAAATGGGCAGGGCAGCACCCCTTGCCCGATGCCCGGCCCTGCCCGGTTATTAGCTCGCCCAAAGCTGCCCAAACTTTTTTCGGGCCACTTTTTTAGGGCTGGGCTGGGTAATTTTTTGCAGGGTCAGGGTGGGCGCACCGGGTTACTGGGCACCATGCTCACCCCTACTACTCTCTCTTCCATAAAATGAGAAATGGACGAAGTAAAGACTAAAGAGTTTAAGAGACATGGACTTATTTTAGCTCCTGTTGATTAAAGGGGAGGGGATGAGAAGAAATGAAAAATGAGTCCCCCCTTCTATTTAATATAAAAATTAAAGGGGAAGACTTTAACGAAGGGATTTTAAATTCCTCTCATCTCCTCATTTTTTATCCCTTCAAATTGGGAGGTTTTAGAGGGAATGAAAAATAAACCCTTCCCCTTTCATCCCTTCTCTTTAAACCAAACAGGCATTAGGGGTCTCACAACTATGGAATTAACCTTCATGTTATATTTAACCTCAAAAATGGCACTTAGGCTAACTTTTAACATTGAGGTATCTGGCGGAAACACAATGGAATTATTCGTCAATATATTATTAATTCAAGTTTATATAGTAGTTAAATTTACATAATGGCAGAATAAATTAAGAAGTTAAAAAGATTGCCTTAGGCCTTGAATATAAGACTCGATCAGTTGATAATTTTGGGATATTATAAAAATTAAATAATATTACTTAATTATAGTATATGTTATATGATCCCTGAAATACTTATGTGTGAGAAATATTTACATACTCCAGGAGCGCCACCTCATCTATACTCTGATTAATTAAAATATAACAACTCACCTTATTTTAATCCCATATTGCAGCTGAGGCATATGAGAAACTCAAATTTTCTAATTTTAAAAAACATAAACTTCTAAATTTAGAAAAACAAAAAACGCAATTTACTCCCATCATTCCTAAAATCATAAAATTTGAATTTCTCTAAATAACTCATCTGTCATGTAGGATTAAAATAAGATGAGTTGTTACATTTTAGTTATTTAGAGTACAGATGAGGTGACACTTCTAGAATATGTAAGTATTTCTCTTTATGTGTATCATTAGATTGTATATCAATTTATAAATTAAACAAATTAATTTTTTAAAAAAATGATAAATATAAATACTTTAAAATAATTTATCTCTCTTAATCTCATCAAATTAACCAATTACGTTTTATAACACTTTTCTTTCAAATATTTGATTTTGTTTTTATGTTGTGTACACGAAGAAGGAGATGAGGGATGTAGTCTCAAAATTGCTGCATAATTCAAGATCAATCTCATAACTAACCCCTCAATGCCCCATATCAAACCAGGTTTGAGGTGGTAGTTGTCATGAGTCTGGTATTAGGGAAATTACCTTTAAAGAGTGGATTTATAAAGTTTTGGACTCCTTAACCCTAATAAATAGTTTTTGAGGTATGACTTTTTTTTTTTAGTGAAAAGCTTTTGAGGAATTTTTTTTTCTCCAAGAAATGTATGCTCATTACAATGTTTTCATTGATAATCAGACTATCCAAAAGGCTGTCAAGAGAGTTTATTATAATGAAAAAGTTACTCTTATCCTAATTAATATTTTCAAACTAACGTTGGGGCAAACCACAACTTTTACCCAACTACTAGAATGTTATTTATGTTTGAAAAGTTTTTTTTAATGAAAAAGCCAATTTGATATAAACTTATTTGAATTATATATTAAAATTTTATTTTTAGAAAATTTCAAATTCAAAGAAAAAGCCATAAATCAGAAGCCGAAAACAGTTACTTTAACTTTAAAATAGATTTTAGATAAAAAGTCATTTACTCCAAAACCATGCATGTCAAGCATCATGTTTTTATCTCTCTCTCTGTCTCTGGTGATAATCCAATTTGAGTTTGAAACGCTTTTAATGCCTACAAGTAAGTTCGCCCCCACAAATTAATTCGAGACATCATGTAAGCGTTTTTAAGGTCCAAACTTGTTTACAGAGGGCACCAAAGTTTAAAAATAATTATGAAGTTAGTAAATACTTTGACTATCCTCATTATTAGGAGTGTTTAAAATCCGGGACGGGACAAGGAGATTTCAATTTATTTTTAAAAAAACTTAAAAAAATATCATTATATAGTTAAATTATCCATATTTTATTATTTGAAATGATCATTTAACAACTAATAAGGTTATAATAATTACATAAACTAATCTAGAGTTAAAGAATAGCATATTATCATCATCATCTTTCTTCTTATTATCTTTGTCCAGTATATAGTTAGGATTAGTATCATAATCTATGCAGTTTAACTCTAACTAAAGATATGATACACATCTTATTAAAGGATAACTTAATTTATAGGGTTAAAAAATACAAAAAGAAAAAAGAAGAAGAAGAAAACTTAATTTATAAGGTGAAAAAAATTTTTAAAAAAATCAAGACAGGGACTAGGACCAGGATCTCACAAGTGATCCCAGTTCCAATCCCGATCTCGGGTTGTCTCGATCCTGGTCTCGGATAGGACAGAAGATTTTGGAATCAAAATATCTGGAACTGATCAGAGCGACCGGGACCGAAACACTTTAAACATCCTTTACTCACAACTTTGACTTAATTAAACTCATCTCTCAATTATTTTGAAAACATATGTTTTAGCTCAAACCAATAACTCCAAGAGAGGCCAAAGGGCTCCACGGTCGCCAATCATATGACTTTGTTAGAACCAGACACAATGACCATCCTGTCCAAAATATTATCTGATATTATATGTTGGCATATCTTTCAATGAATATTTAAATATTGTTATCCTATTCTTAATATAAGAGTTAGTTGAAGATTAAATTTGATCTTAAATATAAAACTTTAATCCACTTTGTTTTGTCAAGTTTATAAATTGTTTTTCAAAATATATATAATGATTTTACACAATAAGGGGTTTTTATCTAAAGGTATTTATGATGAAAAATGATATTTTAGGAAAAATAATACTCTTATATATTTCTCATAAATAACAAAAAGTTTAGTTTAATTAGTTAAATAGATTTTATATTAAAAGCTAAAGATAATAATTCGTTATATTGTAAGACATTAGCTGCTTCTTCTGTGTGAGATGTAATTTCCATTGCTATCGGGCATTGTTGTTACCAACCATTGTCCCTCTACGTTTCAATTATACTCTAGTTAAGTCCAAGCCCAAATCGGAATCCGGCCCAATAATTAATAATCGTTTTGACATCATTAATGACACCCCCTGATGGGGCCGAAAAGTTCCAACCCACAATTTCTACGTAATCGAAATTTAAAACTCTCATTTATAGCTAATTGCACTCATTAATCATGCACACGCTAGTATACTTTCAGCCCTTAATATAAAAGTTAGTTGAGAGTTGAATTTGGTACTAACTATAAGATATCAATTCACTTTGTCTCCCAAATTTATAATTTTTTTCTTTAAATATTCCTACTGATTATACAAACTAACGATTTCATTCAAGGATAATCATGATGAAAATTGATATTTTAGAAAAAATAATTTATATTTTTTATAAATAACCAATATAATTAATTTTTTTAATTTATTCAAATTAATTAACTAATTTTTATATTAAGAACAGCAGATAGTATTATGCGTTCATAAATTTACAAGACTACTAAAAACTCATTTTCGCAGATTAAGCTCTGTCCAAGTACAATGGCCCATTAGATAACAAAAAAACAAAAAGAAAGATTCTCCCGCCATAGAGGACTAACACAGATAGCTACAAGGGGGAAGAGAAACTCTCCACTGTCTCTTCAATTTTAAATGGTTGATACTTTATATTCTATAAAAAGTAAGAAAAAAATAAAATATTTTAATAAAAATATATGAGTAAAATACACTAATTTTTTCAATATAAATTATTCAAATTAAATTTTAAACTTTTAAGTTATTCAAATTAAATTTTAAACTTTTAAATTAAGTCATAAATATTTGATATAATAATAACAATTTTACAGAATATTAAATCTCTACAGTCTAATTTTTTTGTTTGAATTTAATCTAATAGTGGACATAAAAAATGGAGAGGAAGTGGAAAGTAAGAGAAGGAGAGAAATTCTCTTCCCATGATGATGGAGGGAGGAAGAAACCTTCGATAATGAGCATGAAGAAATAGAGCCCGAACCTGAAGTTACATAAAAAGATGGGTGGAAGGAACATTGGTGACTCTATTTACATTTTTTATTGAGAAAAAAACCACAAAATTTAATACTTTATTTATAACTATAAATAAAAATATAATATACTTCTTTTTCAATGAACAAATATAATATTTTAAATATCACCTCATCATCAATTAAATGAAGCATTTAACAAGGCCCAACCAAATTGCCTTAAAACCTATTTAGGCCTATGATCTATCACTTATAAGAAGGTTTTTATGCCACTAGGTTATACTCCTTCCGGTCCTAATTATAAGATAAAGTTGACTTTTTTAAAAAAATTAAGGAAGCCAATTAAATTACTTTAGAGTGTTTATATTTTTAGTATCCTTAGATTATATATTAGTTTATTAGTCAAATTAATTAGTTTGGAGAAAAAAATATAAATATAAATACTCTAAAGTAATTTAATTGGCTTCCTTAATTTCTTTAAAAAAGTTAACTTTATCTTATAATTAGGACCGGAGGGAGTAATAATTTAGGCACTATTTTAACATTTTGTATGCAACAAAACAAAACAAACGTTTGATATGCGGGTGTTGATAAGCTTCAAAAAATATAGTGTTTAATTTATTTAAAGCATATTCAACCTTTCTATTAATTTCATAAAAACATGTGATTACTTTTAAGTTTCAACTACTATTTGATGATGGACTTCATTTTATATTTGACATTTTATTGATAAATCCCATTTTTGTTTCTTTCTACAAGGAACAGATCACCAGAAGGATAATATCAACATAATATGCAGTTTCCCTTTCAATGATTGAGCTTAGGAATATACCAAAGAATGTTCATGCTTATGGGAAAATATAAACCAGCAAATATAATATGTCATCATTCACTTGATAAGGAGTTGACTTATAGCTCCATAAGATCATGAGTTCAACTCCGCTGCCGATGTAAGAGTCTTGATGGACAATCTATAAGTATCTCTGTAAGTGCTCTTCAAATTTGGAGGCATATTCTGACCCTGATAAATCCTCAACTCATCTAAACTTTTTTAAACAAAAAAAAACATTTAATTGAAATGTTCTAAAGGTATAAAATGGAAAGCAAAATAAAAATGATCTCAAACAATTATAAATAATGATCATGTTGTTGTTTTAAAAGTGATATAAATATTAAATAAAGAAAAACTGTTGATGTCGCCGGGCAGTCTGACGGCGGCATGTGTGGTGGGTTTCACACTTTCACTTAAAATTGTATTTTGATGGCCAGAAAAAGAATTTGGAATAGAGTTAGGGCACACACAAAGGAACTCGATGGCATCGTTGGGCCGTTCGGCGGCATCGTTGGGCCTGAAAACGTATCTTGCTGGCCGGAGGAGGGATTAGGCGTAGTGGGTTGTGAGGTTTGTGGGTTTGAAGAGATTAATTTGAATTCTGAAGGTGAAACAGAGGCACAAGGTTGCAATCTTTTTTTTTAAAAAAAAAAAACTTGATGGTTTTTTATCCAAAAGCCGTCAAGTAATACTTATTTGACGGTTGCTTGGTCAAATATATTCTTCACTTACTTTACAGTTTTTACATTAAACCGTAAAATAAATGTTTGTTTCTAAAAAAATAAAAAAATGAAAACATTTATTTGCGGTTTTTAGGTAACTAATCAAATGTGTACTGGTTTGCTATATATACTTGACAGTTGATATAAACAATCCTATTGAAAAATTTTGAATAAGTTGGTAAAGGAGTTAACTCATAATCATAAGATTGTAGATTCAAATAATACCAATGTAAGATCCTTGTTAATGGGCGATCCGTAACTTCCTCTATAAGCAATCTTTGAGCTCGGAGGCATGTTCTGACCCTAGTGCTATAAAAAAGACATTAAATTTCTGACGAAATTTGTCACGAAAATTCGTCAGAAACGTTTCTGACGGAATAATTTCGTGGCTAATTTTGCCACAGAATTTCTGATAGAATTTTCTATGGCAATTTGCCACTGAAAAATTCCATTGGAAAATTAAAAAAATATTATTTTTTAATTAATTAATTTAATTTTAAAAAATATTTTTATAAATTTTATTAGTTATTTTTTATAAAAAATAAAATTTATTAGTTATTAATTAATATTAATAAAAATTATTACTTAGTAATAATTTATTAGTTATTAAATAATGTTAATGAAAAAATTGATTTTAGAAATTAGACAAAAACATAGTCATATGAAATTTTTTTGAGATGTAAAATTTTTTAATTTCAAGTTAATTTATATTAAAAATTATAAGAATTTATAAAATTATTTTATATTATTGTTACATTTATATATAAGAAACAAATATATATTTATAAATAATTGATTACATATAATAAGATTATATATATATATAATTGTGTAATAATAAAATGCCAAAGAAGTCGAGTTGATTCGGTAAGGCATCACACGCGTATGGACAAGGTCGTAGGTTCAAATCAAAGGGGGCAAGTTGAGTTGCATTTCCAGGAAAAAAAAAGGTTGCAACACCTGGCGGAGGGAGGTTGCGACACGTGGCGGAGCCAAACTACACCACGTGGCGGATTTGGGAGCCGGTGACAAGGTAAAAAATAATTTTGCGACAGAGTTGAATTCCGTTTAAAAATTTCCAACGGAAACAATTTCCATAGCAATTTCTGACGAAAATTCCTTCAGAAATTTGTGACAGAATTAATTCCATAGGAAATTTGCGACAGAATCTGAATTCCATCGGAAATTGGTTTGTCACACTATTATCAACAACGGAATCGATTCCGTTGGAAATTCCATTGGAAACCCATTTCCATCGGAAATTCCGTTAGGAACTCTAAATTCTGTAGCAATTTCCATTAGAAATTCATATTTTTTTGCAGTATGAGTCCCCGAAATCTAACTCATATAAACTTTTTGTTATAAAAAAAAAACGATATAAAGAATAGTCAAATATCCATTTTCCATTTTCGCGCCTCATCTTATTTTACCCATTTTTATATAACAGTCAAATATTGGGCATCAAATATAAACAAATATGCAGCAGTGAAAATGGAATTAATTCATAAGATTAAATTTTAAATGCCTTAAAAGTTGAGTTTTAAGAATAGCTGGGAAGACCCTCCCCCCTTTCATAGCACATGATCCAGAACACAGAAGCATGAATGTAACCAAAAGAAAAGAAGAACAAGGTGAAGGATAAGAAAGAAAATAGACAACCAATAAGTTATTGGCTAAGGTGTTAAGCGAACTTATACCTAAAAGGATGAGAAAATAAGTTTGAATTCTGAAAAACACATTTGTTAGGAAAGTTGAAAACCCTTTGCACTTTAATCCTCGAAAGGATTATAACCTTAATCAAGAGAGAGAGAGAGAGAGAGAGAGAGAGAGAGAGAGAGAGAGAGAGAGAGAGAGAGAGAGAGAGAGAGAGAGAGAGAGAGAGAGCGCGCGCTTTGCCGTGAAGTGAGTAAATCCTTATTTATAACTTGTTTAAATGTCCTTTTTAGTATACTTCTAGATCTCTACAGGTAAAGATACGAGCAATTCTATGAATTTGAAATTCAAGGGCAATTATGTCCTGTTATTTGCAAGCAGTTAGGCTTCATAATGTTGCAAATTAAATTTTATTTCCTAAAATTAGAAATTAAGTGCAAAATAATGACAAAAAGAAGCGTTTCACAAAAGAAAGTCAGGCCTATTGCGTTTTGTCCTTGTTTGATATTCTTTCCTCTTTATTAATAAGGCAAAACTGCATTTTTGTCCTGTAACTTCATACAAAATATTAGTCTTGACTCTAAATATTTTATAAAATATCTTTTCAATCATTTAATTAACCCTAATACTTTTGTCTCAAAAAAATATTTTTTTATAACGATATTTTGATTAAAGCCAAACTTAGTGTGTTAACATTTAATAATCTTTGTCAACATTTAAACTTTCAATGTTAACATTTTCTTGCAAATAACATTAGGATTAAAAGATTGAAAAGACACTTTATAAAATCAAAGGATCAAGATGAAATTTGGTATGCCTTCTTAATAATCAAAATTTCCATATTTGTATGCCCTTTCTGCAGCTATATGCATGCTCTGATTAAAGTGAATAGCACAACCCATAGCATGATCTTATACAAGATTGGAATAAGCCTCTCATCTTTTACTCGGAATCTAATTCAAATAAGCCATTCATAACTTACTATAACTTTCTATATATTTTATATATAGATATAAGGATTAAAAGTCTGACCTAAATTCTGTCATACATATGGAGAATCATAACCATAATAAGGAGAGCAACAACCGCTACTACATGGAGACCCACTAAAAGTTGGAGGCACAAATACTGAAGAAGATACCTTAGGCCTCTTAGTCCTTGAACCCTCCTCAGGGCTATTATTGATCCACCCCATCACTTGCTCCATAAGCCCTTGATCCCCTACAGTACTATCCTCCCCGGCATCCGACCCGTCTGACACGGTGGATTCCGCCGTCACTGTTTGCCGGAGCCCGATCCAACGATCAGAGTATCCACAATCATCAGATACACCGGAATTTTCCCAAGAAGAAGGTTGATGATTATCAGTTTCTTCAGCTGGAGGTACTATAATACTAGGCTGCACCATAATCTCCATGTTCTTCATTGTATCAAGTGATGATGAAGAGATCTGGTACTGTGGGAAACTCCTCCTGGGATGAAATATGCTAGCAAAAGTGATATGGTCACTTACTCTAGTCTTCGACGACGTCGTTTCACTACTTCCTGATCTGGTTATTATACTCTGAAGATTCTTGCTCAGCTTAGCTTTCAAAGTAGCAAAATTTAGCCCATGCTTGGCTTTGGACTCAGACTCACCTGCGGCTGATTGGCTAGCCGGTGGTGCGAAGTTGGTTCGGGCGTTTTCACCACGCAGGGTCCGAGCCGCCTCGTCGTAAGCCTGAGCCGCTTCCTCCGGGGTGTCATAGGTTCCGAGCCATAGCCTCACGTGTTGAGATGAGTCTTTGATCTCAGCCACCCACCTTCCTGAAGGCCTTTGTCTGACCCCTATGAACCTTTTGATCTTTGTGATGGGTCTGTTTGATTCAGATCCTGCCATAATAACGTGGTTATGTGAGAGAAAGTGTGAAAATATGTTTTTTATAAGTAGATAGAGAGAGAGAAGAGATAAGCCTAAATGATAATATCGCAGTATATATATATAGGTGTTAGGGTTTGGTACGTAAGCTTGTTAAACCTATCTCATTTTGTTTACAAATTATCAGTTTGTAGTTTTCTTCGAGTTATTGAAAGTGTTATAATAATATAGATACATCCAACTTGCAAGTCGCTGATCTTGGCATTTTGTAATCATGCATGCGAATTTTGATCTGTGAAAACTCCACCACTCGTAAATGTACAAAATAGCAAACCTATAGGCTGGTACCTAGCTTATTTAGGTTGTTTCAAATATATTTACTAACGTTAAACATGACTTATAGGCTGCTGGATATGCTGATAATGAGGAGGGTAGACCAGACAACATTGAATGTCTTAAAAAAATTAAACAAAGGTTGAAGAGAGCACTCATTAAAGTTGTTGAACAAAACCCTTTGATTGATAATTTATTTCAAGATTTACTTATTGATATATAGCATTATTTGATTTATGTAATTGGCCCCCATATAAAGGGATAAGGTTTGTTATTGTGATTGTAACTATATGATATCTTGTATTGTCAAAAGAAATTTAAATATTATTATGTCCATTTTATTTTAAGATAATTTTTTTGTTTGTTTTAGTCTTTTTCATTTATATAAGGTTTGAATTTAGTTCCAATTTTACTCAAGAAAAATTGAATAATTTCTACTTGCTTCAAATCACTATTCCTAACATGATTTGAAGATTCAACGATACTCCCTATGGATTAAAAAATTTCAACTTTAATTGTTGATGATCAAGGAAACAAAAGCCATTTACATATTAACAAAAATAAGTTGGTAGATATCTTCAAGTTTGTCGCTTTGTTAATAAATTAATGATGCTGAACCCTAGCAAAGCTTGATATATATAATTAACCGAGTCAAATATTTTTCTCTCTTTAGCAACATTATAATTAAGCCGGTCAAGATTTACTAAAATCCAACTTGAACCGATCTCAGCGTAACTAGCCATAAGATCCAACAAAAAGTGGGAAAGAAATTATTTACCAATACATGCATGCCTGCGAAATGGGGATATATGTTTGTAATTGTTCATACAGTTGACTTAAAAATAGTCAAACCTTAAAGATCGATGAAGTTATAAATGTAAATGCAAATGCAAAAGGTTAATTATAACAAGTAACCATTGTTATACAACTTTTGCTGGTTTAATTTTTATGTTACGAAAATTATGTATTATATCCAAATCAAACATTTTAGGATACACACACACCACACAATTAGAGCTGGGAATCAGGGCCGGCCCTTGACGGGCCAGGGCCTAACAGGGCCGGCCCTAAAGAGTTCGGGGTCAGGAAAATTACAGTTTTTCAAAGCCCGGCCCAAGAGCATCAGGGCCAGGGCCGGCCCGCAGGGCTAGAAAGTCCTTTTCACAATATTTAACTATTTTTCCTGCGTATTTTCCCCAGAGAGATATAATTAATAAATAACAATGATTAAAGTTCTAATTTAATACATTAATGTTGTCAACATTAAGGTTTAAATAACACGTCTCTTGCAACAAACAAACACAGTTACTAATGTATAATCAAAGGTAAAATTATGTCCATAAATAACTCACACAAAAGCCAAAGTATAAGAAGGCAAGAAGCTCAATACTCTAACCTCTAAACAACATGAGTATGACGACTATTATTTTCACCTTCTTCACCACTATCATCAATTTCAAGGATATTTGATTGTGTTTCACTTTGAGGAGCAGGTTCAAATAGTCAAATAATCACAACCTCCATAAAAAATCATACTCTATCAGGCAGAATAGTATATAATGTGATTTTATTCTAAATAGGTAGAACAATATACTCAAAAATCACAATATGATTCAATTAGACAAAACAATATACTCAAAAATCATACTCTATACAATATGAGGATAGAGTGACATATAGATTCAATAAGGCAATTCAAAAATGTAATATGGTTCCTATCCAAGCAAAAAAAATAAAAAATAAACGGGCTTAAAGGGCCGGCCCGAGGCCCTCTAGGGTCGGCCCTTTTAAGCCTGAGGCCCTATAGGGCCGGCCCTTTTAAGCCTGAGGCCCTATAGGGCCGGTCCTTTTAGGCCCAACTTCCTTTTGAGGCTACAATTTACAAGCCCGGCCCTTAAAGGGCCAGGGCCTAAAAGGGCTTGCCCGACGGGCTCGGCCCGTTTTCCCGGCTCTACACACAATATTGTTCTATGGCTTATTGTCAATTTTTACGTTCAAATGCTTTTTTGTCATTTTTCCCAAATAGATCAAAACTAGACAATTCAATTAAATATTAACCCAAAAAAATCATATTTCCACTTGATGAAATGGATGTGTTCATGAATCGTACTATTATAGCTTACTATATATTACTAATTAATATTAATATTAATATCAGTATTGATTTATCGTTCACATAATTGAACTTTATACTTAAAAACCAATTTTGGAAAAAATTCTCGAGGAGATACCATAAAGGCCAGGGAAGAAAGAACAAAGTATATGGAGAGAAACGGACAAAAGAATGGGCGGTCAAAGTTTGTCGTTTTAAGAGATCGGAAATAAAAAATAATTATCATAATTAATTTTAAAATTAATGCTTGAAAGCCTAGTTTTACACCTTTTGCATTGCAGCGACGTGGTGGAATTTAGCAGTTGTTGATAGAGAATGATTTGTGTCCCACTTCCCCTATACGCTGTCGTTTCTTCTGTCTTTATTTTCCTCCAAACTTCCGATTTTCATTAATATTGAACCGTTGCAATTAGGGAATAATAACAATAATTTGTATTTTATTTGATAATCACTTTCTCTTAATTTCGAGGACCTGGCCCACATGAAATGAGATTAATCACCTAAGGATAGGTTTTATAGTTTATAAGATGCTCAATGTTTCATTCTTAGGGGTTTGGGAAGAGAGAGATTTGTTTGCTAATTAATTGGATTTTTTCTAACGACACATGACGCATGTGCAAGGCTGTGTGGTGTTGCCAACAACCAAATAGCAATGGTATGCAAAACAAAAATTAACTTTATATACAAAAAATTAGTTATATTTTTTAATAAATATAATTAAAAGACTATTAATATTATTCCATAATATGAACATAATAAAATAGATATTTTATAACAATAAAAAGATATTATATATTGTAAGCGACCTTACTCTGTAAGAAAACATAAATTCAAATGCCAAAAAGTGTATTTGTTGGAAGGGACGAAAACCCTTTGTCCTCTATAACAAGTCAAAAAAACCAAAATTTTTTATAGATTATGGAAATTTAGTCATAATTTTTAAATTATAAAGACCAAGTTAAAAATTACATAAATTAATAATGATCAAGAATATGCCTTTCATCAAGAGATTGACAAGTATGGACTCTATAGTGTTCGATTATTAGAGCGATTTTATTAGAAGGAATTACACCAGTTGAAGGGGAACGGCAAGGCAAGAAAGAACTAGATATTATATATATCATTTTTTAAATAATATTAAAAAATCATTTCTAATAATTTAACCAAAATGACCTAGTTTTATGTAAAAAAAAAAAAAATCATATTTTGGCTCCTATAACTTTTATTTAATTTTTTTGTTTAAAAATTGTAGTTAAATTTTATTGTTTGAATAATTTTCAGTTTAATCCTTTTCTATTATAATAATAGTTTTGAAAATATTTTATCACATACGCAGGCCAGAAAACAATTAGCACATGTGAATTGATTTTATTTCATTGTCAGGTCTTTTATCATATTTATAATCATAAGTTACACATATTCAGAGTATTTAAGATGTTACATAACGTCAGATCGACTATATTTAAAAAGTGGTCGCAACAATTTTAACGATCGTAGCTAAATTAAAATATTTATAGATTATGGAAATTTAATTATAATTTTTAAATTATAAAGCTAAAATTAAAAATCACATAAATTTGTAATGATTAATCAAGAATATACCTATTTATCAAGAGATTGATGGATTAGTCTGTTGATCAATTATTGGAGAGATTTTATTAGAAGGAATCCTATTAGTTGAAGGGGATCAGCAAGGCCGTTGGATCTATGCACATAAATAAGAGTTAGGGAAAAATACATTTAAATACCATTTGAACTTCAAAATTTTAAATTGGTTTTGTTGATAATAAGAGTAATGGGATTGATAAAAAAAAGCATAACAATTGGCAACTCAAGTTTTTGGGAAATCACTGATTTGGTATTTTGAAGTTTAAGTGGTATTTAATTATCTTTTCTCCTAAGAGTTATATCTTGATAATTTATATTCCATTTAGATTTGGTTTAGAATATCAGGAGAAAACTTATAACCATGTGCGGAGAGATGTATTTTAAAAAGCCTTAGAAAAGAAGGTTGTGCGTATTGTATATATTAAGGTCATACAAGATATGTATGAGGGGGTAACAACTAGTTTGAGAATGTCTAGAGGCACAAAAGACTTTCCTATAAGGATTGACATTCATCAAGAATCGGTCTTGAGCCCTTATTTGTTTAATCTGGTCTTATATATTCTAACTAAGTATATACTTGAAGAAATCCCCTAATGCATGTTTTTTTGCAGATAATATTGTTCTTGTGGCTGAGTCAAAAAAAGAAATTAATTCTAAATTTGAGTTATGGAAAAGAATCTTATAGTCAAACGGTTTCCGACTGAGTAGGAGTAAGACATGACATATGCATTGCACTTTTGATAAGAGGGGAGTAAGAAGTGATTTGGAGGTCAAACTAAGAGATCAAATTATTCCTTAAGGGACAAAGTTCAGATATTTGGGATCAATTCTACAACAAGATGATGAAATTGATGGAAATGTTAATCATAAAATTCAAATTAGGTGGTTTAAATGGAAAAAAACTATCAAAGTTATTTGTGATAAAAAAGTACTTGATAAAGTCAAAGTAAAATTTTATTGTATTGCTATTTGACCAACAATGCTTTATGAGTAAATGTTGGGCTGTGAAGAGGCTACATGAGAACGAAGTGGGGGTAGTTGAGATGAGAATGTTGAAATGAATGTGTGTGGTTATACACGGAAAGATAAAATTTATTATAAACTTATATGAGAAAGGGTGTGAGTGGCTCCTATTGAAAAAAAAATGGTAGAAAATTGTCTGAGGTGATTTGAGAATGTAGAGAGAAGATCATTGGATGCACCAATAAGAAGGATAGATCAAATTATTTAGAGCCCAGTTAAAAAAGGTAGAGAAAAGCCGAAGAAAACGGTCAATGAAGTTATTGAGCGATATCACTTTGTTAACAATTTATCTTGAGATTTAATTTTTGATAGAGTTTAATGGTATCGTTTGATCCATAAAACCTACCACACCTAGTGAGATTAAAGCTCCGTTGTTGTTGTAGTATCTGTTGCTGTTGTTGTTGTATGCTTATATTTTATTGTTAATTATTTACATAAAAAATTTCATTTGAAAATTATGATATACAATAAAAAAATATAAATTATTTAAATTGAATTCTGAGGTCCAAGTTAACAAAAAAAAAATACAAACTCTACGTATTTAAATATCTTTAAGTACAAGTAAAAAAAATTGGAATTTAAATTTCAAAGGGTACAATATGGCTTCATGTTTCCCCAAAAGGCATATAACCTGATTAGAAAAATCCAAAAGCATTGTCCATTATTGGATGTGGGGTTCCACAAATAATGTTCTTGAGTTGATGATATCCACAAGTGTCTCTCAAAAAATTTTAAATGGAATTTTGATGGCAAATGTATATTAAGTTGACTTGATCTTTACTTATTTTATATTGTACCCAATTGTTTCTTTCATTCAAATTCCTCCTAGCTAGTTGCTAAACACCTTTAGTGTATGCATTTGGACATTTGTGAGTGTATTCCATTTTTTAAAAAATTGCTTTGTTAGTTTTGTTGAATTTATTTTTTCACAAAAAAAAAACAACAATTTTTTTCAAGGAAAATAACTCCTTTGATCTATTTTTCAAATCAATTCAAATATTTTCAATGAGAATGAGCCAAAAAAATAAATAGATGAGCGAGAAATGTAACTAATTAAGAATAAAAACAGAAAAAATGAATTAAAGTTTTAGATAAGTATAAAGTGTAATTTATAAAAAGTATCAGCTTTACTCTAAAAATTGTAGTTAACTTATATTTAGGATAAGAGGGGATTCTTAAGTGACATCAAAAATTTAAAACACAATTATTTATGAAAGGAAAAACAGCATTCAAGGATAGTTAAAGACATCTAATTTTGAAAAATTTTAAGTTATACAGAAAGTAATTCAAATTTTCGAACTAGCTTAATTGACAATTCATCCCCATCCATGTTGTTCTTATACAATATAAATTGGTAGAATAAGGGAGAAGAATCAAGGAAACAAAATATTTATTGATTTTAAAAATTGAAATTATTTTCAATAACCAAAAATTAAAATATAAATTTTTAATTATGAAATTAACCTTCTATATCATTTGACATTTAATTATCAAATTCGATGATATTTCTGGATGTACAAAAAAATATTTTAAAGTACTGGTTGCACTTAAAAAACTACTTTAAGAAGTTGGATGCACCAAAAAAATACTTTATGTGCAAGAAGCACTTAAAACATACATCAGAGTATTGGATGCACTAAAAAGTTACTTTAGAATGCTAGATACACCTCTAAAAATACTTAAAGATGTTAGATGCATTTTAACCATTTATCAATATATAGTATGTTTGATATATTTGATTTAAGATTTTTTCTTTAAATTATAATATAAAGAGTGGGTATAAAAAAACTAAAATATTAAGCCATGCATGAATTTTTTTGACCTAACATTGATGCCCTATGATCAAATAGAATATTCTTAAAAACATTTAATCAGAACATATAATTATACACCGTTGATGATCACATATTTTTTGTCAAAATTAGATAATTATTTTTTAAAATTTAAATTATAATAAATAATTTTTTTTAATGCGTTATTATATATTTAACATACAAAACTGAAAAATAATCATTTAATGACCACTATCATTTGATTACAATTTAATTAATGTATTAAAAATTTAATAATTTAATAATCAATATAATGCCAAAAAAAAAAAGATAATAACTTCCCATACACACCCTAACTAAAGAGCACATGAATTGAGATGCTTTATTGTCACCCCTTCAATGATTATCGGCAACTATTATGATGATTTATTTAAAAAAGGATATAAGATCTCATTTTAAAACCATCAATATGATTTTAAAGCGTTGTTGATTAATTGAAAGGTTAAGGTGTAAATTTGTTATAAAAGCTTTTGTTGAGAAATAATGTTAATATTATCTTAAAAAATTTTTCAGGTTCAATATCATTTCGAAAGTTTTGAAACGTAGTAATTTTATCCTATATCATTAAAAAACTAATATTGACCATTAAAATATTAATGTTGACCATTAATTTTTTGGCAATATTGTTCCTCCGCAAAAGCTTTCATAACAAATTTGCTCCTTGGCCCTTAATTGAATGTCTGGCAAATGGTGGGAAAGAATCTTGATAGGAAAATAATGGAAAGGAAGACGCTAATTCAAGTATGGTTGGAGAGGGACCAATAGGTAATCATCTTCCCAATAACTAGATAACAAAATAAGGGAAACAGGGAAAAATCTACTGAATATATATATATATATATATATATATATATATATATAAAAACCAATAGTCCTATCATAAGCTCAGAAAATTACAATAAAGGAATTACAGAGAGAAAGGAAGAAGCAAATCCGGGGGGAAGAAGAAGAATGGCCAGAGGGAAAAGACTCCACAAAATTCTAGACAGTAGACACCCTCCATGCGGCCTTCCATTTGGTTTTTTTGTTTTTTTATACTTTCTCATCTCCAAACTCCGAACCCTATACGGATCCCACCTATTTGAGCACATTTTAATAAGCTTTCGGCCTATTTCTTCCTGGCCCATGTATTTCTGGATCATAACACGATATTACTTTTTTTATCTAGACAAAGCAAATGAAGAGTGTACCAAAAAAAAAAAGCAAAGAAAATCAGATTCAAATGAGTAAACTACAAATTGATATTTGAAACTTATATTTAAAAACAGAGGGAATACACAAATATCATATCCACAATGTTCAGCCTCTATTTATCCCAACCCAACCTACTTCAACTCCCTTGGGCCCATGACATAAGCATCTGGCCCAATAATCCCATGGTCATTGTTCAATCCTCCTTCATGCTAAGCCCTTTCTTTAAAAACAATAAAATGCCAACACTAAGTCCATTCATTACATATCCCCCTCATAAATGGTTGAAATGTAATTTTGGTACCCAAGTTTTTATGTGAAATTAAATTACAAAAAATAATTACCAAATATCTCCTCCCTATTTTTTTCCATTTTCCCTCCCTCCTTCCATGGAAAACCCAACATCTTTTTTTGTACTATGACATAACACTGTGAATGTAAAAGGCTAACGTGTGTTTGAATTAGATTTTGGAGAATAACTTTTATGATTTACAAAGTAAGTATGTGAGAGTAGTTTTGTCTCGGCTTACAAAAAGAGCTTTTAAAACCACAGTTTTAATGTTACTCAAACTCACTAATTGTGAATATGCTGTTAGTCATATATATATATATATATATATATATATTGTAAATGACCTATTGGTAACGCATTCTTTCAATACTCATCCCTGGTCTTGTTTATAAGACGGAGGGGAAGAAGTTTTTTTTAATCCTATTTATTAGTGACATAATTAAATTTTTCTCATGAATATATAGTCAAGCGAATTTGGAAGAAGGCGAAGGATGTGAAGAGGAAGAAGATTAGTGACAAAAGGGGAAGAAATTAGTAATTATATATTATGAACTTAGACACACACACACACACATATTGAAGCAGATTTGATGACAAAACAATGGAATATCGAGACAGAAAGAGAGAAACTAATTAATTAACCAACATGAATGGTAACTACAAGTGAACAAGTCATTATTATTGCTTCGACTTACGCTTTTTAAAAGCTACAGTATATTTTAATTATCCAGTATTTTAGTGGATTTATGCATCTATGTTTTCAAGATAAATAGACACACAATATGAAGTTTGAACGCACAAGAAAAAAGAATAGATAGCTAGGTTCTGAAAGATATAATCATATTCAGGTCCCTCCCAAAAAAAGAAAGAAAGACATAATCATTTAAAGGTCAATTTTTCAAAAAATGAGGCACACCTAAACTATTTATTATTTGTAAAATAATATATTAACCATTATATAATATCTATATATTTAATATTTGATTAATATGAACAGAATTCGTTTAAATTTAAAATAAATTAGAGTTTTGGTTTTTAACATAATATGATGAATTAATTAAATAGTTGAAGAAGCTTGGAAGGAAAATTCCACATTCCAGAGGCAGAAAGCATAATCAAAGAAGTTTAGAAAGAGTCAAAGCGGCGATAGTTTCACAGAGATCAGATCCGAACTGACCTTCTGTAAGTCACGAAGACGACGAAGGAGGCTGTAGGATTACTCTGTTTCTTGAAAATGGAGCCTGACCCAATACAACCGGGTTGAGGATATACTACATTTTCTGGGTTATATGGGATATGCACAACGCATTTGGTAGGAAAAGAGTTAAATCAGCTTGATACTACTTGAACGGAGTATGATGGAGAAAACTTTCTATTTTGGGCGAAGAGTATGAAAAGACTCGGCATCAATTTTAAAAAGATGTCAAAGGTGTAGAATTATATGTTTCTTGCCTAGAAAAATGAAATAATTGACATAGAACAAGGAGTATTCATGTCAATAGAACTCAAACCCATACAGGTAACCTGTTCGACCCGATTAGGAATGCGGGGGATTACTCTGTTTATTGCCAAAAAGAAGAAAGAATCAGTTAAGAGCACAGAGGATTCATGAAAATGGAACCCGACCGATATAACCAGTTTGAGTACATATTCCTAAAGGCTATACTATTTTTCCGGGTTATCTACACAAAGCATTTGGTAGAACAGAGAATGAAATGAGCTTAAGGTTAATACTAGCAAGTGAGAAACAAGAATAGGAAAGAATACCTCAAGAGATTACCAATTGATGGACTTGTTAAGTTGGGAAGGTTTAGAAGCTATGGCAACTTCATAGTATGTAAAAGAGATACTTGATGTAGAGTAGCGGAGGCTTACGGGTGCGTACGTCATGCGCCTACCCCTTTTTCTAAGGTCACCAGCGGGTGATGAGAGCACATCAAACTCACCTACCCCTTTTCTAAACACATAGGAAAGTAGCACTCATATGAAGCGAAAGCATTGGGCATTCATAATAATTTTTAAACCACAAATAAACACACACACTAGAACTTAGAAGTGGCCTTACCCTCTTGGCCACCAAGCAATGTGAAAGCTATCAGCGGGAACAAAACATTATACACATAATATGAAATTATTCATATTGATATGAACAAAGTTTGGAAGCATTTTCATTTTTTTTTTATAAAAGACAATGATATGAATTAAAAGGTAAATGGCTACAATGTACTAAAGCAAATACTACAAATGAAATTACTGAAATACTGAAGATAAAAAGATTGGGACACCACATGCAAAGGTTGAACATCAAAGTCCTTCAGAAGGGCTAATATTTCATGCCGAGTGATGGAGCTGACGTGCACATATTGATTTGGTATAAGCAAAAAGGCTTTGTTGACGCAAGTGATAATGAGCTGAGATAGATTCAGATGCATGTGAGTGTTTTGATTGATAATCTATAATAATGCTGCTCTTAGGCATTTCAAATGAAATGCCTAAGAAATGCACAAGTGGAGCTCTATAAAAGCATATGTAACACTCACAAAAATGCCTGAAGGACAAAGTTTCATTGACATCCATGTATTGTTTCTTCCACAACATCCTGAAAATTAGCATATGGTTTGGGGATGTCGTGACGATCAATATGGTTTTTCATATTCATACCTACAAGTTGATGCCTAATGTCCTACATGATCTTCAAGGAAGCAGGTATTTTGCCATTGCTTCTAGCAGCATTTCTATTATACCAAAGATTGTGCATGGACAGTATCACAACAATTCAACATCATTGGACTGATATAAGTGCATCAGAGTTTCTTTTAACCAATTTATCAAAGCTTCTGGGTTTAGAGAAGGAACACATATATGTAAAATTTTGAACCAAATTACTTGAGCTATTGAACACATGAAGAAGATGTGTTCTAAGGTTTCATCTTCATCACATCCAAACCAGTAAGAATCATTTATTAACAAGTGATGTTTCTGAAGGATGTCTATGTAAGGAAGTGCTCCATTAACCAGTTTCCAAATGAAGAGCAAGAACTTTGACATTAGAGGAATTTTCCAAAGTATAGACCAGAAGGCATCAACCGGTTGTTGTCCATCAGTGTTGTTAAACGGGATATGGTATCCACCATTGACTTAAAAAACTCCCAAACTATTACCTTCCCATGTAAAGCTATCTGGCTTGTCAAGAAAGGATAGGGGAATGTTCATGATCTTAGTGGCAATCTTTATGGGATAGAGATCAGAGATCAAATACCGGTTCCATATAATGGGATTCCATAAGGAGGGGGTATGCATTAATAGATCTTCCACTTGATGAATCATTCCAACTGAATTTAGATTCGATTGCATTGGCTACCGTAGACAGTGGTTGATGATAACTGAAGAACCATTCCCAACTTTCCATTGTAACCTGTCCATAATTAAATGAGCTTTCTCAACAATTCCTTTCCAGATCCATGAAGCATTATATGGCAATTTGATCAAGCAAATGAGGAGATCACAAATAATTGAGTAAAGGGGTAAAATTTAATAGGATACTTGACGATTCTTTCATAAACTAAACTAGTGCTTAAATTGACAAATGCTTTATAAGGCCACCTTTCTTGCAGGGATGACCACATTGTTGCTTTAAGGAAAGCATTCCGAAAAATATCAACCAAGGCCTTAAAGCTATATGGTTCGTGCATGGAAATCTTAGACAAAACCTTTATGTTAAGCTGGATATTCTCCTTCATCGGCTTGCAACGCATGAAGTTCCCATAGTAAACTTGGTTCATGAAAAGCAAGGAAACAAATGACTTAAGAGCAAGAACAAGAAACATTATTGAATGCTCGAGATGGTTAATAAAAAAAAGCAACGGAATAAATGAATAAGAGTTAGAAAAATGAATAGCCCCCAGTTGATGCATGAAGATAAACCTAATATTCCTTTAAAAAATTGATTAAGCCAAGGGTATTATACCACAAGAGAATGGAGATAAATGTGCAACTCAACATGGTTCAATGTGCAACTTGTAAAGGAAAAAACGTATCAAGCATTGAACCTAACTAGACATCCTAGCTTCTACCCGCATGCATTATAGATTTCATTACTAGTTAACCCACGTCTTATGGATATTACACTAATATGAGTTGGCGTCAGTTACAAACACTAAAGACTCACAATGGTTATATAAGTGATGAATTAATTAGACAAATATTTTCCACAAAAAATGCTCAGTACAATGTTTAACTTGCACACAAGGGAGGAGGAAGTTGCTAGATTTCAATTATGTTTCTGGTGGCTCGTTGTCATACAAGTAAGCATATTCCTCCTCTTGGCCCATATATTAAGCTCAAGATCATTTGTTATTACTTGGACCCCACAATCACATGCAATGTAGGACTCATCTCTTGACACACCCACACACTTTATTTACAACACTAAGGTGGTAATTGATTGGCTCACTCATAGGCAAAGAAGATGGCCGCCTTGTTTATGAAGAAGGTGGTAAGACCATATGGGAACCCAAAATTAATACTACCTCCGGTCCTTAATATAAAAACTAGTTGGGGGTTGGATTTGGTCCTAAATCTAAGACCTCAATCTATTTTGTCTCCCAAATTTATAATTTTTACTCAAAGTATCACTATTCATGGCACGTATTAAGGAGTTTCTATTTGAGGGTAGTCAAGATGAAATATGGTATTTTAGAAAAATAATGCCAAATTTGTTACAAATAACTAATATAACTAACTTTCTTAATCTACTCAAATTAGTCAATTTGCTCTCATATTAAGGACAAGAGATAGTAATTAGTGGGTGTAAATAAGAAGTGTAATGCATACTCCTTGAATGCAGATGCCAGCATTAATTTGTTGGATCCAAAGGGAGCGCATGTCCCTAATTTTGTTACGGTGGTCCTTGTAGGAATATTGCAATGCCTTCTCCACCCTTTCCTTGCCTATCCTTATGCAATTCTTGGCTCTTCCACGGAAGCCCTTTGCTGGCTTGAAGATTTTATCCTTGTTCATTTTCTTCTTGTATTAATATGCTCTGCAATCATAAGAGTCCAAAAAAGAAGAGCCAATGCAATTTGGAAAAAGTAAAAGAACAATATCTAAAAAATAAAACTCAGCCAGCAACACAAAGGAGTTCTCAGATTTCAACATAGCAGTACAGCACCAATGCAAAACTATTACACCAAAATCTTAAAATGGTAACGAAAACCACACAACAAGTCCTACTATAACAATCGAGAATTGAACTTCCTCGAAGCTCAGGAAAAGAAAGGCAATGCCAATAACTTAGCCAGCACAAAAAAGTTGGAGTCTTTAATCTGAAAGAATGAAGGAAGGAATTAATTTCCAAGCGAGAGGTTAGGGTGCCAAGCTCAGCTGAGATTGCAGAGGCGAGAATCGATTAGTGTCCGAGACTTGAGCGATCAGAAAGTGTAGAGTGATGAGCGAACGCCGAGGCTTGAGTGAGAGTGAAGGTGAGGGCAATTTTATTTGGGGGAAATTCTAGAAAAATATGTTGGAATATAGAAAAGGATAAATCATAGTTTTGAATTAACAAAATACCAAGTTAGTATGGTGTTAGTACGGTGAGGGAATTTGGGATTATGAAATCTCGACGAATAGACATCCTTACCCTTGAGCGCTTCATCTTCTTCTCCCTCTCTCTAAGCGCAGAATAATAACACCTATCTCTTTATTAACAACATCATATTTTATTTTAACAACTTCACCTTCTTATTTCACAACTTGTATCTCAAAAACCAACACATTATCAAAGATAAGTTTGAAACTGAGATACGAAGTTGTGAAACAAGAAAATGAAGCTATTAATGTAAAATATGATGTTGTTAATAAAGAGACAAGTGTTGTTATTGGCCCTAAAACTTGTTAATTTCAAACTTATTTGGAGATACGAAGTTGTAAAATAAGAAATTGAAGTTATTACTGTAAAATATGATGTTGTTAATAAAAAAACATGTATTGTTATTGGCCCTAAAAATTGTTAATTTCAAACTTATCTTTGGCATGTGTTAGTTTTTGATATACGAAGTTGTAAAAGAAGAAAGTAAAGTTGTTAATGTAAAATATCGTATTGTTAATTAAGAGACAGTTGTTATTATTGCCTGTGAAACTTGTTAATTTCAAACTTATTTTGAGATACAAAGTTGTGAAACAAAAAATTGAAATTGTTAATGTAAAATATGGTGTTATTAATAAAGAGACAGGTGCTGTTATTGGCCTTGAAACTTGTTAATTTCAAACTTATCTCTAATATGTATTGGTTTTTGAGATAAGAAGTTGTGAAAGAAGAAAGTGAAGTTGTTAATGTAAAAATATGGTGTTGTTAATTAAGAGACATGCGATGTTATCGGCCCGTGAAACTTGTTAATTTCAAACTTATCCCTGGACATGTGTTGGTTTTTTAGATACGTAGTTGTGAAAGAAAAAAGTGGAGTTGTTAATGTAAAATATAATGTTGTTAATAAAAAAAACATGTGTTGTTATTTCAAGCTGAGAGAGAGAAAGAACTAGATGAAGGGCTCAAGGCAGTGGCGTCTTTTCTCTGAGATTTCATAATCATATATTATTTCACCATATTGACACCATACTGATTTGGGATTTTGTTAATTCAAAGCTCTAATTTGTCTTTTACTATATTCCAACGAATTTTTCTAAAACTTTTCCTTTTATTTTGGCTTCGTTCGCAAAACAAAATCTTGTTTGGTTTCAACTTTCAGCAAGCTATGTATATGGTGTTACAAGGAATATCATTTGTAGGTACATGTATTTTTTATCATTTTTCAATTGGGTATATGTGTGCTTTTCTCTAATAATAAATGTTTTAATTTTGCTCTGTTAATAAAAGCAGAATTACATGAGCTAACAATATTAATCGAGCAAAATTAATGACTTAATTAAGAAAAAAACACATGTGCACCAAATTAAAAATTAAAGAAAAGTATAGGTATTAATAAATGAGTTTTCCCTAGTGTTATACTACTATTATTCTGCATTAAACCGATATTTTTTAAATTTTCAACAACAAAAAATAAGTCTAACACTAAAATGTTCATGTTTATCTTGCAAAGTACCTAAATGTCATTCTTACAAAATAATGACTCTAAAAAATCTTGATTTAGAAAATGATAATTAACTCAATGGAAAAAAGAAAAAAAGAAAGTGATAATTAAGAGCCAACAGATATTTGGCAAAAAATTATAACAACTTTTGAAAACAAAAGGCTCAATGTTGAAAAAAAAAATGACAATATAATTATAATTATTTAAAATCTCCATATTTTTTTGACTTGAAAATATCTCAGTGTTAGATTCTTTATGTTATTTAAATTGTAAAATATCAAATTTTAATTTAAAATCACAAATAATATGATTATACAAGGTCAAAAAATATGATTATAAATCATGAAAACTCAACTTATTTTCTTAGCCCTTCCGCCCTTGACATTTACAAATTCTCCTTCTTTCCTACTGAGTGTTTGGAGCCAGTTTTGTAAGCGTCAATTGGCCTTAATTTAACCTTAAGCTCAATAGGTGACTGAAAAAAAAAAGGTGTTTGGTTGATCCAATCAGTAATTGAGCTGCTGAGGAAAAAAAAAGCTTTTAGAAAAAGCAAAACTTTGGAGCTTTTTTTCTTCTTTCAATCGAGCTTATTGTTACCGTTATACTAATAATTATGCCCCAACACCCCACCTAATTTATTCTTCTCTCTCTCTCGGCCCCTTACATCGTACTCTTCAAACCGAAGAGCTTCTTCTTCATCCTCCAGTGATCCCCGTCTCAGCTCGTCTGGTTTGCCCTTGGTCCCTCCGTTCCCTCTCTCAGTGTCCACCCAATCTTCAAGTTGAAGAGCTACTGCACCCTCAACTTCGATCTGTCTTCATATTCAACTTCTCCGCAAGTTGGATCTGTCCTTCGGCGTCTTCGATCTATCATCTCCGATCTGGTGCTTTGGCTGTGACTCTGCAGCATGAGCTCTTGAGGCGTCATTGGTTGAAATTTTCTGGAGGTGGGTGCTCTTTTGTTCGCCGTTTTCCATCTACCTGAAAGCTAAGCTCTTCAAGTCGGCACTTGCTCTTTAAGTCCAATGGAGTTTTCTGCGGTACCGGCATCGTTTTTCATTTTCTCTCTCGCCGTCGATCTGGTCTCCGGAAGTTTCATCTTCTGGAGGTAAGGTTTAACGTTTCATTTATTGAAGATCTATTATGGTTGTAGTCCGGTTGGTTTGTGCAAGTTGATCCTTGGCTCTGGCCTGGTTTGGCATTAACACACACACACATATTTGTTTGCCTTCTGTGATCTGTTTCCCTTCAGTGATCTGCACGCTGTGAATTTTTTGTGTGTAAAGCAGTAAAAGAGACGTTTTGATTTGGTAGAGAATGAGCACCAAGATTTTGCAACTTTCATTCTGGTTTCAGTTTAGGATTTTTTGTTCCATCTAATCGTTTTGATTTTTTTTTTTTTTTGTGTAAAGTAGCACTAAGACGTTCTGATTCTCGTTTGTATCTTTCCCTGTTGGACAAGAGGATTTGTTAAGTCTGGGATTTCCATATTGTGTCGTTGGTCTGGTTTTTTTTGTTTTGTTGCTTGGAATTTTGTCACCATCTGTGAGTCATTTTGTGGGTGCTAAAACCAGTCATTTTGTGGGGTATGTCATTACCAGTATTTCTTTTTGGCCCCAGTTATTTGGCGCAGGTATTTGGGTATGCTAGGATTTACTAAAGCTCTGCTACACTGAGGTCTGCCCTGCTCAACCTTGTCCCTGGTTTTATATTCATTCTTGTCGTTGCTTTTGGGTTAGTCTTTGCCTTCATGCTTGTGAAAATTCTGGTTTTATATTTTTTATGTTGTTGTTATATTGGTATTGCTAGCTGATACATTGCTACCTCAAACCGAGGCATGATCAAGTAGGAACATAAGCATCATATGGGGGATTTTTAATCTCATTTTGATTTGAGTACTGTCTTCCCTCTTCTGTTCTGGTGGACTGAGAAGGGTCATGATGGTTGAAAATAACAAAATATGGATCTTCAAGATTTTTAAGCTTAATTTGTTTCTTGACTTCCTCTAGATTGAGCGTTCTCGATGAAGTCCTGTAGTTGAGAAGTAACTCTCCTCAATTTTGATTTTTTGGATCCATTGTTAGCTTTTAAATTTCTCGTTTTTGTTTTTATTTTCAGTTTTAGTTTCTTTTTTGTTTTTTCTGTTGTTGCCTAGCTGCTTGAGCTCAATTTGGATTGTATTTTTTTTAATGAGGGAATTGGTTCATAATTCATATCAATTCTGCATTTTGGTATTATTGTAATGTGGAATTAGACCTGTGGCTATTTGAAATGCCTGATGGATTAGAGTTTGTGGTCTACTGGATTTGTAGTCCATTTAGCAAACAGCAATCTTAGCTGAAGAGCTCAAGTTGATGAGATTTAGTTTCAGATTTCATATCAATAGATTTGAGCTGGTCATAAAGTCTAGATGCTCTCCAATGGAGACATTGCAGTAAGGGTGCAATTTATCCTATGCATTGGTGAGTTTGAGCCTGAGTTAAAGAGAGGAGAGATTATGGTTGTAAATGTGTAGTGTGACTGTGGACTTCACATATTATTTGAAGATGTAGTGTTTTAGCCTTCATATTAATTCTTATTCAATGACATATAGTAGTGTTTTAGTTTTTTGAGTTGTTTGCCGCTAATGAAATCATGCATTTATTCTTGTGTGTTTGTAATGATCAATTTGTCATTTGTTGGAATAGTTGTTTTAAATTTTTTTGTTTGTGGTGCAAATATTGTTGAAATATTGGCATATAAATATGGATAAAACTGTTTGGGATGATGAGACAACGGAGATTTTTGTAAACGCCTGTGTTGAGTAAGTATACAAAAAAGAACGTCGGGGGTTGTCATTTTCAAAGAAAGGGTGGGGAATTATTGTCTCTATGTTTAATGAGAAGACTGGGAAAGACTATGACAAGAAGAAATTGAAGAATAGGTTAGATATCCTAAAGAAAGATTTCAAGATTGGGAATTCTTTAATCAAAGATACTGGGGTGGGCAGACACCCTACGACAAATAAAGTCGTCGCATCAAATGAGTGGTGGTAGCGGAAACTACAGGTAAAACGATATTGTTTTAAAACGATATTGTTTTAACTTATATCTTTCATTTTTCCGTCTTAACTGATTAGTTTTGGTGAAGTAATTGTTTTTTGGTTTCTTATTTACATGCAGGAGAAGGTAGCATATAGAAAGTTTAGACACACAAGCCTTAAGTGCGAAAATGAATTAAGAATTATTTTCAAGGATGTGATGGGAAGCGGCGATGATATATTTGCACCCTCTTTCACACAGCCTCAGACACAGTAGGAGGATGGCGAAGATGTGTATCGACCCACTATGGATAAAGAGGAAGGCTCAGGGGACAGTGAAGATGATATGTTTGGTGCTAACCCCATGGCTAAGTACCAGAGTGACGGATGAGCTAGCAAGCATGGGTTTAATAACAAGCACTCCATCAGCCGGTGGTACTGAGTCAGGAAGTTGGGGTAAGAGGAAGATGGGTGAAGGGTTTAGGCAGAGAAAGAAGTAAAAAATGCCAACTACAAGACAAATCACGGATGTAGTTAGAGTGATGGCAAATGCATCCAAAGACAGAGCAGCAACATTAGATGCTTTTAAAGATGTTAGTATCGATGCTGCTTTGAATCAACTGCTTGACATTGATGAATTTGTACGTGATGAGGGCTTTCGTCACCGCTGTATCAAACTAATTGCGGAAAAGATTAACCGGGAAATGTTTGTGTCACTCTGTAAATGGAACATGGAGTTCGTGGTTCCGTAGGTGCAGTTTATGGTTTATGACTTCTAGATGTACCTAAACTATGTTTTATTTGACTTCATGACAACATGCCTTGTAAAAACTGTTATATCATTATCACTTGAATCTGTTTATTATATGCCATTGAGTCTTTATTTGGAGTTTTTTTCATTCCACTACTCATACTTGAATTTTTAATCACACTCGCAGGGTACATAATCAATAGCAAATTCGAACAATCAACACTTACCTGACATGGTAAAGGAAGATGACCAGTCTCGACTTATATCTCTCATAAATGACGAATTAGATGAGTAGGAATGATTGACCGTGTTGATCAAATAAAAAATTGGGTGCCTTTCATGTGCAAAGAACCGCACAAAACAAGTCAACGCAAGGTCATTTATGGATGCAAGAGATATTGGCAAGTCATGGTTTACACTGTCATGACATGTTTAGAATGAAAAAACATGTCTTTTACAATTTGTGTCATAAATTGGTCAAACATGACTTACAGAATTTAATAAACGTTGGGATCGAGGAAATTGTTGCCTTGTTTTTACTCACCGTCGGCCATGGAGTAGGTAATAGGGTGGTTCAAAAGCTCTTTCAACATTCAGGGGAAACGATTAGTAGGCTTTTCCACAAGGTATTAAAAGCTTGCATTAGTCTAGCGTGAGAAAATATCAGATCGTGCGATCCCGAATTCAGTGTATGCCACCCAAAAATAGAAAATGATCCCTGTTATTATCTATACTTTCAAGATGCTATTGGAGCAATAGATGGAACTTACATTAGGTGTGTGATCACTAGTACGAACCGCGAAAAATATATCGACAGAAAGGGATATTTAACACAGAATGTAATAGCTGTATATGATTGAGATATGTGCTTTACGTTCGTGTTGGCGGGTTGGGAAGGTATTGCACATGATGCTCGTGTTTTCGAATCTGTTGTTTCTAATCCATCTATGAACTTCCCTCATCCACCTACAAGTATATTTCCGTTACCTTCTATTCAATTATTTTCATTTTACGCTTTAATGAATGTAACAGTTTGGATTGATTTAAACATCTATTAGGCAAATATTATTTGGTTGACATTGGCTATCCGACACAACTCAGTTACCTTGGTCCTTATAAATGTGAGCGTTATCATCTACCAGAATTTAGCCGCCAACTCATATTTAGAAATGCTAACGAGACCTTTATTTTTTAGCATTCTAGTTTGAGGTTTACTATTAAAAGGACTTTTAGAGTGTGGAAAAATTGATTTGAATTGTTATAAAAAATGCGCAAGTATAGCTATCAGACACAAGTCCGCATTGTTTATGCAACAATGGCTCTACATAATTTCATTAGGAGAAATGATGTTGAAGATGTAGTGTTTTGTCAAGGTGAAGTTGCGAATCTCGTCGATGTAAATAATAATAATGTAGATGAACAGCCTTTAGCGAGAAATTATGGTAGGCGACCTTCCTCTTAAATGAATCATATTCGTGACTCAATTAGAGATCAAATTGTACGTGACATGTGATCCAATTAGTTATGTAATATTATTTTATCAGATTGTGTATTTTTTAATTGTCTAATTTCCCAACTTTAACTTTTATAAATTTTTTTTTATAATTTTTAATTTAATTTCTCTCTCATCATTATCACAAAAAACTCTTATGCTTAAACTAATCTAAATAAGTTTTACTTTTATAAAAATCATTTTTACAATCATCAATCCAAACATCAATCATATTACCCAATCTAATTTTTACCAAAAATAATATTATGAAAAATCAATTTAAAACAAACACAGTTTGACAATCACTATTCCAACCACACTTTAACTCCTCGTCTCGCTTTTCAGTTCTCAGTCGCTGTTTTTACTTCTGATTCGGTGATTCCCACTTCTTTCTCCAATGGCTGACCCTATTCTTCACCCTGAGACCAACCACCACCACCACCATACCCAACCCCTCAAAGAGATCGCCATTGACTACACTCCTGAAGCTTGTTCCCATTGCTACAGCTTTTGATTCCTGATCTGCCTTCTTCATCCTCATCATCTTCTGCTACTTGTGTCTGTGATTTATAAGAGGCTTGCCTCTGAATTATGCGATTTCTTTGCATTTTGGAAGTTTGAAGTCATTTTAGTTCTGGGCTTGAGTTGTGATTCTTGATATAATAAGATTCTCTTATTAAAAGCATTATGCAGAGATTAAAACAGGGGTTAGTATTACTTTGATCCATGATTTTGAATTCTTGATATTTCAAAACACGGTTTGGGGACTGCCTGTGATTCTTGATCTGGCTTTGTTATTAGTGTTATTTGTGAATAATTTCTTCTTCTATTATTATTGCGATTATCTGTGAATAATTAGAAATTCAGAAGCTTGTATTGAAATTGTTTGTCATAGTTTGGAAAACCTGCGTGTTGTGTTTTCTGTTTATATACAGGGACAAGGATTAGATTTATCGATGAAATTTTGTTGGATGAGTGTCTAATAGAAATATATTTTAAAAGGGATAAAAATATTAATGAATAATTAAAAAAAGCCATCCAATACAAAAACCGTTAAATCCGTATTAACGACGTTAAATTATAAGAGAAGAAAACCCTAATTGTGTAGTCTGGATTTAATGGTTTTTATGCTGTATGTCCCTTTTTAATTGTTTATTTGTATTTTTGTTCCTTCTAAAATATATTTATGCCAGACACTTTTCAAATAAAACTTCATTGATAAATTTATTCTTTAATCCTTATATATATACCGGAAAGGAATCTACTTGTTGTGTTCTTGACTCTTGAGATTTGGCACTGGCTTCGTGGATAATGTGGATAATGTATGGTTGGTACTACATATAAGAAATGTATTCGGATAATAAGAAATTTAATTAAATTATTTTAAAATATTTATATTTATTATATTTTTAAAAACTATTTTATCTAACTTACAAATTAATATATAATCTAAAGATGTTCAATATATCACATGATTATATAATTTTTTTAATTTTTTTAATCTTTAAAAAAATTAATTTTATCTTATATTTAAGATTAGAGGAATACTTACTAACAGTATATCTTTAAATGATTTTTATTTTGTTTGCGAAAAAGCATGTCAATTGTTTTGGTTTTCCTTTTGCCATCTTTCAATTGTTTATTACGGTAATTCTTTGGTAAAGAGACGGCATAACAAAAGCTTTTTTTCAATATTGTACTCGTATAAAATTTATATATATCTTGCATGGAAAACATTTCTAAAAGATGCATATGATGTAGAATATAAGGTTAAGGTGCAAAAATATCTATAAATTTTTCTCAAAAGTGCATCCAACATCATAAATTTTTTTTGAATATAAAAATACCCATAAACTTCTCAAAATATGGCAAAAATGCCCACACCATTAATTGATAGTCTGTTTTATGGAATCCACATTATTATTTTTTGAGATGCATTCTGGTACAAACTTGTGTTTGTGGAATCAACATTATTTTTTGAATGATTATTTAATTTTTTTTTTAAAAAAAACTCCCCCCGGTCTCTCTCTTCCCAACCCCTCTTTCTTTGATCTCTCGTGAGACCCTCCTCACTCCGACGATTCATTCTTCGTCGCTCTCAATCTCTCCATATAGGGTTATCTCTCTTCACCTCACGCTTCTCTACCAACTTAGGCCTAGTTCTCTAGAGAATAACCATGCTTCTTCATTTAGTCAAGCTAATAGAGTATTAAGAGAAAGAAGCCCTAAAGTCACTGACCGCAAACCACCCATTAGTGTCCCGTCACCTGTTCTCAACATTTTTAAGAGTTTGATTATTTGAATTTAAATGAAAAGAATTGTTTCATAGAGATATGAATCTCACATGGAGAAACTCAAAAGTAGAGTGAGTTTTATAAATTTAAGGGTTCTCCCTCCTAATAGGCTAATCATTTGAGATATGATCTTCCTTGGGCTTTTGATCATCACATTGGTGCTTTCATTGAATGCACACTAGAAGACTAAAACTTGATGTAGAAATTGAGAGCGATGAATAGCGAAGTGGCGAGAATGTCACGGGAGATTAGAGGAAGAGGAGGGGAAAAAGACAGAAGGGGTGGAGCAAAAAGTTTTTTTAAAAAAAATTAAATAATCATTAGAAAACAATAATGTGGGTCCCATAAAACAGAAAGTTTGTACCATTTTAAGAAATTCATGGATACTTTTGCACCCAAAAAATGTGTATTGTTGAGTGCACTTTTGAGAAAAAAATTTATGGGTATTTTTGTACCTCAAAAAATAATAATGTGGGTCCCATAAAATAGACGTTTGTACAAATTAATAGTGTGGATATTTTTGCCCCATTTTAAAAAATTCATGGGTAATTTTCGCACTTAAAAAAAGTTTATAGTATTGAATACATTTTTAAAAAAATTTATGTATATTTTTACAACTTAATCCTAATATATATATATATATATATAGAGAGAGGCTGGAAGTTCTGGATCCAAGATTCTCCGGGATTTAGGATATTTCGTTTCCCCTATTTCTAATAAAATATGGAAAAAAGTCCTCTGTCCCTCGCTCTACTAAGGATAGGGTTGGAGGTTTCAAATTAATGAATTTGGGGTGGTGGATTCCCCATTATGTCATTTTCCCCAAATAAATGACACAAAAAGTAGAAAAGAAAGAGAGAAATAAAGCATGCCAAGACTGAGAAAGAACATCTTCACCTGATGAAACGTTTAACACTACCTCCGATCTTTCCTAGTGCTTATTTGAGATAATTTGTTTTTGATTTATAAATGCTTATAAATCGTGATTTACAATATATAAAATAAGTATGTGAGAGGAATTTTATCTCGATTTATATAATAAACACTTATTTAAAAAAAAAACGTTATTCCAAACATAAATATAAGATCTTGTTCCTAATGGAAGTTGAATATATTGATACGTAACCTTAATATAAGATCTTATATTAAGAAATGGACGTGGCAATAGTTTTCATTATTTTATTTTTTTGTGGAACTATTTTAATTATCATTTTGTCATGGCCACCAATGCTTCAAGTTCTACTGTTAAAAAAACTATATGATATGACTCTGCTTTGTATAGATTGTTAATTAAATTATACTAGTATTGCTGAAAACTTATAAATGATGAAGGTTATTAAATCTGGATTCACCACTGATCCTAAGGTACTAGGTCAAGCCTAAGTCAAACTGAAGCTAGTCCCGTGATAAAGTGAAAATTTTTGAGCTATTAATATGATATTCTAAATTAAATAAAAAAAAATTTAAAAAAAAAAAGTGGACTGGATTGATGCCCAAACCGGACCAGTTTACTAACCGACTCACGGGTTTTTGGGCTGAACCAATCGATCCGTGTTTAATTACACTGTAAATGACATGCTTATAAGTTTAATAATGACAGGAAAAAAATAAGTTGACCATACATAAATATATAGACAAATTTAAATTAATTTTGTAATGAGTTTTTCCTTATAATAACTATTTGGATTTAAAACTAATAAGCTTTTTTCGTCATTATTTCAAAAATTCGAATCTGTGTTTTCTACCTTATCAGTGAAACTATCAATCAATGCAGGCTTTGACACTTAACCCAAATTCCAAGTGAAAAAAGATGGCTTACGCCTTAAAATAAAAACAGCCCAATCTCGTGTTGTGTTGCGGGTTAGGATTATTAACAGGCACTGTCACGTCAAAATTCAAATCACACTAACCATGAGGTCTATTACGGTTAGTATTTTGCTGAGTTCCTTCAACACCTAATCAGGGATTCGATTCCTAAAAGTGTGTATGAAGAGCGTCTTGTGGTTAGTACTAAAATCTCTTCAAAAAAATTTTGGTATTAGAGCATCAGTTAATTTTCTAATGGCGATGGATACTTTGGGCCTAAAAAAAAAAAAAATCAAAACTCACTCCACTCCTAAATATTAAAATTAATTGAGATTTTTTTTTTCATTATAAATTTAAAATTTCAATTCATTTTATTTAAAAAATTTATATTTTGTTCCTCAAACTACCCTATTAATTGCATGTATTAAAAGGGGTTTATATCAATGATGGTATTAATTAAATGTAGTATTTTAAAAAAATCTACACATATTTATTACAAATAAGTGAATAATCAACTTGATTTAATTTCTTAATGTTTTTAAAATAAATTATCTAGTTTCTACATTTAGGAGAGGTGGGTGCATATACTATAAATCTAATATGAACTATCTAAATTTTAAATTTTCATTGTGATTTTTAAATAATAAATTTATTTTAAGGAAAATAACAGAAAAACAACTTTGAAATTATAAAATTCCAAATCAGATTTGTTACTACAAATTGATAAAGTAATTATGTGACTTGATAAAAAATTCACAGCTCATTTTATGGGAAATGCCTGATTTAAGATTTTGCAATTTTGAAGTTCTTTTTTTTATCATTCTTCCTTTATTTTATAAGTTATAGTTTAAAATTAATATGAATAATCTATGATGCGAACATTAAAAAAAGATTATAAGCCTGTTTGGTGCAACTCTATTACGTGCGTACAATAGTAATCATGATTGCAATATTAAGGGAAGAATATTTGGCTGCTCTTTAGCACAATAATAAAGTTTACCATAATAATGATAATTACTAAAAAATTGGTAATCTTCATTTATACCTCTTCCATTAATACTCATTACCACCCCATTGCATGGTTGAAAAAAGTTCAATTTACGCTTTAATTTCATTTGTCTTTGTTTCACTTGTCTCATTTTATTTGTCACATCACGTCACAACCGTCATTGCCACTACCTCCTCATCCCCCACTGTCATCAATGCCACCCTCCACTGTTGCCTCCTCCACCGTTGCTATCGTCGCGATCACCATGACAACTATTGCTACCGCCACTACCTCCTCTTCCATCGTCGTTGCTACCACCCTATGCCACTACCGCCACCACTATCTCTTCCTCCTCCACCGCCGCCACTGCCACCCCATGTTGCCACTGCCACTACCTCCACAACCTCTACCTCCATTGTTGCCGCCATTACCACGACCTCCTCTACTGCTACACCTCATGCCATTGCCGCCACTACCTCCTCTTTCATTGGCGCTGTGGCCGCCAACCTTGTTGCCACCGCCACCACCTCCATGTAGCCGCCACCGCCACCCCCTGTCGCCACTAGCTATCTCTTCCTCCACCATTGTCGTTGTCCCCACTTGTCACCGCCACCGCTGTATAATCATTTTCGTCTGACCCCTCTAGAGCTGCCAGCCTCAGACGCGGCGCTCCTGCCGTAGATCATGCTGGGTCTGGCGCCTATCCCCATCCCCCGCACTCGTCCGGGGTGCTCAGGCTGACTAAGGCCCGCCTTCAGAGGAGCCGTCGGGTCCACTGACCCCTGTGACTCCTCAGGCTGGGTCTGTCGCAGCTCAGCCTGCGACTGCTGCATCCGCTCCTGCCATTTTATGAAACAATTAATAATTACAATTTTTCATTATTAAATTGGTATTATAAAAAATATAATATTAAATTAACTTACAATCGCCGCCTCTGCCTGCTGAGAGGTCGCAGTCCCGTCACGGTGTCTGTGTGTGATGGCGTACAGCTCCGCATAGTCCGTCTGACGGTTCTCCTGCTGTGCCCTCGTCTCCTGAAACAATTACAAAACAATAATTAGTGTTATGAATTAATCAGCTAAAAGTAAGTGAAGTACTTGAAAAGTTACCAGCTCGCTGTAGGTCACAGCAAAGGTCTTCGATCCTGCTGTGTGGTGGATCGTCTGCTGCGCCCGGTTCGCGGCGTTCCTCCGAGCAAGCTCCTGGAAAAAAAAATTAAATGTATTATAATTTAAAATTAAATACAAAATAAATTGATATTATAATTTAATATTTAACAATTACAAAATTATATATCAAAAATCTAATAAATACATTACCTGCGCCTCAGGGCTCCTCCTGAACTGGACGAAACGCGCCCAGTCGTTCGGCGGCACGCCGTCCGGTACGCTCTCCTGCAGCTGCTCCAGAGGCATCGTCCCGTCCCCATCCACACTGTGGAAGAGACGGTTCCTCCTGTTCCTCCAGGCGTCGCCTATCTTCACGAGGGCGTACCTCTTCCGGTTGGCCCGGACGGCAAACCGCAGCTGAAAAAAATACATTTAAATATCAATAATACTAAAAATCATAATTTAAAAAAGATAATTAAATAGAATTAATTAAAAAAATATTAATTGAATAGTTTTAATTACCTGAATCACCTCCTCCCAAGCCTGATCCTTCGGCCCCCTCGAAATGTGCCTCCATGTCGGGAAGTGAACGGGGAACCGCATCCAATTCGATCCCAGATCGCTCAGGAAGCGGTTGAGCAGGTGACCCCCATTGTGGATCGGCTGGTCAGTGCCCTCGTTCCACGGCACTACAACTCGCAGGGACCGGTCCATGCTGTTCAGACCGGCCACATCCAGCCTCCTCGTCGACACGTTCCCCTGATCATCTGCACAGTTGACCGCACGTTAGATAAATTATAATTCAAAGTTAAAAAGTTAAAAAATTAAATAATTTACCTTCGACCTGCACCTCAAACCCAGTGGACCGCGAAGACGACCCTCGTGGGTTGTTCTGCTCCCGAGCCTCTTCCTCATCGAGGAACTGCTCCATCTCCCTGAACCCACTAATCGGGATCTCGAACTCCTCCTCGTTGAGGAAGTCCTCAACGCTAATCTCTGGCACCTCCACCTCAGGCACCTCAGCTACGGTCGTCGCCTGTGGGATCGTCTGCGGTTCCTGTGGAGGGATGGGCTGAGATGCCTCGGTAGCCCTGCCTGCGCGCTGCCCCCTCCCTCTGCCCCCTGCCCGGCTGCTGCCACCCCGTAAATTCGGTCTGGGGACCTCAGGGGCCTTCCCCTTCCCCTTATCCTGTCCTGAAGCCATATCAACTGTACAAATTAACAAAAAATTAGTCACATTATCATGCAAAAATATAATAAAATTACAAATATAAATAAAATACGTGTTATATACGTACCTCAAGTGTAAATACTGCGGAATACTGACCAAAAACTCCTATAGAGCCGTCTGAACACTCAAATCTCGAAGAAATCACTCAGGGAAACCTCAGGAAACAAAATGAGCAAACGGAGAAATGAAGGAGGTGGGGGGTTTAAATAGGCCAGTAATTAGTAGCGGTTATTAAAATAACCGCTACTCTAACCGCTACAAATAATTAAATTTGTAGCGGTTCTACAATAACCGCTACAAATCTTCACAACGTTTGAAATTTTGTAGCGGTTATTGCCCAGAACCGCTACAAATTTGGAGTCTCTTGAAATTCTGTAGCGGTTTTGGGCAAGAACCGCTACAAAATTATGACCTTTGGTATTTTGTAGCGGTTATTGTGCATTAACCGCTACAAAATAACCGCTACAAGTTTTGGCGGGAATTTCGCGCTAAATTTGTAGCGGTTTTTTGTAGGAAACCGCTACAAATATTCTTGCCGCTACAAATTTGTAGCGGTTTAGGTAAGAACCGCTACAAATGTCATAATTTGTAGCGGTTTAATATAACCGCTACTAGTCCACCGCTACAAAATACCTTTTTTTTTGTAGTGAACCATCACCATCGGACAATCCTCGGCAAGATGACATGACGGTTATGATGATACATCATGATGGGTCTTGCCTTTTTTTTTCCTACAAAGATTATACTAAGGGTAAAATAAACTTTGTGTGATGTATTAATTTTAAATAATTATTAGAAAAATAACTCATTGCATATTGCTTTAAAATTAAATCAAACACTAGCTTTGTCATTAATATTTCATTGTATTACCATTGCATGATGTAATTGAATCAAACCAAACAGGCCCTACATGTCGTTTCATATTATATATATATAAATAATATTTATTTATTTAAATTTAATATTTAATTCTAGTGATGACAATGGAAATGCATATAAGTTCCTTTAAGTTCAAAAAATCTGATTATGAAGCTCATTACACTGTTTGGCTAATCTTTTTAAAATCTCAATAAATCGTACAATAACATTTTGCCTCAACTTATATAGTTAAAGAAGCACAAAGAAATTTAAATAATTTAAGGGTATTAATTAATGTCATTGTTATCACATTGATATATGCTATGGTACAACTAAGGTAGATAGGAGAAATTCTCATTGCCAAAGTTTTGGGCACTTGTAAGCCCTTCATTGACAGTTAGATAGCCTAGTATTGGGATATCTAACCTCTGACACAACTTTTGTTAGCTTGTAATAAATGTTTGTGTATCAAAACCTCTTGAACACAAAATTTCAAACTAAACAGGTAAAGAAACAAAAGAACTCATGAGAAACTCCCACAAAGTGGGCTAAGTTGGTATATAAAAGGGCCAAGTTTGGCCGTGAGCAATGATGTTCACTTTTCAAGTTCGTCCTAAGAACAAATCGCATGTCTTTTCTCTTCTCCTACCTCTTTCTCTTTCCCGTTTTCTTTTCTTAAAGGGTGATTAATTAATTACTAGAACCACACAACAAAATTACCTCAAGATAGACAAGTGGATCTTTCGTAGACAACATTTTGCCTCAACTTATATAGTTAAAGAAGCATAAAAAGATTTTAAATAATTTAAGGGTATTTGAATTAATGTAATTGTTTTCACATTGATATATGCTAAAGAACAACAAGGGTATATAGGAGAAATTCTTATTGCTAAAGTTTTATCAAAATATTTCTAGTGCATGGTTCACCTCCAAGTCGAGATATTGAAATTCCAAATTGCGAGTTTATGATGAAAAGAAAAAGAAGAAAGTGAAGGAGAAGATGGATGGGAGCATATTGCACAAGAATCACACAAGAACCGTATACTAGCTAGTTAACACACACGGTTGACCTAAACTTTAGGGCACGTTTATACCCTTTATTGATGGTTAGATAGCTTGGTATTGGGATATCTAATTTCCCACACAACTCTTGTAATAAATTTTTAGGAAAAAGATAGAAAAAAAAACTTTGAAATTATAAAATTCTAAATCAGTTTGTTATTAATAGTTGATAAGGGAATGACGAAACTTGATAATCAATTTACAACTCATTTTTTGGGAAATACCTTATTTGGAATTTTTCAATGGTTGATGAGCTTACTTCTTTCACTACATATCTGCCAAATTATTTTCGGTTGTCGCTTAAAACTGGGATGGTGATATCTGTTATTAAAGTTTACTTTTAAGCCTATTTTCTAAAATAAGTATATATTATTAATATTTTATGAAATAATCACATGCACAAGTCACAACATAGCAGGAACCCGTTAAGAGTGTAGGAGCTGTGCCTTTTAAGGAAGGGAAGCTGCAGCGCATGATCACGGAGAGTGTGCAATTTGTAATGAATGGTATATCTTTTTTTAAGATTTGAAATTTGGGAGACGCATGTGTTGGCAGCCAATGAGGACCTTCCACGTGTGACTTCGTTCAATGCCTGTTGGTCAGTTTCAAATTTCCCTCAAACCCATCTTCACGCATGAAATGCAGCCCTACTTAAGCGTGCATGTTGAGTTGTTGACCGAAAAGAAAAGGCATGTCTCATTTTTTTTTTAAAAAATGTTATCCTAGGAGAGTTGATTCCTCGTTTGCAGTTAATTAATGAGCAATATTAAGTACCAAGTAATTATATATATGAAAAAATCAATTTCATATATTTTGCTTTGCTGCGACAACCTCTCTTAACCTTTTTTTCATCATCACATTAAATTTTGACAATCTGAATTTTTTTTACTTATTTATTTTTAATTTTAATACTATTTTATAAAATATTAAATTTGATCTGTACAACAAAATTGTATTTTGTTATTTAATTTAAGTAATATTAAATATTTTTTAACTCATACAGTATTATAATTTTAAAAAAATGTATAAATGAATGTTCACGTCGGCTGTATTATTAAACTTATGATTTAATATATTCAAAGTAGTGGGCAATATATATATATATATATACATTCAAAAGTAAGTCTAAGCATTAACATGATAGCCTGTAGTACTTTAACTAGTACTCCCTCCGGTCTTAATTATAAGATACAATTGATTTTTTTGGAAAAATTAAGGAAGCCAGTTAAATTACTTTAGAGTATTTATATTTATATTTTTTTCTCTAAACTAATTAATTTGACTAATAAACTAATGTATAATCTAAAGATACTAAAAATATAAACACTCTAAAGTAATTTAATTGGCTTCCTTAATTTATCTAAAAAAGTTAACTTTATCTTATAATTAGGACCGGAGAAAGTAATAAATTAAAGCATGTTAATCAGAAAATGGATGAAAAAGGGTGGATGCACATGCATGTGAAGAAGAAGTACCATTTACGACAAACGTATCACAGATGAATCCATCATAGTCAACTCATTTGATCTACTAAACGACATACTTCCATGTTTAAAACCCTAATCACATGGTCACAATCTCTTAATCTAACTCCTAATTACTATTATGTATTACTTTATTTCAACCTTAGAACTTTCCAAGCTTCTACCATTGTTGTCGTTTACTTTGATCTTGTTTGATGAGCCATGCCAGTACACTAGTACTTAGAGGTGGTAATATGGTCCGGCCCGGTGGGTTCGGGCCAACCCACCACGGGTTGGGACCATATGGGTTCGGTCCTAAAAGGACCGCATCAATATGGGTTGGCATTTAGCCAACCCAACCCATAACCGCTGGGTTGGCGGGTTGGGCGGGCCAACCCATATTTTTTTTTAAATTTTTTTTACAATATACTAATATTGTTTTTTTTATATATACAATAAGATTGTTTTCTCTACACACTTAAACATAATAAAATTAAAATACATTACAAATTAAATATTCATCACAGGTACATACACAACAAAATAAATATAAATTCACAAGTCATCAATATAACTTAACAATAATCAATAATTAGTTACTATTAAAGGTATTTCAATTTGAAGCACGCTGAGGAGAGTAGGGATTGAGGAGAAATGGGATGGACTTTGGAGTTATAGTTTTTGAGATTTGGACTATTGGCTAATGGTTCTTCCTTTTCCCTCTTAGTTCAAAAAAATATGGGCCAACCCACCAACCCGGTGGTCCAACCCGTGACGGGTTGGGACCATATGGGTTCGGGTCAAAAAGAACCGCATCAATATGGTCCTAGTTTTGTAGAATCCAAACCGCCCATTTTATCGGGTTGGGCGGGCTCGGCCCACGGTCCCAACCCATATTACCACCTCTACTAGTACTCTTGTTATTGTCTTCATTTGAAGCTACACTAATTAATACACTATTCAAGAGTAAACAGCTACACATTATTTATTTATTTTAACTTTATTAATATTTTATACACTTTTTTAATACTTTCAAAATTAAAATAAAATTTTCTTTTTTATATTATGAAAAATTTATTTTTAATTTAAAACCTTTACAAAATTTTTCTAAAACAAGTTTTAAAATTCAGAAAAAAATTTTAAATTTCATATTATCATTATTTATTTTAATATGCTAATAATTTTTTAAAGAAATAGAAGTAAGGTGTGTGCATTAAAAAAATTAGCATAGAAATAATAAATCCATAACTCATTTTTAGAAAAGAAATCACCTGCAATATTCAAGAAATAAAAAAAATGTATTCATATAATATGATTTTTTTTAAAAAAATCAAATGGCTAACATTAGAAGATTTGAATTATAAACTTTCGTCCACATTTCATCCCACCTTTGGTAACTGATCAAAAGTTTAGTAATTTAAAAGGTAAAAATCATTAAATTTTAACGATTTTCTTTTTAAAAAAATTGTACATTTTATGGTTTTTCATTGTAAGTATGTAAGAAAAGAATATTATATATTTTCCACCTTGCATGGGCTTCTATATTACCTGGAAATCTTGAGATCTCAACCTCGAAGCTGCCTCTCTCCTTCTTCTCTTCCACCCTTTATATATTTAAATTCTCTCACTCACTCTTTCTCACACCAAACAAACTTCTTCTTCTTCTTCTTCAAAATGAGTGGTTCTGCTCTGCAACAAACAAGGCGTAGTCCTCGAACTCTGAGAGATCTTCTCAGTGAGAGTTCAATTTCTTCTCCTTCTGCTTCCAATGGCTTCAAACCGACTCCACGGAATCCAATTCCCTCCACCACCATGCGCAGCCTCCTCGAAATGGACATCAACTCATCCTCCAGGAATTCAAATCCACGGATTTTCAATTCCCTCCTAAGGGCCCTTGTCAAGAGGTTCTACTCTTTAGCTCAGAAGCATCCTTCGATTTCGCCCCGGAGCGTCTCGCGTAGGCTCTCGAGGAAAAGCAATTCCGGGAAGTGCGGGGGATCGGCGGAAATTAAAGTCCCCATCAGAATCAAAGACATCGTGCGGTGGAGATCATTTGGGGACCGGGACGTGGAGTACCCTCAACGGTTGGATTTCTCATCCGCCTCCAGTTCTTGTACCAGCAGCAAAGGCTCGAGTTGGAGTGACAGTGATTTCTCGTCGTGCGACGGTAATTTTGTGGAGGATTCCCGAAACGACGTCGTAGAAGGGAAAAGATTTTCACCTCTTGTCGGCGAGGATTCGGTGCATGCGACAACAGGAAATCCGGCTGGGCCCGAGGTGAGCAATTATATACTCCACCTTGTCTCTTAAAAAAATATCGTGAGTCTGCAGTTGTTTCTTTTGTTTTGGCCTCCTTTTTTAATTTTGAATTAAAATATCTTTTTATATTATTACAGGTAGATTTAAGTTTAAGAAGTCAAGAAGAAGAACAAAGGAGCCCAGTTTCAGTGCTTGAGACTGAAGAATGTGAAGGGTTCAATGACATTGATGATCAATATGAAGAAGAAGATGGAAGTGAGACAATGGCATGGAAATTGCTACAATGTGCCAAATCAAGTGGTTCAGTTCAAAGGAGTGATTTGGAGAAATTATTGTTAGATTTCTTCAAGGAGGAAGTGAAAGAAAGGAGAGTTGATGAAATAACGAATAAGGATGAAAATGAGTTGGAGAATGAGATGCTGAGAAGAACACGAGATTGGATGAATGATTCGTTTGGAGATGACTATGAGAATAGTGATAAGAATGCTTGTGTGAGAGACATGTATGAGAGAGAAAGATGGAACAAGTTTGAGGATGAGAAACAAGAATTAGCTTGCGAGATTGAGGGTGATATACTAGAAAATTTGATTGTAGAGGTCTTCAGTGGTTCTTTTTCATGTTGAAAAGGTAGAGATTCTGGAGACTTTTTTGTACTATTCCAAATATCTGTAAAGAAATTAATAAATTAGCAAGAATATATTTGAACAAAAAAAAAATTAGCAAGAATATATATATTTTCTTAAGCTTTATTATTATTTAGCTTGTTTTCTCCGCTATACCAGTCCAAAAAGGAAAACCTCAATTTATACACTAACTACGTGTTTTGGTACTAGAAAAACAAATATTTTAGAGGTACAATTACTACTACATCTAATCATTAATATAAGATATATTTCAAAATTTACACTACAAAGTAGATCTTATATGTTAAGGACTAGATGTAGTATTATATTACTTTGGTCAAAATCTTATTTTGATTGAAATTAACTTATTACCTAACACAGTTAATTATAAAAATTAACTAACAAATAATTTGTTGATGTGATAAACAAATATTACCTACATAAAGAGGTGAATATAAGTTTAAATTCTGGGAAACACACTTATTATGAGAGGAAAAAAAATCTCTCCACAATGTAATAACAAAAAAGTCTCAATAACAAATTATTATAAATATGTTACTATTTCCTACACTAAAATTTATTATTGGATGCTGCTCATTTTTGTTGTGAAATTTTTGTGGTGATTATATTCATTCTTTGAGATGCTATAGTGATTTTCTTTTTAGAAAAAAAGATAAATAAATACCACTTGAACTTTAAAATCTTAAATCGGTGATTTCTCAAAAACTTGAGTTATCAATTGTTATACTCTTTTTGTCAATCCCATTATTTTTATTATCAACAAAACCAATTTAAGATTTTGAAGTTCAAGTGGTATTTAAGTATCTTTTTTTCTTCTTTTTCAATTATCTTGAACAAAATGGCCATGTAAATTACAAGCAGACTAACTAAAAGAGCATGGATTAAAAATGGCGTAAATTACGAGCATGTGATGAAGTACCTTTTATATATAGGACAAATGTATCTCAAGTGCATCTTTCGTAGTCAACTCATTTGGCTACTAAACGACATACTTCCATGGTTACGACTCTAACCACATGTTCCCATGCAATCTCATAATTCATTAAATAACTTGCAAATTACTGTATTACTATTGTATTAGTATATTATTTCAACCTAAGAACCATCTACCATTCTTTGTCGTTTCTTTTTAAATCCAATTTTATAATAAAATGTCATTAATTTTATGTAGAATCTAACCATAAAAAAATACAAAAAAAATCAAAAACTTCCCCAAAATTGAGGGTCAACTGGCACCCCAATCTCAAGTTCTTGAGGAAAACCAATTCCAGGAATTAAATGTTCCACGGAAATCGAAGTTCCGGTTAGAATCATGGACAATGTGCGTGGAAATTATTCTGAAGCCTGGAGGAGGGCCATCCTTAGCCGTTGGATTTCTCAACTGGTTCTTGCAGCAATGGCAAAGGCTCAAGTTGATGTGAAAGTGATTTACTTCGCGCAACGGTCATTTTGCGGAGGCTTATCGACACGACGTCGTCGCAAATAAAGGATTTTCACCCCTTGTCGGTAAGGAGTGGCCGATTCGGTGCATGCGACAACATGAAATTCTGTGGGGCCCACTTAAGCAATTATACAAGGCATCGAGGCTCTTAGGAAAATGTCGTGTGTCTGCTGTTTGGGGTGATTTGACTGCCTTCTCGTGAGTTTGAGATTCGGATGATATTTTTTCTATGGAGGTGGATCCCTCATCCTGCTCGATTTGTTTTGCTCTGTTTGTTTTTATAATTAAAAAAATACTTATTCTCTAATATAAGATCTCATTTTTAGTATAATTTACACTATAAATAAAATGTTATATTAAAAAGAGGAGTCAACAATACTTTGAAGTTAAACTCTTTTAAATCTAAAATATATTTCCATGCATTCATTAAATTTTGAAATTTAATTATATTCTTTTATTTCACTTTTGTATATATGAATGCATCAATGAATTATGAATGAAGGTAAAAAAATTCAGTTTAATTAAAATTAGATAATTTAAGATAATATATATATATATATATATATTAAAAAATTCATTTAAAAAACATTGTATAAAATTTTAGTTTTTTTAAAATCTAAATCTTGTAACTTTTACAAGAAAAATCGATCAATGTCAAACTAGATATCATGTAAGACAGAAAGAGGAATTACATGGATCGGAAGTAATAGGGTAGTGAACCATTAATATTATAGAGGGATAATATCATTTTTAGTCCTTAAAATTTGTTTCCATTTTAGTTTTGATCATTAAGTTTCAAATCAATAGTTTTGGTCCCTTTAAGAATAAAATGATCCATTTTTTTTAATTAAGTTATAAGGATTGATGTTTTAAGTCAAATGAAACTTGAGGGACCAAAACTTATAATTTAAAATTTGAGGAATCAAAACTAAAATGAGGGCAAACTTAAAGGACAAAAGATTATATTAACCCTATTTTATATGTGTGTGTAAGTTTATCTTAAAAAATAGTTAGTTTTGTCTTTTTTCTCATGTTTTTTTTTTCGCCAGCTTGTCTTTTTCTCATATTTTTTTTTTTGGACAAAGTCTTTTTCTCATATTTGTTTTTAGTTACCATTCATTGTTCACTATGAAACTTGTTTTTTAAGAGTTTTTTTAATAAACAAGTTTGGTACGCCTTCTTCACTTACAATAATGCAATTCCAGTCAGTCGGATAAATTTAAGTACTCAGGCCCACAATGAAGTAAATTAATTGCTACCTACCGTACTACATATAAAAGTTAATTGATATTTTTTAAAAAAAAATTAAGAAAAATAAATAAATTATTTAATCATATCATATGTTATCAGTTATGTATGATTAAATTATATTTCAATTATAAGTCAGACATATTAGTTTAACAAGGGCAAATTGTAATATATCTGTAATGTTAACATATATCTTTCTGTATTTTGGTTTGAACCTGTTAAGGTGAATGAAATGTGTTATTACTGGCTAAAAAAAAACATTAGTTTAAAAAAATAATAAATATAAATATTTTAAAATAATTTTATTATTTTTTTTAATCTTTTAAAAAAAATCAATTTTTTTGATCTTATATTTAAAACCAGATATAGTAATATTTTTGGCCAAAAAAGTGAAGTTATTAATACTAATAAATGCATTATAATCGTGGAAAAATTACTCATAAGGAGATTATATATGCTTAGTTTTAGGGAACATTATTCTTTAAGTATTTGAATTTTTGACTCACTGCAACATGCGAGGATGAAGTGGGCCTTAAGGGAAATAAAGAAGCAAGTCCAAATAATGAAGAAGAGCCCAGGGTCCTGAGAAGAAGTGGGCGAATGAGAAAACGATCGTGGAAGCTACGAGAATTATCATATGAGTAGTATATATACGACAAAAGCCGTTAGGGAAGGGTGTGATTAATTTTTAGGAAATCTTCTCTCTATGTATGAGGTCCTTTTCGGTGTATTCTCTCTTTGTGTTTCTTTTTCCCTTTCTTTTGTAATTTCTTTTCTTCTGCAATTCTCGTTAATATATGACTTATATGAGCAGAGCTGTGAGCTTTTTATCGATATTATAAGATTCTCTATACATTCTCTGCCATTTATTTCTGAGCTGTGACATTTGGTGCTTTCATTGATTCTTCAGCTTCTCTAGAAATGGCTGACAATACCAGATTGAAGGAGCTTCAAGCAGAGGTCAAACGCAACAGTGAATTTACGGTGACAGTAACGGATCGATTTGACAAAATTGATGGTCGTTTGGATGACCTCACTCGTATGCTACAATCATTGATGCAAACCATGGCGACTACTACTACAGGGTCCCATTCATCGGGTGTTTCTGACGGTTCCCATATGATCCCCAGCTCCACAAAATCTATTAAACTCGATTTTCCACGCTTTGATGGAACAGATGCTTTGAACTGGATATTTAAGGCCAATCAGTATTTCAGATATTACGATATACCAGATTCTCAGAAATTGGTGGTTGCCTCGGTCTATCTTGATGGTGACATTCTTCCATGGTTTCAGATGATGGAAAAAAATGGCCGCATCCTACACTGGTTTGCTTTAGCTCAGGCCGTTGAATGACAGTTTGGCCCATCTCCGTTTGATTGTGCAAGGTCGCAGCTTTTTAAACTCACCTAACAAGGTGTGGGTGGTGCCTTGGATACGTACCATACTCAGTTTTTGGCACTGGCAAATCGTACGGAAGACGTTCTAGAAGCAGCATTACTTAATTGTTATATCGGTGGTTTGTTACCGGATCTTCGGCGTGATGTATTGGTTCATCGATCGACCACGGTTCATTCTGCCATGGATCTTGCGTGCCTATTCACTCACTCCGGATCTGGCTGTGGTACAACCACAGAGTTTGGGAATAAACCACGTACAATGAATGGGGGGCTCCAAATGGGGACCACCTTACACGACCCCAGCCTTTCTTTCTTCGTCAACATCCACGACTGCTGGTAAGGCTAATTTGCCTCCTCTTTTACCAACTCCTAAAATCCCACCGATTAAGAAGATGACTTCGGCCGAAATGCAAGTTCGCCGCGAGAAAGGTCTTTGTTACACCTATGATGTGAAATTTTTGCCTACCCACCGCTGTCCCAACAAATAATTGATGATGCTCATAGGCGATGAGGAAGTTGAGATCAACCCAGACGACTCTATTCTTTCCACCGATATTGATGCTTCTTTGCATCATCTCTCTCTTCATGTGTTGAGAGGTACACATGGTCCTGCTACAATTTGTTTCTCTGGGACAATTCACGGTACTCAAATTCAAATCCTACTTGACGGAGGTAGTTCAGATACTTTTATCCATCCTCGAATTGTCCACCATTTAAAATTGCCAGTGGAGTCCACAACTCCCATTAAGGTCTTGGGCAGTACAGGGCAGATTCTTACGAGCATGGAAAGGGTTTCTAATATTCCGGTTCAAGTATCGGGCCACATGTTGGTTTTGTCCTTCTTCCTGCTACCAATTGCAGGTGTTGATTTGGTGATTGGAGCCGATTGGTTGGAAACTTTAGGGGCTCATGTAGCTGACTATAGTACAGTTACTATCAAATTCCTTAAGGACGATCAATTTATTACTCTCACAGGGACTCGAAACTCCTTACCCTCACATGCTCAGTTCAATCATTTTACACGATTCCAATGGACTGATTCCATCACTGAATACTATGTTCTTCAACTAGTCTACCACATGTGTAACTCTGTTTCTCCTGCCATGGATATGCTAAAGGATCTCATTCAACTCTTAACGCGGTTTTGCTCTGTTTTTGCACTACCACAAGGACTACCACCAGAGCGTCCTCACTCTCATCGTATTGAATTACTACCTCATACGGGTCCTGTCAAAGTTTGACCCTATAGATACCTTGCCTTCCAGAAAACAGAGATTGAAAAATGGTGCAAGAATTACTATCAGATGGTTTGATCACTCCAAGTACCAGTCCTTTTTCTGCTCCAGTCATTTTGGTTAAAAAGAAGGATGGATCCTGGAGATTCTGTGTAGATTATCGTGAGTTGAATGCTGTCACAATTAAAGATGCGTTCCCGATGCCTACCGTCGATGAATTGCTCGATGAACTCTTTGGTTCTGTTTTTTATTCGAAACTTGATCTTCGTTCCGGCTACCACCAAATCTTAATGCGTGAGGAAGATCGGGAAAAAACCGCATTTCGCACTCATTCCGGATTATATGAATGGCTAGTAATGCCTTTCGACTTAACAAATACGCCGGCAACCTTCCAATCGTTAATGAACACTGTTTTCCTGCCATTATTGCGGCAATTTGTCCTCATTCTTTTTTGACGATATACTGGTCTATAGTGTATCCTGGACTGATCATTTGAGGCATCTGGAATTAGTTCTTCAATGTTTGGTGGACTATAAGTTATTTGCCAAACATTCCAAATGTTCTTTCTGCCAACAACAAATCGACTACCTCGGTCATATGGTTTCAGCTGCAGGGGTGGCGATGGATCCGACTAAGGTTCAAGCAGTACAGGATTGGCCCAGTCCTATGAATGTGACCCAGTTAAAAGGTTTTTTGGGCCTCAGTGGTTATTATAGACGCTTCATTCGACAATATGCCCAATTGGCTAATCCACTGACCGATCTTTTATGCAAAGATGGTTTTCTTTGGACTACCAAAGCTCAACAAGCATTTGACACTCTGAAATGGATCTTGGTACAAGCTCCAGTACTAACCTTGCCGGACTTCTCTCAACCGTTCATTTTAGAAATCGACGCGTTGGGTGTCGGGCATCGGCATTGGTGCGGTGCTAAGCCAAAGAAATCATCCCATCGCGTTTTTTTCCAAGAAGTTGTCATCGAGAATGCAGTCCAAATCAGTTTATGCAAGAGAGTTATATGCTATTACTGAGGCCATTGCTAAATTCAGACATTATCTTTTTGGAAACCAATTTGTCATCAGAACGGATCATGCAAGCCTGAAACACATTCTTGACCAAACCATTCAAACACCAGAACAAGAACAATGTCTTCCTAAATTATTAGGATATCGTTTTTCAGTGGAATATAAACCTGGGAAATCAAATCAAGCAGCTGATGCTCTGTCTCGTGTTAATCTAATGGCCTTATCAAATCTCTCTAATTCATTTATGGACTGACTTTATACGGTAATTCAATCCTCCGCCTCTCTCAATGAGTTGAACACAAAGGTCCTTAGTCAACCCAATGAATGGCCTTACTATAGCGTGCATCACGATTATCTCTACTAGCGCAACTGTTTAGTTATACCAATGGATTCCCCTGATTTGATTACTGGTATTCTTAATGAATTTCATTCTTCTGTAATAGGTGGACATGTTGGATTTCTTCGTACCTTTCATCGTTTAGCTACTCTGTTTTATTGGCCCAGAATGCGTCAGGATATTCGACAGTTCATACGCCAATGTTCTTTGTGTCAAAAGGCGAAGGTTTCCCAACTTCATCCTGCTGGTTTGTTGGCGCCACTATAGATTCCTGAAAGGATCTGGGAAGATATTGCTATGGACTTTATCATTAGATTACCACTAATCAAAGGGTTATAAGCAATTATGGTAGTGGTCGATCGATTATCCAAATATGGCCATTTTATAGCTATTCCGAGTAACTTCTCCAGTCGTTCAATTGCTGAAATTTTTGTACAAAACATAGTGCGTTTACACGGCATTCCCCGTTCCATTGTCTCGGACCTTGATAGGGTGTTTAACAGTTCTTTTTGGAGGCATTTAATGAAGCTACAAGGCACTCATTTAAACTTCATCTTTGCCTACCATCCACAATCCGATGGATAGTTCGAAGCTTTCAACAAATGTTTGGAAATATATTTACGGTGCTACGTTTATGAGTATCCTCGACAATGGTTACAATATCTTCCATGGGCAGAGTTTTGGTATAATTCCTCATATCACCATTCCGCCGACATGACCCCTTTTAAAATTGTCTACGGTTGGGACCCCCCTCCATTGCTATATCATTCCTCTTCTGACAATACACCTTTAGACGTTCACCAACAGTTGGTTCAGCGCGATGAAGTTTTACAAGTTTTGAAACTCAATATCCATAGAGCACAGCAGCGTATGAAACATTATGCTGATAAAAAGAGAACAAAGGTTGAATATTAGGTGGGTGATTGGGTCCTCGTTAAACTCCAACCGTATAAACAACACTCTGTCCAACTCCGGCGATACCAGAAACTTTCATTAATGTACTTTGGACCTTTTCAAGTTACTAAGTGCATTGGTAGTGTTGCTTATCGAGTTAACTTACCTAGTCACGCCAAAATCCATTCCGTATTTCATGTTTTAATGTTAAAGAAGTTCTTTGGCAGTGATACATAGCAATCATATTTGCCCTTACCATTGGTAACCATGGTTGAAGGTCCTATATGTCAGCCATTGACGATTCTGGTTACCAGAGACATTTATCGGGCGGGTCAAATGGTCAAACAGCTGCTTATCCAATGGGATGGAACTCAAGAGGCCATGTAGGAAGATTTAACTTCTATTCAAACTCAATACCCAGATTTCGACCTTGAGGACAAGGTCCAATTCAATGGAGGGGGTAATGCAACATGCGAGGATGAAGTGGGCCTTAAGGGAAATAAAGAAGCAAGCCCAAATAATGAAGAAGAGCCCAGGGTCCTGAGAAGAAGTGGGCGAATGAGAAAATGATCGTGGAAGCTACGAGAATTATTAGATGAGTAGTACATATACGACAAAAGCCGTTAGGGAAGGGTGTGATTGATTTTTAGGAAATCTTCTCTCTGTGAGGTCCTTTTCGGTGTATTCTCTCTTTCTGTGTTTCTTTTTCCCTTTCTTTTGTAATTGCTTTTCTTCTGCAATTCTTGTTAATATATGACTGTTATGAGCAGAGCTGTGAGCTTTTTATCGATATTATAAGATTCTCTATACATTCTCTGCCATTTATTTCTGAGCTATGACACTCACTTAAAAAAAGTCATTCAACTATGGTTTGGTATAGCTCAGTCTCTAAACTCTTAACTTACTTATGACTCAATCCCTGAATTTTTAACTCGCTTATGAGTTAGTCCTTAATCTTATTTATTTTTCTTTGACCAAAAAAAAAATCTTATTTATTTTTCATAATTTTATCCTTATGAACTATAACACATGCCAAGTCACCACATAGTCATCCTACATAGCGGAAAATACAAGTAAAAAGAAAAAAGAAAATCCTTTGTGACGTTCAGCTTAGCTCTTTAGGTGGATTTGATAAAAAAAAAAAATTAGGCAAAAAACAAAGCTTCAGATCTACCAGAGAGGAGAGTGAGGTCACCATCTCCCTGTTCGCATCCTCTGTTAGATCCGAAGCTTTATTTTTTCCTCAATTTTTTATCACATCTACCTAAAGAGTTGAGCTGGAATGCCACAAGAAAAAAAGGGGGGGGGGGTGGGGTTTAAAAAAAACTGTATTTCCCGCTATGTAGGAGGACTTCATGGTGACTTGGCATGGGTTATAGGTCATCAGGACAAAATTATCAAAAATAAAGAAGATTAAGTGAGTGTTTGGAATAGCTTATTTCTGGAGAATAAACATTTATTACGTAAGCCAAGACAAAACTCTTCTTACATACTTATTTCGTATACCAAATGAGCACTAAGAACTGAGTCATAAGTGAGTTTGAAATTCAAAAACTGAGTTACAAACGAGTTAAAAATTTAAGGATTGTGTTATACTAAATTATAATTGAGAGATAGAGTTTTAATTGAGGTAAATATTTAAGGGTTAAAAGATTAATTATTGATCATGAAATTTGTTTTTTTTTTTGAGATTTTTTTAATAAACAAGTTTGGTACTCCTTTCTCACTTTCAATAATGCAATTCAAGTCAGCAGCATAAATTTAAGTACTCAGGCCCACAATTAAGTAAACTAATTAATATTTTTGGCCAATAAAGTAAAGTTATTAAAACACATCAATGCATTATAAAAGAGGAAAAATTACTCATAATAAGGAAATTATGCTTTGTTTTATTATATTGTTGTGAATTTCAAGTTGTGTGGTCGTTAGGAATCCAATGTTTTGACATGATATATTCATAGTTGGTGGTTTTTTTCCGCCAACAAAGAAACAGATAATATTAAAAGTAAATTACAAAATACAACGCTTTAAACACAAACAAAATAACCTACAAAATGAAAAGACAAAAGAGAATCCATTAGTATAGAAAAAGGGTTTTAGACAGGCATTTTTAGACTAGTTATAACGGATAAGGTTTTAAAAATATGATTGGAGGCATTTTTATAATTATAATCAATTTTTAAGACCAGTTATATTAAAATAAGGTGTAAAAAATAATTTTTAGATTAGTTCAAAAAACAACCGGTCTTAAAATATAAATACGTAATATATTTATAATATAAATATAAATAATTAAAAAAATATAAATATATGTAATATATTTTTTAGAATTGTTTTAAATATAATAGGTCTAATATATTGTCTGAATTAAAGATAATTAAAAAAATAATATATTTATTATTTTTTAGACCAGTTTTAAAGAATAACTGGTCTCAAGTATTAAAAATTTAAGACCAGTTATTATTAAGAACCGACCTAAAAAAAAGGTGAAAAAGTATCTCACTTGTAATATTCTCACCCAACAACCTTAAGATTAAAATTATTAGGGTTAAGGTGCAAAAATACACATGAGTTTTTGTCAAAAGTGCATCCAACACCAAATACTTTTTTTAGGAGCAAAAGTGCCTATGAGCTTTTAAAATGGGTGCAAAAGTCACATAACCTGTTATCTTAAACTGACGTCTGTTAGCTTAAATATTTTGCTACCACCGACCACCCTGTTCATTTCTCTAGTTCATAATATTACCGTCATCTTCGTTGTCACAACTGACACCAACCTTCATCTCCAACACCATCGCCCTTATCAACGTCAGAGACACAAAGAATATGGGTGAGCTAGGAATCATCATCATCTGAAGCATCATCATCATCACTTTCACTCTTTTCTTCATATAAAAAAAAAGACGCAGAGACATGAGGTACCAACATCCGACCTCCATCTTCTTCTTCTTCTTCCTTCTATCTTGAGTCACCGGCAGCCTTCACCATCGCCACCATTGCAACCGGCGACGCACCTTCGTCTCCACCAATCATCATCATCACCTCCTCCATTTTTTCCGGTGAGCTTCGGCCTTCCTTCTCTCAAGCAACCCATACCACCACCTTCACCGTGCCCCTCTTCTTCCTCGTCGGACAACCTTCACCACCAGCTCCGACAGGGTTGAGGCGGACGAAGGACAGGGGGAGCTTGAGAGGAGAGAGACCACCGTTACTCTCTGTTTTCCATCTCCGTTCACACCTCCGGCCCCCATTTCCGGCAACATCTCCATTCCACCGTCAACACCAACTCTTCGTTTCTCTGCCAGAAGCTTCTCTACCATTGGAAATTATCATTACAGCTCCTTCCTCCTTTCTCTGTGATAGCCCAGCATTTCTCTGCAAATTCCGTCGACATTTCCAGTTTTAGTAAACTTAAATCAGCCTCCAAAAGACTACTACATCATAGAGAGAGAGAGAGAGAGAGAGAGAGAGAGAGAGGTTGAAGAGACAAAAGCATAGAGAGAGAGAAAGGTTGAAGAAGGAGGAGGTTACTGGTAAACGAACGGCGTCATCTACCATTAACGGAAAATGTGACTTTTGCACCCATTTTAAAAGCTCATAGGCACTTTTGCTCTTAAAAAAAGTATTTGGTGTTGGATGCACTTTTAACAAAAGCTCATGTGTATTTTTGTACCTTAACCCAAATTATTATTACGTGTTATTTTTATTTTTCAATGTCACTACGTTTCCATTCATGCTCATCATCCTGCACACGTGCACCACGCTTAATTGCTTATTTTATATTATATCATCCAGAATTTCCATTTCAAAGAATTTGATTGTTCTTGCAATTGATGCTACACACGGGCACCGCTCTTATTTTATATTATGTGTTTGTGATAGATTATTGGTAGTAGATGTGTCTTTTTTTTTTAATCTGATTTTTATAAATTTAAATTTGTTTAGATAATTATTTAAAAAATATAAATTTAGATAAAAAATAATTAAAAATGATATGAATCTTATAAAATATAATACATATATGATTTTTTTACCCAAATTAATGGTCATTTGAGTTTTCCCTGTTATTTCTCAAACAAATCCAAACACATGACATTTGACTATTGAATATAATTTTATTTTTTCAATATGATTTATGTTTTGATTGATTTTTATAAAAAGGTGAATTTGATCAATTAAAATTTATTAATTAAAATCATAAAAATAAAAAGAGTGAAGGTGCACATTATAAATTTATGATAAATGCTAAACACTTAATTAAATATATTTAATAGATAAATATATAAATTATAAATTATGAATTATAAGGGTGAAGGTGTAGATTTAATTTCACCCTTGTGTGTTTGGTTTGAGGGGAGGGATTCTCATTCTCTTATTTTGATTGAATTTTTGAGTGGGAGAGAAGCTAAAATTTTGACTCTCATTCCCTTCCCTCACTTTATTTTTTGTTCTCATTACAATAAAGCATTTTCCTTTTCTACCCATTTTTACAATTTTATTTCTCCACTTTAATTATTTCTACCACGTTGTCTTGCAAAGTTTGACACATCAACTTTTAAATTTCGTCATATCATTATATCCAGTCAAACTTTCCCCTCCACCTCTTATTTATAACAGTCAATGTAATCAAATTTAACGAATTTATCAATTTAGCTATCTTTAAAAATGGTTATGACTATGTTTGCACCCAGTAAAAGATAATTGTGTTGCACAAAAAAAAAATTGTGTTGGATGTTCTTGATACAAATTAAAATAATATTGTTAAATTAGCAACTTCACCCTATTTACAACATATGTTTTGTTTGAATTAGTTAAATTTAATAATTGAATAGTTTAAATTTTTTATTAAATAAATAATTAAAAATGTATATTGCTTTATATCTTAAGTAGTAGGAGCATGCATGACCGTGTTTTCAATATGGTACCGCGAGATGCTCTGGAGGAGACTTTGGAGATGGGCAGTCCCAGAGAAGATTAAAACCTTCATGTGGTTGGTTGCACACGACAGAGCTCACACAGCGCAGCTTAGAGTGCGCAGAGGTCTAGCAGAGATAGCAGGATGCCCCTACTACTGTAGCCAGGAGGAGGACGTCATGCATCTATTAAGGGATTGTATTAACGCTCGCGAAAGGTGGAGTTCCATAATCAATCCGGTGCACTGGAGTACTTTTAGTTCATTAAAAGGAAAGGATTGGATCCAATGGAATCTCAGAAATGAAATTGGCAGAAGTTTCACTAAGAAGATCAGTTGGTCAATTTTATTCGGCTATGTCTGTTGGGATATTTGGGTCAATCATTGTAACCGACTGTTTGGGGAAGAATCAGAAGTGGTGTTCCATAATGCCAATTCTAGTCTTTTCAAAGCAACCTGGGACTTGGACCTATCTTCTCAAAGTAAATTCTACGGGAAATTGCGGCATCTTCAGGAGGGAGGTGGTACAAGTAGTAATGATTTCAGTATTATGGAGACGGATGGATCTGTTCTGGCGTCAGATCAAAGTGCTTGTGCTGGTGTCATTAAGGGGGAGGATGGACAATGGATATGTGGTTACATGTGCAAACTATCTCAAGTGCCTCCTGTGGTGGCGGAAATTATTGCCATTATCTAGGGGCTTCAGATTTGCTGGAATAGAAACTTAAAACGTGTCTTAATCTGCACTGATTGTCTCCAGGCTATATCTTTTCTCACTAGGGGCTGTGATATTAATCACCCCTTCAGAGATGTCATTGAGGATGTGAAACTATGGTTGGTCAAAGATTGGCGGGTTCTTATTGATCATGTTTACAGGGAGCAGAATATCCTTGCGGATCACTTAGCAAGTTTAGCTCACAGCATCTCGAAAAATTTTGTTCTCCTTGATCACCCACCTCCTTCCTATGGTGAGGCGGTAGTTGATAAGGGTTGAAGGAGTCTACGGTTTTAGTCATTGTTTTGTAGTAGCCTTCTGAAGGTTTACTGTGTATCTCAGTATCTTATTTAAAAAAAATATGGTACCGCGAGGTTTTGACGCAATTCATCACGATATTATAATTCTAACTTCAGTCTTTTCTTCTCTTAAATGTACTGTTCAGGCGGAACCGTTTAAGTTTTTGTCTTCACCATCTTGTTTTTCTATTTCCTATTGTCTGTAATTTTGTCTATTGACTGGTTTATATTAAAAATTCTTCAAAATAAATAAATATTAAATTTAACTAATAATATAAACATAAGATATAAAAATTATCATTGGGGGATTATTTCCCATTTTCCCTATTTTTTATATTTAAATGAAGTCAATTCTAATTTAAATATGGATAAAGACAAAAAATCCTCTCTGCAAATTCTAATTCAACATCTCGAAATGGCCTTATAATTATGAAGTTATTATAGATCAATTTGAGATTAAATTTTGTAACAAAAAGACAACAAATATTTAATAAGTAATAATTTTAACACATCGAGAAACGATGACAACAAAGATAATGATAACTAAATTTAGTGAAATTTCGTGTTGAATATCAACGATAACAATAATTTAATTTATCAAATGAAAATAATGACACCTAATTTTATTGAGGGCAATTAGGTTGTTTTCTAAAAAAATAAAGCTTAATTTCAAAATAATTCCAAAGAACTTCAAATAAATTATGAAAAAAAAAAGGAGAGAATTGTCTCTTGTATATTAGAGTGCACATATACTTTTTGTGCATAAAAATTACAGTGTATAAATACTTTTTATGCATAAAAATTGATCAAGTCGACTATTAAAATTTTTAGCGGGGGTTTCTCCCCAATTTTTCTGAAAAATTAATCCATTTGGAAGAACAATTTCTTTTTTAAACAACGTTTGGAAGAACAACTTTGAGATTCTCATTTTTTGGTAATTTCTCTTTCAAATGTTTTAATTCTAAATTAAAATTAAAAAAAAATTCAAATAAAAGGTCCCACGACTATTTGCGAAGACCTGTCTACTTCGCTCATCTACAGTGTAACCCATCCCGACATAAATATAAAATGAATATACATTCACGGAATTAAGAAATGATAATTAATTTATTCAATTTATCTTAAATTGAAAGAAGTTTTTAAACTTACCTATATTAAATGAGGTTTGAAAGGAGAGATAAAAATATAAAGAATCATATTTAAATATTGACAAAATTAATAGGGAAAATCACTGTCAGGTCCCAAGGAAGCAAAATATTGTCAGAAAAGTCCCAGGAAAAACTGAAATATCTGAAAAGTTCCTAGGGACTTTTCTGATATTATTTTCCAATGTAAAAAGACACACATGCCCCTCTTGTTAATGTAAAAGTGGAAGCTTCAGAAAGAGGAGGGAAGGCGCAAGTTTTTTTCCGGAGACACAGAAACGACGCGAAAGGGACTGGTGTGAACTCCAACATTGAAGGGATCAAGTGTAATGTTGAAGTTCTTGGTAAAGGATCAAATTTGCAAGCTCCACGTACTGGAACCGAGGTAGGACACGAAACTGAATTTTTTGTTTTTGGTTCTATGTGATATTTGGATAAAGTGAAATTGAATGATGGTGAAAGGTTGGTGCTTGGTGCCAATAGTGGACAAAGTGGTAGGAGGTAGATGAGTAATGACAGGATTTAGGTAAAGTTATGAGCTTGAGCGTTGTAGTTGGGGTTTGAATGAGGTTGGGTAGTGTTAATGTCATAGTGCTCTGTTTTTTGGGGAGATGACAGAGGAAATGATACCTTTAAAGTGGGAATAGCTGATTTTCAGGTTGGTGGGGTGCTGTAAAAATTGTGATATGGGAAGAAATTTAATTGTTGTTAATTCGTGCAGTTGGTGTTGTTAATATAACTGAAGTGGTTGTTAATACAGCAAATGGCTTTGGGTGTCATAATGCTCTGTTATTGGGGAACAAAACAGAGAAAGTTGGACGTTTGACGTGGGAAAAGTTGATTCTCATGGTGGTGGGTTGATGTGAAAAGGGTGATATGTAAATAGCTCAAGTAGTTGTTAATTCATGCAGTAGTAGTTGTGAATATAACAGTTGTAGTTGTTAATACAAAAACTGTGCTATGTTTTTAAGTTTTAAGGCAATGTAATAGAGAGAAAGGCCTATTGTTTGGAAACCCAACAAAGGTATGTCTTTGTTTAAAGTGGGAGTCATTGAATGTGATTGTGCTTTGTTTGATTATATGATTGTAAAAGAAGTGTTGTTAATATGTGCATATACAGTTGTTAATATAGCTTTGGAAGTTGTTAATACGAACTTCATGGTGCAGATTATCATGAAAGATGGCAACTAGTTCTGGGAAGAATCTATTGTGTTTCATTCATGTGGGGGGAAGTTTTTAAATGTCGGAGCAGATGAAATGCAATATGTTGGTGGTATGGTAAGAACAAGATGCGTAAAGGAAAGTACAACATATGAGGAGTTGCTACGAATCATATCATCTATAACGGGAAATGAAAGTAATGAAATTCAAGTGAAATTCAAAGTTTCTATTGATACATCAACATTTGTGGATCTTGTAGACGATGAAGGGGTGGATCATTTTATGAAATATAATGAACAATATGGTCATGTGTACATTGAAGACGATGGTGATGATGAGAATACAGTCCCAACATTTAATGGTCAAATGGAAGAGCAAGAAGTGTAAGTCGAGTTATCTTAAGAAAAGTAATTTGTTGTAACTTAATTATGCAAAAGAGAAGTCTAACTTGTCATTTATTGCAGGATTGATCAAATGTTTGTAGGTGCTGGAGGATTGTGTATGTCCCCACCGCCTTTGTTAAATGAAAGTCAAGATGTCCCATCATTGGAATGTTGTACTCAATTGGTGCCAACACCCATACTGGGAATGAATCATACCAAATGGAAGGATTTAATTATTGGAGAAGGACAGATATTTCCGAATGGTATGAGCCTTCGTCAGACATTATACAAATACAGTATTTCACACAAGTTTTCATACCAATTTGTGAAGAATAATAAACAGAAGATAATTGTGAAGTGCAAGGTTAGTGGTTGTCCGTGGTACATGGGTGCTTATTTATCAGGAGAACATCAAGATACAGAGTTTCTAACGATTCGAACATACAAAAGTGAACACATTCACCATGCACAGGACAGCCTAATTGTCTGGCATCCACACAGGTCGAGCTTGACATCATCAATCGTAATGGATGATTTAAGGTCCAATATCGATAAGACTTCCAATGAAATTCGAGCAGACTTGTATAGAGAGTATGGGGTGCGACTGAACTACCCTCAAGCATATAGGGCAAAAGAAAGAGCGTTAAAGGAATTAAATGGACGAGTATAAGACTCTTATCAATCAATTCCTTGGATATGTGATTGATTGAAAGTGATCCAGACACAGTTGCAAAATGGGAAGGCTCATCTAACAATAGATTTGAGCGGGTATTTATTGCTTATGGTTGCTCGGTTAAAGGTTTTATAGGTGGTTGTCGGCCCATTGTTTATATAGATGGCTGTCATCTAAGTGGCCCTTATAAGGGAACAATGTTGTCAGCTTGTGCATACGATGCAGACAACCAAATGTTTCCCTTAGCATATTCCATTGTCAGCGGTGAAACATATGATGAATGGCTTTGGTTTCTAGTCAATTTGAAAGAAATAATAGGATCAATCATGATAACCATAGTGTCAGATCGCAATAATGCAATTATCGGTGCTGTTAAAGAAATATTTGGCAGTGAGCGACATGGCTATTGCTACAGGCATGTGAAGAAAAATTATAGTGCAGAGTTCTTGAAAATCAATAGAGGTCGAGCACGTACATCGGCGACTAGCAAAGAGACTGCACTCAAGCTTCTTGATGCAATTGCCTATGCAAGGTTGGATGAAGACTTTATAAGTGCAATGGGAAAATTAAGATTGTTCAATCCACAATTGGCACAATGGGTGGAGACCAATGGGGATGTTGACAAATGGGCTCTGAGCAAATTTCCTTTCAATAGGTGGGATAACATAACCACGAATATTGCGGAGTCGTTTAATGCATGGATGTTGAAAGAGAGGAAGCATAGCGTGTCAATACTAATTCATGAGCATCGGGACAAATTGGCACGGAAATTGCTTGCAAGCAAGATGGTAATGGCCAATTGGAAAAATGGAGTTGGACCCAATGTTGAAGAGAAAGTGCTGCAGCATGTTACCTATGCGGAAAATATGGATGCAGTATATTATGGATACCATAACTTTTCGGTGCGAACTAGATGTGGTGAAGCGACAATTTATGTCAATGTAGATCTTGCTCAAAGAAAATGCACATGTTTAGCATGGCAAATAAGTGGAATACCTTGTGCCCATGCTTGTGCAGCAATTAAGGTACTCAATGGTAATGTGTACACATTTGTACATGATTGGCTGAAAGTGGAAGCACAGGAGAAAATATATGGAAACACCATGAGACCAGTTGCAACACATGATTGTCCACGAGCTAATTCTCCGACTGTCACACATTTGCTCACACAAACATTCTTGGATCCGCCAACAACTACAAGGCCGGCAGGGAGGCCGAAAAGAAAAAGAAGGGAATCTCAGTTTCAAAACAAGAAGCTTTATCATTGTGGGCGATGTCATGAGGTTGGGCACTCCGTGAGGACTTGCAAAAATCCAAATCCAACCTAAAACGATGGATTATGTACTTTCTTTTATTAGCTACTTATTTTGGATTATGTATATATACACCATTAACTGGTGCCTTCCTGTGACCCGTATTGGTTTTTGAACGGGTCCGGATGTTGGTGTACTTAAACACAAATAGTCTGATATTAAGTTAAATGAGTAGGCGAAAATACCCCCTTACTCATACAACTTAATATTTCAATGTAAATTGTTATGTGGATCTGATATGCTACTAAGTTGTGACATGCACTGTCAGAAAGTTGGAAAATTAGGTTGCATGCGTTGTTTAAATTTGCATCAGTTACATTAGTTGTGAACAAAACTCATTATGTTGTGAAAACATACATTAGGAGTTGTGAAAATTTTCATTAGTTGCTGTCAAATTTTTGCAGCAGGAATTTAAATAAATTAGGCATTATAAGTGGTGAAAATCATGGGTTCCTTAGGTGACAGTGGTGAGGTGTGCACTTTATAAAGTCATGGGGGACTTGCTATTCACTTATGCATGTGTCTAACTTACTTCATACAATAGGCAAACAACCAACCAACTACTTGATAAAATATGCTACAATTCAGCTGTTATGAAAATTTGCATCATAAGTACTGCTACAGTCACGCGATGAGGTTGTGAAAGGAACTGAAAGGGTTGTTAATGAACGCTTTACAGGTTGTAAATAGCTTAACTGGTAATAGTTACAGTGAGAAAACGATGGGAGGAGGTTGTTAATTGAACTGAAAGGGTTGTTAATGAACGCTTTAAGGGTTGTAAATAGCTAATTTGCCAACATTTAACGTCAGAGAACGTTGTAAGACACAAACGAGGGGGAGGTTGTTAATTGAACTGAAAGGGTTGTAAATGAACGCATTAAGGGTTGTAAATAGCTCATTTACAACCCTTAACGTCAGAGAACGTTGTCAGACACAAATGAGGGCGAGGTTGTTAATTGAACTGAAAGGGTTGTTAATGAACGCTTTAAGGGTTGTAAATAGCTAATTTGCCAACACTTAACGTCAGAGAACGTTGTAAGACACAAACGAGGGGGAGGTTGTTAATTGAACTCACAGGGTTGTAAATGAACACATTAAGGGTTGTAAATAGCTCATTTACAACCCTTAACATCAGAGAACGTTGTCAGACACAAATGAGGGGGAGGTTGTTAATTGAACTGAAAGGGTTGTAAACGAACGCTTTAAGGGTTGTAAATAGCTACTTTGCCAATACTTAACGTCAGAGAACGTTGTAAGACAGAAACGAGGGGGAGGTTGTTAATTGAACTGAAAGGGTTGTAAATGAACGCTTTAAGGGTTGTAAATCAGCTACTTTGCCAACACTTAACGTCAGAGAACGTTGTAAGACACAAACGAGGGGGAGGTTGTTAATTGAACTCATAGGGTTGTAAATGAACGTATTAAGGGTTGTAAATTGCTCATTTACAACCCTTAACGTCAGAGAACGTTGTCAGACACAAATGAGGGGGAGGTTGTTAATTAAACTGAAAGGGTTGTAAATGAACGCTTTAAAGGTTGTAAATAGCTCATTTACAACCCTTAACGTCAGAGAACGTTGTCAGACACAAATGAGGGGGGGTTGTTAATTGAAATGAAAGGGTTGTAAATGAATGCTTTAAGGGTTGTAAATAGCTCATTTACAACCCTTAACGTCAGATAACATTGTCAGACACAAACGAGGGTGAGGTTGTTAATTGAACTGAAAGGGTTGTAAATGAACGCTTTAAGGGTTGTAAATAGCTACTTTGCCAACACTTAACGTCAGAGAATGTTGTAAGACAGAAACGAGGGGGAGGTTGTTAATTGAACTGAAAGGGTTGTAAATGAAAGCTTTAAGGGTTGTAAATAGCTCATTTACAACCCTTAACGTCAGATAACGTTGTTAGACACAAACGAGGGGGAGGTTGTTAATTGAACTGAAAGGGTTGTAAATGAACGCTTTAAGGGTTGTAAATAGCTACTTTGCCAACACTTAACATCAGAGAACGTTGTAAGACAGAAACAAGGGGGAGGTTGTTAATTGAACTGAAAGGGTTGTAAATGAACGCTTTAAGGGTTGTAAATAGCTCATTTACAACCTTTAACGTCAGATAACGTTGTCAGACACAAACGAGGGGGAGGTTGTTAATTGAACTCACAGGGTTGTAAATGAACGCTTTAAGGGTTGTAAATCAGCGCTTCAACGGTTGTAAAACAGAAATCATGTGTTATCGATGTTGGTTCGCTGGGGCGTACCAACAACGAACGAGGTCAGAAAAGGCCATTTTTGATGTCATTTTGCTGTTGTTTCGCTGTGGCGAAGCAAAAGCAAATCGCCACACCTTGAAGTTGTAAAACGAACTCATCAGATTGTTAATACACACTTCAGGACTTGTAAACAACACATTATTCATAACGTAAGAAAACATCGTCTGCAAGAAAAACGTGTTGGAGGTTGTTAAACCCATATAACCTGTTGTGAATAAACGCTTGAAGACTTGTAAAAATCACCATTGTAATAACGCCCTATTACTTAAATGTTACAACTTGTACAAGAAGGCATATGCAGTTGTACAATAGCCGTAAGAAGTTGAAAATATTTCCTTGTCACCTAAACATGGCAGTAAACAAAAAAGCATTGCATGATTGCTCTTCCTATAATGACAAAATAGTCACACAAAGACATAAGGTTCTCGAAGGACCCACAAAATAGCAACATATATACATAATAACATCACAAATGCTACTTGTCTCTATTCCCCTGCATTTGTTTCTTGCCACCTGCAATGGACAGCACCTTTTTGGCATGTATGTTCCCGTCATGTGTCACAAGCCACCATAACGAATCGACCTTAATCTGCCGAATTTGTTCAGGAGACAACTTAGGCATCGTATACCCCCCTTTGTCCTGTGCCGAGCCATCCCAACCGAATAACCATGAAAGAACATGGACGCCACACAAATCGCTGCAAACAGAAAGGAACAAACGATATGAAACACAACCAACCATTTCAAAGTATTGAGCAACAAAAAAAAGGTAATACTAACATGTCAGCTTGGACATGCACTTTTGGCCAGTTGATGTCTTTAGGTATTTCTCTTCCTTTGCCAAATAATTTTGGTTTAACCTTACGAAGTACACTAATGATGCAATCTCTCTGCAAGAAGCAAATAATGTTGACATTACACAACACAGCAAGAACAACATTTACAAAATAAAGCATAAACTTAAGTTGGAGTGCTTACACACTGGCTTGCCAACCACTCCTTGCCACACAATTCTTCTTGTTACTTTTGGGTCAATCTCTTCTTCTTACTTGTCTCCTCATCCTCTAAAAGTGCATCTTCTTCCCTCTTTTGAATATGTGAGCTGGTCAACCAGCGAGTCAAGGACAGAGAAACGCAATGTCTTGGTATCCAACACATAACAGAACCAGTGATCAAGTCGTAATGTAGGAGCAAAGATTAAGTCGCAATCCCCAATGTTGTATCCAATATGCTCAGGAAGGATCTCATATTCATGCGCTTGCCAGGACCACTTCTTCGGGTCAGACGACATTTTTTCCATCAGCTCTGATGAAAAGATGTGTCTACTGACGCTACTAGAGTTCTGTAATTGATCCCCCACTAATGTCTTTGCGACCATTGACATAAACTGAGAAAAAATAGCTGAAAAGTTAGTGAATATCGTACTAAAGTAACAAAGTATCAGTTCTTGTCAATGTATATGTAACATACCCTATTATTAATCCACCCCTTTTCACGGAGACAATATAGTTTGCCTCGTGTGACGAAATAGTCATACATTTCCACAAACAGCCTATTACACAAACAAGCATTTTGCAGTCAGTTTTTGTTCTTCAACTAGAAATAGATAGTAGACATTTAATTACTTACTCTTGTGCATCCTCTTTGTTGGGTCTCGTTGTGCACAGCTGGAATAAAGATTCCTTGTGCTTGTCATCTTTCGTTCTTTTCTTAGTCATGGTTGTCACCCAGGGAGAGACAAGAGCAGGTTTTTTTACCCTTGTCGATTTTCTCAATTGTACTTCTTCTTCCCCCTTTAATACATCTTTAGAACACTCATCTTTCCCCTCGTTGGCTGACCTATTAGATTCACCTTCATTATCTTCCTCTGACCCATCTTCTTCATGTATGGTCCAAACTTCATCATCTCCTTTTCGTATGGTAGCCTTTTCAGCTTCACTTCCCGAGGAGGGTTGTTCATCGTCATTTTCTGACGATGACTGTTCATCAATTTCTGCCCCTACATCCATTTCTCCCCCTAACAACCTTGCCTCAAGGGAAACCAATTCCTCTTGGACAATTGACACCACCCTTGACATAATTCTTTCATATGTTCTCTTCAATTCCTACAAATTATGAGAGAAATATTAGTGACAATAATATGCAAAGTATCTAAACCTCACATCAAAGTTCATCACTTACCGGGTGTGTTATAATATTCTGCTGATGCAATTCCGAGGCTGGACCCCCAACTACTTGCCCCACGGAATGTAGCAACCCTTGGTTGCTGTGCCTCTCTATTTGCACTCTCTTCTTCACGTTTTTATCATTCCAATATCGTACTGCTTCGTCATTTTTAGAGGCATGTAGTTCACCGAGGGGAAATTTTTGTAAGCAAAAAACCTGCATACAATGTGAATAACAACTTAACATAAGTAAATGTCAACATTTAATGCAGAACTTTAGGAATCATTATACAATGAAAACTTATGTTGCACTTACCATAAGAAAATATATACATCCTCCAACGTTGATTTTTCCTGAAGCTTTCCCTTTGCTGACTTTTTTCTTGTATTGTCCAACTGAATTTGAAAGTTCACTCAACACAAAGGTAGCCCAATCATTGTCTCCAAAAGCTGGCTTTGTAGCCACCATCACCTTTAACACTCGGTCACTCACCTTAACACCGGCTCCGGGACACAACAACGTGCCCAATGCGTACATAATAAAGAGAAATTCAAAATCTGCATCATCTTCTCTTTTCAATCAGCCATTTCCCAATTGTCTTATATGGCACTGTCCCATACAATGTTTTTAATTGTTGAAAATCTTTGTCTTCATTCATCGCATTTCTTTCAATGTCCCCCCACACACGGTAACCCCATAAATTCTGTTACATCTTCCGAGCGAATGTGGAGTGACCTCCCTCGAATGGAAACATTGTTGGTTGGAGGGTCAAATGCACCCATAAACTGCCCACATAAGTCTCGGGGGAATTGTGAGCAGCTTATGTTGACCAACTTATCAAATCCAACTCTCTTTAACCGTTCCATCCGCTCTTCTCTGTTCTTCAAACTTTTGCACACCTTTATAAATTGATTAGGGGCACACCGAGTAAGGAATGGAACCACATATTTTTTCCCTTTTTCCCCTCTCCTTATATATCTCCTTCTCATCATCTTTCAAAGCGTTCCAATCTTCTTTTACAGACTTACTCTCCTCTTTAAAAGGCCTTTTCGGCTCATTCTTTTTCTTCTTGTTCTGGTAATACTCTTGCGTGAACAATACATACGATGACACTTTTGGCTGCCTCTCTTCTTCTTTATCTTCCCTTTTTCTTTTGTTCGCCATGTTTTACTTAACCAGAAACATAATAATTAATCCAATACTTCCAAAACTCAGTAACAAGAGCTTTAACACAGAGTACAGTCCACTGATTCAAACTATTTTCATGTGCAAATTAAAACTCAATATCAAAAACAATGATCTAAAATGACTCCAACACAACACTAGTTTGGTGCCACCAAGAGACTACTGCTTTGCATAGCTTATAACCAGTAAATTCTACTGTCACAAATCAGATTCACCTCCAACATAGCCCAAAATTTTGAAATTTCAGTACATGCACCTAAAGTCACACAACTTACCATGGCAGTCAATATGTATGTCAAATGCAAATTTTGACAAGTAAGCTCATATCAGAAATTTCACCAAACTCAACAAAGTGTACAGAATTTCAGCGATGGATGCAAAGCTTTGGAATATACCGTTCAGCAAACATCCACATTTTGACAACAAATTTAAGTCACTGCACCAAAACCCTAACCCAAGTCCACACAGTTCAGTTTTATCACAAAACAACTCAGTATTATCAGTGGAAGTCAACAAACGGTGCACAATAAAGCTGCAGAGACTATAAACAGTAAATGCGCAATATAAACAAGTTAACATTGAAGAGGTATAGATTAATGCCATATGAACAAGCATCTATAAAAAAACAAAAACCAATTACTACCTACAATATGGAGCTAAATGTAGATCATGCCATTTTTTTTTCTTTGGTAAATAAAGGGGGAAGCATACGCCCAACTACACAGATACCCGACGAGGGAAGTAACGACCCTCACAATCATCTCTCAAAATGCCATTTTTGTTAGAAGAAAATTACACAAGTTAAATCAAAGTCCTAAATCCTAAATCCAACAACAAAATTAATGAGAAACAGTGATTTCTTTCACTCACCGGCGGGAATGGCGCCTTCGATTGGAGCACCGATGGAGTCTCGAAGTGGAGGAACGCCGGACGACTCTGGACGCCAGACACCACCAACGGAGACGCAGCCGCAGCCGACTGCAAGACGAGCACCGACACACGGCCACAAGACGCCGACCAGCAACGGACACGCACGGCGAACGAAGGGAGCACCGACGGTGAGGCAGGGCAAACGACCAGACCACCAGCGACGGACACGCTCAGCGAATGACGGCATAACGACGGCCACGCACTGCACGCCACCGGACGACAACGGAGACGGCAGAAGTTCGTTTTTCAAATGCCTCTCTGGAACGCGATTTGGCCCTCTGCGATTTGGGGTTCTGCCGCTTTGGTCTCTCTTTCGAATTGAAGAAGAAGAGTTTAAATTTTCATTAGGGCATGTGTGTCTTTTTACATTGGAAAATAATATCAGAAAAATATTGTCAGGTCCCAAGGAAGCAAAATATTGTCAGAAAAGTCCCAGGAAAAACTGAAATATCTGAAAAGTCCCTAGGGATGGAGTAAGCATTTATATTGTGATTTTCCCAAATTAATAAATAAGATTTATATTGTGCATCGGATGGAGTAAGCATAGCTAGTAATGGAGAGGTTCATGAAAAATTGTACTCATAGACCACACGATATAAATGCCGTGCAAGGCTGCTTCTTGCACCTTTCTTGTGCTATAATTAAATACTTTGCCCAGAGATGGAGCGTTTCCGAGAAAACCATCTGTTTTATGATTCATTCCCATATGGGAGAATTGGTATTTGTCAAATCGTCTCGATGAATAATTTTGCTCTCTCTAAAACCTTCTTTGCATGGATGGAAGAAGTTTGTTTCATTCTTGACTCTGACTGATCAAGACCCACATAGCTTTTTCTTTTCACCTTCCAATCTTTCCATTTCGAGTAAGCTTTTTCTTTGCCCTTTTTCTATTTTCTCTGGGTTCGCAATAATCAACATGCAAATATGTCCGGCTATTATTCTTCCACTTGTTTTGATGAACTTTTGATTTCGCGGTTTTTGTTATCATTTCGTGTTTGAATATTTTGAATTTCCTAATTCGAGAAGAAATCAAACCCTTCAATTACCTGTTGCATACACAGTTTTGAGATTATTGATATTGGGTCTTTGAGAATTGTGTTCAAGTAGCCAGGGACTGATGAAGAAGGAAGAACAGACTCGTAGTTTGTTTGGAATCTCTCTCTCGGACAGACCCAGATGGCAACAATTCCTCATTTGTTCTTCCGGGTTCTTCTTTGGTTACCTCGTTAATGGAATCTGTGAGGTGAGTTAGTTACATGCTCTGTTTTCCTTTGGTTCTTCATTTTCTGGTTTCGTTTCTGTAATAACATAGTAGAGCTTCGGAATTTGAACGATATATGGGAAGAAAGTAAACCAAAGTTTCTTTCTGTGTACATGAATAGTCAAATGTGATTTTGTTGTTTACTGTCGTTTTTCTCTTTTTCGACATTTTTCGTTTAAGGTTTCTTTCCAAGATTTTATTGCATTTGCAAAATTTGGCTCCGGCTTCAACATTTTCCTTATCTCCTTGTTCCTGTCATTTAGAAGATGTTCAAATTTTTTATATGTGCCAAAACGAAATAAAGCTAATATCTTCCTTATTTTCAGGAATATGTATATAACAGGCTGCAATTCAGGTAAACTTCATGTTCTGTGTATTTCTTTTCTCAGTTATTCATGATTTTAAGCTTTAACTGAGGGCTTCAATATGTTTAAGAAAGCTCAAAAAGTGGTTTCGTTTCTGGTTTGATTTCAGCTATGGTTGGTACTTCACGTTTGTTCAAGGATTTGTTTACTTGTTTCTAATTTACCTGCAAGGCTTCACAAGCAAGCAAATGGTGAATCCATGGAAAACCTATGTGAAGCTTTCTGCTGTACTAATGGCTTCCCATGGCCTCACAAAGGGATCACTGGCTTTTCTGAACTACCCTGCTCAAATCATGTTTAAATCCACAAAGGTAACTGATATGACCACATGCAAAGCATATCTTTTTCTCACTTTACCCACTTAAGAAGGAAACTGTTTCTTGACCAATTGAGGTCAAAACTGAAACCCCTTGAAGGTGTTTGATGTAATTACTAGGTTACAGAGAATCAGATTCTCCTTTTCAGTTTCTTGTTTGATACTGAAGTTGATAAATAGTTTAGTGCCTCCAGAATCCAGATTATCTGTTCTTTAGTAGACATGGTCAAAACTGATATGCCTAAAATGTGTTCGATGAAATTACTGAGTTACAGGGAATCTGAGAACTGTTTGCTTGATATTGAATTTAATAATAGTTTAGTCAGTGCTTCAAAAATCTAAATTATATGTTCCTTTTCCTTAGATTTTGTTATGAAACCTTCTCCTACAGTGTGGTTACAAAATATTGAAATGTAATGTGATATCCCACTTTGGTAGGTTCTGCCAGTGATGATAATGGGTGCTTTCATACCGGGTCTGAGACGAAAATATCCATTTCATGAATACGTGTCTGCAGTACTTTTGGTCATGGGTTTGATCCTTTTCACGCTAGCGGACGTGCAAACTTCCCCAGATTTCAGTGTCATTGGCGTTATTATGATATCTGGAGCCTTGGTCATGGACTCTTTTCTGGGAAATTTGCAAGAAGCGATCTTTACTATGAACCCTGAAACCACACAGGTGAAGGAAAAGGAAGTCATGTTAAAATTCTGGCTTTAACTACACACACTCACATACACATGTATTAAAAGCTTTTGACAAGCATAAGAAATACCTTACTTGTTCCTGTTTGACACAGATGGAGATGCTTTTCTGCTCTACTGTGTTGGGATTGCCTTTTCTAATCCCACCGATGCTTTTCACAGGAGAATTATTCAAAGCTTGGAGTTCATGCTCACAGGTAAATTTAGAATAAACCAATCTTTTTCTAGACTTCACTTGTTGCTTTCTTCTTTCTTCTATAGAGAATGATCTTTTCTTCTACTTTCAGCATCCGTATGTCTATGGTGTGCTAGTGTTTGAAGCGATGGCCACATTTATCGGCCAAGTTTCCGTTCTTTCTCTCATTGCCATTTTTGGTGCTGCCACCACAGCCATGGTAATTGCCCTCAGAAGCCTTCTGCTACCTCCATAATGTCATCTTTGGCCAATGTGTGAACTTTAGCACCTAGAATAAAAATTTGGCATGTGAACATACAAGTGCCATATGGTGAATTGTCATAAAAAGATAGTTTTCTGCTACTGTATAAACTTGAATTTGAATTTGTACTCTGCAGTGTGATTTCGAAAATTAAGATGGTTGGCACTTGAAATTGTTGGTGCGTATATGAATTATAAATAGTTATTGGGCCTGTGAAAGATCTAAGGAAGGAGGTTCACTAAACGGGCCGAATTGGGCTAAGTGCGTTGCAGATATTGGGTTTGTATGTGAGTTAATTTGATATTGGGTTTTTAAGAGACCTAACATCTAAGGAAGGGGAAAGGCTCATGCCTCCAAGATCGGGCCAAGTTGGGCCAAGTGCAATGCAGACACACTGATTCTGTCCCCATCTTGGTGTACCTGTTATTCTTTACAAATTATGATATTCTTATAATTTACTATTTTGGCTTCTCTACATATCATTTTCTATAAATCACATGCTCATGTTAGCTATCTATTGATTTTGTGCATGCACTATGTGTATATATATGACTCCTAGCTAGAGTGCTTCTCGGAGAAGATCCATATTTCTTGTCATTTAATAATGATAGTTTGTTGGTGTATTTGTTTTATTAATAATTAATGTTTGGTCGACAGATAACAACAGCAAGGAAGGCGATGACGTTGCTGCTATCATACATGATATTCACAAAGCCAATGACAGAACAACATGGAAGTGGCCTCTTGCTTATAGCCATGGGAATCATATTGAAGATGCTTCCTTCTTACAAGAATAAGAAAGTCTCACTCTCAACCTCTGCTTCCACTGCCCATGTTGCTGCAAAGCCACATGCTAATACTGAACAAGAGTTAGGCGAAGATGAAGAAAGCAGGCCATTAGTCTAACATATACATGATATGCATAAATAATGTTCTCATTTGTTGTTGTTATCATCTATATTTTGCTTTCCTGGACCTACATTTGTGCCCATTTTATGTTTCGATGATTTGAATAAATGATTGTATTTTAATGCCTCGTATTCATTCTAAGTTGTATTATATATTAATGTTGATGTGTATATATATATTTTGCCCGAATGTTGATATATATATATATACACTTATTAAAAAAAAAAAGTTATAGAGCAATGAAATTCTTTTAAAAAGAGAGATAAGATTAGAAGAGGGTAATAAAATCATTTTATCCACATTTTGAAATCTTATATTACGTTGATAACTTAATTAGAGATTTATTGAATTTATCAACCTAAATTTAAAATTTTCTATTTCATGTAACTTTATATAAAATTTTCTATAACGTCCAAAACTTGAAAAATATAGAGCCATAACCAAAATTTTAAAAGTTAAGAGATAAAAATATCTATGAATTTTTTTTAAATATGTATTCATCATTATAAGTTTTTTTTAATATAAAAGTACCTATAAACTTCTTAAAATAGGGTAAAGATGCCACCTCCTTAAAGTACTGAAAATAGCTTTGTGGTCCCATACTACTGCATTAAATGTTCAATCCATCCCCAACATATACAGAAAGTTTGTCCTGCTAAGCTTACGCTTCCCTCTCAACAAAAAGGATCACTTGCAATATTACATAAATATTTTTATGCGTCAAAGTTAATTATTCTCTCATTAAGTATCTGCTTTACATTTAGGAGCTCTGGAGTCTCCAACAATTATACGATCTAACTGAACAAAGGCAAATTGAATAATAACACTCATGAGTCCCTCTGTTTTATTTTTCTATTTTCCTCTTCATTTGATGGTTACAATCATGGCAGAAATTCACATCCAACGTCATCAGGGAGCACCGTCAATGGAAGGCGCAATTACAGTGTTGAACAAAATATTGTAAAAGATAGTGAATAAAACTAGAACAACTGCGGTGTAACCCAGAAACGACTCTCATATTTCGAACTCCTTTGCTCTTATATTCACACTACTCTCCACTCTCTCTGCTTCTTAGAATTTCACATCTGAGGCTGCGTAATATAATAAAAACAATTACTAATTAGAACTTCGACTTATCTCTATGTGTATCTAGTATTCTTGTGATTCTGAATCTTCCCTCTCCTTCGTCTGTAACTAGAAGACTAAGACAAAGAAGAAGAAGGATATCGCTCTAGGAGCTTCAATTCCTTGAAATCCAATGGTCTGATCTTTGGTTTAGGTCTTTCTTTACTACTACTTTCTGATCATCAATCAAAGCTATCTTCCTTTATCATCTTCGTTTTCCTTCGCCTTCTAAAAAAAAGAAATCCAGATAGGGTCTGGGAGTATATAGTGAGCGAGGAAGGTGGTAAGCACCCACTCCATTCGTTGGTAAGAATGATTATCTTAAGTCAATTATTTAAAAATGAATATGGCATTCAATTTTATTATAATTATCAAAAAAATAAAAATAAAAAATATTTACAAAAGAAATAAAATGAAAACAAAAGGAAAAAAGTTTATTTACAAAACAAAAATAAGAGAAAATATATTTTTTATAAAATCAGACTTGATTTAGGAAGATGACTTAGGACATACGTACTTTTAGAGGAATCAAAGCCCACATAATTCTGACATAAAAAGCGTTTCACTTGGTTGATATTTTTTAGAAATTTTTTATTTAATTTATTTGAGAAAACATTGTTTTGTCTGTTTGTGGTTTTTATTTATGAAAATACTTTCTTTATTTTGTTTTAGAAAAGATTTTTGTGAAAGGCTTTTAAATTAAACTTCTTGATAAGTTCCCATAACCTCATGCGGAAGAATAATTGATTTTTGCCTAAAGATGCTCTAAAAACTTCACACAACACAAATCCCTTTTTGAAATCAATTTCATTTATTTTTTTATCAAAAGAAAGATTTTTATTTTTAGGTTTAACTTATGAGCAAAGTGGATTCCCAATTATTAGTAAGCAGGTAAAGACAAACATTAATCGCATGATTAACATATTGTTTATAACAGAGGACTTAAAAGTATATAAAGTGAGAATATGTACCTCTAATACTTTGAATCTTGTTGCAAAAGAGACAAAGTGAAGGAACAGTATAATAAAATAAGGGAAGGGGACATGGAAGGAAAACATGTAGCAATTTGATCCCAACAAAATTATAACTGAACTACTTTCACCTATTACGTATCATAATATATTCTATGGAGTAAAAGAGAATTATTGGTCAAACTTACATTACCATTCACACTCCATATATGCCAAATAGCCATCTGAATCCATGTGGCAATCATGGTGTCAGCAAGTATCATATAACAAAAACAGTTTGATGCTTAGCACTGGTTTTAACTTTTAAAGATGAAGAGAGCATGTTGATACTGCTGCCACGGATACAACAAATGAGAGAAAAATATCAAGGTGAGTACATATATATAAATCAAAAGGTAAGCCTGTAATTCACAAATGGATAAAAGAGAAGGCGTGTAATAAGAATCAAATATAAATAATGCCCATCAATCAAAATTATATTTGATTCTACCCTCTAACCATTGATGCCTTAAGCTTGCATATGTGCTAACCATAACAAGAGTATAGGCTTTCATTGGATATAAGGAATACAAAATGAACAATGGATTTCTCTCTATTTATGTCACCCCTCCCCCAACTTTTCTCTTCCTTTTTTTTTTTTGAATTTTTGTTTTTCAATTCTTTTGTAATTTTTATTGACAAAACTTTCCAACCTGACCCAATCACTATCAATGAGATATTTTTTTTTAATTTTCATTATTTATTTATTTATTATATTTTTACTACAAGCAATTTTCTAATTTAAGCCTATTAACATATAAAAGAGATTTTTTTTTTAAATTTTCATTTTAATTAATTTTTTATATTTTTCTCACAAGTAATTTCCTAATTTAAACCTATTAACATAAATGAGTTATTTTTTGTAGTTTTTAATTTCTATTTTTTCCCTATCCACAATGACTGCACACTAAACTTCCTAATCCAAATTATCACTAAGCATCAATGAGATGAATTATTTTAAAATTTCTTGCCATTTATTACAAACCTCAATTGCAAGACAATTATCATTAATAATGACAATTTTTCAAATTTCAATTACAATTCAACCTCGGTCAAAAAAAAAATTACAATTCAACCGCCATTAGAGTTATTTGCTTATTAATTTAGATGTGCAAGGATTAAGGAGAATTTTTTCTTTTTTATTTTTTATTATTTTGAAGTGAGGCCTGGACAAAATATGGTGTTCATATTTCCCCTAACTTTTTTTATTTGAAAAAAAAAATTAGGAAAATTCCTTTAAAATGACAACTAAATTACCCAAATTCTAAATTGAGTTGATAAATTTAATAAATCTTAAATCAAGTAAAATATCCTAAAATAGGACTTCATAATTAGATAATATTATCTTATTACCACTCATTGGATTCTCTCCCCCTATCCTTTTCATCAGTGTCCTTTGAAGATGTTGTCTTCTACAGCTATGCATTCCTTCAATTTCTATTATTTACTCATTCATTTTCTTCGCGCTTCCTTCTCTCTTTATCTCATACCCTCCTTCTCAAGTTCTTCCTTTGTTCCTATTCTCCAAATCCAAATGACATCGTAGAAGTGTTACTTCATCCAATCGCATGCTCTACAAGCGTCCCCTTCCTTCCAGAGTCGAAATTTACAAAACTTTAAGAGTTTGGCTATATATATATATATATATATATACAGATGATCTCGCTTTTACCATTGCATGAGAAAATTTACTCACCGCAAGCAAGAAAATTACTTCTCTTTAATTCTTAAAGCGAAATAATTAAAGAAAAGAATACACCTAATTTTGAATTACTTAATGCCGTATGTGATAATAAAAGGCAAATTGGGTTCAAGTTTGGTGGTTACCTTTGGAGTACCATACCCAATCTATGACTATATTAATGGGTATATTATTGGAGATTATAAATATCATTAATAGTAATTTTGAGTCTAACAAAGATCACGATGTAGGATTTACAATGGTTGATGGAAAGAAGGGAGAGGTTCTGATCAAGAAGAGTGGTAAGGTAAAATTATCAAATTATGAAATTTTATTCTAAGCCCTCTTACCTAATATTGGATTTATTAAATTTAGTGATCCAATTTAGAATTTTAATATTGCAGCCATATTTTAATAGGATTTTCCCAACAATATATTTCTTTTAGTGAGATGCAGATTAAGCTCATACATGTAGAAAAAAGTTAATTTGAGCAAAAAGAGGGTGCACTTTTTTAAAAAAATATTTTTTTTTTGTACTTTTTAAATTGATTACAGGCTTGATTTGAGAGTTGATCCCTTTATATCAAAACTTTCTAAATCACTACCTATAATAGTTTACTCTAGCGATTGACTTAAATTTTACGTTATGACAACAAACACACATGGTTTTAGCACTCCAATTCATGAAAACTATTTAAACATGGATTTTTTCAATAACCGAAGTTGGTTTTGCTTTTGCATACGACTATTTAAACATGGATTTTTGCAGGATGATTCAGGATTCTTCTTCAAGTTCTTTAACAACTTGAGAGAGAGAGAGAGAGAGAGAGAGAGAGAGAGTGCATATATATATATATATATATATATCACATAATTAATCTTATCATTTAATAAAAAAAATTGAAATTGAAGCTTATCATTCTAACATCAACCTCCTATATTTCTCCATTCCATTGCCAATTGCCCAATTGTAAGAGGACCATTACACAACTTCCATATTCTTTCATTGTATCAGCTGAAGCAAGTTTTAGAACTTCCATTGCTGCTTGAATTCTAGTTCCTTCATCACCAATCAACACCCTCTTTATCGCTATCACAATCTCTTCCCTTTCCACTATTCCATTCTTATTAACCTTTACCCTCTCTGCTACTTTTAGGCCATCACTAAGCATCACGGCATTCATTCTCTGCTCGGCAAACAGTGGCCAAGCTATCATAGGCAAGCCATGGACGACATTCTCAAGTGTTGAGTTCCAACCGCAATGTGTTAAGAACCCACCTGTTGCTTTGTGCCTAAGAATCTCCACTTGTGGGGCCCAACATGGAACCACCAAGCCTGTCCCTTTAACCCTATCCACAAACCCATTTGGTAAAACTCGCAGAATATTGTCATGTTTTGATGATCCATTGAAATAATTAACACTTGGTAAATCATTTGGTTCTCTCACAAGCCACAAAAATTTTTGACAACTCAGTTCTAACCCCAGTGCTAGCTCATTCATTTGGTTTTGAGACAATGTCCCACCACTTCCAAAAGACACATACAACACAGACTTAGGTTCTTGTTTATCCAACCACCTTCAATAGTCCGAATCATTGTGATGATTGGCATGTGTTAAGGAAATATTCAATCATTATTAGAATATTTCTATCATTATTGTATATTCAATTTGCATAATTAACGGGATTGAGTGACCGTTACGATCCCCTCATTTAGGAGCAATTAATACCCAAGCTCCTCACTCTTCGTATATATATTGTATCTTTCTTTGAATACAAATACACAATTCATATACTTCTCTTACATGGTACCAGAGCCAAAATTGATCTCTGAAATTTGTTTTCGCGTGCACAGTTCATTACTGTTTGTGCATTGTTCATCGCTGTTTGAACTGTTTCGGCACTGTTCGACACTATTTCGGTACTGTTCTACCCTGTTTCGCATTGTTTGGTACTGTTTGTCACTGTTTGGTACTATTCCGAACTGTTTTGGACTGTTTCGGGGTACTGTTTGGTTTGTTGTGACCTAATTTGGAGACTTTCCTGTTATTTGGACTTATCTGTTGTTGTTATTTGCCTCTGGATTAAATGGCTGACTCTAAGATTCCTGAAGAGTTACCCATGTCTACTAAGATCACTTTCTCACAATTAAACTGGACTAATTATAGTGATTGGAGCACCACTGTTAAGATATATAATATGGGTATTGAGAAGGAAGGACATTTAACTGATGACCCTCTAGTGACAAAGACACACTAGTTGCTTGGAAACGAGGTGATGCTAGAATCTTGTTTCAAATCAGAAATTCTATTGAACCCTGGATCTTGTCTTCAGTGAGTCATTGCACTACTGTTAAGGAAATAATGAATTATCTCGAATTTATGTTCTCTAGTAAAGGCAGCCTCACTCGGATTCACGAGGTTTGCAAAGGTTTTTATCTCTCTCAGTAGCAGGGTTGTCCATTGAAGGACTTCTTTTTGGATTATAAACAGTTGTATAAGGAAATGAAAGTCCTCATGTCGCCATAAGCAGAAGTTGAGACTCGCATTAAAAATCTGGAACTACAGGCCATCATTGGTTTTCTCGAAGCCCTTGATCCTCTTATGAGACCATCCGCTCTCAAATCCTATTTAGTTAGGAGCTCCCATCCCTTGAAGATGTGTTCACACGCGTCCTTCACGCTGAGGGTGTGACTCGCCCGTCTATGGATCCCAATGCGAGTGATTTGGCCAGTCGGGGTCCCTTTGACAACAGGAATTCTGGCTCCAAATAGGGTTCCAATGCCCGAACATGACTTCTGGCGGTATTATCAATCATTATTGCAAGGAACCTGGCCATATCAAGAAAAATTGTTGAAAATTGCAGATTAAACAACAACATGATCAGCAGCGTGGTTCTGCTCATGTTGCCTAGACCTCTAATCCGTCTGCCCCTGGTTTGCCATCTGCTGCAGCCTTATCTACAGGTACTCTGCCCTCTGGTCTTGCTACCACTTCCTCGAAGTGGGTCATTGATTCCGGTGCTACCGACCACATGACAGATAACCATCATTTATTTTCGTCATATGCCGCCTATGCTAACTTATCTTCCATCTTTGTTGCCAATGGTTCCCCCGTCCGTGTAGTTGGATCAGGCACTGTTAACCCCACCCCCTCTATTTCGTTATCTTCTGTTCTTGATATTCCCGATCTCACCTTTAATCTTCTATCTCCCAATAAACTGACTCGTCATTTGAACTGCTTCATCTCACTATTTCCTAACCATTTTTTGATCCAGGATCTGTCGATGAAGCGTATTATTGGTAGAGGCTATGAATCTGGTGGACACTACATTCTCGATGATCAGATGCCACGTTCCGTTTCATGTTTTGGTGGGTCATCTCCCTTTGAAGTTCATTGTCTTCTTGGTCATGTGTCAATTTCGTCTCTAAAGAGGTTATAGCCTCAGTTTTCTTCTGTATCTGCTTTGGATTGTGAGTCGTGTCAGTTTGCCAAACACCATCGTGTTCATTTGGCACATAGAGTCAATAAACGGGTTACGTCCCCCTTTGAGTTAGTGCATTCTGATGTTTAAGGTCCTTGTTCTCAAACTGGTTATTGTTATTTTGTCACTTTTGTTGATGATTTTTCCCGAACAACTTGGCTTTTTTAATGAAATAATGCTCTTAATTGTTTACTCATTTTCAAAACTTCTGTGCTGAAATTCAAACTCAGTTCAATACTCATGTCAAAATTCTTCAAAGTGATAATGCGAAAGAATATTTTTCCGCTCCTTTTACTGATTACATGCATAGTCATGGTATTCTTCACCAATCCTCATGTGTCGATACCCTGGCTTAAAATGGTGTTGCCGAAACAAAGAATCGCCACCTTTTAGAAACTGCTCGAGCTCTTATGTTTCATTCTAGTGTTCCTGCACCGTTTTGGGCTGATGCCGTTTCTACTGTATGTTTTCTTATCAATCACATGCCTTTGGCTGTTCTTAGTGGTGACATTCCTTATTCTATTTTGTTCCCCCACTACTAAGCTCTTCCCTGTTGACCCAGAAATCTTTGGTTGCGTTTGTTTTGTTCGAGATGTTCGTTCGAGTATCAGTAAACTTGATCCTAAGTCTTTAAAGTGTGTCTTCCTTGGTTATTCTCGCGTCCAGAAAGGTTATCGATGTTACTCTCCTGATCTTCATCGTTATCTTGTATCCACTGATGTCACCTTCCATGAGTCTTGTTTTTTCTTCCAGTCTTTAGTCATATCTGCGTCTCCCTCGGTCATTGATACGATGGATGATTTCTTGGTTTATTGTGTCCCACCAGTTCAGGCTACTGTTCTGGTTCCTGATATCATCACTGCGATTGATCCAGCCAATTCTGTGTGCCTTCAGAACAGGTATCCGCCCCTATTGTCCTCCTAAACGCTATGCTGACTGCACGTATCATATATCAAACTTTATGTCTTATCAACAATTGTCCTATGTTTCCTCTTCCCTTGTGGCCACCCTTGAGTCTATCACCACCCCTACCACCCTTCACCAAGCCTTAGCTCATCTTGGTTGGCGTGTTGCGATGGAAGAAGAAATGATAACCCCTGAAAAGGCTGGTACCTAGACTCTTGTTGATCTGCCTTCTGGGAAGAAGGCCATTGGGTGTAAATGGGTGTTTGTGGTTAAGACTAAGGCTGATGGTTCCTTAGAAAGGCTAAAAGCTCGGCTTGTTGCTAAAGGGTATGCTCAAACTTATGGCATTGATTACTCTGAGACTTTCTCCCCGGTCGCTAAGCTCACTTCCGTCCATCTTCTCGTCTCTTTAGGTGCCACCTATCATTGGGATTTGCATCAGTTGGATGTTAAAAATGCCTTTTTGAATGGTGACCTTCTTGAGGAAGTTTATATGGAGCAACCTCTAGGCTTTGTTGCTAAGGGGGAGTGTGGGAAAGTGTGCTATCTCAGAAAGTCATTGCATGGTCTGAAACATAGTCCACGTGCATGGTTTGATAGATTTTGTAACGTGGTTTAGAAGTTTAGATTGTGCCAAAGCAAGAGTGATCATTCTGTGTTCTATCAGAAGACCGATGCAGGTATGATTCTTCTTTTTGTATATGTTGACGACATTGTGATTACAGGGAGTAACACTTCTGGAATTTCTGAGCTTAAAGTCTTTCTCAACCTTCACTTCCAGACAAAAGACTTAGGACCATTGAAGTACTTTCTGGGTATTGAAGTTATGAGAAACAGGAAAGGCATTCTGTTGACTCAGAGGAAGTATGTTCTAGACCTCCTGAAGGAAACTGGAAAACTTGGAGCTACACCAAGTAGCCTTTCCATGATTCCAAATCCTTACCTAGAGTTGAATGATAGTATGTTTGATGAACTTTCTGATGACTTGAAAAAGAAGATTGATCCAGAGAAACTGAAGCCATTTGCATATCCTGAGAGATATAGAAGATTAGTTGGAAAGCTGAATTATCTGACAGTAACTCGTCCTGATATAACCTTCTCGGTTAGTGTACTTAGTCAATTCATGGCATCTCTGACAGTGGCACAATGGGAAGCCTTAGAACATATCTTGCACTATCTGAAAAGCTCACTAGGTCGGGGCATTCTCTATTCGAATTTTTGACACACTAAAGTTGAGTGTTTTTGTGATGCGGATCATGCAGGATCCAAGGCCGCGAGACGATCCACTACGGGTTACTGTGTGTTTGTTGGTGGCAACCTGATATCTTGGAGGAGTAAGAAACAAGGGGTTGCATCAAAATCAAGCACAGAGGTAGAATACAGAGCTATGTCACAATTTGTACAAGAAATTGTATGGGTAATTCAGCTCATGAAGGAAGTTGGCATTGTCACGACATTACCTACGAAGCTTTGGTGTGATAATAAAGCAGCGCTTCATATAGTATCGAATTCTATGTTCTATGAGTGGACGAAGCATATTGAGATCGACTGTCACTTCATCGGGACAAGATCAAAGAAAATGTTGTATCTACAGGACATGTGCAATCGGACGACCACCTAGAAGACCTTCTGACAAAAGCATTGACTGGGATACAGGTTGAGTATCTTTGTAATAAGTTGGGCATGATTAACATATATGCTCCAACTTGAGGGGGAGTGTTAAGGAAATATTCTATCATTATTAGAATATTTCTATCATTATTGTATATTTAATTCGCATAATTAGCGGGATTGAGTGACCGTTACGATCCCCTCATTTAGGAGCAATTAATACCCAGGCTCCTCACTCTTTGTATATATATTGTATCTTTCTGTGAATACAAATACACAATTCAGATACTTCTCTTACAGCATGGTTAGTGTTATCATTATTTACCCACCTGGCTTGGACAATAGGTCCTATGCGATATATAGAAGGAAATTTATTGTTCTTACTTTGTTCTTGCAAGGCTGTTATTGCTTCTTCTTCTAATTCTTTGAAGCTATTCATCGAGATGTCATTGGCAAGATATAACCCCTTGGATCACTGAAGAAAATGATCATAAACTTTGCTAGATCGATCTTGAAGCACCGTTGGGAGATCTCGACCATGAATTGGGATGCAACCTGGGATCTTGATAGGTTCTTGAAGCTCTTTGTGTTCACATGAAACTTTTTGGTGAAGCCACGAGGATTGCACACACAGAGAAAGAACCATGGCCGATGAAGGGAATTATATTTAGGACAATAGGTTGAGTGATTTGGCTAATTCTAACGTCTTGTAGGCTAAATAATCAGCAATTAAAGCAACAAGCTTGTTGGTTGAGTTGTAGAGTGAGTTTAAAGCATGAAATGGAAGGAATGGATTGAGACATAGCGCGAGGAAGTTGAAGTGAGGGGTGAATATAGGAGGCTTGTGGGAAGAAGATAGGAGGAAGAAGAATGGTGTGAATATTGAAAGAAAAGCGAGAATCAATGAGTGATTTGGAGGCATTAGAGAGAGAGAGAGAGAGAGAGAGAGAGAGAGTTTAGAATTGGAACTATGAAGGTGATATGGAGGTGCGGATTGAGTTGAAAGAGGCGTTTGCATAGTGATAGTATTGAAGCTTGATGGCTGAAAGCTGGAATTGAAACTACAACGACGTGGGCTTTGTTTTCCATTGAAAACGATGTATAGGCTTCTTCTTGCATCGATCTCACACTATATTGATTTTTTGCTTTCATATCATTACCAAAACATTGAACTGTGAATCGATACTTGACAATTTAGGATAGTTAACAAGTAGTGCACACAACAACATGTGGGAAACGATTATGAAATTAAGTATGTGTAAAGTGTTTTTTTCATACATAAAAGTTTAGGTGAGTTGGGTCTTGGGGCCTCACCAAGACTATAACATGTCTCTGGACTCAAAGAGTGCTAATAGAGGCACTTATAAATCATCAACCAACAAGATCCTATCATCGGTGGAATTTAAACCCACAATCTTATAGTTATGAGCCAAACCTCTTACCAATTGAACTAACTTTTGTTGATGTAAAGTTTTTAAAAATGTCAACATTAAGCAAGTTGGAAACTAAATACTCCATTCCATATCATAAGATGTCTTGTGGAAGAGATGAATGGTTCTTACTACTCATGCTTAAAAGTGTCTTATAATAGGTACCGGAATAAATATACAAGAAGTGTACTGTTCTTTGCTTGGCAGCAACCAATAGATAATTAAGGAGTTCAAGCCAATTGGGAATCTCAGCATTGTCAATCTATTTTTGTATATTTTCATTGACTTTAGAACATTGTACGTTTATAAATGGCAAAGTGGCAATATAAAATTAAGTAATGAGAAGGTCAAATTAGATTAAAAAGAAGTCATAAAATGTATCGTAATCTCATCATACAAGCTAGGATCCAAATTGCATATATCACGTTTACTTTAACGTAATTTGATAATTTATAGTTTTTTGGTCCATTTATAAGACAGAGAGGTAATAGATTCTTTTTATCCTATTTATAAGGCATGCCATAACCTTTTTTTTATAACTTTATTCTCTTACCCTTATTAAATTAAATGTTGGTGTATGCTATTAAAATACAGCAAATTAGCAACATATGTATATTTAATAGGTACAATGTCGGAACATTTAAAGTCAAAGAGTTTTAAAGTTTTTTTTTTAGTTCCGATAAAACATGTTGTAACTGATTTATAAATAAGATCATCTAAGTACAATACTTCGGTCTAGATGTATTACATTATATACACCAATTACGATCATGGACTCTAACATGTAGCTGAGGGCCTAAGGTATGCTAGCTTGTCGCTTACTTCTTCTTCTTCTTTTTGTTAAATCAAGTTTATATTCAACTATTTTTAATGAAAGGATGGTAGCTATGATCTAAGATGGATGTAGAGGTTTAATGAAAATTTTCTCATAGGATACCCTTATCTTATATATAAGTCCCTTCCAATATATTTCACCAAAACTAAGAAAATATTATTAATTGTGTTTTAAAATTGAATAACTTTTCACCATTACTTTATATGTAAGTTACTTCCAACATATTTTACCAGAACAAAGAAAATATTATTAACTCTATTTTAAAATTGAACAACTTTTTAACTTTACTCCTATTTGATATATATTATGCCCAATGAGAACAAATTAAATATACACAATCATAAATGAAGAGTAAAATTGTACATTAATGAGAAAAATTTAATGCTATCACTTATAAACAAGACAAAAAAATCTTCTCAATTTTAATAATAGGACCTAGAAGTAACTTGTAAGACTTACTCTCTCTGGTCCATAATACAAGTTACTTTTAAGGAAAAATTACACTCAAGTCCCAAAGAAAGCGGGAAAATGAAAAATGGTCTCTTGAAATTGCAAAATGAAAAAAAATGGTCTCATGAAGTTGTCAATGCTTGCTCCTGGAGTTGTTAATGATTCGCTCGTGGAGTTATTAATGGGACCATTTTTCCATTTTGCAATTTCAAGGGACTATTTTTTCATTTCCCTTCTTCCTTGGGACTTGAGTGTAACTTTCCCTACTTTTAACCTCCTAATTGAAACCAAGAAAGAATGGTTAACTTATTGAATAAAGCAAATTATTTTTTTCCAATTTCATCCTTTTTAATGAGGTTTTAAACGAGAGAGAAAAATACAAGAAGTCATATTTAAGTATTAATCATAGGGCTAAAATTGATAAATAAACATTAATTAATCTCTCAAGTGACTTAGATTATGAACCAATCAATCTTTCTAGAATGCGTCTTATATTTTGGACCTAGAGAGAGTAGCCTATTTAAACCAAAATCCTTCAAATTGCTTTGTTAAGGCCTTGTAATTAAAAGCCACACCAGATCAAATTATGTAAAACCGTGTAATCAAAGTTAAATTTCACATATCTTAACAACTTAAAAGCATACATGTGGATTTTTTATATGAATAGTACGCATATATCAACAGACTTGATCTCAGCTAGTTATTAAGGATGAGGCAACATGATCCCAATTTCCCATATATGAGTGTAACTTTCTTAATCCCAATGTAATCCCATTTACTCCCTTAGTCCTTTTTACAAAGAATAACTATCAAAATCATGCAATTTAAAATGTTAATTAAATTTAGCTAAGATAATAAATATGCATGATATATATACACACACATATTTTTCTAATTATACTTAAGTTTATAAAGAGAATACATAAGAGATAATGAGTGAAACTTCATTGCATAGATAATAAGTTACATATATTTATTGGGGGTAAAAATGAGAAGTCTGATTTAAAATTTGAGATAAAGAAGATTTATTCCTTATATTTAGAACCACTTTTATGAGAGAGATTGTTCCTTATAAAAAATGACTCGTGGAAGTATAAGGCATAGAGAGTTTTTTTTTTATCATAATTATAAGGCACATCATTAATTTTTAATCACTAATCCCTCCTTTGCCCCTCATTAAATGTAAGTGTATATGTTATTTAATTTCTAAAATTATAGTATGTATATTTAATAGGGGCAAAATTGAAAATTTATTAAAGTTTTAGACAGAATTAATGTGTTTCAAAATTCCTCTTAGTTCCAGTAAAACATGTTTGAGTTAACTTATATATGGGACCAGAGTCGTATAATTTAGGGAACGAGTGATTATCATGTTAAACAGCGGCTAACCTTTACTATGTACTCTCTTCGTCCCTAAATGTAAGCTTCAAATAACTAATTTGCAGTTATCAAGAGAACAGTTAAAATTAGTTAGGAGCATTAAATATGTATTTTTTTCAACTATACCCTTATTTATAAAGAGGATAAGTAAAAAAGACAATAAATGCAACAAATAAAGTCAAGGGGGTAAAGTTGGAAAAAACACACTAAAGCTTTGACAAACTAAAATGAAGCTTATATTTTGAGGCTGACCTATCCTCAAGTTTGAAGCTTATATATTTAGGGACGGAGGAAGTATTATCTATGACTAAAAACTGTTATAGCACATTTATCCCAGTACATTAATATAAAAATCAAGGTTAAATTGAAGAAGACAGCTTAGAAAAAGTCGTAAAATGTATCACCAGAAACACATACAAGCTACAATCCAAGTTGCATAACGCAGTTTGTATGGTAAATTATATATGCCAAACAAGATTTTTTGTTTTGTTTTGTTTGTTTGTTTGTTTTTTTTTTGTGTGCCAATGCCAAACAAGGGACGAGCTAAGCTCATAATATATTATATTAGTTTATACAATTATGTCTTGCATATATAGCATGTCAAATGGAACCTAAATTACAAGGTTAATCTTAGGGAGTACGTACTTAAAATGATGGAAACATTATTGTAATATTACGTGTGAATATTTCTTTTGAACGACACAGTGAATGAAACTTTCGTATCATTATTTTGGGAGCATGACATTAATTATGTTCTGAAACAGCTATCAATCTTTAAGTATTATCATTGACTTTACAATATTGTTTCCGTTTATCCATCTCATAATTGACCAAAAATTATTTAATTTTACGGATTTTCAACAATATTTTGTGCGTGGAGTACAACACATTTGGTGTTTAATTCTTTATAAAATTTTATCTTTTTCCGGCAACAATTACTGTAAATTTACACTTTAATATGCTCCTCATAGAACAAAAGAATCCCTTATAAAAAAGCAAGAGACGAAGTCTCAAATTTCAATTCCTACATTTAGTGTTTGCCATAGAGTCCAACAAAACTCACATAGCAGTAATTACAATACCTTCTTTCAGCCACCAAGCAACCTTGGCCTTATGCAATATTAGAGTATATATTTGATTATTGTAACTAACTTTAGTTAGGACATGTAACAAACTTAGTTAAGAATAGTAGTTACTTATTCCCTTTGTAAAGTGTATATAAACAGGGGCTGTACATACTTTCGGTATCAATTTTACATGTCAGAATTTCATCTCATTTCTCTTCTTGCTTTCGTATTATGGTATCAGAGTGGAGTCATTGACTCCATTTGACTCTTCCTTCTTTTTTGTACAGAGTATTGTTGCAGTGTTGACTAGAACACTTTACCTTCTTTCCCAACTTTCTTTGTCTTCAAATGGCCACTTCATCAACTTCTACTTCTTTTCTCACTGAAAACATCGATGGCATTTCTTCAGTAGATGTGATTCACAATGTAGGGAATCCATTCTATCTTCATCCAAATGAGAATCCTTCGTTGATTCTTATTTCTCCAGTTCTATTTGGTTCGAATTATCACTCATGGGCAAGGGCGATGCGGATGGCGTTAATGTCTAAGAACAAAACACTTTTTATCGATCGATCTTCACCGATTCCGAGTAGCTCAGATCCGATCTACCCTGCCTGGGAACGTTGCAACATAATGGTACTCTCCTGGATTACTAGATCCCTCTTACCGATGCTTGCTCAGAGTATATTGTGGATTGACAGGGTGTGCGACATATGGGAGGATCTACGAGATCGGTTTTCTCATAATGATATCTTCAGATTGCCCGATCTCCAAGAAGAAATACAGAATTTAAGGCAAGGCGATATCTCTGTAAGTGATTATTTCACTAAGTTGAAAATTCTTTGGGATGAGTTCTTGATTCTTCGTCCTGTGATTTCTTGTTCTTGTAATCCTCGTTGTCATTGTGGTGCTAGTGAACTTTATAAGCGACATGTTGAACAAGATTATGTCATTCGATTTTTAAAAGGATTGAGTGACCGTTTTACTGCTGTTAAGTCACAGATCGTGTTAATTGATCCTTTGCCAACCATTAATCATGTATTTTCTTTAGTTACTTAACAAGAACGAGAGCTTAGTTTTCAATCTTCAAATGTTACTGCTTTATTCACTAAGGCACTTGCTGCATGAACACAGAGTTTAGGAAATCACAAAGCACCTTTGCCTGATTCTGGTAAACAATGTACTTATTGTGGAAGGCATAGACATACTAAAGCAACTTGCTACATAAAGCATGGATTCCCACCAGGTTTTAAGTTTAGAAATGCATATGTGAATGCTATTGCCTCTGATTCTGTTTCTACTGGTAATGATTCACCTGTGCCCAATAAGGTTGTTAATCAATCTTACAGCTTCACCCCTGATCAATATAGAAAGCTACTAGCACTAGTTCTAGCTGATAATTCATCTCCACAGCCCTATACTTCTGTTAATCATGTGATTGCCACTGGCATGCAATATCCTACCATTACTCATTCTTTTTTAGATTCCCGGATCATAGATTCAGGGGCCACAGATCATGTATGTTCCCACCTTGGATTGTTTACTTCTTATACATAAATATCTCCTATCTAAGTTAATATACCTGATGGTTCTAAAGTTCTAGCTACCTGTCGTGGAACAATCAAGTTTGCAGATATCTTTCTTCTTCATGATGTTTTGTATGTTCCAGATTTTTGGTTTAATCTCATTTATGTGTCCAAATTAACCCGATCCTTTCCTTATACTATTTCATTTCAGAACTACCATTATCTAATCCAACATCTACCTTCAAAGAAAATGATTGGTTCAGCTGATGTGTATGAAGGGCTTTACATCATAAAACAACATGCAGCTTCCACACCACATACCCTGAGTACTGTCTCCACCTCTTCAGCCAACAATTACAACTTTGATCTTTGGCATTTTCGTTTAGATCACCTTTCCAATTCTACATTGTCTTTTATACACCAACAACATCCTTATGTCTCTTCTAATTCTTCATTTTCTTGTTGTGATGTATGTCACTATGCAAAACAACGCAAGTTACCATTTCCTGTAAGCACTACAAAAGCTAATAAAATTTTTGGTTTAGTACATATGGACATTTGGGGTCCTTATTATTTGCCTTCTATATATGGCAGCAAGTATTTTCTTACTATTGTTGACAATTTTTCATGATATACCTGGATTTACTTGCTTAAAACTAAATTAGAAGTTCGCTCTTGTGGTCATGATTTTGTCCATATGGTTTCTACACAATTTGGTGTTTCTGTTCAAACTCTTTGGACTGACAATGGTCAAGAATTTGTTATGACAGATTTCTATAGTCAATATGGTATTGTTCATCAAACTAGTTGTCTAGAAACATCTAAACAAAACAGTAAAGTTGAGCGCAAACACCAACATATTCTGAATGTTACTCGTGCTCTACTATTTCAAGCACATATTCCTAAAGTTTATTGGTCTTATTCTATTTCTCATGCTATATATCTGATTAATCGCTTACCTACACCTGTTTTGAATCATAAATCCCCTTTTGAACTGTTATATCAACAACTTCCTGATTTTAGCTCTATTAAAGTTTTTGGTCGCCTCTGTTTCTCTTCTACACTCACACAGCAGCGTACTAAGCTAGATCCTAGGGCTCATAAATGTATTTTTCTTGGTTTTAAACATGGTACTAAAGATTTTATCATCCTCTTTCTCAAGTTCTTTCCTATACTCATCTTTCTTCCTCTTGTTGCAATTATGCTTTATCTATTTCTATTGATGATATCCCTAAGTCTTATTCTCAAGCCATTCGGCATGAGGGTTGGAGGAAAGCTATTAAGGCTGAACTAGATGCTTTGCAGCAAAACCAAACATGGTTGTTGACTGATCTTCCTCCTAATAAACGCCCTATTGGGTGCAAGTGGGTTTTTGCCCAGAAATACAATTCAGATGGCACCTTGAATTGCTCCAAAAGTCGCTGGGTTGATCGAGGCTATACTTAAGTTAAAAGAGTTGATTTTAATGACACCTTTTCACCAGTTGCGAAGCTCACTACTATACGGTTATTGCTTGCTCTTGCTACTGCACACAATTGGCACTTAAAACAGTTGGCTGTGAACAATGCTTTTCTTCATAGGGATCTTGATGAAGAGGTTTACATGTTACCTCCTCCAGGTTTAACTCTTTCTTCCCCTAATCAAGTATGTAAGTTGCATCGATCTCTTTATGGTCTTAAGTAAGCAAGCAGGCAGTGGTTTTTCAAACTTTCCAAGGCTCTTCTTTCTTGTGGTTATCATCATTCACATGCTGATTACTCTTTGTTCATTAAGCAGTCTGCTCAGTCTTTTACTGCCATTCTTGTATATGTAGATGATATTATTATTAGTGGGACTGATTTAGGTGAAATCAATAGCATGAAGACTTTTCTTGACACTCGTTTTGAAATCAAGGATTTGGGTGGTGCCAAATATTTCCTTGGTTTTGAAATTGCTAGAAGTTCTAAAGGTATTTCACTGTGCCAGAGGAAATTTTCCTTGGATATCTTGTCTGATGTTGGATTCCTTGAATGTAAGCCAGCTATTACACCAATGGCCAAGGATATCAAACTTTCTCAGGATTCTGGTCTCCCTTTAGAAGATGGTACTGTGTATAGAACTTTGGTTGGTTGTCTTCTTTCTCTTGCTAATACTCGGCCTGACATTTCTTTTGCAGTCTAACAATTGAGTCAATTTGTTCAACACCCTACTGACATACACTTGCAAGCTGCTCACAGGGTGCTTCGGTATATCAAAGCTGCTCCAGGTCGTGGCTTGTTTTTCCCTATTGATTATCCATGAAACTTAATGCCTTTAGTGATTTTGACTGGGCTGGTTGCATTGATACTCGTTGCTCTATTACTGGATTTTGTGGTTTTTTAGACCAAGCTTTGATTACTTGGCATTCTAAGAAACAACTATCCGTCTCCACTTCCTCTTCCGAAGCTGAATATCGTGCTTTGGCTACCACTACTTGTGAACTTCAATGGTTATCTTACTTATTACGTGATTTTGGTATTTCTCTTGCTTCTCCTGCTTCTTTATATTGTGATAGTCAGTCCACTTGCCACATTGCTGCCAACCCTACATTTCATGAACGGACCTAGCATCTTGATATTGATTGTCACATTTTTCATGAGAAACTCCAAAGCGGCTTATTCCATTTACTTCCCATTAAGTCTCAAGATCAATTGGCTGCTATTTTTACTAAACCCCTTACTCCAACTCCTTTTTGTACACTCCTTTCCAAGCTGGGAATGATTGATATACATTCTCCAGCTTGAGGGGGGTATTAGAGTATATATTTTATTATTGTAACTAACTTTAGTTAGGACATGTAACAAACTTAGTTAGGAATAGTAGTTTCTTATTCCCTTTGTAAAGTGTATATAAATAGGGGTTGTATGTAACACCCCAAATTTTGATTATGGGCTATTGAGTATTATTGAGAATGTAATTGTGGATTAAAGTTGAATTAATATGTCATAATTGATGAAAAATGTATACAATGGGAATATTGGTCTTATGTTGGTGATTAATGGGAAAATTAATTACTAACTAAGAGGAAATGAGATGTGTAATTTAAATGACTAAGGGATGGATTAGATAAGCTAATTGAGTACTTATTGTGTGAGAGCCAATGAGAAGAAGACATATGGCAAGTTGATTTGTGTGTGTGGGAGGGAAAGTCAAATGCATAATTTAATCCATTTCTCTCTCCTCTCTTCCCTCACTTGGCGCTAAAGAAGCATGGAGGGAGTATCATCATCACACTCCATCTCTCATCTCTTTCTTCTCTCTCTCTTCAGCCATTGTTGTCCCAAGGAGAAGGAAGAAAGCTTTGAAAAGGTAAGGGAAAATGATCTCTAATGCCAAAACTTCATTCATTAATGTTGTTCCTTGCATTAAGAGCTTCAATTTGATGATCATAATGTGGCACTTGGGGCTGGATTGAGTTTTAAAGGAATTGTGAAAGTTGGAGAATCAAAGAGTCTCTTTGAGAAAGTTGTTGAGGTAAGTTAAAGAAACCTATTTATCTAAGTTTTGTGCTATTTGGATTAGCTTTGAATTTCTGGAATTTATTGGCTATTTTCAAAAAATGATGATCATTGGTCATTTGGTATGTTATTGGTATGGAAATGGTATATTTGGAATGTGTATGGATAGATATGATTGATTGTAGAGTGAGTGATTGAGTTTGGAAAGTTGGGAATTTAGTGTTTATTGTTGCCAAAGACCAAAGCATGATAATGGAATAGGATTTTGATGGTTTTGACATGTCCATTGGATTCCTTGAGTGTTTTTATGGGGGGATAGCTTTGGTTGAGGCTTTGGGTTCATTGGTAGCCTTTGGTAGAAAATCTGGAAAACTGTCATTTTGTCTGCGTTTTCTGGTTTCTGATAGAATCACTCGAGTAGTCTGGGGTCTGCTCGAGTGCAGGATGAACATCACTTGGGTGAGGATGAGCCTGCTCGAGTGCGGTAGTGCAACTTCCCATTTTTGCTTCTTGTTCATGTTGCGCTTCTGGGTGTGAGGCAAGAGTGTCACTTCACTTGCGAGTGAGTGAAGAACATTGCTCGAGTAAGCTTTCTTGCACTCGAGTGAGGGTGTATTTGATGCCCTAAGCCTGCCTCTCGAGTTGTCACTCACGGGAGAACTGCAAGAGTTTGTCTTATCACTTGCGAGCATTCCATCTCACTCGAGCATAAAGGCCAGTGCTTGAGTGACCCCTTCTTTTGAAATCTCTGTTTGCTCTCGGGTTCTCACTTCCTGGACTTCACTCGCTAGTGCTCGAATGAAGCATTTGGCATTTATTCGAGTGAGGCCTAGCATGCTTGAGTGACCCTATCTCTGAAAAGTTCTTGTGCTCTCGGGTGCTCACTCGCTATCCTTTACTTCCTGGTGCCTGAATGCAGACCATACCATCACTCGAGTGAGGCCGTCTTCACTCGAGTGAGACAGTGAAAAGTGTCAGTATTTGTGCTTCTAAAAGGGATCCTTGGGGTAGTTCTTCCAACCCTTTAGGGCTTTTGTTAGAGGCATATATGAGTGTTAAAGAGACAGTAATGATAACCAAATTAAGTATTGTGAAGTTATCAAGTATTGGAATAAGTGGTAATGAATCATCCTTAATTATGTCTTTAGGATTAGATATTTGCCCGGAGCGTAGAAGGCCCATGCCAGCTAAAGAACGGAAAGACAAAGGTAGTGACACTTTATCCTATGTCATTTATATTGAATTGCTTGTTTGCATTAGTCATTGGATATAGTGAGGGGACGTGGCGAAAGCCCGGCCTTGAATATAGATATAGTGAAGGGAACGTGGCGTAAGCCCGATCTCGAATACAGATACAGTTGATAGGACGAGGCGAAAGCCTGACCTTGAATACAGATACAGTGAAGGGGATGTGGCATTGTGCCCAGCCTCGAATATTGATTGCTACATTGTGATATATGTTTACTTGCTTTGTATATATATGCATCATATTCGTAAACTGTTACTACAGGGATTCTCTAGAATCTCATTCTTTCCAAACAACATTTTTAGACAGGGCAAGCGGATCGAGGAACAAGCAAGTGGCTAGGGGCGATTAGGGCTGCCGGCGGTAGTCTTAGTTAGATATTTTGGTTTATACTGAACTGGTTATCATTTTGGATAATTGTATATATTCTGAATAGCTTATAGCATTATAGTTTTGTGTAATCCCCGGTGTGGATATTAAGAGGGGCAATGTTGCCCTAAACAATATTTTAGATTAATGTTATTATCCTGGGTGTATGTCAGGAATTTTGCTTATACTCTGATATTATACATGTGGTAAACCGTACAAGCCTATTGTTTTTTACTGTGAAATGAATGGAGATCCATTTGTACAAGTGTTGTAAAAATTTTTTAATTACCCCGGATCTCTTATTCAATTATTAAACGTATTTAAACGCTTAATCTCAGTCTTGATTATCGAAGGGGGTTACACTGTACATACTTTCGGTATCAATTTTATATATCAGAATTTCATCTCATTTCTCTTCTTGCTTTCGTATTATGCAACGCCTCCTTCAACTCAATCCACACCTTCACATTACCTTCATAGTTCCAATTCTAAACTCTCTCTCTGATGCCTCCAAATCACTCATGGATTCTCTCTCTTCTTTCAACTTTCACACCATTCTTCTTCCTCCTATCTCCTTCCCACAAGCCTCCAATATTCATCCAGCACTTCAAGTTCCTCTCACAATGTCTTAATCTATTCCTTCCATCTGTGACACTTTGAACTCACTCAACAATTCGACTAATAATAAGCTTGTTGCTTTAATAACTGATTATCTAGCCTATGAGACCATAGAATTGGCCAAAACACTTAACATATTGTCCTACATATATTTCCCCTTGTTCGCCTTAGTTCTTTCTCTATGTTTGCATTCTTCCTGGCTCGACCAGACGGTTTCATGCGAATTCAGAGATCTTCCAAAATCTATAAAGATCCCAAGTTATATACCAATTCATGGTCGAGATCTGCCAAATTCACTTCAACATCGATCCAGCCAAGATTATCTCAACTATCTTTGTTGCTCTAAAGCATTACTTCTCACCGACGCCATCTTGGTGAACAGGTCTGAAGGATTAGAAAGAGAAGCAAAAACAGTCTTATTGAAAGAACAAACCAATAATTATCCTTCTATATATCCTATAGGGCATAATGTGAATCAAGCCGGTTGGGTTAGTAGCAATCATGTGAATGATTAAAATGATTATTCAGTGTGTTTTAGGTAGTTGGATAAACAAGAAGCTAGATATGTGTTATATGTCTCTTTTGGACGTGGTGGGACATTATCTCAAAACCAAATGAATGAGCTAGCATTAGGGTTAGAACTGAGTAGTCAAAAGTTTATGTGGGTTGTGAGAGAACCCAATGATTTACCAAGTGCTAATTACTTCACTGGGTCAAAAGTAAATCCTTTACAATTTTTACCATGTGGGTTTGTAGAAAGGGTAATAAAAGCTGGTGGGCAAGGCATGTTGGTTGCTTCTTGGGCACCCCAAGTTGAGATTCTGAATCACAAAGCCATTGGTGGATTCTTAACGCACTGTGGCTGGTTGTCTATACTTGAGAGTGTTTTGAATGGCTTGCCCATTATAGCTTGGCCTTTGTTTGCAGAGCAGAGAACGAATGCTGCTATTTTAAGCGATGGCCTGAAAGTAGCAGAGAGGGTAAAGGTTAATGAGAATGGAATAGTGGAAAGGGAAGAGATTGCGATGGTGATAAAGAGTGATGACTGGTGATGAAGGAACTAGAATTCGTGCAATATTGAAGGAGCTGCGACATGATGCTGTTGATGGATTGAAACAAGATGGAAGTTGTAGCATGAACTTACTCGATTGGGAATGGAATGGAAAAATATGAGATTGATATTAGAAGAATGAGTTTCAATTTCAGATAATTGATTTTTCTGTCATATATAAAATGCGCGTTAATCTTGTGGTATGTGGGAGGTCAAATGAGGTTTATTGTACAAGGGAATGAACATGCTCTTGCATTATTTTATCATTATTTTTCCTCTTTCATATTTTGAACAAATCTAATCGGCTAGTCTTTTGATTTTGTTTCCATAAATAAGGATACCTTTGAATTTTTTTAATATATTTATTGTCTTTGATCAATTTTAATCAATTTTTTATGCTATTTAATTTGATTATTTGTATTATTTATATATAGGATTGGAAATAAACAGAGAATATCTTCCAAAATTTCTCAATGCGACAACAAAAAGAAAAGAAAAATACATAAATAAATAAAATTATCTATTAATATAAAAACATTTTTAATTGGAAATTAAAATTAAAATTAAACTAAAGGGTAATCCAATCCTTTTGTTTGAGAGGAATTTTGTGTATGTTTCACAGTATATAAAATGTTTTGGCAAAAGTCAGTTGATATGAATATCACATTTAAATAATCCTTCATGCGTGAATTTTGATTTTTTTTTAATCCAATCAATTGGTATCCATCACCTTTTTTTGATCCTAGTATTAGATATCCAAACAATTGACTACTCCAGTTTTGGGGTTCTTTTATTGTCCCTCCTAATACATGTATTATGTGTTATTTAAAGCTCAAACTCGAAACCCTAAAAAATTTACCATGGCCTTACAAATTCTCTTTATTGTTTTCAAACGTGAGACTCATGTGAGCACTAAAAACCTATAAGCTCTATAAGATTTATAAAAAAAAAAACATCCTACTCCCAAAAATTACAGCCTAATAGGGATGGTTATTGATGTGGTTTATGGGCCTTTAGAGTGGCTTAATTTTTGTCCTTTGAACTGAGCTCTTCATAGAAAACTTTGTTCTAGCCAACTTTTGGAGCAAAGATTGCATCCAACTTTAGCAAAACCAAATCTTAACAATAAGATTAATTTGTCTAGAAAAAACTCATTTAAAGAAGTAATACTTATTTTAGTAAACCAATGACAGAATAAGTTGTTTTTGCAAATATTGAATATACTTTCAAGTCAATGTTTGAGTGCCATGTTGGTTAGCTTTTCCTCCCCACATGGTCACAAGTTCGAACTATGTTGAGAAGAAAGAATATTCTTTGAATGAATGAACATATATGATAATCATATGTGTGTGTATATATAACATAGAAACTTGAAATGCCATTCTCGAAATGAGTTGCATATATATTGTTGGAGTTTTCAACTTGCAAGTGGGTGTGTCAAATAGAATAAGTCCCACATTATTTGGAAAAGAGAGAATACAAGTATATATGTTACAACTTGTGAAGTTGGGCTAGTAAATGGGCCAAGAGAAAGAGTGGGTTTGCGCCCATAATAAAGGGCCACCAAGAGGCAAACGTAGTGAATTAAATGTGGACTGAGCACTTTTTATCAAATGCTTTTTAGAAAAATCTAAAATTTATTTTTGTGAATGGCTACCAGAAAAACCCAGTTTTGAGGCATCTAAATTTTTGAAACCTCAATATTTCGGTTACAGAGGTCATAAATCAGATTTTAGATTGCCAGACGTACATGGTCCTTCAACGTTTAGAAACTGCCTCATCATGTGGTTTTATTGCTGTGTAACCGGTGGTTCGATGGTCTTTATGAGGATTAAATCTTGCTCGACGTCTCTGAGGTCGTGCCTATATAAGGTGGGCTTGACAGAAGGTTCAGGCATCCCAGCTCTGACATCTTCGAGCTCTTTCTTCCTCCTCTTGCCATTCTCTCTATTTGCTGGTTGTCTGGTTATATTTTGCTGTTATGTTCGCCCTGTGCCTGCAGGAAGAGTCTGTTTTATCCTGGGGAGTGTCTCTTCTAGTCAGCGGTCGCGGAATAGCTCTTAAGGACAGCGTCCTTGGATGTGACTCGAATTATACGGTGTATTTGCAGGAGTTCGCCAACATATATGTTGTCAAGTTGATGAACAATACTTTGTGGTGTTGAGGGATGAGAACAAATGTACCAATCCATAAAAAGCACCTATAAATGCATAATTAGAACATGAACCAAAACTCGATACTGAACCCAAAATGTGATAGTAGTTATTGAAGAGTCTAATTAAAGACCTTGGTCCAATGAGTTTGAATGATTTACAAGCATCCTTAGATTTACGTGAAATGCGGATGAATGAAACATTAGGTGGTACTCTTGGTTAAAAAAAAAAGTTCAAGTAGTACGAGCAAGCACTAAGGCTATATGGTATGATGGAATTTGGAGGGAATGGAAAGTGATGGAACATTTTTGAGTTGAATTTTAAAAAATTGGAGAAATGTGTTTATAAAATTTTAAGGGTTAGGGTGCAAAAAAACCTATAAATTTTTCTCAAAATTGCACTTAACACCATAAAGTTTATTTAGGTGCAAAAATACTCATAAATATTAAAAAATGGAGTAAAACAGGCACTGCCGTTAAAATATCAAAACATCCGTCTAATCCAATGTGAAAATACAAGAATGCCCTCAACTAGAAAAAATACTTCATCCAAAAAAAACCACTCTCTCCCCTCCCATCTCTCAATTCATCTTCAACCGCGACCTCTTCGTCCTTCTCTCTGACCTTGTTCTTGGCTAGCCACTATCACGACGTCGCATCCTCCGTTTGCACTCTCATCTCCACCCTCTCCATCATCATTCTCCCGCCCTGCAAATAGACTCATGGCACACTTCCCACGAGCATCTCCCCCTTGCCCACTACAGTTCCAGATCTAGCCAAATATTGAAGATTACTCTAAGCATCGAAGCTTTATTTTTGAAATTTGCTTCATATCTGAGTTTGACTAAACAACTAACATGCATTTCGAAGCTTTAATTCAATGTTATGAAAGAAATGACCACACCTTCGACTCATTAAGATGACTCTTGTATATCATTATGCCGGCGTTGGAGCTTCAATTTCCGCTTCCAAAATGATTCTTCAATGTATGTCTTTAGTATCTATATATTGGCAGTTTGATTTCCAAAGAAGTCTGGAAAATGAGAACAAACTAAAACTTTTGTTTGGATGCTTAAAAGTATATTCCTTTTTCATTTTATTATTTTTTTTCATCGAATTTTTTAATCTAGGCTTTAATCTGATTAATTTTTAAAAAGTAATACGATGTTATGTCTTTCCGGAGCTTTTGGGCAGCAAAAAAAAAAAAGTCTTTTGGAGCTCACCGTTGCCGATGCTAGGAAAAAAATAGGAAGACGAATGAGGAAGGAAGAGAGTTCGATAATCAAAGATATGATGAAGGGCAGTAAAGGAAACTTAGGAACAGATGCATTTTTATTTTTTCTGATAGTGTAGGGGCCACAATAAAAAGTAGGAGACTTGTGGCATTTTCACTCCCATTTTAAATGTTTATAGATATTTTTTCATCTAACAAAAATGTATGGTGTTAGGCGAACTTTTAAGAAAAGTTTATAGTTAGGTATTTTTACACCTTAAACCAAATTTTAATAAAGAGAAAATGTAAAATAATAGTAAAAAAACGTAATTAAAAACTATTAACCTCACTTCTCTAATTTGTTTTTTTAAAATCCAACTTAGAAAAGCTTTTGCTCCCCTCACCTGCCCTCCTATCGTACATACCAAACAGTAGAGGCTGAAACAAATATGAGAAAGAATCAAGTCTCTCGAATAAGGGAGGGGGTTATCATCAAAAGAGGCCAAAGTTATTGTGGCGAACCAATAGGAAAAGTGCCCATATTTAGTATCAGACAGTACCTCGAACACAATTGCTCTAATAAAAGGATACCTACGCCGATTAAAATTATAAAGGGAGAGAGGGGGGGGGGGAAGTTTCACAGAAAGGCAAAGTGCGGGCGTTTAGAACAAATTCACTCAATAGATTTGATTGCATGTCTTGATATACTTTGCTATGAAGTTCAAATATGAATGAATTTCAGCAGCAAAGTTTAATTCCTTTGGTGGTTCCAAACTAACCTATTGAAAAAATCTAATCATAACTCTCAGACAAAATGTGAATCATTTTCAATGACGGGCGAAAGACAAATGAGAATTTGTTAACGAATTTAATTTTAATTACAACTGAACTAATTTATATTACTTCTTTTTCAATTTATACTCTATCTACCTTTGTTCTTTAACATTTTAAAAAAACAGAGCTAACCCAGAAAAATATCAATGGACATGGTCGAAGGTATAAGCAAAATGATATTAGCCAAACAAAGTCATTTAGTGACACCCAAAACAATTTTGCTTCCAAGTTTTCTCTATTGACACCTGTAGATAACTAGATATCATGTTGCTTCCAAGGTTTCCATTCAAACAATTTTGCCATTCAAACAATATCGTTTAGGCATAAGTTAAATGACACCTCTAGATGGGATTTAGAAAAGTTTTCTAGTCTGGATAAGTAATATAGTAAGAAAATTACAACTTACAATCTGCTACTGAAACACCATGCACACTTAATTAGCCTTCAACTTCTAAATATCCTTGTATCAAGAGATCAACTTCATCCATCAATCCAAATCAGAAAATGACATGGACGGCTCCTCCTAACAACCTCAACCTGCAGAATTTTAAACAACGATAATACTGATTAGATAAAAAATTTTATGCTCTTTCTCATCTAATCATCAATATTGTTGCTAGTGTCACTTACTGAACGAGTTGGCTTTAAAGCAGTATTATGAGAGAAGAGAAGAACCAAAATAAGCTTTTCTAGAGCCAAAAGATGATTTCCTGAAACAATTAATAGAATTGAGTTGAGAGTGACTAATACTAAATAGTGTGTGTTCAAACAGCTATCAGTATAAATATTATTTACCTGCCAACAACATTGCAAAAAGTCTCAATCATGATAACTCAAGTTGCCTTCTTATGAAAAGCCTTCTCTAACATGTCTATGAGATCATCATCATCTGATTCAATAGTCACATTATTCGGTGCGTATATATTAAGCATGAGAGAAAACCTTCATTTGGGAGCAATCATATATTTCCACTTGTTCCAAGCATGGGAATTTCAAATGGTACGTGCCCTTGTAAAAGCTATCAAGAGTTGGCAGAGAGAAAAGATCCAATGTTTTGAGATTCCCAAATGTTATCTCATCTTCTTCATTTGATTCCTCATCTCCTTTAGCCACTATTTCTTGCATCGACTTACATTTCCATACGATCAACTCTTCAAGTAAAGCTAAGCTTTTAGCTGTAGAGGATGTGAACAAATATACCAATCCATCACAATCACTCACACCTAGACGCCTTAGATTTGAGAAAGACGCAGTGGATGGTGCCAAGCTAATCAAACAGGGACACCTGGCCACTTCCAAGGTTTCTAGCTTCGGCCATTCCACATTGTTTAGTCCAGAATAGATGCACATGAGCTCTGGCAATTCCCATAGCTTCAACTCAGTTAAGCTAGGGAAGATAATTAAATTTCTGGCTGCTTCTTCAGATGAGGTCGTCTCATTGATTGCAACAATCTCAACTAATCCCTCACAACGTTCAATTTGTAGTATTTCAAGGCTTTCAAGTTTGCCTTGGGCCATCAATGCCCGGAACAAGCTCTTGAGGCTTCTGCATCCATCAACGCTCACATGTTGCAGAGATTGGAAGCTGAGAATTTCTTGAGGGTCATTCCAAAGTATCTCCAGATTGGGTAATTCTTCCAATGTTATTTTTTTCAGTGGAAAGGAGAAAGAGGGGGGCATGGGGCCCACCACGTCAAATATTGCCTTTACGGAGTCACAATTTCGTACTTGTAAATATTCCAAGTTCCTTAGGGAGGGAAGCAAATGAAAAGGGATCGCATAATGTGATAAAAATTGGCAACCATCCACTGTCAAATCCTTCAAGTTAACGAAGCCTACGTCTGGGACTGGAGTAACGCCCTCCCATATTCCGTGTAGCTCTGGGTGATCACTAAGCTTCAGATTTGATGCCTCGCATACAAGCTGCATGCACAACAAAACAATGATTCCATGACACTAGGTTGGTATTTGGTAATATTTCATGGATGGATAAAATTCCTTTCGATTCCCTAATTCAGACGTATAGGTCAACTATCTATGATTCCTTTTCAAAAAATCCATTTCCTTATTGTAAATACACAGATCACCTAGTAATTAAAAAGATTTGATAAATTAACTAAAGTAATAATAGAAATATGGAAATAATTAAAAAAGAATCGATTTCGAGATTAAAAAAATAAGATAGAACTTACCTGGGTGGAAAAAATCGATTCTATGGAGGCATTTAAGCCCATGCCACGATATTCTCGATGTCCAGGGGGCTTGGTTGAAACTCTTAGATTTTGAGATGCATTTATGGCTCCAGAACAGAAAATTCTCATTCTGGGGCATTGATGGACAATAACACGATCCAAACATGGAAAATTGAATGCAGAATTGCCAGAGTGAAAGGTACAAAGCCTTTGAAGAGACTCTAGAGACATTTTTTTGAGCTTCATGAATATTATATCAGATTCATCTCCTTCTTTAGATACTATTTCTTGTATGGATGCACATCTTGCAATGGACAGCTCCTCAAGTAAAACTAAACTCCTTGCAGTTGACAATGTGAACAAATATACCAATCCTTCACAATCATATACATGCAATTCCCTTAATTTTGAGAATGACACAGCAGTAGAGGCTACCAAGTTCCTCAAACAAGGACAATCATCCACTTTCAAGGTTTCTAGGTTTTCAAGAATTGGGGCCACCCATGACTGCTCTAACCCAATGGATTCCAGATGGTTCAGAGAAACTAGTTCCAATCCTTCAAGATGTGGAAACATGTCGTTGTTGTTAAGATCCACAACAGGTCTTTGAGAGCTAAAAATTTCTTTGAACGTGCTACAAGCCACTTCAAGCTTTCGTAAATTGGGAAGTGATCCCTTTTGGAAGATTTCACAAGGAAATTCATCTGATTCCTCCTGAAAGCATTGCAACATGAGAAATTTCACTCTCTGAAGGAAGTTTCCTTGCCAATTGATATTCATGATGTCTTCCTTGTTCAGTGACAATTCTTCTAGATGGGGAAAATCCTGGTAAGAACCGAATTAGTATTATTGCAGTTGAGAAAAAAATACAATAAGAGGATTTATTTCAGACATTTTCTTATATTAATCAAACAAGTAAACAATATTTATAGTTTCAAGTATTTCAAGTAGAGCTCAACTTTGTTCCAGAATGAGCGAGAATATAAAATAATAGTCTAAAATAAAAACTATAGAGGATATCATTGTTGCCAGAAAAAGTTAATACACACACACATATACATATATAAGAGGAAAAATACCTTTTCAAGTGAGACAATAGCTTCCACGCCAATTGGAACATGACTGCGACCCTTTGATGGGAAGATTCTAAATTGATCACATTGAAATGCATGCAATTTCTTTAACTTTGGCCATTCCACATTGTTCAGTCCAGAATAGATGCACCTGAGCTCTGGCAATTCCCATAGCTTCAACTCAGTTAAGCTAGGGAAGATGATTAAATTTCTGGCTGCTTCATCAGATGAGGCTGTCTCATTGATTGCAACGATCTCAACTAATCCCTCACAACTTTCAACTTGTAGTATTTCAAGGCTTTCAAGTTTGCCTTTGGCCATCGATGCCCGAAACAAGCTCTTGAGGCTACTGCATCCATCAACAATCACATGTTGCAGAGATTGGAAGCTGAGAATTTCTTGAGGGTCATTCCAAAGTATCTCTAGATTGGGTAATTCTTCCAATGTCATTTTTTTCAGTGGAAAGGAGAAAGAGGGGGGCATGGGGCCCACCACGTCAAATATTGCCTTTACGGAGTCACAATTTTGTACTTGTAAATTTTCCAAGTTCCTTAGGTAGGGAAGCAAATGAAAAGGGACAACATAATGTGATAAAAATTGGCAACCATCTACTGTCAGAGTCCTCAACTTATTGAATCCTCCATCTGGGACTACCATTACACCATGCCACATATCTTGGAGTTCAGGGTAATCTCCAAGCTTTAAACCTTGCATACCACTTGTAAATTGTGCCACCTGCTCGGGCAAAACAGCGTTGTTATGTTATTCTATGAGTTTCATTATATTTATAATTAAAATTTCATCAATATGTTATTCTGATCACCTTTGATTCCCCCCTCCCAAAAAAAAAAACTCTCACCGACTTTAAACGGAAAATAAAAATAATGCACATAACTAATGTGAATATGATTTTGTGTGCCGTATGGTCATTGTGGGAAACTAAATTGCTGTCACCTTTGCTTCATATGGAAAGGGCAAGGTTCACTTTTTGGTTCATTTAAAAGAAAAACAAAAGAAGGTTGGCCTTTCCACTCATAGAGTCATAGGCCGAATTTTGTTAGAGAAGTTAGAATTCTGATATTTTCATATTAAAATATCACAGAGAAAACAGAATGGTGACACAGAATGACAGAGACTACGAAAAATGTTGCCTCTCTTTTTGCACTTCGTTATTATGAATTGTAATTTACTGTAACAAAGTGAATTAAACATTATTAAGTGTTTTATACATTGCGTACTATAAAAAAATTAATCATATATTGACACTTTGAATGTGAATTACATTATTTTCTTAAAAAATGTTTAGAAAAATAATTAATACCTACAGTGAAAATAAATTAATATTATATATATACATATATATATTAATTATCCTCTTCGACCGTTCCTAGCTCATCTTTTCCCTTCATATCCTCCCTCCATATTTTTAAAAATTTGATTATTAATTGTAGAAAATCCACTACCATGTATTGACAAAATAAGAGAAACACCGCATATAATAATAAGTAAAGAAACTTGTTCAAAATAAAACGTTTCTTAATTTTCCTCCGCGGACTATCCACTATACATATCTCAATCATTAATCAAATATTAAATGGTCTTCATTTAATATTTTGGACTTGTTTATTTTCATAATTTTATAAAATCTTAAATTAGAACAGCTCCAAATTTGATCTTGTAAAGCTGTGTTGTGGAGAGAAGATAAAGGAAGAAATTGTACAAGCATTTTAGTATTATCTTTGAAACATAAGCATGGATGTTCAAAAAAGAGACGTTATGATAAAAAATTGTTTTATCTTCGAAATAAAATCTTGCAATTATCTCATTTTCGTTTCAAAAGAATTTCTCCCAGAATGTGAGCATTCATATATTAAATTGTCCCTTTTTTGGCAAAACTAAATACAACAATATGTCTGAACCTAAAAAGAAGTTATAGGCCAAAAAATATTTTACTAGAGAAATTAGAATTATTGTATTTTCAAATTAAACTAAAATATCTACTAATCCTCCTCATTATTCCTATTTCATCTTTTCCATTAATATCTCTCATATTTTTAAAACTTGTTTTATTATTACTTTTAGAAGATCCCCTCCCATCTAAGAGAAAAATAAAAGAAACACCACAAAAAACACAACAAATAATAATACACAAATAAGTTTGTACAAAATATATTTTCTTAACGGAACAATGACAGAAAAATAACTTTAAAATTGCAAAAACCCAAATCAGGTCTATTACTAAGAATTGATAAAATAATGGCAAGACTTAATAAACAATTCCCAACCACAACTCGTTTTATGAGAAATGCTTGATTTGGGATTTTACAATTTTAAAGTTCTTTTTCTGTCATTCTCCCTTTCTTAATTCCCCCGTTTGAATCTCTGGTGCGCTTCTCAACCATTAATCAAATTTTGAATGGCCTAGGTTTAATAATTTACATATTTGTTCTATTTTTTTCATAGCATTTCTAAACTATTTAGATCGAATTCTAATTTTAGTGGTTTGAATTTATTTTTTTTATTTTTATAATTTTATATTTTAATAATTATTTTATAAAATATTAAGTTTACACGTTTAAAGTTTGACCTAATAGAAAAGATTGAAGTGGAGAGAAAGATAGAAGAAATTTTACAAGCAATTTGGAATTGTCTTTGGAAGATATGTACGTGAAAAAAATGTTCTGATATAATTTCCGTATCAAAATTGTTTCTCCAAAGCATGGGCATACATATTATTGATTTGTTTTTTGGCCAAAAAAAATGCAATAACAATGCGTATTCTAGAAAATAGAAATTTGTAAACCAATATCATATGCCTAGTGCAGAACTGCCAAAAGGAATAAAAAGAAATGGAACAACACTTACCTGTGAGGGGAAAAGCGATTTTATGGAGGCATTTAGATCCAAGCCGGACACGTTATGGCTTTCAGACGTGGGGCTGCTCAGTTGGGGAAAATCACTGTATTTGATAGCCCCAGTTGAAACTCTTAAATGCTCAGTTGAATTTATGGCTCCATAAGAGAAGATTCTCATTTTGGGGCATTCATGGACAAAAACATGTTCCAAGCATGGGAAGTTGAACGTAGAATTCCCAGAGTGAAAGCAACCAAGCCTTTGGAGAGACGCAAGAGACAATTCTTTGAGCTTCCTGAATGTTATATCATGTTGATCAGATCCATCTCCTTCTTCAGACACTATTTCATGTATGGATCCACACCTTTCAATGGACAGCACCTCAAGTAAAACTAAACTCCTTGCAGTTGACAATGTGAACAAATATACCAATCCTTGGCAATCATGTACGCGCAATTCCCTTAATTTTGTGAAAGACACAGCAGTTGGGCCTACCAAGTTCCTCAAACGATGACAATACTGCACATTCAAGGTTTCTAGGTTTTCAAGAATTGGGGCTACCCATGAGTGTTCTAACCCGATGGATTCGAGATGCCCCAGAGAAATTAGTTCCAATCCATAGAGATGTGGAAACAACATGTCATTATCAAGATCCATCACATTAGGTTTGTGAGAGCTGAACATTTCTTTGAAATTACCACAAGCCACTCGAAGCTTTTCTAAATTGGAAAGTGATCCCTTCTGAAAGAGTTCCCATGGAAATCCATCTGAATCCTCATGGAAGCAGTGCAATATGAGAAATTTCACTCTCTGGATCAAATTTATTGCCTCACACTTTTCTTGCCAATTAATGTTCATGATGTCTGCCTTGTTCAGTGACAATTGTTCTAGGTTGGGAAAACCCTGGTAAGAACCATATTATTATTACGCTAGAACAAACCAACGAGAGGATTTATTTGACACATTTTGTTATATTAATCAAACAGACACAAACAACAATTATAGTTTCAAGTGTTTAAAAAATGGCTCAACATTGGTTTAGGAAGAGCGAAAAAAATATAAAATAAAAGACTAAAATGGCAACTTTATATGGAGGATATAAGAAGAAAATAAATACCTTTTCAATTGAGACAATAGCTTCCATGTCAATTGTATCAGGACCGCGACACTTTGATGGAAAGATTCTCAAATGATCACAATGATATACATAAAATTCCTTTAACTTTGGCCATTCCAGATTGTCTAGTCCTGAATAGATGCACTTGAGTTGTGGCAAAACCCATAGCCTTAACGTGGTTAAGCTTGGAAACATAATTGAGTTTGAAGTTGCCCTTCTTAAGACTGTTTCACCATTTGCAACAATTTCTACTAATCCACCACACCTTTGCACTCGTAGTATTTCAAGGCTTTCAAGTTTGCATTGGGACATTGATGCTGGAAACAAGCTCTTGAGGCTTCTGCATTCATCAACATACACTTGTTGTAGACTGAGAAATTCTTGAGGGTCGTTACTCCAAACATTCTCCAAACCAGGGAGTTGTTGCAAGGTCAATATTTTCAAGGGAATAGAGAAAGGGGAGGACAAGGATCCCACCTCAAATATTGCCTTTATGGAATCACAATTTCGTACTTGTAAATCTTCCAAGTGTTTGAGGAAGCCAAGCAAATGAAAAGGGATCGCATAATGTGATAAAAATTGGCAACCATCCATTGTCAGAGTCCTCAACTTACTGAATCCTCCATCTGGGACTGCCATTACACCGTGCCACATATCTTGGAGTTCAGGGTAATCTCCAAGCTTTAAACCTTGCATACCACTTGTAAATTGTGCCACCTGCTCGGGCAAAACAGCGTTGTTATGTTATTCTATGAGTTTCATTATATTTATAATTAAAATTTCATCAATATGTTATTCTGATCACCTTTGATTCCCCCCTCCCAAAAAAAAAAACTCTCACCGACTTTAAACGGAAAATAAAAATAATGCACATAACTAATGTGAATATGATTTTGTGTGCCGTATGGTCATTGTGGGAAACTAAATTGCTGTCACCTTTGCTTCATATGGAAAGGGCAAGGTTCACTTTTTGGTTCATTTAAAAGAAAAACAAAAGAAGGTTGGCCTTTCCACTCATAGAGTCATAGGCCGAATTTTGTTAGAGAAGTTAGAATTCTGATATTTTCATATTAAAATATCACAGAGAAAACAGAATGGTGACACAGAATGACAGAGACTACGAAAAATGTTGCCTCTCTTTTTGCTTTTCTTATGTTTTAAATATAATTTAACTTTCGTTTTTTTTTCAATCTATTTATCTTTTGTTTTGTTCTCTGAGAATATCCAAGTCTAGAAAGAAACATGCCTTGCCGCGTTTTAACGTATATCCCAGTCAGTTGTTCTGATAATTAAAAATAACACACACATGGTCTTCATTTAATATTTTGGACTTATTTATTTTCATAATTTTATAAAATCTTAAATTAGAACAGCTCAAAATTTGATCTTGTAAAGCTGTGTTGTGGAGAGAAGATAAAGGAAGATATTGTACAAGCATTTTAGTATTATCTTTGAAACATAAGCATGGATGTTCAAAAAAGAGACGTTACGATAAAATAATGTTTTATCTTAGAAATAAAATCTTGCAATTATCTCATTTTCGTTTCAAAAGAATTTCTCCCAGAATGTGAGCATTCATATATTAAATTGTCCCTTTTTTGGCAAAACTAAATACAACAATATGTCTGAACCTGAAAAGTAGTTATAGGCCAAAAAATATTTTGCTAGAGAAGTTAGAATTATTGTATTTTCAAATTAAACTAAAATATCTACTAATCCTCCTCATTATTCCTATTTCATCTTTTCCATTAATATCTCTCATATTTTTAAAAATTTTTTTATTATTACTTTCAGAAGATCCCCTCCCATCTATAGAGAAAAATAAAACACCACCACAAAAAAGCACAACAAATAATAATACACAAATAAGGTTGTACAAAATATAATTTCTTAACGAGAAAATGACAGAAAAAAATTTAAAATTGCAAAAGCCCAAATCACATTTGTTACTAAGAATTTATAAAGTAATGGCAGGACTTAATAAGCAATTTGCAACCATAACTATTTTATAGGAAATACCTGATTTGAGATTTTATAATTTCAAAGTTCTTTTTTTGTCATTCTCCCTTTCTTAATTCCCCCCTTTGACTCTCTACTGCACATATCAACCATTAATCAAATTTTGAATGGGCTTGGTTTAATAATTTACATCTTTGTTTTAATTTTTTCACAACATTTCTAAACTATTTAGATCAAATTTTAATTTTAGTAGTTTGAATTTATTTGTTTTTTGTTTTTTATAATTTTATATTTTAATAATAATTTTATAAAATCTTAAATTAGAACAGCTCAAAATTTGATCTCGTAAAGATGTGCTGTGGAGAGAAGATAAAGGAAGAAATTTTACAAGCATTTTAGTATTGTCTTTGAAACATATGCATGCATGTTCAAAAAAGGAACGTTACGATAAAATGTTGTTTTATCTTCGAAATAAAATCTTGTCATTATCTCATTTTCGTTTCAAAAGAAATTTGCCCGAATGTGAGCATTCATATATTAAATTGTCTTTTTTATTTTTCCGGCAAAACTAAATACAACAACAAAGAATATGATAGAAATTTGAAAACAAATATCACTTGCCTAGTGCATAACTGCAAAAAGCAATACAGAAATGGGATAACACTTACCTGTGAGGGGAAAAGCAATTCTATGGAGTCATTTAGATCCAAGCCGGTGAATTTATGGCTCCACTGATGCATAATGAAGCTGTCACTCTGTTGAGGAAAAGTTGTGTATTCGATATCCCCGGTTGAAACTTGTAGATGCTCAGTTGAATTTATGGCTCCATGAGAGAAAATTCTCATTTTGGGGCATTCATGGACAAAATCAAGTTCCAAGTATGGGACTGCCATTACACCAAGCCATATATCTTCAAGCTCAGGGTAATCTCCAAGCTTTAAACCTTGCATACCACTTGTAAATTGAGCCACCTGCTCGGGCAAAACAGTTTTGTTATGTTATTTTGAGTTTCATGATATTTATAATTAATATTTCAACATGTAATTCTGATCACCTTTGACTTCCCCCGTCCCACAAAAAAAAAAAAAACTTTCACCGAGTTTAAATGGAAAATAAAAACATTCACATTTTTGTTTTGTTCTCTGAGAATATCCAAGTCTAGTGCATAACTGCAAAAAGCAATACAGAAATGGGATAACACTTACCTGTGAGGGGGAAAGCGATTCTATGGAGTCATTTAGATCCAAGCCGGTGAATTTATGCATAATGAAGCTGTCACGCTGTTGAGGAAAAGTTGTGTATTCGATACCCCCGGTTGAAACTTGTAGAGACTCAATTGAATTTATGGCTCCATGAGAGAAAATTCTCATTTTGGGGCATTCATGGACAAAAACAAGTTCCAAGAATGGGAAGTTGAATGTAGAATTCCCAGAGTGAAAGCAACCAAGCCTTGGGAGAGACACAAGATACAATCTCTTGAGCTTCCTGAATGTTATATCATCATCTTGATCAGATCCATCTACTTCTTTAAACACTATTTCTTGTATGGATCCACACCTTTCAATGGACAGCACCTCAAGCAAAACTAAATTCGTTGCAGTTGACCATGTGAACAAATATACCAAACCTTGGCAATCATGTACACGCAATTCCCTTAATTTTGTGAAAGACACAGCAGTTGAGCCTACCAAGTTCCTCAAACGATGACATTGCGCCACCTTCAAGGTTTCAAGGTTTTCAATAATTGGGGCTACCCATGACCGCTCTAACCCGATGGACTCGAGATGCAACAGAAAAATTAGTTCCAATCCTTTGAGATCTGGAAACAACACGTCATTATCAAGATCCATCACATTAGGTCTTTGAGAGCCAAAAATTTCCTTGAAACTACAACAAAAAACTTGAAGCATTTCTAAATTGGGAAGTAATTCCTTTTGAAAGAGTTCCCCTGGAAATCCATCTGAATCCTCATGAAAGCATTGCAGTATGAGAAATTTCACCCTTTGAATGACGTTTGCCTCACACTTTCCTCCCCACTTAATAATATTCATGGTGTCTGCCTTATCAAGTGACAATTTTTCTAGGTTTGGAAAATTCTGGTAAGAACCAAATTATTATTAGACTAGAAAAAACCAATCAAAGGACGTATTTCACACATTTTCTCATGATAATCAAACACATGAACGATATATATAGTTTCAAGTGTTTGAGAAAGAGCTCAACTTTGGTTTAGGACAAGCCAAAATATATATATAAACTAAAGGAATAAAATGACAGCAATGATGGATGTCATTCTTGCCACATCAAATCAAAGAATACTTAACATATACATAAGGGGAGGAATACCTTTTCGAGTGAGAGAATAGCTTCCACATCAATGGGAGCATGACCATAACCCTTTGTTGGAGAGATTCTCAAACGATCACAATGATACACATTGTATACATTTAACTTTGGCCATTCCAGATCCTCTAGTTCTGGAGAGATGCACTTGAGTCGTGGCAAAATCCCCAGAGCCAACGTGGTTAAGCTTGGAAACATAAGTGAGTTTGAAGTTGCCCCTTTTAGCACTGTTTCATCATTTGCAATAATTTCCACTAATGCCTCACAACTTTCCACATGTAGTATTTCAAGGCTTTCAAGTTTGCGTTGGGACATTGATGCTGGAAACAAGCTCTTGAGGCTTCTGCATTCATTAACAGACACTTGTTGTAGGGACTGGAAGCTGGGAAATTCTTGAGGGTCATTACTCCAAACATTCTCCAAACCAGAGAGTTGTAGCAAGCCCAATGTTTTCAAGGGAATAGAGAAGGGGGAAGACAAGGATCCCACCTCAAATATTGCCTTTACGGAATCACAATTTCGTACTTCTAATTCTTCCAAGTTAACGAGGAAGCCAAGCAAATGAAAAGGGATCACAAAATGTGATAAAAATTGGCAACCATCTACTATCAGAGTCCTCAACTTACTGAATCCTCCATCTGGGACTGCCATTACACCATTCCATATATCTTCAAGCTCAGGGTAATCTCCAAGCTTTAAATCTTGTACACAGCATGTAAATTGCTGCTCCAACAAAATAGTTGATACATTAGACGTTTTGTATTTCTTCTTTGAGTTTCATTTTTGGCAAATTGAAGATAAATTCATTTCGGTCTGTTCATACTTCTCACTTTAGACACAAGATTTTGATCAATATTACTTAATCAGCGCCCTACCCAATTCTATTATCACAGATTAAACCTTCAACCACATCCAATAAGAATACATTCCAACTTAAAATGCATTTAAACAAGACTAACGTTAAGCTTACATTGTTATTATGTTTTCTTTAATATTAATATATATATATATAACAATATTTATATTGGTAACAATATATTTTGGTTATTGTATCAATTTTTGAATTTGACTGGATTTATTATTTTTGACAAATAAACACGACTAAATTTTTTTTTATGAAATTCTCCAATTTTTAAAGATATGGAAGACCCATTTAGAATTTCCCTAGAGTCTTGCCCATTTTTAAGACAAATGCTTTAAATTGATTACTAAACCGCTCATACAGTAAAACAACACATAATATTTGCTCTTAAAACAATTTAGAGGTAAGCTAGAATTGGAGATTAGGCCATGCCGTGTGTTAATCAGTTAAAAGAATATTGTGAATAAGATTACTTGCCTTTTTAGCGAATAATTTCTGCACTGTGGTGTTGAGATTACTGTAGTTCACACAATCATATTCGTACGCTGAAACTTGTATTCCATTAAAGTTTGGCGCCCGGACAACTCCTTGAGAGAAACATGTCATCCTTGGGCATTGTTCTATGGTCGGCGCGAACAGAGCTGAGAATTCTAAAGTGGCATTCCCTGAATAAAAACTCACTAGCCTTGGTAAATTACTCAAAACTATATATACGAGCCTTTCAAATATTATCTCATCTAAAAATGATTCATCAGTCCCATGATTCACTATTTCTGTTATTGATCCACAATCACTTATCTCCATTCTATGAAGTTGCACCAAACTCTTGGCCACTAAAGATGAGAACACAGAAACTAACCCGTGGCATCGCCTTACTGTCAAAAATTTCAAATTGCGAAATGATGATGCAGAAGAAGGCACTAGAATAGTCAAACGAGGACAATTCCATATTTCCAGGTCCCTCAGATTCTTAACAAGTGGGTCCACCCAGGAGTTATCTAACCCAATGGAGGAGAGAGAAAGCAGCGAAAATAGATATAATTTTCTCACTTGTGCAAGTATATTGATGATATGATCAACATCTTCAGGACTTTGAGAAGGGAACACCTCGTCCAGTGCATTGAAATTACTTATCCGAAGAGATTCTAAATTAGGTACTTTCTGAAAGAATTTAAAAGGCAAACTAGCTCCTGGTTGGTAGAAATCCCCAAAGGACAGCTCCAGAAATTTCAATTTGTGAAGCAAGTTATCAGGAAGATGTCCATGTGATAACATCATCATGTCTTTCCCATTGAGAAATAAGTTTTCCAAGTTCGGAATAACCTATTAATGAAAACGGAAAAAAATAATAATAAGAACAATTATTGCATAGATAGATACTTCCTTTTCACAATATAGGGGGAAAAAGTGAGGGAATAACGGAAATGAATATCAAATTACCTTTTCGGCTATTAATAGAGATTGTTTGCTAGTTGTGATATTATTAGCTTCATCCTCACATCCTACTGCTCCTTGGTGACTTTGAAAATCTGTTCCAAATGTGTCCAATTTATTACAATTAGCCACGCGTAGAATCTCCAAGCTGGGCAATTCCAGAGTGTATCTTCCAGGATAGAAGAACTTGAGGCTTGGTAATTCATACATCTTCAAAGTGGTTAAATAATGGAATTCAAATTTTCTGCTAGCTCCATCTGCTACTGCTTCATCCTTTCCAACTATTTCTTCCAACACATTACATCGACCTATTTCAAGCTTCTCGAGTCTCACCAGATTTCTTGCCAGAGATTCTGGAAAAAGAGTTTTAATTCCCCCACAACCAGTTACAACCATTTCTTTCAGATTTAAAAAACTTATAGTACTTCGAGGATCTTTGCTCCATATGCACTTCAGATTAAGCAACTCCTTTAAAGTCATCCTTTTTAAATCAAAGGGCTTTCCTTTAGTTTCTGTCAGATTGTTGCCATCCAAACCAAAAATAATCTCCACTGGACTCGAAGTTACTTGCAATTCTTCCAAGTTCTTGAAGTATGGAAGTAACCCAGAAGGAAACACTTCTGACAGAAATGAACAATTCTCCACTATTAATGTTCTGAGATTGTTAAAGCAATTGTCTGGTGGGAAAATTTCACCCCGCCATAGTTGTTGTAGCTCAGGATGACAAGAAAGTTTCAAATTCTGACAAAACTCAAAAAGAACCTACAAAATCAAATAAATTTTGATGTCATTAGGGTAGTCTCAATAAAGTGAGAAGAATACAATTATTTTTTCTACAAATAAAAATCTTCCCCTCAACTTGGATAAATTGATTATAATATTTCTAAGAACATGGCTATAACTCTAAAGTGGGTATGCATTTGAGAGACAGAGGAAGTGTGATGATTATATAGACAAGGGAAAAAAGTTTATACTGTATAAAATAAAAGAGCACAATTCATAAATTTGATTTAAAATCAAATTTATGAAAAGCTAATAGCTACACCATTAAGTTTATCACTATTTCGAATTCAGACTATCACGTTACTTAGCCCTGATATATGAATTCAAATTTTCACCTTAACTAACTCTGTACTTGCAATATTTATATATATATATTATGATATTTAATAAAAAGTTTGTAACAACTTTTAACTTTAAAATACAATAGTGCGTACCTTATCAATAAAAATCTTTTGAATTGTAGCATTCAAATCACCTTCCCAATACCATTTATCTTCCCCTTCTCCTTCTACAATATCAACTTTTTCCAAGCTTGGCGTCCATATAATTTCCTCAGAGAATTTTTCCAACTTGAGGCAATCGCTCACTTTCACCTTTTCAAGAGACGGAAACCTGAAGATAAGTTTACTCTGGCTACAAAAACTTGTGAGGTTTCTCAGAGACACAAGTTCTATGCTTTTCAACTTGCCAAAAGCAATATCGTCTTCTTTCCCTTCTTCATTCTCCTCCACTGTAATGATTTCCTCCATTATTTCACATTGCACAACCTTCATAATAGCCAGTTGAACCAAAGATTTTGCAGTTGACAATGTCAATAAATTCCTTAATTTATCACAATTGGTAACTTCAAGATATGACAAGTGAGTCAATGCTATGGAGGAAGGAATTAAGTTTGCCGAATAGTAACATTTCTCAATGCGTAGCCTCTCAATTCTTCGAAGGATGGCACCATTTTCAAAGCCTATATTCAGTGGAATATTTGAAGACACTAAACTCATGTTTTTAAGTTGAACAACAGTTCCAATTTTCTCAAGGGAAACATGACTTCCATCACGTGCCTCTTTGATAGAATTCCAAAAATTTAGGCTTTCTAGATTAGGAAATCTTTGGAGAAACCAAAAGGGAATTTCGATGCCATTCAATCCATCAAAGGATAACTGTTTCATGTTGTGCATTAGATAAACATTATTTCCAATGGTGTCCTGCAACCACTTCATTTCCTTCATCCCACTTATTATTAGTCCTTCCAAGTTGGATATCACCTAAAAATAATCATGGAAAAAGGAAGAAAACATAGTAAGCTATATATTAATTAGACTAAGGAAATCTTAGGTTCATATATATGTACGTTGTTGCCATTATGTTGAGAAAAAATAAAACAAGTGCGAGTAAAGTAGATGCATTGCATTTTAGAAATTTATTTCTACTTCTAAATATCTTGTCAATCATGATGCTATTGTACCTTTACTAAAGATGAGAGAATAGGTTTCACTTCAGAATATGTTGTTTCAAAATCAAATGCTTCTAGCTTGCCACAACGACCAAAGACCAAATGAGTCATTGCTTTGAACTCTATAGCATGTGTTCCTTGATAGAAGCACCTTAGCTCTGGTAGATATAATAATGCAAGTGTGGTTAGCTTAGGAAACTCAAACATGGAGTTGCCTCTATTTGATGCATCATCCTTGGCTACAATTTCCTTCATCCCATCACAAAACAATATCTGAAGGCTCTCGAGTTTCATAAGAGCACTGGCAATAGAAAATGGAAAAAGATTTTCCAGGATTGGGCAACGAGAGACAATAACATGTTGCAAACTTTTAAAGTTCAGAAGTCGTTGAGGATCTTTGTTCCATACGTGCTTCAGTTTTGGCAGCCCTTTTAATCGAACTCCTCGCAAGTTTGTTTCATTCCCACCATCATTTTGTGGTGTAGACGGGAAGACAAATACCTCTTCCACTGACTGACAATCCTTAACCTCCAATGTGCCAAGATTATGAAATCTTCCTACCATGTAAGGAGGGAAAATAGTGACAAGTTTGTTGCAGCCTTCAATTATCACTGATTCCAAACTAGAAAAGGAATTTATGCTAGCTTGTGCATGCCATATCGTTTTCAATTGCTCCATGTCGATGATTTTAATTTTCTTCAATTGGGGAAAGACGTCAACCTCCTATGTATGAACCAAAGTAGTCATCATGTAAATAAAATAACAAAAGAATAATAAAGCCTAGTTTTTGTGTGTAATCAAATCCCATGCGCCTACATACCTGGATTGCTTCGCTTGCCCTGATGTCTTCCGGGTCAAAAATATCCTTCATCATATCACATGAGCTTACAAAAAGGCTTTGTAATTTCATTAAATTCCCAACCATTGATAATGGAAATAAATATTTCAAATCACCACAATTATTCACATTCAATTTGTTCAAATTTTGAAAGGAGGGACTTGGTAACGGTTGGGCACCCCACACCTTCTTGATATTCATTGACGACAGCTCCAAGCTCTCAAGGTTGGGAACGGAAACCTGCAAAAGCTCACAAGAAATTTCAACCTCTAAAGTAACTGATTGTGATTACATAATTCAAGTTTTGTAGGAGCTAAGTATACTTCAATTTCAGTTTAGTTACTTAAGTTTATAAAGTATATTGTCAGTCCTTTAATGCTAACAATGTTCGTCTAATTAACAAAAAACACCAACTCAACTAATTTAAATGATGACTTTGAAATAATATTGATATATTGATTTAAAATTTGTAAATTGAAAAATATTGATAGTATAAAAATTTTATATTGAATGATTAAATTTTAAACATGTTTTGTCAGCATTTAAAATCACCATTTAAATTGCCGAGTCAACATTTTGCGTTAATGAGACTAGTGGTGTTACAATTGAGACGGTGAAAATATGCTATAGAAACCTAAGGAACTAAATTGGAACTTGATGTAAATTTATAACACCAAACATATACTTTAACTTAGACCAAGACTATAAAAGTCAAGCCATCTTCCTTGATTCTGAGGGGAATATAATTAAAAATGTATAAATTGAAAAGTAAAGAGAAGTATATGTATTGAAAGTTGATTGCATATACATACCTTTTCGTTAAATAGTGGAATATAATTAGTGAAAGTTGAAATCGTCTTGTCATCTGTGTAGAAACAAGTTAATTTCAACAAAGATTGCAACATTAAATAGCGCATTTGAGGAAATGAAATTCCATCATCTTCTGCATCGTTGCCAATATTCTCTTGTCTTTCCACAACAATAATATCTCCCACTGAATCACATTCAGACACTTCAAGTGTTTCAATCTCTGTGAGAAGTCTAGCCATAGAAAGTGAGAAGAGATGCTTCAGTTGGCCACAAAGTTTGACCTTCATGGTTTTTAAATTGCGAAAAGAGGTATTTGTGAGTTGGCAATTGCATATTTTCTCCAGGCTCTCAACTTTGTACAAACACATTGACTCCAACTTGGGAAAAGCTGTCACGTGATGTTCCCACTTTGTTGAGTAGATTATATTTTGGATGTCAGAATTTTTTCTAATGGTTAAATGCTTAAGATTTGGAAATCCTTCCACATTTAACTCATAGTTAACATTACGGAGACCATCTACTTCCCCCAAAAACAATTGGTCAGTGCTTTTAAACAACATTTTGATCCCCTCTTGCGAATGAATGTCACTTCCCTTTTTTAGATGCAATGCCAAAACTCTTGAAGTCTTGTATTGATAAGGCATACGAATGTCCTTCAAAAAAAGCATTTGAGAGTCACCAATCGCAATTTTGTAGCTATCCAACTTGTCAAAATACAAGTCACCAGGCAAAGTTGCAATATCTTGTATGTATATATCCAGACTTCTCAGCTGTTGAAGATATCTCAATTCATCAAGAGTGGCAATTTCATTGTGATTTGTTTTTCTTTCGACGCCCCATCGGATCAAGGTTTTTCCCATATACAACTCTTCCAAACTATTCAACTTTGATAGTACATTAGATGGAATCACTTTAAGTTTAGTACAGATACTGATGTCAAACAATTGTAGCCTGCCCAATTCCCTTAGTTCACTTGGCAATAATTCAAATTTAGATCCTAAAAGGCTTAGAACTCTTAAATTCTTCAACTCTCCAATAATGGATATATTGTCACCTAGCACACATTGCTCCAAACAAAGCATTCTAAGCCTCATTAAGCCTTTTATGGAAGAAGGGAAGCTTGACAAATCAATACCAGTCAATATTAACACTCTCAATTCTTTCATTCCTTCAAAAAGTTTGTCTGGTATTTTCATGGAAGGATCTTTGCTGTCAATATGGAGGACTTTGAGCTTAGGGCAATTTATTCCTTCTGGAATCCCATCAACAATATCACAATAGTGCAAAGAAATGACAGTATACTTTTCTATTGTATCCTTGTCAGGCCATTCATCAAGTTTGACATATCTCCGTGTAAACACATTTTTCTGCTTGTATGTTATTGATAAGGCAGCATCACGGATCATATCATGCATAGTAACACAATCATCAGGAGATTCAGTATCCAACAACAAGCTGGAGTTTTTCAAATTCTTGATAGACTCATCCGTTCTATCTCTAACTTCTTTTATTGTATTGGCTTCTTGAAATATGCTTAAGCCAATGCAATATCTCACCAAATACATAATTGATGGATACTTTCCCAGACGAGCACAAAGCAAGAAAATAGATTTCAGCTCTTCACTTTGTAAGCGATCATAACTTAACATCATAGAAAACTCCACAGGTTCTAATACTTCAATCATTTCTTGCTTTTCCAATCGTTGCAGTGCATTTTCCCAGGAAACCTTGTTCTTATTATTCTTTAAAGCTTTTCCAGCAGCTACTATTGCTAATGGCAAATTTGCACATCTCCGAACGATTTTAGTTGATAATGATTTCAATTCTGAATCTTCATCAGTTATTCCAACCACCTTGTTGAACAACTTCTCCGATTCCTCTTCCTCCATGACGTTGACGGTGAAAATTGAATTCTTTACTCCCATTTTACTTGACAATACCTCTTTGTGTCGAGAAGTCAACAAAATTTTGCACATTTTGGAATCACTTGCCATATTGTTGTCTCTCATCAATCGATCCTGACCAATATTAGGCATATTTTCTATCGTTATTTGGTTGGTATCATCATCCTTCAATAGAATCCCCAACATAGTCAAGTCAAGTTCAGCCCAAAGATCATCCAAAATGACTAAGGTGTTCACCTTCTCTTTCTTTAATCTTTGTTGCAAATGACTCGCTCTTCCACTCTCGCTCTCACCATCCAATTTCAAGCCCAACATGTCTGCCATCTCTCCTTGAATCTTTCTTATATCAGGAGTGCGTGTAATATTTGCGATAACCACAACACCGAATAGCTTTTCTGCATTAGCTTTCCTTGCAATTGCTTTAGCTAAAGTGGTTTTGCCAACACCTCCCTGACCATGGATACCAATCATTTTAATTGTGGGATCTCTCAATGCATTCATAACCTCCTCCATAATGCCATCTCTTGATTCAAATGGCTCGTAACCATTATCATAAAGAGCAACATCTGATGCTTCTGGCTCTGGACTTTGTAAGCGATCATGACTTAACATCGTAGAAAACTCCACAGGTTCTAATACTTCAATCATTTCTTGCTTTTCCAATCGTTGCAGTGCATTTTCCCAGGAAACCTTGTTCTTATTATTCTTTAAAGCTTTTCCAGCAGCTACTATTGCTAATGGCAAATTTGCACATCTCCGAACGATTTTAGTTGATAATGATTTCAATTCTGAATCTTCATCAGTTATTCCAACCACCTTGTTGAACAACTTCTCCGATTCCTCTTCCTCCATGACGTTGACGGTGAAAATTGAATTCTTTACTCCCATTTTACTTGACAATACCTCTTTGTGTCGAGAAGTCAACAAAATTTTGCACATTTTGGAATCACTTGCCATATTGTTGTCTCTCAGCAACCGATCCTGACCAATATTAGGCATATTTTCTATCGTTATTTGGTTGGTATCATCATCCTTCAATAGAATCCCCAACATAGTCAAGTCAAGTTCAGCCCAAAGATCATCCAAAATGACTAAGGTGTTCTCCTTCTCTTTCTTTAATCTTTGTTGCAAACGACTTGCTCTTCCACTGTCGCTCTCACCATCCAATTTCAAGCCCAACATGTCTGCCATCTCTCCTTGAATCTTTCTTATATCAGGAGTGCGTGTAATATTTGCGATAACCACAACACCGAATAGCTTTTCTGCATTAGCTTTCCTTGCAATTGCTTTAGCTAAAGTGGTTTTGCCAACACCTCCCTGACCATGGATACCAATCATTTTAATTGTGGGATCTCTCAATGCATTCATAACCTCCTCCATAATGCCATCTCTTGATTCAAATGGCTCGTAACCATTATCATAAAGAGCAACATCTGATGCTTCTGGCTCTGGACGATAAGAAAAAGTAGCAAAGTTTGACTGTTGCAGCAGCAGTAGATGATTACACTGCGGAATCATCTTCTTCGCTTTTCTGCCAAGTCTATGCCTTGACTTCAAGTTAGGACACGAACCATTGGAGCAACCCGTCTTTAGGTGGCCTTCATCATTTTCAAACTCCTCAAATTCTGCAATCTTCTCATCTGTCTTCGTCAACCAGTCAGTGACATGATCGTGAATGTTCTCACCACTTCTTTCAGCTTCTCGAACTCGAACTCTCACGCTCTCCCTTTGATCTTGGAGCTTCCGTACAATACCTCCCAGCTCCTGGACATTGCTTCCATAGTTGCAAAGATAATCCAGTTGTCGTGTAACAGGTCCTACAATGACATCCAACACTTTCCCAAAAACGGTCGCCACAAACTCCATTCTTCTATCCCTTTTTTTGGGTTTTCTTTTTTTTTTTTGGTTTTTTAAATTTTCTTCTGCTACAGTAGAATAACTCTCTGAGATAGGAAAACTAGACGGTAAACAAGGATGAACTAGAACATCAACAGAAGAAGCTCCATGGTTTTGAAATCGTAAGTGATTGAAAGTGAAGTCCCTAAGCAAGTGCTACACAAAAGACAAGTAAAAAGGAATGATCAACACCAAGAACCCAGTGAAAGAAGCCAGTAATTAATACAAGTTCAGAAAGTAAAGATCAGAGAGAAATAGACAAACCTTGTACGGAGAGAATGGTGGTTTGGTCCGACTTGCAGGTAGTAACGTCCATATGGAGGCTGCGGGAAGACTTCATGGTTTTCATTTTTGAAGGAGTATCATAAATTGCTGCTGGGAGCGTGATGCCATGAAACAAATCATCACATGGAGATGGACAACTTTTCTTCTGAGTCATATGAGATGGCTTGTTTGGTTGAATTGCAATTCATGCATTAAAGTTATATGTAATTTGGATGCGTTTCACTGATTTTGATGTTTCTTTACACACAGTAAAAAAAGTTAAAATAATCATAATTACAACCTGTTACAATAAATAAGTTAAAAGTAGTGTTAAAAAAATATTTCACATTTAACTTTTAGAATTATCATTTCATGACGTTAAATTTCTTACCATTGCGTTTTATTATATTTCCACTAATTCCATGAATAAAGGAAACGGACGAAATGTGAAAAAAAGGCGTTAACATTATTAACAACAACAACAATAATAATATGTTGGGTTCTATGTATTTGCTTTAAGTTACATTTTAGTACTTTAAATTTCTAAAGCGCATATTTAGTCATTCAATCTTAACACAGTTAATTTTATCAATAGAAATATTGAATCATCAAATTTGAGTGATGCTTGTGCAATTAAATTACTCAAATTTGCATTTCAATCTTTTTAATATAATATTTTATATTTTAGATAGTATAATTTAAAAAATTAAATAAAAACAACTCTATCTTTGTGAACTTTTATCATCATTTAGTCATACAATCATCACTTAAATTTGATAAGTCAGCTTTTTCTTTTAGATGAAACCAACAGTGTTAAAATTGAATGAAAAACAAAACCAGTGACCTGATTAAAATTGCGGTGAAGCTATAAGGATTTTTTTCCAACAATTTTTAATGTTAGAACTTAGAAGTATAACGACACTGAGATTGGGCTGAACAGGGGAAAAATAATACAAAGCACTTTCCTTTTTCTCCCCTTCCAATTGCGGGGAATCAAATGAAAAAAATAATACTAATACTTTTCTGGTCTTTAATATAAGATATATTTGGGAAGTTGATTTTAATCATAAATATAAAACATAGTTTTAATATTTATCAATCTTTTCCTAATTTACCCCCATTAATGTTTCCTCAACAATAATAAAAAAAAAAAAGAGGGAATTATGGGAGAACAGTAGGGTGTTTTAGACAATATATGTCATGTTAATTGATTTAACTAGCTTCCTCAATCTAATCAAATCAAGTAAATGTATTAAATTAAGAACTGGAGGAGTACTACAATACAAAGCTCTTTCAATTTTATGGAGATGGATTCTCTTTCACCAAGGGCAATTTGGTGGTCACATGCAGACATGGCCGGCCATCTTTCAATTTTATATTGATTAAAAAACAAAATTTTATAAGTAAAGTTGACGGGTCTTTATTTAGGTTTAAAAAGTCATGTTAATTTGATTGTTTTCTTAAAACGGGACACTCCGTCCATTATTAAAATGTGTACTAATTTCACAGTCTTGATTATCAAAATTTAATTTAGTTTACTTGTTGCTAAGAATTAAAAATGGAATAGAAGGTACTAATTTCACAGTCTCCAAAAACATGCATGAGTCATAGGTAAGGTTACGAGGATAACGCGGGTGAAGTAAGGTTTGCTCTTGTATTATTTAGTGGAATGGGGAATCTCCATTATCTATGACTCTCTTAACATTTATCTATGACTCTTTAAGCTCTTTGCAATGAGATGTGCACCGCTCAAATTCAATTTTAATGGTGTTTAAAATTTTCAACTAGTAGGTTTTTAAATAAAAATTATTTTTTTGAAACAATGACAGTCAAAAAATTATCTTTTTTCGGTGTCAACTTCAAAAAATAATAAGTCTTAATCTACATATCCAAAAAAATCATGTTCTTGGACTTGTTAGAAAGTTTAGGATGTCTACTTTATCCCTAAAAAATATTCGGTCTTATATCACTCAGATGCCTTGTCAATATGCATCCAAAAATCCACAACTCAACTAAACTAAGTATAACTTTAACTATCTATCTTCATGCATTTTAGCCATGCTTTAACTCTTATTCAAATCATATCACCTTAGTCTTTAGCTCTTCTACTTCAATTCTTACCTTAATCATTCTTGTGACTAATAAAACTCTTTCCTCAAACTACACTTAAACAATTTCACATGAGAAATTTATGATAAGCTCCAATTCATAAAAATTACAGCTTCTTCTCTTTATACCCCTAGGCCAAGATACATACACATATTATAACAATTCTATTATCATGACCAATGCTTTCAAACTTCATCTCTTGGCATCTACCCACACAATTCTTCATTTTGATACCATTGGAACCACTAAACTAATCAAATCTCAGCTTTAACTTTCTCAAACAGATTGACCAAGACACTTGAATGCATTCAAAAATTCCATTTTTAGTGATAATGGCTCCAAACTTGCACTAGGGGCACTGTCCTACACAACAACCCCTTCTAAACTGATTTGAAGGCTCAGATTTAGCAAATTTAAACCCCTTCATGCTTAAACAGTATTGCTGGCCAAAACAGGGAAATAGGCAAACAATAATGAAATTCAACTCTGTTCCATTCAATCATCTCATAGAAGCTTCTAGACATCTTGTATATCTAATTTTTCAATTTAGGATGATTCTAACATATTCTTAGACATCATGGCCAACATTTTCATCTCCAAACATAAAAAATTTTGGACTACACATGCTACAACAACAATCAATATTCAAAGCACTAAATCACTATCTACTAGCTTCTATTTATGTCTAGGTAAGCTTTATCATACTTCTCTCTTGTTCTTGGAGTACCCTCTCTAAATCCAAACTTTCAAGAGTGGTAGACTTTCTAAATCCTTATCCAAATGTAAAAACAAAGATAAGATAGTGCCTAGAAATTCGATTGCATATGGGCTTGAACCTCTTCCTTCTTCTTTTCTTCCTCCTTCTTCCTCCACACACACCTCTCTCTCTCTCTCTCTCTCTAAATTCCAGATTCTAACCGAACTGAAGGAGGAGTGGATGTGTTTTGGGGGTTTAAGTGGTAGGGGAAATAAAAATCTAATTCTTTTGGGGCCCACCACACTAATTCACCTCTTGTTCTGTGTTTTCATTTAATTTCTTGAACCCAAAGGACTCAACTTTTTCTCATCATAGTCTAATGATAAGGCACGTCCTTCATCTTCTAAATTGGGTCCAAGCTCGGTCCAAATGAATTTTCGGGCTTAGAGTAAAGAATTTACTATTTTAGCGTTCTCTATCAATACTAAAATTATCAAATAAATTCAAAAAATTATTATGGGACGCTTTATGATAAAAGGGAAGTTCTACCGCACTGCTATAAGACCAGCAATGCTTTATGGTAGTGAGTGTTAGGCTTTAAAGGGATTACATGAGCATAAAATGGGGGTGGCCGAGATAAGGATGTTGAGATGGATGTGTGGTCATACAAGAAAAGACAAGATAGGTGAACGAGTTAGAGTGGCCTCTATTGAAGGAAAAATGGTAGAAAGTCATTTGAGGTGGTTTGGACATGTTCAACGAAGGCCGTTGAATGCACCAGTGAGGAGGGTGGATCAAACCGTATGGAGTCCTGTAAAACGAGGTTGCGGAAGGCTGAAGCGTACGCTTAATGAAGTCATAGAGAGAGACCTTTTGATTAATAATATACCAAAAAATTTGGTTTTAGACAGAGCACAATGGCGTCGTGCAATCCATATAGTCGACGCCACCTAGTGGGATAAAGGCTTTGTTGTTGTTGTATTATGGGACGCTTTATAAACTTTTTTTTTTTTTTTTTTTTGCTTCATTAGCTTCTTTGCCTCATAAAGTATCATCTCTAAAATTTCCAGAATGACAATTTACATCTAACTATTTTTCCTTTAATTTTTGGTAAAATAGGCCTTTAATTCCTAGAAATTAGTTTTAAAATTATTTAGGCCACTTTTGGGAAATTAATCCTCTTCATAATATTTCTACATCCCAGGATTATAATGCATAATGTTTTCTCAAACTTCTAGGCCCTTAAATAATTTTCAACTAATATTTTTTTAAATAAAAATTATTTTTTTGAAAAAAATTGACAGTCAAAAATTATCTTTATGTACACATTAAAATATTTTTTTAAAAGTATGAAATTAAAACTGGACCATTCAACAATTAAATATGTATGGTCCAGATTTCCATACTCATCAAAAAGTTATCTTTATTCTAGATTAGGTACACAGCAATGTATATAACTCGTACTGCACCAATCCTTGGCTCCTCCCCCTTACTTTCATCCCTTGACTACGAAACCGAAACTAACGAGTGTTGAAAGTGAATCGGAATGATCCACATGCATGCTTTAGAAACTGTGAACTTTTTTTGTTCAGCAGACTGAAATTATGCCCCCAAAAAATTGACGATGGGGGAAGTAGAAAACAATCAAATTAAATTAACTTTTTGAACTAAAGAAAGACTCATCAATCTACTTTACTTATAAAAATGGTTTTTCTTTTGGTTCAATATAAAATTGAAAGATGACCAACCATGTTGCATGTGACCACCAATTGCCCTACGTGAAAGAGAATCTATTTCCATAAAATTGAAAGAGCTTGTATATTATTTCTTGTTTCCCTGTTCAGCTCAATCAAAGTGTACTTCTTCAATGAAAAATTGTATAGAAATCACTGTTGTTTATCACTTCATTTATTTTGAATTTTGATTTTGATGTGAACATGGAGGGCAATTTTGTTACTTTGCATGAGATTGATCAAGTAGAGGACTGTCCAAAAGAAAATATAAAGCTACAATGTGTTTTAGGAGTCCATTTCAATATATTGAAGGCTCAAAACAGAAATACACACTTGGAAGAGGCGAATTACGCTATAGTCTTGTATATTTTGGGGCAAATTTATGTTCTAATGCCAGGAAATTAATGAGCATGAAAAGTGATTGGAAAGGTCCTAGTGGGCTCAAAGTAGGCGGCTTGCCTAGATTTAGGGAAGCAACACTTGATGACCAATCCAATTAGAGTCTGTTTATTTTAATTTGTTTAAGTCATTTATTTTGTAATTTTTTTAATAAGGCTACAAGCCAAGAGTCATTATTAGGTGATTAGTCTTTTAGCTTAAATTTTAAAATATTATTTAATCCCGTTAAATTAGATTGTTAAATTAAATTATCTTTCATGAAATGATTCTAAATTTATCATTTATCCATTGATATTATGAGCTTAAGAGCTCATGTTTTTCATTCATTTACAATCCTTAGAGATTACACTATATATATGAAAGCCATACAAAAAACAGAGAGACAAAAAACGATGGTAGGTGAGTGATAGGTGAGTGATAGACGGAGGTGTGTGTGAGAGTCAAATATTGCATGCAATTCGGTGCTGATATTGCTAACATTTAACACTCCCCCTCAAGCTGGAGAGTATATGTCAATCATACCCAGCTTACACAGAAATTTTTCAAATGTAGTTTTGCTTAGTGGTTTTGTTAGCACATCTGCAATTTGGTTTCAGATATGATGTAGGACAAATTCATGATGCCTGCTTCAATTTTCTCTTTAACAAAGTGTCTGTCTATCTCAATATGTTTTGTTCTATCATGATAGACTGGGTTCTTGACCATTTTCAATGCTAGCTTTGTTGTCACACCAAATTTGCATTGGTCCCTCATATGGAATTCCCAACTCCTTCAGTAATCTGATGACCTAAAGTCCTTCACGTACTCTATGATTAACAGCTCTCAGTTCAGCTTCCGCACTACTTGGTGACACCACAGTTTGTTTCTTGCTTCTCCATGTAACAAGATTTCCCCACACATATGTGCAATATCCTGAGACTGATCTTCTAGTCTCTCTATCCCTTGCATGATCTGCATCAGTGTATATTTCAATATCTCTAGTAGTACATTTCTTAAAGAAAATTCCTTTTCCAGGATTAAGCTTTAAATAGCTTAGGATTCTGTATACAGCTGACATGTGTTCTTCTTGTGGCTGATGCATGAATTGACTTGCTATTCTGACTGCATAGCTAATGTCTGGACGTGTGTGGGTCAAGTATATGAGTTTGCCGACAAGTCTTCTATACTATTCTCTGTTGACTGGGACACCATTTGGTTTGATTTCTAAGTGACAACCTTCTTCCATTGGTGTTCCTTCAGGTTGTGCCCCTAGCATTCCAGTTTCATGCAACAGATATAGGATGTACTTCTGCTGGGATACGTTGATACCCTTTTTAGTTCGTGTCACTTCCATGCCTAGGAAATACCTCATTTGTCCAAGGTCTTTCACCTGAAACTCAGTTGACAAGTCCTGTTTTAAATGAGCAATAGATTCTTCATCGTTTCCTGTAATGACCATGTCATCAACATAAACGGTTAAGATGGTGACTTTGCCGTTGACACGTTTGATGAACAATGTGTCATCTGCTTGTTCCTGAGTATACCCAAGTCTTTTCATTGTTTTGGTAAATCTACCAAACCATGCATGAGGAGATTGCTTAAGTCCGTAAAATGACTTGTTGAGTTTACACACAGAATTGTTAGGAGCTAAAATTCCATATGGAATCTCCATGTAAACTTCTTCTTCCAAGTTTCCATTTAGAAAGGCATTTTTCAAGTCTAGTTGGTGCAACGACCAATCCAAGTTGGCTGCAATTGATGGAAGTATTTAGATTGTATTAAGGTTGGCTACTGGAGCAAATGTCTCCTGATAATCAATTTCATATGTATGGGTATATCCTTTTGCAACAAGTCTTGCCTTGTATTTGTTGATACTACCATCAGGACTGAATTTTGGGTTGAAGATCCACCTGCATCCTACTGGCTTCTTTCCCTTAGGAAGAGTTGTAATCTCCCACGTTTTATTTTCCTTGAGTGCCCTCAACTCTTCTTCTGCAGCTCGTTTCCAATTTGAATAAGCTATAGCTTGTTGAAATATTTTTGGGATTTTAATCTATGCACTGTTTACAACAAAGCTTTGCATTTTTGTAGACAGGTTACCATAGGAGACAAAACGTTGAATTGGATGCTGAGTACAAGATCTTACCCCTTTTCTTAATGCAATAGGCCAACCAAATTCTTCAGGATTTAATCCCGAATTAGAGTCATGGTCATTTCTTTGAATGGGAGAGATAGTTCTACCATTGTTTGGTTCATCTTGATCTTGTAGTCTGGACCCTTCATCTCCTTGTGGTTCGGTATCCATCCGTGAATTGATCTCAACATTTGTTTCCAATTCATTAGGTGTTGGTTCAGGTTGAGGTGGAAGATGTTCTGATTCATTATCAAGTTGGATAGGAGTAAGTTGGCTTGTGAAAGGTACGGAGTCAATGATGGGTATAAGATTAGGTTGTGGTGATGATGATTCAGGTTTATTCAGGAGTAGCCATTCAATTTCAGTGTACTCCCCCTGAATGGGTAATTTGGGGTAATATGCTTCTCCTTCTGAGAAGACTGTATCTTTAGAAATAAGCTTTTGGAAAGTAGGATAGTAGCATTTGTACCCTTTTTGAGTAGAAGAGTAACCAAGAAAGAGACATTTGTCAGCACGAGTACCAAGTTTGTTTCCATCACTTTTGTGGACATAGACAACACAACCAAATACCTTAGAAGGCAAAGAAGTGATGATTAAGCAACTGGGAAAGTTTTCTAGTAGTTTTTGGATAGGGGTGTCATATTTGAGGACTTTGAAAGGCAACCGATTAATGAGATAAGCCGCAGTGAGTACGGCATCACCCCAAAAGATGTTAGGAACATTTCGTTCCATTAGCAAGATTCGGGTTACTTCCAACAAGTGACGGTCTTTCGCTCAGCTACTCCATTTTGTTGAGGAGAGTATGGACAGAAGGTTTGGTGATGAATTCCTTGTTGGTCAAAAAACTCGCTAAAAGTGTTGCTCATATATTCCTTGGCATTGTCACTTTGTAGTACCTTAATGGACACATTAAATTGGGTGCACACAAAGGTATAGAAGTTTTGAAAGATCTTGGCTACTTCAGATTTGTCTTTCATTAAATAAATCCATGTGGTTCTAGTGTGATCATCTATGAAAGTAACAAACCATCTAGCATTAGTGAGGGTTTTTATTTGTGCAGGACCCCAAATGTCACTATGGATTAGTGTGAATGGCGAGGAAGGTTTATAGGGTTGTTTGGGATAAGAAGATATGGTTTGTTTTGCAATTTGGCAAGTTTCACAATGAAAAAGAACAGAATTTTTATTGAATAAATTCAGAAACAAATGCTTCATATAATCAACACTAAGGTGGCCCAAACGACAATGCCACAAGTTTACATCATGATTTTGTGAGTTAGAGCTAACCAGTGCTCTTCTTGCCTTCTTTGCATCTCTGGATCTCAAGTTTGACTCTTCAAGGTAGAACAGTTCATCCCATTCTCTAGAAATTCCAATCCTCCTCATCAATTTTAAATCATGAAAAACACAAACATCATGATCAAACATGACTCGGCACAGTCGACCCTTAGTTAATTTACTCACAGATATAAGATTGACAGTGAGTGTGGGCACAAATAGAACATTGGGAAATTTCAAGGAATTAGAAAGAATGATTGTGCCAATTCCTTCAACTGTAGTATAGAGGTCATTAGCAACTTTGACTCTAAGATTCTCATGGATCAGTTTAAGAGTTGAAAACAATGTGTGATTACCAGTCATGTGATCAGTTGCTCCTGAATCAACAATCCAAGCATTCTCACTAGCTCGTATAGTATTTAAAGCTATAATAGAGTTACCTGATTGTACAAGGTTGATGCCGGGCGTAGAGTTAGACTTATTTTGTCTATCTAGCATCCTGTGAAACATCTGCAGTTCCTCTTTAGTTAGAGAATCATTATTTTCAGTTTCTGGCTCCGAGGAAGAGAGATGGCCTTGTTTATTAGTTTTTGGTTTTCCATGAAGCTTCCAGCATTCGTCTTTGGTGTGATCCTTCTTCTTGCAATAATTACACTATTTATTTCTTCATTTGTCTTGTGGTCGTTTTGTTGTCAGGGCTGACCTTTCAATTGAGCTAGAGCCACCTTGATGCAAGAGCTTTCTGCTTTCTTCGAATTGCACATGGTTGACTACTTCAAACAGATGTGGCAAGGGTTTCAAGCCCATGATACGGACTCTTATTTCTTCAAATGAGTCATTGAGTCCCAGGAGGCAGTCATATATTCGTCCTTCTTCTACTGTCTTCTTATATAATTGGGCATCTTTGGTAGTCTCCCATTGAAGTGATTCAAAGAGATCTTGTTGCCATAGTTTATGCAACATTTTATAATAATAAGTAACTGTGGAGTTACCTTGTCTCAGATCTTGAAGTTGTAGTTTCAGGTGGATTAAAGCAACAGTGTTATTAAGAGAAGAGTAAGTTTGTTTTACCTCATCCCAGATTTCTTTTGCAGTAGTTGCGAGGAGATATCCTTCGCTAATGTCATCAGTCATGGAATTGCACAACCAACTCATAACTTGATTATTTTCAGCTAACCATGTATCAAAATGGGTGTCATCAGGGGCAGGCTGAGGTGCTACTCCATTGATATACTTCTCTTTTCGCTTGCCACGAAGATACCTTAACACGGTTTGAGACCATTGGAGGTAATTACGTCCATTGAACCTATAGTTAATAGACATAATCTGACTATCGGAGAGTTCTGGGGTCGTCACCATTTTGCTAGTAGTAGAGGAATGAGAAGATGTATCATGAGTTTCAAAGTTAGTACCGGACATTAGTGCCATTGGGTAGGCTCCGGGATTTGTGGGAAAAGAGCCAAAACGAGGATGAAAAACAGAAGGATCCATTCTGGCTAAAAAAGGTCGCCGGAAAACTGTTGCAGACTGCGGCGGGTAGGGTCACGCATCGGCAGATGTGGAGGCGAGTGGGTTCACGCACCAGTGACTGTCGGCGCTTGTGGTCCACGCGTAGCTTAGAACGCCACTGTTCTCCGGGGTTGTGCCAGTCTGCGTCTTTCGCCTCTGTCTAGGTGGGTGGTGTGCTCTAACGCGCCGCCATGAGGGAGATCGGACCACACTGTCCCTCCCCCGTTTTCTCTCTGTCGCGTCACTCTCTCACGCTTCTTTGGTCGCCGGACCTCTTAGAGAAGGCTCTGATACCATATGAGCTTAAGAGCTCATGTTTTTCATTCATTTACAATCCTTAGAGATTACACTATATATAGGAAAGCCATACAGAAAACAATGGTAGGTGAGTAATAGGTGAGTGATAGACGGAGGTGTGTGTGATAGTCAAATATTGCATGCAATTCGGTGTTGATATTGCTGACATTTTAACAAATATCCACTCAAAAACTGGATTATCTTAAATTAGCTAAATTATATCCTTCAATAGCCTTAAACATAGGATATATCCTATTTTTCAAGATCATTCATTATCTTCCAATAATCCAATATTCAATATCCAATAATGAAACACTCTAGAGTATAAAATGCAACCTAGGTGGTATTCACTTTTAATTTAGGGGTTCCAATTACATAGGGATTGTGTTCCAATTAAGTGTCTGAGCAAATTAATCCCAAAAATTATGAGTGACTAGCTACCTTAACTTTCTTTCTTTGTTTTAACAATTAAATTAAGGGTCCAATTACATAGGGATTGTATTATTGCTAGGGGGCTTGTGGATCAGGTTTTTTATGGTGGACCACAAAGTATTAGGAGATTGGTGGACTCGTGTCTAACAACAAACCATAGGAACGAAATGAAGTAGGAGACTGGTGGACCCCATGTCTAACACCAAACTATAGAAACACAATAAAGGATCCGAATGCTCACAATGGAGATAAATGAGTTTTTATTAAAGGTAGGGAGTCCTATAATTTTCCTAAAAGAAAAAGAAAAAAAATTGCTAGAAAGGAGAAATGGAACGCTCTCCTGGAAGAAGCTCTCCTGGAAGAAGTGTGGATTAGGTTCAGCTTAGCAAACTAAAAAGTCTTAGGATACTAGTGGACTCATGTCTGATATCAGTTTAAGCTTTTGGTATAATGGTTTGCGCTTCGTTCCTAATTACAAAATCTTAGAAAGGAAGCACCAACCATACTGCAAAAAGGTTTAGCTGGTATCAAACAATGGCCTACCATAAATTTGTGGTATTAGGTACTGGTATCAGAGCTAGCATGAACTCAAATCTCACCTCCATTAAAGGTCCAAAGACAAACCACCTTTGAGAAGGAAGGAATAATATGACCCAAGTCTTAGAGTTCGTGACGATTAAGTTGTAGAAAACTGATAGATTTGTGCCTGACACCAAACCATAGGAACAAAATAAAGGATTTGAAAAAAGAGATGCTCAGAATGGTGTTAAATAAGTTGTTATTAAAGGTAAAGAGTCTTATAATTTTCTTAAAAGAAAAGAAAGCTGCTTGTCAAGAAGGAGAAATGGAACAACTTGCTCGCCTAGAAGAAGTGCAGATCGAGTTCAGCTTGATGGGCTAAAAAGTCCTAAAATATTGATGGACTCATGTCTAATAGCAACTTAAGCTTTTGACAAAATGGTTGGCGCTTCGTTCCTAATTGCCAAACCTTAAAAAGGAAGTACTAACCATTATGAAAAAGATTGAGCTGGTATCAGACGATGATATTTTATAATTATCCATTTTATTTCAATAATCATACTTAATAATTATCCAAAATTAGCCTTTCATTTGCAAATATCACATATATCAATATATTTTTGCAAAACAAAAATTTAAATGGGTATAAAATCTAAATTACAGTTAATCTCTTAACTATTATTCTTTTGAGAAATGATTTTTATTACAAAACTTAGAACTAGACCGTCCAAAATCAAATCTGAACAACCCAGATCTACTTAACTCTTCCTACTAAGCTTTTTTGCTCAGTAGGGGAACTGGTTCAGGTTGGGAGTGGAGGCATGTTAAGAACAACCACTGGTAACTCCAACGCTGGTTTTCTATTTCATACTTTGGAATTAGCAAATAGTAACGAACCCTAGGCAAAGTGCATGTCATTTTGTATGACCCCATGCCATCATATCCCTTCACCGGACCAGCAACCCAACAAAAACCCACCACTGCGGGGAACTTTAGGTGGTGATTCCCGGCAATTCAATAAAAGACATCCACAGTAACATATAGTGACGTATTAGGTAGATAGTTTAGTTAGAGTGTTAGATCGTCTCCCTAATTGTAGAGAGTAGATATCGTGTGAGTATGTGTTTTATAAAAATTATACAATAGATTTCGTTTATTTGTATAGAGTCTAATGTGAGTTAACTTGTTATATTGTATATATTTTATATTAGTGCTAAACCATATAAGCCATCATCTACATGAGGATTGCAGAATTGTTGCTCACCCATATGAATGTGTTTCGGTTAAAGCTTTTATTTTGTTCATTTGTTTCTTCATTTTGGAAACCTGCCACCTCTGATACATTAACCTTTTATGATTGCAGGAAGTGGCTGAAGAAAAATTCAGCATATGTTTGGAAGACTATATTCTTTCATCAAAGAGGCTAATTAATAGATAATAAATATTATGATAGAAATAAAAATATACTACTCTTCTACCCTTGAAACTAAAAATCCAATTATATATATATATATATATTAATACTAATGTCGAATTAATTAAATTGACTTTAACATATTTCTTTTTTTGTTTCTGTTCTTTTTTCATTTGCTTTCTTGGTTATATGATTAGGCAAAAGCATGCATTAAAATTTTAAAACCAATACGACGGCGCACTTACACTAAGGTGCTAAAGTGACGAAAGTGCTTCTTTAAACCACCATATCTTCACTCGAGCAAGCTTTATTCATGACCTGCAAAATTTTGTGAGAATTACAATAGGATTTTATTTAAATCCCCAAAGCAGCAGTTAGATCATAAGCTATAAGATGTCACACCTGATAACATACCCGAATTAGTTGTTTCATTATTAAGATACAGAGTTACTTGTATTTATATTTTAAATTTTAAATCTTGATAATGCAAACACCAACACAGGCGAAAATAGGCATACCAAGGGGGGGAAACTAGTACGAGTACCAAAATTAATTTATAACGCAAGTAACATTGGAATAGAAATTGCAAACAAAGGGACCTCATAGCAAAAGAAAGAGTCCTAAAGGCCGAAAAAAAAGGAGAATTTACTATACAAGGAAATGTTGTGAGTCTGAGTTGTAGCCGTTAGATATAATTTTCGCTTTATCATCATTCTCTTAACAAGTCCTACCAAAACCCAACAAGTTATCTGTAGTATTTACAACTTTTAATTTTAATATATAGAAATATATATACATAAATACAACTCGATTTTATTGATCACAAGGAGGCATGGCATTTCATTTTTACTTGGTGAAATGAACTCTTAGTGAATTGAAAATAGCAACAAGAGTATAAACTATAAACTAAGATTATTTGGGTATATTAGTTGCATTAGTTATGTTGTAAATAACAGAATTTAGTTAGGTCATTAACAAAGTGTACAGCTAACATGTCATGTTATGAGTTGTAACCATTGTATATATAAGGACCATTGTACATACAGAGTGAAATAAGATTCAATATTATTTTTCCAGTTCGTAGTCGTGTTATGGTATCAAAGTCAAAGTATTTGAATTCGGGTTCTTCCTAACACCTCCATCGAGTCATTGCCATTTCTTTTCTCATTTCTTTTCTCCCTTTTATTTTCGGACTATTCTCGACTCCTCTATTCTTCTTTGTCCTCGATTCCATTGATTAACCGAGATCCTTCTTTCATCTTCCCAAACCCTTGATCTGTCTTTTGCTTCAGCCATGGCCGGATCTTTTCCAGGCAATTTTCCTTCACCGACAACCGATGTGGTACAGAACATATCAAACTCGTTTTAGCTACATCCCAACGAAAATCCATCATTAATTTTCATCTCACCTGTACTTACTGGACCAAATTATCATTCATGGTCTCACACAATGAAGATGGCGCTGATGTCGAAGAACAAGACACGCTTCATCGATGGTTCAATTTCGACTCTGATTCCGACGTATCCTATCTTTCCGGCATGGGAAAGATGCAATATGATGGTATTATCTTGGATTACTAGATCTTTATCTCCCACTATTGCACAAAGTATACTCTGCATTGATTTTGCGGCTGATGTCTGGGAGGATCTCAAAGGTCGTTTTTCTTAGAATGATATTTTTCGGTTAGCTGCTCTTCAAGAAGAGATATAGAATCTGAAACAGGGAGACTTACCTGTAAGTGAATATTTTACTAAACTAAAGATTCTTTGGGATGAGTTTCTTACTTTATGACCTCTGCGTTCTTGTGTGTGCAATCCATAATGTTCATGTGGAATTAGTACTTTCTATAAAAAAAACATGGAGCAAGATTATGTTATACGTTTCTTGAAAGGGCTGAGTGATCGTTTTACCACTGTCAAATCACAAATTATGCTTATCGATCCCCTGCCAAATATTAATAGAGTTTTCTCTTTAGTGGCTCAGCAAGAAAGGGAACTTGGTTTCCAAGGGACTAAGGTTATTGCTTTGATGAATAAAACTACTAAACCTCGATATAATTCTTCTGGTCTTAGCACATCAAGTACTAACTATGTGAAACAGTGTACCTATTGCGGGAAGATGAAGCACACTGAGGCCACCTGTTACAGAAAGTATGGCTTTCCCCTTAGTTTTAAATTTCGCAACCCTTCTGTTAATAATGTATCTAGTCCGGAGGTAATTCATGGTAAAGACTCTGTTGATCAACTTAAGGTGGCTAATCCATCTTACAGTTTTACTCTAAAACAATACAAGAAATTGTTGGCACCTGTTCAGACAGACACTTCATCCCAACCACCCTCTGCTTCCGTCAATAATGTCACTGCATCTGGTATGTGCATTACTCCAGTTTCCTCTCTCTTTACAATTTCATGGATAATTGATTCTGGAGCAATTGATCATGTGTTCTTCTTTGACTTTATTTTCTGCCTATATACACCTATATCTCCTATCATAGTCAATTTGCCTAATGGTTCTCAGGTTACTGCTACTTACAGTGGTAGTATTCAATTTTCTGAGTCCTTTTCCATTCATAATGTCTTGTATGTCCCTAAATTTCGCTTTAATCTCATTTCAGTTTCCAAGCTTGCTGCCTCATTATCTTGTTCTGTTTCGTTTAAGACCACCAAGTGTTTAATCAAGCTCCTACCATCATGGAAGATGATTGGTTCAGCTGATCTCATTGAAGGCTTATACATAATGTCATCACATGCAGATTTGAGGGTTCATACCATCAATAACATCAACTCCTCTCCATGTACCACACCATTTGATCTTTGGCACTTTAGGTTAGGACACCTTTCTAATTCTGTCATATCTGTTATACATCAACAGTTTCCTTTTGTTTCTTGTGACTCAAGTTTCAAATGCTGTGATGTTTGTCATTTTGCAAACCAACAAAAATTACCATTCCCTGTAAGTGACACAAAGTGCAATAATATTTTTCATTTGGTTCACATGGATATTTGGGGTCCTTATCATTTACCATCAGTTCATGGTCATAAGTACTTTCTTACGATTGTAGATGATTTTTCCCGATATACATGGGTTTACCTTCTTAAACAAAAATCTGATGTTGCACCTCTTGTTAAAAACTTTGTCCATATGGTTTATACACAATTTAATACCTCTATTCATATCATTCGATCTGATAATGGTCTGGAATTTGCTCTTCCTGCTTTTTATGCTGAAAAAGGAATTCTTCATCATACACCTCTTATGTTGAGACTCCTCAGCAAAATAGTAAAGTTGAAAGAAAGCATCAACATATTCTTAATGTGGCAAGGGCTTTATTATTTCAGAGTCACTTACCTCATGTACTAGTCTTATGCCATTCTTCATGCCATTTATCTCATAAACCGATTACCCACACCCTTACTGAATAACCAATGTCCTTATGAACTTTTATTTCAACATTCTCCTGATTTTCATACCCTGAAGATTTTTTGTTGTCTTTGTTTTGTTTCTACTTTAACTCAACATAGGACTAAATTTGACTCTCGTGTTAAAAAGTGAGTTTTTCCCGTCATGTTACTTTAGATTTATAGTCTAGGCAAATCTGTGTTTCCCGTCATGTTCATTTTTATGAGTCTCTTTTCCCTATTTGTAATGAACCCTTCCCTACTTCACCTATGTCCCTTTCCTTACCACAAGAATTTCCATCTTTAGATTTTCCTGATCCCCTTTCTACTTCACCTCATATTCCTACTTCTCCACCTGATCCTCATTCTATACAGTTTCCTCCTTTTGTTTCCACACATAGTTCTGCTTCCCCTTTACCAGTGCCAAGACGATCTACTAGACCTCGGAAACCCCCCTCTTATTTGCATGATTATCATTATTCTCTTCAATGTGCATCAATGGGACCTGATTCCATGGAAATAGGCATCTTTCATCCTTTTTCTCATGTTCTTTCCTATTCTAATCTTTCTTCTTCATGCCGTCATTATGCACTCTCTATTTCTGTTGATGATATCCCTAGAACCTATTCTCAAGCTATTAAACATGAGGGTTGGCAACAAGCTATTTCTGCTGAACTTGATGCTTTACAACACAATCAAACCTGGGTATTAACTGATTTACCACCTAGAAAACGCCCCATAGGTTGCAAATGGGTTTTTCCTGCGAAATACAATTCAAATGGCAGTCTTAATAAGTATAAGGGTCGTTTAGTGGCTTAGGGTTACACACAGGTTGAAGGGGTTAACTATAATGATACCTTCTCCCCTGTGGCTAAGCTTACTACGGTTCATTTGTTGCTTGCTCTTGCTGCTGCTCATAATTGGCACCTTAAACAACTTAATGTGCATAATGCCTTTTTACATGGTAATCTTGATGAGGAGGTTTATATGCTCCCTCCTCCTGGTTTGTTTGTCTCTTCTCCTAATCAAGTATGTCAATTACAGCGTTCTTTATATGGTCTTAAACAGGCCAGTCACCAATGGTTCTTTAAGTTGTCTACAACCTTACTTCTCGTAGGTATCACCACTCTCAGGCTGATTACTCCTTATTTATCAAGAATACTAAGACCTCTATTACTGTTTCATTGGTTTATGTAAATGATATTATCCTTAGTGGTATCGATTTGGCTTGATGACCCTTTTAAAATCAAGGATCTTGGTGATCTTAAGTACTTTTTGGGATTGGAGATTGCTAGGAGCTCTAAAGGTATAGCTTTGTAAACGTAAATTTGCTTTGGATATTCTTGATGATTCTAGTTTCTGGGATTGTAAACCTATTTCAACTCCAATGGCTAGGGACACCAAATAAACTAAAGATTCTAGTACTTTGTTGCCTGATTTTTCTGTGTATCGGACCTTAGTTGGTCACCTCTTATATCTTACCAATTCTAGACCAAATTTGTCATTCGCCGTTCAGCAATTATGCCAATTTGTTCAACATCCTACTACCACGCATTTACAAGCAGCTCATCAAGTTTTACAGTACATTAAGGGAGCTTCAAGCCATGGCTTGTTTTTCCCAGCACAGTCTACTATGAGACTTATTGCCTTCAGCGATTCTGATTGGGCTAGCTGCCTTGACACTAGGAAGTGTATTACAGGGTTTTTTGGTTTCCTTGATCAAGCTCTCATTACTTGGCATTCGAAGAAGCAACAAACAGTTTCTACATCTTCTTCTGAGGCTGAATATCGTGCACTTGCCTCAACCACTTGTGAATTACAGTGGCTCAAATACTTACTCCAGGATTTTGGTATTCCTCTTACATCTCCTGCCTCTCTTTATTGTGATAGTCAATCAGCCAAGTATTTTGTAGCTAATCCTACTTTCCATGAGAGAACTAAGCATATAGAGATTGATTGTCATATAATCCAAGAAAAGATCAAATCTGGACTGCTTCATCTTCTTCCTATCAAGTCTCAAGATCAATTGGCAGATATTTTTACAAAGCCTTTGGCACCTTCTCCATTTTGTACACTCCTTTCCAAGCTGGGAATGATTGATATCCATTCTCCATCTTGAGTGGGGTATTAGGGTATATTAGTTGCATTAGTTATGTTGTAAATAATAGAATTTAGTTAGGTCATTAAGAAAGTGTACAACTGACATGTTAAGTTATGAGTTGTAACCATTGTATATATAAAGACCATTGTATATACAGAGTGAAATAAGATTCAATATTATTTTTCCAGTTTAAATCTTTCTCTATAGTCATGTTAAAGATCGTTAATTTTATGGAATTGAGAGAAAAGTAATTCAGATATATATATTGAGATCATATTAATTATTAGATCAATTTTGCTTTGGCCTGACGGATGTTTTGCGCCAATTTATTCTTATTACCGGTTGAGGGAGGAGGAGGATGAAATTAAATCTATTATTATTTTGCAATTAAATATATTATTTATTATTGTTACAATAACAAACAAACAGTATATGTGAGTAAATATTCCTTATTCTCTTCCAAGAAAAATACTTTTGACAACTCTTCATCCTCCTTCAATCCTAAACGTAAGTATCAGATAATTAATTTATAAAAATCAAATAAATTATGTAATTAGTAATTGTAAAAATTAGGTGTTGATTTCTCTAAAACACTATTTTTTTTAATTATGTACCTTAGAAACTACTCTTACATGTAGGGAAACTTTTAATACTTACAATAAATAAAAATATATAGTTTCGGGGGGAAAAAATTCGTAACAGTGAGAGATAGAGTAAATTAGAGTCTTACATTTATGACTAAAGTAATATCCTAAACTAAGTCCACTTGTTTTTGGTGAATTTTGGTCTTCAAAAATTATTAGTATTTCGTGTCACGCATTTAGAATATCATAACTTGCTCCATATATAACATATAATAATTTTTTTGTTTTTATGAATTTAATTTTTAAAAAATAACGTTAAAACATAAATTTTAATTAATAGTTATAAAAAATAACTAATTTAATAGATTTGTCAATAACTAATAAATATAAATAGAATGATTAATTATAATTATATTCTATTTTTATTGAGACTGTCAGTCACTTCGTACGAAAAAGCCACAACAAGGCGTCATTAACTTGTAGCATGTCTCTTCCAAGAATTAGTTAGCGGATGTCTTTACTAAACCCCCCTTGGAAGGTTGCATCATGAGGAAATCGTTCCCAAGTTGGGCCCCACAGATTGTTTGGGTGTCAGAGGTGTGTACTTGGGTAGTTGATTACAATGTTTCTGTTAATATGCAATGGGTGTAATATTCAGGGAATGTTTAGTGTTGTAATTGGGCTGCGTGCACTGGGCCTTATCTAATGGGCTTCTCTGTTGCGTTGTACATTGTTTATGCTTGCAGGTTTTGGTATAAATATATGGCATGCCCGTCAATGTTTGGTTGACTGGGTTAATTCATTTCTCCACTAATGTCAGAAACTTGTCTGGTTTATCACATAGTATAATCAAATTACAAGATGAAGTTGGAAAACCATGTCTAGTATAAATATTTGTTCTTTATAGTTTTACATCGTAGGGAAATTCTGAAAGTTGAAATACAGCCATGAAGTAACTTGAAATACAAACTAGCTTATGTGTTTGGTATTATTTAAAGTATGTAAATAAAAAAAGAAATAATGCTTTTAAGGAAATCATCTCATGGGGAAGATTTAAGAACTTCATTGAGCAACTAAGCATACTGCAGAATACAAGAACCATACCTTGATGAATAAATCCTAGATCCATACTGCTGAATAAATTTTATAATGGAAAAATCAACACTTAGAAGTCAGATCCATTATGCTATATATAACAAGAACAAAAAGGGTAAAAAATCATTCACAAGTAATTAACCAACTCAACTCAGAGACTCGATCTTACCTCACAGTTTCAGATCTAGTATTATCAAGGAGGCCTCAGTGCAGATCCTTGTTTTCGTGTTTGACTTCTGGAAAAATATAACTACAAAAAGCTGAGCACAGAATTTGTGAAGAAGTAGAAGGCAAACGAAGAGAATCGATAGAGTCAGACAACGGAGTAAGTATGAGATCTAAAGTGATAAAATGATACTCCCAACTGACCTGGTCCTAAGTATAAAAGATAGGTTGGATTTTTTTTAGAGATATTAATAAAATTAAATAAGATACATAATTATATCATATACTGTGTGTTTTTAAATTATATATTAGTTTATTAATTAAATTAATTAGTTTTAAGAAAAATAAAAATAAAAAAATTTTAAAATGCCTTAATCTCTTTAAAAACTGTTACCTTTATTTTAGAGAAAATATCAGAGAAAAGGAAGAAGAAACGAGGAATCCTAACCTTGTTTGGTAGTGGATCTGATTCTGAAGGCCAACAGGTTGAACTCTGACAGTAGTCAAAGAAGGCCAAAGCAAAATCAACAAAGAAACCCAGTCTCTGGCGGTGGAGATCTTTGAAGGAGGATTTGCGAAAATGGTTTGTTCTTCAGATCTGCCCTTCGTTGCGTGGTTGAAGTCGAAGAAATGGGGAAGACGAATGTTGGGGAGTTGTTGCGTTGAAGTGAAGATCACTGAGCAAGTACTACACAGAAGGCAAAATATAAAGGGATGGTCAACACGAAGAAGGCAGTGAAAATAGCAAGTGATACAAGTTGAGAAAATAAAGATCAGTTGCCATGGTTGAAGACGAAGAAAGTTTGAATCTTGATGGGTTTGAGAGGTTTCTGAGCAGAGGAGGGTTTAGAGGAGGAGGATGGGGACAGTGAGTCAGAGAGAGAAATGAACGCGGAGAGATAAGGTTGGGAAGGACATGAATAATGGAGTTGAGGTCCCCCTTTTTTTTTTTTATAAAAGTTGAGAGAAGTAACTTGGATGAGCTTCTCATAAAAATTCCATTTGTTTCATAAGCTCAGCCATCCCAAAAACTTTCATAAACTCATCAAATGAGCTTTTGGAGCTTTTAGCCCTCAGATGGACTTTTTTTGAATCCAAATGAGTTCCCAAACAGACCCAAAATCTATTACTCCGTCGTGTACTAAATATAGGACATAGTTTGTAGTGTAAATTGCACTATAAACTATATCCTATTCTTAGGATCGGAGGTAGTATTATTTTGCAATTAAATATATTATCTATTATTATTACCCTAACAAACAAATAGTATATGTGTGTAAAAATTTCTTATTCCTTTTATTCTAAAAAGAAAAATACTTTTGATAGCACTTCATACTTCGACAACCATGAAGTGTTAGATAATTAATTTATAAAAATCAAATAAATTATGCAATTAATAATTTGTAAAAATTAGTTGTTGATTTCTCTAAAATAAATTGTGTGAGGATTTGAAGGGCTTGACGTTTCTGTAGTACGTAGTGTGAAGCAATTGATCCTTCATTATAAATTTAATGTTTTCAATTGAAGTTGGGTTTAGCCAATAAAAACTAGTCCCCTCTCAAAATAATAAAAGTTTAAGATTACAACCAGTAAAAGGATATTGAAAAAAATAGTTTTAATGAGTAATTTTGAGTTGTGAGATCGACTATTACTCTAAAATCCAATAAATCGATAAAATCTAACCGAGATTTTTATTCAAAAAATGTTTAAACTCAATTAAATGTGTATGTGTGTGTGTGAACTTTTCTTCACCAAAACAAAAAACCAAGACACACAGCCTGACCACGGAATCAGTTTCCTGTGTCCTGCAAGGAGATATGGACTATTCATATTTAATATTTTTTATTTTTTTTAAAAATTATTTTAATGAGTATAGAATCTAAAATAAATATAATCTGTTAACTAACATTTTTTTAAAAGATGGTTTTTTTATTTAAAAATCTCTAATTAAAAAATTTAAATATAGACCGTTTAAATTATAAAAGAAGAGCTCTCCCTGCTTAACCCAATTATGAGCAGGAAAACCGATTCCGCCTGGCCACGTGCTTGCCCGCTCCCGTACGGATCTCACCCGCGCCTATACGGACCTACTCATTGCGCATGTCTGCTACCACCTAACGCTAATAAATACGTCTCCATATAAATATATGTGTGTGTGTCAGAATAATATGGTAATACGGGTGCATGCATATTAGATTTACAAGAGCTATATAAGGGCTCTCAAATTTTATTAGCCCCAGTCCCATCAAAATGGGAAAGGACCAGCTGGTCTTGTTGAAACCTCTGGTCCAAAGCCGGATTGGGGAGGCCACTAAACCAGAAGGTGAAGCCTGAGGTGGTGAAGGTGTGGACTTATAGATGTATTTAAACAATTTTTGACCATGGAGATAAGGGAGAATCTGACATGCCACATGAGATCGCTATCTTTTGTAAGTTAATGGAAATTAGAGGAAGCCGTAGCTGAGGGGTTAGGCGTAGCATTGTTAGAATGTTTGGAATTGTTGTGGTTGACGTGGCTGAGGTGTTGTGGGGTGAAGTGGTTGGGATATTGATGAATCCATGGCGGCTAGGTTTAGGCCTTTGGCTGAAGTAACTTGAAAAACAAACTAGCTAGGTTTTTGGTATTATTTAAAATATTTAAATAAAAAAGAAATAATGCTTTTAAGGAAATCATCCCGAGGGGAAGATTTAAGAACTTCATAGAGCAACCAAGCATACTGCTGACTACAATAACCATACCTTTATGAATAAATCATAGATCCATACGGCTGAATAAATTTTATACTGGAAAAATCAACACCCAGAAGTCAGATCCATCATGCTAAATATAACAAGAACAAAAAGGGGGAAAAATCATTAACAAGTAATTAATCAACTCAACTCAAAAACTCGATCTTACCTCACAGTTTCAGATCTAGTATTATCAAGGAGGCCTCAGTGCAGATCCTTGTTCGTGTTTGACTTCTAGAAAAAAAGAACTACAAAAAGCTGAGCACAGAATTTGTGAAGAAGTAGAAGGCAAACGAAGAGAATCGATAGAGTCCGACAACGGAGTAAGTATGAAATCTAAAGAGATAAAATAATTCTGACTCCAATCTTAAATATAAGAAAAAATTAATTTTTTAAGAAATTAAGGAAATTAAATAAGATAATTAATTATATTATATATTGTGTATCTTTAATTATATATTAATTTATTAATTAAATTAATTAGCTTTGAGAAAAAATTAAAAAAAAATATTTTAAAATAATATAATTAACTTATTTAATTTCTTAAAAAAAAGTTAACTTTATCCTGGTATTAAGGAAATATTAGAGAAGAAGAAGAAACGAGGAATCCGAACCTTGTTTGGTAGTGGATCTGATTCTGAAGGCCAACAGGTTGAACTCTAACAGTAGTCAAAGAAGGTCAAAGCAAAATCAACAAAGAAACCCTGTCTCTGGTTTGGAGGAGCATTTGCGAAAATGGTTTGTTCTTCAGATCTGCCCTTCGTTGCGTGGTTGAAGTCGAAGAAATGGAGAAGACGAATGCTGGGGAGTTGTTGCGTTGAAGTGAAGATCACTGAGCAAGTACAACGTACACAGAAGGCAAAATATAAAGGGATGGTCAACAAGAAGAAGGCAGTGAAGAAAGCAAGTGATACGAGTTGAGAAAGTAAAGATCAGTTGCCATGGTTGAAGACGAAGAAAGTTTGAATCTTGATGGGTTTGAGAGGTTTCTGAGCAGAGGAGGGTTTAGAGGAGGAGGATGGGGACAGTGAGTTAGAGAGAAAAATGAACGCGGAGAGAGAAGGTTGGGAAGGACATGAATAATGGAGTTGAGGGCCCCCATATCATCACGGCCGAATTCACGTGTTCGGTGTTCCCAAAGAGCTCGAGGACGAAGGAAGAAGGATGAAATTAAATCCAGTATTGTTTTGAAATTAAATCTATTATCTATTATTATTACAATAACAAACAAAGTGCGTGTTTGGAATAGCTTATTTTTGGGCAATAAGTGCTTATAATTCGTGATTCACGGTATATGAGGTAAGTATGTGAGAGGAGTTTTTTCTCGGCTTGCGTAATAAGGGCTTATTTCCTGTACAAAAAGCTCAGTCAAACATGCACAAAGAGTATATGTGAGTAAAAATTCCATATTCTCTAAGCGCCCGTATTCCCGGCTCATAGTGATGAGAAAAAAAATTATCATCACCAAATCAATACAATTTTTCTTAAAAGAGAGATATGAGTCGTTGATACAGAAATAATTTTTTATCTTAAAATATTTTTTAAGTAACATGTAATATCCTAAAATAATTTGTAATGCTTTTAACCCTTTAAAATATTTTTTCAGTTATACTCAATGTATTAGCATATTAATTACAATTTTACCTTTAATGTATTTTTTCAGATCCAAAAATTACTTTAAAATATTAGATGCTACTGAAAAATATTTTAAAGTGGGGGTGGAAATCAATAAATCAGTATAGTAAGTTTTGAATGCTCGTTATTACTAAGAAAAATACATTAACGGTAAAATTGTAGTCAATCTCCTAAAACACTAGGTACAACTGAAAAAATATTTTAAAGGGTTAAAAGAATAAAAAAATATTTTAAAGTAATTTTTAGAGCTGAAAAGTATATTAAGGGTAAAATTGCATGCTAACACACTGGGCACAACTTAAAAAATATTTTAAGGGGTTAAAAGCAAGGAACGAAAAATCGGACCGGGCAATGAACCGGTCATAGCACAGATTAAAGGGTTAATGGGTCAACCGGGGTCTAACCGGCAGTTGAACCGGTCATATTAAAATATTATAATTTATTAGTTGCAATATATATTAATATATTTTTAAACTTCTATGGATAAAAATGAAGATTTTTAGAAAAAAAATACTTAAAATCTTTTAGTATGAGTTATAATGCTTATACTTATGCAATGATATTTCCTTTTCTATAATTATTATATCTTTTTAAATAAATTTTTTCATTATCTTCTTCATTTTTTTTAGATTTGTTCTTTCTTTACCTATTTTTCTCTTCAACTTCCAATTTTCCCCTAAAAAAAGAAAAAAAAAATTATAAAAAAAATGAAACCGGTCCAACCGGCTGAACCACTGGTTTTACCAGTTCTGACCGGTTTCAGACTGGTTCGAGCGGTTTCCCAGTTCAACCATCAAACCAGACCGAACCACTAGCCAGTTCCCGGTCGAACCGGCCGGTCCGGTCCGGTTTTTTGTACAATGGTTAAAAGTAATAAAAATTATTTTAGGATGAGAAGAGAGACTTAAAAAATTATTTTAATTAGAATAACTGTTTAAATTCTCATTAAATCATTGATGCTTATTAATGTTTTAAATGCACAAGATATTCATGATTAGCATGCTTGTTTCCTAGGGAGTAGACACAACATCCTCACTTTGGTTGCATACATTTTTAATCACATATGACATTATAGAATATCAATTGTAATTAGACATGAGATTATAACTGATCTTTGCCCACTGGTAGATTTATGATTGCATATTTAGTTAGGATGAAATAGAATAGCATTGTGTTTTCTAAGTAGCCCATAGGTATTAGAAGACATAACTGCATTCTAGTTTCATCAATTTGAGACAAATACATTGTATGCTAGTATTATTTACCCACAAGTAGATGCTAGTGATACGTATTTGTAATTGCATGTTTTATATGAGATAAGCATGCATAGCACAGTATTGTGTTTGCTTCAATACTAATATGTGAGAGTATTTGTAATTTTTGCAGCTCCTGTTACCACTAATATTATACTGATATGACGAAGAAAATTATCTTGGATGGTACTAATTATCATGATTGGAAAGATAGTGTCTTATTAGACTTCAGTTGTATGGACGTGGATCTTGCTTTGAGGGTTGATGAACCCCCAAAACCAACTGATGACTCAACTGACAGAGATGCAAGAAACTATTATAATTAGTGGAGTAGTCTAACCACATATCTCTTATGCTCATTCAACAAAGAATCCAAAGAAGTATTCGAGGTGCTATCCCTGATTGTAGAATTGCCAACAATACCTAGAAGCTTTGAACAAGCAATTCAAGTTGTCAGATAAATAGATGAGTGGAACCATCATGTCTGAATTATAGTTTGAGGCTTATAGGTATTGGGGGCGTAAGACAACATATCATGAAAATGAGGAATCTCTCCTTTTAGCTGAAACCGTTCAATATGGAAACCACTGAGCCATCTTTTGTGTAGCTAATATTGAATTATCTTCCTCCTTTATATGATGCTTTCAAGGTCTCATATAACACACATAGGAAGAAATGGTCAATGGATGAACTGTTGGCCATGTGTGTTTAGGAAGAGACTAGACTACTAATGAACAAGAAGCCTACACAGAAGGGGAGGGAAGGATGATGAGAACAAGAACAAAAACAAAATTCTTCCTGTTAAGGCAGCAAACAAGAAGGATGCCTAGTGCTTCTTTTACAAGAAGAATGGACACATGAAGGTTGAATGTCTCAAGTACAAGGCTTGGCTGGAGAGGAATGACATGATTTCATCTTGTGCTGTATTTGAATCTCATTTTACTTTTGTTAGTGATGACACTTAGTGGATTGATACCAGTTCCATGATCCACATATTGAATACTATACTGGGCTTTCAAAACAGTAGACCTCTACACCCCAATAAGGAAAATGTCTTTTTATGTATGTTTACATGCTTAATAGCACAAGTGAGGCACTAGATGCCTTTAAAGAATACAAGGTTGAAGTAGAAAAACAGATTGTGAAACCAATTAAAATCGTGAGGTTAGATAGAGGTGGTGAGTACTTTGGTAGGTACATTAGTGAAGGACAAGCGCCTGGTCCTTTTGTGGACTTTCCTAGAGAGAAAGGTATAGTTACTTAATATACCATGCCTGGCTCACATGATATGAATGATGTGGTTGAAAGGAGAAATAGGATCGTGTTGAATATGGTAAGGAGCATGTTGAGTAGCTCTAAATTACTAGCTTCCTTGTGGAAGAAGTACAAATGACAGTTGTATATATACTTAATAGGATTCCAACAAAAGCAGTACTTAAGAGACCCTTTGAAATTTGGAGAGGACATAAACCAAGTCTAAAACATGTTAAAGTATGGGTTGTCCTGTGGAAGTAAGAGTATATAATCCACAAAAGAAATTGGATCCTAAAACCATTATAGCCTATTTAATTTGCTATGTTGAAAGGTCTAAGGGTTATAAGTTTTATTGTCCTCTACCTTCAAAAAGGTTTGTAAAATCTAAGAATGCAAGATTTCTTGATAGTGATGTAATCAGTGGGAGTGATCATCTACAAGATGATCACATAGTGAAAACCACCATCACTAATGGTGAGGAAACAACAATGAATGAAGGCATCTCTCAAATGAGAGTTGTAACATGATATGATTCTGATGACTCAAGTTGACAATACAAAACATGAGGAACATATTCAGAATAATCAACTTGTCACACAATCACAAAATGTGATAAAGAATGTCCCATATGAGCAACCTGAACCAACTCATAAAGAGGTTGCATTAAGAGGGTCAATAAGGGAAAGGAAATCAACATTACCTAGTGATTATATAATGTAACTTACTAAGTTTAACTGTGAAGTGGCTGTAGAGAATGACTAATTAACGCTTACTTAGGCTATGAAGAGCACAAATTCTAAGTTGTGGTATGATGCTATGACTAATAAGATAAAATCCATGGCAAACAACCATGTGTTGGGAACTTGTAGAGTTGCCTAGTGGGGATAAGGGCATTGGCTACAAATGGGTTTTATAGTAACATTGATCGATACAGGGTTAGGTTGGTTGCTAAAGGTTTTACTCAAGTAGAATGAGTCGATTACAGAGAAACTTTTTCTCCTGTGTCTACAAAAGATTATCTCTACATTATCATGGCATTAGTTGCACATTTTGATCTTGAGTTGCATTATATGGATGTTAAGACTATGTTCCTTAATGGTGAACTTGAGGGGTTTATTGCAGAAGGAAAGCATAATTTGGTATGTAAGTTAAAGAAGTCAATTTATGGTCGTAAGCAAGCTTCATGACAATGGCATTTAAAGTTCCATGAAGTCATTACATTTTTCGGCTTCATTGAGAATGTCATGGATGAATATATATACTATAAGATTAGTGGGAGCAAGATCATATTTTTGATATTGTATGTGGATGACATACTATTTGCAATGAATGACTCTAGACTACTACGAGAAGTAAAACAATTTTTTTCCAAAAGTTTTAATATGAAAGATATGGGTGAGGCATCTTATATCATTAGCAATATGATCCATAGAGATAGGCATCAAGGCATTTTAAGCTTATCTCAAGAAACCTGTATCAATACAATTCTTGAACGATTCTAGATGGAAAACTGCTCACCCAATATTGCTCGGATTGAAAAGGGAGATTTTTATAGATTGGGTCAATGTCCCACAAATGAGCCTCAAATGAGAAATGGAAAATGTTCCATATGCCTCAGCAGTAGGAAGCTTAATGTATGCACAGGTTTGCATAAGACCTGATGTAACCCTCTTCCGTAATTATATCTGAAATACGCGATTAAAGTGAACTAGAGACCAATAATTATTAAAACTCATTCACAATCCCATCATTGAGATAGGGTTTTCATAAATAATTTTCGAAATCTAATTGACCTGGTCTCATATTCACATATCGAATATAACTACTCGCGAAGATAAATCACATTCGTATAACTATCAGAGTGCACAATATAAATTTCTTGCAATCCCAGATTCCTTAAATTAATCCAATCTTTACAGGGCATATTCGCCTTTTATAATTTTTCAAATAGGGAATTACACACATTCTCATACCAAATACATACTCGAATATACATTTCAACCTATACAATCATATATCCAAATATACTTAATCCCAAACATGCATTGATAACCAACTATCACAAGATTACAACCCGAAGGAGTCATCGCCGCCCATGGTTGCTTGCTCCATCCTCGATTCCATCTACCCTGTCTAAAATGTTGGTAGGGAGGGTGAGATTCTAGAGAATCTCAGTAGGAAACAAATACTAGTATGCATGCAAGATAAGTGTTTAATGTATGACATGCTTCCAATACATAACTCATGCTCACACAATGACATATCTGCGTGCTCAATGTTTCAACAACAAACTCATGGCCATAGCATAAATAGAAATAGAGCTACTATCATTCATATATATTTCACATAATCAAGCAAAGCATTACATGCATCAATACACCAACACAATTATCAAATACATGCAGAAGAGGTAAGTTCCCTACCCTTATTCTTTCTACGTATGTTCCAGCATCGACTACTTGCGATTTGAGCAAATATCCAACCCTATAACCAAATCAAGGACATAGGGTCAATCTCAATTCCAAATCCTTACTTTCATATCACTTAAAGTTGGTTCTCATTCACACCCTTTAGGTGGCTATAATAAGCTCAATGAAAGCCTAAAGGATTGGGGAGTATTAGGTTGGAAATCACCTTTCAAAATCATAAAATACTGAAAATGGGGGTTGGCTGTAGTTAAAACTCACATAGAAGGTTTTTGGTTGCAGCCAAGAATTTATGGCTGCGGCCAAAATGCACACAGAAACTTTTGCACTACAGCCAAGATTTTCTGCTGCAGCCAAGGCAACTTCAAAAATTCATAATTAATTCTAAAAAAATTGAAATGAGTTGATCTTAAATTTAAATGAAAGATATTTAAGTCCTATTTATAGGAAAAATATGAATCAAGGCTATCCATAACCACAAAAATACAGAATTACACAAATATCCACACTGCTCTAGAATCACGCCCAGTTTTGACCTCAAACTTTAGACAACTATAACTCCCAGCTCACAAAACGAAATGACACAATTTATATGTCCATTTTCAAGCTTAGTATGTGAAATTTAAGACTGGAAATTTTCAGAATTTTTAGACATTATTTGGTCATTCAAAATGCCAGTACAAACAGACTGTCCAGAATAGACTTTCAATGGCAGCATTTCCAGTTTTGTCATATTTGCTTCCAATGATCCCAATTTCACACCAAACTCTATTCCCACACAAATTTTCACAAGGAATCTATTGGAAATACCAATCAACCAAATTCACATTATATTGACATGTTTTACAGCAATCTCAACATGTCACACAATTTCACATTTCAAACTCTAACATTGCAACTTTTCTATTTCCAATGTCAAACCAATTCCAATGACCAAATTACACAAAAAAACACCATTTTCAATGAAAAGCACATGACAATTCCACCAAAATCAAGGCAAAAACCAAAATTCACAATACTCAACCAATAACCACAATAGTTAGGTCAAAAGTCATCAAATACTCACCTCTTCCTCTTTCCCAAACCAATTTCTTGATTCTCCATCTTTCCACTTTTGCTCAAGCTCTCAAACACCTCCAATCAAAAATCTAAAACCATAGAGATGAAGCTCTCATCACTATGAACAATTTTATAGAAGGTGATTAGAGCATTAGAAGCCAACAAACAAGCTAAATCCTTAGCTTTCTATTTCTCTTTCCTTCCCCAAGCTTGGCGTCCATGGAGTTGAAGAGAGAGGATGAAGATAATGAAGAGGGTCTGATTTTCCAGCCAAAAGAGGGCCCTTGGACGTCCAAATAGAGAGGAGAGGAGAGAGGAAAGAGTTTTGACATGTTGACCCAATCAATGGCTCTCATGGTAACACTTGTCAAGATCTTAATCCATCACCCATGAGCTCATGTATGCACACACACATGGGATTCTACTCTTTTTAATCTCAAAACAATCAATCTCAACCATTGATCTTTGAGTTACCAAGGAGCTTCCTCTTCGGTAACAGATCAATTAGTCGGTAACTTTACCGTTTTGCCCCTGATTATGGTAATTCCCTTGGAATCACCACCAAACACATTTTCTCATTCATTTACACCATACATACACCCTCCCCCTTATTTTTATTCAATTTAGATGTTAATCCATAATTGAACTTAAATACAAGGTTTCAGCGCTGCTCACAACACATACGAATCGCAAATCACATCATAGTCTCCAAAAGGTTATTTATCAATAATCGCATCCACTTTTGGAGTCATTAACCCTTAATCAAAACTTGAGATCCTGCTAAATCAGGCTTAGCAGTCCACTTATTTTAGGCTTATTCTCTAGCCTTAAATCTCAAAATTCGGGGTATTACACCTGACATAGCTTTTGCTGTGAGTATGTTGGGGAGGTACTAAAGTGATCTTGGGGAAAAACATTAGTTAGCTACAAAGAAAGTTTTTAGGTACCTTCAAGGTACTGAGCATTGCATGCTCACATATAGAAGAACAGACAATCTTGAAGTGATTGGGTACTCAAATTCTAATCTAGTAGGATGTAAAGATACAAGGAGATCTACTACTGGTTATGTCTTCCTAGTAACAAAATGAGCTATATCTTGGAGAATTGCCAAACAAACACTTGTAACTTCTTCTACTCGTGACGTTGAATACGTAGCATGTTTTGAAGCAAGCACACAAGGAATCTAGATAAGAAATTCATCTTTAGGCTTAAGATTATGGATTCAATCTCTAGGTCAATCAAAATATGCTGTGACAACAAAGCTGCGGTGGCCACATCCAATAATAGAAAGAGCATAACTCGAAGTAGGTTTATTGAATTAAAGTTTCTATCCTTGAAATATAGAGTTAAGGATGGTCAAGTCTTGGTTGAATACATCAATACAAAGAAAATGCTAGTTGATCCTTTGACTAAAGGGATGAAACCAAAGGACTTTGTTTTGCACGTACCTTATATGGGGCTTGTACCTTATATGGGGCTTAAGCCATTACTAGATTAAACAAGGTATGTGAAGTGATGAATTTTCGCTTATTGTTATCATCTCTATATTTTTAACTTGTATACATTTATGTTTGTTGAGATTGATAAATATTAGGATAGGAACCGAATAGACATTAAGGTTTATTCATGAAATATTAACGCATTAAGTAAAGATACTACTTGTAATGCATGAAAGGTAATACTCGATCAATGAGAACTTACCACCATGATTCTTGTAGTGTTGCTTAAATGAACCGTACTTATCAAATGATATTAGGTTGCTGGCCAAGTAGGAGAACATGTTGAAATAAATATAGAAATAATTCCAACAGTATAGGGAAGCATGTGATGGAGCAGATGGATTGAATTGAACTGGATGGTAAGTGGTACATTGAGGAAAAAAGTGTCTTTGGGCAAAAGAAATGAAAGATCATCGATGCTCACATGCAAAAAGCATCGATGGTCGTGGACTCAGCCAAATTTTAATCGAAAGCTATTTTGAATTCAAAATGAAAATATAAAAGCATAAATAAAGCATTATTGTGAGCATTTGTATCATTCATTCCACCCCTATTTTGAAACACAAGTACCTTCATGAAAGTTTTGACAAACTGAAACCCCATTAATTTATAAAAATTAAATAAATTATCATTATCAAAAAAATATTAAATAAATTATTTGATTAATAAATATTTAAAAAAAATAATGTATTAGTTTCTCTAAAATACCATTTTTAATTATGTATTTAGAAACTACTCTTACATTTAGGAAATCCTTTTAATATGTACAATCAATAAATCTATAAAAATATATAATTTGAAAAAATCATAAATTTTGGAGATAAAATAAATTGGAGCCTTACATTAATGAATAAAGTAAGCCCCTCAACTAACTCCTCTTGGTTTTGTTTGTTGAATTTCTTATACAAAAATTATTATTATTTCATGTCACAAATTTAGAATATTGGTTATTGGCAACATATAATAATTTTTTATTTGTATATAAAATTTGATTTTGAACTCAGGTATTTTTTAACCATTATAAGAGGTAATATCAAGAAATCAAACAAGCTGGCACGCACCCCTTTTTGCATTGAATGCATGACTACATCCGAAAGCTTCACATTCTGATGTCGTATATTATTTACTATTACACTAATTTAAATTATTATTATTTATATTAATGAATTCGTATAGTAAGTATGAATAAGTACATTGATATTCATACTCATAATGAAATAGATTCGTCACGCTTTCTTTCAGTTGAGTTTGGTATTCATTTTTAATTTCTTTTTAAATGAGATATCTTCTCTTTATATATTTTTGTTGAAATTGATTCATGATCAGGACCATGTAGTATATTTTATTAGGCATTTCCAATTTTCTCAATTACATTCCACATATTCATAATATAATAATTAGAGCTGATGTGAATGCTAATTAAATGACATATAAGTTCTTAATATAAAAATAAAAAATAATTTCTCAAAAAATAAAATATTCTTACTAACATTATTAAAAAAAAAAATGCGTTAATAAATGTCCCCTTGCATCCATGTATAATTTTTAATCTAATTGATTTTGATTACTTAGATCCATATGCCAAATTTAATTTATGTGTATACTGATACGAATCACTTTATCCGTTACTAATATTATTTCACTTATAAATCAACAAATTTGAGTATAAATAGTAATGTCCATCAAAATAAAAAAAATATTTATTTAATACAAAATTTATTACAACAATTTTTATTTAAAGGTGAGGCAAATTTGCAAGGCAGACACAGGCTTTGCAAGGTTACACAAACGGGAAAGAGACCCAAATGCATTGGAAAGTTCACTGTAGGGAATTTATACGCACAACTCTCATATATAATAATAAAATGTAATATATAGTTTATATATATATACACGGAGAATTTCATTGTAGTCCCCGCAAGGCACTTAATAAATCAGTTCCAAATCATTCTGAATTAAATCTGCAGGACCAAGTAACTTCAAAGACAATACTTTTTTAATCCAAATTACCAAACTTTCCTTCTTTTGTTATAAGAGTACGACTATATTCATGTGGATGAGAACCGTTTTTATTTTTAGTTTTAATTTCAAACTGAGTGTAAATATAAAGCCTATAATATTATATTTTGAAGAATTAAAATAATTGGGCTGTAATTCACTATTAAAAAAATAATTAAAATAATCAAGATGAAGTTATCCACAAAATGTAATATTATTATAGATGGCTGTGAAGAAAAATAATCAAATATGATTAAAAGGTAATTGGATTTCTCAACTGTTTTTAATTGAAATACAATAAAGCTAATTCTTTAATGAAGAGAAAAAAGAATGGTCTATTTTGGGCATGTAATTTTATATTTTCCCATCAAATTATAGATTTATCATCTCATAGTATTATCTTTAAAAAAGAATAAATAGCTGACATATTAACCTCGTCGGCCCCCCAAGGCAAAACCCAAAAAAAAAAGGCTACTGTGAAATCCGGATTGGACTGGACCGGTTTTGCCATCTCCCGCTACACTGAACAATTCGTTCTACATGGTTTATCTATTTAGCAAGTTCAACTGGATTGGGCCACTTCAAGCTTGATATTGGGCTGGGATTTAGAGTTAACTCGGGACCCGGGACAGTTTTTAAAAAACCGAATGGCCCAATCCCAATTATTCAGAAATGCTTGGGGTTCCAGAAAAAATACAGATTTGATTGAAGTAAAAACAACCATTCCACCAGAAGAAAATCGACAAAAGAGAAACCTAAATATTATCTCATAGTTCAATTTCTTACTCTCTACAGTCGCAGAAGCAGAGAAACCCCATCCCCTAAATTTGAAAGAGTCTCTAAGCCATCAATTTTCCTTGCGTACTCACATAGAGCTGGACGCAACTCACCTTGCTGATTCACGCCAAACAGAACTGACCAAGAGCTGCAGCCTTCAAGGTAAGAACCGAATGCTTTGCCAAGTTTTTCCCTGCTAAAGACAAAATTAATGGCTTTATCCTCTCCCTATCCACTAATTACTAATTTAAAAATAAGAAGTGTGAAGGACCACCCATATGCTTGATGGCTTTATCCTCTCCCTATCCACCGTTTATCAATTTAAAAATAAGTGTCAGAGACCACCCATATGCAACTTTTGTTTTCTTATTGTTATTATTGGATATTGGTGGCTATATTGACAATAAGTGAGAGAATCGGTGATGCTTTTATTTCACGGTAAAGGACTCTATCTTATGTATGGGGAGTAAATGCTATATGGTTTTATTTATATCCCAAATGAAAGTATTCATGGGTTTCCTTCTTATTGTTTGGTTTGTTTTTCTATATAAAGGATTCCAATGTATAGTGAAGCTAAGTTGGCTTTTGTTATATATCTGTAGTACTCTAAAATAATGGTATGGATGTATTACTATGATTGTTGTGTAGTCTGATATTTTTCTATTGCTTTTTGTAATACGATTGTATGATAACATACCTGCTACAGGGAACAATTTGTGTATGATTGCTTCTTTAGGCCATATGTTGTAGTGTGAATTAGGAGCACGAGTCACAAACTGAGAAAAGAAAAAGCATGAGGGACCACTGATTCTATTTTATTGTTTTCACTTTTTACTAATTTTGGAGAAAGAAAGAGAAGCTAGATGAATAAGCTACTTTACAGTTTTTGCATTTTTTAATAGTTCTACAGTTTGTGTTTTATACTTTTTTTTACCTTATTTATTTACTAACATGTGCAAATAATATGCTACCATATGTCTCTTTATTTTAAAGTTTATGTTTTCATGGTTTATTTACTTTCAAGTTCAAATCAATCTCATACTAATTTTGTGTCTATATTGTAGAAAATGTCATCTGAACAAGTACAAGTATCATCGCAGTTTGTAAGATTAAAGATAGACCCTGCATGGGAGCATTATATTGAATTACTAAGCAAGACCTCAGGTGGAAAGAAAAATGTTTATATTGTGCAAAAGAATTTGCTGGTGGGGGAATTCATCGAATGAAACAACACCTTGCTGGAGTAAAAGGTGATACAACAAGCTGTAAAAAGGTTCCTGTTGATGTTCGCTACTGATTGGAACAAATTTGAAGATAAGAAAAGTAAGAAAAAAGATAATTAAGAAGAGGACAACCCCTATGGCCCTAGTGTTCCGCCAATTGAAAGTGATGCTCCTGACTCACAAGAAGTTTCTCCTTCTCCAGTCCAAAATCCAAGGGAAAGGCAATTGAATGCTCAAGCCCCAAATACATCTCAGCTTGAAAAATGAAAGGCGATTGGAGATATAAATAATTATTTTTCCCCAAGAAAGACTCCAGGAGCACAGCCAGGGACACAAAGTTCACTTGCAGGTAAAAAACCTATCCATGGAGCAAATTTAGCTATTGTTAGATGGTTATACTACTGTTGTATTCCCTTAAATGCTTTGAATTTAGCTTAATTTCAGCCTATGTTAGATGCAATTGCAGTCATTGGCCTTGGTTATAAAGGGCCAACTTGCCATACTATAAGAACTAAATTATTGCAAGACGCAAAAAAGGAAGTTCAATTATTGGTTGATAGTTTTAAAAGATTTTGGGAAGAGACGAGGTGTACATTCATGGCTAATGGTTGACAAGAGCAAACAAATATGCAACTGATAAACTTTCTTGCCTATTCTCCTAGGGGAATTATTTTCATTAAATTTGTCGATGCATTAAACATAGTTAAGGATGCTCAAAATCTTTGTAACTTGTTTATGGAAATGGTAGACTTTGTTGGACCAAATAATGTTGTTCACTTGGTAATTGATAATGCAGCTAATTTTAAAGCTGCTAGGAGGTTATTAAGTGATAAATATCCTTCTATTTTTTAGTCTCCTTGTGCTGCACATTGTTTGAATTTAATTTTAGGAGATATTGGAAAAAATGAGATTGTGACTAGCTTAGCAGCACGTGCATCCATTGTTACCAAGTTTGTTTATAATCATGCATATTTGCTTGCTTGGTTAAGAAAAAGGGATGGTTGGCCAGAAATTATTCGCCCAAGGCTAACATGGTTTGCAACTATTTTTCTTGCTTTGTAAAGCATTTCTGAGCATAAACATGATTTGCAAGCTTTGATTATAAATAAGATGTTTATAGAATCTAGATATTCAAAAGACTAAAAGGCAAAAAATATGACAATGATTGTGTTAGACAACAAATTTTGCAATGATTGTAATGCCTTCGTACAAATTGTTTCTCCACTTATTCGGTTGTTGAGAATTGTTGATGCTGATGAAAGGCCTTCTCTTGGGTATGTATATGATGGAATGTATAGGGCAAGAAGAGCCATAAAGAAAATTTGTATGAACAAAAAATCCTTGTATAAGCCTTATACACGGATTATCAAGAGAAGATGAGATACCCAACTTCATCAAAAGCGTCATGTAGCAACTTATTTCTTGAATCATATATTTTTCTACGACAAAGAAAACTTCTCTAAAAACCAAAGGTTTTAGTAGGATTTTTTTAGGTTTTGGATAAGATAATATCTTCCAATAAAACCAAGATTGTGCAAGAAAGCCTACGGTACGAAGATCAAGTTGACAACTTCGCACATCTAATGGCTCTGGCTTGTCTAAAAACATTACGACTTGGTAAAGTTTTGTAATTTTACATTTAGCTTCAATAATATTTCTTTTGCTTTTCATTTGCTTCTATTTATCTTTGCCTTTGGTGTTCAATGTGCTAGATGAATGGTGGAAGATGTTTGGGGATAGTGCTCCAAATGTGAAAAAATTGACAATGAGACTCTTAAGCCAAACCTCATCTTAATCAGGTTGTGAAAGGAATTCAAGTGTGTTTGAATGAAAACACTCTAAGAAAAGAAATAGGTTGGAGCATCAAAGGTTAATTGACCTTGTGTTGGTGCATTATAATTTTCATTTGAAAATAGGTAAACTATCCTAGTTATTCTTAAGCTTTACTTGAATTTGTTTGTATTATGTGTTAATATATGAATTCTTCACTTAACCTTTGGTATTGTCATATGTTTTAGGGTTTTTAACAGGAAAAGACCTTTTGGTCCGATTGATTATGAAAATATTAGTGAATTTGAGTATTGGATCATGGAAAATGAAGATGATTCTTCTTGCCTTTGTATGATGAGATAGAAGAAGGTATACTTTATGATACAACAATACCAAAAATTTCTATCAATTATGTTGAAGATATTAATGAAGAAAGAGGTGATGAGGCTGATTGCTCTAAAGTTGGAGAGCTTGATTTGGAATCATTTCCCCAAGAAGAAGTTGATCATTTTTGTGAAAATGTTTTTTAAGAAACTCATGCTTGGATTAGTCAAGTTCCACCCATCTTTGACAGCTCATGAAGTTATGTTTGTTCTTGTTAGGGTGTGGTGTTAACTTGTTATAATCAGTTTTTGATATTATTAACGCGTTATTGTGTTATTTTTACTAATTTCAAGGTATTGGAACTTTGGATTTGGGAAAGATGATACATATCATCTTTTGTATGTGGTTTTTTTAAGTGATGTTAAAATTTCATATTTATTTTTTATATTTATATAATTATATATACATATAATATTATTTTTTATTTAATTATTACATCATCGGTCTTACCGGTCCGACCATGCGACCCCCATAACCCGTTGGCCTCTTCGGTTCACCATCCGTTCCGACTTTTAAAATATTGGTTATGAAGGGCTCGATGCACCCTTCCAACATTGCAGCTATACATACTTTCCAAACTCAAAGTTAGGTATGCATAATCGATTTTTAAAATTCAACATTATATTTTTCAAACCTTTTAAAATCTTGCAAATATTTTTGTAATTATTAATTTATTGATCATTTCGCAAATGGATTACATATAATAAAAGTAATCCACATATAAATTAAATTTAGGGGAACTAAATATGTCACACCCTTACCTTATTTTAACCTTTTTCAGAGTATTCACGGAAAATGATATGCGGTTCGGTGGGCAACACAGGAATAGCATATATATACTGATAATGTGTGCATGATTACAGAAATTCCCCATTAGGGGTTCGTGCATAAAAGTTACAAACCTTGTAGCCGCATAGGGCTCTAGGCTATCTAAATTCGTCCCAGTGAAATGGAGACATCTTCCCGTCTTCGTTCCGCCACTACATTTGTAACATCCTTAAATTTTTGGGGCTTCTAGTTGTAGCTTAAGTTTTATTTAGTTAAATAGTTAGAATAAATTAATTAATAATTTAAAAAGTAGAATAAAGTTGCAAAAAAAATGATTATTACTTTAAATATATATATATATATATATAAATGAAATACTTCCTTAAAATAATTATTTTTACATATGAGTATTAAACTTACCTTATTATTTGAAAAATGATATAGAAAAAAAAAGCTTGCTATCTGAAAAAAAAATACTATTATTCTAATAATAAAAAAAAGGGGGTGAACCCTAACCCTATCCCTATAAAAACTCTTTTTCCCTCTCTCCCTATGAACATCCGCCGCCGCATCACCACAAGGTGCACCGCCTTGTTCTCTTCTTTTTCCTAGCTTTTGGCCTTGTCAAGTCAAGTTTTCCAAAACCCTCTCTCTCATTTCGTTACTGTTGGGTGTCTTTTCAACTGTAGGTGTATACATGTATGTGTATATGACACCGCTTTACTCACCCCCTTCCTTCTTCGCGATTCAGAGTTGGTGGGTGTGTGTGTGTGTTTTTCCTTCTGATTCATAACTTCACATTGTTTATCTCGCCATAATGCTTGTGTTTGTAAGGCTTCAAAGACCTATGAACCCTCATTGATTGTTCCTTACCGTTTTAATTTTTTTTATTTATAAACCCTCCCTCTTAGTCTTTTCACCCATTATGAGTGTCAGACTTATTCACAAAACCATGAGCTATTTTCCTTTCAGTCCCCACGCACACATATATTTCCTCTTCATCACCACGTGTTGCTCACTCCATTTCTTTTTCTTTTCCAGGTGGCCTTGTAATTATCAATTCTCTCAAAATCCTACCAACCACAAAATCCCTTTTCTTGTTACTGATGGTGTACGTGAGTTCATGTATACACATCTATTCTTTTTTTTTCTTTTCTCTAGAACCCCTTCTTTTATCTTTTTCTTAGTGTGTATATGTATATGTGTGTGTCTATATCTACTCCTATATATTAAACCCATTATTTTATACATTCTTACATTCAATGAGTATATCCTCCCATGCTCTTTTGAACCCATGCCCTGCGTCTTTGTTGTTGTGCTTCACACACAATAATTCATTTATTTATATTATCTTCCTCTCCTATCAATGTGTTGTGAGTGGGTATATTTTTAATTTATCCTATTACTTTATGGCCCCACATTGATTACTTTGCTACTGTGCTTGTCTTTAAGGCTTTCAAAGACTAATAAACCTATATATACACATAAATATATTCCTTTTTTTCTTCGCATCCGTCTTGTTCTCTGTTTTTTTCTTGACTTGTCCTTTTCTTCAGTATATATTTATATTAGGTCCTACCTTTTCAGTATCTTTCCACACATATAAAACTTGGGTTAAGGTGCAAATTTACCAATGAATTTTTGTCCGAGGAGCGTCTGGCACAAATATTTTTTAGAAGGGGCAAAAATACCAATGAACAATTAATAAGGGGCAAAAATACCAATGAACAATTAAAAAGGAGCATCCACTACAAAAAATCGTTAAATCCGTACTAACACCGTTAGGACTTTTCTTCTCTTATAATTTAACGCCGTTAGTACGGATTAACGGTTTTTGTGGTGGATGCCCCTTTTTAATTGTTCATTGGTATTTTTGCCCCTTTTAAAAGATATTTGTGCCAGACGCTCCTCGGACAAAACTTCATTGCTAAATTTGCACCTTAACCCTATAAAACTTTTCTAAGCTCCTGTACTTATTTTATTCATTAGCTACTATTCTCAAAATTCCTTCTTATACCTTCATGACAAACACCTTTCACTAGCAACGAATAAATAATTAAATGTATTCGGTTCTCATGTTCAAATACTTTTATATATATACAAGCTAATTTCTATTTTCAGTGAAATAATTTTAATAGGAAATATCTTGATCTAGATAACTAAGTCAGATTTTTACAGGGTAACTTTAAAACTATACTCAAGTTTTAGAGAAATTTTAGAATAGTTTTAATTAGTATATTAATAGATATTTATGTGTGTGATTTGTAGACTTTTGTTAAGAGCTTTGGAGTAGCTCTTGTGTGCTTACCTGTGAGCTAGGGAGTAGAGGTAACTCTGGATATTCTTCCATATACTTGTAAATTGTGTGTGATTGTAAATGACTATTTTTTTTAAAAGGAAAATGGGCTGAATTATATGTATATGTGTTTGTATTATAAATTCTCAAATAAGTAGTGTTACAAGTAAATTTCTCTATAACTCATTTTATTCATATAATTAATAATTTAATGATAATTAATGTATTATTGGATTATTGTTTCCTTTTTAGCATGTCTGAATATGTTATGATATTTGATATGAATGGAAGCATGAATTATTATACCTTGTCTTTTAATGATATTATATTTATTACTGTCATGGCAGTTGCATTTGTGATGGGTTGGAGTGAGGAGGAATTTGTATGTTGAGATCTTTTACCACGTGGTATGCCATCACTTGGTGCACAGTGGATGGCACTTGCCAGGGCCCCTTCTTCCATGTTTTCCTTTGGCCGGGATTGCATTGGAGCTGTGGGACATGTGACACCTCCTTAGTTGTGTTCTTTTAAGAAAGGGAGCCATAATCCAGACTTAAGCTCTACACCTTTGGTAGAGTGTATCTTAAGAACTGGTGAGCTTGGGACAATCCAGTCAAATGGATGGGTTTCTGTTGGACTATGTGTTAGCCTATAGCTCTAGTCAGCGAAATAAAGATGGACGATGATATAAGGGAGGTTGCATCTTACATATTGCATCTTGTATAATTGTATGTTGCATGTTGTGATGAAAATACAAATTGACATAATGATGATTAAACTTGTTTTTTTTGTCTTGTATAAGGATCATGGTATATACAAATATATATGTAATCAGTTCCTTCTTTTTATCATATGTGATTTGCTTGTGTACGGTAGAAACTTTCAGTAGTTATTGAGACGTGGAATCTCATCCCTATATATTAACATATATTTTTAGGTGATTGTTCTAGTAGGGAGCAAGGGAATGCACCTATGGAGTGAGCCTTGAAGGCTCTTTTGTACTCCTAGAGTTTATGTTATGTCATTTTTATTGCCATGGTTCTAAGACTTCCGCATTTTATTTTGTTTTGTTGAAATATTTTGAGGATTTGATTTAACATTGAAACGTAGGATTTATTTAAACTGATTTGTATTTTGATAGTTTAGATGTTGAACATCCTTATTGACGATTTTTGAAATACTTTAGTTAAATATTTGGTTGTTTCGATTTGAGGTGTTACAACATTCCTCCCGTGTAGTTCTCTTCTCTGCTTTCAGTACACCTCTTATTTTCACCTGCCTAATTTGTTGGTAGGGGAGGCTGAGATTCAGGAGAATCTTAGTAGGAAACAGATACCACAATGCATGCATAATAGATGCTATGTGTATGACATGTTAGCTTTATCTGGATGCATGCGCCATAATAACATTTCTGCATGCTCAATGTTTCATGTAACAAAACTATGGCCACAGTAAAACAGAAACAGAGCTTCATTTATTCAAATATGCTCTACACAATCAAGTAAAGCAATCACATACATCACTACACAATCAAAGATATCAAATACATGCAAGTAAGGTAAATCCCCTACCTTGTGTCCCTTTTGCTAAACCGAAATAGTTCATCGATCTACGCGCAAACAGTTCGGGCTCCATATTCGATCCTACAATGCCAAAGGTACTATTTAGACACTTCCATAGTGTTTTTGGGGGTTATATGAGTCTATATTAAAAAATTACTAAAATACCCCTGGGGACCCCACCGGGCCTCGCCGTACCCTATTCGACTGTACTTTTTCTGAAATTTCGACATGGGCTATTCTGACATATTTTCTCTCAAGTTATCAAATTCAATGTCAGTTTACAAAATTACCCCTGGTAGCCTCACTTTAAGGGTTTCAGGGGCGTTTTCGTAATTATGTTTTTTCGGCTTTTTTCCGAAAAAGTGACCAACTGTAACCCCACCTAATTTTTGCTCCTGAACTCAATGAAACCATCAAATAATTGAAAATTCGACTCTAAGGCCCATTTACAGCCCTAGCCAAAATGTATGGGTTTTCCAGAGAAAATCGAGATTTTACTATTTCGGTTCCGTAAACGTGTTTCTTTCTACTCCTAACGACTTTATTGACTATTCTATTAGGTTATAACTACCATTTAATACCAATTTGGGCAGCATAACAGCCCCACACACCCATTTTCCATTTTTAGAAATATAGACAATCCGGCGAAATTTCACCGATTAAATTGTCCACAACAGCCAGAATAGTTAATATACAAGAGTTTGGAAGTTGCCTCAAGCTCTCACTAGCTTTTCCTCAATGTGGCTGAAACCCTAAGTACTCAAAAACATATTTTGAGCTTCAAAACCTTACAATACATGAAAGAGAAGCTTAGGAACAAGGTTATACACATTAGATACGAATTCACCGCAGAAATCGACCTATCTCACGAGATTTCTTCTCTTTCTCTCTCTAAAAGCTCTCAACTCTTCCTCTCTCTTGTTGCAGCACTTAGGCATGGTTTTGGGGCTGATGGAGGAGGTGGATGATGATTTAATATGATATAATATTATTTTCTAATTATTTACTAAATTTCCAACAATTTCAAAAATCAATATTTTGGCTTTTATGTACATGAATCCTTATGGACATGTAACTGTCCCATTAAGCCAAACTAGTATTTCCTTCTTCATGCCACGTATAGGAGACACCTAAGGGTCCTTTTCTATGATCTCAATTGACTTCACAACTTGTTTCGGTTACATAACACGTAAAGTTCCAATTTTTGCCAAATTTGCATTTTTTTCTCAAATTTTCCATAAATTCACATTAAATAGACCAAAATATTCTAAATATATTTTTCCCTTTTATTTTTCTTAATTAATTGAAATTAACTTCAATTAATCAGAAAATAATTAATTTTGTGATAATTTGATAAAATTACGATTTTGCCATTACCTTTTTTTAATCCAATTTCTTTTCTCATTTTTCTTTGGCCAATTCCCATATATTTTTGGACCAAATATTTTCTCTAATATTTCTCCATTTTGGGACCTTAATATTGGGCTTTTTAAATTATCTAGATTAATTCCATAATTATTTTGCCCATTTTCTCATGAATATGAACATTTATAAAATTTATAAATTTCAAATTCATGAATATTCACCATTTTATTGAATTTCTCAACCAATTAAATATATTTGGTGAATATAAAATTTGGAGTGTTACAAAATACAATAACTCAATCTAAAAAAATCATTTCCCAATAAATAAAGTTTAAGATGTATTGTCAACGAATACCATGCTTCATGAGCAATAAAGTGTTTTCTTAATGAAAAAATGTTAATTTCATAAATAAGAAAAATTAGAAGTTTTTATTATCATAGCATATATCATATATTATTAGATTATATATAAGTTTATAAGTCATATAAACTAGTTTGAAGGAAAATGATGAATATTAATACTTTAATGTAATTTATTTAACTTCATTAATATTAAAAAAATTCAATTAACTCTTATATTAATGACGAGAGATAGTATTTTTCAAAAAACAAAGGCACTCATTTTTTTAATATTTAAATACTACTAAAATATATGATGAAATATTTTAAAAAAAGAAAAGTAAAATTGTATGTAGCCTAATAAAATGGGTAAAATATTCAAGGTTAAGAGATAAAATACCCAAATATTTTTTTAAAAAATGCATCAGGCACTATAAATTATTTTTGGGTATAAAAATACCCATGAATTTCTCAAAATTGGGCAAAAATGTTACCACAGTTAAATAAGTAGGAGAAGAAATAAGGGAATTAATGAAGGTGGTTAAGGTATATTAGAAAATACATGTCATATTAAATAACTTAACTAATTTTCTCAATTTAATTAAATTAGGCAAATATGTCTTATATTAGTAAACTTGATGGTGTTAGTGCCACATCATCATATTTAACACCATTAAGATTTTTATTAAATTATAGGGACTAGCATTTTAAACAGAAGAAAATTTGAGGGAATAAAATATATGGTTTGAAACTATAAGAACAAACAATAAAATGAGAGCAAACTATAATTACCAAACATTAAGTTGCCATGCAAAACCAAAAAGATTTTATTTCAAATTTAAATTCATTACAATTACATTAATTTTAATCAAGGAAATCACAGCCGAAGACATGACTCTTAGCAAGGGTACCTGGTGAGAAGAACAGGGAAGCAAACATTCATAAAACGGAGATTTAAAAACCAAAAATAAAAGTGGAGCATTATGAAAGCCAAAGATGGTAGCTTGATTTCTGGGAGGAATGAAGAAATGAGGAAGGCGGGTGGATTTGTAGCTAGAGGTGGCTCGGTGATCCTTACACGAAGATTAAAAGGGAAATGCAAGGATGCAGAAAATTTTTGAATTACTAGGGAGGAAAAGTGAGTTTAAAACAGATAATCAGGAAGAGATAAGAAGCATGTTTGTTTAGACTTAAAAAAACTTATAAGTTGCTTTTTACGTAAATCAAGACACAACTCCTCTCACATACTTACTTCGTATACCGTAAATCACTATTAAAAAGCAACTTATAAGCAATCGAATCGCTCAACCAAACATACCCAAGGATTGAGGATAAGAGGGATAGGTTAATGGTTTTATGAATATGGGCTTGACGTTCTAAAGTGAAAGCAGCCGAACTTAAAACCAAAACAGAGAGAAAGAACCTCACCGAGAAGGTCATTGACCAGAAATCTGTTTGGAGTGTAACTCAGAGGGATCTGTGTCACCAACGAACAAGGTAAAAGCACCGTCTTGTTTTTCGTCCAATATATATAACGAAATTGTACTCCCCGTGCCTTGCTCAGGAGCTTACTCATGTTGAGATATTTTATGTCATACTTTGACAATTAAACTATTTTCTAAGGCCAATAACTATGATATAATATAATATTATTTGAACCATAATAATATATCTGCTTATGTAATAAATTAAAATTTTAGGAAATATGCATATTTTAAACCACCATCACCACTATCATCAACAATAGGATCTATTTCTTCACTCTCCCTGTACTCCCCTATGCAACGTTGCTCCGAAGAGTGGCCTTCTTCATATTTATTCCCTGTTGTCATTTGACGCTGGTACATTTATAGCTCTCAAAATGCAATTAATTTTCTTTTCAGCAATAATATTTTGACTACATAAAACATAAGATTATCATCACACCAGAGTAGGAAAGAGATTTACTAATTTTAGTAAATAAAGTATATTTTGTTAAGAGCAAGAAAATAGAACAACCCAAACATGTAAAATGTTTACTTTTTCCGATCTGTCCACATCTGCATGATGTTATCTACTTCAAGGGAATATGTTTGGGAATTGCAGCCAATATCAACCTATATGAAAGACATTTTTACCAACGAATATCAACCTAAACCATAATTTTCCCAGATCCTTTAAATATCTCATTTCCTTTTTTGTCTCATTCCCACTTAACTTGTTTGTCTTTACATTTTGAGTTTTCACCTGAAAAATGCTTTACACATTGCTGATAGGTCAGTCTATCTCTCCTTTCCTACTCACTTTACTTGGGGTTTCAGACTTGCTATCTCACCTTTTCAGAAGGAAAAATATCAATACATGTAGTAAAAGAAAGAGAAGGCTGGCTACTCATCAGTATTATAAGTTGCATTAATGGCATGATGCTCTTTTTTTGACAAAGTGAATATGTTTTCTCGCAACCAATTAAGACAAACTAAGTTAAAAATGTCACCAGGAAAATCTACAAGCCTATATTATAGCATAGAACATGTTTGCTCCTAAACATTTTTCACCCTCTGTCCAGTCTTGAAACAGTATATAAAGCATAGTACAGCACAAAAGGATTAGCTGAGAATCATGTCAAGAAGGAAGAAAGCATTTAATTACTTCTGTGACCAGATTAATCTGTATTAACCAAGATCATAAATAATGAACTGCAAGTAAGTTCCAAAGTATTAAATCAGGGAAATAAAAATCAAATGCACACTTACCCTACACCACCTCCTGTAGGGCCAACTACTTTGAAAAGTAACATTGCAGTCATAGCAATGCCATTAGCTGCTCCCCTTTGGTGTTGTTTTTATTTTTCTCAATTAACATGCCCTATCAGCCCAACTCAATCATGATATCTTCAGAACCTCTGTAACGTTAGAAAAAGGTGGAAAGAAATAATGATCAGAACTTTAAAGAATTTACCACTGCTCTATTTTGCACGAAGAAAAAACCCGTATCAGTAATTTTGTGGCCAAGAAAAATCACAATCAGGAATATCATTATGAAGATATCCATTTCAATTGTACACAGGTTTTTCTTGATTGAGCACTTTAAAATATTTGTTGTTGCTTTTATTCTTTTAAAATATTTTTTCAGTTGTACCTAGTGTTTTAGGAGATTGACTACAATTTTACCGTTAATGTATTTTTCTTAGTAGTTTGAGTATCCAAAACTTAGGATACTAATTTATTGAATTTCACTCACTCTAAAATATTTTTTCAGTAGCATTTAATATTTTAAAGTGATTTTTGGAGCTAAAAAAAATACATTAAGGGTTAAATTGCAATCATTCTGCTAACACACTTGATACAACTGAAACAATATTTTAAGCACTAAAAATTATTTTAGGATACTGCATGTTACTTAAAAAATATTTTAAGATACTAGATACGTTCAGAAAAATACTTCAAAATACTAGATACCATTTTAAAAAAAATAAGCCCCAACATTTTAGTTCATGGTGTAGTTTTGGTGTAACCCCCTCACGGTAATTACATCCGGATTTCAAAATTTAAGTGAAATAGAGACTAATAAAATGAAACCAACAATTTATAATCCCTCAACTCGGGATGAGGTATTTCAAAATCAATTCAAAACGTAATAATTCCGGGTCTCACATTCACGTGCGGATATAACTACTTGAGAAATCAAATCACATAAGAAATATCAGAGTGCGGAAACTAAAATCCCGGCAAACCCCGGGTTACTCTATATATCAAATGGGTTTACTATTTTCCAAATGGGGTTTACAAATCAAAAATTCACTATGAACAATTTATATACAGTAATCCCAAATCTACAACAGATAACCAACAATCCTAAAATCCTGAATGTCCCTAAGAGATCCTAACCAGTACTCTGGGTTGGTCGCTTCTCCTTCGAGCCACTTGCCCTGTCTAAAAATGTTAGTCATATGGAAAGAGTGAGATTCTAAAGAATCCCAGTAGCAACAAGTCACTCATACAATATATAAATATAAAGCATGTATGTTCATCATGTTCAGCAGCTTCACAATGATCTCTGGCTCGCGCCACATACAACAGCACTCACGGCTGTAATCACATTGCACTACGCCCACTTTCACGGTGAACACTATGCCAGCTTTCGTTGTAATCACTATGCACAACACCCGCTTTCGCGGTGAACACTATGTAGCAGCAACACAAAGCACAAAGCGCCACAAAGCATCTCAAAGCACAATGTATCACTAAACTCCACAAGGTATCTCAATGCACAAGGTATCACAAAGCAGTAGCAGCAGCATCCACATAATGAATGACAGACAAACATACAATACATTTACACAAAGTATAAGAGAGGAGTCGCTACCTGAATCTTTCCTGACAATCTTTGGCACAGTGGGCTCACGCGTTCGGCATATATCAAATCCTATACCAAATTTGGGACACTTGATCAATCTCTCTTCCAATTACTTATTTCCATAATACACTAAGTTAGTTATCATTTAGGACTCTTAAAAGGCCATAAATGCCTCTAATAAAAGCTCTAAAAGGTTGGGAAACAATAGGTTGAAGGTCACTTTTCGAAAACACAAAGTGCTGGAACACAGGGGTTGGCCGCGGCCAAAATATGGTCAGAAGGTCGCTGGCCGCGGCCAGCCACCCATGGGCCGCGGCCAGAATCAGGGCAGAAAGGTTTGGGCCACGGCCAGTCACTCATGGGCCGCGGCCAAGCAATTTCCTGATTCTTGGCTGAACTTTGAAAAACCATAACTAATTGTAGAAAAATCGAAACGGAGTGATTCTAAAGCCAAATGAAAGGTATTTAAGCCTTCTTCCTAGGAAAAATATGGCTCATAACTGGAAATCACTACACAAATACAGAATTACCCAAAACTCAACACTACTCCAAAACAAAGTTCTGTTTCCATCCCAAACTTTGGACAATCATATCTCCTAGAATACTAAACGAAATGACACAAAATATATGTTCATTTTGAAGCTTGGGATGTGAAATTTAATATTGTAAAGTTTCATAATTTTCTGACACAATTTGGTCATTCAAAACTTTCGTGTAAACTGATTGCCCAAAACAGAGCTCACACAAGACATATTTCCAACTTTCTACCAAAGTGTTCAATGACTCTAAAATCAATAACTAAGCTTATTCCCATACAATTTTCCATAAGGAACACAATGGCAACCTCTAAAACATCCCAAAACTAATCTAACCACAATCAAACACTATGGTCTCTATGATTCACACAATGTCCAAATTCCAATCAACACAATGCCAAACCTCAAAACTATCTCCAATTCTCAAATATCATCATAATGAACCATTTCCAACATCAAACACAATAAAACTCATATATTCAAAAATGGACATAAGCTAGGGCAATTTTCCAGATTTTCATAAACTTATCCAAAAATCACAAATAATATATCAAAATGCTCAAAATGCCTACCTCTTCACTTTGCCAAATTTAGAATCTTGATTCTCACACTTTCATATTTCTCCAACTCACAAATCAACACCTTCAAAGATTCTACAACCACCACAATGTAGCTCTCAATGAGATACACAACTTTAGAGAAGAGGTTTTGAGCAAAGGAGGAGCATTACTTACTCAAAATCAAGGCTTTTTCTTCTCTATCCAAGCTTGCTTCAGCAAAAAAATGGAGGAAGAAAGAGAGAGAAAATAAGTGAGAGAGATGATGAGATGAAATGATGATGAAGAAGCTTTTCTTTCCTTGTTCATTCCTCTTGGCCGAATAGGAGAGAGAGAATGAGGGAAAAAGAGAAATTTTGTCCTCTAGTGGCTTATCCAACAATCTCCACAATGCTATATGTCACCATCTCCTCCCTTCCACTATGAGCTCACAAAGACACAATGCATAGGATTCCGACCCATCAATAATGAATCTCAACCCTTGATCTCAAATACCACACACATTTACACCAAATTCACATCATATTTCTCTCAAAATATTTAATTACACAAATTATAATCAATCTCAATGCCATTAGCCCTTAATCATAAATTGGGATATTACATTTGGGAGAAAAAGATGGGCAGCGGACTGAAGCCAAATCCGCTTATGTGAGGGGCTAGGAGAGATGCAAAAGAGGACATTCAAGCTTCACAACTCACGCTCTTGTTGACCTCCCAAATGTGAAGAACCTCTGTCGGCGCCTCAGACCCCCTTGAAAAAAAAATGGCATCACTCGGGTAGAGTAAAGAGACAAATAATGTACTTAGGAGTTGGGAGAAGATAAAAATAAATAATTAGTATAGCATTAAAAGTAAAAACATACTAGGAGTTGAGGATTTTTTGAATTTGGTTCAGTCTGCATGGCATGATAAGGATTTGTCAGGGGGTTATAGTGATTTTCAGGAAAAGGCTTCTTGGTGGAATAGGAATGTCATCGGTAGTCTTCCAAAGAAAAGGTTACATTTAATCAAACATTTGGAAGGCGTGGATCGTGCAATAAGAACTTGTTCACATGCTGGTCTGTTTAAATTAGAATCAAAATTGTGGAAGGAGTATATAAAAGTGGTCAATCAAGAAGAACTCCTATGGTTCTAGAAGTCAAGATGCAAATGGCTAAAGTATGGAGATAAAAATACAAGCTACTTTCATGCAACTGCTGTGATTAGAAGAAAGAAAAATAGAATAGAGATGCTGCAAAATGATCAGGGAGAGTGGATTACAGCTCAAGAGGAATTAAAACAATCAGCTCTTCACTTTTTTAAAGACCTATATTCAGTAGAACAGAGGGTGCTAAATGTGTCAAATTAGCCAGCAAACTTTCCAGCTCTAAATGAATCTTAGCTGGCTAATATTCATAAAGAAGTATCCGAAGTGGAAATTAAAAATGCAGCATTTGAAATGGGGGCATGCAAAGCGCCTGGTCCCAATGGTTTGCAGCCTCATTTTTTCCAATCACAATGGCAAATGGTTGGCCCAAAGATTTGTGATCTTATTGCTTCAATTTTTAGGGAGCCTGAGATAGTGAAAGATATAAATCAGACTCATATAATTCTAATTCCGAAGGCGAAGAATCCTACTTCGATAAAGGATTTTTGACCTATCTCTCTGTGTAATGTGAGTTTTAAGATTATGAGTAAAGCGCTTGCAAATAGATTGAAACTTGTGATGTATTATCTGATACATCCTACTCAGTGTAGTTTATTAGGGGGAGGCAAAGCAGTGATAATATTATTCTGGCCTAAGAAGCTATACACACTATGAGATCCACTTGAAAAAGGAAGGGATATGTAGTAATCAAGGTGGATATGGAGAAAGCTTACGACAGATTAGACTGGAGCTTTCAAAAATTTAATCTTCAAAGTCTGGGTCTTAATGAGCACTTTGTAAAAATTATGATGGCATGTGTCTCAATTGCTACAATGAGTGTTTCATAGAATGGCTCATTTTCTGATTCTTTTCAACCAACAAGAGGAGTGAGGTAGGGTGATCCATTGAGTCTCTATCTATTTGTGCTATGTATGGAGAGATTGAGTCAGTTGATAAACAGTGAGGTAGAAGCAGGCAGATGGAAGCCGTTAAAACTTAGTGAAACAAATCCTGCACTTTCTCATTTGTTCTTTGCGGACAATTTGGTCTTGTTCAGTGAGGCATCTACAGACCAAATGGAGAAAATTAGAGACTTAATGATATACTTCTGCAGGGTGTCAGGGCATAAGGTTAGGTTAATGAAATCTAAGGTGTTTGTTTCAAGGAATGTAAATTTTCATAGATCGGTGGAGCTTGGCCAAACACTGGGTATTAGTATCACTGTGGATCTGGGCAAATACTTGGGTGTTCCTCTCTTACATAAGTAAGCTGTGAAGATGACTTTTGCTTCGTTGGTCTCAAAAGTTCTAAGGAAGCTTTCTAGTTGGAAGGGGAAGTTTCTGAGTATGGTGGGGAGAACAATTCTAATTAAATCAGTTCTTTTATTACTCCCATCTTATCAGATGCAAACTACCCTCATCCCTAAAGGCATTCTACAAGAGACAGAGAAGCTAAGCAGAGACTTCCTTTGGAATCAGCATCAGGGAAGCAAGAAAATGCACATTATTGCATGGGAGAAAATTAAGAAAGACAAGAGAGAGGGAGGTCTTAGAATAAAGGATCTTTTGAGCCAAAATGAGGCGTTCGTTATGAAATTATTCTGGGGACTCATTACTAAACTAGATGACTTATAGGTGAGAGTTCTTAAATCGAAGTACGGATGTGGAGACAGTAGGTTACCTATTGTTGAGAAGAGAAGAAACCAATCCGTGGTGTGGAGTGCAATAACATCAGTATGGGACTCCTTCAGGAAAGCAGTGGGGAGTAAACTGAGAAGTGGTAATTCAATGAATGCTTGGTGGGAATTGTGGATAGATCTGGATCATCCACTTATGTATTATGTTGATAAAAACCAGCTTTTAATTGATCCAGATGAAGTGGTTTGCTAGTTTATGAGACCAAATGGTGAATGTAACTTGTCTAAATGGAGTTTGTTCTTACCTGAATGGGTAATTGAGAAAATCAAACAGATCAAGTCTCCCTCTCTACAAAGAAACTATGTGTTTTAGTTGAGAAAGTATTTCGATGGGAATTTCACTGTTAGATCAGCTTATTCTATGATCTACCACTCATATTCAGCTGATAGCGAACCCTTTTGGCAAGGGATCTGGAAATGGCCTATTCCAGAGAGAGTTAAATTATTTATGCTGAACTATTCCAAGAGAGAATTCAATCAAACTCGATTCGAGCTAAGAGTTGTGTGAGCAATACTATAGAGTGTCCTTTTGAATGTGATTGTGGGGAAACAACTTTACATGCTTTGAGAGATTGTGAAGTTGTAAACACAGTGTGGTTTTCTTGAGTTAACCTAATGTATTATTCTATTTTTTTCACTGGTAACTTGCAGGTATGGATAAAATGAAATGTGTATCATTCTCTTGGAGCTCATAAATTTGGTAATTGGCCTTGGCTAAGGACATTTGGTTCGTTGTGCTAGTTTATTTGGAAGAACAGGTGCAAGAAAGCATTGGAGGCTTCTAGCAACAACCAAGTCAACTAGTGCATAGATGCCTCCATTTTCTGCATGAAGGTGTTGAAGAGGGAAGGCTCAAACACAAGGTGTTCAACGTAGTAGATAGGATGTTAGAAAGATGGACTGCACCTTTAGATGGATTTGTTCATGTCGATGTGGATGCTACAGTAGATGATCACAGACAATTAACTGTGGGAGGTGTAATTCGTGACAGTACTAGATCGTGGATTTGTGGGTTTCAACACAACACAAGGTTCAGCTTAGGTTCAACAGCAGCTGAAATACAAGCGATAAAAAATGGGTTGCAGTTATGTCATTCCATGAAGTTTAGAAAAATCAAACTTCATTCTGACTCTACTGAATCTATTCTATTGTTGCTATAGTCGAACGGCCACTTTCACCCGCTCAACATGGAACTAGAGGAGGTTAGATCTTTGATCTACTTGGAATGGGATTTAGAGTTATGTCACTCTCACAGGGAAGCTATAAAGTGTGCCGATATTTTAGCTAAAATGTCATTAGAAATGAACAATGAGTTGTTAATATTGCAAACCCCTCCAGCTTGTTGTTCGATCCCATTGTTATCAGATCTCAGATAAGAATTGGTTTGATTTCAAAGTTTCAGTTATGAGAATATGTTGTAAGGGATTATTAAAACCCCAAGAGTAAGCTCTTATCCATGTAATACAAAAAAAGCATACTAGGAGCCGGGTAGAGGGAGAACAATTAGTTGCCACAAAGCTAGAGACATTTACCCAAGGCAATTTTTGAATTGAAAATCCCGCACAACTTTCTTAGGCATATTTACACATGACTCACAGCCCAAAGCTTATGTTCCTTATTAAACTGCTTGAACAGAGCCTGATGCTGAGTTGGTTATGGTTATGGTTATGGATGAAAACAGGCCAAACAACTTGTCAAAGGCTTCTAGCTTGGCTTGTTTGGGGCTTGATTAGGCCTGACATGTTAGAAAAAAAAGGCTAGCCTGTTAGTAAAAAAGGCTAGGATAAGGCCTTTTTTTTAAGTTTATTTTTCTTAATAGGCCAGGCCAAGACTTACTAATAGGCCTTTTAGGCCTGTCAGGCCAGCCTAGGCTTGTTAAGTACTTGCAAAAATAAAAATTTACTCAATTTGGAAAACAAAAATAAATAATTAGATATTATCTACCTTAATATTGGAGTTCGTTATATTAGGAAATTAACTTCCAAATTCGTTATATCTAAAAACTAGCTTCCTAATTTGGGTTTAAAAAAAATTAACTTCCTAATATATTATTACATTGTGATCTACAACTTTGCGGATTTTTTTCCCATTCGATTTAAAATAGTTGCCTCTTTTAAAAATGTAGATTTCATAAAAAAAAATGTAGGCCTGTTTTGTATTAAAAATGTTTTGTATTAAAAATGTAGGCCTTTTAACAGGCCTCAGGTTAGGCCAGGCCTATGAACCAGCCAAGCTCATGCTGACAGAAAGGCTTATGACAGGCTATAGGCCAGGCACAGGCCGATTTGGTACAATACAAACCAAGCTTATTAAGGCCAAAGCCAAGCGTAGCCTAACCTAACCTATTTTCACCCCTATTTATGGTTGTGAACAGTGAATTATGTGAGGCAATGTTTTTAGAATCGAACTGGACCAGACCGGGCGGCCGGACCGGTTTGGCCGTTGATCTGCAAAGAGAATGGATTAGCTCTCAGTTTTAGGCTGCATTCGTGACTGAGCCGTTTTAAGTTGTTCAAAGCCGGGATTTGGGCCGGTAGCCTGAACAAAGCTGGGAACCAGAGTGAGTTGTGTAGATCCAGACGGGCGGCAACTAAAAGCAATGCCAAGAGAGAGAGAAAGCAAGATACAAAGACGTAGAGAGAGAGAGAGAGCCAAGCAACATGCCTCTGTTTCCTCCATTTTCTTCCAGAGCAAGTTCGCAAGTTGCAGATGGAGGAGATATCTTCAAATTGGAAAAGATGAAGAAGAAAGGAAGAAGCAAGCAGTGAGAGACTTGTGTGTAAAGAGAGAACGAGCAGCAATCTAAGTGGAAAACCCTTGTCTTTCGTTTTGTCCTCCCACACTTCTCTAGTTTTCATGATCGTCCTTCATGGTCAAGAAGTGAAAAAAAAAGTGCTTGCGCCTGTGTTACAATGAAAAGAAATGAAGAAGAAGGACTAAAAGCTGAGGAGAGAGAAAAAGTAAACCTGTGAGTATGTGACTTGTTATCGTAAAACGTGATTGAAGAGTAGGTTTGCATCTGCAACACGCTTTGGTGTTGCAGCTAATAATTACTACTTGTATTTAATATTTCTTTTAAAAGTGCTAATGAAATCCTTTTATTATTACTAATTTTTTTATCTGAAAATTTCTTTGAAATTTTTTAACTTCCTAATGGATAGGTTTTTTTCAAACAAAGTAAGAGATAAATATGAAATATCTTATAGATTTTTTTAAATAAAAGCTTATAAATTTTTATATTAGCTATTATTTATTTAAGATGGCAAAAAAAGCTGTTATATGTTTAAATTAATTTCTTATACCCTTATTTTTATATATTTGTTATTTAAAATTATAATAGGGAAAAAGACATTTAAATATCACTCTTTAAAATCATAAATTGGTTTTGTTGACAATAAGAGTAATAAGATTGACAAAAAGAGTATAACAATTGGCAACTCAAGTTTTTAGAAAATCACTAATTTAAGATTTTAAAATTCAAGTGGTATTTATTTATCCTTTTCTCATTATAATATATATTAACATAATTTTTATTAAAGTTTTTTTAATTATTACGTTACCAATCCGACCGGACGGTCTGACCGATTCGATTGTTTGAACCATAACCTGTTGACTTTTCTGACTTGATGTCCGATCCGGTTTTTAAAAATTGGTGTGAAGAGCCACATTTGAGCTAGGGCTTCTGGAAGAGGTTGCTGAAACAGTATTTATTGACATATTGATGATGATGATGATCCTTGTCAAATTGCTTTTCTAATCTAAAATTAATTAAGAAATGAAAAGAGAAAAACATTCAAATTCTTCCCTGATGGATTCCCAAGTGGCCATAAAAAATATAAGTTTAACATTTCAAATGAATGAACTAGGATATACATATATATTATACATTCATGTATATATAAATCGACGCCCATTGTTGAGCCGAGCACATGAAGAGAGTTTCTGACAAAAGGAAAAACAAGAGAGTAAAGGAGAGATGGGCATTTGTTTATAAGGAACGAGTTATGGTGGCCCATCATTTTAATGTTCACCATAAACTCCCCAGTTTTGAAACGTCCGGATATGATATAGCAGATTTAAGTTTTTTTTTTTCAATTGATGATTTTTACGTTAAAAAAAATAATTTCTTGAGAAAACAATAATTTTGAGATTATCTATATTTTAGATTTTGTACTTATTAAAATAATTTTTAAAAATAATAAAAAACAAAAATCTTAGCCGTCCGTATCAAATTTAAATAATCCAAATTTGAGAATGTTATGGTACCTTGATGGGCACCGTAACTGGTTCCCATTTATAAAAGGGATCGTAGGGACAATTTGTTACTCCCCCTAGTTGAAAATAATTGCTGTGCTGGAATAGTCACATATGAAGGCATTATATTTGCTCATTGTAGATACATAACAGTTTCAAATTGTAATATATTGAGAGCATATATAACAGTTCTTTGTTAATAATTGTAATGTATTGACTTTATTTTTTATTATATATAGTTAATTTTATTATTATTATTTATTTAGTTTTACTATTAATATTTATTATTTAAGACACAATATAATCATTGATAATAATATTAAATAAAAATATTATATTTATAGTATTCAAAATTCAATACATTGTAAACAAACATCTTACAATTTAAAAGAAATTCATCATTTAAACACTCTAACAGTAGAACATTATTGTATAATTTTTTGAATTTTAAAAGAAAATCAATTAAAAAAAATTACATAATATTTTCCAATGTCTTTGTTATAGATTGTTCATAAACCACGTATCAATGCTCTAAGAGTTCCCGCGCCTCACATATCCTTTAACTGCAAAAAAATAATATAAATATAAAAATAAGAATATACATAGTAAACATTAGGCTTAAATCTGTTTGGAGAAACCCATTAAGTGTAACACTCAGAGGGATCTGTGTCACCAATGAAGAAGGTAAAGGCCTATTTGGTTGGAGGAGATCAGATGGGATGGAAGGGGAGAAAAAATTGAGTTCATCCCCTCATTTGCTTTGAAATTTTCAAGGTTTTGAAACCCGGACCGGGCAATGAACCGGCCGAGGTACTGGGTCAAGGGTTAGTGGGTCATATCGGAGTTAAATCAGGGTCAACCCGGGGCCTAAACCAGTGAGGTATAAAAAATTGAAAAATAATATAATTTCTCATCACACCAACCAAAATTTCAAATACTATATATAATTTCCATACATTGAATTACTAACAAAATAATCATATACTCCAATACTTGTCACATATGGTTTACAATTTTCTTTACAAATTGACGGAGAGTTACATGACAATAAACATTTCATATAAATAAATAAATGTTGTACGTTCATCCTTGAATAATAATTTAAATTCAAATAAATCAATCCAATTTTACCAAGAATATAAAAAAACCTGCTTACTCCAATATTCATAATCAAGAACATATATCATAAAAAAAATAGCCTTTTACTATGAGTGTGAAATCATGAATCAGTGAATGAAAATGAATATGAAGTGAAGTTAGTGATTTGATTTTGATCACTAATTGTAATCACTGACCAGAGACTTGGAGCCCAACGCCATCGCTCAACTAAGTTTGAATATAAAATAATAATAATAATAACACAAACAACATCGTTTCATCAGGTAGGAAGAAAAAAATATATATAGAGGTGATCCGGGTTGACTCGCCAACTCAGTTGGGTTAGGCCGAGTTTGCCGAGTTAACCCGGGGTCAACTCTTAACTCGGGTTCATTAGCAAACCAGATCAGTTTTCCAGCTGATTCACCGGTTTCCGGTCCAAGTTTGAAAACCATGGAAATTTTGGAGGGGAGCAAAAATTTTGAACCACTTTATCCTTATAACTTATGTGATATTCGAATAATACTCCTAGTGAAAAATATTATCATAAATAAAAATATTATTATTATTAAAATATTTTATTATAAAATAAAAATATATTATTATACAAAAATTATTATAATTTAAAATATATTATTACAAATAATTTAATATAAAAAGCATATATTTATTAATAAAAATTTATTATAATTATAACATATGCTCATACAAATTTAAATAAAAAAATTATCATTAAATTAATTTGAATAAAAAATATTTTTATTATTAAAAAATATTATTATGAAATAAAATTTTTTAAAAAAATATAATTTTACAAATAAAAAATATTATAATTATAAAATATGTTAAAATAATTTTAAATAAAAATATTATTATAATGAAAGAAGGGAAGAAGACGGACTTCTTAATGCATAATTAAAAATTTAAATAATACATGAGGGGGGGGTACTTTGGAATGGATGAGAGAGTGAATGATCTAAAAGGAGGCAGTAGAACCTGCCAGTATTTAGTTCATCGGATTTGCTAATCTTAGACCATTAGAGTAGGGAAGGATATGATGCAGAAGGATAGAAGTAAAACTGGATTATTTTATTGAAAATAAAACATAAGCACATACAAGAGAAAGGAGAAGGAGGAAGAGGAGGAAGGAAGGAGAAGGAAGTAACTCCGCCGGACACAGAACTCAAAAAGGACCCAGAGCCTCTCTCTCTAAGTTTCTCTGTCTAAGCCTAACCGAACCTATCCTCAAAGTGAGACTAAATGGCTTTAAATAGACGTATGGGGTTACTGTTTGAGGGTGACCGGCAACTGGCTAGTGACTTGCACTATTTACACAGTTCTAGTGAATAGTAACCGGTAACTTGTTACTGTTTGAACAATTTCTGGTTTAATACTATTTGCATAGTACTGCCGACACTACAATGATACTATTTGACACGTGGTACTACAATACTCTACATATTTTCAGCTAAAGCCACAGTATAAACTACGGTTCATAGTGCAATAGTGCTTTCGTACATTTACATTGACAACTTAAAAATAATTCTAAGTCTTTAGGAGTTTATTCTTGGTCTAAATCTACAACATATTCTTCTTCATCATTTTCTTGATTGTTTGAGGCTGCTGAAGAGACTGGTTGACTTGTCCAAGCCGTTTGATCTTGTTGTTGTAGGATCTGCAACATTGAGCTGAGTTGGTTTATAAGATTGCTCTTATCCGTAGTTGCTGCTAGGATAACTGAATCCTTGATCTCTGATTCAGGAATTTGCTTTGTTTCGTCATACAAAGATGTTCAGGATTTTCTTTAAACCATTTGTCAACTACTCTATTGTCAATCCTTCTTGTGTCAAATTTAGCCCACCATCTTACCGAAAGGAATCTTTGTAAAGTTGGTAAGAAGGTTGATCCTTTGGTTGAGCGAAAACCTAAGATACATATAGTTTTGAAAAATAGTGAAGATCAATTGGAAAGGGATCTTCACCAATGTTGAATTTTTGTTTAAACAATTCAAAGGCTTGTAAACCTTTTGGAGGTAGAATTTCTGTACTGGACCAAAGAATCCCCACCAATGAACAAACCATTGAGGAAAATCATACTTGGTGTTTGTTTTGAAGTAGATAAACCAAGTGTGTGAAAAAAGTTCATTTTGATCCCGAAAGACATTGGACCATGCATCAACATAATCCCAATAAGTATATCCTTTGGGCTCATATTAAATTTCCCAAAATCTTGGTCTTAGTAAATCTTGTCCCTACTGGGAAGGGCTAAGAACTTTTAAAATCTGAAGACTAGAATGATTAATCATAGGTCCAGTCTTTTTGTCCATTTTTCTTTTGATATTAATGGACTTAGAATGAACCATAGTATCAACTCATACCATTCTCTTGTTTTTCTCAAATTAGAAGGCCTAAAATGGAATCCCTGAGGAAAGACATTTAAAGCTACCTGATCTAGATTTTGGTGAAAAAACTCTGGCTCCACCTGTATAATGTGTTTTGCATAAGCCTCTTTATGGAAATAAGGCGTATGCGTACTTGCTTGTGTTTGGGTCTGACTGACAATTGCTTTGGATGAAGAAGCTGCAGTTGTTAGTTGTTTTTGAGTTGGAGGAGCAGAAGGTTTTGGCCAAACTTGTAAGCTGGAGGGTGCTTGGTTCAGCCTATCATACTCCTGTTTAGTCATTTGGGAATATGGTACAAGGGCTGTGTATTTCCTTATTTTTACCACCTGTTCCCATGTTTGGTTTGGAAGCTGCCTCTGGGCGTAAGCCTGTGCATAAGATGCTAGAGTCTTTTCTGTAGAGGTTGCTTCTGTTTGAGGTTTCTGGATTGATGACCCAGATGGAGTAAATGACTCCATTTGAGACTACTTCTACTGCTGTTGAGATCCTTGAGTTTGGGATCCAAACTGTTGCAAAAGTTGTTGCATGACCACCTCCAGACTTTCGCTAGAGACTGTTTGATTTTGGGCATCTTGCAAGACACCCTTGAGTTTATCACTCTGTTTATCATCAAGGTCTTTCTTTTTTCTGGCCATTTTGTTTAGAGGTTTGGTTCACTCAGATCTACTACTTATCCTGTAAAAACTCACGGGTGAGGAAATCTGGTAAGGAGTTTGAAGTGCCTTTGATAAATTTAATATCAAAATAAAAAACACTTAAAATGGCTAGCCAACAGGCAAAAATTTGTTTAGATGCAAGTTTTTAACATCCTTTTGTAAAACGTCTTTTACCGATTTACAATCAATGCGAACTAAAAATCTTTGGTTTAAAAGATTAGATTGAAATTTGGAAATGCATAAACCATTTGGTTTAAAAGATCAGATCTACTACCTACCCTGTAAAAGCTCCATCATTACTCATTGCTTCGCGATTGATCAGTGTTTTAGATTATTTACTGTTTTCTTACTTTAATTTTCTTTTTAGTGTTTATTTTTCATATTTTTGTTGATCATTTTGAGCTTGTATATTGTGCTTGATGATATCCTACGGATCTTATTCTTCTTGCAAAATATTTGTTCTCATTTTAATTGGAAAAATATAACTTCGAACCCTAATACCCAATGCTTTCTTGATCCCTTTAATTTTAGTCGGGCAAGGTTTCCCAAATTTTCTGAGTTTTCTTTTATAAAAAAAAATTAATACAATAAAGCATTTTCCTTTTCTGCCCATTTTTACAATTTTATTTCTTCACTTTAATTATTTCCCCCACGTCACCTTATAAAGTTTGACGCATCAACTTCTAAATTTCATCACGTCATTATGTCTAGTCAAATTTCAATATTTCATAACGATCAATGTAGTCAAATTTAATAGAGTAGTTAAATTAGCTATCTCTAAAAATGATTATGACTATGTTTGCACCTAATAAAAGATAATTATGTTGGGTGTTCATAGTGCAAACTACTTTTGCTAAATTTACATGTTCACCCTATTTACAACATATGTTTTTTTTTTGAATTAGTTAAATTTAATAATTGGATAGTTTAATTTTTATTTTTATTAAATAAATAATTAAAAATGTATATTGCTTTATATCTTAAGTCGTAGGAGCATGCTCGTGTTTTCAATATGGTACCGCGAGGTTTTGATGCAATTCATCAAGATATATTGTAATTCTCAGATGAAATCAAGATATTGTAATTCTAACGTCAGCCTTTTCTTCTCTTAAATGTATTGTTCAGGCGGAACCGTTTAAGTTTTTGACTTCACTCTCTCGTTTTTATATTTCCTATTGTCTGCAATTTTGTCTATTGACTGGTTTATATAAACATAAGATATAAAATTATCACTTGGGGACTTTTTTCCCCCATTTTCCATATTTTTTATATTTAAATGAAGTCAATTATAATTTAAATATGGATAAAGACAAAAAATCCTCTCTGCAAATTTTAATTCAACATCTTGAAATGACCTCATAATTATGAAGTTATTATAGATCAATTTGAGATTAAATTTTGTAACAAAAAGACAGCAAATATTTAACAAGTAATAATTTTAACATATCGAGAAATGACGACAACAACGACCATAATTAAATTTAGTGAAATTTCTTGTTGAATATCAACGATAACAATAATTTAATTTATCAAATGACAATAACGACACCTAAATTTATTGAGGGCAATTAGTTCGTTTTGTAAAAAAAAATAAAAAACTTAATTTCAAAATAATTCCTAAGAACTTCAAAGAAATTATGGAAAAATGAGAGAATTGTCTCTGTATATTTGAAAGCACATATACTTTTTATGTATAAAAAGTACAGTGTATAAATTCTTTTTATATATAAAAATTGATCACGTCAACTAATAAAATTTTTAGCGGGGATGTTCCCCCAATTTTTCTAAGAAATTAGTCTATTTGGTTGAACAATTTCTTCTTTCAACAACGTTTGGAAGAATACTTTTTTATCTGTTTATGTTAGTGATAGAAGCTATTTTTCCAACATGATTTATGATATATGAGATAAGTATGTGAGAGAAGTTTTATTTTAACTTACGTGAACGTGTTTCTTGAACGCTAACTCAAACAGACACTTTGATATTCTCATATTTTGGTCATTTCTCTTTTAAATGTTTTAATTCTAAATTAAAATTAAAAAAATTCAAATAAAAGGTCCCAGGACTATTTGGGAAGACTACTGCTGCCTGCCTCCTTCAATTCGCTCATCTACAAGATCTACAGTGTAACTTATCTCACTATAACTTTAACCTGAATATAAAATGAATATAGCCCTAGTTTATAATATAAGGGTTTGTTTGAGAAAATGGTGGAAAAACATGTTTACATAAATTAAGATAAAATTTCTCTTATAAACTTATTTCGTATATCGTAAATCACATTGGAATAGCAGCTTCTACCGCTAATCTAAACAGACACTAAATCATAAAATTAAGAAATGATAGTCAACTTATTAAATTTATCTTAAATTGAAATAAATTTTTAAGATTTTTTATATTAAATGAGGTTTAGAAGGAGAAATAAAAATATAATGAATTATATTTAAATATTAATTGTAAAAACAAAATTCACAAATAAGAGCGATACTGTGGATTGGATGGAGTAGGCATAGCCAGTAATGGAGAGGTTCATGAAAAAGTGTACTCATAGAGACCACACGATATAAATGCCGCGCAAGGCTGCTTCTTGCACCTTTCTTGTGCTATAATTAAATACTTTTCCCAGAAATGGAGTGTTTCTCAGAAAGCCATGTGTTTTATGATTCATTCTCATATGGGAGAATTGGTATTTGTCAAGTAATCAAATCCGGATTGGTTATTGAATTGGTTGGGGTATTGGGTTAAGGGTCAGTAAGTCAGATTAGAATCAAACCACTACTAAACCGGGACTGAACCGGTGATAAATGGAAGATTTTAATATTATTAATATGAAATTCTGAAAAAAAATTTAAAAAAAATTGATTTTTTAAAAAATAAAAAACTCAGACCGGACCGGGTCACCGAACCAGACCGGTCTAATATTCGGTTCAACGGTTTTCGGGCCAGACCGGCTGATCCGATCCGGTTCTGAGAACTCTGGTATTTGTCAAATTGTCTGGAGAGTATAATTTTGCTCTCTCTAAAATCTTCTTTGCATTGGATGGAAGAAGTTTGTTTCAGTCTTGACTCTGACTGATCAAGACTCACATAGCTTTTTCTTCTCACCTTTCAATCTTTCCATTTCGAGTAAGCTTTTTCTTGTTCTTTTTTCTATTTTCTCTGGGTTCGCAATAATCAACATGCAAATGTGTCCCGCTATTCTTCTTCCACTTGTTTTGATGAACTTTTGATTTCGCGGCTTTTGTTATCATTTCGTGTTTGAATATTTTGAAATTCCTAATTCGAGAAGAAATCGAACCCTTAAATTACCTGTTCCATGCACATTTTTGAGATTATTGATATTGGGCTTTTGAGAATTGTGCTCAAGTAGCCAGGGACTGATGAAGAAGGACGAACGGACTCGTAGTTTGTTTGCAATTTCTCTCTCGGACAGACCTAAATGGCAACAATTCCTTATTTGTTCTTCTGGGTTCTTCTTTGGTTACCTCGTTAATGGAATCTGTGAGGTGAGTTAGTTACTTGCTCTGTTTTCCTTTGGTTTTTCATTTTCTGGTTTCGTTTCTGTAATAACACAGTAGAGCTTTAGAATTTCAACAATATATGGGAAGAAAGTAAACCAAAGTTTCTTTCTGTGCACATGAATGGTCAAATGTGATTTTGTTGTTTACTGTCTTTTTTCTCTTTTTCGACATTTTTCTTTTAAGGTTTCTTTCCAAGATTTTATTGCATTTGCAAAATTTGGCTCCGGCTTCAACATTTTCCCTATCTCCTTGTTCCTGTCATTTAGAAGATGTTCAAATTTTTGATATGCGCCAAAACGAAATAAAGCTAATATCTTCCTTATTTTCAGGAATATGTATATAACAGGCTGCAATTCAGGTAAACTTCATGTTCTGTGTATTTCTTTTCTCAGTTATTCATGACTTTAAGCTTTAACTGAGCGCTTCAATATGTTTAAGAAAGCTCAAAAAGTGGTTTCGTTTCTGGTTTGATTTCAGCTATGGTTGGTACTTCACGTTTGTTCAAGGATTTGTTTACTTGTTTCTAATTTACCTGCAAGGCTTCACAAGCAAGCAAATGGTGAATCCATGGAAAACCTATGTGAAGCTTTCTGCTGTACTTATGGCTTCCCATGGCCTCACAAAGGGATCACTGGCTTTTCTGAACTACCCTGCTCAAATCATGTTTAAATCCACAAAGGTAACTGATATGACCACATGCAAAGCATATCTTTTTCTCACTTTACCCACTTAAGAATGAAACTGTTTCTTGACCAATTGAGGTCAAAACTGAAACCCCTTGAAGGTGTTTGATGTAATTACTAGGTTACAAAGAATCAGATTCTCCTTTTCAGTTTCTTGTTTGATACTGAAGTTGATAAATAGTTTAGTGCCTCCAGAATCCAGATTATCTGTTCTTTAGTAGACATGGTCAAAACTAATACGCCTAAAATGTGTTCGATGAAATTACTGAGTTACAGGGAATCTGAGAACTGTTTGCTTGATATTGAATTTAATAATAGTATTGGAAGTATAAGCATATATTGAACTCTCTTATTTATCACAATGCATATTACATAGTTTATATAGGAAGCAAAACACAGTCCATAACGGTCAGAAATAAAGAGCAATAATGATGAGATTACAAATTGAAATCATAATCTTTCCTAAACTAGCTAGACTAGAATCAGGGATATAATCTGAAATCATGGGATATCATGGGCTGTGATTTCCAACACTCCCCCTCAAGCTGGAGAATATATGTCAAACATTCCCAGCTTGCACCGAAACTCTTCAAATTTAGATCTTCCCAGTGGCTTGGTCATTACATCTGCAATCTGATCTGCAGATCGTATATAGGACAATGTCATAATGCCTGCTTCAACCTTTTCTTTAATAAAGTGCCTGTCTACCTCAACATGCTTTGTTCGATCATGATAAACAGGGTTTCTTGTCATCTCAATGCTGGATTTGTTGTCACACCAGACTTGCATGGGACCTTCATAAGGAATTCTCAATTCCTTTAGTAACCGGATAACCCAGAGTCCTTCACATGTTCCGTCATTCACGGCTCTCAATTCTGCTTCCGTACTGCTCTTTGACACAACAGTTTGCCTCTTGCTTCTCCATGTCACTAGATTTCCCCACACATATGTACAATATCCCCCTGTTGACCTTCTGGTTTCTCTATCTTTTGCATGGTCTGCGTCGGTGTAGATTTCTAGGTTTCTGGCCGTGCACTTTTTAAAGAAGATCCCTCTTCCTGGATTGAATTTCAGATAACTTAGGATCCTGTAGACAGCCGCCATGTGTTCTTTCTGTGGTTGATGCATGAACTGACTTACTATTCCAACAGCATAGCTGATATCTGGGCGTGTGTGGGTCAGATATATCAGCTTCCCTACAAGTCTTCTATATTGTTCAGAGTCAACTGGGACACCTTTCTCTTTAATCTCTAGACGACAACCTTCTTCCATAGGTGTTCCTTCGGGTTGTGCCCTTAACATACCTGTCTCATGCAATAGGTCTAGAGTATACTTCCGCTGGGATACGTTGATGCCCTTCTTTGTTCTTGCCACTTCCATACCCAAGAAGTATCTCATTTGGCCAAGATCCTTAACCTGGAATTCAGTCGACAAATCCCTCTTCAATTGAGCAATAGAATTTTCATCATTTCCAGTAATGACTATATCATCCACATAGACAATTAGGATTGTGACTCTTCCATCATCATACTTGACAAATAATGTGTCATCTGCTTGCCCTTGGGTATACCCAAGTTTCTTTATTGCTTTGTTGAAGCGGCCAAACCACGCCCTTGGGGATTGTTTCAGTCCATATAGTGATTTGTTGAGCTTACAGACTGAGCCGTTTGGAGCTAGGACTCCATCTGGAACCTCCATATAGACCTCTTCCTCCAAGTCACCATTTAGGAATGCGTTCTTTACATCTAACTGATGTAGTGACGAATCCAAGTTAGCTGCTATTGACAACATTACTTGGATTGTGTTGAATTTGGCTACCGGGGCAAAGGTCTCCAGGTAATCTATTCCATAGGTCTGTGTATACCCTTTCGCAACTAGTCTTGCTTTGTACTTGTTAATGCTGCCATCAGGGTTGAATTTCGGGGTAAAGATCCACTTACACCCGACAGGCTTCTTTCCAGGAGGGCAGGATATGATGTCCCACGTTTTACTTTCCTCAAGTGCTTTTAATTCCTCTTCCGCAGCCTGTTTCCACTTTTGGTCAGCCATAGCTTGCTGGAAGGTGTTAGGGATGTCAATATGTGCATTGTTTACAACAAAACTCTGCATCTTGACAGACAGGTTACCATACGAAACAAACCGTTGGATTGGATGCTGAGTACAAGACCTTACCCCTTTTCTTAGTGCAATAGGTCAGCCCATCTCTTCAGGATCTGCTCTCGAGTCAGATTCATGGTCGTTCCTTAGAGTGGGATTGGCGTTTCTCTCTGCCTCCTGAGATTGTTGCCTGGCATCTCCCTCTGATCCATCCATCCCAGTCATGATCTCAACCTATGTTTCTGGGTCATTAGGATTGATGTTAGGAGGTGTAGAAGGTAAGGTCTCAGGGTTTTGTGGCAAGGTATTACTGGCATCAAGGAAGTTAGGTAAAGTATCAGGGATTTCTGGAGTAACAGGTAGGGCATCAGTGGCTTTGGAAGTTGATTCATGTGAAATTAGCCATTCAATATCTGAGGACTCCCCCTAAATGGGTAATTTGGGATAATATGCGTCCTCCTCGTAGGACACAGTGTCTTTGGAGACGTACAGCTTCTTGGAGGTCGGGCAGTAACACTTATACCCTTTTTGTGTGGAGGAGTAGCCAAGAAAGATGCATTTCTCGGAACGGGCAGCAAATTTACTGCTATCAGGGGTATGGACAAAGACAACACATCCAAACACTTTTGGAGGTAAGGGGTTGATAAGATGGCAATTGGGAAAGGTGGTAAGAAGTGTTTGGACAGGGGTGGTATAATTAAGGACTTTGGGTGGCATACGATTGATGAGGTAGGTCACAGTCAAAACAGCATCGCCCCAGAAGGTCGTGGGTACGTTTCTTTCCATTAGTAGAGTGCGGGTGACCTCCAACAAATGACGGTTCTTTCGTTCGGCAACCCCATTCTGCTGAGGGGTGTAAGGGCAGGAGGTTTGATGGTGAATTCCTTGTTGATCAAGGAAGGCTTTAAAGGTATGACTGAGGTATTCCCGACCATTATCACTTCGAAGGATTCTGATAGAGGATTGAAATTGGGTTTGAACAAACTTGTGAAAGCTTTGGAAGACTTGAGCCACCTCGGACTTGTCTTTCATCAAGTAAACCCACGTGAGTCTAGTGTGATCATCAATGAAAGTAACAAACCATCGCTCATTTTTCTGGGTGGTTGTTCTGGCGGGGCCCCAAATGTCACTGTGGATGAGGTGGAAAGGGGTGGTGGGTCAGTAGGACTATTTTGGATAGGAGGATCATGTTTGTTTAGCTAGTTGACAAGTTTCACAGTGAAACGGAACAGAAACTTTATTAAATAAGTTTGGAAACACATGTCTCATATAATCAAAACTAGGATGTCCAGAACGACAATGCCATAAAAGTACATCTTTGTCTTGAGAACTTGAACTGACTAGAGCATGTTGTGCCTTCCAAATCCCTTTATTCTCCATCTTCGATCGCTCCAAGTAGAAAAGCCCATCTCACTCTTTAGAAGTCCCAATCGTCTTTCCCGAATGTAAATCCTGAAACAGACATATATCATCGTCAAATAGCACTCGGCATATACGTCCCTTCGTTAACTTGCTCACAGATATTAGATTACAAGTAAGAGCAAGAACAAAGAGAACAAGGTGAATGCTTAGTGAATTGGATAGAGTGACAGTGCCAATTCCTTCAACTTTAGTGAATACCCTATTGGCCACCTTGACACGAAGGTGCTCAGGACACAATTTAAGAGTTGTAAATAAGGTTCGATTACCTGTCATATGATCCGTGGCTCCAGAATCAACAATCCATGTATCGTCGCTAGTCCGTACAGTATTGAGGGCTATGATAGAATTACCTGATTGTACCAAGTTAACGCTCGGCAAAGAGTTGGACTTATTCTGTTTTTCAAGTATCCGACGAAGCATCTGGAGTTCTTTTGGACTTAATGAAGTAGTATCCTCAGCCTTTGGTTCAGTTGAAGTAAGATGACCCTGTGGTTTGCTGGTGGAGGGTTTTCTGTGCAATTTCCAGCATTCCTCCTTGATGTGACCCTTCTTCTTGCAATAATGGCACCATTTGTTCTTTCGTTCCTCCTGTGACCCGCGTACTACAAGTGCTGAGCTTTCAACTGGACTTGGGTGCTACGGTTCAAGAGCTTCCTACTTTCTTCAAACTGCACATGATTGACCACATCAAAGAGGTGCGGTAGAGGTTTTATGCCCATGATTCTGCCCCGTATCTCCTCAAATGAGTCATTGAGTCCAAGGAGAAAATCATAGACTCGACCTTCTTCTACTATCTTCTTGTATAGTTGAGCATCCTCCACATGCTTCCACGGGTGTACTTCAAACAGGTCCTGTTGTTGCCAGAGTTTCAACAACGCATTATAGTAATCAGTTACGGTCAAGGTACCTTGTCTCAAGTCTCGAAGTTGTCGCTTCAAATGGATCAAAGCAGCAGTATTATCAAGAGAGGAATAGGTTCTTCTGGCTGCATCCCAAATCTCTTTTGCAGTGTTTGCCAGGAGATAACCTTCACTGATATCAACGGTCATAGAATTACAAAGCCAAGTCATAACTTGGTTGTTTTCAGCAAACCAAGTATCAAAGGTAGGATCATCTGGGGCTGGTTGTGGCGTTGCCCCGTTGATGTATTTTTCCTTTCGCTTTCCACGGATATACCGCAACACGCTTTGAGACCATTGGAGATAATTCTTTCCATTAAACCTATGGTTAATAACCATACTCGGAGGTTCTGGAAACTCTGAGGCCATTAATGTGCTGCTGGTAGTGGAGGAAGAAGAAGAGGAATTGCTTGAGATAATTGTGGAGGGTGTACCGGACATGAGGGCACTTGGATAGGTCCGGTTTGGAGCTGTATTTCCAGGAACTGAGCCGAAAAGAGGAGGGAAATCAGAAGAGCTCAGGATTCTGGAACGAGGTTGCCAGAAAACGCCGTCCCCGGCTGCGCGTGGAGGTCACGCACCGGTGCTGTGGTGGCGCGTGGCTGCCACGCGCCGGTCAGATCGCCGTCGCCGCTCTGGGTTCTGCCGATCGGTGGCTGCCGGTCCTTCCTGTGATGGCGGTGTGCTCACACGCGCCACCCTTATCCAGATCTGGGTTGCATGCTGTCTCTCTCTCTCTCTTTCTCTGTGCTCGCGTCTCACACTCTCTCGGTCTCACAGATGCAGATTCTGATGCTGCATTTCACACATGCTCTGATACCATATTGGAAGTATAAGCATATATTGAACTCTCTTATTTATCACAATGCATATTACATAGTTTATATAGGCAGCAAAACACAGTCCATAACGGTCAGAAATAAAGAGCAATAATGATGAGATTACAAATTGAAATCATAATCTTTCCTAAACTAGCTAGACTAGAATCAGGGATATAATCTGAAATCATGTGATGCTGAAATCATGGGATATCATGGGCTGTGATTTCCAACAAATAGTTTAGTCAGTGCTTCAAAAATCTAAATTATCTGTTCCTTTTCCTGAGATTTTGTTATGAAACCTTCTCCTACTTTGTGGTTACATACCGGGTCTGAGACGAAAATATCCATTTCATGAATATGTGTCTGCAGTACTTTTGGTCGTGGGTTTGATCCTTTTCACACTAGCGGATGTGCAAACATCCCCAAATTTCAGTGTCATTGGCGTTATTACTTGTTCCTGTTTGACACAGATGGAGATGCTTTTCTGCTCTACTGTGTTGGGATTGCCTTTTTTAATCCCACCGATGCTTTTCACAGGAGATTAATTCAAAGCTTGGAGTTCATGCTCACAGGTAAATTTTAGAATAAACCAATCTTTTTCTAGACTTCACTTGTTGCTTTCTTCTTTCTTCTATAGAGAATGACCTTTTCTTCTACTTTCAGCATCCGTATGTGTATGGTGTGCTAGTGTTTGAAGCGATGGCCACATTTATCGACCAAGTCTCCGTGCTTTCTCTCATTGCCATTTTTGGTGCTGCCACCACAGCCATGGTAATTTGCTCTCACAAGCCTTCTGCTACCTCCATAATGTCATCTTTGACCAATGTGTGAACTTTAGCACCTAGAATTCAAAATTTGGCATGTGAACATACAATTGCCATATGGTTAATTGTCATAAAAGATAGTTTTTTGCTACTGTATAAACTTGAATTTGAATTTGTACTCTGCAGTGTGATTTAGAAAATTAAGATGGTTCCACCTGAAATTGTTGGTGTGTATGTGAATTATAAATAGTTATTGGGCCTGTGAAAGATCTAAGGAAGGAGGTTTACTGATTGGGCCGAATTGGGCTAAGTGCATTGCAGATATTGGGTTTGTATGTGTTTTAACTTGATATTGGGCTTTTAAGAGACCCAACATCTAATGAAGGAGAAAGGCTAATAATGCCTACAAGATTGGGCCAAGTTGGGCTAAGTGCAATGCAGACACACTGATTCTCTCCCCATCTTGGTGTACCTATTATTCTTTACAAATTATGATATTCTTGTAATTTACTATTTGGGCTTCTCTACATATCATTTTCAATAAATCACGTGCTCATGTTAGCTATCTATTGATTTTGTGCATGCACAATGCGAATATATGTGATTCCTAGCTAGAGTGCTTCTATTAGAAGATTCATATTTCTTGTCATTTAATAATGATGTTTTGTTTGTGTATTTGTTTGATTAATAACTAATGTTTGGGTGACAGATAACAGCAAGGAAGGCGATGATGTTGCTGCTATCATACATGATATTCACAGAGCCAATGACAGAACAACTTGGAAGTGGCCTCTTGCTTATAGCCATGGGAATCATATTGAAGATGCTTCCTTCTTACAAGAATAAGAGAGTCTCACTCTCAACCTCTGATTCCACTGCCCATGTTGCTGCAAAGCCACATGCTAATGCTGAACAAAAGTTAGGGGAAGAAGAAGAAAGCATGTCATTAGTCTAACACATAGATGATATACATAAATAATGTTCTCATTTGTTGTTATAATCTATACTTTGCTTTCCCCGACCTACATCTGTGTCCATTTTATGTTTCGATGATTGGAATAAATGATTGTATTTTAATGCAACGTATTCATTCTAAATTATATTATATATTAATGTTGATATATACACACACACTTATTAACAAAAATAAGTTATAGAACAATGAAATTCTTTTAAAAGGAGAGATGAGGTTAGGAGAGGATAATAAAATCATTTTATCTAAATTTTAAAATTTAATATTAGGTCGATAATTTAATTAGGGGTTTATTGAATTTATCAAACTAAATTAGAAATTTTCTATTTTAGGTAACTTTATTTGATATTTTCTCTAACGCTCAAAATTTGGAAAATATAAAGCATCATCAAAATTTTAAAGATTAAAAGATAAAAATACTCATAAATTTTTATTAAATGTATATTCAACACCATAAATTTTTGTTAGTGTAAAAATTAGAGTCGGGAATCAGGGCCGGCTCTTGACGGGCCAGGGTCTAACAAGACCGGCCCTAAAGGGCTCGGGGTCAGGAAAATTACAGTTTTTCAAGGCCCGGCCTGAGAGCATCAGGGCCAGGGCCGGCCCGCAGGGCCAGGAAGTCCTTTTCACAATATTTAAGTATTTTTCCTACATATTTTTCCCAGAGAGATATAATTAGTAAATAACAATGATTAAAGTTCTAATTTAATACATAAATGTTGTCAACATTAGAGTTTAAATAACACGTCTCTTGTAATAAACAAACACAGTTACTAATGTATAATCAAAGGTAAAATCATGTCCATAAATAACTCACACAAAGGCCAACGTATAAGAAGGCAAGAAGCTAAATACTCTAACCTCTAAACAACATGAGTATGACGACTATTATTTTCACCTTCTTCGCCACTATCATTAATTTCAAGGACATTTGATTGTGTTTCACTTTGAGTAATAGGTTCAAGTAGTCAAATAATCACAACCTCCATCAAAAATCATACTCTATCAGTCAGAATAGTATATAATATGATTTTATTCTAAATAGGCAGAACAATATACTCAAAAATCACAATATAATTCAATTAGACAAAATAATATACTCAAAAATCATACTCTATACAATATGAGGACAGAGTGACATATATATCAATAAGGCAATTCAAAAATGTAATATGGTTCCTTTCTAAGTAAAAAAAATAAAAAATAAATGACTTTAAAAGGCCGGCCCTTTTAAGCCCAAGGTCCTACAGGGCCGGCCCTTTTAGACCCGACTTCCTTTTGAGGCTACAATTTACAAACCCAACCCTTAAAGGGCCAGGGCCTAAAATGACTGACCCAACAAACTCGACCCGTTTTCCCGGCTATAGAAAAAATACCTATTAAATTTTTAAAATAAGGCACAGATGCCACCTCCTTGGGGCAATGAATACTTCGTTAACTTTTATCTTTGTGGTTCCCATACTACTGTATTAAATGATTATTTTAAAAAATTCTCTCTCTCTCTCTTCCCCGCCCCTCTCCGTCACCTGTCCTCCCTCTCTCTCCAGACATTGTTCAATCCGTCCCCAACATATTTTCTCCTGCTAAGCTTACAATTCCCTCAACTAAAAGGATCACTTGCAATTGGTGATTAATGGAGTGATTAAGTGGCTAATTGGTGACTTATTTTGGGTGAGCCAATAGCAAGTTGACATGTGGCAAAAGTGTGTGTGAAGAGAGATGTGTGTGAAAAAGTCAAATGGGGGAGTATTTTATTTGTTTTCTCTCTCTTCCTCTCCTCTCTTTCGATGGACAAGCATGGAGGGAGTATAATTGTGTTTTCATTCTCTCTCACACTCCACCTCTCTTCTCTCATTTTCTCTCATTCGGTCATGGTGGAAGGAAAAAGGAGAAAAGAAAAGCTGGGAAAAGGTGAGTAAATGGCTTCCTTTGCTCAAATCCTTTTCATTAATGTTGATCCTTAGAGTGAGAGCTTTAATTTGATGGTTGTAGCTTCTCCATTGGTGGTGATTTGAAGATCACGAAAATCTGAAGTGTGGAGAATCAAAGAGTGTCTTTGAGGAAGTTGATAAGGTATGAGAGACCAATCTTTCTATCTATGTTTCATGCCAAATGATTAAGTTTGGAATTTTTGGAATTATTGCCCTAATTTTGAAAATATGGGTAATGGGTAGTTTGGCATGATATGTCATTGGAAATGGTATATTGGTATGAGTTATGAATAGATAGAATGGATTTGGAATTGAAATGTGTGAGGTTAATGATTTTGGAAAAATGATGATTGTGTTGCCCAAGACCAAAGCATGTTAATGGAATGGGATTTTGGTAATTCCATTGAATTCATTGAGTGATTTTGTGTGGGAATAGCTTTGGTAGAGGTTTTGGGTCCCTTTGGATCAATTGGGCAAGTTTTAGGAAATGTGGTATGTTTTGCTGCGTTTTCTGGTATCTGATAGATTCACTCGAGCAGTGTGGGGTCTGCTCGAGTGCAGGATGAATATCACCCGAGCAGCGATGAACTCTGCTCGAGTGCTGGATGAACATTGCTCGAGTGAGGGAGGTCTTGCTCGAGTGCTGTGTGTATTATTCCCTTTTCTGCTTTGAGTTAATTGGAATTCTTTGAATGTGACTCGAGTACGCTTCTCAGTTCTCGAGTGAGAGATGAGCATCACTCGAGTGAGCCTCCTTGTGCTCGAGTGATGAGTGTATTTGACACCAAAAGTTTGGCTTCTCGGGTTGTCACTCGCGGGCATGGTGCACGAGTGTGCCTTCTCACTTGCGGGTATGGGTATCTGCTCGAGTGAGCCGTGTGTGCTCGAGTGCAGTGAGCCATTTGGGCTACTGCCATTTCTCTTATGCTCTCGGGTTCTCACTTCCTGGACTTCACTCGCAGGTGCTCGAGTGAGGCATTTGGCTTTCACTCGAGTGAGGTCCAGTGTGCTCGAGTGATTCGTCTCAGGAAAGTTTTGTTGTGCTCTCGGGCAAGCACTTTCTGTTCTCACTCTCTTGTGCTTGAGTGCTGTCCGTACCAATGCTCGAGTAAGAGCTTCTGTGCTCGAGTGCTGTCCGTACCAATGCTCGAGTGAGAGCTTCTGTGCTCGAGTGCTGTCCGTACCAATGCTCGAGTGAGACCATCCTTGCTCGATTGAAGCAGTGAAAAATATCATGTTTGAGCGTTCAAAAGGGGATCTTTGGGGATAGTCTTCCAACCCTTTAGAGCTATCGATTGAGGTGTTTGAGGGTACTTAAAGAGCAATAATGATAACCAACTTGAGTGTCTAAAAGTTAAGGAATTGGAAAAAAGGGATTAATCCTATGTCCTCGATTTTGGTTATAGGATTCGATGATTTCCTGATCGTGAGCAGCCGGAGCTGGAGCTTACGTGGAAAGAGTGTAGGGAACTTACCTCTCCTGCATGTATTTGATAATTGTGTTAGTGTATTGATGCATGTTATTGCTTTGCTTGATTATGTGAAACATATATGAGTGATTGAAGCTCTGTTTCAACTTTTACTATGGCCATGAGTATATTGTGTGAGCATTGAGCATGCGAATATGTCATTGTATGAACATGAATTATGTATTGCAAGCATGTCATGCATTGAACACTTATCTGCATGCATATTGGTATTGTTTTCCTACTGAGATTCCCCAGAATCTCACCCTCCCTTATCAACATTTTAGACAGGGAAGGAAGATTGAGGATGAAGCAAGCATCCAAGGACAAAGAGGACTCATTTCTGGGTGAGAGCTTATTAGTTGGTTATCAATACGTAATTGGGATTATGTAATTGTATATTCGGATAAGTATTTGAGCATGTATTCGAATAGGTTTGTGTAATCCTTATTGGTGGAGTTGTATGGGCTAATGTGCCCTATGATTATTGAGTGAAGATATGAGACCCGGGATTTCCGGGAATTTATATTGCGTACTCTGATAATTGGATAAATGTAATTTATCTTTGCATAATAATTGTATTCGGAGCGTGAATGTGAGACCAGGTTTTAAATGATTTCGAAATGTATTCGTGAAAACCCCGTCTGGTTGATGGGTTTATAAATGTTGTTTTGTCTTATTGGTCTCTATTTCACTTTAATTGCGTAATCCGGATATTAATTACGGTAGGGGGTTACAATCGGGCTCTCAATGAAAGCACCAATGTGATGATCACAAGCTCAAAGAGAGAGACAATCCCAAAATACTAGCCTATTAGGAGGGAGAGCCCCTTGAACTTATAAATCCCACTCTACTTGTGAGATTTCCTGAAGAGCCGACGTCCCTACTGGCTTCACACCATTCACACCATGGCACTTCACTCGGCCTCCTACCAGTCAGAACCCTCCATGGGTAGCCCTTTTCGTGAACATCGGGCTCTCAATGAAAGCACCAATGTGATGATCACAAGCCCAAAGAGAGAGACAATCCCAAAATACTAGCCTATTAGGAGGGAGAGCCCCTTGAACTTATAAACCACACTACACTTATGAGGCTTCCCGATGTGGGACTCAAAACATGGTGCTCTCGTTGAGATGATCACAAGCCCAAAGGGAGAGCTCATCCCAAAAGACTAGTCTATTAGAAGGGAGAGCCCCTTGAACTTATAAATCCCACTCTACTTGTGAGTTTTGCCGACATGGGACTCATAACACGTTTGCATAGTGATAGTATTGAAGCTTGATGGCTGAAGCAGGAATTGAAACTACAACGACGTGGGCTTTGTCTTCCATTGAAAACGATGTATGGGCTTCTTCTTGCATCGATCTCACACTATAATGATCTTTTGCTTTTCATATCATTACCGAAACATTGAACTGTGAATCGATACTTGACAATTTAGGATAGTTAAATAGTAGTGCACGCAAAAGCATGTGGGAAACGATTATGAAATTATGTGTAAATTGTTTTTTTTATACATAAAAGTTTAAGTGAGTTTGGTCTCGGGGGTTCACCATGATCAGGACATGTCTTCGGACTCAAAGAGTGTTAATAAAGGTATTTATAAATCATCCACCAATAAGATTCTCTCATCGGTGAGATTCAAACCTACAACTTTATGGTTATGAGTCAAACCCCTTACCAACTGAACCAACATTTGTTGGCGTAAAGTGTTCTAAAATGTCAACATTAAGCAAGTGGGAAACTAAATACTCCATTCCATATCATAAGATGTCTTTTGGAAGAGGTGAATAGTTCTTATTACTCATAATTAAAAGTGTCTTGTAATAGGTACAGGAATAAATATACAAGGAGTGTGCTGTTCTTTGGCAGCAAACAATAGATAAGAAGTTTCAGCCAATTGGGAATCTCAGCATTGTTAATCTATTTTTGTATATTATCATTGACTTTAGAACATTGTACATTTATCAATGGCAAATTGGCAATATAAAATTAAGTATTGAGAAGGTCAAATTAGAAGGCCGGGGGGGAAAAAAAAGAAAAACTTTAAAAAGAAGTCATAAAATGTATAATAATCAGATCATACAAGCTAGGATCCAAATTTCATATATCATGTTTACTTTAACGCAATTTGATAAATTATACTTTTTTTTGTCCATTTATAAGACAGAGGCAATAGATTCTTTTTATCCTATTTATAAGGCATGTCATGAACTGTTTCTTATAACTTTATTCATTTATCCTTATTAAATTAAATTTCAGTGTATGCTTTTAAAATACAGCAAAATATGTATATTTAATAGGTACAAAGTTGAATCCTTATTACATTTAAAGTCAACAAGTTTTAAATTTTTTCTTAGTTCTGATAAAATATATTGTAAGTGACTTATAAATAAGATCACATAAGTACAATACTTCGGCATAGATGTAATACATTATATACACCAAACGAGCTTCTCTATTACGATCATGGACTCTAACATGTAGCTGAGGGCCTAAGGTATGCTAGCTTGTCGCGTACTTCTTCTTTTTTTGTTAAATCAAGTTTATATTCAACTATTTTTAATGAAAGGATAGCAGCCATGGTCTAAGATGGATGTTGAGCTTTAATGAAAATTTTCTCATACGACTACCCTTATCTTATATATGAGTCACTTCTAACATATTTCACCAGAACTAAAATAATATTATTAATTGTGTTTTAAAATTGAATAACTTTTCACCCTTATCTTATATATTAGTCACTTCCAACATATTTCACCAGAACTAAAAAAATATTAATTCTATTTTAAAATTGAACAATTTTTCAACTTGACTCCTATTTAATTATATTATGCCCCATGAGAACAAATTAAATATACACAATAATAAATGAATAAATTTTCACCCTTATCTTATATATAAGTCACTTCTAACATATTTCACCGGAACTAAAATAATATTATTAACTGTGTTTTAAAATTGAATAACTTTTCACCCTTATCTTATATATAAGTCACTTCCAACATATTTCACCAGAACTAAAAAAAATATTATTAACTCCATTTTAAAATTGAACAACTTTTCAACTTGACTCCTATTTAATTATATTATGCCCCATGAGAACAAATTAAATATACACAATAATAAATGAAGAGTAAAATTGTACATTAATAAGAAAAATTTAATGATATCACTTATAAATATGATAAAAAAAATATTCTCAATTTTATTAATAGGACCTAGAAGTAACTTGTAAGACTTAACTCTCTCTTATAGATCCACAATACAAGTTACTTTCAACCACATCATTAAAACCAAGAAAGAATGGTTAACTTATTGAATAAATCAAATTAATTTTTTTCCCAATTTCATCCTTATTAATGAGGTTTTGAAAGAGAAAAAAAAAATACAAGAAGTCATATTTAAGTATTAATTACGGGGTAAAACTGATAAATAAACATTAATTAATCTCTCAAGTGACTTAGATTATGAACCAATCAATCTTTCTAGAATGTGTCTTATGTTTTGGACCTAGAGAGAGTAGCCTATTTAAACCAAAATCCTTCAAATTGCTTTGTTAAGGCCTTGTAATTAAAAGCCACACCAGATCAAATTATGTAAAACTGTGTAATCAAAGTTAAATTTCACATATCTTAACAACTTAAAAGCATACATGTGGATTTTTTATATGAATAGAATGCATATATCAACAGACTTGATCCCAACAAGTTATCAAGATAAGGCAACATCATCCCAATTTCCCATATATGAGTGTAACTTTCTTAATCCCAATGTAATCCCATTTACTCCCTTAGTCCATTTTATAAAGAACAACTACCAAAATCATGCAATTCAAAATGTTAGTTAAATTTAGTTAAGATAATAAATATGTATGATATACACACACACACACACACACACACACACAGTTTATAAAGAGAATACATAAGAGATAATGAGTGAAACTTTATTGCACAAATAATAAGTGACATATATGTATTGGGGGGAAAATGGAAAGATTGATTTAAAATTTCAGACAAAGAAGATTTATTCCTTATATTTATAACCACTTTTATGAGAGAGATTGTTCCTTATAAAAAATGACTCAAGGAAGTATAAGGCATAGAGAGTTTTTTTTTATCATAATTATAAGGCACGTCATTAATTTTTAATCACTAATCCCCCCCTTTGCCCCTCATTAAATGTAAGTGTATATGTTATTTAATATCTAAAATTATAGTATGTATATTTAATATGGGCAAAATTGAAAAGTTATTAAAGTTTTAGATAGAATTAATGTGTTTCAAAATTCTTCTTAGTTCTGGTAAAACATGTTTGAGTTAACTTATACATGGTACCAGAGTTGTATAATGTAGGGAACGAGTGATTATAATGCTAAATAGCAGCTAATCTTTACTATGTACTCCCTTCATCCCTAAATATAAGCTTCAAATAACTAATTTGCAGTTATCAATAAAAAAAGTTAAAATTAGTTAAGAGCATTAAATATGTATTTTTTTCAACTATGCCCTTATTTGTAAAAAAGGATAAGTGAAAAAGACAATAAATGCAACAAATAAAGTCAAGGGGTAAAGTTGGAAAAAGTACACTAAATGCTTTGACAAACATAAAATAAAGCTTATATTTTGGGACGAACCTATCCTCAAGTTTGAGGCTTATATATTTAGGGACGGAGGGAGTATTATCTATGATTAAAAAGTATTATAGCACATTTATCCTAGTAAATTAATATAAAAATCAAGGTTAAATTGAAGAAGATAGCTTAGAAAAAGTTGTAAAATGTATCACCAGAAACACATACAAGCTACAATCCAAGTGGTATAACTGTAGAGTATATTAATGTAAAGTAATTAAGTTGTAATTAAGTTGTGTTTAGGACATTTGGTCTATATATTAGGTGTTATGTGGTGCTTAAGCCCACCAGCTCGTTGGGCTAAGCCCAAGTCAAGTAGATCCAGTGCACTGAAACTCTGTGTATATATGTGTGTTTGTATCCAGATGTTAGTGTGATTAATGAATAATAATTTCTTTGGCTATCTGTTTAACAATAACGCAGTTTGTATGGTGAATTATATATGCCAAACAAGATATTTTTGTTTTTGTTTTGTTTTTGTTTCTGTTTTTTTTTTGGGCCAATGCCAAACAAGAGATGAGCTAAGCTCATAATATATTATATTAGTTTATACAATTATGTCTTGCATATAGAGCATGTCAATGGAACCTAACGGGTTAATCTTAGGGAGTACGTACTTAAAATGATGGAAACATTATTGTAATATTACGTGTGAATTTTTCTTTTGAACGAAACATGTGAATGAAACTTTCTTATTATTATTTTGGGAGCATGACATTAATTAGATTCTTAAACAACTGTCAATCTTTAAGTATTATCATTACTTTACAATATTGTTTCCGTTTATCCACCTCATAATTGACCAAAAATTATTTAATTTTATGGATTTTCAACAATATTTTGTGTGTGGAGTACAAGGTTCCACAAGACTTGATGGAATCATAGAGATGGTTACGTGGGCACAAATTCTTAAATATAGATTGGCAGAACAACACATTTGGTGTTCTAATTCCATATAAAATTTGATCTTTTTCTGGCAACAATTTATCTAAATTTACAATTTAATATGCTCCTCATAAAGCAAAAGAACCCCTTATAAAAAAGCAAGAGAGGAAGTCTCAAATTTCAATTCCTACATTTAGTGTTTGCTAGGGGTGTTCAAAGTGTTCCGGTCCCGGTTGTCCGGTCCCGGTCCCGGACATTTTGATCCCGGGAATTTCCCGTCCCGGCCGGGACCAGGACCGGGAAAACCGGGACCGGGATCTATGGGACCCGGGACCGGTCACACATGTTGTGATCCCGGTCCCGGTTTTTTTATTTTTTTTAAAATTTTTTTCTTAAAAATTAAGTTATTATTTTATTTTTGTATTTTTTATCCCATAATTTAAGTTACCATTTGATAAAATGTGTATCACATGCTTAGTTGGAGTTAAACTATATATATCGTGATACTAATCCTACTATATAATGTATAAAAATAATAATAAAAATGATGAAAATGATCATAATAATAATAATAAAATGCTATTCTTCAATTCTAGATCAATTTGTGTGATTATTATGGCTTTATTAGATGTTAAATAATTACTTTAAACACTAGATTATAGAAAATTTAACCAAAATAATAATATTTTTAAAATTTAATTTTTTTTAAAAAAAACCTAGAATTTCCTGTTTGATCCCGGTCCCACCCGGGATTACCGGGATCAGGACCAAACCGGGATGCAATTTTCATCCCGGCCAAAAACCTGGACCGGGACCGGGAGTGGTGGGTCCCGGATTTGAACACCCCTAGTGTTTGCCATGGAGTCCAACAAAACTCACGTAGCAGTAATTACAATACCTTCTTTCAGCCACCAAGCATCAACCTTGGCCTTATGCAAACGCCTCCTTCAACTCAATCTACGAGTCTTGTATGCATTGTTTCAGAGACGGTGGACAAAAGCCACGACACAAGCAGCTGATCCTGTTTAAGCCATCGTATATAGGCATTGTTGAGTGCTCCTGATGCATCAGATTTCTCAGGTATATTGACACCGACCAGAAAACTTTCAAGATCATGTCCACGAACGGCAGCCAAGACCTATTGACGCCATGGCAGAAAATTCTTTTCATTGAGCTTTGCTGAAATCGTATGATTGAAGGCAACAACTCCTGAAGTATTGCTCAGATCTGTGATTTTGGAGTTGCCAGAAAGTGAGATCTCCGTCATGGTGGCCAGATCTTCAGCTCTGATACCATTTCAAGATTTAGATATAAAGATAATCAAAAAAAGAAAATTAAATGTAAGAACAATACTATAACAGAGTATCATCGAAGAAGAAAGGAAGAAGAACATTAAAGTCATGAGAGAGAAGTGTATAACTGTGCTTCTGTATATTAGAGAGTAAACGAAAAAGGTGAGTACAAATGATGTACATTACATTCTATTTATAACCGTGGGATTGTGTGTCAATGATCTGAAGGTGCATAATAACAGAATATGGTTACAGCTCGCAGCCACTATACTTTAACTGAATCTGTTACTCTAATTATTTATTTAATAGCTAGTTACACTAATAGCTTGAAAGCAGCAGAGAGGGTAAAGGTTAAAGAGAATGGAATAGTGGAAAGGGAGGAGATTGCGATGGTGATAAAGAGACTGATGATTGGTGATGAAGGAACTAGAATTCGTGCAAAATTGAAGGAGCTGCGAGATGATGCTGTTGATGAATTGAAACAAGATGGAAGTTGTAGCATGAACTTGGCTCAATTGGGAATGTAATGGAAAAATATGAGATTGATATTAGAAGAATGAGTTTAAATTTCAGGCAATTGATTTTTCTGTGATATATAAAATATGCATTAATCTTGTGGTATGTGGGAGGTCAAACGAGGTTCATTGTATAAGGGAATGAACATGCTCTCACTTTATTTTACCATTATTTGTTCTCTTTCATACTTTGAACAAATCTGATCGGCTAGTCTTTTGATTTCTTAGGATGACATTAGATTGCTTTTTTAAACTTCAAAAATATACTTTTTTTTTTTGCTCATTGTTGTTTCCATAAATAAGGATACTTTTGAAATTTTTTTTATATATTTATTGTCTTTAATCAATTTTAACCAATTTTTTATGCTATTTAATTTGATTATTTGTATAATTTATATATAGGATTGGAAATAAACAGAGAATATCTTCCAAAATTTCTCAATGCAACAACAAAAAGAAAAATACATACTGTATCAAAAAACAGAAAAAGAAAAAGAAAAATTCATAAATAAATAAAATTATCTATTAATATAAATACATTTTTAATTGGAAATTAAAATTAAAATTAAACTAAAGGGTAATCTAATCCTTTTGTTTGAGGGTAATTCTGTGTATATTTCACAATATATAAAATGTTTTGGCAAAAGTCAGGAGATATATATCACATTTAAATCCTTCATGCGTGAATTTTGATTTTTTTTTATACAATCAATTGGTATCCATCACCTTTTTTTGATCTTAATATTAAGTATCCAAACAATTGACTGTTCCAGTTTTGGGGTTCTTTTGTTGTCCCTCCCAGCACATGTATTATGTCTCATTTAAAGCTCAAACTCGAAACTTAAAAAGATTTACCATGGCCTTACAAATCCTCTTTATTGTTTTCAAACGTGAGACCCGCGCCAGAGATAAAAACCTACAAGCTCTTACTCTCAAAAATTACAGCCTAATATGGATGGTTCTATTGATGTGGGTTTATGGGCCTGCAGAGTGGCTTAATTTTCATCCTCTGAACTCAACTCTTCATAGCAGGCTTTGTTCTAGCCAAATTTTGGGGTAAAGATTGTATCCAACTTCAGCAAAACCAAATCTTAACTATTAATTTGTCCAGAAAACACTCATTTGAAGAAGCAATACTTATTTTAGTAAACCAATGACAAAATAAGTTGTTTTTGCAAATATTGAATATACTTTGAAGTCAATGTTTGAGTGTCATGTTGGTTAGCTTTGCCTCCCCACATGGTCACGAGTTCGAACTATGTTGAGAAGAGAAGAGAGAGAATGTTCTTTGAATGAATAAACACGTATGACAACCATATGTGTGTGTGTGTATAACATATCAACTCGAAATGCTATTCTTGAAATAAGTTGCATATATTTGTTCTTAAGTTGATGAGCAAGACTATGTGGTGTTGAGGGATGAGAACAAATGTACCAATTCATGACATTTATGTTTATGATACAGGGACAATTCTCCACTTTCAAGGATTCTAGTATAACAAATGATGAACGCACATAAAAAAAAACACCCATAAATGCATAATTGGAACATGAACCAAAGCTCCTCAAATGATATTGAACCCAGAATGTGATAGCAGATATTGAAGAGTCTAATTGAAGACCTTGGCCCAATGAGTTTGAATGATTTACCAGCATCCTTAGGTTCCCGTGAAATGCGGATGAATGAAACATCAGGTGGTACTTTTGGTTAAAAAAAAGGTCAAGTAGTACAATCAACCACTAATGCCCCGTTTGGTACAGTGGAAGAATTTTTTAGAATTGGAAGTTGAACTGCAGCTAGAAGTGGAAGTGGAAATAGAAGTAGAAGCCGGGTTAAACAGTTTGTTTGGTATGAGGATAGAAATGGGATATTATTTTAATTTAATATTTGTATTTATAATATGAAAAAACTAATATGCCCTTGACAAAATAACCCTAGCCATCAAAAAATAAAGAATCACAGTCGTTATCCACCACTGGCCACCATAGGAATGTTGGCAACCAGAGGAAGAATGGTAGATCGAAATCAAAGAAAAGTTGCAGAGGGAAATGAACTTGAAATCATAAAAGAAATCGAAGAACATTTTACATGGCAGAGTTGCTAATGGTAGCCGTCGTTGTTGCCAAAGAAAAGTTACAGATCGTGGTTGCCGAAAGTTGCAGATCAAAATTGCAGATCGTGGTCGTCGTCATTTTACATGCCAGAGTTATTATCTCAGCGAAATTGCAAATCGAAATCAAAGAAAAGTTGCCAATGTGGTCGTCGTCATTGTCGCTGTTGTTGCTCGAACGTTGTTGCTGTTGCTGCTCTCTCATCGTCGCCGTCACTGTGTTGTCGTCATTGCCTTGCCGCATCGTTGTCGTGCCATCTGTCATCCTCACTATCACTAGCTGTCAAGGGCAAGATGGTCCAAAGTTTGGATTCCATGGAAGTCTCCACACTTCCATGGGTTTGGAATTGACTTCCATCATTTTTTATTGAAGTCACTTCCACATGGAAGTGGATTCAGTGATACCAAACAAGTCAAAATCAGAGTTCCATCCTCAATTCCACTTCCATGGTACCAAATGTAGCATAAAGCTGTTGGTATGAAGGAATTTGGAGGGAATGGAAAGTGATGGAAAATTTTTGAATTGAATTTTAAAAAATTGGAAAAATGTATGTATAAAATTTTAAGGTTAAGGTACAAAAATACCCATAAACTTTTTTCAAAAATATACTCAACACCATAAAATTTGTTTAGGTACAAAAATACCCATAAATATTCAAAAATGGAGCAAAAAGGCAATGCCGTTAAAATATCAAAACGTCTGTCTAATCCAATATGAAAATACAAGAATGCCCTCAACTAAAAAAAATACTTCGTCCAAAAAAAATCACTCTCTCCCCTCCCATCTCTAGATTCATCAGCAACCACGACCTCTTCGTCCTTCTGTCTGACCTTATTCTCGGCCAGCCACCGACACGACGTCGCATTCTACATTTGTACTCTCATCTCCAACCTCTCCATCATCATTCTCCTGCTCTGCAAACAGACTCGTCGCACCCTTCTCACGACCATCTCCCCCTTACCCACTACAGTTCCAGATCTAGCCAAATCTTGAAGATTACTCTAAGCATCGAAGCTTTTTTTTTTTTGAAATTTGCTTCAGATCTGAGTTTGATTAAACAACCAATATGCGTTTTGAAGCTTTAATTCAATGTTCTGAAAGAAGCGACCACACCTTCGACTCATGAAGATGACTCTTGTATATCACTGTTCCGGCGTTGGAGCTTCAATTTAAGCTCCCAAATGATTCTTCAATGTATGTCTTGTCTTTTTTTTTTTTGGCCAAATGCATATCTTGTCTCACAGGTTTTTTCATTAGTATCTATATATTGGTGGTTTGCTTTCCGATAAAGTCTGGAAAATGAGGACAAACTAAAACTTCAAATCTCGTGAATACTTTTTAGTATTTTGTTTGGATACTTAAGGCTTTGTTTGGTTTGAGGTTTTATTAGATTAGGTTAGGTTAGGGTGGGGTGGGGTTGAAGGTAAAAAGCTGATATTTGGTTGGAAGGAGGTTAGGTTAAGTGTTGGATTTTTTTTGTCTTCTAGTGGTCACCTAACCTAGGTTGTGAACCCTCTAAAATTGGAGTTTTTCCTAGGTGAGAGAATATTTATCTTCAATTGTGACTAAATTGCCCATGGTAATTTTTTAAAATTCCAGCACTGTCCACCCTTGTAAAAAGTCGTCACTTTGTTTCATTCCCTCTCCTACCTGAAATGCCATTTTCTCTCATCTTGTTCGCCCGCTCTGCAGTCGACTCCTTCGCCACGTTGCTCCTCCAACGTTGTCTCGGGTTCTGTAGATCCAGCCGCCGCCGCCTCTTCCTCGAGTAATAAATACATTGTAAAAGAAGAAGGAAAATATATAAAAGGGCATTTTTGTCCACTTATAATTAACTCACCTAACCTAACCTCCTGAACCAAATAAGATACCAAACCTAACCTAACCTAACCTTTGTACCAAACAACATTATAACCCCCTCTAACCTAATTTAAATAAACTTCACTTAACCTAACCTCTGTTGAATCAAACACACCCTAAAAGTATATTCCTTTTTCATTTTATTATTTGCTTTCATCGAATTTTTTAATCTAGGCTCTAATCTAGTTAATTTTTAAAAAGTAATATGATTTTATGTCTTTCCGGAGCTCTTGGGCAAAAAAACAAAAGGTCTTTTGGGAGCTCGTCGTTGCCGACACTAGGAAGAAAATAGGAAGATGAACGAGGAAGGAAGAGAGTCCGATCATCAAAGACATAATGAAGGGCAATAAAGAAAATTTAGGAACTGAGGCTTTTTTATTTTTTCTGATAGTGTAGGGGCCACAATAAAAAGTAGGAGACGTTATGCTACTTTAACGGCTGTGGTATTTTTACTCCCATTTTAAATGTTTATAGGTATTTTTATTTATGGTGTTAGGTGCATGTTTAAAAAAAAATTTATAGATACTTTTGCACCTTAACCCAAATTTTAATAAGGAGGAAATTTAAAATAATAATAAAAAAAGTTATTAAAAACTGTTAACACCACTTCTCCAATTTGTTTTTTTAGAATCAACTTAGTGTGTGTTTGGATCCACGTTTTGTCCAATATAAGCCCGATTTCAACCCAAAAAAGCCCAAAACAAAACGTGATCCGATTTATTGTGTTTGGGAGAGCTTATTGAAAAATCTAAAAAGCCCAAAAACGCAGCTTATATTTTAAGCCCAAGATACCTACTTATTTTTGAAAAAAAGCTGGAGCGTTTTTTTTTATCCCAGCTGGTCCGTGGGCCCCACCTGCGTATCTGATTAGACACCCCCCGTCCGCATGTTTATCCCATTTCATTCCAGACGTTTTTTTTACGGAAAAAAAATAAATATTGACTATACCATTAAATTTTGAGTTAAGTTGCAAACATATTTAGTAAGTTTTTAATTAGGAATAATGTTGTCTTAATTTTTTTTTTGTTCAAAGTACCCTGAAAGTGTTAAAATAGAATAAGATTATCCATTACCTTTAAAAATAGAATAATCTTCAACCCGTATGAATCACATTCGTGACATGATTAGAGATCGATTTGTACAGGACATGTGATCCAATTAGTTATGTAATATTTTTATGTGAAATTATGTATTTTGGCATCACATTTTCTAACTTCAATTTTTCCACTAATTTTTAATTTAAAAATTAAGAATTAAAAAATCACTTATTCAGATATCTTCCTGGGCCAGATGATATGTTACTGTTGGATATCGCATATATGATCTATCTAAAATTTGAAGAATATACAAATGCCCTTCAAGTTTTTACTTTTAAAAATGCACTTATACAATCACTAATCCAAACACATTTTGACTTATGAGAAATCACTTATTCAACCGCTCATCCAAACATAAATCACATTACAAATATTGACTTATTTATTAAGTCATTTTTAATAAGCCCGAATTATATAAGTCATTTTTTCTACCACTATCCCAAACACACCCTTAGAAAAACTTCCCCTCCCCTCCCCTTGTACCAAACAGTAAAGGCTGAAACAAACATAAGAAAGAATCAAGTCTCTCGAATAAAGGAGAGGGCTATCATCAAAAGAGGCCAAAGTTAATGTAATAAACTAATATTTGAATTCTTGTTAGGAAAAGTACACACGTTTAGTACTAGAGGGTACCTTGAACAAGATTGCCTCTGTTAAAAAGATACCTACGCCTCTTAGTTTTTTGGGGGGGGGTGGTTTCCACAGAAAGAGGCAGAGCGAGGGCGTTTAGAACAAATTCTCTCAATAGATTTGATTGCACGTCTTGATATACTTTGCTATGAAGTTCAAATATGAATGAATTTCAGCAGCGAAGTTTAATTCCTTTGATGGTTCCAAAATAACCTATTAAAAAGAACTAATCATAACTTTGAGGCAAAATGTGAATCATTTTCAATGACGGGCGAAAGACATGAGAATTTGTTAACGAATTTAATTTTAATTACAACTAAACTAATCTATATTACTTCTTTTCAATTTATACTCTATCTACCTCTGTTCTTTAATATTTGAAAAAAACAGGGCTAACCCAGAAAAATATCAATAGACATGGTCGAAGGTATAAGCAAAATGATATTAGCCAAAGTAAGTCATTTAGTGACACTCAAAACAATTTTGTAAAGTTTTCTAGTCTGGACAAGTATTATAGTAAGAAAATTACAACTTACAATCTGCCACGGGAACACCATGCACACTTAATTAGCCTTCAACTTCTAAATATTCTTATATCAAGAGATCAACTTCATCCATCAATCCAAATCAGAAAACGACATGGACGGCTCCTGACAACCTCAACCTACAGAATTTTAAACAACGATAACACTGATTAGATAAAAATTTTATGCTATTTATCCTCTAATCATCAATATTGTTGCTAGTGTCACTTACTGAACGAGTTGGCTTTAAAGCAGTATTATGAGAGAAGAGAAGAACCAAAATAAGCTTTTCTTGAGCCAAAAGATGATTTCCTGAAACAATTAATAGAATTGAGTTGAGAATGACTAAGACTAAATAGTGTGTGGTCAAACAGCTATCTGCATGAATATTACTTACCTGCCAACAACATTGCAAAAAGTCTCAATCATGATAACTCAAGTTGCCTTCTTATGAAAAGCCTTCTCTAACATGTCTATGAGATCATCATCTGATTCAATAGTCACATTATTCGGTGCGTTTATAACAGCATGAGAGAAAACCTTCATTTGGGAGCAATCATATATTTCCACTTGTTCCAAGCATGGGAATTTCAAATGGTACGTGCCCTTGTAAAAGCTATCAAGAGTTGGGAGAGAGAAAAGATCCAATGTTTTGAGATTCCCAAATGTTATCTCATCTTCTTCATCTGATTCCTCATCTCCTTTAGCCACTATTTCTTGCATTGACTTGCATTTCCATACGATCAACTCTTCAAGTAAAGCTAAGCTTTTAGCTGTAGAGGATGTGAACAAATATACCAATCCATCACAATCACACACTCCAAGACGCCTTAGATTTGAGAAAGACACAGTGGATGGTGCCAAGTTAATCAAACAGGGACAGCTGGTCACTTCCCAGGTTTCTAGCTTTGGCCATTCCACATTGTTTAGTCCAGAATAGATGCACCTGAGCTCTGGCAATTCCCATAGCTTCAACTCAGTTAAGCTAGGGAAGATAATTAAATTTCTCGCTGCTTCTTCAGATGAGGCTGTCTCTTTGATTGCAACAATCTCTTCTAATCCCTCACAACATTGAACGTGTAGTATTTCAAGGCTTTCAAGTTTGCCTTGGGCCATCGATGCCCGAAACAAGCTCTTGAGGCTACTGCATCCATCAACAATCACATGTTGCAGAGATTGGAAGCTGAGAATTTCTTGAGGGTCATTCCAAAGTATCTCCAGATTGGGTAATTCTTCCAATGTCATTTTTTTCAGTGGAAAGGAGAAAGAGGGGGGCATGGGGCCCACCACGTCAAATATTGCCTTTACGGAGTCACAATTTTGTACTTGTAAATTTTCCAAGTTCCTTAGGTAGGGAAGCAAATGAAAAGGGACAACATAATGTGATAAAAATTGGCAACTATCTACTGTCAGAGTCCTCAACTTACTGAATCCTCCATCTGGGACTGCCATTACACCGTGCCATATATCTTGGAGTTCAGGGTAATCTCCAAGCTTTAAACCTTGCATACCACTTGTAAATTGTGCCACCTGCTCGGGCAAAACAGCGTTGTTATGTTATCCTCTGAGTTTCATTATATTTATAATTAAAATTTCATCAATATGTTATTCAGATCACCTTTGATTCCCCCCTCCCAAAAAAAAAAACCTCTCACCGAGTTTAAATGGAAAATAAAAATAATGCACATAACTAATGTGAATATGATTTTGTGTGCCGTATGGTCATTATGGGAAACTAAATTGCTGTCACCTTTGCTTCATATTGAAAGGGCAAGCTTCAATTTTTGGTTCATTTAAAAGAAAAACAAAAGAAGGTTGGCCTTTCCACTCATAGAGTCATAGGCCGAATTTTGTTAGAGAAGTTAGAATTCTGATATTTTCATATTAAAATATCACAGAGAAAACAGAATGGTGACACAGAATGACAGAGACTTCGAAAAATGTTGCCTCTCTTTTTGCTTTTCTTATGTTTTAAAAATAATTTAACTTTCGGTTTTTTTTTAAAATCTATTTATCTTTTGTTTTGTTCTCTGAGAATATCCAAGTCTAGAAAGAAATATGCCTTGCAGCATTTTAACGTATATCCTAGTCAATTGTTCTGATAATTAAAAATAACACACACACACACACTACCTTAAGAGAATAATTTCTAAATTTCCATCCAATCTGTCGGCATAGCCTTAACTTCGGCTCCATTGTAACATTGTTTAGAAGCAATTTCATTTTATCATTGAAGATATTTATGTAAAAAGAAAATAGCTATAATACAGAATAGCTGAGCTTATATACTCAAGTATCTTTTGCCAATCAAATTAAAGATGTGAGCATGCTTTTTTTGTACGCATCGCCCTTCAAACGAGCTCTTTGTTATTATGAATTGTAATTTACTGTAACAAAGTCAATTAAACATTGTTAAGTGTTTAATACAATGCGAAATATAAAAAAATTAATCATATATTGACACTTTAAATTTAAATCACATTTTTTTCTTAAAAACTGTTTAGAAAATTAATTAATACCTGCAATGAAAATAAATTAATATTATATATATACATATATATTAATTATCCACTTCGTTCCTAGCTAATCTTTTCCCTTCATATCCTCCATATTTTTAAAAATTTGATTATTAATTGTAGAAAATCCACTACCATGTATTGATAAAATAAGAGAAACACCACATATAATAATAAGTAAAGAAACTTATTCAAAATAAAACGTTTCTTAATTTTCCTCCGCGGACTATCCACTATACAATTCTCAATCTTTGAAACATATGCATGGATGTTCGAAAAAGAAACGTTACGATAAAATATTGTTTTATCTTCTAAATAAAATCTTGTAATTATCTCATTTTCGTTTCAAAAGAATTTTTCCCAGAATGTAAGCATTCATATATTAAATTTTCTTTTCTTTTTTTCTTTTTTTTTTCAAAACTAAATACAACAACAAAGAATATGATAGAAATTTGAAAACAAATATCACTTGCCTAGTGCATAACTGCAAAAAGCAATACAGAAATGGGATAACACTTACCTGTGAGGGGAAAAGCAATTCTATGGAGTCATTTAGATCCAAGCCGGTGAATTTATGGCTCCATGGATGCATAATGAAGCTGTCACTTGGTTGAGGAAAAGTTGTGTATTCGATACCCCCGGTTGAAACTTGTAGATGCTCAGTTGAATTTATGGCTCCATCAGAGAAAGTTCTCATTTTGGGGCACTCATGGACAAAAACAAGTTCCAAGCATGGGAAGTTAAATGTAGAATTCCCAGAGTGAAAGAACCCAAGCCTTTGGAGAGACACGAGATTCAATCTTTTGAGCTTCCTGAATGTTATATCATGTTGATCAGATCCATCTCCTCCTTCAGACACTATTTCATGTATGGATCCACACCTTTCAATGGACAGCTGTTCAAGCAAAACTAAACTCCTTGCAGTTGACAATGTGAACAAATATACCAATCCTTGGCAATCATGTACGCGCAATTCCCTTAATTTTGTGAAAGACACAGCAGTTGAGCCTACCAAGTTCCTCAAACGATGACATTGCGCCACCTTCAAGGTTTCAAGGTTTTCAGTAATTGGGGCTACCCATGACTGCTCTAACCCGATGGACTCGAGATGCCCCAGAGAAATTAGTTCCATTCCTTTGAGATCTGGAAACAATACGTCATTATCAAGATCCATCACATCAGGTCTTTGAGAGCCAAAAATTTCCTTGAAATTACAACAAAAAACTCGAAGCATTTCTAAATTGGGAAGTAGTTCCTTTTGAAGGAGTTCCCTTGGAAATCCATCTGAATCCTCATGAAAGCATTGCAGTATGAGAAATTTCACCCTTTGAATGACGTTTGCCTCACACTTTCCTCCCCACTTAATAATATTCATGGTGTATGCCTTATCAAGTGACAGTTTTTCTAGGTTTGGAAAATCCTGGTAAGAACCAAATTATTATTAGACTAGAACAACCAATCAAAGGATGTATTTCACACATTTTCTCATAATAATCAAACACATGAATGATATATATAGTTTCAAGTGTTTAAGAAAGAACTCAACTTTGGTTTAGGACAAGCCAAAATATATATAAAAACTAATGGAATAAAATGACAACAATGATGGATGTCATTCTTGCTGCATCAAATCAAAGAATATTTAACTTATACATAAGGGGAGGAATACCTTTTCGAGTGAGAGAATAGCTTCCACATCAATGGGACCATGACCATGACCCTTTGTTGGAAAGATTCTCAAATGATCACAACGATATACATCATATACCTTTAACTTTGGCCATTCCAGATCCTCTAGTCCTGGAGAGATGCACTTGAGGCGTGGCAAAATCCCTAGAACCAACGTGGTTAAGCTTGGAAACATAATTGAGTTTGAAGTTGCCCCTCCTTGAACTGATTCATCATTTGCAACAATTTCTTCTAGTCCCTCACAACTTTGCACATTCAGTATCTCAAGGCTTTCAAGTTTGCGTTGGGACATTGACGCTGGAAATATGCTCTTGAGGCTTGCGCATCCAAGAATATGCACGAGTTGCAGAGATGGGAAGCTTAGAAATTCTTGAGTGTCGTCATTCCAAACATTCTCCAAACAAGGGAGTTGTTGCAAGGTCAATGATTTCAAGGGATTAGAGAAGTGGGAAGGCAAGGATCCCACCTCAAATATTGCCTTTACGGAACCACAATTTCGCACTTGTAAATCTTCCAAGTTAATGAGGAAGCCAAGCAAATGAAAAGGGATCGCATAATGTGATAAAAATCGGCAACCATCCACTGTCAGAGTCCTCAACTTACTGAATCCTCCATCTTGGACTGCCATTACACCATGCCATATATCTTCAAGCTCGGGGTAATCTCCAAGCTTTAACACTTGCACACCACTTGTAAATTGTGCAATCTGCTAGGGCAAAACAGTTCGGTTATGTTGCTTCCGTGAGTTTCATTATATTTATATATGTGCAAATAACGCGGGGGAATTTAGCAACCAACCGTCTCTTCTCACCTTCAACTTTAATGAATCCATTTTAACAAAAGCATCACTAATTTTCCAAAACAATGACCTTTTAACAAATTTTAATTAATTTCCTCAATCATATGTAGTGTTTATAATCAATATTTGGGACAGCGCTATCCATTAAGATAAACTCAGATCGCAAGGGTGCAATAGCAAAAGTCAAGGTTCCAAAATATCCGTATGTCTTGAAATGACTGTTACGGATTTATTGGATAAAATTTTTTACCAATATGTCTGAACCTGAAAAGTAGTTATAGGCCAAAAAATATTTTGTTGGAGAAGTTAGAATTATTGTATTGTCAAATTAAATTAAAATATCAACTAATCCTCATCATTATTCCTATTTCATCTTTTTCAAAATTTTGATTATTGCTTTTAGAAGATCCCCTCCTATCTATAGAGAAAAATAAAAGAAACACCACAAAAAGCACAACAAATAATAATACACAAATAAGCTTATACAAAATATAATTTCTTAACGGGAAAATGACACAAAAATAAATTTAAAAATGCAAAAGCCCAAATCAGGTTTGTTCTGATGATAAAAAGTACTCCCTCCGGTCCCATTTATAAGTAACTTTCCTCTTGATTATGCAAAACGAAATGGTAGTTAAAAGTAATAAGTGTGTTAAAAATACCATGTTTTTCCATATTTGCCCCTATTTATGAAAAGAGTGTAGGAGAGAGAATGAATAAAAAGTATGAGAGATAACTCTTGGTGTGTGTGATAATTAATTATAAATATATGTATTTAATAAGGGTGAAATAGGAAAACGAAGCTTACATTTTCAGACACAAAGTGAAAGTTGCTTATAAAAGGGATCAGACCCATGAGAGAGGAAGTTACTTATAAATAGGACTGAAAAGAGTAAAACACACACTACCTTGAGAGGCTAATTTCAAAATTTCCATCCAATCTATCGGCTTAGCCTTAACTTCGGCTCCATTGGGAGATTGTTTAGTAGGAATTTCGTTTTATCATTGAAGATTTTTATGTAAAAAGAAAATAGCTATGATACGTATTATTTTTAACTCTTGCACACCACTTGTAAATTGCTGCTCCAACAGAATAGTTGATACATTAGACGGTTATGTATTACTTCTTTCAGTTTTATTATATGCTAATTGAAGATAAATTCATTTCGACCTGTTCATATTTCTCACTTTGGTCACATGAGATTTAGATAAATATTAGTTGATCAGCACGCTACTCATTTCTATTATCACTGACTAAACTTTCATCCACATCCAATGAAAATACATTCCAACTTAAAAAGCATTTAACAAGACTACCATTAAGCTTACATAGTTGTTATGTTTTCTTTAACAAAAAATATATAATAATATTTATTTTGGTAACGATATATTTTGGTTATTGTTTCAATTTTTGAATTTGACTGGTTTTATTTATTATTTTTGACAAATAAAGACGATTAAAATTTTTTTTATGAAATTCTCCAATTTTTAAGGATATGGAAGAGCCATTTAGAATAATTTCTAAATTTCCATCCAATCTGTCGGCTTAGCCTTAACTTCGGCTCCATTGTAACATTGTTTAGAAGCAATTTCATTTTATCAGTGAAGATATTTATGTAAAAAGAAAATAGCTATAATACATATTATTGTGAAAAATGTAGGTAGTTGAGCTTATATACTCAAGTATCTTTTGCCAATCAAACGAGCTCTTTGTTATTATGAATTGTAATTTACTGTAACAAAGTACAATGCGAAATATAAAAAATTAATCATATATTGACACTTTAAATTTAAATCACATTTTTTTCTTAAAAAATGTTTAGAAAATTAATTAATACCTGCAATGAAAATAAATTAATATTATATATATACATATATATATGTTAATTATCCTCTTCGATCGTTCCTAGCTCATCTTTTCCCTTCATATCCTCCCTCCATATTTTTAAAAATTTGATTATTAATTGTAGAAAATCCACTACCATGTATTGATAAAATAAGAGAAACAACGCATAATAAAGAAACTTGTTCAAAATAAAACGTTTCTTAATTTTCCTCCGCGGACTATCCACTATACATATCTCAATCATTAATCAAATATTAAATGGTCTTCATTTAATATTTTGGACTTATTTAATTTCATAATTTTATAAAATCTTAAATTAGAACAGCTCAAAATTTGATCTTGTAAAGTTGTGTTGTGGAGAGAAGATAAAGGAAGAAATTGTACAAGCATTTTAGTATTATCTTTGAAACATAAGCATGGATGTTCAAAAAAGAGACGTTACCATAAAATATTGTTTATCTTCGAAATAAAATCTTGCAATTATCTCATTTTCGTTTCAAAAGAATTTCTCCCAGAATGTGAGCATTCATATATTAAATTGCCCCTTTTTTGGCAAAACTAAATACAACAATATGTCTGAACCTGAAAAGTAGTTATAGGCCAAAAAATATTTTGCTAGAGAAGTTAGAATTATTGTATTTTCAAATTAAACTAAAATATCTACTAATCCTCCTCATTATTCCTATTTCATCTTTTCCATTAATATCTCTCATATTTTTAAAACCTTTTTTTATTATTACTTTTAGAAGATCCCCTCCCATCTAAGAGAAAAATAAAAGAAACACCACAAAAAGCACAACAAATAATAATACACAAATAAGTTTGTACAAAATATAATTTCTTAACGGAAAAATGACAGAAAAGTAATTTTAAAATTGCAAAAGCCTAAATGAGGTCTATTACTAATAATTGATAAAATAATGGCAAGACTTAATAAACAATTCCCAACCACAACTCGTTTTATGAGAAATGCTTGATTTAGGATTTTACAATTTTAAAGTTTTTTTTTCTGTCATTCTCCCTTTCTTAATTCCCCCCTTTGAATCTTCAGTGCGCTTCTCAACCATTAATCAAATTTTGAATGGCCTTGGTTGAATAATTTACATATTTGTTCTATTTTTTTCATAGCATTTCTAAACTATTTAGATCGAATTCTAATTTTAGTAGTTTGGATTTATTTGTTTTTTTATTTTTATAATTTTATATTTTAATAATAATTTTATAAAATATTAAATTTGGACCCTTTAAAGTTTGATCAAATAGAAAAGATTGAAGTGGAGAGAAAGATAGAAGAAATTTTACAAGCAATTTGGAATTGTCTTTGGAAGATATGTACGTGAAAAAAATTTCTGATATAATTTCCGTATCAAAATTGTTTTTCCAAAGCATGAGCATGCATATTATTGATTTGTTTTTTGGCCCAAAAAAAATGCAATAACAATGCGTATGCTAGAAAATAGAAATTTGTAAACCAATATCATATGCCTAGTGCAGAACTGCCAAAAGGAATAAAAAGAAATGGAACAACACTTACCTGTGAGGGGAAAAGCGATTTTATGGAGGCATTTAGATCCAAGCCGGACACGATATGGCTCATTTGATACGTGCGGCTTGGTTGGGAAAAATCACTGTATTTGATAGCCCTAGTTGAAACTCTTAAATCCTCAGTTGAATTTATGGCTCCATAAGAGAAGATTCTCATTTTGGGGCATTCATGGACAAAAACATGTTCCAAGCATGGGAAGTTGAACGTAGAATTCCCAGAGTGAAAGCAACCAAGCCTTTGGAGAGACGCAAGAGACAATTCTTTGAGCTTCCTGAATGTTATATCATGTTGATCAGATCCATCTCCTTCTTCAGACACTATTTCATGTATGGATCCACACCTTTCAATGGACAGCACCTCAAGTAAAACAAAACTCCTTGCCGTTGACAATGTGAACAAATATACCAATCCTTGGCAATCATGTACGCGCAATTCCCTTAATTTTGTGAAAGACACAGCAGTTGAGCCTACCAAGTTCCCCAAACGATGACAATACTGCACTTTCAAGGTTTCTAGGTTTTCAAGAATTGGGGCTACCCATGATTGTTCTAACCCGATGGATTCGAGATGCCCCAGAGAAATTAGTTTCAATCCTTTGAGGTATGGAAACAACACGTAATTATCAAGATCCATCACATCAGGTCTTTGAAAGCCAAAAATTTCCTTGAAATTGCAACAAAAAACTCGCAGCATTTCTAAATTGGGAAGTGATCCCTTCTGAAAGAGTTCCCATGGAAATCCATCTGATTCCTCATGGAAGCAGAGCAATATGAGAAATTTCACTCTCTGGATCAAATTTACTGCCTCACACTTTTCTTGCCAATTAATGTTTATGATGTCTGCCTTGTTCAGTGACAATTGTTCTAGGTTGGGAAAACCCTGGTAAGAACCATATTATTATTATGCTAGAACAAACCAACGAGAGGATTTATTTGAGACATTTTGTTATATTAATCAAACAGACACAAACAACAATTATAGTTTCAAGTGTTTAAAAAATGGCTCAACTTTGGTTTAGGAAGAGCGAAAAAAATATAAAATAAAAGACTAAAATGGCAACTTTATATGGAGGATATAAGAAGAAAATAAATACCTTTTCAATTGAGACAATAGCTTCCATGTCAATTGTATCAGGACCACGACACTTTGATGGAAAGATTCTCAAATGATCACAATCATATACATCATATACCTTTAACTTTGGCCATTCCAGATTGTCTAGTCCTGAATAGATGCACTTGAGTTGTGGCAAACCCCATAGCCTTAACGTGGTTAAGCTTGGAAACATAATTGAGTTTGAAGTTGCCCTTCTTAAGACTGTTTCACCATTTGCAACAATTTCTACTAATCCACCACACCTTTGCACTTGTAGTATTTCAAGGCTTTCAAGTTTGCATTGGGACATTGATGCTGGAAACAAGCTCTTGAGGCTTCTGCATTCATCAACATACACTTGTTGCAGAGGTTGGAAGCTGAGAAATTCTTGAGGGTCGTTACTCCAAACATTCTCCAAACCAGGGAGTTGTTGCAAGGTCAATATTTTCAAGGGAATAGAGAAAGGGGAGGACAAGGATCCCACCTCAAATATTGCCTTTATGGAATCACAATTTCGTACTTGTAAATCTTCCAAGTGTTTGAGGAAGCCAAGCAAATGAAAAGGGACAACATAATGTGATAAAAATTGGCAACCATCTACTGTCAGAGTCCTCAACTTACTGAATCCTCCATCTGGGACTGCCATTACACCGTGCCATATATCTTGGAGTTCAGGGTAATCTCCAAGCTTTAAACCTTGCATACCACTTGTAAATTGTGCCACCTGCTCGGGCAAAACAGCGTTGTTATGTTATCCTCTGAGTTTCATTATATTTATAATTAAAATTTCATCAATATGTTATTCAGATCACCTTTGATTCCCCCCTCCCAAAAAAAAAAACCTCTCACCGAGTTTAAATGGAAAATAAAAATAATGCACATAACTAATGTGAATATGATTTTGTGTGCCGTATGGTCATTATGGGAAACTAAATTGCTGTCACCTTTGCTTCATATTGAAAGGGCAAGCTTCAATTTTTGGTTCATTTAAAAGAAAAACAAAAGAAGGTTGGCCTTTCCACTCATAGAGTCATAGGCCGAATTTTGTTAGAGAAGTTAGAATTCTGATATTTTCATATTAAAATATCACAGAGAAAACAGAATGGTGACACAGAATGACAGAGACTTCGAAAAATGTTGCCTCTCTTTTTGCTTTTCTTATGTTTTAAAAATAATTTAACTTTCGGTTTTTTTTTAAAATCTATTTATCTTTTGTTTTGTTCTCTGAGAATATCCAAGTCTAGAAAGAAATATGCCTTGCAGCATTTTAACGTATATCCTAGTCAATTGTTCTGATAATTAAAAATAACACACACACACACACTACCTTAAGAGAATAATTTCTAAATTTCCATCCAATCTGTCGGCATAGCCTTAACTTCGGCTCCATTGTAACATTGTTTAGAAGCAATTTCATTTTATCATTGAAGATATTTATGTAAAAAGAAAATAGCTATAATACAGAATAGCTGAGCTTATATACTCAAGTATCTTTTGCCAATCAAATTAAAGATGTGAGCATGCTTTTTTTGTACGCATCGCCCTTCAAACGAGCTCTTTGTTATTATGAATTGTAATTTACTGTAACAAAGTCAATTAAACATTGTTAAGTGTTTAATACAATGCGAAATATAAAAAAATTAATCATATATTGACACTTTAAATTTAAATCACATTTTTTTCTTAAAAACTGTTTAGAAAATTAATTAATACCTGCAATGAAAATAAATTAATATTATATATATACATATATATTAATTATCCACTTCGTTCCTAGCTAATCTTTTCCCTTCATATCCTCCATATTTTTAAAAATTTGATTATTAATTGTAGAAAATCCACTACCATGTATTGATAAAATAAGAGAAACACCACATATAATAATAAGTAAAGAAACTTATTCAAAATAAAACGTTTCTTAATTTTCCTCCGCGGACTATCCACTATACAATTCTCAATCTTTGAAACATATGCATGGATGTTCGAAAAAGAAACGTTACGATAAAATATTGTTTTATCTTCTAAATAAAATCTTGTAATTATCTCATTTTCGTTTCAAAAGAATTTTTCCCAGAATGTAAGCATTCATATATTAAATTTTCTTTTCTTTTTTTCTTTTTTTTTTCAAAACTAAATACAACAACAAAGAATATGATAGAAATTTGAAAACAAATATCACTTGCCTAGTGCATAACTGCAAAAAGCAATACAGAAATGGGATAACACTTACCTGTGAGGGGAAAAGCAATTCTATGGAGTCATTTAGATCCAAGCCGGTGAATTTATGGCTCCATGGATGCATAATGAAGCTGTCACTTGGTTGAGGAAAAGTTGTGTATTCGATACCCCCGGTTGAAACTTGTAGATGCTCAGTTGAATTTATGGCTCCATCAGAGAAAGTTCTCATTTTGGGGCACTCATGGACAAAAACAAGTTCCAAGCATGGGAAGTTAAATGTAGAATTCCCAGAGTGAAAGAACCCAAGCCTTTGGAGAGACACGAGATTCAATCTTTTGAGCTTCCTGAATGTTATATCATGTTGATCAGATCCATCTCCTCCTTCAGACACTATTTCATGTATGGATCCACACCTTTCAATGGACAGCTGTTCAAGCAAAACTAAACTCCTTGCAGTTGACAATGTGAACAAATATACCAATCCTTGGCAATCATGTACGCGCAATTCCCTTAATTTTGTGAAAGACACAGCAGTTGAGCCTACCAAGTTCCTCAAACGATGACATTGCGCCACCTTCAAGGTTTCAAGGTTTTCAGTAATTGGGGCTACCCATGACTGCTCTAACCCGATGGACTCGAGATGCCCCAGAGAAATTAGTTCCATTCCTTTGAGATCTGGAAACAATACGTCATTATCAAGATCCATCACATCAGGTCTTTGAGAGCCAAAAATTTCCTTGAAATTACAACAAAAAACTCGAAGCATTTCTAAATTGGGAAGTAGTTCCTTTTGAAGGAGTTCCCTTGGAAATCCATCTGAATCCTCATGAAAGCATTGCAGTATGAGAAATTTCACCCTTTGAATGACGTTTGCCTCACACTTTCCTCCCCACTTAATAATATTCATGGTGTATGCCTTATCAAGTGACAGTTTTTCTAGGTTTGGAAAATCCTGGTAAGAACCAAATTATTATTAGACTAGAACAACCAATCAAAGGATGTATTTCACACATTTTCTCATAATAATCAAACACATGAATGATATATATAGTTTCAAGTGTTTAAGAAAGAACTCAACTTTGGTTTAGGACAAGCCAAAATATATATAAAAACTAATGGAATAAAATGACAACAATGATGGATGTCATTCTTGCTGCATCAAATCAAAGAATATTTAACTTATACATAAGGGGAGGAATACCTTTTCGAGTGAGAGAATAGCTTCCACATCAATGGGACCATGACCATGACCCTTTGTTGGAAAGATTCTCAAATGATCACAACGATATACATCATATACCTTTAACTTTGGCCATTCCAGATCCTCTAGTCCTGGAGAGATGCACTTGAGGCGTGGCAAAATCCCTAGAACCAACGTGGTTAAGCTTGGAAACATAATTGAGTTTGAAGTTGCCCCTCCTTGAACTGATTCATCATTTGCAACAATTTCTTCTAGTCCCTCACAACTTTGCACATTCAGTATCTCAAGGCTTTCAAGTTTGCGTTGGGACATTGACGCTGGAAATATGCTCTTGAGGCTTGCGCATCCAAGAATATGCACGAGTTGCAGAGATGGGAAGCTTAGAAATTCTTGAGTGTCGTCATTCCAAACATTCTCCAAACAAGGGAGTTGTTGCAAGGTCAATGATTTCAAGGGATTAGAGAAGTGGGAAGGCAAGGATCCCACCTCAAATATTGCCTTTACGGAACCACAATTTCGCACTTGTAAATCTTCCAAGTTAATGAGGAAGCCAAGCAAATGAAAAGGGATCGCATAATGTGATAAAAATCGGCAACCATCCACTGTCAGAGTCCTCAACTTACTGAATCCTCCATCTTGGACTGCCATTACACCATGCCATATATCTTCAAGCTCGGGGTAATCTCCAAGCTTTAACACTTGCACACCACTTGTAAATTGTGCAATCTGCTAGGGCAAAACAGTTCGGTTATGTTGCTTCCGTGAGTTTCATTATATTTATATATGTGCAAATAACGCGGGGGAATTTAGCAACCAACCGTCTCTTCTCACCTTCAACTTTAATGAATCCATTTTAACAAAAGCATCACTAATTTTCCAAAACAATGACCTTTTAACAAATTTTAATTAATTTCCTCAATCATATGTAGTGTTTATAATCAATATTTGGGACAGCGCTATCCATTAAGATAAACTCAGATCGCAAGGGTGCAATAGCAAAAGTCAAGGTTCCAAAATATCCGTATGTCTTGAAATGACTGTTACGGATTTATTGGATAAAATTTTTTACCAATATGTCTGAACCTGAAAAGTAGTTATAGGCCAAAAAATATTTTGTTGGAGAAGTTAGAATTATTGTATTGTCAAATTAAATTAAAATATCAACTAATCCTCATCATTATTCCTATTTCATCTTTTTCAAAATTTTGATTATTGCTTTTAGAAGATCCCCTCCTATCTATAGAGAAAAATAAAAGAAACACCACAAAAAGCACAACAAATAATAATACACAAATAAGCTTATACAAAATATAATTTCTTAACGGGAAAATGACACAAAAATAAATTTAAAAATGCAAAAGCCCAAATCAGGTTTGTTCTGATGATAAAAAGTACTCCCTCCGGTCCCATTTATAAGTAACTTTCCTCTTGATTATGCAAAACGAAATGGTAGTTAAAAGTAATAAGTGTGTTAAAAATACCATGTTTTTCCATATTTGCCCCTATTTATGAAAAGAGTGTAGGAGAGAGAATGAATAAAAAGTATGAGAGATAACTCTTGGTGTGTGTGATAATTAATTATAAATATATGTATTTAATAAGGGTGAAATAGGAAAACGAAGCTTACATTTTCAGACACAAAGTGAAAGTTGCTTATAAAAGGGATCAGACCCATGAGAGAGGAAGTTACTTATAAATAGGACTGAAAAGAGTAAAACACACACTACCTTGAGAGGCTAATTTCAAAATTTCCATCCAATCTATCGGCTTAGCCTTAACTTCGGCTCCATTGGGAGATTGTTTAGTAGGAATTTCGTTTTATCATTGAAGATTTTTATGTAAAAAGAAAATAGCTATGATACGTATTATTTTTAACTCTTGCACACCACTTGTAAATTGCTGCTCCAACAGAATAGTTGATACATTAGACGGTTATGTATTACTTCTTTCAGTTTTATTATATGCTAATTGAAGATAAATTCATTTCGACCTGTTCATATTTCTCACTTTGGTCACATGAGATTTAGATAAATATTAGTTGATCAGCACGCTACTCATTTCTATTATCACTGACTAAACTTTCATCCACATCCAATGAAAATACATTCCAACTTAAAAAGCATTTAACAAGACTACCATTAAGCTTACATAGTTGTTATGTTTTCTTTAACAAAAAATATATAATAATATTTATTTTGGTAACGATATATTTTGGTTATTGTTTCAATTTTTGAATTTGACTGGTTTTATTTATTATTTTTGACAAATAAAGACGATTAAAATTTTTTTTATGAAATTCTCCAATTTTTAAGGATATGGAAGAGCCATTTAGAATAATTTCTAAATTTCCATCCAATCTGTCGGCTTAGCCTTAACTTCGGCTCCATTGTAACATTGTTTAGAAGCAATTTCATTTTATCAGTGAAGATATTTATGTAAAAAGAAAATAGCTATAATACATATTATTGTGAAAAATGTAGGTAGTTGAGCTTATATACTCAAGTATCTTTTGCCAATCAAACGAGCTCTTTGTTATTATGAATTGTAATTTACTGTAACAAAGTACAATGCGAAATATAAAAAATTAATCATATATTGACACTTTAAATTTAAATCACATTTTTTTCTTAAAAAATGTTTAGAAAATTAATTAATACCTGCAATGAAAATAAATTAATATTATATATATACATATATATATGTTAATTATCCTCTTCGATCGTTCCTAGCTCATCTTTTCCCTTCATATCCTCCCTCCATATTTTTAAAAATTTGATTATTAATTGTAGAAAATCCACTACCATGTATTGATAAAATAAGAGAAACAACGCATAATAAAGAAACTTGTTCAAAATAAAACGTTTCTTAATTTTCCTCCGCGGACTATCCACTATACATATCTCAATCATTAATCAAATATTAAATGGTCTTCATTTAATATTTTGGACTTATTTAATTTCATAATTTTATAAAATCTTAAATTAGAACAGCTCAAAATTTGATCTTGTAAAGTTGTGTTGTGGAGAGAAGATAAAGGAAGAAATTGTACAAGCATTTTAGTATTATCTTTGAAACATAAGCATGGATGTTCAAAAAAGAGACGTTACCATAAAATATTGTTTATCTTCGAAATAAAATCTTGCAATTATCTCATTTTCGTTTCAAAAGAATTTCTCCCAGAATGTGAGCATTCATATATTAAATTGCCCCTTTTTTGGCAAAACTAAATACAACAATATGTCTGAACCTGAAAAGTAGTTATAGGCCAAAAAATATTTTGCTAGAGAAGTTAGAATTATTGTATTTTCAAATTAAACTAAAATATCTACTAATCCTCCTCATTATTCCTATTTCATCTTTTCCATTAATATCTCTCATATTTTTAAAACCTTTTTTTATTATTACTTTTAGAAGATCCCCTCCCATCTAAGAGAAAAATAAAAGAAACACCACAAAAAGCACAACAAATAATAATACACAAATAAGTTTGTACAAAATATAATTTCTTAACGGAAAAATGACAGAAAAGTAATTTTAAAATTGCAAAAGCCTAAATGAGGTCTATTACTAATAATTGATAAAATAATGGCAAGACTTAATAAACAATTCCCAACCACAACTCGTTTTATGAGAAATGCTTGATTTAGGATTTTACAATTTTAAAGTTTTTTTTTCTGTCATTCTCCCTTTCTTAATTCCCCCCTTTGAATCTTCAGTGCGCTTCTCAACCATTAATCAAATTTTGAATGGCCTTGGTTGAATAATTTACATATTTGTTCTATTTTTTTCATAGCATTTCTAAACTATTTAGATCGAATTCTAATTTTAGTAGTTTGGATTTATTTGTTTTTTTATTTTTATAATTTTATATTTTAATAATAATTTTATAAAATATTAAATTTGGACCCTTTAAAGTTTGATCAAATAGAAAAGATTGAAGTGGAGAGAAAGATAGAAGAAATTTTACAAGCAATTTGGAATTGTCTTTGGAAGATATGTACGTGAAAAAAATTTCTGATATAATTTCCGTATCAAAATTGTTTTTCCAAAGCATGAGCATGCATATTATTGATTTGTTTTTTGGCCCAAAAAAAATGCAATAACAATGCGTATGCTAGAAAATAGAAATTTGTAAACCAATATCATATGCCTAGTGCAGAACTGCCAAAAGGAATAAAAAGAAATGGAACAACACTTACCTGTGAGGGGAAAAGCGATTTTATGGAGGCATTTAGATCCAAGCCGGACACGATATGGCTCATTTGATACGTGCGGCTTGGTTGGGAAAAATCACTGTATTTGATAGCCCTAGTTGAAACTCTTAAATCCTCAGTTGAATTTATGGCTCCATAAGAGAAGATTCTCATTTTGGGGCATTCATGGACAAAAACATGTTCCAAGCATGGGAAGTTGAACGTAGAATTCCCAGAGTGAAAGCAACCAAGCCTTTGGAGAGACGCAAGAGACAATTCTTTGAGCTTCCTGAATGTTATATCATGTTGATCAGATCCATCTCCTTCTTCAGACACTATTTCATGTATGGATCCACACCTTTCAATGGACAGCACCTCAAGTAAAACAAAACTCCTTGCCGTTGACAATGTGAACAAATATACCAATCCTTGGCAATCATGTACGCGCAATTCCCTTAATTTTGTGAAAGACACAGCAGTTGAGCCTACCAAGTTCCCCAAACGATGACAATACTGCACTTTCAAGGTTTCTAGGTTTTCAAGAATTGGGGCTACCCATGATTGTTCTAACCCGATGGATTCGAGATGCCCCAGAGAAATTAGTTTCAATCCTTTGAGGTATGGAAACAACACGTAATTATCAAGATCCATCACATCAGGTCTTTGAAAGCCAAAAATTTCCTTGAAATTGCAACAAAAAACTCGCAGCATTTCTAAATTGGGAAGTGATCCCTTCTGAAAGAGTTCCCATGGAAATCCATCTGATTCCTCATGGAAGCAGAGCAATATGAGAAATTTCACTCTCTGGATCAAATTTACTGCCTCACACTTTTCTTGCCAATTAATGTTTATGATGTCTGCCTTGTTCAGTGACAATTGTTCTAGGTTGGGAAAACCCTGGTAAGAACCATATTATTATTATGCTAGAACAAACCAACGAGAGGATTTATTTGAGACATTTTGTTATATTAATCAAACAGACACAAACAACAATTATAGTTTCAAGTGTTTAAAAAATGGCTCAACTTTGGTTTAGGAAGAGCGAAAAAAATATAAAATAAAAGACTAAAATGGCAACTTTATATGGAGGATATAAGAAGAAAATAAATACCTTTTCAATTGAGACAATAGCTTCCATGTCAATTGTATCAGGACCACGACACTTTGATGGAAAGATTCTCAAATGATCACAATCATATACATCATATACCTTTAACTTTGGCCATTCCAGATTGTCTAGTCCTGAATAGATGCACTTGAGTTGTGGCAAACCCCATAGCCTTAACGTGGTTAAGCTTGGAAACATAATTGAGTTTGAAGTTGCCCTTCTTAAGACTGTTTCACCATTTGCAACAATTTCTACTAATCCACCACACCTTTGCACTTGTAGTATTTCAAGGCTTTCAAGTTTGCATTGGGACATTGATGCTGGAAACAAGCTCTTGAGGCTTCTGCATTCATCAACATACACTTGTTGCAGAGGTTGGAAGCTGAGAAATTCTTGAGGGTCGTTACTCCAAACATTCTCCAAACCAGGGAGTTGTTGCAAGGTCAATATTTTCAAGGGAATAGAGAAAGGGGAGGACAAGGATCCCACCTCAAATATTGCCTTTATGGAATCACAATTTCGTACTTGTAAATCTTCCAAGTGTTTGAGGAAGCCAAGCAAATGAAAAGGGACAACATAATGTGATAAAAATTGGCAACCATCTACTGTCAGAGTCCTCAACTTACTGAATCCTCCATCTGGGACTGCCATTACACCGTGCCATATATCTTGGAGTTCAGGGTAATCTCCAAGCTTTAAACCTTGCATACCACTTGTAAATTGTGCCACCTGCTCGGGCAAAACAGCGTTGTTATGTTATCCTCTGAGTTTCATTATATTTATAATTAAAATTTCATCAATATGTTATTCAGATCACCTTTGATTCCCCCCTCCCAAAAAAAAAAACCTCTCACCGAGTTTAAATGGAAAATAAAAATAATGCACATAACTAATGTGAATATGATTTTGTGTGCCGTATGGTCATTATGGGAAACTAAATTGCTGTCACCTTTGCTTCATATTGAAAGGGCAAGCTTCAATTTTTGGTTCATTTAAAAGAAAAACAAAAGAAGGTTGGCCTTTCCACTCATAGAGTCATAGGCCGAATTTTGTTAGAGAAGTTAGAATTCTGATATTTTCATATTAAAATATCACAGAGAAAACAGAATGGTGACACAGAATGACAGAGACTTCGAAAAATGTTGCCTCTCTTTTTGCTTTTCTTATGTTTTAAAAATAATTTAACTTTCGGTTTTTTTTTAAAATCTATTTATCTTTTGTTTTGTTCTCTGAGAATATCCAAGTCTAGAAAGAAATATGCCTTGCAGCATTTTAACGTATATCCTAGTCAATTGTTCTGATAATTAAAAATAACACACACACACACACTACCTTAAGAGAATAATTTCTAAATTTCCATCCAATCTGTCGGCATAGCCTTAACTTCGGCTCCATTGTAACATTGTTTAGAAGCAATTTCATTTTATCATTGAAGATATTTATGTAAAAAGAAAATAGCTATAATACAGAATAGCTGAGCTTATATACTCAAGTATCTTTTGCCAATCAAATTAAAGATGTGAGCATGCTTTTTTTGTACGCATCGCCCTTCAAACGAGCTCTTTGTTATTATGAATTGTAATTTACTGTAACAAAGTCAATTAAACATTGTTAAGTGTTTAATACAATGCGAAATATAAAAAAATTAATCATATATTGACACTTTAAATTTAAATCACATTTTTTTCTTAAAAACTGTTTAGAAAATTAATTAATACCTGCAATGAAAATAAATTAATATTATATATATACATATATATTAATTATCCACTTCGTTCCTAGCTAATCTTTTCCCTTCATATCCTCCATATTTTTAAAAATTTGATTATTAATTGTAGAAAATCCACTACCATGTATTGATAAAATAAGAGAAACACCACATATAATAATAAGTAAAGAAACTTATTCAAAATAAAACGTTTCTTAATTTTCCTCCGCGGACTATCCACTATACAATTCTCAATCTTTGAAACATATGCATGGATGTTCGAAAAAGAAACGTTACGATAAAATATTGTTTTATCTTCTAAATAAAATCTTGTAATTATCTCATTTTCGTTTCAAAAGAATTTTTCCCAGAATGTAAGCATTCATATATTAAATTTTCTTTTCTTTTTTTCTTTTTTTTTTCAAAACTAAATACAACAACAAAGAATATGATAGAAATTTGAAAACAAATATCACTTGCCTAGTGCATAACTGCAAAAAGCAATACAGAAATGGGATAACACTTACCTGTGAGGGGAAAAGCAATTCTATGGAGTCATTTAGATCCAAGCCGGTGAATTTATGGCTCCATGGATGCATAATGAAGCTGTCACTTGGTTGAGGAAAAGTTGTGTATTCGATACCCCCGGTTGAAACTTGTAGATGCTCAGTTGAATTTATGGCTCCATCAGAGAAAGTTCTCATTTTGGGGCACTCATGGACAAAAACAAGTTCCAAGCATGGGAAGTTAAATGTAGAATTCCCAGAGTGAAAGAACCCAAGCCTTTGGAGAGACACGAGATTCAATCTTTTGAGCTTCCTGAATGTTATATCATGTTGATCAGATCCATCTCCTCCTTCAGACACTATTTCATGTATGGATCCACACCTTTCAATGGACAGCTGTTCAAGCAAAACTAAACTCCTTGCAGTTGACAATGTGAACAAATATACCAATCCTTGGCAATCATGTACGCGCAATTCCCTTAATTTTGTGAAAGACACAGCAGTTGAGCCTACCAAGTTCCTCAAACGATGACATTGCGCCACCTTCAAGGTTTCAAGGTTTTCAGTAATTGGGGCTACCCATGACTGCTCTAACCCGATGGACTCGAGATGCCCCAGAGAAATTAGTTCCATTCCTTTGAGATCTGGAAACAATACGTCATTATCAAGATCCATCACATCAGGTCTTTGAGAGCCAAAAATTTCCTTGAAATTACAACAAAAAACTCGAAGCATTTCTAAATTGGGAAGTAGTTCCTTTTGAAGGAGTTCCCTTGGAAATCCATCTGAATCCTCATGAAAGCATTGCAGTATGAGAAATTTCACCCTTTGAATGACGTTTGCCTCACACTTTCCTCCCCACTTAATAATATTCATGGTGTATGCCTTATCAAGTGACAGTTTTTCTAGGTTTGGAAAATCCTGGTAAGAACCAAATTATTATTAGACTAGAACAACCAATCAAAGGATGTATTTCACACATTTTCTCATAATAATCAAACACATGAATGATATATATAGTTTCAAGTGTTTAAGAAAGAACTCAACTTTGGTTTAGGACAAGCCAAAATATATATAAAAACTAAGGGAATAAAATGACAACAATGATGGATGTCATTCTTGCTGCATCAAATCAAAGAATATTTAACTTATACATAAGGGGAGGAATACCTTTTCGAGTGAGAGAATAGCTTCCACATCAATGGGACCATGACCATGACCCTTTGTTGGAAAGATTCTCAAATGATCACAACGATATACATCATATACCTTTAACTTTGGCCATTCCAGATCCTCTAGTCCTGGAGAGATGCACTTGAGGCGTGGCAAAATCCCTAGAACCAACGTGGTTAAGCTTGGAAACATAATTGAGTTTGAAGTTGCCCCTCCTTGAACTGATTCATCATTTGCAACAATTTCTTCTAGTCCCTCACAACTTTGCACATTCAGTATCTCAAGGCTTTCAAGTTTGCGTTGGGACATTGACGCTGGAAATATGCTCTTGAGGCTTGCGCATCCAAGAATATGCACGAGTTGCAGAGATGGGAAGCTTAGAAATTCTTGAGTGTCGTCATTCCAAACATTCTCCAAACAAGGGAGTTGTTGCAAGGTCAATGATTTCAAGGGATTAGAGAAGTGGGAAGGCAAGGATCCCACCTCAAATATTGCCTTTACGGAACCACAATTTCGCACTTGTAAATCTTCCAAGTTAATGAGGAAGCCAAGCAAATGAAAAGGGATAACATAATGTGACAAAAATTGGCAACCGTCTACTATCAAAGTCTTCATCTTATTGAAACCTCCATCAGGAACTGGCATTACACCATGCCATATATCTTCAAGCTCAGGGTAATCTCCAAGGTTTAACTCTTGCACACCACTTGTAAATTGTGCAATCTGGTCGGACAAAACAGTTCGGTTATGTTACTTCCATGAGTTTCATTTTATTTATATATGTGCAAATAATGTGGGGGAATTTAGCAACCAACTGTCTCTTCTCACCTTCAACTTTTAATGAATGCATTTTAACAAAAACATCAATAAATTTACAAAATAATGACCTTTTGATAAATTTTAATTAATTTCATCAATCATATGTAATGTTTATAATAATATTTTGGACCGCGCTATCCATTAAGATTAACTCAGATGGCAAGGGTGCAATAGCAAAAGTCAAGGTTCAAAAATATCTATATGTCTTGAAATGACTGTTACGGATTTATTGTATAAAATTTTTTATCAATATGTCTGAACCTGAAAAGTAGTTATAGGCCAAAAAATATTTTGTTAGAGAAGTTAGAGTTGTTGTATTTTCAAATTAAATTAAAATATCTACTAATCCTCCTCATTATTCCTATTTCATCTTTTCCATTAATATCTTTCATATTTTTAAAAATTTTGATTAGTACTTTTAGAAGATCCCTTCCTATCTATAGAGAAAAATAAAAGCAACACAACAAATAATAATACACAAATAAGCTTGTATAAAATATAATCTCTTAACAAGAAAATAACAGAAAAAGAACTTGAAAATTGCAAAAGCCCCAATCAAATTTGTTATTGAGAATTGATAAAGTAATGGCGGGACTTAATAAGCAATTCACAATTACAACTCATTTTATGAGAAATACCTGATTTGAGATTTTACAATTTTAAAGCTCTTTTTCTGTCATTCTCCCTTTCTTAATCCCCCTCCCCCCAAACTCTCCAGTGCACATCTCAACCATTAATCAAATTTTGAATGGTTTTGGTTTAATAACTTACGTATTTGTTTTATTTTTTTCATAGCATTTCTAAACTATTTAGATCAAATTCTAATTTTAGTAGTTTGGATTTATTTGTTTGTTTATTTTTATAATTTTATATTTTAATAATAATTTTACAAAATATTAAATTTAGACCGTTTAAAGTTTGATCTAATAGAAAAGATTGTAGTCGAGAGAAAGATAAAAGAAGAAATTTTACAAGCAATTTAGAATGTACGTGAAAAAAATGTTCTGATATAATTTCCGTATCAAAATTGTTTTTCCAAAGCATGAGCATACATATTATTGATTTGTTTTTTGGCCCAAAAAAATGCAATAACAATGCGTATGCTAGAAAATAGAAATTTGTAAACCAAAATCATATGCCTAGTGCAGAACTGCCAAAAGGAATAAAAAGAAATGGAACAACACTTACCTGTGAGGGGAAAAGCAATTCTATGGAGGCATTTAGATCCAAGCCGGACACGATATGGCTAATTTCACACTTAGGGCTGCCCTGTTGGGAAATATCAATGGCCCCAGTTGAAACTCTTAAATGCTCAGTTGAATTTATGGCTCCATAAGAGAAGATTCTCATTTTGGGGCATACATGGACAAAAACAAGTTCCAAGCATGGGAAGTTGAATGTAGAATTCCCAGAGTGAAAGCAACCAAGCTTTTGGAGAGACCCAAGTGACAATTCTTTGAGCTTCCTGAATGTTATATCATGTTGATCATATCCATCTACTTCTTTAGACACTATTTCTTGTATGGATCCACAACCTGCAATGTCCAGCTCCTCAAGGAAAACTAAACTCCTTGCAGTTGACAATGTGAACAAATATACCAAACCTTGGCAATCATGTACACCCAATTCCCTTAATTTTGTGAAAGACACAGCAGTTGAGCCTACCAAGTTCCTCAAACGATGACATTGCGCCACATTCAAGGTTTCAAGGTTTTCAGTAATTGGGGCTACCCATGACTGCTCTAACCCGATGGACTCGAGATGCCCCAGACAATTTAGTTCCAATTCTTTGAGATCTGGTAACAACACGTCATTATCAAGATTCATCACATCAGGTATTTGAGAGCCAAAAATTTCCTTGAAATTACAACAAAAAACTTGAAGCATTTCTAAATTGGGAAGTAATTCTTTTTGAAAGAGTTCCCATGGAAATCCATCTGAATCCTCATGAAAGCATTGCAATACGAGCAATTTCACCCTTTGAATGATGTTTGCCTCACAGTTTCCTCCCCTCTCAATAATATTCATGGTGTCTGCCTTGTCAAGTGACAATTGTTCTAGGTTTGGAAAATCCTGGTAAGAACCAAATTTTATTAGAGTAGAAAAAACCAATCAAAGGATCTATTTCAGACATTTTCTCATAATAATCAAACACAAGAACGATATGCCGTGTTTCAAGTGTTTAAAAAAGTGCTCAACTTTGGTTGTTTAGGAAGAGCCAAAAAATATAAAATAAAAGACTAAGATGACAACTATATATGGAGGATAAAAGAAGAAAAAATATAATATACCTTTTCAAATGAGACGATAGCTTCCATGTCATTTGTATCATGACCATGACCCTTTGTTGGAAAGATTCTCAAATGATCACAATGATATACATCAAATGCCTTTAACTTTGGCCATTCCAGATTGTCTAGTCCTGGATAGATGCACTTGAGTTGTGGCAAATTCCATAGATTTAACGTGGTTAAGCTTGGAAACATAATTGAGTTTGAAGTTGCCCCTCTTAAGACTGTTTCACCATCTGCAACAATTTCTACTAATCCATCACACCTTTTCACTTGTAGTATTTCAAGGCTTTCAAGTTTGTGTTGGGACATTGATGCTGGAAACAAGCTCTTGAGGATTCTGCATTCATAAACATACACTTGTTGCAGGGATTGGAAGCTGAGAAATTCTTGAGGGTCGTTACTCCAAACAGTCTCCAAACCAGAGAGTTGCGACAACGTCAATGTTTTCAAGGGGATGCAAATAGGGAAGGACATGGGGCCCACGTCAAATACTGCCCTTACGGAATCACAATTTAGTACTTGTATATCTTCCAGGTTAATGAGGAAGCCAAGCAATTGAAAAGGGATAACATAATGTGATAAAAATTGGCAACCATCTACTATCAGAGTCTTCATCTTATTGAAACCTCCATCAGGAACTGGCATTACACCATGCCATATATCTTCAAGCTCAGGGTAATCTCCAAGCTTTAAATCTTGTACACTGCATGTAAATTGCTGCTCCAACAGAATAGTTGATACATTAGTCGGTTATGTATTACTTCTTTGAGTTTCATTTTTCGTAAATTGAAGTTCAATATTACTTAATCAGCGCCCTACTCAATTCTATTATCACAGATTAAACTTTCATCCACATCCAATAAAAATACATTCCAACTTAAAATGAATTTTAACAAGACTACCGTTAAGCTTACATTGCTAATATGTTTTCCTCAATAAAATATATATATATATCAATATTTATATTGGCAACAATATATTTTGGTTATTGTATCAATTTTTGAATTTGACTGGATTTATTATTTTTGACAAATAAAGACGATTAAAATTTTTTTATGAAATTCTCCAATTTTTAAAGACATGGAGGATCCAATTAGAATTTCCCTAGAGTCTTGCCCATTTTTAAGACAGATGCTTTAAATTAATCACTAAACCGCTTATACAGTAAAACAACACATAATATTTGCTCTTAAACTTAACAACATGCAAGTTAGAAACAATTTAGAGGCAAGCTAGAATTGGAGATTAGACCATGCCGTGTGTTAATCAATTAAAAGAATATGGGGAATGATATTACTTACCTTTCTATCGAATAATTTCTGCATTGTGGTGTTGAGATCACTGTAGTTGTAACAACCATATTCGCCCCCTGAAACTTCTATTCCTATGTAGTTTGGCGCCCGGACAACTCCTTGAGAGAAACATGTCATCCTTGGGCATTGTTCTATGGTCGGCTTGAACAGAGCTGAGAATTCTAATGTGGCATTCCCCGAATAAAAACTCACAAGCCTCGGTAAATGACTCAAAATTAAATATTTAAGCCTTTCAAATATTATCTCATCTGAAGCTGATTCATCAGTCACATGATTCACTATTTGTGTTACTGATCCACATTCACTTATCTCCATTCCTTCAAGTTGCACCAAACTCCTGGCTACCGAAGATGAGAACATGGAAACTAACCCGTGGCATCCCCTTACTGTCAAACTTTTCAAATTGCAAAATGATACAGCAGAAGAAGGCACCAGAATAGTCAAACGAGGACAATCCCTTATTTGCAGGACTCTCAGATTGTTACCAAGTGGGTCCACCCAAGAGTTATCTAACCCAATGGAGGAGAGAGAAAGCAGAAAAAATAGATATAATTCTCTCACTTGTGCAAGTATATTGATGATATGATCAACATCTTCAGGGCTTTGAGAGGGGAACATCTCGACCAGTGCATTGAAATTACTTATCTGAAGAGATTCTAAATTAGGTACCTTCTGAAAGAATTTAAAAGGCAAACTAGCTCCCGCTTCGTAGGAATCACCAAAGGACAGCTCCAGAAATTTCAATTTGTGAAGCAAGTTATCAGGAAGATGTCCATGTGATAACATCATCATGTCTTTCCCATTGAGAGTTAAGTTTTCCAAGTTCGGAATAACCTATTAGTGAAAACAGACAAAAAAATAATAAGGACAATTGTTGCATAGATAGATACTTCTTTTTCACAATAGAGGAAAAAAAAGTAGCGGAATGATGGAAATGAATATCAACTTACCTTTTCAGCTATGAACAGATATTGTTTGCTAGATGTGATATTATTAGCTTCATCCTCACATCCTACTGCTCCTTGGTGGCTTTGAAAATCTGTTGCAAATGTGTCCAATTTATTACAATTAAACACGTGTAGAGTCTCCAAGCTGGGAAATTCCAGAGTATATCTTCCAGAATAGAAGAACTTGAGGCATGGTAATTCATACATACTCAAAGTGGTTAAATAATGGAATTCAAATTTTCTGCTAGCTCCATCTGCTACTACTTCTTCCTTTCCAACTATTTCTTCCAACACATCACATAGGCCTATTTCAAGCTTCTGGAGTCTCACCAGATTTCTTGCCAAAGATTCTGGAAAAAGAGTTTTAATTCCGCCACAATCAGTAACAACCATTTCTTTCAGATTTAGAAAACTTAAAGTTCTTCGAAGATCTTTGCTCCATATGCACTTCAAATTATGCAAGCTCACTAAAGTCATCCTTTTCAAATCAAAGGGCTTTCCATTTGTTTCTGTCTGATTGTTGCCATTCATACCAAAAATAGCCTCCACTGGACTCGAACTTACTTGCAATTCTACCAAGTTCTTGAAGTATTGAAGTAACCTAGAAGGAAACACTTCTGACAGAAATGAACAATTCTCCACTATCAATGTTCTGAGATTGTTAAAGCAATTTTCAGGTGGGAAAATTTCACCCCGCCATAGTTGTTGTAGCTCAGGATGACAAGAAAGTTTCAAATTCTGACAAAACTCAAGAAGAACCTACAAAATCAAATAAATTTTGATGTCATTAGGGTAGTCTCAATGAAGTGAGAAGAATACAATTATTTTTAACATAGATAAAAATCTTTCCCTTGACTTGGATAATCGATTATAACATTTCAAAGAACATGGTAATAACTCTGAAAGTGGGTATGCATTTGAGAGACAGAGGAAGTGTGATGACTATATAGACAAGGAAAAAGTTTATAAAATAAAAGAGTATAATTTATAATTTTGATTTAAAATCAAAATTATGAGAAGCTAATAGCTAACCCACTAAGTTTATCAGTCTTTGGAATTCAGACTTTCACATTAAATAGTCTTGATATATGAATTTAAATTCTTACCTTAATACTTGCAATATATATATATATGATATTTGATAAAAAGTTTGTAACAAGTTTTAACTTTAAAATACAGTGGCGCGTACCTTATCAGTAAAAATCTTTTGTATTGTAGCATTCAAATCACCTTCCCAATAACATTTATCTTCCCCTTCTCCTGCTACAATATCAACCCTTTCTAAGTTTGGTGTCCACATAATTTTCTCAGAGAATTTTTCCAACTTAAGGCAATCGCTCACTTTCACCTTTTCAAGAGACGGAAACTTGAAGCCAAGTTTACTCTGGCAATTACAAAAGCTTGTGAGGTTTCTCAGAGATACAAGTTCTAAGCTTTTCAACTTGCCAAAAACAATCTCATCTTCTTTCTCTTCTTCATTCTCCTCCACTGTAATGATTTGCTCCATTATTTCACATTGCACAACTTTCATAATAGCAAGTTGAACCAAGGATTTTGCAGTTGACAGTGTCAATAAATTCCTTAATTTATCGCAATTGGTAACTTCAAGATATGACAAGTGAGTCAATGCTATGGAGGAAGGAATTAAATTTGCCGAATAGTAACATTTCTCAATGCATAGCCTCTCAATTCTTTGAAGGATGGCACCATCTTCAAAGCCTATATTCAGTGGAATCTCTGAAAACATTAAACTCATGTTTTTAAGTTGTACAACAGTTCCAATTTTCTCAAGGAAAACATGACTTCCATTAGGTGCCTCTTTGATAGAATACCACAAATTTAGGCTTTCAAGATTAGGAAATCTTTGGAGAAACCAAAAGAGAATTTCGATGCCACTCAATCCTTCAAAGGTTAATTGTTTCATGTTGTGCATTAGATAAACATTATTTCCAATGGTGTCCTGCAACCACTTCATTGCCTTCATCCCACGTATTCTTAGTCCTTCCAAGTTGGATATCACCTAAAAATCATCATGGAAAAAAGGAAGAAGAAAACATATGTAAGCGATATTAATTAGACTAAGGCAATCTAAGGTTCATATATATGTACTTTTTTGCCATCATGTTGAGAAACAATAACACAAGTGTGAGTAAAGTAGATGCATTGCATTTTAGAAATTCATTTCTACTTCTAAATATCTTGTCAATCATGATGCTATTGTACCTTTACTAAAGATGAGAGAACCGGGTTCACTTCCGAATATGTTGTTCCAATATCAAATGCTTCCAGCTTGCCACAACGACCAAAGTCCAAATGAGTCAATGCTGGGAACTCTATAGCATGTGTTCCTTGATAGAAGCACCTTAGCTCTGGTAGATATGATAATGTAAGTGAGGTTAGCTTAGGAAACTCAAACATGGAGTTGCCTCTATTTGATGCATCATCCCCGGCTACAATTTCCTTCATCCCATGACATTCAAATATGAGAAGGCTCTCGAGTTTCATAAGATCACTGGCAATAGAAAATGGAAAAAGATTTTCCAGGCTTGGGCAACCAACGACAGCAACATGTTGCAAAACTTCGAAGCTCAGAAGTCCTTGAGGATCTGTGTTCCATACATGCTTCAGTTTTGGCAGCCCCCGTAATCCAACAATACGCAAGTTTGTTTCACTCCCACCATCTTTTTGTGGTGTAAACGGGATGACAAAAACATCTTCCACTGACTGACAATAATTAACCTCCAATGTGCCAAGATTTTGAAATCTTCCTACCATGTAAGGAGGGAAAATAGTGACAAGTTTGTCGCAGCCTTCAATTATTACTGATTCCAAACTAGAAAAGGAATTTATGCTAGCTTGGGCATGCCATATTGTTTTCAATTGCTCCATGTTGATGATTTTAATTTTCTTCAATTGAGGAAAGACGTCAACCTCCTACATATATGAACCAAAGTAGTCATCATGTAACCAAAATAACAAAAGAAAAATAATGCCCAATTTTTGTTTTTTTTAATCAAATCCCATGCAGCTGCATACCTGGATTGCTTCGTTTACTCTAATGTCTTCGGGGTCAAAAATATTCTTCATCATATCACATCCTCGTACAAGAAGGCTTTGCAATTTCATCAAATTCCCAGCCATTGATAATGAAAATAAATATTTTAAACCAACACAATTATTCACATTCAATTTGGTCAAATTTTGAAAGGAGGGACTTGGTAACAGTTGGGCACCCCACACCTTCTTGATATTCATTGACGACAGCTCCAAGCTCTCAAGGTTGGGAACGGAAACCTGCAAACGTTCACAAGAAATTTCAGCCTCTAAAGTAACTAATTGTGATTCTAAAGTAACTGATTATGATTTCACGATTCAAGTTTTGTAGGAGCTACGTATACTTCAATTTCAGTTAAGTCACTTCAGTTTATAAAGTGTATTGTCAGTCCTTTAATGCTAACAATGTTGGTCTAATCAACGAAAAACACTAACTCAACTAATTTAAATGATGACTCTGAAATAATATTAATATATTAATTTAAAATTTATACATTTAAAAATATTTAAAATATAACAGTTTTATATTAAATGATTAAATTTTGAATATCTTTCATCAGCATTTAAAGTCACCATTTAAATTGCCGAGTCAACATTTTCTATTAATGAGAATAACGGGGTTAACATTAAGAGGTGAAAATATGCTATACCAAACGTAAGCCAAGTCATATTCCTTGATTTTTAAGGTGAATATAATTAAAAATGTATAAATTGAAAAGTAAAGAGAAATATGTGTATTGAAAGTTGATTGCATACCCATACCTTTTCGTTAAAGAGCGGAATATAATCACCGAAAGTTGAAATCATCTTGTCATCTGTGTAGAAACAAGTTAATTCTGATAAAGATTGCAACGTCAAATAGCGTAATTGAGGAAATGAAATTCTGTCATCTTCTGCATCGTTGCCAATATTCTCCTGTCTTTCAACAAGAATAATATCTCCCAAAGAATCACATTCAGAAACTTCGAGTGTTTCTAGCTTTGTGAGAAGTCTAGCCATGGAAAGTGAGAAAAGGTATCTCAATCGGCCACAAAGTTTGACCTTCATGGTTTTTAAATTGCCAAAAGAGGTATCTGTGAGTTGGCAATTGCATATTTTCTCCAGACTCTCTAGTTTGTACAAACACATTGACTCCAACTTGGGAAAAGCTGTCACGTGATGTTCCCACTTTGTTGAGTAGATTATGTTTTGGATGTCAGAATTTTTTCTAATGGTTAAATGCTTAAGATTTGGAAATCCTTCCACATTTAACTCGTAGGTAACGTAATGGAGACCATCTACTTCCCCCAAGAACAATTGTTCAATGCTTTTAAACAACATTTTAATCCCCGCTTGCGAATGAATGTCACTTCCCTTTTTTAGATGCAATGCCAAAACTCTTGAAGTCTTGTATTGATAAGGCATATGACTGTCGTTCAAAAAAAGCACCTGAGAGTCACCAATCACAATTTTGTAGCTATCCAACTTGTCAAAATACAAGCTACTAGGCAAAGTTGCAATATCTTGTATGTATATATCCAGACTCCTCAACTGTTGAAGATATCTCAATTCATCAAGAGTGGCATTTTCACTGTCGTTTGGTTTTCTTTCATCGCCCCACCGGATCAAGGTTTTTCCCATATACAACTCTTGCAAACTATTCAACTTTGATATTACATTAGATGGAATCACTTTGAGTTTCGTACAACCACCGATGTCAAACAATTGTAGCCTGCCCAATTGCTTTAGTTCATGTGGCAATAATTCAAACTTAGATCCCAAAAGGCTTAGAACTCTTAAATTCTTTAACTCTCCAATAATGGATATGTTGTCACCTAGCACACATTGCTCCAAACAAAGCATTCTAAGCTTCCTTAAGCCTTTAATTGAAGAAGGGAAGCTTGATAAATCAGTACCAGTCAATATTAACACTCTCAATTCTTTCATTCCTTCAAAAAGTTTGTCTGGTATTTTCAAAGAAGGATCTTTGCTATCAATATGGAGGACTTTGAGTTCAGGGCAATTTATACCTTCTGGAATCCCATCCACGATGTCGCAGTAGTGCAAAGAGATAACAGTATACTTTTCAAATGCATCCTTGTCAGGCCATTCATCAATTTTGACATACCTTAGTGCAAAAACATTTTTTTGCTTATTTGCTATTGATAAGGCAGCATCACGGATCATATCATGCATTGTAACGTAATCAGGAGAATTAGTATCCAACAAGAAACTAGAGTTTTTCAACTTCTTGATAGATTCATTTGTTCTATCTTCAACTTCTTTTATTGTATTGGCTTCTTGAAATATGCTTAAGCCAATGCAATATCTCACCAAATGCATAATCGATGGATCCTTTCCCAGACGAGCACAAAGCAAGAAAATAGATTTCAGCTCTTCACTTTGTAAGCGATTATAACTTAACAACGTAGAAAACTCCACAGGTTCTAATACTTCAATCATTTCTTGCTTTTCCAATCGGAACAGTGCATTTTCCCAGGAAACCTTGTTCTTATTACTCTTTAAAGCTTTTCCAGCAGCTTCTATTGCTAATGGCAAATTTGCACATCTCCGAACAATTTTAGTTGATAATGATTTCAATTCTGAATCTTCATCGGTTATTCCAGCCACCTTGTTGAACAACTTCTCTGATTCTTCTTCCTCCATGACTTTGACGGTGAAAATTGACTTCTTTACTCCCATTTCACAGGACAATACCTCTTTGTGTCGAGAAGTCAACAAAATTTTGCACATTTTGGAATCACTTGCCATCTTGTCATCTTTAAACTGGTCTTTACCAATGTTAGGCATGCACCTTTTGGAATCACTTTCCATCTTGCCATCTTTAAGCTGGTCTTGACCAATGTGAGGCACATTTTCTACTGTTATTTGGTTAGTGTCATCATCCTTAAATAAAATCCCCAACATAGTCAAGTCAAGTCCAGCCCAAAGATCATCCAAGATGATTAAGATGTTCTCCTTCTCTTTCTTCAATCTCTGTAGCAAACAACCTGCTCTTCCAGTCTCACTCCCATCATCCAATGTCAAGCCCAACATGTCCGCCATCTCCCTCTGAATCTTTCTTACATCAGGAGTGCTTGTTATTTTTAGCATAACCACAACATTGAAGAGCTTTTCAGCTTTAGCTTTCCTTGCAACTGCTTTAGCTAAAGTCGTTTTGCCAACACCTCCCTGCCCATAGATACCAATCTTTTTAATTGTGGGATCTCTCATGGCATTCATAACTTCCCCTATAATGGCATCTCTTGATTTAAATGGCACATAACCATTATCATAAACAGCAACATCCGATGCTTCTGGCTCTGGGAGATAAGAAATAGTAGTAAAGTTTGATTGTTGCAGCAGGCCAGCACACTGTGGAATCATCTTCTTTGCCTTTCTGCCAAGCTTATGCCTTAACATCAAGTTGGGACACGAACCATTAGAGCACCCCGTCGTCTGGTGGCCTTCATCATTTTGAAACTCCTCAATTTCTGCAATCTTCTTATCTGTCATTATCAACCAGTCAGTGACATAATCGTAAATGTTCTCGCCATTTCTTTCAGCTTCTCGAACTTGAACTCTCACTCTCCCCCTTTCAACTTGGAGCTGCCGTACACGACCTCCAAGCTCCTGAACAATGCTTCCATAGTTGCAAAGATAATCCAGTTGTCGCGTAACAGGTCCTACAATGACATCCAACACTTTCCCAAAAATGGTCGCTACAAACTCCATTCTTTCCCTCTGTTTGGGTTTTGTTTTTTTGTTTTGATTTTCTTCTGCTACAGTAGAATAACTCTCTTTCTGAGATAAGGAAAACTAGACGGAAAACAAGGATGAACTAGAACATCAACAGAAGAAACTCCGTGGTTTTGAAATCGTGAGTGATTGAAAGTGAAGTCCCTAAGCAAGTACTACACAACAGACAAATAAAAAGGAATGATCAAGACCAAGAACGCAGTGAAAAAAGCCAGTAATTAATATAAGTTCAGAAAGTAAAGATCAGAGAGAAATAGACAAACCTTGGTCGGAGAGCATGGCGGTTTGGTCCGACTTGCAGGTAGTAACGTCGATATTGAGGCTGCAACAGAGGAGGGAAGACTTCAAGTTTTTAATTTTTGAAGGAGTATCATAATTGTTACTGGGAGAGTGATGCCATAAAACAAATCATCACATGGAGACGGGCAACTTTTCTTCTCAGTCATATGAGATGGCTTGTTTTTTTTTTTTTTTTTTGCCAACATATGAGATGGCTTGTTTGGTTGAATTGAAATTCATGTATTTATATGTAATTTGGATGCATTTAACTGATTTTCATGTTTCTTTATACCCAGTAAAATACTTCAAAATAATCATAATTACAACTTGCTACAATAAATAAGATTATTTCACATTTATTTTTTAAAATTATCATTTCATGACGTTAAATTCCTTACCATTGCATTTTATTATATTTCCACTAATTCCATCATCAACAACAACAACAACAACAACAACAACAACAATAATATGATGTTGGGTTCTTTGTATTTGCATTAAGTTACATTTTAGTCCTTTATTGTTTAGTCATTCAATCTTAACACCATTAGTTTTGTTAGTTTTATCAACGGAAAGACTAACTCACCTGATTGTGCAATTAAATTTGACAAAGCACACTATTTTAATCATTTTCATATAACATTTTATATTTTTGATCGTGTTTTAAAAAAATTAAATTAAAACAACTCTATCTTTGTGGATGCTTTTGTCATCATTTAGTTGTATAATCATCACTTAAGTTTGATAAGTCAGCTTTTTCTGTTAGATGAAATTAACAATGTTAAGATTAAATGACAAAGCACACACTTTATAAATTTAAGAGACTAAAATAAAACTAAATACAAACATATTGGATCAAATATATACTTTAACTTCGAGGGAAAAGTAAAAAAGAAAAACAAAACCAGAGACCTGATTAAAATTGCAGTGAAGCTATAAGGATTTTTTTCCAACAATTTTTAATGTTGGAACTTAGAAGTACATCGACCCTGAGATTGGGCTGAACTGGGGAAAACTAATACAAAGCACTTTCTTTTCTTTTTTTTTTTTCTTTCCTTCTAGTTGCTGGGAATCGTAAAAAAAAAAAAAAAAATACTCATCCGGTCCTTAATATAAGACATATTTAAAAAGTTGATCTTGGTCTTAACTATAAGGTATAATTTTCATATTTATCAAATTTTTTTTAATTTATCCCCATTAATGCTTCCTCAACAACAACAACAACAATAATAATAATAATAAAAGAGGGAATGAGGGAACGCGGGTGAAGGTTTGCTCTTGTATTATTTAGTGCAATTGGGAATCTCCATTATCACAGATTAGGGATGCCTCAAATAAGACAAAAAAACTACAATGCAACCTCATTGGATTATTCGATTTCGGTATTCAAATCCTATCGTTTTTGTACCTTGTACTTGATGCTTGCTTTCCACTTGCTTAGCATTTGAAATATTAAATCCATCCCAAAAAGATATACGTTTAACATAAATACTAGTTTGATTCTATTTATAAGTAACCTTACCAAATTTATCAAACTAATATTTTTTCTAACAATACCTTTAGTATTAATAAGGATACATACATATGGTAAAGGGATTAAAGAAAGATTAGTAAGATTGGGTTATCTGAAGCATCCATCGTGTTCACGTGATAATAGAGATTCCCAATCCCACTAAATAATACAAAGTGCAGACCTTCACATGCGTCCACATGACCCTCTTAACATTTATCTATGACTCTTTACGCTCTTTGCAATGAGCTGTACGCCGCTCAAGTTCAATTTTAATGGTGTTTAAAATTTTTAACTAGTAGTTTTTTAAATAAAAATTATTTTTTTGAAAAAATGACAGTCAAAAAATTATCTTTGTTCAGTGTCAACTTCAAAAAATAATAAATCTCAATCTACATATCCAAAAAAATCATGTTCTAAGACTTATTAGAAAGTTTAGGATGTCTACTTTATCCCTAAAAAATATCCGGTCCTAAATCACTCAAATGCTCTGTCAACATGCATCCAAAAATTCATAACTCAACTAAACTAATTATAACTTTAACTATTTATCTTCATGCACTTTAGCCACGCTTTAACTCTTATTCAAGTCATATCACCTTAGGCTTTAGCTCGTCTACTTCAACTCTAACCTTAATCATTCTTGTGACTGACAAAACTCTTTCCTCAAGCTACTCTTATACAATTTCACATGAGAAATTTATGATGAGCTCCAATTTATAAAAATTACAACTTCTCCTCTTTATACCCCTAGGCCAAGATACGCACATACATTATAACAATTCTATTATCATGACCAATGCTTTCAAACTTCATCTCTTGGCATCTACCCACACAATTCTTCATTTTGATACCATTGGAACCACTAAACCAATCAAATCTCAGCTTTAACTTTCTCAAACAGATTGACCAAGACACTTACATACATTCAAAAATTCCATTTTTAGTGATAATAGCTCCAAACTTACACTAGGGGCATTGTGCTACACAAAAACCCCTTCTAAACTGATTTGAAGGCTTAAATTTAGCAAATTTAAACTACTTCATGCTTAAACAGTATTGCTGGCAAAAATAGGGGAATAGGAAAACAATAATGAAATTCAACTCTATTCCATTCAATCATCTCATAGCAACTTCTAGACATCTTGTATATCTAACTTTCAATTTAGGATGATTCCGCCATTTTTAAAGAAGGAAGGGATGAAAGTGATGATGATGATGAATAGTCCAACCCATCCTGCTTTTTCAACCTCATTGTGCTTTGAAAATGCCAATATGGGAAAAAAAATAAATTGTTCTTAATTCACGCAGTAGTAGTTGTTAATATAACAGTAGTAGTTGTTAATACGGAAAACGAGGTTGGACGCCATGGTGCTCTGTTTTTGGGAGAGAAAATAGAGGAAGTGGTGTGTTTGAAGTGGTGGGGTGCTATGAAAATGATGATATGGAAAAAAAAATTATTGTTAATTCGTTCAGTGGTAGTTGTTAATATAACAGTAGTAGTTGCCAATACGGAAAACGAGGTTGGACGCCATAGTGCTCTATTTTTGGGAGAGAAAACAGAGGAAGTGGTGTGTTTGAGTGGTGGGGTGCTATGAAAATGATGATATGGAAAAAAAATAAATCGTTGTTAATTCGTTCAGTGGTAGTTGTTAATATAACAGTAGTAGTTGCTAATTCGTTCAAACACACCACTTCCTCTGTTTCCTCTCCCAAAAAACAGAGCACCATGACACCCAACCTCGTTTTCCGTATTAACAACCACTATTGTTATATTAACAACTACTACTGCGCGAATTAATAACAATTTATTTTTTTTTTTCCATATTAGCATTTTCAAAGCACAATGATGTAGAAAAAGGGGATGGGTTGGACTATTCATCATCATCATCACTTTCATCCCTTCCTTCTTTAAAAATGGCGGAAGCTTGAGATCAAAAAAATCTCACCACATTCCTTCCATCTTTTTCTTCCTTCTATCTTATATCACATCCCATAAATCTTTAATCATCTCAAAGCTTCGCCCTTCACCATTGCAAAAAATGAAACTGCAGAGAGAGAGCACAGATCTGCAAGCTGAAAACGTGAGAGATAGAGAGAGAGAGAGAGAGAGAGAGAGATAATAGAAGAGGGGCATGTGTGTCATTTGATTTTTGAAAATAATATCAGAAAAGTCCTTAGGGACTTTTCAGATATTTCAATTTTTCTAGGGACTTTTCTGACAATATTTTACTTTCTTGGGACCTGACAGTGATTTTCCCTAAAATTAAATCTATTATTATTTTGCAATAAAATCTATTATCTATTATTATCACAACAACAAAGAAACAGTACATGTGAGTAAATATTCCTCATTCTCTTCAAATAAATTATTTCATTGGTAATTGTAAAAATTAGGTGTTGATTTCTGAAAAATACTATTTCTGTTAATTATATAATTTAGAAACTACTCTTAGAATTAAGTTTCATAAGAATATCTTATATTAAGAATCCTAAAAATTAAAAACTTATAAAAGATACTTCTTATTTCATAAGTATTCTTATCAATTTTGTATTTTTTTTATTTATTTTCTAATGATTGTTTTGTTTATATCTTATGTTGTTTATTGATTATTTACACTTTTCAAGACATATTTATAAGAAGTATTTTTTATTTTATCAAGTCTTTTCATTAATTATTTATAATTGTGTTATATGGACAACAATTTACCTTTGATTATGACTTAGTAACTGTATTTATTTGTTGCATTATGTGTACCGTTTATACCTAATTTTGACAACATTTATATGTTAAATTAGGTCTTTCACTGTCATACTTTTTTAAAAAAGCTAAACAAATAGTAAAAATTGTTAAAATAGCTTTGGCCCTGTAGGGCCGACCCTGACTCTTATGCTCACAAGCCAAACCTCAAAAAATGATTGTTTTTCTTTAGCTGCCCTACTGGCTCTTTTTACCATCTCTACTTACATGTAAGGAACCTTTTAATATTTACAATGAATAAAAATATATAGTTCCAAAAAACAAAATTCTTAAAAGTGGGAGATAGAGTAAATTAGAGTCTTACATTTATGACTAAAGTAATCTCCTAAACTAATTCCACTTTTTTTTTTGTTGAATTTTTTTCTTCAAAAATTATTAGTATTTCATGCCAGACATTTAGAATATCATAACTTACTCCATATATAACATATAATAATTTTGTTGATTTCATCAATTTAATTTTAAAAAAATAACATTAAAATATAAATTTTAATTAATAATTATAAAAAATAAATTCTCCAATAACTAATAAATACAATTAGAATGATTAATTATAATTATATTCTATTTTTATTGAGATTGTCAGTCACTTCGTACGGAAAAGCTACAACAAGGCGTCATTAACTTGTAACATGTCTCTTCCAAAAATTAGTTCGCGGATGTCTTTACTAAACCCCTTGGAAGCTTGCATCATGAGGAAATCGTTCACAAGTTGGGCACCTCAGATTTGTTTACTCCCCAACTTAAAGGGGGTGTTAGAGATATGTACTTGAGTAGTGGATTACAATGTTTCGGTTAATATGTAATTGGTGTAATATTCAGGGAATGTTTAGTGTTGTAATTGGGCTCTGCGCACTGGGCCTCAAGTAATGGGCTTATCAGTTGTGTTGTATATTGCTTGTACTTTAGGGTTTTGGTATTAATATATGGTATGCCCGTCAATGTTTGGTTAACTGGGTTAATTCAGTTCTCCACTAATGTCAGAAACTTGTCTGGTTTATCTCACCTAGTATAATCAAATTACAAGATGAAATTGGAAAACCATGTCAAGTAAAAATATTTGTTCTTTATAGTTTTACATCGTAGGGAAATTCTGAAATTTGAAATACAGGCATGAAATAACTTGAAATACAAACTAGCTAGGTGTTTGGTATTATTCAAAATATTTAAATAAAAAAGAAATAATGCTTTTAAGGAAATCATCCCAGGGGAGATTTAAGAACTTCATTGAGCAACTGAGCATACTGCCGAATACAAGAACCACACCTTTATGAATAAATTTTATAATGGAAAAATGAACACTCAGAAGTCAGATCCTTTATGCTATATATAATAAGAACAAAAGGGGAAAAAATCATTAACAAGTAATTAATCAACCCAACTCAAAGACTCGACCTTACCTCACAATTTCAGATCTAGCATTATCAAGGACGCCGCAGTGTAGATCCTTGTTCGTGTTTGACTTCTGGGAAAAAGAGCTACATAAAGCTGAGCACAGAAGTTGCGGAGAAGTAGAAGGCAGACGAAGAGAATCGATAGAGTCAGACAAGGGAGTAAGTATGAGATCTAAAGAGATAAAATGATTCAGAGAAGAAGAAGAAACGAGGAATCCTAACCTTGTTTGGTAGTGGATCTGATACTGAAGGCTAACAGGTTGAACTCTGACAGTAGTCAAAGAAGGTCAAAGCAAAATCAACAAAGAAACCCAGTCTCTGGCGGTGGAGATCTTTGAGTGAGGATTTGCGAAAATGGTTTGTTCTTCAGATCTGCCCTTCGTTGCGTGGTTGAAGTCGAAGAAATGGAGAAGACGAATGTTGGGGAGTTGTTGCGTTGAAGTGAAGATCACTGAGCAAGTACTACACAGAAGGCAAAATATAAAGGGATGGTCAACAAAAAGAAGGCAGTGAAAATAGCAAGTGATACAAGTTGAGAAAGTAAAGATCAGTTATATATATATATATATATATAGAAAGACCTTGTACAGATCTGCCTTTGCCATGGTTGAAGACGAAGAAAGTTTGAATCTTGATGGGTTTGTGAGGTTTCTGAGCAGAGCAGGTTTTAGAGGAGGAAGATGGGGACAGTGAGTTAGAGAGAAAAATGAAATGGGAAGGACATGAATAATGGAGATGAGGGGAAGCCGAAACTTGCTTGAATAGGTTGATTTGAAGCTGTTGAGACGGCCGGCCGAGTGTGAGGTTTATACTTGTATCCTGTAAATCACAGTTGAAAATTTTTTTTAAGTAGTCTTGTAGTTGTTCCAAACACACACCAGAGGAAGATAAATAAAAGGAGCAAATGTAGGGGAATAAAAGGATAGACATGAGTTCGTGGAGAGTAACAAGTCTGACAAGTTTGACTGACTTTGGGCCCCCATCATCATCACGGACCAATTACACGTGTTCCCAATGAATTGGAGAAGAAGGAAAAGGACGAAATTAAATCTATTATTATTGCAATAACAAACAAACAGTATATGCGAATAAATATTCCTTATTCTCTTTAAAGAAAAATACTTTTAAAAACCCCTCATACTCCTTCAATCCTAAAAAGTATTAGATAATTAATTTATAAAAATTAAATAAATTATTTAATAAGTAATTTATAAAAATTAGGTGTTGATTTCTATAAAATACTATTTTTTAATTATTTACTTTAAAAACAACTCTTACACACATAGGAAACCTTTTAATATTTACAATTAATAAAAATATATAGTTTGATAAAAAAAATCTTAAATGGGGAGATAAAGTGCTCGTTTGGAATAGTTTATTTTTGGGTAATAAGTGCTTATAAATCGTGATTCACAATATACGAGGTAAGTATGTGAGAGGAGTTTTATCTCGACTTACATAATAAGGACTTATTTTTTAAGAAATCGTGATCCCAAACATGCCTAAAGTAAAGTTGGGTCTTATATTTATGACTCATAAAGTCATCTCCTAAACTAAGTCCACTTGTTTTTTTGTTGAATTTTGTTCTTCAAAAATTATTAGTATTTCATGTCGTACATTTAGAATATTATAACTTACTCCATATATAACATATAATAATTTTGTTTGTTTTTGTGTAAAGTTAGATTTTGAACTTAGGGGCACTAAATGTTGCTTAATCATTATAACAATTAGAATAAATAGATGATAATTAGGGAAATGGGGGGAGGGGAAAAATGAGCTGGGATGCACAGAAAAGTGAGTCAGGGCCGAGTCAGAGTGTTGTGTGAGGCAAGGACTTGTTTTGTAAGGGGAAAAGGATAAGATTAGAGCCACTGAAGTGTAATGTCTATTTATAACCAATCATTCCCTATCTCAAAACCAATAATATCTCTCTTCTTTCTTCTGTGTCTTTGCTAATTTGTCTCATTTCATCTCTAAAATTAAGAAGTAGAGCCATGCAGTAAATGTTATATATTTTATTAAAATGATAATATTATATCCTTTTGTTCGTTCAGATTGTATCTAGATGTATATATATTTATTTGACCATATAAATGATATACTAGTTAATTATTTTGATCAAATTAAATACTTTATATATTATGAAGTTGTTCTGAAAATTATCGAATTACTTTAAATATTATCAATTTAATATATTTTGAATAAAATATCTTCTAATAATGTCCCACAAGTGATTTAGATTGAGATTTGATTTAGGGTTACTTGCTTAGCTAGTAAAGCTATTACAAGCTTTAACGGGAAGTTAGAAATAACCTAGGCTGAGTTTTAGAGTAATAAGTTGAAATGCACTTACTTACTCTATCCTTAAGGGTTTTCTAACGGGTAACGACTATTATTAGACCATCGATGTACCTCATCATTTGGTTAGCAAAATCCTGAGTTATTTTCTTCTAATCTAATTTTTTATTTTTAAGTTCTTAGGTTGTGAGATATAGCTTGCAGAGTTACTATAGTTAAAAGTACTATTGATAAAGTATTCCAGTGTTACTTTTAATTTTAGAGTTCATATATTATGTGTTTAGGAAATTATTTATATATTTTTTGGTATATGGCCGATTCTCCTCTACCTAATATCATATGCTTGTTATTCTGTCTTGATAATTAACATGATATCTGCGAATTTTTTCTGTTAATCCTTTGAGACTTTCGGTAGTATTCAGTCGGTGGTTTCTTGGCTCTAGTTACTCTTGATCAATTTTTGTTTCAATGATATTAAAGACCCTGTTCATGAATATTTTTTAGAGTCCGATGCTTATCTCAATACATGTTTAGTCAATCTTGATCTGTGCAATTGACTAGAGCCTGTTCTTCCCTTGAAGTTCGTTTTCGAAATATCGGTTCTAATTATAGGATAATATTTAACAGTTGATCTTGATCCTAATTATAGGACAAAATTCTAATTTTTATCAATTTCTTCCCAAAATACCCCTTATTGATATTTTCTCAATAATAATTAAATACAATAATAACTTGATAAGAGTAAATAGAAAGTTGTTGAGGGAGATTGACGATGCTGGATTGTGTGAGAGCTAGGAGAAGTTATGTATGAGATAGGAGAGGTACAAGAAAAAACAAAGAATCAACGTAATTAGATGTCATTTTAAATAAAGATATTTTAAGAAAATAAATATGATTAACCAATTTAACCATTATCTTTAATTTCTTCAAAGTTAGGTAAATATGTCCTATAATTAGGACCGGAGGGAGTAACATACTATTTGATTGATCTTGAAGCATGTTAATCTCAATCTGGGATTTTAAGATTAATCTTGCATATATGTTTAGTATATGAGTTTGCCATTGTTCTTCCATGGCTGCAGACACGGTTCCGACGAATCTTGAATCTTTAATGAATCTTGCTATAGATATGCCAAATTGTTATGAATATTATGTTTGTAAATCATTGTGGTGATTTTACCGCTCAAATTGTCGCTTAAAGCCGCCGAGAGAGAGACCTGGAGTCACCAAAAGAAAGACGACCTGCATCTACAAGTTCGGAGACTGGAACTGGGTCACACGCGGGTCAGATTCAAGGAGTCGGGTCAGGTTCTAGGGTCCACTCGAGTTGAGAAGATGCCTGAAAATGACGTCGCCTGGGCTAGCTGTTGGGTCCGATCATTTGGACATTTTTTCTTAATTTATTTTTTAGCTGTCACCCCTTTGGGCTTTATTTTTGGGCTTCTTAATTTAACTACCTGCTTTCTTTTTGTTTAAAAGGTACGAGCCTTATGATTTTTCTAAAGTTGCATGAGTTTTTCTTATTGCTATTCGGGCCTAAGTTATTTGGGTTTTGCTTTGTGGGAAAATATTTTATTTAATTGTTTTATTTCTGGATCTTTATGGTGGGCTTTATTTATGTTATCTAAGCCATTTACCTTTTTTTCTCAAAAATTATTCTAGGTTATTATTTTCATGTACTCATGTAGCATTTTATTTACATTTAATCTTTTTGCATATGGTATTTTTTTAATTGCTTAAAATTTATCTATTATAATCTTAATTCTACAAATTCCTTTTTATTTTAAATGTCTAAGCATTTACATTGTTGTTTTGGACAATAGTAATTGTTGAGATTTTTTGGAATTAATTATGGATTGAGACATGTTGAAGATAGTTTTGAGCAATCTTGTGTGTTACATGAAATAGTGGGATAATTTCAGTTATCTAGTAACAATTGTTGATTAGAATAACTATTTAAATTCTCATTAAATCATTTATGCATATTTATGTTTTAACTTTTAAAGGGTTAAGGTGCAAAAATGCACATGAACTTTTGTCAAAAGTGCATCCAACACCAAATGCTTTTTTTTGGTGCAAAAGTAACCATGTGGTTATAAAAAAGGTGCAAAAGTCACAGTTGGGAATCGCTGACCGTTAAAAGAAACTTTGTTGACTAACTTTGCTGACTGGGCTCAATTAATGACTAACTTTGTGGTTCCCATACTACTGTATTAAATGATTATTTTAAAAAATTCTCTCACCTGTCCTCCCTCTCTCTCCAGACATTGTTCAATCCGTCCCCAACATATTTTCTCCTGCTAAGCTTACAATTCCCTCAACTAAAAGGATCACTTGCAATTGGTGATTAATGGAGTGATTAAGTGGCTAATTGGTGACTTATTTTGGGTGAGCCAATAGCAAGTTGACATGTGGCAAAAGTGTGTGTGAAGAGAGATGTGTGTGAAAAAGTCAAATGGGGGAGTATTTTATTTGTTTTCTCTCTCTTCCTCTCCTCTCTTTCGATGGACAAGCATGGAGGGAGTATAATTGTGTTTTCATTCTCTCTCACACTCCACCTCTCTTCTCTCATTTTCTCTCATTCGGTCATGGTGGAAGGAAAAAGGAGAAAAGAAAAGCTGGGAAAAGGTGAGTAAATGGCTTCCTTTGCTCAAATCCTTTTCATTAATGTTGATCCTTAGAGTGAGAGCTTTAATTTGATGGTTGTAGCTTCTCCATTGGTGGTGATTTGAAGATCACGAAAATCTGAAGTGTGGAGAATCAAAGAGTGTCTTTGAGGAAGTTGATAAGGTATGAGAGACCAATCTTTCTATCTATGTTTCATGCCAAATGATTAAGTTTGGAATTTTTGGAATTATTGCCCTAATTTTGAAAATATGGGTAATGGGTAGTTTGGCATGATATGTCATTGGAAATGGTATATTGGTATGAGTTATGAATAGATAGAATGGATTTGGAATTGAAATGTGTGAGGTTAATGATTTTGGAAAAATGATGATTGTGTTGCCCAAGACCAAAGCATGTTAATGGAATGGGATTTTGGTAATTCCATTGAATTCATTGAGTGATTTTGTGTGGGAATAGCTTTGGTAGAGGTTTTGGGTCCCTTTGGATCAATTGGGCAAGTTTTAGGAAATGTGGTATGTTTTGCTGCGTTTTCTGGTATCTGATAGATTCACTCGAGCAGTGTGGGGTCTGCTCGAGTGCAGGATGAATATCACCCGAGCAGCGATGAACTCTGCTCGAGTGCTGGATGAACATTGCTCGAGTGAGGGAGGTCTTGCTCGAGTGCTGTGTGTATTATTCCCTTTTCTGCTTTGAGTTAATTGGAATTCTTTGAATGTGACTCGAGTACGCTTCTCAGTTCTCGAGTGAGAGATGAGCATCACTCGAGTGAGCCTCCTTGTGCTCGAGTGATGAGTGTATTTGACACCAAAAGTTTGGCTTCTCGGGTTGTCACTCGCGGGCATGGTGCACGAGTGTGCCTTCTCACTTGCGGGTATGGGTATCTGCTCGAGTGAGCCGTGTGTGCTCGAGTGCAGTGAGCCATTTGGGCTACTGCCATTTCTCTTATGCTCTCGGGTTCTCACTTCCTGGACTTCACTCGCAGGTGCTCGAGTGAGGCATTTGGCTTTCACTCGAGTGAGGTCCAGTGTGCTCGAGTGATTCGTCTCAGGAAAGTTTTGTTGTGCTCTCGGGCAAGCACTTTCTGTTCTCACTCTCTTGTGCTTGAGTGCTGTCCGTACCAATGCTCGAGTAAGAGCTTCTGTGCTCGAGTGCTGTCCGTACCAATGCTCGAGTGAGAGCTTCTGTGCTCGAGTGCTGTCCGTACCAATGCTCGAGTGAGACCATCCTTGCTCGATTGAAGCAGTGAAAAATATCATGTTTGAGCGTTCAAAAGGGGATCTTTGGGGATAGTCTTCCAACCCTTTAGAGCTATCGATTGAGGTGTTTGAGGGTACTTAAAGAGCAATAATGATAACCAACTTGAGTGTCTAAAAGTTAAGGAATTGGAAAAAAGGGATTAATCCTATGTCCTCGATTTTGGTTATAGGATTCGATGATTTCCTGATCGTGAGCAGCCGGAGCTGGAGCTTACGTGGAAAGAGTGTAGGGAACTTACCTCTCCTGCATGTATTTGATAATTGTGTTAGTGTATTGATGCATGTTATTGCTTTGCTTGATTATGTGAAACATATATGAGTGATTGAAGCTCTGTTTCAACTTTTACTATGGCCATGAGTATATTGTGTGAGCATTGAGCATGCGAATATGTCATTGTATGAACATGAATTATGTATTGCAAGCATGTCATGCATTGAACACTTATCTGCATGCATATTGGTATTGTTTTCCTACTGAGATTCCCCAGAATCTCACCCTCCCTTATCAACATTTTAGACAGGGAAGGAAGATTGAGGATGAAGCAAGCATCCAAGGACAAAGAGGACTCATTTCTGGGTGAGAGCTTATTAGTTGGTTATCAATACGTAATTGGGATTATGTAATTGTATATTCGGATAAGTATTTGAGCATGTATTCGAATAGGTTTGTGTAATCCTTATTGGTGGAGTTGTATGGGCTAATGTGCCCTATGATTATTGAGTGAAGATATGAGACCCGGGATTTCCGGGAATTTATATTGCGTACTCTGATAATTGGATAAATGTAATTTATCTTTGCATAATAATTGTATTCGGAGCGTGAATGTGAGACCAGGTTTTAAATGATTTCGAAATGTATTCGTGAAAACCCCGTCTGGTTGATGGGTTTATAAATGTTGTTTTGTCTTATTGGTCTCTATTTCACTTTAATTGCGTAATCCGGATATTAATTACGGTAGGGGGTTACAATCGGGCTCTCAATGAAAGCACCAATGTGATGATCACAAGCTCAAAGAGAGAGACAATCCCAAAATACTAGCCTATTAGGAGGGAGAGCCCCTTGAACTTATAAATCCCACTCTACTTGTGAGATTTCCTGAAGAGCCGACGTCCCTACTGGCTTCACACCATTCACACCATGGCACTTCACTCGGCCTCCTACCAGTCAGAACCCTCCATGGGTAGCCCTTTTCGTGAACATCGGGCTCTCAATGAAAGCACCAATGTGATGATCACAAGCCCAAAGAGAGAGACAATCCCAAAATACTAGCCTATTAGGAGGGAGAGCCCCTTGAACTTATAAACCACACTACACTTATGAGGCTTCCCGATGTGGGACTCAAAACATGGTGCTCTCGTTGAGATGATCACAAGCCCAAAGGGAGAGCTCATCCCAAAAGACTAGTCTATTAGAAGGGAGAGCCCCTTGAACTTATAAATCCCACTCTACTTGTGAGTTTTGCCGACATGGGACTCATAACACGTTTGCATAGTGATAGTATTGAAGCTTGATGGCTGAAGCAGGAATTGAAACTACAACGACGTGGGCTTTGTCTTCCATTGAAAACGATGTATGGGCTTCTTCTTGCATCGATCTCACACTATAATGATCTTTTGCTTTTCATATCATTACCGAAACATTGAACTGTGAATCGATACTTGACAATTTAGGATAGTTAAATAGTAGTGCACGCAAAAGCATGTGGGAAACGATTATGAAATTATGTGTAAATTGTTTTTTTTATACATAAAAGTTTAAGTGAGTTTGGTCTCGGGGGTTCACCATGATCAGGACATGTCTTCGGACTCAAAGAGTGTTAATAAAGGTATTTATAAATCATCCACCAATAAGATTCTCTCATCGGTGAGATTCAAACCTACAACTTTATGGTTATGAGTCAAACCCCTTACCAACTGAACCAACATTTGTTGGCGTAAAGTGTTCTAAAATGTCAACATTAAGCAAGTGGGAAACTAAATACTCCATTCCATATCATAAGATGTCTTTTGGAAGAGGTGAATAGTTCTTATTACTCATAATTAAAAGTGTCTTGTAATAGGTACAGGAATAAATATACAAGGAGTGTGCTGTTCTTTGGCAGCAAACAATAGATAAGAAGTTTCAGCCAATTGGGAATCTCAGCATTGTTAATCTATTTTTGTATATTATCATTGACTTTAGAACATTGTACATTTATCAATGGCAAATTGGCAATATAAAATTAAGTATTGAGAAGGTCAAATTAGAAGGCCGGGGGGAAAAAAAGAAAAACTTTAAAAAGAAGTCATAAAATGTATAATAATCAGATCATACAAGCTAGGATCCAAATTTCATATATCATGTTTACTTTAACGCAATTTGATAAATTATACTTTTTTTTTGTCCATTTATAAGACAGAGGCAATAGATTCTTTTTATCCTATTTATAAGGCATGTCATGAACTGTTTCTTATAACTTTATTCATTTATCCTTATTAAATTAAATTTCAGTGTATGCTTTTAAAATACAGCAAAATATGTATATTTAATAGGTACAAAGTTGAATCCTTATTACATTTAAAGTCAACAAGTTTTAAATTTTTTCTTAGTTCTGATAAAATATATTGTAAGTGACTTATAAATAAGATCACATAAGTACAATACTTCGGCATAGATGTAATACATTATATACACCAAACGAGCTTCTCTATTACGATCATGGACTCTAACATGTAGCTGAGGGCCTAAGGTATGCTAGCTTGTCGCGTACTTCTTCTTTTTTTGTTAAATCAAGTTTATATTCAACTATTTTTAATGAAAGGATAGCAGCCATGGTCTAAGATGGATGTTGAGCTTTAATGAAAATTTTCTCATACGACTACCCTTATCTTATATATGAGTCACTTCTAACATATTTCACCAGAACTAAAATAATATTATTAATTGTGTTTTAAAATTGAATAACTTTTCACCCTTATCTTATATATTAGTCACTTCCAACATATTTCACCAGAACTAAAAAAATATTAATTCTATTTTAAAATTGAACAATTTTTCAACTTGACTCCTATTTAATTATATTATGCCCCATGAGAACAAATTAAATATACACAATAATAAATGAATAAATTTTCACCCTTATCTTATATATAAGTCACTTCTAACATATTTCACCGGAACTAAAATAATATTATTAACTGTGTTTTAAAATTGAATAACTTTTCACCCTTATCTTATATATAAGTCACTTCCAACATATTTCACCAGAACTAAAAAAAATATTATTAACTCCATTTTAAAATTGAACAACTTTTCAACTTGACTCCTATTTAATTATATTATGCCCCATGAGAACAAATTAAATATACACAATAATAAATGAAGAGTAAAATTGTACATTAATAAGAAAAATTTAATGATATCACTTATAAATATGATAAAAAAAATATTCTCAATTTTATTAATAGGACCTAGAAGTAACTTGTAAGACTTAACTCTCTCTTATAGATCCACAATACAAGTTACTTTCAACCACATCATTAAAACCAAGAAAGAATGGTTAACTTATTGAATAAATCAAATTAATTTTTTTCCCAATTTCATCCTTATTAATGAGGTTTTGAAAGAGAAAAAAAAAATACAAGAAGTCATATTTAAGTATTAATTACGGGGTAAAACTGATAAATAAACATTAATTAATCTCTCAAGTGACTTAGATTATGAACCAATCAATCTTTCTAGAATGTGTCTTATGTTTTGGACCTAGAGAGAGTAGCCTATTTAAACCAAAATCCTTCAAATTGCTTTGTTAAGGCCTTGTAATTAAAAGCCACACCAGATCAAATTATGTAAAACTGTGTAATCAAAGTTAAATTTCACATATCTTAACAACTTAAAAGCATACATGTGGATTTTTTATATGAATAGAATGCATATATCAACAGACTTGATCCCAACAAGTTATCAAGATAAGGCAACATCATCCCAATTTCCCATATATGAGTGTAACTTTCTTAATCCCAATGTAATCCCATTTACTCCCTTAGTCCATTTTATAAAGAACAACTACCAAAATCATGCAATTCAAAATGTTAGTTAAATTTAGTTAAGATAATAAATATGTATGATACACACACACACACACACACACACACACAGTTTATAAAGAGAATACATAAGAGATAATGAGTGAAACTTTATTGCACAAATAATAAGTGACATATATGTATTGGGGGGAAAATGGAAAGATTGATTTAAAATTTCAGACAAAGAAGATTTATTCCTTATATTTATAACCACTTTTATGAGAGAGATTGTTCCTTATAAAAAATGACTCAAGGAAGTATAAGGCATAGAGAGTTTTTTTTTATCATAATTATAAGGCACGTCATTAATTTTTAATCACTAATCCCCCCCTTTGCCCCTCATTAAATGTAAGTGTATATGTTATTTAATATCTAAAATTATAGTATGTATATTTAATATGGGCAAAATTGAAAAGTTATTAAAGTTTTAGATAGAATTAATGTGTTTCAAAATTCTTCTTAGTTCTTGTAAAACATGTTTGAGTTAACTTATACATGGTACCAGAGTTGTATAATGTAGGGAACGAGTGATTATAATGCTAAATAGCAGCTAATCTTTACTATGTACTCCCTTCATCCCTAAATATAAGCTTCAAATAACTAATTTGCAGTTATCAATAAAAAAAGTTAAAATTAGTTAAGAGCATTAAATATGTATTTTTTTCAACTATGCCCTTATTTGTAAAAAAGGATAAGTGAAAAAGACAATAAATGCAACAAATAAAGTCAAGGGGTAAAGTTGGAAAAAGTACACTAAATGCTTTGACAAACCTAAAATAAAGCTTATATTTTGGGACGAACCTATCCTCAAGTTTGAGGCTTATATATTTAGGGACGGAGGGAGTATTATCTATGATTAAAAAGTATTATAGCACATTTATCCTAGTAAATTAATATAAAAATCAAGGTTAAATTGAAGAAGATAGCTTAGAAAAAGTTGTAAAATGTATCACCAGAAACACATACAAGCTACAATCCAAGTGGTATAACTGTAGAGTATATTAATGTAAAGTAATTAAGTTGTAATTAAGTTGTGTTTAGGACATTTGGTCTATATATTAGGTGTTATGTGGTGCTTAGGCCCACCAGCTCGTTGGGCTAAGCCCAAGTCAAGTAGATCCAGTGCACTGAAACTCTGTGTATATATGTGTGTTTGTATCCAGATGTTAGTGTGATTAATGAATAATAATTTCTTTGGCTATCTGTTTAACAATAACGCAGTTTGTATGGTGAATTATATATGCCAAACAAGATATTTTTGTTTTTGTTTTGTTTTTGTTTCTGTTTTTTTTTTGGGCCAATGCCAAACAAGAGATGAGCTAAGCTCATAATATATTATATTAGTTTATACAATTATGTCTTGCATATAGAGCATGTCAATGGAACCTAACGGGTTAATCTTAGGGAGTACGTACTTAAAATGATGGAAACATTATTGTAATATTACGTGTGAATTTTTCTTTTGAACGAAACATGTGAATGAAACTTTCTTATTATTATTTTGGGAGCATGACATTAATTAGATTCTTAAACAACTGTCAATCTTTAAGTATTATCATTACTTTACAATATTGTTTCCGTTTATCCACCTCATAATTGACCAAAAATTATTTAATTTTATGGATTTTCAACAATATTTTGTGTGTGGAGTACAAGGTTCCACAAGACTTGATGGAATCATAGAGATGGTTACGTGGGCACAAATTCTTAAATATAGATTGGCAGAACAACACATTTGGTGTTCTAATTCCATATAAAATTTGATCTTTTTCTGGCAACAATTTATCTAAATTTACAATTTAATATGCTCCTCATAAAGCAAAAGAACCCCTTATAAAAAAGCAAGAGAGGAAGTCTCAAATTTCAATTCCTACATTTAGTGTTTGCTAGGGGTGTTCAAAGTGTTCCGGTCCCGGTTGTCCGGTCCCGGTCCCGGACATTTTGATCCCGGGAATTTCCCGTCCCGGCCGGGACCAGGACCGAGAAAACCGGGACCGGGATCTATGGGACCCGGGACCGGTCACACATGTTGTGATCCCGGTCCCGGTTTTTTTATTTTTTTTAAAATTTTTTTCTTAAAAATTAAGTTATTATTTTATTTTTGTATTTTTTATCCCATAATTTAAGTTACCATTTGATAAAATGTGTATCACATGCTTAGTTGGAGTTAAACTATATATATCGTGATACTAATCCTACTATATAATGTATAAAAATAATAATAAAAATGATGAAAATGATCATAATAATAATAATAAAATGCTATTCTTCAATTCTAGATCAATTTGTGTGATTATTATGGCCTTATTAGATGTTAAATAATTACTTTAAACACTAGATTATAGAAAATTTAACCAAAATAATAATATTTTTAAAATTTAATTTTTTTTAAAAAAAACCTGGAATTTCCTGTTTGATCCCGGTCCCACCCGGGATTACCGGGATCAGGACCAAACCGGGATGCAATTTTCATCCCGGCCAAAAACCTGGACCGGGACCGGGAGTGGTGGGTCCCGGATTTGAACACCCCTAGTGTTTGCCATGGAGTCCAACAAAACTCACGTAGCAGTAATTACAATACCTTCTTTCAGCCACCAAGCATCAACCTTGGCCTTATGCAAACGCCTCCTTCAACTCAATCTACGAGTCTTGTATGCATTGTTTCAGAGACGGTGGACAAAAGCCACGACACAAGCAGCTGATCCTGTTTAAGCCATCGTATATAGGCATTGTTGAGTGCTCCTGATGCATCAGATTTCTCAGGTATATTGACACCGACCAGAAAACTTTCAAGATCATGTCCACGAACGGCAGCCAAGACCTATTGACGCCATGGCAGAAAATTCTTTTCATTGAGCTTTGCTGAAATCGTATGATTGAAGGCAACAACTCCTGAAGTATTGCTCAGATCTGTGATTTTGGAGTTGCCAGAAAGTGAGATCTCCGTCATGGTGGCCAGATCTTCAGCTCTGATACCATTTCAAGATTTAGATATAAAGATAATCAAAAAAAGAAAATTAAATGTAAGAACAATACTATAACAGAGTATCATCGAAGAAGAAAGGAAGAAGAACATTAAAGTCATGAGAGAGAAGTGTATAACTGTGCTTCTGTATATTAGAGAGTAAACGAAAAAGGTGAGTACAAATGATGTACATTACATTCTATTTATAACCGTGGGATTGTGTGTCAATGATCTGAAGGTGCATAATAACAGAATATGGTTACAGCTCGCAGCCACTATACTTTAACTGAATCTGTTACTCTAATTATTTATTTAATAGCTAGTTACACTAATAGCTTGAAAGCAGCAGAGAGGGTAAAGGTTAAAGAGAATGGAATAGTGGAAAGGGAGGAGATTGCGATGGTGATAAAGAGACTGATGATTGGTGATGAAGGAACTAGAATTCGTGCAAAATTGAAGGAGCTGCGAGATGATGCTGTTGATGAATTGAAACAAGATGGAAGTTGTAGCATGAACTTGGCTCAATTGGGAATGTAATGGAAAAATATGAGATTGATATTAGAAGAATGAGTTTAAATTTCAGGCAATTGATTTTTCTGTGATATATAAAATATGCATTAATCTTGTGGTATGTGGGAGGTCAAACGAGGTTCATTGTATAAGGGAATGAACATGCTCTCACTTTATTTTACCATTATTTGTTCTCTTTCATACTTTGAACAAATCTGATCGGCTAGTCTTTTGATTTCTTAGGATGACATTAGATTGCTTTTTTAAACTTCAAAAATATACTTTTTTTTTTTGCTCATTGTTGTTTCCATAAATAAGGATACTTTTGAAATTTTTTTTATATATTTATTGTCTTTAATCAATTTTAACCAATTTTTTATGCTATTTAATTTGATTATTTGTATAATTTATATATAGGATTGGAAATAAACAGAGAATATCTTCCAAAATTTCTCAATGCAACAACAAAAAGAAAAATACATACTGTATCAAAAAACAGAAAAAGAAAAAGAAAAATTCATAAATAAATAAAATTATCTATTAATATAAATACATTTTTAATTGGAAATTAAAATTAAAATTAAACTAAAGGGTAATCTAATCCTTTTGTTTGAGGGTAATTCTGTGTATATTTCACAATATATAAAATGTTTTGGCAAAAGTCAGGAGATATATATCACATTTAAATCCTTCATGCGTGAATTTTGATTTTTTTTTATACAATCAATTGGTATCCATCACCTTTTTTTGATCTTAATATTAAGTATCCAAACAATTGACTGTTCCAGTTTTGGGGTTCTTTTGTTGTCCCTCCCAGCACATGTATTATGTCTCATTTAAAGCTCAAACTCGAAACTTAAAAAGATTTACCATGGCCTTACAAATCCTCTTTATTGTTTTCAAACGTGAGACCCGCGCCAGAGATAAAAACCTACAAGCTCTTACTCTCAAAAATTACAGCCTAATATGGATGGTTCTATTGATGTGGGTTTATGGGCCTGCAGAGTGGCTTAATTTTCATCCTCTGAACTCAACTCTTCATAGCAGGCTTTGTTCTAGCCAAATTTTGGGGTAAAGATTGTATCCAACTTCAGCAAAACCAAATCTTAACTATTAATTTGTCCAGAAAACACTCATTTGAAGAAGCAATACTTATTTTAGTAAACCAATGACAAAATAAGTTGTTTTTGCAAATATTGAATATACTTTGAAGTCAATGTTTGAGTGTCATGTTGGTTAGCTTTGCCTCCCCACATGGTCACGAGTTCGAACTATGTTGAGAAGAGAAGAGAGAGAATGTTCTTTGAATGAATAAACACGTATGACAACCATATGTGTGTGTGTGTATAACATATCAACTCGAAATGCTATTCTTGAAATAAGTTGCATATATTTGTTCTTAAGTTGATGAGCAAGACTATGTGGTGTTGAGGGATGAGAACAAATGTACCAATTCATGACATTTATGTTTATGATACAGGGACAATTCTCCACTTTCAAGGATTCTAGTATAACAAATGATGAACGCACATAAAAAAAAACACCCATAAATGCATAATTGGAACATGAACCAAAGCTCCTCAAATGATATTGAACCCAGAATGTGATAGCAGATATTGAAGAGTCTAATTGAAGACCTTGGCCCAATGAGTTTGAATGATTTACCAGCATCCTTAGGTTCCCGTGAAATGCGGATGAATGAAACATCAGGTGGTACTTTTGGTTAAAAAAAAGGTCAAGTAGTACAATCAACCACTAATGCCCCGTTTGGTACAGTGGAAGAATTTTTTAGAATTGGAAGTTGAACTGCAGCTAGAAGTGGAAGTGGAAATAGAAGTAGAAGCCGGGTTAAACAGTTTGTTTGGTATGAGGATAGAAATGGGATATTATTTTAATTTAATATTTGTATTTATAATATGAAAAAACTAATATGCCCTTGACAAAATAACCCTAGCCATCAAAAAATAAAGAATCACAGTCGTTATCCACCACTGGCCACCATAGGAATGTTGGCAACCAGAGGAAAAATGGTAGATCGAAATCAAAGAAAAGTTGCAGAGGGAAATGAACTTGAAATCATAAAAGAAATCGAAGAACATTTTACATGGCAGAGTTGCTAATGGTAGCCGTCGTTGTTGCCAAAGAAAAGTTACAGATCGTGGTTGCCGAAAGTTGCAGATCAAAATTGCAGATCGTGGTCGTCGTCATTTTACATGCCAGAGTTATTATCTCAGCGAAATTGCAAATCGAAATCAAAGAAAAGTTGCCAATGTGGTCGTCGTCATTGTCGCTGTTGTTGCTCGAACGTTGTTGCTGTTGCTGCTCTCTCATCGTCGCCGTCACTGTGTTGTCGTCATTGCCTTGCCGCATCGTTGTCGTGCCATCTGTCATCCACACTATCACTAGCTGTCAAGGGCAAGATGGTCCAAAGTTTGGATTCCATGGAAGTCTCCACACTTCCATGGGTTTGGAATTGACTTCCATCATTTTTTATTGAAGTCACTTCCACATGGAAGTGGATTCAGTGATACCAAACAAGTCAAAATCAGAGTTCCATCCTCAATTCCACTTCCATGGTACCAAATGTAGCATAAAGCTGTTGGTATGAAGGAATTTGGAGGGAATGGAAAGTGATGGAAAATTTTTGAATTGAATTTTAAAAAATTGGAAAAATGTATGTATAAAATTTTAAGGTTAAGGTACAAAAATACCCATAAACTTTTTTCAAAAATATACTCAACACCATAAAATTTGTTTAGGTACAAAAATACCCATAAATATTCAAAAATGGAGCAAAAAGGCAATGCCGTTAAAATATCAAAACGTCTGTCTAATCCAATATGAAAATACAAGAATGCCCTCAACTAAAAAAAATACTTCGTCCAAAAAAAATCACTCTCTCCCCTCCCATCTCTAGATTCATCAGCAACCACGACCTCTTCGTCCTTCTGTCTGACCTTATTCTCGGCCAGCCACCGACACGACGTCGCATTCTACATTTGTACTCTCATCTCCAACCTCTCCATCATCATTCTCCTGCTCTGCAAACAGACTCGTCGCACCCTTCTCACGACCATCTCCCCCTTACCCACTACAGTTCCAGATCTAGCCAAATCTTGAAGATTACTCTAAGCATCGAAGCTTTTTTTTTTTGAAATTTGCTTCAGATCTGAGTTTGATTAAACAACCAATATGCGTTTTGAAGCTTTAATTCAATGTTCTGAAAGAAGCGACCACACCTTCGACTCATGAAGATGACTCTTGTATATCACTGTTCCGGCGTTGGAGCTTCAATTTAAGCTCCCAAATGATTCTTCAATGTATGTCTTGTCTTTTTTTTTTTTGGCCAAATGCATATCTTGTCTCACAGGTTTTTTCATTAGTATCTATATATTGGTGGTTTGCTTTCCGATAAAGTCTGGAAAATGAGGACAAACTAAAACTTCAAATCTCGTGAATACTTTTTAGTATTTTGTTTGGATACTTAAGGCTTTGTTTGGTTTGAGGTTTTATTAGATTAGGTTAGGTTAGGGTGGGGTGGGGTTGAAGGTAAAAAGCTGATATTTGGTTGGAAGGAGGTTAGGTTAAGTGTTGGATTTTTTTTGTCTTCTAGTGGTCACCTAACCTAGGTTGTGAACCCTCTAAAATTGGAGTTTTTCCTAGGTGAGAGAATATTTATCTTCAATTGTGACTAAATTGCCCATGGTAATTTTTTAAAATTCCAGCACTGTCCACCCTTGTAAAAAGTCGTCACTTTGTTTCATTCCCTCTCCTACCTGAAATGCCATTTTCTCTCATCTTGTTCGCCCGCTCTGCAGTCGACTCCTTCGCCACGTTGCTCCTCCAACGTTGTCTCGGGTTCTGTAGATCCAGCCGCCGCCGCCTCTTCCTCGAGTAATAAATACATTGTAAAAGAAGAAGGAAAATATATAAAAGGGCATTTTTGTCCACTTATAATTAACTCACCTAACCTAACCTCCTGAACCAAATAAGATACCAAACCTAACCTAACCTAACCTTTGTACCAAACAACATTATAACCCCCTCTAACCTAATTTAAATAAACTTCACTTAACCTAACCTCTGTTGAATCAAACACACCCTAAAAGTATATTCCTTTTTCATTTTATTATTTGCTTTCATCGAATTTTTTAATCTAGGCTCTAATCTAGTTAATTTTTAAAAAGTAATATGATTTTATGTCTTTCCGGAGCTCTTGGGCAAAAAAACAAAAGGTCTTTTGGGAGCTCGTCGTTGCCGACACTAGGAAGAAAATAGGAAGATGAACGAGGAAGGAAGAGAGTCCGATCATCAAAGACATAATGAAGGGCAATAAAGAAAATTTAGGAACTGAGGCTTTTTTATTTTTTCTGATAGTGTAGGGGCCACAATAAAAAGTAGGAGACGTTATGCTACTTTAACGGCTGTGGTATTTTTACTCCCATTTTAAATGTTTATAGGTATTTTTATTTATGGTGTTAGGTGCATGTTTAAAAAAAAATTTATAGATACTTTTGCACCTTAACCCAAATTTTAATAAGGAGGAAATTTAAAATAATAATAAAAAAAGTTATTAAAAACTGTTAACACCACTTCTCCAATTTGTTTTTTTAGAATCAACTTAGTGTGTGTTTGGATCCACGTTTTGTCCAATATAAGCCCGATTTCAACCCAAAAAAGCCCAAAACAAAACGTGATCCGATTTATTGTGTTTGGGAGAGCTTATTGAAAAATCTAAAAAGCCCAAAAACGCAGCTTATATTTTAAGCCCAAGATACCTACTTATTTTTGAAAAAAAGCTGGAGCGTTTTTTTTTATCCCAGCTGGTCCGTGGGCCCCACCTGCGTATCTGATTAGACACCCCCCGTCCGCATGTTTATCCCATTTCATTCCAGACGTTTTTTTTACGGAAAAAAAATAAATATTGACTATACCATTAAATTTTGAGTTAAGTTGCAAACATATTTAGTAAGTTTTTAATTAGGAATAATGTTGTCTTAATTTTTTTTTTGTTCAAAGTACCCTGAAAGTGTTAAAATAGAATAAGATTATCCATTACCTTTAAAAATAGAATAATCTTCAACCCGTATGAATCACATTCGTGACATGATTAGAGATCGATTTGTACAGGACATGTGATCCAATTAGTTATGTAATATTTTTATGTGAAATTATGTATTTTGGCATCACATTTTCTAACTTCAATTTTTCCACTAATTTTTAATTTAAAAATTAAGAATTAAAAAATCACTTATTCAGATATCTTCCTGGGCCAGATGATATGTTACTGTTGGATATCGCATATATGATCTATCTAAAATTTGAAGAATATACAAATGCCCTTCAAGTTTTTACTTTTAAAAATGCACTTATACAATCACTAATCCAAACACATTTTGACTTATGAGAAATCACTTATTCAACCGCTCATCCAAACATAAATCACATTACAAATATTGACTTATTTATTAAGTCATTTTTAATAAGCCCGAATTATATAAGTCATTTTTTCTACCACTATCCCAAACACACCCTTAGAAAAACTTCCCCTCCCCTCCCCTTGTACCAAACAGTAAAGGCTGAAACAAACATAAGAAAGAATCAAGTCTCTCGAATAAAGGAGAGGGCTATCATCAAAAGAGGCCAAAGTTAATGTAATAAACTAATATTTGAATTCTTGTTAGGAAAAGTACACACGTTTAGTACTAGAGGGTACCTTGAACAAGATTGCCTCTGTTAAAAAGATACCTACGCCTCTTAGTTTTTTGGGGGGGGGTGGTTTCCACAGAAAGAGGCAGAGCGAGGGCGTTTAGAACAAATTCTCTCAATAGATTTGATTGCACGTCTTGATATACTTTGCTATGAAGTTCAAATATGAATGAATTTCAGCAGCGAAGTTTAATTCCTTTGATGGTTCCAAAATAACCTATTAAAAAGAACTAATCATAACTTTGAGGCAAAATGTGAATCATTTTCAATGACGGGCGAAAGACATGAGAATTTGTTAACGAATTTAATTTTAATTACAACTAAACTAATCTATATTACTTCTTTTCAATTTATACTCTATCTACCTCTGTTCTTTAATATTTGAAAAAAACAGGGCTAACCCAGAAAAATATCAATAGACATGGTCGAAGGTATAAGCAAAATGATATTAGCCAAAGTAAGTCATTTAGTGACACTCAAAACAATTTTGTAAAGTTTTCTAGTCTGGACAAGTATTATAGTAAGAAAATTACAACTTACAATCTGCCACGGGAACACCATGCACACTTAATTAGCCTTCAACTTCTAAATATTCTTATATCAAGAGATCAACTTCATCCATCAATCCAAATCAGAAAACGACATGGACGGCTCCTGACAACCTCAACCTACAGAATTTTAAACAACGATAACACTGATTAGATAAAAATTTTATGCTATTTATCCTCTAATCATCAATATTGTTGCTAGTGTCACTTACTGAACGAGTTGGCTTTAAAGCAGTATTATGAGAGAAGAGAAGAACCAAAATAAGCTTTTCTTGAGCCAAAAGATGATTTCCTGAAACAATTAATAGAATTGAGTTGAGAATGACTAAGACTAAATAGTGTGTGGTCAAACAGCTATCTGCATGAATATTACTTACCTGCCAACAACATTGCAAAAAGTCTCAATCATGATAACTCAAGTTGCCTTCTTATGAAAAGCCTTCTCTAACATGTCTATGAGATCATCATCTGATTCAATAGTCACATTATTCGGTGCGTTTATAACAGCATGAGAGAAAACCTTCATTTGGGAGCAATCATATATTTCCACTTGTTCCAAGCATGGGAATTTCAAATGGTACGTGCCCTTGTAAAAGCTATCAAGAGTTGGGAGAGAGAAAAGATCCAATGTTTTGAGATTCCCAAATGTTATCTCATCTTCTTCATCTGATTCCTCATCTCCTTTAGCCACTATTTCTTGCATTGACTTGCATTTCCATACGATCAACTCTTCAAGTAAAGCTAAGCTTTTAGCTGTAGAGGATGTGAACAAATATACCAATCCATCACAATCACACACTCCAAGACGCCTTAGATTTGAGAAAGACACAGTGGATGGTGCCAAGTTAATCAAACAGGGACAGCTGGTCACTTCCCAGGTTTCTAGCTTTGGCCATTCCACATTGTTTAGTCCAGAATAGATGCACCTGAGCTCTGGCAATTCCCATAGCTTCAACTCAGTTAAGCTAGGGAAGATAATTAAATTTCTCGCTGCTTCTTCAGATGAGGCTGTCTCTTTGATTGCAACAATCTCTTCTAATCCCTCACAACATTGAACGTGTAGTATTTCAAGGCTTTCAAGTTTGCCTTGGGCCATCGATGCCCGAAACAAGCTCTTGAGGCTACTGCATCCATCAACAATCACATGTTGCAGAGATTGGAAGCTGAGAATTTCTTGAGGGTCATTCCAAAGTATCTCCAGATTGGGTAATTCTTCCAATGTCATTTTTTTCAGTGGAAAGGAGAAAGAGGGGGGCATGGGGCCCACCACGTCAAATATTGCCTTTACGGAGTCACAATTTTGTACTTGTAAATTTTCCAAGTTCCTTAGGTAGGGAAGCAAATGAAAAGGGACAACATAATGTGATAAAAATTGGCAACTATCTACTGTCAGAGTCCTCAACTTACTGAATCCTCCATCTGGGACTGCCATTACACCGTGCCATATATCTTGGAGTTCAGGGTAATCTCCAAGCTTTAAACCTTGCATACCACTTGTAAATTGTGCCACCTGCTCGGGCAAAACAGCGTTGTTATGTTATCCTCTGAGTTTCATTATATTTATAATTAAAATTTCATCAATATGTTATTCAGATCACCTTTGATTCCCCCCTCCCAAAAAAAAAAACCTCTCACCGAGTTTAAATGGAAAATAAAAATAATGCACATAACTAATGTGAATATGATTTTGTGTGCCGTATGGTCATTATGGGAAACTAAATTGCTGTCACCTTTGCTTCATATTGAAAGGGCAAGCTTCAATTTTTGGTTCATTTAAAAGAAAAACAAAAGAAGGTTGGCCTTTCCACTCATAGAGTCATAGGCCGAATTTTGTTAGAGAAGTTAGAATTCTGATATTTTCATATTAAAATATCACAGAGAAAACAGAATGGTGACACAGAATGACAGAGACTTCGAAAAATGTTGCCTCTCTTTTTGCTTTTCTTATGTTTTAAAAATAATTTAACTTTCGGTTTTTTTTTAAAATCTATTTATCTTTTGTTTTGTTCTCTGAGAATATCCAAGTCTAGAAAGAAATATGCCTTGCAGCATTTTAACGTATATCCTAGTCAATTGTTCTGATAATTAAAAATAACACACACACACACACTACCTTAAGAGAATAATTTCTAAATTTCCATCCAATCTGTCGGCATAGCCTTAACTTCGGCTCCATTGTAACATTGTTTAGAAGCAATTTCATTTTATCATTGAAGATATTTATGTAAAAAGAAAATAGCTATAATACAGAATAGCTGAGCTTATATACTCAAGTATCTTTTGCCAATCAAATTAAAGATGTGAGCATGCTTTTTTTGTACGCATCGCCCTTCAAACGAGCTCTTTGTTATTATGAATTGTAATTTACTGTAACAAAGTCAATTAAACATTGTTAAGTGTTTAATACAATGCGAAATATAAAAAAATTAATCATATATTGACACTTTAAATTTAAATCACATTTTTTTCTTAAAAACTGTTTAGAAAATTAATTAATACCTGCAATGAAAATAAATTAATATTATATATATACATATATATTAATTATCCACTTCGTTCCTAGCTAATCTTTTCCCTTCATATCCTCCATATTTTTAAAAATTTGATTATTAATTGTAGAAAATCCACTACCATGTATTGATAAAATAAGAGAAACACCACATATAATAATAAGTAAAGAAACTTATTCAAAATAAAACGTTTCTTAATTTTCCTCCGCGGACTATCCACTATACAATTCTCAATCTTTGAAACATATGCATGGATGTTCGAAAAAGAAACGTTACGATAAAATATTGTTTTATCTTCTAAATAAAATCTTGTAATTATCTCATTTTCGTTTCAAAAGAATTTTTCCCAGAATGTAAGCATTCATATATTAAATTTTCTTTTCTTTTTTTCTTTTTTTTTTCAAAACTAAATACAACAACAAAGAATATGATAGAAATTTGAAAACAAATATCACTTGCCTAGTGCATAACTGCAAAAAGCAATACAGAAATGGGATAACACTTACCTGTGAGGGGAAAAGCAATTCTATGGAGTCATTTAGATCCAAGCCGGTGAATTTATGGCTCCATGGATGCATAATGAAGCTGTCACTTGGTTGAGGAAAAGTTGTGTATTCGATACCCCCGGTTGAAACTTGTAGATGCTCAGTTGAATTTATGGCTCCATCAGAGAAAGTTCTCATTTTGGGGCACTCATGGACAAAAACAAGTTCCAAGCATGGGAAGTTAAATGTAGAATTCCCAGAGTGAAAGAACCCAAGCCTTTGGAGAGACACGAGATTCAATCTTTTGAGCTTCCTGAATGTTATATCATGTTGATCAGATCCATCTCCTCCTTCAGACACTATTTCATGTATGGATCCACACCTTTCAATGGACAGCTGTTCAAGCAAAACTAAACTCCTTGCAGTTGACAATGTGAACAAATATACCAATCCTTGGCAATCATGTACGCGCAATTCCCTTAATTTTGTGAAAGACACAGCAGTTGAGCCTACCAAGTTCCTCAAACGATGACATTGCGCCACCTTCAAGGTTTCAAGGTTTTCAGTAATTGGGGCTACCCATGACTGCTCTAACCCGATGGACTCGAGATGCCCCAGAGAAATTAGTTCCATTCCTTTGAGATCTGGAAACAATACGTCATTATCAAGATCCATCACATCAGGTCTTTGAGAGCCAAAAATTTCCTTGAAATTACAACAAAAAACTCGAAGCATTTCTAAATTGGGAAGTAGTTCCTTTTGAAGGAGTTCCCTTGGAAATCCATCTGAATCCTCATGAAAGCATTGCAGTATGAGAAATTTCACCCTTTGAATGACGTTTGCCTCACACTTTCCTCCCCACTTAATAATATTCATGGTGTATGCCTTATCAAGTGACAGTTTTTCTAGGTTTGGAAAATCCTGGTAAGAACCAAATTATTATTAGACTAGAACAACCAATCAAAGGATGTATTTCACACATTTTCTCATAATAATCAAACACATGAATGATATATATAGTTTCAAGTGTTTAAGAAAGAACTCAACTTTGGTTTAGGACAAGCCAAAATATATATAAAAACTAATGGAATAAAATGACAACAATGATGGATGTCATTCTTGCTGCATCAAATCAAAGAATATTTAACTTATACATAAGGGGAGGAATACCTTTTCGAGTGAGAGAATAGCTTCCACATCAATGGGACCATGACCATGACCCTTTGTTGGAAAGATTCTCAAATGATCACAACGATATACATCATATACCTTTAACTTTGGCCATTCCAGATCCTCTAGTCCTGGAGAGATGCACTTGAGGCGTGGCAAAATCCCTAGAACCAACGTGGTTAAGCTTGGAAACATAATTGAGTTTGAAGTTGCCCCTCCTTGAACTGATTCATCATTTGCAACAATTTCTTCTAGTCCCTCACAACTTTGCACATTCAGTATCTCAAGGCTTTCAAGTTTGCGTTGGGACATTGACGCTGGAAATATGCTCTTGAGGCTTGCGCATCCAAGAATATGCACGAGTTGCAGAGATGGGAAGCTTAGAAATTCTTGAGTGTCGTCATTCCAAACATTCTCCAAACAAGGGAGTTGTTGCAAGGTCAATGATTTCAAGGGATTAGAGAAGTGGGAAGGCAAGGATCCCACCTCAAATATTGCCTTTACGGAACCACAATTTCGCACTTGTAAATCTTCCAAGTTAATGAGGAAGCCAAGCAAATGAAAAGGGATCGCATAATGTGATAAAAATCGGCAACCATCCACTGTCAGAGTCCTCAACTTACTGAATCCTCCATCTTGGACTGCCATTACACCATGCCATATATCTTCAAGCTCGGGGTAATCTCCAAGCTTTAACACTTGCACACCACTTGTAAATTGTGCAATCTGCTAGGGCAAAACAGTTCGGTTATGTTGCTTCCGTGAGTTTCATTATATTTATATATGTGCAAATAACGCGGGGGAATTTAGCAACCAACCGTCTCTTCTCACCTTCAACTTTAATGAATCCATTTTAACAAAAGCATCACTAATTTTCCAAAACAATGACCTTTTAACAAATTTTAATTAATTTCCTCAATCATATGTAGTGTTTATAATCAATATTTGGGACAGCGCTATCCATTAAGATAAACTCAGATCGCAAGGGTGCAATAGCAAAAGTCAAGGTTCCAAAATATCCGTATGTCTTGAAATGACTGTTACGGATTTATTGGATAAAATTTTTTACCAATATGTCTGAACCTGAAAAGTAGTTATAGGCCAAAAAATATTTTGTTGGAGAAGTTAGAATTATTGTATTGTCAAATTAAATTAAAATATCAACTAATCCTCATCATTATTCCTATTTCATCTTTTTCAAAATTTTGATTATTGCTTTTAGAAGATCCCCTCCTATCTATAGAGAAAAATAAAAGAAACACCACAAAAAGCACAACAAATAATAATACACAAATAAGCTTATACAAAATATAATTTCTTAACGGGAAAATGACACAAAAATAAATTTAAAAATGCAAAAGCCCAAATCAGGTTTGTTCTGATGATAAAAAGTACTCCCTCCGGTCCCATTTATAAGTAACTTTCCTCTTGATTATGCAAAACGAAATGGTAGTTAAAAGTAATAAGTGTGTTAAAAATACCATGTTTTTCCATATTTGCCCCTATTTATGAAAAGAGTGTAGGAGAGAGAATGAATAAAAAGTATGAGAGATAACTCTTGGTGTGTGTGATAATTAATTATAAATATATGTATTTAATAAGGGTGAAATAGGAAAACGAAGCTTACATTTTCAGACACAAAGTGAAAGTTGCTTATAAAAGGGATCAGACCCATGAGAGAGGAAGTTACTTATAAATAGGACTGAAAAGAGTAAAACACACACTACCTTGAGAGGCTAATTTCAAAATTTCCATCCAATCTATCGGCTTAGCCTTAACTTCGGCTCCATTGGGAGATTGTTTAGTAGGAATTTCGTTTTATCATTGAAGATTTTTATGTAAAAAGAAAATAGCTATGATACGTATTATTTTTAACTCTTGCACACCACTTGTAAATTGCTGCTCCAACAGAATAGTTGATACATTAGACGGTTATGTATTACTTCTTTCAGTTTTATTATATGCTAATTGAAGATAAATTCATTTCGACCTGTTCATATTTCTCACTTTGGTCACATGAGATTTAGATAAATATTAGTTGATCAGCACGCTACTCATTTCTATTATCACTGACTAAACTTTCATCCACATCCAATGAAAATACATTCCAACTTAAAAAGCATTTAACAAGACTACCATTAAGCTTACATAGTTGTTATGTTTTCTTTAACAAAAAATATATAATAATATTTATTTTGGTAACGATATATTTTGGTTATTGTTTCAATTTTTGAATTTGACTGGTTTTATTTATTATTTTTGACAAATAAAGACGATTAAAATTTTTTTTATGAAATTCTCCAATTTTTAAGGATATGGAAGAGCCATTTAGAATAATTTCTAAATTTCCATCCAATCTGTCGGCTTAGCCTTAACTTCGGCTCCATTGTAACATTGTTTAGAAGCAATTTCATTTTATCAGTGAAGATATTTATGTAAAAAGAAAATAGCTATAATACATATTATTGTGAAAAATGTAGGTAGTTGAGCTTATATACTCAAGTATCTTTTGCCAATCAAACGAGCTCTTTGTTATTATGAATTGTAATTTACTGTAACAAAGTACAATGCGAAATATAAAAAATTAATCATATATTGACACTTTAAATTTAAATCACATTTTTTTCTTAAAAAATGTTTAGAAAATTAATTAATACCTGCAATGAAAATAAATTAATATTATATATATACATATATATATGTTAATTATCCTCTTCGATCGTTCCTAGCTCATCTTTTCCCTTCATATCCTCCCTCCATATTTTTAAAAATTTGATTATTAATTGTAGAAAATCCACTACCATGTATTGATAAAATAAGAGAAACAACGCATAATAAAGAAACTTGTTCAAAATAAAACGTTTCTTAATTTTCCTCCGCGGACTATCCACTATACATATCTCAATCATTAATCAAATATTAAATGGTCTTCATTTAATATTTTGGACTTATTTAATTTCATAATTTTATAAAATCTTAAATTAGAACAGCTCAAAATTTGATCTTGTAAAGTTGTGTTGTGGAGAGAAGATAAAGGAAGAAATTGTACAAGCATTTTAGTATTATCTTTGAAACATAAGCATGGATGTTCAAAAAAGAGACGTTACCATAAAATATTGTTTATCTTCGAAATAAAATCTTGCAATTATCTCATTTTCGTTTCAAAAGAATTTCTCCCAGAATGTGAGCATTCATATATTAAATTGCCCCTTTTTTGGCAAAACTAAATACAACAATATGTCTGAACCTGAAAAGTAGTTATAGGCCAAAAAATATTTTGCTAGAGAAGTTAGAATTATTGTATTTTCAAATTAAACTAAAATATCTACTAATCCTCCTCATTATTCCTATTTCATCTTTTCCATTAATATCTCTCATATTTTTAAAACCTTTTTTTATTATTACTTTTAGAAGATCCCCTCCCATCTAAGAGAAAAATAAAAGAAACACCACAAAAAGCACAACAAATAATAATACACAAATAAGTTTGTACAAAATATAATTTCTTAACGGAAAAATGACAGAAAAGTAATTTTAAAATTGCAAAAGCCTAAATGAGGTCTATTACTAATAATTGATAAAATAATGGCAAGACTTAATAAACAATTCCCAACCACAACTCGTTTTATGAGAAATGCTTGATTTAGGATTTTACAATTTTAAAGTTTTTTTTTCTGTCATTCTCCCTTTCTTAATTCCCCCCTTTGAATCTTCAGTGCGCTTCTCAACCATTAATCAAATTTTGAATGGCCTTGGTTGAATAATTTACATATTTGTTCTATTTTTTTCATAGCATTTCTAAACTATTTAGATCGAATTCTAATTTTAGTAGTTTGGATTTATTTGTTTTTTTATTTTTATAATTTTATATTTTAATAATAATTTTATAAAATATTAAATTTGGACCCTTTAAAGTTTGATCAAATAGAAAAGATTGAAGTGGAGAGAAAGATAGAAGAAATTTTACAAGCAATTTGGAATTGTCTTTGGAAGATATGTACGTGAAAAAAATTTCTGATATAATTTCCGTATCAAAATTGTTTTTCCAAAGCATGAGCATGCATATTATTGATTTGTTTTTTGGCCCAAAAAAAATGCAATAACAATGCGTATGCTAGAAAATAGAAATTTGTAAACCAATATCATATGCCTAGTGCAGAACTGCCAAAAGGAATAAAAAGAAATGGAACAACACTTACCTGTGAGGGGAAAAGCGATTTTATGGAGGCATTTAGATCCAAGCCGGACACGATATGGCTCATTTGATACGTGCGGCTTGGTTGGGAAAAATCACTGTATTTGATAGCCCTAGTTGAAACTCTTAAATCCTCAGTTGAATTTATGGCTCCATAAGAGAAGATTCTCATTTTGGGGCATTCATGGACAAAAACATGTTCCAAGCATGGGAAGTTGAACGTAGAATTCCCAGAGTGAAAGCAACCAAGCCTTTGGAGAGACGCAAGAGACAATTCTTTGAGCTTCCTGAATGTTATATCATGTTGATCAGATCCATCTCCTTCTTCAGACACTATTTCATGTATGGATCCACACCTTTCAATGGACAGCACCTCAAGTAAAACAAAACTCCTTGCCGTTGACAATGTGAACAAATATACCAATCCTTGGCAATCATGTACGCGCAATTCCCTTAATTTTGTGAAAGACACAGCAGTTGAGCCTACCAAGTTCCCCAAACGATGACAATACTGCACTTTCAAGGTTTCTAGGTTTTCAAGAATTGGGGCTACCCATGATTGTTCTAACCCGATGGATTCGAGATGCCCCAGAGAAATTAGTTTCAATCCTTTGAGGTATGGAAACAACACGTAATTATCAAGATCCATCACATCAGGTCTTTGAAAGCCAAAAATTTCCTTGAAATTGCAACAAAAAACTCGCAGCATTTCTAAATTGGGAAGTGATCCCTTCTGAAAGAGTTCCCATGGAAATCCATCTGATTCCTCATGGAAGCAGAGCAATATGAGAAATTTCACTCTCTGGATCAAATTTACTGCCTCACACTTTTCTTGCCAATTAATGTTTATGATGTCTGCCTTGTTCAGTGACAATTGTTCTAGGTTGGGAAAACCCTGGTAAGAACCATATTATTATTATGCTAGAACAAACCAACGAGAGGATTTATTTGAGACATTTTGTTATATTAATCAAACAGACACAAACAACAATTATAGTTTCAAGTGTTTAAAAAATGGCTCAACTTTGGTTTAGGAAGAGCGAAAAAAATATAAAATAAAAGACTAAAATGGCAACTTTATATGGAGGATATAAGAAGAAAATAAATACCTTTTCAATTGAGACAATAGCTTCCATGTCAATTGTATCAGGACCACGACACTTTGATGGAAAGATTCTCAAATGATCACAATCATATACATCATATACCTTTAACTTTGGCCATTCCAGATTGTCTAGTCCTGAATAGATGCACTTGAGTTGTGGCAAACCCCATAGCCTTAACGTGGTTAAGCTTGGAAACATAATTGAGTTTGAAGTTGCCCTTCTTAAGACTGTTTCACCATTTGCAACAATTTCTACTAATCCACCACACCTTTGCACTTGTAGTATTTCAAGGCTTTCAAGTTTGCATTGGGACATTGATGCTGGAAACAAGCTCTTGAGGCTTCTGCATTCATCAACATACACTTGTTGCAGAGGTTGGAAGCTGAGAAATTCTTGAGGGTCGTTACTCCAAACATTCTCCAAACCAGGGAGTTGTTGCAAGGTCAATATTTTCAAGGGAATAGAGAAAGGGGAGGACAAGGATCCCACCTCAAATATTGCCTTTATGGAATCACAATTTCGTACTTGTAAATCTTCCAAGTGTTTGAGGAAGCCAAGCAAATGAAAAGGGACAACATAATGTGATAAAAATTGGCAACCATCTACTGTCAGAGTCCTCAACTTACTGAATCCTCCATCTGGGACTGCCATTACACCGTGCCATATATCTTGGAGTTCAGGGTAATCTCCAAGCTTTAAACCTTGCATACCACTTGTAAATTGTGCCACCTGCTCGGGCAAAACAGCGTTGTTATGTTATCCTCTGAGTTTCATTATATTTATAATTAAAATTTCATCAATATGTTATTCAGATCACCTTTGATTCCCCCCTCCCAAAAAAAAAAACCTCTCACCGAGTTTAAATGGAAAATAAAAATAATGCACATAACTAATGTGAATATGATTTTGTGTGCCGTATGGTCATTATGGGAAACTAAATTGCTGTCACCTTTGCTTCATATTGAAAGGGCAAGCTTCAATTTTTGGTTCATTTAAAAGAAAAACAAAAGAAGGTTGGCCTTTCCACTCATAGAGTCATAGGCCGAATTTTGTTAGAGAAGTTAGAATTCTGATATTTTCATATTAAAATATCACAGAGAAAACAGAATGGTGACACAGAATGACAGAGACTTCGAAAAATGTTGCCTCTCTTTTTGCTTTTCTTATGTTTTAAAAATAATTTAACTTTCGGTTTTTTTTTAAAATCTATTTATCTTTTGTTTTGTTCTCTGAGAATATCCAAGTCTAGAAAGAAATATGCCTTGCAGCATTTTAACGTATATCCTAGTCAATTGTTCTGATAATTAAAAATAACACACACACACACACTACCTTAAGAGAATAATTTCTAAATTTCCATCCAATCTGTCGGCATAGCCTTAACTTCGGCTCCATTGTAACATTGTTTAGAAGCAATTTCATTTTATCATTGAAGATATTTATGTAAAAAGAAAATAGCTATAATACAGAATAGCTGAGCTTATATACTCAAGTATCTTTTGCCAATCAAATTAAAGATGTGAGCATGCTTTTTTTGTACGCATCGCCCTTCAAACGAGCTCTTTGTTATTATGAATTGTAATTTACTGTAACAAAGTCAATTAAACATTGTTAAGTGTTTAATACAATGCGAAATATAAAAAAATTAATCATATATTGACACTTTAAATTTAAATCACATTTTTTTCTTAAAAACTGTTTAGAAAATTAATTAATACCTGCAATGAAAATAAATTAATATTATATATATACATATATATTAATTATCCACTTCGTTCCTAGCTAATCTTTTCCCTTCATATCCTCCATATTTTTAAAAATTTGATTATTAATTGTAGAAAATCCACTACCATGTATTGATAAAATAAGAGAAACACCACATATAATAATAAGTAAAGAAACTTATTCAAAATAAAACGTTTCTTAATTTTCCTCCGCGGACTATCCACTATACAATTCTCAATCTTTGAAACATATGCATGGATGTTCGAAAAAGAAACGTTACGATAAAATATTGTTTTATCTTCTAAATAAAATCTTGTAATTATCTCATTTTCGTTTCAAAAGAATTTTTCCCAGAATGTAAGCATTCATATATTAAATTTTCTTTTCTTTTTTTCTTTTTTTTTTCAAAACTAAATACAACAACAAAGAATATGATAGAAATTTGAAAACAAATATCACTTGCCTAGTGCATAACTGCAAAAAGCAATACAGAAATGGGATAACACTTACCTGTGAGGGGAAAAGCAATTCTATGGAGTCATTTAGATCCAAGCCGGTGAATTTATGGCTCCATGGATGCATAATGAAGCTGTCACTTGGTTGAGGAAAAGTTGTGTATTCGATACCCCCGGTTGAAACTTGTAGATGCTCAGTTGAATTTATGGCTCCATCAGAGAAAGTTCTCATTTTGGGGCACTCATGGACAAAAACAAGTTCCAAGCATGGGAAGTTAAATGTAGAATTCCCAGAGTGAAAGAACCCAAGCCTTTGGAGAGACACGAGATTCAATCTTTTGAGCTTCCTGAATGTTATATCATGTTGATCAGATCCATCTCCTCCTTCAGACACTATTTCATGTATGGATCCACACCTTTCAATGGACAGCTGTTCAAGCAAAACTAAACTCCTTGCAGTTGACAATGTGAACAAATATACCAATCCTTGGCAATCATGTACGCGCAATTCCCTTAATTTTGTGAAAGACACAGCAGTTGAGCCTACCAAGTTCCTCAAACGATGACATTGCGCCACCTTCAAGGTTTCAAGGTTTTCAGTAATTGGGGCTACCCATGACTGCTCTAACCCGATGGACTCGAGATGCCCCAGAGAAATTAGTTCCATTCCTTTGAGATCTGGAAACAATACGTCATTATCAAGATCCATCACATCAGGTCTTTGAGAGCCAAAAATTTCCTTGAAATTACAACAAAAAACTCGAAGCATTTCTAAATTGGGAAGTAGTTCCTTTTGAAGGAGTTCCCTTGGAAATCCATCTGAATCCTCATGAAAGCATTGCAGTATGAGAAATTTCACCCTTTGAATGACGTTTGCCTCACACTTTCCTCCCCACTTAATAATATTCATGGTGTATGCCTTATCAAGTGACAGTTTTTCTAGGTTTGGAAAATCCTGGTAAGAACCAAATTATTATTAGACTAGAACAACCAATCAAAGGATGTATTTCACACATTTTCTCATAATAATCAAACACATGAATGATATATATAGTTTCAAGTGTTTAAGAAAGAACTCAACTTTGGTTTAGGACAAGCCAAAATATATATAAAAACTAAGGGAATAAAATGACAACAATGATGGATGTCATTCTTGCTGCATCAAATCAAAGAATATTTAACTTATACATAAGGGGAGGAATACCTTTTCGAGTGAGAGAATAGCTTCCACATCAATGGGACCATGACCATGACCCTTTGTTGGAAAGATTCTCAAATGATCACAACGATATACATCATATACCTTTAACTTTGGCCATTCCAGATCCTCTAGTCCTGGAGAGATGCACTTGAGGCGTGGCAAAATCCCTAGAACCAACGTGGTTAAGCTTGGAAACATAATTGAGTTTGAAGTTGCCCCTCCTTGAACTGATTCATCATTTGCAACAATTTCTTCTAGTCCCTCACAACTTTGCACATTCAGTATCTCAAGGCTTTCAAGTTTGCGTTGGGACATTGACGCTGGAAATATGCTCTTGAGGCTTGCGCATCCAAGAATATGCACGAGTTGCAGAGATGGGAAGCTTAGAAATTCTTGAGTGTCGTCATTCCAAACATTCTCCAAACAAGGGAGTTGTTGCAAGGTCAATGATTTCAAGGGATTAGAGAAGTGGGAAGGCAAGGATCCCACCTCAAATATTGCCTTTACGGAACCACAATTTCGCACTTGTAAATCTTCCAAGTTAATGAGGAAGCCAAGCAAATGAAAAGGGATAACATAATGTGACAAAAATTGGCAACCGTCTACTATCAAAGTCTTCATCTTATTGAAACCTCCATCAGGAACTGGCATTACACCATGCCATATATCTTCAAGCTCAGGGTAATCTCCAAGGTTTAACTCTTGCACACCACTTGTAAATTGTGCAATCTGGTCGGACAAAACAGTTCGGTTATGTTACTTCCATGAGTTTCATTTTATTTATATATGTGCAAATAATGTGGGGGAATTTAGCAACCAACTGTCTCTTCTCACCTTCAACTTTTAATGAATGCATTTTAACAAAAACATCAATAAATTTACAAAATAATGACCTTTTGATAAATTTTAATTAATTTCATCAATCATATGTAATGTTTATAATAATATTTTGGACCGCGCTATCCATTAAGATTAACTCAGATGGCAAGGGTGCAATAGCAAAAGTCAAGGTTCAAAAATATCTATATGTCTTGAAATGACTGTTACGGATTTATTGTATAAAATTTTTTATCAATATGTCTGAACCTGAAAAGTAGTTATAGGCCAAAAAATATTTTGTTAGAGAAGTTAGAGTTGTTGTATTTTCAAATTAAATTAAAATATCTACTAATCCTCCTCATTATTCCTATTTCATCTTTTCCATTAATATCTTTCATATTTTTAAAAATTTTGATTAGTACTTTTAGAAGATCCCTTCCTATCTATAGAGAAAAATAAAAGCAACACAACAAATAATAATACACAAATAAGCTTGTATAAAATATAATCTCTTAACAAGAAAATAACAGAAAAAGAACTTGAAAATTGCAAAAGCCCCAATCAAATTTGTTATTGAGAATTGATAAAGTAATGGCGGGACTTAATAAGCAATTCACAATTACAACTCATTTTATGAGAAATACCTGATTTGAGATTTTACAATTTTAAAGCTCTTTTTCTGTCATTCTCCCTTTCTTAATCCCCCTCCCCCCAAACTCTCCAGTGCACATCTCAACCATTAATCAAATTTTGAATGGTTTTGGTTTAATAACTTACGTATTTGTTTTATTTTTTTCATAGCATTTCTAAACTATTTAGATCAAATTCTAATTTTAGTAGTTTGGATTTATTTGTTTGTTTATTTTTATAATTTTATATTTTAATAATAATTTTACAAAATATTAAATTTAGACCGTTTAAAGTTTGATCTAATAGAAAAGATTGTAGTCGAGAGAAAGATAAAAGAAGAAATTTTACAAGCAATTTAGAATGTACGTGAAAAAAATGTTCTGATATAATTTCCGTATCAAAATTGTTTTTCCAAAGCATGAGCATACATATTATTGATTTGTTTTTTGGCCCAAAAAAATGCAATAACAATGCGTATGCTAGAAAATAGAAATTTGTAAACCAAAATCATATGCCTAGTGCAGAACTGCCAAAAGGAATAAAAAGAAATGGAACAACACTTACCTGTGAGGGGAAAAGCAATTCTATGGAGGCATTTAGATCCAAGCCGGACACGATATGGCTAATTTCACACTTAGGGCTGCCCTGTTGGGAAATATCAATGGCCCCAGTTGAAACTCTTAAATGCTCAGTTGAATTTATGGCTCCATAAGAGAAGATTCTCATTTTGGGGCATACATGGACAAAAACAAGTTCCAAGCATGGGAAGTTGAATGTAGAATTCCCAGAGTGAAAGCAACCAAGCTTTTGGAGAGACCCAAGTGACAATTCTTTGAGCTTCCTGAATGTTATATCATGTTGATCATATCCATCTACTTCTTTAGACACTATTTCTTGTATGGATCCACAACCTGCAATGTCCAGCTCCTCAAGGAAAACTAAACTCCTTGCAGTTGACAATGTGAACAAATATACCAAACCTTGGCAATCATGTACACCCAATTCCCTTAATTTTGTGAAAGACACAGCAGTTGAGCCTACCAAGTTCCTCAAACGATGACATTGCGCCACATTCAAGGTTTCAAGGTTTTCAGTAATTGGGGCTACCCATGACTGCTCTAACCCGATGGACTCGAGATGCCCCAGACAATTTAGTTCCAATTCTTTGAGATCTGGTAACAACACGTCATTATCAAGATTCATCACATCAGGTATTTGAGAGCCAAAAATTTCCTTGAAATTACAACAAAAAACTTGAAGCATTTCTAAATTGGGAAGTAATTCTTTTTGAAAGAGTTCCCATGGAAATCCATCTGAATCCTCATGAAAGCATTGCAATACGAGCAATTTCACCCTTTGAATGATGTTTGCCTCACAGTTTCCTCCCCTCTCAATAATATTCATGGTGTCTGCCTTGTCAAGTGACAATTGTTCTAGGTTTGGAAAATCCTGGTAAGAACCAAATTTTATTAGAGTAGAAAAAACCAATCAAAGGATCTATTTCAGACATTTTCTCATAATAATCAAACACAAGAACGATATGCCGTGTTTCAAGTGTTTAAAAAAGTGCTCAACTTTGGTTGTTTAGGAAGAGCCAAAAAATATAAAATAAAAGACTAAGATGACAACTATATATGGAGGATAAAAGAAGAAAAAATATAATATACCTTTTCAAATGAGACGATAGCTTCCATGTCATTTGTATCATGACCATGACCCTTTGTTGGAAAGATTCTCAAATGATCACAATGATATACATCAAATGCCTTTAACTTTGGCCATTCCAGATTGTCTAGTCTTGGATAGATGCACTTGAGTTGTGGCAAATTCCATAGATTTAACGTGGTTAAGCTTGGAAACATAATTGAGTTTGAAGTTGCCCCTCTTAAGACTGTTTCACCATCTGCAACAATTTCTACTAATCCATCACACCTTTTCACTTGTAGTATTTCAAGGCTTTCAAGTTTGTGTTGGGACATTGATGCTGGAAACAAGCTCTTGAGGATTCTGCATTCATAAACATACACTTGTTGCAGGGATTGGAAGCTGAGAAATTCTTGAGGGTCGTTACTCCAAACAGTCTCCAAACCAGAGAGTTGCGACAACGTCAATGTTTTCAAGGGGATGCAAATAGGGAAGGACATGGGGCCCACGTCAAATACTGCCCTTACGGAATCACAATTTAGTACTTGTATATCTTCCAGGTTAATGAGGAAGCCAAGCAATTGAAAAGGGATAACATAATGTGATAAAAATTGGCAACCATCTACTATCAGAGTCTTCATCTTATTGAAACCTCCATCAGGAACTGGCATTACACCATGCCATATATCTTCAAGCTCAGGGTAATCTCCAAGCTTTAAATCTTGTACACTGCATGTAAATTGCTGCTCCAACAGAATAGTTGATACATTAGTCGGTTATGTATTACTTCTTTGAGTTTCATTTTTTGTAAATTGAAGTTCAATATTACTTAATCAGCGCCCTACTCAATTCTATTATCACAGATTAAACTTTCATCCACATCCAATAAAAATACATTCCAACTTAAAATGAATTTTAACAAGACTACCGTTAAGCTTACATTGCTAATATGTTTTCCTCAATAAAATATATATATATATCAATATTTATATTGGCAACAATATATTTTGGTTATTGTATCAATTTTTGAATTTGACTGGATTTATTATTTTTGACAAATAAAGACGATTAAAATTTTTTTATGAAATTCTCCAATTTTTAAAGACATGGAGGATCCAATTAGAATTTCCCTAGAGTCTTGCCCATTTTTAAGACAGATGCTTTAAATTAATCACTAAACCGCTTATACAGTAAAACAACACATAATATTTGCTCTTAAACTTAACAACATGCAAGTTAGAAACAATTTAGAGGCAAGCTAGAATTGGAGATTAGACCATGCCGTGTGTTAATCAATTAAAAGAATATGGGGAATGATATTACTTACCTTTCTATCGAATAATTTCTGCATTGTGGTGTTGAGATCACTGTAGTTGTAACAACCATATTCGCCCCCTGAAACTTCTATTCCTATGTAGTTTGGCGCCCGGACAACTCCTTGAGAGAAACATGTCATCCTTGGGCATTGTTCTATGGTCGGCTTGAACAGAGCTGAGAATTCTAATGTGGCATTCCCCGAATAAAAACTCACAAGCCTCGGTAAATGACTCAAAATTAAATATTTAAGCCTTTCAAATATTATCTCATCTGAAGCTGATTCATCAGTCACATGATTCACTATTTGTGTTACTGATCCACATTCACTTATCTCCATTCCTTCAAGTTGCACCAAACTCCTGGCTACCGAAGATGAGAACATGGAAACTAACCCGTGGCATCCCCTTACTGTCAAACTTTTCAAATTGCAAAATGATACAGCAGAAGAAGGCACCAGAATAGTCAAACGAGGACAATCCCTTATTTGCAGGACTCTCAGATTGTTACCAAGTGGGTCCACCCAAGAGTTATCTAACCCAATGGAGGAGAGAGAAAGCAGAAAAAATAGATATAATTCTCTCACTTGTGCAAGTATATTGATGATATGATCAACATCTTCAGGGCTTTGAGAGGGGAACATCTCGACCAGTGCATTGAAATTACTTATCTGAAGAGATTCTAAATTAGGTACCTTCTGAAAGAATTTAAAAGGCAAACTAGCTCCCGCTTCGTAGGAATCACCAAAGGACAGCTCCAGAAATTTCAATTTGTGAAGCAAGTTATCAGGAAGATGTCCATGTGATAACATCATCATGTCTTTCCCATTGAGAGTTAAGTTTTCCAAGTTCGGAATAACCTATTAGTGAAAACAGACAAAAAAATAATAAGGACAATTGTTGCATAGATAGATACTTCTTTTTCACAATAGAGGAAAAAAAAGTAGCGGAATGATGGAAATGAATATCAACTTACCTTTTCAGCTATGAACAGATATTGTTTGCTAGATGTGATATTATTAGCTTCATCCTCACATCCTACTGCTCCTTGGTGGCTTTGAAAATCTGTTGCAAATGTGTCCAATTTATTACAATTAAACACGTGTAGAGTCTCCAAGCTGGGAAATTCCAGAGTATATCTTCCAGAATAGAAGAACTTGAGGCATGGTAATTCATACATACTCAAAGTGGTTAAATAATGGAATTCAAATTTTCTGCTAGCTCCATCTGCTACTACTTCTTCCTTTCCAACTATTTCTTCCAACACATCACATAGGCCTATTTCAAGCTTCTGGAGTCTCACCAGATTTCTTGCCAAAGATTCTGGAAAAAGAGTTTTAATTCCGCCACAATCAGTAACAACCATTTCTTTCAGATTTAGAAAACTTAAAGTTCTTCGAAGATCTTTGCTCCATATGCACTTCAAATTATGCAAGCTCACTAAAGTCATCCTTTTCAAATCAAAGGGCTTTCCATTTGTTTCTGTCTGATTGTTGCCATTCATACCAAAAATAGCCTCCACTGGACTCGAACTTACTTGCAATTCTACCAAGTTCTTGAAGTATTGAAGTAACCTAGAAGGAAACACTTCTGACAGAAATGAACAATTCTCCACTATCAATGTTCTGAGATTGTTAAAGCAATTTTCAGGTGGGAAAATTTCACCCCGCCATAGTTGTTGTAGCTCAGGATGACAAGAAAGTTTCAAATTCTGACAAAACTCAAGAAGAACCTACAAAATCAAATAAATTTTGATGTCATTAGGGTAGTCTCAATGAAGTGAGAAGAATACAATTATTTTTAACATAGATAAAAATCTTTCCCTTGACTTGGATAATCGATTATAACATTTCAAAGAACATGGTAATAACTCTGAAAGTGGGTATGCATTTGAGAGACAGAGGAAGTGTGATGACTATATAGACAAGGAAAAAGTTTATAAAATAAAAGAGTATAATTTATAATTTTGATTTAAAATCAAAATTATGAGAAGCTAATAGCTAACCCACTAAGTTTATCAGTCTTTGGAATTCAGACTTTCACATTAAATAGTCTTGATATATGAATTTAAATTCTTACCTTAATACTTGCAATATATATATATATGATATTTGATAAAAAGTTTGTAACAAGTTTTAACTTTAAAATACAGTGGCGCGTACCTTATCAGTAAAAATCTTTTGTATTGTAGCATTCAAATCACCTTCCCAATAACATTTATCTTCCCCTTCTCCTGCTACAATATCAACCCTTTCTAAGTTTGGTGTCCACATAATTTTCTCAGAGAATTTTTCCAACTTAAGGCAATCGCTCACTTTCACCTTTTCAAGAGACGGAAACTTGAAGCCAAGTTTACTCTGGCAATTACAAAAGCTTGTGAGGTTTCTCAGAGATACAAGTTCTAAGCTTTTCAACTTGCCAAAAACAATCTCATCTTCTTTCTCTTCTTCATTCTCCTCCACTGTAATGATTTGCTCCATTATTTCACATTGCACAACTTTCATAATAGCAAGTTGAACCAAGGATTTTGCAGTTGACAGTGTCAATAAATTCCTTAATTTATCGCAATTGGTAACTTCAAGATATGACAAGTGAGTCAATGCTATGGAGGAAGGAATTAAATTTGCCGAATAGTAACATTTCTCAATGCATAGCCTCTCAATTCTTTGAAGGATGGCACCATCTTCAAAGCCTATATTCAGTGGAATCTCTGAAAACATTAAACTCATGTTTTTAAGTTGTACAACAGTTCCAATTTTCTCAAGGAAAACATGACTTCCATTAGGTGCCTCTTTGATAGAATACCACAAATTTAGGCTTTCAAGATTAGGAAATCTTTGGAGAAACCAAAAGAGAATTTCGATGCCACTCAATCCTTCAAAGGTTAATTGTTTCATGTTGTGCATTAGATAAACATTATTTCCAATGGTGTCCTGCAACCACTTCATTGCCTTCATCCCACGTATTCTTAGTCCTTCCAAGTTGGATATCACCTAAAAATCATCATGGAAAAAAGGAAGAAGAAAACATATGTAAGCGATATTAATTAGACTAAGGCAATCTAAGGTTCATATATATGTACTTTTTTGCCATCATGTTGAGAAACAATAACACAAGTGTGAGTAAAGTAGATGCATTGCATTTTAGAAATTCATTTCTACTTCTAAATATCTTGTCAATCATGATGCTATTGTACCTTTACTAAAGATGAGAGAACCGGGTTCACTTCCGAATATGTTGTTCCAATATCAAATGCTTCCAGCTTGCCACAACGACCAAAGTCCAAATGAGTCAATGCTGGGAACTCTATAGCATGTGTTCCTTGATAGAAGCACCTTAGCTCTGGTAGATATGATAATGTAAGTGAGGTTAGCTTAGGAAACTCAAACATGGAGTTGCCTCTATTTGATGCATCATCCCCGGCTACAATTTCCTTCATCCCATGACATTCAAATATGAGAAGGCTCTCGAGTTTCATAAGATCACTGGCAATAGAAAATGGAAAAAGATTTTCCAGGCTTGGGCAACCAACGACAGCAACATGTTGCAAAACTTCGAAGCTCAGAAGTCCTTGAGGATCTGTGTTCCATACATGCTTCAGTTTTGGCAGCCCCCGTAATCCAACAATACGCAAGTTTGTTTCACTCCCACCATCTTTTTGTGGTGTAAACGGGATGACAAAAACATCTTCCACTGACTGACAATAATTAACCTCCAATGTGCCAAGATTTTGAAATCTTCCTACCATGTAAGGAGGGAAAATAGTGACAAGTTTGTCGCAGCCTTCAATTATTACTGATTCCAAACTAGAAAAGGAATTTATGCTAGCTTGGGCATGCCATATTGTTTTCAATTGCTCCATGTTGATGATTTTAATTTTCTTCAATTGAGGAAAGACGTCAACCTCCTACATATATGAACCAAAGTAGTCATCATGTAACCAAAATAACAAAAGAAAAATAATGCCCAATTTTTGTTTTTTTTAATCAAATCCCATGCAGCTGCATACCTGGATTGCTTCGTTTACTCTAATGTCTTCGGGGTCAAAAATATTCTTCATCATATCACATCCTCGTACAAGAAGGCTTTGCAATTTCATCAAATTCCCAGCCATTGATAATGAAAATAAATATTTTAAACCAACACAATTATTCACATTCAATTTGGTCAAATTTTGAAAGGAGGGACTTGGTAACAGTTGGGCACCCCACACCTTCTTGATATTCATTGACGACAGCTCCAAGCTCTCAAGGTTGGGAACGGAAACCTGCAAACGTTCACAAGAAATTTCAGCCTCTAAAGTAACTAATTGTGATTCTAAAGTAACTGATTATGATTTCACGATTCAAGTTTTGTAGGAGCTACGTATACTTCAATTTCAGTTAAGTCACTTCAGTTTATAAAGTGTATTGTCAGTCCTTTAATGCTAACAATGTTGGTCTAATCAACGAAAAACACTAACTCAACTAATTTAAATGATGACTCTGAAATAATATTAATATATTAATTTAAAATTTATACATTTAAAAATATTTAAAATATAACAGTTTTATATTAAATGATTAAATTTTGAATATCTTTCATCAGCATTTAAAGTCACCATTTAAATTGCCGAGTCAACATTTTCTATTAATGAGAATAACGGGGTTAACATTAAGAGGTGAAAATATGCTATACCAAACGTAAGCCAAGTCATATTCCTTGATTTTTAAGGTGAATATAATTAAAAATGTATAAATTGAAAAGTAAAGAGAAATATGTGTATTGAAAGTTGATTGCATACCCATACCTTTTCGTTAAAGAGCGGAATATAATCACCGAAAGTTGAAATCATCTTGTCATCTGTGTAGAAACAAGTTAATTCTGATAAAGATTGCAACGTCAAATAGCGTAATTGAGGAAATGAAATTCTGTCATCTTCTGCATCGTTGCCAATATTCTCCTGTCTTTCAACAAGAATAATATCTCCCAAAGAATCACATTCAGAAACTTCGAGTGTTTCTAGCTTTGTGAGAAGTCTAGCCATGGAAAGTGAGAAAAGGTATCTCAATCGGCCACAAAGTTTGACCTTCATGGTTTTTAAATTGCCAAAAGAGGTATCTGTGAGTTGGCAATTGCATATTTTCTCCAGACTCTCTAGTTTGTACAAACACATTGACTCCAACTTGGGAAAAGCTGTCACGTGATGTTCCCACTTTGTTGAGTAGATTATGTTTTGGATGTCAGAATTTTTTCTAATGGTTAAATGCTTAAGATTTGGAAATCCTTCCACATTTAACTCGTAGGTAACGTAATGGAGACCATCTACTTCCCCCAAGAACAATTGTTCAATGCTTTTAAACAACATTTTAATCCCCGCTTGCGAATGAATGTCACTTCCCTTTTTTAGATGCAATGCCAAAACTCTTGAAGTCTTGTATTGATAAGGCATATGACTGTCGTTCAAAAAAAGCACCTGAGAGTCACCAATCACAATTTTGTAGCTATCCAACTTGTCAAAATACAAGCTACTAGGCAAAGTTGCAATATCTTGTATGTATATATCCAGACTCCTCAACTGTTGAAGATATCTCAATTCATCAAGAGTGGCATTTTCACTGTCGTTTGGTTTTCTTTCATCGCCCCACCGGATCAAGGTTTTTCCCATATACAACTCTTGCAAACTATTCAACTTTGATATTACATTAGATGGAATCACTTTGAGTTTCGTACAACCACCGATGTCAAACAATTGTAGCCTGCCCAATTGCTTTAGTTCATGTGGCAATAATTCAAACTTAGATCCCAAAAGGCTTAGAACTCTTAAATTCTTTAACTCTCCAATAATGGATATGTTGTCACCTAGCACACATTGCTCCAAACAAAGCATTCTAAGCTTCCTTAAGCCTTTAATTGAAGAAGGGAAGCTTGATAAATCAGTACCAGTCAATATTAACACTCTCAATTCTTTCATTCCTTCAAAAAGTTTGTCTGGTATTTTCAAAGAAGGATCTTTGCTATCAATATGGAGGACTTTGAGTTCAGGGCAATTTATACCTTCTGGAATCCCATCCACGATGTCGCAGTAGTGCAAAGAGATAACAGTATACTTTTCAAATGCATCCTTGTCAGGCCATTCATCAATTTTGACATACCTTAGTGCAAAAACATTTTTTTGCTTATTTGCTATTGATAAGGCAGCATCACGGATCATATCATGCATTGTAACGTAATCAGGAGAATTAGTATCCAACAAGAAACTAGAGTTTTTCAACTTCTTGATAGATTCATTTGTTCTATCTTCAACTTCTTTTATTGTATTGGCTTCTTGAAATATGCTTAAGCCAATGCAATATCTCACCAAATGCATAATCGATGGATCCTTTCCCAGACGAGCACAAAGCAAGAAAATAGATTTCAGCTCTTCACTTTGTAAGCGATTATAACTTAACAACGTAGAAAACTCCACAGGTTCTAATACTTCAATCATTTCTTGCTTTTCCAATCGGAACAGTGCATTTTCCCAGGAAACCTTGTTCTTATTACTCTTTAAAGCTTTTCCAGCAGCTTCTATTGCTAATGGCAAATTTGCACATCTCCGAACAATTTTAGTTGATAATGATTTCAATTCTGAATCTTCATCGGTTATTCCAGCCACCTTGTTGAACAACTTCTCTGATTCTTCTTCCTCCATGACTTTGACGGTGAAAATTGACTTCTTTACTCCCATTTCACAGGACAATACCTCTTTGTGTCGAGAAGTCAACAAAATTTTGCACATTTTGGAATCACTTGCCATCTTGTCATCTTTAAACTGGTCTTTACCAATGTTAGGCATGCACCTTTTGGAATCACTTTCCATCTTGCCATCTTTAAGCTGGTCTTGACCAATGTGAGGCACATTTTCTACTGTTATTTGGTTAGTGTCATCATCCTTAAATAAAATCCCCAACATAGTCAAGTCAAGTCCAGCCCAAAGATCATCCAAGATGATTAAGATGTTCTCCTTCTCTTTCTTCAATCTCTGTAGCAAACGACCTGCTCTTCCAGTCTCACTCCCATCATCCAATGTCAAGCCCAACATGTCCGCCATCTCCCTCTGAATCTTTCTTACATCAGGAGTGCTTGTTATTTTTAGCATAACCACAACATTGAAGAGCTTTTCAGCTTTAGCTTTCCTTGCAACTGCTTTAGCTAAAGTCGTTTTGCCAACACCTCCCTGCCCATAGATACCAATCTTTTTAATTGTGGGATCTCTCATGGCATTCATAACTTCCCCTATAATGGCATCTCTTGATTTAAATGGCACATAACCATTATCATAAACAGCAACATCCGATGCTTCTGGCTCTGGGAGATAAGAAATAGTAGTAAAGTTTGATTGTTGCAGCAGGCCAGCACACTGTGGAATCATCTTCTTTGCCTTTCTGCCAAGCTTATGCCTTAACATCAAGTTGGGACACGAACCATTAGAGCACCCCGTCGTCTGGTGGCCTTCATCATTTTGAAACTCCTCAATTTCTGCAATCTTCTTATCTGTCATTATCAACCAGTCAGTGACATAATCGTAAATGTTCTCGCCATTTCTTTCAGCTTCTCGAACTTGAACTCTCACTCTCCCCCTTTCAACTTGGAGCTGCCGTACACGACCTCCAAGCTCCTGAACAATGCTTCCATAGTTGCAAAGATAATCCAGTTGTCGCGTAACAGGTCCTACAATGACATCCAACACTTTCCCAAAAATGGTCGCTACAAACTCCATTCTTTCCCTCTGTTTGGGTTTTGTTTTTTTGTTTTGATTTTCTTCTGCTACAGTAGAATAACTCTCTTTCTGAGATAAGGAAAACTAGACGGAAAACAAGGATGAACTAGAACATCAACAGAAGAAACTCCGTGGTTTTGAAATCGTGAGTGATTGAAAGTGAAGTCCCTAAGCAAGTACTACACAACAGACAAATAAAAAGGAATGATCAAGACCAAGAACGCAGTGAAAAAAGCCAGTAATTAATATAAGTTCAGAAAGTAAAGATCAGAGAGAAATAGACAAACCTTGGTCGGAGAGCATGGCGGTTTGGTCCGACTTGCAGGTAGTAACGTCGATATTGAGGCTGCAACAGAGGAGGGAAGACTTCAAGTTTTTAATTTTTGAAGGAGTATCATAATTGTTACTGGGAGAGTGATGCCATAAAACAAATCATCACATGGAGACGGGCAACTTTTCTTCTCAGTCATATGAGATGGCTTGTTTTTTTTTTTTTTTTTTGCCAACATATGAGATGGCTTGTTTGGTTGAATTGAAATTCATGTATTTATATGTAATTTGGATGCATTTAACTGATTTTCATGTTTCTTTATACCCAGTAAAATACTTCAAAATAATCATAATTACAACTTGCTACAATAAATAAGATTATTTCACATTTATTTTTTAAAATTATCATTTCATGACGTTAAATTCCTTACCATTGCATTTTATTATATTTCCACTAATTCCATCATCAACAACAACAACAACAACAACAACAACAACAATAATAATATGATGTTGGGTTCTTTGTATTTGCATTAAGTTACATTTTAGTCCTTTATTGTTTAGTCATTCAATCTTAACACCATTAGTTTTGTTAGTTTTATCAACGGAAAGACTAACTCACCTGATTGTGCAATTAAATTTGACAAAGCACACTATTTTAATCATTTTCATATAACATTTTATATTTTTGATCGTGTTTTAAAAAAATTAAATTAAAACAACTCTATCTTTGTGGATGCTTTTGTCATCATTTAGTTGTATAATCATCACTTAAGTTTGATAAGTCAGCTTTTTCTGTTAGATGAAATTAACAATGTTAAGATTAAATGACAAAGCACACACTTTATAAATTTAAGAGACTAAAATAAAACTAAATACAAACATATTGGATCAAATATATACTTTAACTTCGAGGGAAAAGTAAAAAAGAAAAACAAAACCAGAGACCTGATTAAAATTGCAGTGAAGCTATAAGGATTTTTTTCCAACAATTTTTAATGTTGGAACTTAGAAGTACATCGACCCTGAGATTGGGCTGAACTGGGGAAAACTAATACAAAGCACTTTCTTTTCTTTTTTTTTTTTCTTTCCTTCTAGTTGCTGGGAATCGTAAAAAAAAAAAAAAAAATACTCATCCGGTCCTTAATATAAGACATATTTAAAAAGTTGATCTTGGTCTTAACTATAAGGTATAATTTTCATATTTATCAAATTTTTTTTAATTTATCCCCATTAATGCTTCCTCAACAACAACAACAACAATAATAATAATAATAAAAGAGGGAATGAGGGAACGCGGGTGAAGGTTTGCTCTTGTATTATTTAGTGCAATTGGGAATCTCCATTATCACAGATTAGGGATGCCTCAAATAAGACAAAAAAACTACAATGCAACCTCATTGGATTATTCGATTTCGGTATTCAAATCCTATCGTTTTTGTACCTTGTACTTGATGCTTGCTTTCCACTTGCTTAGCATTTGAAATATTAAATCCATCCCAAAAAGATATACGTTTAACATAAATACTAGTTTGATTCTATTTATAAGTAACCTTACCAAATTTATCAAACTAATATTTTTTCTAACAATACCTTTAGTATTAATAAGGATACATACATATGGTAAAGGGATTAAAGAAAGATTAGTAAGATTGGGTTATCTGAAGCATCCATCGTGTTCACGTGATAATAGAGATTCCCAATCCCACTAAATAATACAAAGTGCAGACCTTCACATGCGTCCACATGACCCTCTTAACATTTATCTATGACTCTTTACGCTCTTTGCAATGAGCTGTACGCCGCTCAAGTTCAATTTTAATGGTGTTTAAAATTTTTAACTAGTAGTTTTTTAAATAAAAATTATTTTTTTGAAAAAATGACAGTCAAAAAATTATCTTTGTTCAGTGTCAACTTCAAAAAATAATAAATCTCAATCTACATATCCAAAAAAATCATGTTCTAAGACTTATTAGAAAGCTTAGGATGTCTACTTTATCCCTAAAAAATATCCGGTCCTAAATCACTCAAATGCTCTGTCAACATGCATCCAAAAATTCATAACTCAACTAAACTAATTATAACTTTAACTATTTATCTTCATGCACTTTAGCCACGCTTTAACTCTTATTCAAGTCATATCACCTTAGGCTTTAGCTCGTCTACTTCAACTCTAACCTTAATCATTCTTGTGACTGACAAAACTCTTTCCTCAAGCTACTCTTATACAATTTCACATGAGAAATTTATGATGAGCTCCAATTTATAAAAATTACAACTTCTCCTCTTTATACCCCTAGGCCAAGATACGCACATACATTATAACAATTCTATTATCATGACCAATGCTTTCAAACTTCATCTCTTGGCATCTACCCACACAATTCTTCATTTTGATACCATTGGAACCACTAAACCAATCAAATCTCAGCTTTAACTTTCTCAAACAGATTGACCAAGACACTTACATACATTCAAAAATTCCATTTTTAGTGATAATAGCTCCAAACTTACACTAGGGGCATTGTGCTACACAAAAACCCCTTCTAAACTGATTTGAAGGCTTAAATTTAGCAAATTTAAACTACTTCATGCTTAAACAGTATTGCTGGCAAAAATAGGGGAATAGGAAAACAATAATGAAATTCAACTCTATTCCATTCAATCATCTCATAGCAACTTCTAGACATCTTGTATATCTAACTTTCAATTTAGGATGATTCCGCCATTTTTAAAGAAGGAAGGGATGAAAGTGATGATGATGATGAATAGTCCAACCCATCCTGCTTTTTCAACCTCATTGTGCTTTGAAAATGCCAATATGGAAAAAAAAATAAATTGTTCTTAATTCACGCAGTAGTAGTTGTTAATATAACAGTAGTAGTTGTTAATACGGAAAACGAGGTTGGACGCCATGGTGCTCTGTTTTTGGGAGAGAAAATAGAGGAAGTGGTGTGTTTGAAGTGGTGGGGTGCTATGAAAATGATGATATGGAAAAAAAAATTATTGTTAATTCGTTCAGTGGTAGTTGTTAATATAACAGTAGTAGTTGCCAATACGGAAAACGAGGTTGGACGCCATAGTGCTCTATTTTTGGGAGAGAAAACAGAGGAAGTGGTGTGTTTGAGTGGTGGGGTGCTATGAAAATGATGATATGGAAAAAAAATAAATCGTTGTTAATTCGTTCAGTGGTAGTTGTTAATATAACAGTAGTAGTTGCTAATTCGTTCAAACACACCACTTCCTCTGTTTCCTCTCCCAAAAAACAGAGCACCATGACACCCAACCTCGTTTTCCGTATTAACAACCACTATTGTTATATTAACAACTACTACTGCGCGAATTAATAACAATTTTTTTTTTTTTCCATATTAGCATTTTCAAAGCACAATGATGTAGAAAAAGGGGATGGGTTGGACTATTCATCATCATCACCACTTTCATCCCTTCCTTCTTTAAAAATGGCGGAAGCTTGAGATCAAAAAAATCTCACCACATTCCTTCCATCTTTTTCTTCCTTCTATCTTATATCACATCCCATAAATCTTTAATCATCTCAAAGCTTCGCCCTTCACCATTGCAAAAAATGAAACTGCAGAGAGAGAGCACAGATCTGCAAGCTGAAAACGTGAGAGATAGAGAGAGAGAGAGAGAGAGAGAGATAATAGAAGAGGGGCATGTGTGTCATTTGATTTTTGAAAATAATATCAGAAAAGTCCTTAGGGACTTTTCAGATATTTCAATTTTTCTAGGGACTTTTCTGACAATATTTTACTTTCTTGGGACCTGACAGTGATTTTCCCTAAAATTAAATCTATTATTATTTTGCAATAAAATCTATTATCTATTATTATCACAACAACAAAGAAACAGTACATGTGAGTAAATATTCCTCATTCTCTTCAAATAAATTATTTCATTGGTAATTGTAAAAATTAGGTGTTGATTTCTGAAAAATACTATTTCTGTTAATTATATAATTTAGAAACTACTCTTAGAATTAAGTTTCATAAGAATATCTTATATTAAGAATCCTAAAAATTAAAAACTTATAAAAGATACTTCTTATTTCATAAGTATTCTTATCAATTTTGTATTTTTTTTATTTATTTTCTAATGATTGTTTTGTTTATATCTTATGTTGTTTATTGATTATTTACACTTTTCAAGACATATTTATAAGAAGTATTTTTTATTTTATCAAGTCTTTTCATTAATTATTTATAATTGTGTTATATGGACAACAATTTACCTTTGATTATGACTTAGTAACTGTATTTATTTGTTGCATTATGTGTACCGTTTATACCTAATTTTGACAACATTTATATGTTAAATTAGGTCTTTCACTGTCATACTTTTTTAAAAAAGCTAAACAAATAGTAAAAATTGTTAAAATAGCTTTGGCCCTGTAGGGCCGACCCTGACTCTTATGCTCACAAGCCAAACCTCAAAAAATGATTGTTTTTCTTTAGCTGCCCTACTGGCTCTTTTTACCATCTCTACTTACATGTAAGGAACCTTTTAATATTTACAATGAATAAAAATATATAGTTCCAAAAAACAAAATTCTTAAAAGTGGGAGATAGAGTAAATTAGAGTCTTACATTTATGACTAAAGTAATCTCCTAAACTAATTCCACTTTTTTTTTTGTTGAATTTTTTTCTTCAAAAATTATTAGTATTTCATGCCAGACATTTAGAATATCATAACTTACTCCATATATAACATATAATAATTTTGTTGATTTCATCAATTTAATTTTAAAAAAATAACATTAAAATATAAATTTTAATTAATAATTATAAAAAATAAATTCTCCAATAACTAATAAATACAATTAGAATGATTAATTATAATTATATTCTATTTTTATTGAGATTGTCAGTCACTTCGTACGGAAAAGCTACAACAAGGCGTCATTAACTTGTAACATGTCTCTTCCAAAAATTAGTTCGCGGATGTCTTTACTAAACCCCTTGGAAGCTTGCATCATGAGGAAATCGTTCACAAGTTGGGCACCTCAGATTTGTTTACTCCCCAACTTAAAGGGGGTGTTAGAGATATGTACTTGAGTAGTGGATTACAATGTTTCGGTTAATATGTAATTGGTGTAATATTCAGGGAATGTTTAGTGTTGTAATTGGGCTCTGCGCACTGGGCCTCAAGTAATGGGCTTATCAGTTGTGTTGTATATTGCTTGTACTTTAGGGTTTTGGTATTAATATATGGTATGCCCGTCAATGTTTGGTTAACTGGGTTAATTCAGTTCTCCACTAATGTCAGAAACTTGTCTGGTTTATCTCACCTAGTATAATCAAATTACAAGATGAAATTGGAAAACCATGTCAAGTAAAAATATTTGTTCTTTATAGTTTTACATCGTAGGGAAATTCTGAAATTTGAAATACAGGCATGAAATAACTTGAAATACAAACTAGCTAGGTGTTTGGTATTATTCAAAATATTTAAATAAAAAAGAAATAATGCTTTTAAGGAAATCATCCCAGGGGAGATTTAAGAACTTCATTGAGCAACTGAGCATACTGCCGAATACAAGAACCACACCTTTATGAATAAATTTTATAATGGAAAAATGAACACTCAGAAGTCAGATCCTTTATGCTATATATAATAAGAACAAAAGGGGAAAAAATCATTAACAAGTAATTAATCAACCCAACTCAAAGACTCGACCTTACCTCACAATTTCAGATCTAGCATTATCAAGGACGCCGCAGTGTAGATCCTTGTTCGTGTTTGACTTCTGGGAAAAAGAGCTACATAAAGCTGAGCACAGAAGTTGCGGAGAAGTAGAAGGCAGACGAAGAGAATCGATAGAGTCAGACAAGGGAGTAAGTATGAGATCTAAAGAGATAAAATGATTCAGAGAAGAAGAAGAAACGAGGAATCCTAACCTTGTTTGGTAGTGGATCTGATACTGAAGGCTAACAGGTTGAACTCTGACAGTAGTCAAAGAAGGTCAAAGCAAAATCAACAAAGAAACCCAGTCTCTGGCGGTGGAGATCTTTGAGTGAGGATTTGCGAAAATGGTTTGTTCTTCAGATCTGCCCTTCGTTGCGTGGTTGAAGTCGAAGAAATGGAGAAGACGAATGTTGGGGAGTTGTTGCGTTGAAGTGAAGATCACTGAGCAAGTACTACACAGAAGGCAAAATATAAAGGGATGGTCAACAAAAAGAAGGCAGTGAAAATAGCAAGTGATACAAGTTGAGAAAGTAAAGATCAGTTATATATATATATATATATATAGAAAGACCTTGTACAGATCTGCCTTTGCCATGGTTGAAGACGAAGAAAGTTTGAATCTTGATGGGTTTGTGAGGTTTCTGAGCAGAGCAGGTTTTAGAGGAGGAAGATGGGGACAGTGAGTTAGAGAGAAAAATGAAATGGGAAGGACATGAATAATGGAGATGAGGGGAAGCCGAAACTTGCTTGAATAGGTTGATTTGAAGCTGTTGAGACGGCCGGCCGAGTGTGAGGTTTATACTTGTATCCTGTAAATCACAGTTGAAAATTTTTTTTAAGTAGTCTTGTAGTTGTTCCAAACACACACCAGAGGAAGATAAATAAAAGGAGCAAATGTAGGGGAATAAAAGGATAGACATGAGTTCGTGGAGAGTAACAAGTCTGACAAGTTTGACTGACTTTGGGCCCCCATCATCATCACGGACCAATTACACGTGTTCCCAATGAATTGGAGAAGAAGGAAAAGGACGAAATTAAATCTATTATTATTGCAATAACAAACAAACAGTATATCGGGAAAATTGCTGGAAAATACCAAATAAGCAAATTAATTGCTCTTTGCCACCAACACAACTGAGGTACCTAATTGTCATTAAAATTGAAGTTAAAAAGACACAAAAGCCCCTAGTTTAGTTTGGAAAGATCACACGAGGCAGAAGCAAACGACTAAAGGTTATGACAGTGGCTTGTTCAGTTATCGTGTTTGCCGAGTGCGGTGATGCGAGTCTTCTGTTGTTGCCGTCGATCACTGTGGCGTCCGCCGGAGGTCCATCACTGTGGAGTCGATAGATCACTGTGAAGCCCTTCTTCATATTTCAGTTTTTGATGGAGGTGATGATTTCTATATTGCTAGTGGAACTTAGTATTGTGCATTGCTGTGTGTGTGAGTAAGGAAATAGTAAATATGATTGGGGGTTGCTTAGATATTATGAGTTTGGCCATTATTGTGAAGTTTTTGATATTAGTTTATGGGAGTTTGTATGTTGTGTATTGTGTATCGTGTATTGCGTGTAATCGGTTTTGTTACATGAATGTTGCTGGAATAATGATTCTGCAATGGAGATTCACATGTGATAGCCATTATGTGCAACTGATCTCCCATTTTGTGCAATGGATCTTTTCCATACGTGTCCAATGGCCATCCACGATATGTGCAAAGGATGATCCATTATATACCAATGATCTTCTATTATGTGCAATTATCTTCCGTATTGGGTATTGTTGCTGGAAGTAATAACTCTTTTCTTTGTTGGGAGAAATGCCGAAAAATACCTTTGAGGCAAATTAATTGTTGATTGCTACCAAGTGTGCAAGCGATCTTCCATTTTGTGCAAACCATGTTCCATTTGTGCAAAAATGTTCCATATAAATGTGCAAACAATCTTCCGTTGTGTGCAAAATATCTTCCGTTATGTGCAACAGATCTTCCATGGTAGCATTCAGCAATTAATTTGCCAAAAAGTTATTTATTAGTTTGGGTTATATTGCTTGCTGGTTTTGATGAAATTGAGTTCAAAGGCATCGTGCAGTATTGTCTTTGCAATGTTGAATGTTTTGGTAAAAAATCTTCATTGAAGTAGTTTGACTGTGCATGTTTGAGTGCATATTAGTTTATTATAGGGGAAAGTATAATTACATATTGACTAGTTTATTATAGGTCAAACATATTGCAAAATTCAGATTAGTTGACATTAAAGCCATATTATTGCAGGTCTAGAGTTAATGTGATGAATAGAGTACAAAAGGAAATTTATTGCTTCTTCCACATAGGTGGGAAGATTGTCATTGATCAAGGGAGGACTCAATATGTGGGTGGGAGAGCAAATGGAAGAATGGTAAGAGAAGGAATGTCGCTCAATGAGCTTAGAAGAACAATATGTTCATGTCTTGGTATATATATAGTAGCACCATAGCTTGTGCTCACTTTTTGTATGACATAATATGAATGTCTTCATATTTCAACCATACGTTGTAAACATCAGTTCCATTACTATGCTAACTTGCATTATATGATCATTTGGCACGTATGGCAAAAATTCCTTCCACAAAATGGGAGATGAATTGCACATCATGGAAGAGTAATTGCATATAATGGAAGATCATTGGCACAATAGATCATCCTTTACACATGAATCACATGCATTGCACAAACGGAAGATCAATTGCACTTAATGGAAGATTAATTGCACAAAATGGAAGATCAATTGCACAAAACGGAATATTATTGGCACATCATGGAAGAGTATATGACTGCAATATCATTGCCACAATGGATCATCCATTGCACATCATGGGAAAGTATTTGCACAAAACGTAAGCTCAATGGCACATCATGGAAGATCAATTGCACATAATGGAAGAGTGATTGCACAAAATAAAAGATCAATTGCATAAAACGGAAGATCAATTGCACATTATGGAAGAGTAATTGCACAAAATGGAAGATCAATTGCACAAAACGGAAGATCATTGGCACAATGGATCATCCTTTGCACATGGGAGACTAATTGCACAAAACAGAAGTTCAATTGCATATCATGGAAGATCAGTTGCACATCATGGAAGAGTAATTGCATCTAATGGAAGATCATTGGCACAATGGATCATCCTTTACACATGAATCAGATCCATTACACAAACAGAAGATCAAATGCACTTCATGGAAGATTAGTTGCACAAAATGAAAGATCAATTGCACAAAATGTCTGATCATTGGCACATCGTGAAAGAGTATATGACAAATGAAGATCATTGGCACAATGGATCATACTTTGCACATCATGGGAGAGTAATTGCACAAAACGGAAACTCAAATGCACATAATGGAAGAGTAATTGCACAACATAGAATATCATTGCACAAGGAACATGTTTTGCACGTATGTCAAACTTTATCGACATTTGGATGATCTAATGTTTAAGAAAGTCATATATATACAGACAGTTTGGTTTGTTGCAAAACGAAATACAAACGTCTCTAGTTAAAGTAGTTAAAGCATTAATGACGCTTTGCCTTCTTCTTATATCTCCAAACTTCAATGGTACGCATTATCCATTCCCGATGTTTGTTCTTCGCATGGGTAACTAGCCATCACACCACATCCACCCTCTTTTGATCCATGTCTTCCTGAACATAAAAGTTATAAGTTAGATCCAATCATATTGTAACATGTAAAGTAAAAATGTACTCACATCAGGCATTGTGAAATTGTTCCACTCGGGCCTTCTAATATTTTCCCACATTTGCAGCCACGATATCACATACATGCCACAGTCCCATCTACACAGAAATAAATAGCAAAACATTAACATACAATGGATACATATATACATACAAGAGTATCCAACAATTTCGGTAACTCACACATTGCTCTGCTGTTGAACAACTCCAAATCTAAAATCAAATGCAGGCTTGTGTCCATAGAGATCATGATTCTGGTGTGCGAGTAAATCACAAAAATGTTTGCTCTGATAACAACAAAAGATCATTCAATGCACAAACATCGATAAAAAGAATCAGAGGCCAAAGCCAAATGTGTACCAATCCATCTAATTACACTTCTTGGGCACAACATCCTCACTAGTATTTCATACTTCATCATAATGAGAACAAACTAGATTTACATTTTAAAATTCAGAAGGAAATGAAACCTCAAGTAATTGAAGCATTAGTACAAGTTCAGAATTACGAGTTAGCAGTTCTCTTGTAACAAACATCGAAACCTTAATTCTCCAAAACAAGACATGCGTGGGTCATTCAATTAATCAAACAGCAAATACCCAAAATTAAGAAATGATATTAGATTGCGATATACCGACCTTCACTTGTGCAAATGCATAATGTTAAAATATATTAAGTAACGAAAGTCTACTAATTTAGCATAACCCATCTGAAGTAAAAAGCCGAAACCGAGTTCAGAGTTAATTATATTGAACTAAATGAACAGAATATGTTAATCTTCACTACCAACCCCATAGACATGCGAGGAAATTTGCTTAAAATCGACACGGGGAAACTGAGCAAATCATTCTCACCAGATTTTGGGAGTAGCAAAATCCCTAGGAATGCTCGACGGAACAATGCTCGACAGAACAATGCTCGACAGCGGACAGTGCTGGACGGCGGACAGTGCTCGACGACGAACAATGCTCCACGGAAGGCTTGTTTGAGGAATATTGGAAACTAAGGGCTCCTTCCTCCCTCCCGCCTAAAATCGTGTTGTGAAACCAGGGGCTTTTGTGTCTTTTCAAGTTGAATTTTAATGACAGTTAGGTACCTCAGTTGTGTTGGTGGCAAAGAGCAATTAATTTGCTTATTTGGTATTTTCCAGCGATTTTCCCAATAAATATTCCTTATTCTCTTTAAAGAAAAATACTTTTAAAAACCCCTCATACTCCTTCAATCCTAAAAAGTATTAGATAATTAATTTATAAAAATTAAATAAATTATTTAATAAGTAATTTATAAAAATTAGGTGTTGATTTCTATAAAATACTATTTTTTAATTATTTACTTTAAAAACAACTCTTACACACATAGGAAACCTTTTAATATTTACAATTAATAAAAATATATAGTTTGATAAAAAAAATCTTAAATGGGGAGATAAAGTGCTCGTTTGGAATAGTTTATTTTTGGGTAATAAGTGCTTATAAATCGTGATTCACAATATACGAGGTAAGTATGTGAGAGGAGTTTTATCTCGACTTACATAATAAGGACTTATTTTTTAAGAAATCGTGATCCCAAACATGCCTAAAGTAAAGTTGGGTCTTATATTTATGACTCATAAAGTCATCTCCTAAACTAAGTCCACTTGTTTTTTTGTTGAATTTTGTTCTTCAAAAATTATTAGTATTTCATGTCGTACATTTAGAATATTATAACTTACTCCATATATAACATATAATAATTTTGTTTGTTTTTGTGTAAAGTTAGATTTTGAACTTAGGGGCACTAAATGTTGCTTAATCATTATAACAATTAGAATAAATAGATGATAATTAGGGAAATGGGGGGAGGGGAAAAATGAGCTGGGATGCACAGAAAAGTGAGTCAGGGCCGAGTCAGAGTGTTGTGTGAGGCAAGGACTTGTTTTGTAAGGGGAAAAGGATAAGATTAGAGCCACTGAAGTGTAATGTCTATTTATAACCAATCATTCCCTATCTCAAAACCAATAATATCTCTCTTCTTTCTTCTGTGTCTTTGCTAATTTGTCTCATTTCATCTCTAAAATTAAGAAGTAGAGCCATGCAGTAAATGTTATATATTTTATTAAAATGATAATATTATATCCTTTTGTTCGTTCAGATTGTATCTAGATGTATATATATTTATTTGACCATATAAATGATATACTAGTTAATTATTTTGATCAAATTAAATATTTTATATATTATGAAGTTGTTCTGAAAATTATCGAATTACTTTAAATATTATCAATTTAATATATTTTGAATAAAATATCTTCTAATAATGTCCCACAAGTGATTTAGATTGAGATTTGATTTAGGGTTACTTGCTTAGCTAGTAAAGCTATTACAAGCTTTAACGGGAAGTTAGAAATAACCTAGGCTGAGTTTTAGAGTAATAAGTTGAAATGCACTTACTTACTCTATCCTTAAGGGTTTTCTAACGGGTAACGACTATTATTAGACCATCGATGTACCTCATCATTTGGTTAGCAAAATCCTGAGTTATTTTCTTCTAATCTAATTTTTTATTTTTAAGTTCTTAGGTTGTGAGATATAGCTTGCAGAGTTACTATAGTTAAAAGTACTATTGATAAAGTATTCCAGTGTTACTTTTAATTTTAGAGTTCATATATTATGTGTTTAGGAAATTATTTATATATTTTTTGGTATATGGCCGATTCTCCTCTACCTAATATCATATGCTTGTTATTCTGTCTTGATAATTAACATGATATCTGCGAATTTTTTCTGTTAATCCTTTGAGACTTTCGGTAGTATTCAGTCGGTGGTTTCTTGGCTCTAGTTACTCTTGATCAATTTTTGTTTCAATGATATTAAAGACCCTGTTCATGAATATTTTTTAGAGTCCGATGCTTATCTCAATACATGTTTAGTCAATCTTGATCTGTGCAATTGACTAGAGCCTGTTCTTCCCTTGAAGTTCGTTTTCGAAATATCGGTTCTAATTATAGGATAATATTTAACAGTTGATCTTGATCCTAATTATAGGACAAAATTCTAATTTTTATCAATTTCTTCCCAAAATACCCCTTATTGATATTTTCTCAATAATAATTAAATACAATAATAACTTGATAAGAGTAAATAGAAAGTTGTTGAGGGAGATTGACGATGCTGGATTGTGTGAGAGCTAGGAGAAGTTATGTATGAGATAGGAGAGGTACAAGAAAAAACAAAGAATCAACGTAATTAGATGTCATTTTAAATAAAGATATTTTAAGAAAATAAATATGATTAACCAATTTAACCATTATCTTTAATTTCTTCAAAGTTAGGTAAATATGTCCTATAATTAGGACCGGAGGGAGTAACATACTATTTGATTGATCTTGAAGCATGTTAATCTCAATCTGGGATTTTAAGATTAATCTTGCATATATGTTTAGTATATGAGTTTGCCATTGTTCTTCCATGGCTGCAGACACGGTTCCGACGAATCTTGAATCTTTAATGAATCTTGCTATAGATATGCCAAATTGTTATGAATATTATGTTTGTAAATCATTGTGGTGATTTTACCGCTCAAATTGTCGCTTAAAGCCGCCGAGAGAGAGACCTGGAGTCACCAAAAGAAAGACGACCTGCATCTACAAGTTCGGAGACTGGAACTGGGTCACACGCGGGTCAGATTCAAGGAGTCGGGTCAGGTTCTAGGGTCCACTCGAGTTGAGAAGATGCCTGAAAATGACGTCGCCTGGGCTAGCTGTTGGGTCCGATCATTTGGACATTTTTTCTTAATTTATTTTTTAGCTGTCACCCCTTTGGGCTTTATTTTTGGGCTTCTTAATTTAACTACCTGCTTTCTTTTTGTTTAAAAGGTATGAGCCTTATGATTTTTCTAAAGTTGCATGAGTTTTTCTTATTGCTATTCGGGCCTAAGTTATTTGGGTTTTGCTTTGTGGGAAAATATTTTATTTAATTGTTTTATTTCTGGATCTTTATGGTGGGCTTTATTTATGTTATCTAAGCCATTTACCTTTTTTTCTCAAAAATTATTCTAGGTTATTATTTTCATGTACTCATGTAGCATTTTATTTACATTTAATCTTTTTGCATATGGTATTTTTTTAATTGCTTAAAATTTATCTATTATAATCTTAATTCTACAAATTCCTTTTTATTTTAAATGTCTAAGCATTTACATTGTTGTTTTGGACAATAGTAATTGTTGAGATTTTTTGGAATTAATTATGGATTGAGACATGTTGAAGATAGTTTTGAGCAATCTTGTGTGTTACATGAAATAGTGGGATAATTTCAGTTATCTAGTAACAATTGTTGATTAGAATAACTATTTAAATTCTCATTAAATCATTTATGCATATTTATGTTTTAACTTTTAAAGGGTTAAGGTGCAAAAATGCACATGAACTTTTGTCAAAAGTGCATCCAACACCAAATGCTTTTTTTTGGTGCAAAAGTAACCATGTGGTTATAAAAAAGGTGCAAAAGTCACAGTTGGGAATCGCTGACCGTTAAAAGAAACTTTGTTGACTAACTTTGCTGACTGGGCTCAATTAATGACCAGTGAAAATCAGAAAAAAAACCAAGTGAACACGTGGGAAAACTTCAACGAAATGACTGGGCTCAATTTTATTTTGGAATAATCAGAAACAGCCTGCAGATTCAACTGGGGAAAATGCCTGACCACGCAATGAAAAAGATCAGAGCTTGGGTTTATCTGTTCATTCGGCTCATCTTTGCCGCAACTTCTTCATTCATCCCCATAATTGGTCTCTCTCTCATTAATTAACTATATATATATATATATATATATGTTATTAATTTATAGTATAAATAGTAATATTTTTTGTGTTCTTTCTACCAGAATAGTCTGGCACTATGAAAAGTGAGAATCGCATAAGCTTACCAGATTTTTTTTTTCCGTTTAAAAAATTTGTTTTATGCTTTGGCGCCAAGGAACTGTCTTCGTCGTCTTTTTGTTGAGAAATTTGGCGGTGTTGATGGCAAAATTGCAGGTGGTACGTAGTGTGGAAGCATTTCATTCTGATATGGGCAGTGTACTCATCCTTCTTCACTCCCATGGAGTTCGGATTTTTCAGAGGCTTGCCAGAGGAGATCTTCTTCCTCGACATTGCCGGCCAATTTGCTCACCCTTGGATTTTGGGCACCGTCGCAGATTTCTGCTGCAGATCTGCTTCGACCGTTCGTCCGCCTCTGTTTCTAATTGCTTTCACAATAATCACATATGATGCTTTACCCTCACCTCACCTTCGTTGAAGTTTTCCCACGTGTTCACTTGGTTTTTTTCTGATTTTCACTGGTCATTAATTGAGCCCAGTCAGCAGCCCAGTCAGCAAAGTTAGTCAACAAAGTTTCTTTTAACGGTCAGCTTTTGGATGCACTTTTGACAAAAATTCATGTGCATTTTTGCACCTTAACCCACTTTTAAATGCACATAATATTTGTGATTAGCATACTTGTTTCTTGGAGAGTAGCCACTACATCCTCACTTTTGTTGCATGCGTTTTTAATCATATATGAAATTATAGATTATCAGTTATAATTAGATATGAGATTATAACTTATCTTTACCCACGGGTAGATTTATGATTTCATATTTAGTTAGGATGGAATAGAATGACATTGTGTTTTCTATGTAGCCCACATGTAATAGAAAATATAACTGCATTCTAGTTTCATCAATTTGAGACAAATATATTGTATGCTAGTATTCTTTACCCACAGGTAGATGGTAGTGATATGCATTTGTAATTGCATGTTTTATATGAGATAAGTATGCATGGCACAGTAATTGTGTTTGCTTCAATACTAATATGTGAGAGTGTTTGTAATTTTTGCATCTCTTGTTACCACTAAGATCATTATTGATATGCATAACAAAATGATCTTAGATGGTACTAATTATCCTAAATGGAAAGATAGTGTCTTATTAGACCACGGTTGTATGGACCTTGATCTTGCTTTGAGGGTTGACGAACCTTTAAACCCAGCTGATGACTCAACTGACTGAGATCTAAGAGACCATTATAATCATTGGGAGCAATCTAACTGCCTATCTCTTATACTCATTCAACAAAGAATCCAAAAAAATATTCCAGGTTTTATCCCCGATTGCAGAATTGCCAAATAGTACTTGGAAGCTTTGGACAAGCAATTCAAGCTGTCAGATAAACAGATGGGTGACCATCATATCTAAATTATGTACTTTGAGGCTTACAGATATTGGGGCATAAGACAATATATTATGAAGATGAGGGATCTCTCCTCTCAGCTGAAAACCTTCAATATGAAACCTGCTCTGCTGAGCCATTTTTTGTGCAACTGTAATGAATTATCTTCCTCCTTCATATGTTGCTTTCAAGGTCTCGTATAACACACATAAGGAGAAATGGTCATTGGATGAACTGTTGGTCATGTGTGTTTAGGAAGAGACTAGACTGCTGATGAACGGGATGCCTACACATAAGGAAGCTCATTTTGCTGAAAATTCCAAGGCTGGTGCTTGAAGGGGAGGGAAGGATGTTGTGAACAAGAACAAGAACAAAATTCTTCCTTTTAAGGCAGCAAACAAGAAGGATGCTAAGTGCTTCTTTTGCAAGAAGAATGGACACATGAAGGTTGAGTGTCTCAAGTACAAGGCTTGGCTGGAGAGGAATGCTATGATTTCATCTTGTGCTGTATTTGGATCTCATTTTACTTCTGTTAGTGATGACACTTGGTGGATTGATAACGGTTCCATGATCAAGATATAGAATACCATGTAGGGCTTTTTAAACAGCAAACCTTCACACCCTAATAAGGAAAAAGTCTTTTTAGGCAGTGGGAGAGGAGATGTTGTGAAGACAGTTGGAATATTTAGGATAGTTCTTTCTAATAATTATGTGTTAGATCTTTTTGAGACATTTTATATTCCCTCATATAAGAGGAATTTGATTTCTATGTCTAAGTTAATTCCTTTCGGTTAAGGGTAAAACCTTTCAGTTGTATATTATCATTAAATAAATTTATAAAAATTAAATAAATTATCATTATCAAAAAATATGAAATAAATTATTTAATTACTTATTTGAAAAAATAAGGTGTTAATTTCTCTAAAATACCATTTTTAATTATGTATTTTAGAAACTACTCTTACATTTAGGAAACCCTTTTAATATGTAAAATCAATAAATATATTAAAAATATATAATTTGAAAAAAATCATAATTTTGGAGATAAAATAAATTGGAGCCTTACATATATGAATAAAGTAATCCCCTCAACCAACTTCACTTGTTTTTTTGTTGAATTTCTTATTCAAAAATTATTATTATTTCATGTCATAAATTTATAATATTACTTATTTGTAACATATAATAATTTTTTATTTGTATATAAAATTTGATTTTGAACTCAGGCACACTAAAAGTTTTTTAACCATTATAAGAGGGAGTATCATGTAATCAAGCAAGCTGGCACGCACCCCTTATTGCATTGAATGCATGACTCAATTAGGAAGCTTCACATTCTGATGTCTTATATTTATTATTACACTAATTTAAATTATTATTATTTATATTAATGAATTCGTATAGTAAGTATGAATGAGTACATTGATATTCATACTCATAATGAAATAGATTCGTCACGCTTTCTTTCAGTTGAGTTTGGTTTTCATTTTAAATTTATTTTTAAATGAGATATCTTCTATTTATATATTTTTGTTGAAATTGATTCATGATCAGGACCATGTAGTGTATTTTATTAGGCATTTCCAATTTTCTCAATTAAATTCCACACATTCATAATATAATAATTAGAGTTGATGTGAATGCTAATTAACTGACATATAAGTTCTTAATATTAAATAAAAAGAATTTCTCAAAAAAAAGATTCTTACTAACATTATTAAAAAAATCGTGTTAATAAATGCCCCCTGCATCCATATATAATTTTTAATCTAATTGATTTTGATTACTTAGACGATCCATATGCCAAATTTAATTTAGTTGGATGCTGATACGAATCGCTTTATCCGTTACTAATATTATTTCACTTATAAATCAACAAAATGTGAGTATAAAGAGTAACGATCATGAACATCCCGTGCGATGCACAGGGAGAACTTATTTCGGATTTCAATTATACTTTGTCAATACTCTACAATATTTCTAGGGAGCAACTGAGGAAGAATATCATAAATAACACACACGCAAATGTCCATTCAATGAAGCAAGAGATAGTTGCTTCTGCACTAAGTGATAATACATGTGACATATAATGTTTTCAAATACGCAAATTTAAGAACATTATTTTCTCAATCATGGGCAATTGTGAATATCTAACCATGTACATTTCTGAAAATTTCCTTGTAAACAATATTCTTGATAGTCTTGGTTACCACAGATGCACCTTCCCCAACAATAATTTTAAATTATCAATGTCAAAATACTTAATGATGTTTGGTCCTTCATTGAAAAAATTAGTGTAATTTTTTTGTCAAAAAAAAAAAGCATCCTTAATATTAAATCTTTTTTTTTTTATAGTACAAGGAAAACTACAAACACCTCAGAAACTATAGTCCTGAGTCAACCTGCGATCTCAACATATTTTGATCAGTAACTAATAGGCTCGTAATAACTACTGGAGGCGATTCAGTGATATGGAGATCCAACGCCATCTTCCAAGCTTCCTTTACCATGGCGTCTGTAACTGTGTTAACATCTCGATTATAATGTAACATTCTGACTTAAATCTTGGAATATTAGAAAGCGGCTTCTTTTCCGTACTTTAACAAACAATAATAATAATAATCATCCTATCGATGGTTTCATATTGACCAATTATGTTATCCTTAAGTGAAAAGAATTAATTGCCTCTTAATATTATGTTTTATTTGTATTTGATCATGATCTAGAAGTCATGTTTATTTTGTTATCATGTGATCATTAGAATTTCCGACAACAAACATATCAATAGGTAAAATAAGATTTATGTCAAATGGTGTTATTTACAATCCATAAATAACGTTATTTATTTTTTTAAATATCGTACAATATATACGGAAAAAGGTTTCTAATGTCATCGTAGACTTGCGTTCTCATTCTACGTTTATGTTATCCATTTCAACATGATATATATCTAGAATAGAGAAAAGTTAGAGTTCACTGTCAAAAAATATTATATTCATATTAAATAATTCTAAATTTTAAAGTCTATCAAAAAAATTGTAAATTTTAAATTATTCAAATAATTTCAAAAACTAAAATTTAAATTACTTGATAAAATCATAGTTGAACATAAAATTAAAATATGTTAGTAACAGATTATCGATATAATTTTAAAATTTAAAGCTCTAACTTATATACAAATGTTTTTCTACATTTGAGAAAATACCGACGTACAATCTATGCATTTGTCTCAATTAGACTAATGCATTTTTTATTATTTTTATTTTAACTACCATTTTAAATATTTTTTGTTGCAATGTTATTTTTATTTTGTATTTTAATTCTTTAAAATAAAAATATTAGAATTAGAATGTTTCAAAAGTGATATGTAAATTAAATTTGTACTATATATGGAATTATTTTCCTTTTTTGGTGTTTGCATGGCCAAAAAAATTCATGTTGGTATTAGCAAAGTATAATCCACTTCCTATTCATTTTGTATTCACCTCATTTCAAGAGAATTAAAGTGTCCATTTGAGCTATGAAACATTATTTTTAATTTGGATACGTACACAATTCCAAATAAATTCTATTTGTTTGTATTATGTTACAATATAATTCTATAACTTAAATATTTAAATAAATTAATTATTTGTTCGGTCCCTAGGGAAAACTAATTAATGGAATTGAATGGCCGTCATTCAATCATGGGTTAGAGTGGATTGTTGCACGTTTTTTATAAAGGCGTCTTAGTAGTTTCATGGTAAAATTTACGGCATTGAAAGGATTCCATGTTTTTCATGAAGAGAAAATTTTATTTTCTCTCTGTCAAGATTACTGCTCATGTCGTTAAATTGATCACACAGGGAGGTGTGGGCTTGAGAATCAGAGTCTATGATAGAATAATGTGCTTTGTGAATTGTCACTTAGCTGCACATTTGGAAGCAGTGAATAGGCGAAATCAATGTTTTAGAAGCCGGGCCGGACGTCGAGCCGGAAAGATCAGCGGATCAAGGTTTAACCGGTTGGAACGGTTGAGCCGTTTAGCCGGACCGGTGACGTAATAATTAAATTTAAAAATATTATATATATATATATATATTACAATAATTAGTCATTAGTCTAATTTCATATGAAGTTACTAAAGTCACAAAACACCATTTAAAAACCTCATCAATTGTCACCTATCATAATAAGTGTTTAAAATATCCACTACTCAAAGGTTATACAAATCTGATTATGTTGATATGTTCTTTTGATATAAAATTATTAAAATAAAATAACTCAATTGACAAGCTAAGTTTAAAATAAAATAACTCAATTGATATGTTCTTTTTTTAAACAATTCTAAACCTGTACATCTAACTCTAAGCCAGATTTGAAGCACTTATCTTGCTACCCAGCAAATATACATATGTATATATGAAATATATTAACCTTTTTAAAATAACAAACAAAAGAATGTAGATTTATGAGCCATTTGAGAAGAATGAGAATATATCTGGCAAATAATTTAATAATAAACTTAAATAGTTTAATGTTCAAATAAGTTAATAAATTTATATAATTATATGGTATCTCATAACATATATTTAATTTTTTTCCCAATGACAATGATAAGCACATGGTTAATTTTATATTAAGTATTTTAGATAAAAAATGAAAATAAAATGAGAAATTGAGAATATGTAAATAAATTTTAAAAAATATAAAGCTAAAAATAAAGAATAAAATAAAAAATAAGATAAAATGTGAGTTAATAAATAATTTAAATATAATATATGTATAAAAATTAAAAAATTGTGATGCAGCATCATTAAAAAGAACGTGTGATTGTGACTATAACGAAGCTTTTACAAATTTTCAACTTCCAATGCCTCGGTGAACGTGTGACTAATGATGGAGATCATTAAGAAGAAAAAAATAGCTGCATATGTAGGCATATAGGTAACAAGACGTGGGAAAATGGAGAAAACAAAAAAATCATTTTATTTTCTTTTTTTTTACACAACTGCCCGTTGCCAGCTTGCACCGAGGATCGAGGTTTTTTTTTTCCCTTACTTCAGAAATCGCAATCACCTTCTTCCTTCCTTCCTCTAAGCATATGAAAAGCTGTAATCCAAAAACCACAAGGTCATCTCTGATAAAGGCAAAACGGCAGTTGCAGACATCAAAGCACCATGGATGGTGTAAACAATGGAGCTCTTTGATTATCTTTTTCTCAGTATGATTTTCGACATTTTCTTTATAAATCAGTTTTATTTGAGGTGAGATATAGATTTGGTTTGATATTTCTCTTTCTCCGCTGCTTCTTCTCCTTCTTCTTCGCATCTGGGTCGTTGCTTTGAAACTTTGAGTTCATTCTTCACCCGGCCGGCTTTTCAATACCCGCTCCGGGTCGCGGTTTTTTTCCGGCCACCGGCTCAAATCCCGGTTTCGAACGGCTCATTCCAGCCTGACCTTAAAAACGGCCGAATGCTTTGAGACGAGCCGCCCTCCTCTCCGGTCGACGGTCGGACCGGTTCAACCGTCCGGTCCGGTCCGGGCGTGAAAACGTTGGGCGAAATGCTGATTTTGATCACATTTATCGAAATATGGTCTTTAGTCGATCATCAACCGCTACATCTGGTATGGTAAACTACTACAGTACTACTTATTTATTGTCTCACTTTCTTGCCTTATAAGAATATATATGGGAAAATTAAATATTGGTCATTTTATTCCTTTGCCATGTCGTCCTTGCTTTTTTTTTTTTTTGCCAGAGGCCATGTCGTCCTTGCTATTACAGATGGTGCCTCAACTTCTACTCAAATTCTTCGTGGTGCAAATGTGAGATTATTTTTGCTTTATTGCTTAGTTACGTTGTCAATTTATATGTAATTAATTGCACCAATATCATTTTAATAACAATTATAAAAGCTTCATTGTGCCATGCATGCCTGTACATATATAGGATATGGGCTTCAACTATCTGAGGCTGATATGGTGGTCTTCTTCGGTGGCTTCAACTATCGACTCTTTGGTATATCTTATGATGAAGGTAGGGATTCCTAGAGAAAAGGCATAAATGAAAAGAATAAAAACATCAACATAAATGAAAGTAAGCTTTCTCTTATCCCAATGGTAAAAAAAGGTGTCTAGCATAATGAAAAGAATGAAACCAATTTTGAATATGTTTAATTGAAGCCAAAAGAAAAGAATAAAAACAAAACATCAACATGATTGAAAAAGCGTGTAGCAGAAGATATTTCTCTTATCCCAACGATAAAAAAACAAAGCTTGATTTTTCCGATTGACAAAATGTTTCTCTTCAGCATAGATATGTATCAGATAGAAATGCTTCATTCTCTAAAGCGCTAAAATATAATAAAGTGTCAAGAATATTGAGTCATTTTGAACACAGGAGAAAGAAAAAATTGCAGACTATGATTAACTTATATCTAACTTAAAAATGATGCAGATTTAGTCGTAATGTGAATAAATTTATTATAAGTCCGTATCAAAAAGTTAGAGCGAGACTAATAAACAGTCACCCTGCTCTGTGGCGCCTTTTATCACGTTTTATGTAAGATATTGTTGGTCTTCTTCAATAGACGTTCTGACATAAAAAAATGTAAGTTCCAAGGACAGTTAAAGCTTCAATTAAACTAACTGCCACTACAATGGACAAACATGTGCATGAAAAAATGCGTGGACTAATTGTTAACTCATACATGGACTAAATGTGTACTCCCCTCATGGCTATGGGTTCTGATATAAAGTGAGTCATATATATGCCTTGCAAAATTTATAAGGTGTAAATTATTGGCTTCTTCTTGGTGTTTGAAATATAATTATAATGATAGTAACTGTAAATGCTGTGAAGGAAATGCAGTAGAAGGTATCATGTGGTAAAATACCACCACATATCATTTATTAAATATGAAACACGTAAAGGAGGAGACAAAAGTTGGCCAGATAAAGAATTTTAAAAAATGAGTCTTTGTGATTGAAAAAAGTTGACTTGGTTTCGAACCTTGTGACTGGAAAAAAGTTAATTATAGAGACCACATGATTTCAGTTAATTATACATGCATCTGCATCATGATGCTTTAGTGGGCCAAAAAAAAAAGCATCATGATGCTTTAGCAGACCAATGAAGAGCTGATTACGGACTCTCTGACTGAAAAAAAGTAGATTGGGGACAGGAAAAAATATGTTAGCTGCAGATGACAGAGGAGGCTCAAGTAAGGGATAATAATGAATGACCTTATATGTTTTCCCTGCTGCATAGAGCCAACAAAAACTAGGGTTCAAAAAAGTCTTGCACAGATGAGGCAATTATAATGGCCAAGGGGGATGAAGAGCAATGCTAGCAAATGCTTTATATTCAAGGCTGCCAAAGTTAGCTCAATTACAAAAAGACAAACATATAGATATTCAATTGACAAAAGACAAAACAGGAAGGTGCCATTTTTCCTAAATATGAAAATGATGAAGTGCCTTTGCTCTTTTTTGACCAACTGAACCTACTAATATAAGGCAGCTATATCAAAAGTCATAATTTTGAGAAACTTGCATGCACGTTTCCATCAATGTGGTTGGTTCATGTAAAAGACTTGGTTGCAAGTTGACAACTCCATCTGATGAAGATGAACACATGGACCGTTGACTTTGCAAATTTCCCCTGGCGACATCTTTGGACCATTGCACCAAATTTCACATTGCCAAGTTTCTTTTTCTAATTATCACCAAACAGAAAAAGTTTCTTTTCTTATCCTTTTGAGGAAAGGATGGTAACATTTAAAGCATCACCAAAGGCATCACGTCACTTTATTTCATGCAAATGGTAATATTAACGTGTCTCCTTTGATTGATCATCATTTTTGGGTCAAAAGCATGTGTAAAGACCATAGAGAAGAATATATTTTTGATGGTCGATTAAGAGAGAAGAATATGAAAGCTCGTTATTAATAGGTAAATTTAAAATGGGTAAAATAATTCCTATGCTGTAGTTTTAAAATCCCACTAAGTCAAACTAAAATAAAATTCTGATGCTTGTATTTTGCCTCCTTTATGGCCACCTGGTAGCATAGATAAAGGGATATTGAGTCAAAACAGAACAACCCTAACATGTAATGTTTGCTTTTTACGATTTGTCCACATTTGCATGGTGTTATCTACTTTAAGGGAATATGTTTCGAAATTGCAGCCAATATCAACCTATATGAAAGACATTTTGACCATTGACCATTCTTTTCCAATATCATTTACATCATTTGCTTTTGTGTCTGATTCCCACTTTATTTTGTTTCTGTTTACATTTTGAGTTTTGACCAAAAAAATGCTTTAGACATTGCTGATAGGTTATTGTATCTCCCCTCTCCTACTCACTTTACTCAGTTTCAGTTTTTGGAAAATATCATATATGTATCATATAAAAGAAAAGGAAGGCTGGCTACTCATTAGTATAATAAGTTGTATTAATGGCATGGATACGAACACGTTTTCTCTTTTTTTGACCAGGTGAACATGTTTTCTCCCAACAAAAAGTTAAAAATGTCACCAGGAAAATCTACAAGTCTAAAAGAAAGACAAAACCTATACTAATATACCTATAGTAAAAAATCTTCACTTTTTTGTCATCATATCCATAAGAGAACCATTGTCCTTGTCACAAAAAACAGAGTTTCCAAACAAACCTTCCTTAAAGCTTGATTGATTCAAATAAACTGGCCTGATATTCAAGATTGGTAAATAAATAAAATTAAAGAGGAAGAATGAAGGTATATATAACAGCAAATGAAGGCTTCACCAAATGTAGAGCAAACTGTTCAAAAGGCATAATCAACAGGGGGAAAGCACTATAGATAGCTTGAAAAACGTGAAGTCATACACAAATGTGTAACAGGAAAGGAGAGAAAAATAACAAAATACGTGTCATAGAAGAAAGGGACAAATAGTACATTACCTTATGGAAAGTGATTCTCCAAGCATTTATTGCATAACTACCAAAATGTCTTACAACACTCATGATTTAAACTTAAAGTAAGTTCTTGTATAATTCATATCATTCAAGAAATAGCAACCACCTGCAACTTCTGTCTCATTGGCAGAGCATGATATTATATAGTCTGCTTTATTAAAAATCATGTGTTTTATTAGTTCCAACTTGTATTTGACAACAAAATAACTCATTGTTATCATTTGCCATTTACCATTTCTTTAACAAAAGTAAGCAAGATTTTGTGTCTTTGGAGTAGCAACTCTCTCAAAGTCTCAGCAAGAGAAAGTAAGTGGACAAAATATGAGTCCAGATCCTATGACATATCAGGTCAAAAAAAGGAAAAACATATCCTATAACATAGTGTCTAAGGCGTGTAAAATGCATTGTTTTATATTTTCATTAATTCTTGAACTTTATCGCAAACTTAGAAAAAAGGAAATGCTCCTAAATTTTTTTCACCCTCTGTCTGAGTCTTGAAACAGTATATGAAGCATAAAATAGCACAAAAGGATTATCTCATAATCATACCAAGATAAGCATTTAATTGCTTCTATGACTAGGTTAATCTGCATTGACCAAGATCATAATTAGTGAACTGTAAATAAGTTCCAATATATTAAACCTAATTAAATCTGATAGGGAAAAAAGCGAAACAGGGAAATAAAAATCAAATGTGCACTTGCACTGCACCACCTCTAGCAGGGCCAACTACTTTTAAAAGTGGCACTGCAGTCATAGCAATACCATTAGCTTCTCCCCTTCGGTGTTGTTCATGTTCTTCTCAATCAACACGCCCTATTAGCCCAACTCAATCATGATATCTTCAGAAATTCTGCAATATTAAAAAAAAGTAAGATGAAATAATGATCTGAACTTGAAAGAATTTACCACTGCTCTGTTTTGCAAGAGGAATAAAACCGCATCAGTAATAGTCTGACAACGAATAATCACAATCAGGAAGATCATTATGTAGATATTCATTTCGTTAAGGAGAAAGTAAGCTGCTTTTGGCACTCTAACATGTAAGACAACAATTGGTTCTTTCTCATCTTTTTTTTTTCCTTTTCTTTTCTGCAAAAAAGTACAACTTATGAAGTGTGAACATTTCAACAAAGGAGTTCTGCCCTTGTCAAACAATTAGACACTCAAATTAAACACATAGAATTATGGAACAAAAAGTTTGGCTTATGAATTTTATGAGGCAATGTTCATGAACTTTATATAAGGCATAAGGCATCTTGATCAAGAAACCTACACATGAATATGGACTAAACGCATATCAAGATCATAATGAAAGAAAGATCATGGCAGAACTCTTCCAGAGATGACAGCCATACATGAATATGACCCTATGGCAGTAACACGATCTTTGAAAAACATGCGAGCACACTATAGTGGACTGCCAAGCTGATCTTTGAACAGTCATACATAAACAATCAGAGTTCTGCTACGAAAATGTTGAACATGCCATACTAGAACAAAAATGAAAGACCAGTTGAATACTGATAAGGCAAAATGAGAAGAACCTAGACAAATTCACTAACAGAGAAGTAGAACCACAACCCAGATTTGCGAAATGATGATTGCATTATAGCATCAGATCCCAGCCATCCAGAAATTCCATCATTAAACATCAATCGAATGCAATTGTATTTATTTCTTCTTTACTAAACAAAAATAAATCTAACACAGCTCAGTAGTCAAAATCCAAGCTCTTATGATTAAATGCTTAGAAACCTTATATTTCCATCCCTGTCATGTCAGCTATTGAACAAAATATGAGACTTGACTTGACCGACCGAAACGCCAGTTGGCCTTGACTAATTGCATGCCACAAAAATGGTATTTGAATTTTTGTAAGAGAAGAAACGAAGACGTCAAGATATATTCTTGAAAGAACCTGCGGACTGTAAGAAATTTCGGAGAAGGCAAGAAAACAAACCGGGAAGCCACAACTTGAGAAGAAAAGGCAACAGCATCGTTGCGGTTGCTTCTTAGCCGCTGATGCCGAGAGAGACTGAATATGAGAGAACAGACAATGAAGGCGGACTGGAACTGGGGATGTCTGGTAGGGGAAGCATTTTGAAAAGCCCTAGAGCTAGGGCTAGGAGATACATGCGAAGGCATGGGCACAACGAAGAAACCAAGGAAGAAGATGGGGGGAGAGAGAAAGAGGAAGAAAAGGCCTGTGAAAGAAAAAGAATGGTTCCCATAGAGAGAAGGGAGAGGAAGGGCTTTTTTGCTGGGACCAGCTTACTGCAGCGTGATTTAAAATTGGATCTGCTATAGGATCCAAATCAAGACGGCACGGAGCCAGATGCCAAGTCTTGTTGGAAACGGAGCCCCAAGGAGTGAAAATGGTTTGTGAACAGTAACTTTTACTTTAGCATGAGGGAAGAGTATTTAATGATATATTGATGTCCATTAAAATAAAAAAATATATTTATTTAATACAAAATGTATTACAACTATTGCATTTAAAGGTGAGGTAAATTTGCAAGGCAGAAACAGGCTTTGCAAGGTTACACAAACGGGAAAGAGACCTAAATGCATGGGAAAGTTCACTGTAGAGAATTTATCCGCACAACTCTCATATATAATAAAATGTAATATATAGTTTATATATAAATATATATATATATGGAGAATTTCATTATTGTCCCCGAAAGGGACTTAATAACAAATCAGTTCCACATCATTCTGAATTAAATCTGCAGGACCAAGTAACTTCAAAGACAATACTTTTTAAAACCAAATTGTCAAACTTCCCATCTTTTGTTAAAAGAGTACGACTATTCATGTGGATGAGAACAGTTTTTATTTTTAGTTTTAATTTCAAACTGAGTGTAAATATAAAGCCTACAATATTATATTTTGAAGAATTAAAATAATTGGGCTGTAATTCACTATAAAAAAAAAGAATTAAAATAATCAAGGTGAAATTAGCCACAAAATGTAATATTATTCTAGATGGCTTGAAGAAAAATAATAAAATATGATTAAAAGGTAAGAGGATTTCTCTACTCTTTTTAAGTAAATTATGAAGTTAATTCTTTAATGGCGAGAAAAAGAATGGTCTTTTTTGGACAAGTGATTTTTTATTTTCCCATCAAATTATAGATTTATCATCTGATAGTATTATCTTTAAAAAAGAATAGTCAAAGAGTACATTTGTATGTTTAATAAATATATAGAAAGGCATATATAGCTCACAATTAACCTCCCCCCCCCCAAACGAAAAAGGCAAAACCCAAAAAAAAAAAAAGCTATTAGCCTGACAATACAGTTTGTTATGAACAATGTTGTGAAACCCAGACTGGATCGGAAGGTTGGACTGGTTTGGCAGTCTCCCCTGCACTGAACGGCTCGTTCTACATAGTTCATCCGTTTAGCAGGTTCAGTCGGATTGGGCTACTTCAAGCTGGATATTGGGCCAGGATTCAAAGTTAACTTGGGACCCAAGACGGTTTTTAAAAAACTGAATGGCCCAATCCAATTATTCAGAAACACTTGGGGTTCAGGAAAAAATCTAGATCTGAATGAAGTAAAAAAAAAAAAAACTCATTCCACCAAAAGAAAACTCAAATTGTCAAAAGAGAAACCTAAATATTATCTCATATTCTTGCTCTCTATAGTGGCAGAAGCAGAGAAACCCCATCACCTAAATTTGAAAGAGTCTCCAAGCCATCAATTTCCTTGCTTACTCACATCCAGTTGGATGCGACTCACCTTGATGATTCACGCCAAACAGAACTGACCATGAGCTTCAGCCTTCAAGGTAAGAACCAAATGCTTTGCCAAGTTTTTTCCAAATTGATTTAAAATAGTTGTCTATTTTAATATCGAAAAAAAATAGTTGCCTCTTTTAAAAATGTAGATTTCAGCAAAAAAAAATGTAGGCCTTTTAACAGGCCTCAGGTCAGGCCAAGCTTGTGAACAGGCCAAGCTCATACTGACAGAAAGGTCCGTGATAGGCTACAGGCCAGGCACAGGCCGATTTGGTACAATACATAGCAGGCCTATTTAGGCAAAAGCCAAGCCTGTTTTCATCCCTACTTATGGCTGTGAACAGTGAATTGTGTGAGGAGCCACATTTGAGCTACGGCTTCTGAAAGAGGTTGCTAAAATAGTATTTATTGATATATTGATGATGATGATGATCCTTGTCAAATTGCTTTTCTAATCTAAAATTAATTAAGAAATGAAAAGAGAAAAACATTCAAATTCTTCCCTGATCGATTCCCAAGTGGCCATAAAAAATAGAAGTTTAACATTTCAAATGAATGAACTAGGATATACATATACATACATTCAAGTATATATAAATCGACACCCATAGTTGAGCAAAGCACATGAAGAGAGCTTCTGACAAAAGGAAAAACAATAGTGAAGGAGAGAAGGGCATTTGTTTATAAGGAACTAGTTATGGTGCCCCATCATTTGATTTTCACCATAAACTCCCCAGTTTTGAAACGTACAGATATGATATGGCAGATTTAAGTTTTTTTTTTCAATTGATGATTTTTACGTTAAAAAAAATAATTTTTTTAGAAAACAATAATTTTACGATTATCTATATTTTAGATTTTGTACTTATTAAAATAAATTTAAAAAAATAATAAAAAACGCAAATCTTAACCGTCCATATTAGATTTAAATGGTCCAGATTTGAGAACGTTATGGTGCCTTGATGGGCACCGTAACTGGTTCCTGTTTATAAAAGTGATTGTAGGGACAATTTGTTACTCCCCCTATTTGAAAATAATTGTTGTGCTGGAATAGTCACATATGAAGACCCTATATATACTCAGTGCAGATAGATAATGGTTCCAAACTGTAATATATTGAGAGCATACATAACGGTTCTTTGTTAATAACCGTAATGTATTGACTTTATTTTTTATTATATATAGTTATTTTTATTATTTGTTTTTATTTTGTTTTACTATTAATATTTATTATATAAGACACAATATAATCATTGATAATAACAAGATAATAATATTAAACGAAAATCTTATATTTATAGTATTCAAAATTCAATACATTGTAAATAAACATCTTACAATTTAAAAGAAATTCATCACTTAAACACTCTTACAATAGAACATTATCTTATAATTTTTTGAATTTTAAAAGAAAATCAATTGATAAAAAATTACATAATATTCTCCAATATCTTTGTTATAGATTGTTCATAGACCACGTATCAATGCTCTAAGGATGTTAGATCTCATGTTTTGATGATAACAAAGAATATTATGAAAGAAAGATTTGATTGATAAATAAGTTTGAACAAAGTGATAACAGGGAAAAGCATCACTTGAAGTAAGCATTGGAGTAATGAAGAAAGGCCAAGAGAAAAAGCTAAGAAACTTGATCAGAAGCAAATTTTCTAAGGCATTACTCGAGTATGTACTCGAGTAAAGGGACAGAAACTTGAAGCAATAAGAGACACCTTCGAGTAACCTGCCAATGTTACTCGAGTAAGTACTCGAGTAATAATGTAAATGTTTTCAAGTTGCTCTCGGCCTGCCAATATTACTCGAGTAGCTACTCGAGTAACCAGGTAATTCACTTGGAGTTACTCTCGGCCTGCCAACGTTACTCGAGTAGCTACTCGAGTAACCATGTAAAAAACTTCCAGTTGCTCTCGGCCTGCCAATGATACTCGAGTATGTACTCGAGTCCCCTGTTTCAAGAAATATGTTGCTCTCGGCATTTTCAACCTTGCCAACGTTACTCGAGGAGCTACTCGAGTAACTCACTATGGTAAACAAAAACCTGAAGGTAGTACTCGAATAACTTGATCTATTTTTATTACACTTCACTCGAGGCACTACTCAAGTATGCAGGTATTCAATGACTCATTTAAAGTGGATTACTCGAGTAAGTACTCGAGTATGCAGAATTATTTTTGAAGAAAAACCTCAAGTCATTACCCGAGTAAGCTATGCAGAAAAATTATGTTTACTCGAGTATGTACTCGAGTAACAAGGTAATCAAACTTGAAGTGTTCTCGGCCTTGAGATCCTGCCAACATTACTGGAGTAAAGCATCGGGTAACCAAAAGTTTATTTGAAGGTTTACTCGAGTTGGTACCCGAGTAACCTATAAAGAAAAGAGTGCATTACCCGAGTAAACATGCATTTCCAAAGGTTTGATATTTTGTTTATTCCATGCACTACCTGAGTAATCTTATATTTGTTTGTTGACTTGCAGTTCATCATAGTTTTCCCGATGATACTCGAGGAAGTACTCGAGTAAACTTTAATGAATACTCGAGTAGCTACTCGAGTATGCAAACCCAGAAATTCAGAAATCATTCCAACGTTCATTGTTTTGTTTCCTATATGATTAACCTTTCATTGTATTAGTATTCTTAGCATATTTGCAGATAAACAATGAAGAGATCTTACCAAATAAGGAAAGTTAAATGCAACGTTCAAACTACACCTACCGCCAACGGATATTTTTCAAATACTGGAAAAGTAAACAGTGGCTGCGCACTCTCCAACGGACGAGAAGAAAATGTTCCAACGGTCATCACCAACATATCTATATATATGGGAACATCCAAACAGAGGAACAACAACAAGAACACACACGAACGTATCATCAAGTTCATTACTCTGTTTTACTCATTTTAGTAATTCTGTACTTCAGTGATTCTTATTCACTCTGAGAGAGAGATATTTCATTCAAACTCAATATTTGTTATTGAGATAACTTAAGGTTGTGGAACCTTGAGTTGGGATTGGATTACAACTTGTAAGGGGGAGCGAGTGTCCAGGTGAAGGAACTTGCTTGTACTGAGGTGCCAAGAACCCACTGAATCTTGGAAGTTATAGTGAAACTCTCAGAGAAGCTCTGAGGACTGGACGTAGGTCAAAGTGGTTGTGGCCGAACCAGTATAACTCCCGGTGTACACTTCGGTGATATTTCTCCTTACTCTTTACTGTTTTAATTTCACCGTCAAGTTTTATATTTGCAACAAAATTTTTAGTATCACCCAATTCACCTCCCTCTTAGGTGAAACGCTTGCTCTAACATTTGGTATCAGAGCGTAGGTCTTCTTGTTAAGGTATAACAACCTAAGAAGGATCCAATGGCAAGCATGGGTGAAGGAATTCTTCCCGACGGAGCATCCATCACTAGACCTCCCGGTTTCAGTGGAGAACATTTTTCCTTCTGGAAAGCAAAATTCAGAGTGTTTGTAATGGCTACCGAATATGGGCTATGGGATATGATTGAAAGTGGAAACTATTAACCTACAAAGATTGTAGACTCTCAGAAAATTCCTAAGACGCCAGCAGAATATGATGAGAATGACAAGAAACTTATCACTCTCAACAGTAAAGCAATTCTGATGATTCAAAGTGCGTTGAGTCAAAGTGAATATTGCATAATTTGCACACTTCCAACAGCAAAGCAAATGTGGGAAGCTCTGGAAATAGCTCATGAAGGAACTTCAGGAATAAAGGAGAATCGGATCAACACCTTGGTCACTGAATTCGATCTACTTCGAATGAAATCAGGTGAATCAATATCTGAATTTGAACTTAGATATACTCATCTTGTTAATCAACTTGCAGCACTTGGGAAAGTTTATGATCAGCATACCCAAGTACGAAAGATTTTGAATATTCTTTCTAAAGAGTGGGAGGCCAAAGTCACCGCGATAGAAGAAGCAAAAGAAGAATAAATGAGATCAGTTGCTTCTCTATTTGGAAGTCTTTCTGAATATGAAAGCAAACTAAAATTCAAACGGGAACTAGATGACATTGGTGACAAGAAAAAGAAAGGTCTAGCACTAAAAGCAAAGGAAGAAAATCAAGATGAGGATGAGGAATTCGATGATGATGAAATGGGCTTAATCATAAAACGATTTAGAAAATTTTACAAGAAAGGTCAAGGATTCAAACACTTTCAGAAAGGAGGAACTAGTAGCAAAGATCATATCATATGCATGAATGTGGAAAACCAGGACATATCAAGTCAGAATGTCCAGAGCTGAACCAAAAGAGCAAAGAAAAGAGAAAAGGCAAATTCTTCAATAAAAAGAAGGCCTTTGTATCTGCTATATGGGGTGATAGTTCCTCTGACGAAGAAAGTGATGAAGAAGAAGTAGCAAATATATGTCTTGTTGCTCAAGAAGAAACAGAAGAAGAGGTAAATGATTCTGAACCTACCTATGATGAATTACTTTCTGAATATAATGCTTTACATTCTGAATTCATCAAAGTAGTTAAAGAATTGGTTGTTTTCAAAAAGAAAAACAAAGCTCTTGAAATTGAGCTTAAAGAACGTTCAGAAAAGGATTGTGAAAATTGTTCCTCTTTGAAAAGAAAAACATTGATCTCACAAAAACTCTTGAAAAATTTACACAAGGAAGTGAGATGCTAAATGTTATTTTAAAAGCTCAACGATTTGTAAATGACCGATCTGGAATTGGATATGATCCAAAATCAGATAGAAGGAATGGTAGAAAGAAAGCAGGAGGTAAGTCATATTTGAATTATTTCCAACATTCTGTACATACATCAAATCCTTTTGCATTTTGTAATTACTGTAATAGAAAAGGCCATTATACTTTTTCATGCATTCATAAGAAGAAAGGAACGATAGGAACCTACAAATGGGTACCTAAAGGCTCATATGTTCAGAAAATTATTTGTACTACCTAAGACTTAGTCATTTGATTGCAGGTATGTCTCAAAGCATCCAAAAATAGCAAGTGGTACATAGATAGTGGGTGCTCTAGACATATGACCGGAGATTTCGAAAGTTTTACCACATTGCAACCTAAGGAAGGTGGAAAGGTAAAATTTGGAGGAAATCAATCTGGAAGGATAGCAGGAATTGGTGAAATCAAAAATGACAAAGGAATACAAGTCAAAGATGTATATTATGTTGAAGGCTTGTGTCACAATTTGCTAAGCGTAAGTCAAAGTGCAGATAAAGACAACTGGGTAATATTTGACTCAGAAGAATGCTTAATTATCAACAAGAATGACTTACAACTTGATAAGAAGAATATCAAGGCTAAGCTCAGAGCAAAAAGGGAAGGTAACTGCTATACTCTAGATATTAGTAGAAATGAATCTGAAAACTGTTTTCTAAGTAATGCTGATGAAAGTTGGCTATGGCATAAGAGATTAGCTCATGTCAATATGCATCAATTAGGCAAACTACTCAAAAAGGATTTAGTTCTTGGATTACCCAAAGTAACGTTCAAAAATGACTTGATTTGTGATGCATGTCAAAAGGGTAAACAAACTAAATCATCTTTCAAATTGAAAAATGAGATTTCAACAAATAGACCATTACAATTATTGCATATGGATTTAGTTGGCCCAGCAAGAGTAAAAAGTCTTGGTGGCAACTTATATTCATTGGTCATTGTTGATGATTTCTCCAGATTTACATGGGTTATTTTTCTATCATCAAAAGATGAAACCTTTGAAGAATTTATTGTTTTTGCCAAGAAAGTGCAAAATGAGAAAGGTATGTCCATTGCAGGTATTAGGACTGATCATAGTGGAGAATTTGAGAATCAAGCCTTTGAAGAATATTGTGATACTAATGGCATTGATCACAATTTCTCTGCTCCAAGGACGCCTCAACAAAATGGAGTCGTGGAACGCAAGAATAGAGTGCTCACTAAAATGGCTAGAGTAATGTTGAATGAAAAGAACGTGTCTCAAGTTTTCTGGGCTGATGCTATGAGTACAGCATGCTATATCTCAAATAGAGTCTATATCAGAACAAAACTTGGAAAGACCCCATACCAGCTGTACAAAGGAAGAAAGCCAAACATTGCTCATCTACACATCTTCGGTTGTAAGTGTTTCATTCATAATAATGATAAATATAACTTAGGAAAATTTGATTCTAAAACTGATGAAGAAATTTTCCTAGGATATTCTAACCGAAGTAAAGCATATAGAGTTTTTGATAAACGAACATGTGTTGTTGAAGAATCAATTCATGTTGTATTTGATGAATTTGAATCCTCTGACAAAACCATTGATGAAGAACAGGAAGTTGTTTTAAATCAAGAAAATGGTCAATCTATTTCTAAGTCTCTTATTCCAGAAGTTGATAAAACTAAGGAAGAAGAGCAATCACTAAGTCAACCTAAAGCCTGGAAATACAATAAAAGTCATCCCTTAGATCAAGTCATAGGAGATGTGAATGAAGGGATCAAAACTAGAAATAGAATCTTCAATGAAGTAAGTTTTTATGCATTCATTTCTGAGATTGAACCTTCTAACATTGATGAAGCCCTATCAGACAATGATTGGGTTATAGCAATGTAAGAAGAACTAAATCAATTTGAAAGAAATCAAGTTTGGGATTTGGTACCCCGACCCAGGAATCATCCGATCATTGGTACTAAATGGGTATTCAAGAACAAACTCGATGAATCCGCAATTATTGTCAGAAACAAGGCAAGATTGGTGGCTAAAGGCTATAATCAGGAAGAAGGGATTGATTATAAGGAAACGTATGCTCCAGTGGCTAGATTGGAAGCTATATGCGTACTCTTAGCCTTTGCATGCATCAAAGGATTCAAACTCTATCAAATGGATGTAAAGAGTGCATTTCTAAATGGTTATATCATGGATGAAGTATATGTAGAACAACCTCCAGGTTTTGAGGATGTTACTAAACCTGACCATGTTTTCAAACTCAAAAAGGCTTTATATGGTTTAAAACAAGCTCCTAGAGCATGGTATGAAAGGCTCAGTAAGTTTCTTATTGATCAAGGTTTTGTACGGGGAAAAGTTGATATAACACTTTTTATAAAACGAAAACGTGATGATATTTTAATTGTTCAAATATATGTTGATGACATTGTTTTCGGTGCTACTAATGAATCTCTGTGTAAGGAATTTTCTGAGATAATGCAGGGAGAGTTTGAGATGTCAATGATGGAAGAATTGAATTTCTTTCTTGGTTTGCAAATCAAACAAAGAAAGAATGGAATCTTCATATCTCAAACAAAGTACTTGAAAGAGCTATTGAAGAAGTATGGAATGGATGAAGCAAATGGCACAGACACGCCTATGAGCTCAACTACGTTGCTTGATGCTAATGTCAAAGGGAAAGACTACAATATCACAAAATATAGAGGAATGATTGGATCATTACTTTATCTCACGGCAAGCAGACCAGACATCTAATTTAGTGTTGGCATATGTGCAAGATATCAATCAGCACAAAGGAATCACATGCTGAAACGGTCAAACAAATTTTTAGATACCTTGCTGACACACCCGAATTGGGTCTGTGGTATCTCAAAGGAAGAAGTGAATATCTTGTTGCATATTCAGATTCAGATTATGGAGGATACAAGACACACAGAAAGAGTACCAGCGGACAAGGACAATTTCTTGGAGGATCTCTTGTATCATGGTTTAGCAAGAAACAAAATACAGTGTCTCTTTCGTCAACGGAAGCCGAATATGTTGCAGTCTCAAGCTGTTGTGCACAAGTGATATGGTTAAAACAACAACTACAAGATCTTGGTATTTATCTCAAAGAAATACCAATCTATTGTGACAATACCAGTACGATAAGCTTGGCGAAAAATCCAGTTCAATACTCTAGAACCAAGCATATCGATGTCAGACATCACGTCATCAGAGATCATGTCCAAAAGAAAGATGTGAAAGTGATATTCATTCCTACTCATCTTCAACTAGTTGATATCTTCACAAAACCCCTTGCAAAAGATCAATTTCTATACATTAGAAGAGAATTGGGAATGGTAAATCTCAATGAGTTGTAAGTTATTTCAATTTCTCATAATATTAGATGAAGTCATTTGATAATGTTTTGATGATTATTAATTTAAGCATCGGAGTATATAGAAACTTGTTTTGCAGGAAGGTTGAAACTCTGTTTTGAGAAACAAAAATAGAGGTTATCAGAGGACACATTTACTTGAGTACCAACTTGAAGTAATGACTAACAGTGAAACATTACCCGAGGAACAACTTGAAGTAAAGAAGCACTTTACTCAAGTAACTACTCGAGTAATGGTCTTCCAAAACTAGAAGTAACAGATCAAGTTACCTGGAATTTAAATCAAACGGTTCAGTTACTAAGAAATGAACAGTCAAAAGTTGAAAAGACAAGTTATCCGAGGCGAGCCTCGAGTAAACTTGAAGCTTATTCGAGTAAGGACTCGAGTAACTGCAAGTCCAGATTATCAAATTGATGAAAAACGACTCAAATCTGCTCCAAATTGGTTATAAATGATCGAGGGAACATACATGGATAATTACAATATTATTCATGGCAGGTACGCAATTTAAATGAATTATTTTAGAGATTTTCTGTATGATCACTCGAGTAAGGACTCGAGTAAACATGAAGTTTACTCGAGTAAGGCCTCGAGTAATGTCGGGTTTTAGGTCTTTATCTGTCGCAAACTCAGTCATTTCCACAAAATCTCCTCGAGTAAATCACTCTACTCTCTCACAAAAATTTTTCACAATCTATTCCTTACATCATTTTCGTCAAAACCCATTGTTTTTCAACTCCAAAAACCTCCTATTCTGCTCAGATTCAGTCTGCCCTAAACTCGCGACTGTGACTCTGTTTTTCTGAGTTGTTCAAAATCTTCACTGATTCAAAATGGTTAGAACAAAAAACCTCACTCCCACAGATTCCTCTGAATCCCAATGACTCTCTGACCCTCTTTCTTCTCCTCCCAGAAAGAGAAGGAAACTTACCCCTAGATCAAAAGCCAAAATCCAACCCCAACCTCAACCTCAACTGAAACCAAAAGGGGTTGTGATCAAAGAGCCTATAGTTACAAGGGCTCAATCCAAAAAGAGCACCTCTACTGGGAGAGGCAAAAGTGCAAAGTCTCCCTCTCCTTCACCCTCTGATTCCTCAACTCCCTCTTTCACACCAAAGCTTTCTAAAAAGCCCAAATATGATAAGAATGTGGCAAAGGCAATGGCTGGCATTCTAGAGCAAATGGAGAAGGGGCAATCTTCAAAGAAATCTAAACTGCCAGAAGAGGAGATCACCAACCCTCCAAAGGGGTTCAATGTCAACAAACTGGAGGAGTCCCCAAAGTATCTCACTCAATTCTCCAGGAGAAAAGTGTGCAAGACACACTATATGGACCTCAAGTTACTTCAGGAGGTATTGAAGCATGATCTTAGTTCCTATTTAGAACCTTTTATGCCTTGGCTTTCCATTAGACTACCTTTTTGCACAAAAGTGGTCACACATTTTTATTGTAACCTTGAGATCCTAGATGAACCAAACAGAACCTCAGCTGAGGAAGAGATGACTACCACTATGAGAGGTCAAAAGATTCTCATCTCACCCTCTAGGATAAACTTGTGGTTAGGAATAGAAAATCCCCCAGATGACATTTGCTCTCAACTAGACCCAAACCAAATATTTTCTGTCCTGAAACCTGGTGAGTTAGTTGGCCCTTTAAATTTCAAACCAAGTGATATGTGTGATCATCACAGGGTTCTATGGTACATCTACTCTAGATCCCTTGTAAATAAGGCCAACAACTATACCCATTTCTCTGATAGGGACTTTAGATGGTTTGCTTCACTTCTCCTGAAGGAACAGAAAGATTTGGGGGAGTACATTTTCTCGGAGATGAAGAGGTACAGGGTGGATGGGAAAGCTACCACACCGATGCCATATCCTCAGGTTGTGTCACTTATTCTGAAAGAGAATAAGATATGGTATCTGGAGAACAAGGAACCTATTGAGAGGATTACTCCGGTTGGGAGAAATTAGATTGGCAAGCTCAACATTGACATTCCTCTCAAGGGTCCTCTAAAGTCTGGGTCGAAGAAGAAGAAGAAGACTGAGACTGAGACTAGCAAGATGGATGACACTCAGTCTTCGGCTCCAGCTGCCACTACATCATCACCCTCTTTTCTCAATGCCTCCTGTCTCTAGTGCACCTGAGCCACAACCCAAAGATATCTTATACTCAGTGGATAACCCCGAAACAAATGAGACCATCCATATCATCCTTGATGATTCACCAACCAAACCTTAGCCTGAACCCGCTCCTAAACCTATTCCATCTCCTACCCATACTGAGGAAATCTCTCCTTCTTCATCCTCTGATCATCATACTCCAGAGGTTGAGACCACTACTATGATTGTCTTCCAGCCTTCTCCTATTCCTCCCCGAGATGATATCCATATCCCTCCAGTTAATCTTCCTGAACCAGTCTCTTCTAGTTCATTTGACTCCTCTGGTTCAGATGCTTCTATGGTTCTTCCAGTGAAGCCTATTTCCATGGTCAAGCCTTCTAGTCCTCTACTTGATTGATGAAAACAAAAAGGGGGAGAAGAGCTTGAGTGTGATTTTGTGGAGTGTCTATGTTTGGGTATATGGGTGTATATGGGATTTAGGGAGCTTTTGAATTTTAAACTTTTCATCTTGTCATCTTGTAATGCAATTTTAAGTTTAAAGTTTAATACAAGTTTATTTAAGTTATGATTTCATTTCAAGTCCATTTGAATTTTTTAAATTATGATACATTGTTGGACTAATGAAGTTTATTATGTATGCAAGGTGAATATGTTAAAATATCAATTTTTTTTCAAAATATATTGAATATAAACTTGACAAAGTTTTCAAAGTAATGATTGAATTCAAGAAGTGTTTATTTGATAACTTACTATCAAAAATCTTGTTCAAAATCACCAAGTTTTGTCATCATAAAAAAGGGGGAGAATGTTAGATCTCATGTTTTGATGATAACAAAGAATATTATGAAAGAGAGATTTGATTGATAAATAAGTTTGAACAAAGTGATAACAGGGAAAAATATCACTTGAAGTAAGCATTGGAGTAATGAAGAAAGGCCAAGAGAAAAAGCTAAGAAACTTGATCAGAAGCAAATTTTCTAAGGCATTACTCGAGTATGTACTCGAGTAAAGGGACAGAAACTTGAAGTAATAAGAGACACCTTCGAGTAACCTGCCAATGTTACTCGAGTAATAATGTAAATGTTTTCAAGTTGCTCTCGGCCTGCCAATGTTACTCGAGTAGCACTCGAGTAACCAGGTAATTCACTTGGAGTTACTCTCGGCCTGCCAACGTTACTCGAGTAGCTACTCAAGTAACCATGTAAAAAACTTCCAGTTGCTCTCGGCCTGCCAATGATACTCGAGTATGTACTCGAGTCCCCTGTTTTAAGAAATATGTTGCTCTCGGCATTTTCAACCCTGCCAACGTTACTTGAGGAGCTACTCGAGTAACTCACTATGGTAAGCAAAAACCTGAAGGTAGTACTCGAATAACTTGATCTATTTTTATTACACTTCACTCGAGGCACTACTCAAGTATGCAGGTATTCAATGACTCATTTAAAGTGGATTACTCGAGTAAGTACTCGAGTATGCAAAATTATTTTTGAAGAAAAACCTCAAGTCATTACCCGAGTAAGCTATGAAGAAAAATTATGTTTACTCGAGTATGTACTCGAGTAACAAGGTAATCAAACTTGAAGTGCTCTCGGCCTTGAGATCCTGCCAACATTACTGGAGTAAAGCATCGGGTAACCAAAAGTTTATTTGAAGGTTTACTCGAGTTGGTACCCGAGTAACCTATGAAGAAAAGAGTGCATTACCCGAGTAGGTACCCGAGTAAACATGCATTTCCAAAGGTTTGATATTTTGTTTATTCCATGCACTACCTGAGTAATCTTATATTTGTTTGTTGACTTGCAGTTCATCATAGTTTTCCCGATGATACTCGAGGAAGTACTCGAGTAAACTTTAATGAATACTCGAGTAGCTACTCGAGTATGCAAACCCAGAAATTCAGAAATCATTCCAACGTTCATTGTTTTGTTTCCTATATGATTAACCTTTCATTGTATTAGTATTCTTAGCATATTTGCAGATAAACAATGAAGAGATCTTACCAAATAAGGAAAGTTAAATGCAACGTTCAAACTACACCTACCGCCAACGGATATTTTTCAAATACTGGAAAAGTAAACAGTGGCTGCGCACTCTCCAACGGACGAGAAGAAAATGTTCCAACGGTCATCACCAACATATCTATATATATGGGAACATCCAAACAGAGGAACAACAACAAGAACACACACGAACGTATCATCAAGTTCATTACTCTGTTTTACTCATTTTAGTAATTCTGTACTTCAGTGATTCTTATTCACTCTGAGAGAGAGATATTTCATTCAAACTCAATATTTGTTATTGAGATAACTTAAGGTTGTGGAACCTTGAGTTGGGATTGGATTACAACTTGTAAGGGGGAGCGAGTGTCCAGGTGAAGGAACTTGCTTGTACTGAGGTGCCAAGAACCCACTGAATCTTGGAAGTTATAGTGAAACTCTCAGAGAAGCTCTGAGGACTGGACGTAGGTCAAAGTGGTTGTGGCCGAACCAGTATAACTCCCGGTGTACACTTCGGTGATATTTCTCCTTACTCTTTACTGTTTTAATTTCACCGTCAAGTTTTATATTTGCAACAAAATTTTTAGTATCACCCAATTCACCCCCCCTCTTGGGTGAAACACTTGCTCTAACAAAGGGTTCCCGCGTCTCACATATCCTTTAACTGCAAAAGAATAATATAAATATAAAAGTAAGAATATATGTAGTAAACATTAGGCTTAAATATGTTTGGAGAAACCCATCAACTGTAACACTCAGAGGGATCTGTGTCACCAATGAAGAAGGTAAGGGCTTGTTTGGTTAGAGGAGATGGGATGGAAGGGGAGAAAAAAATGAGTTCATCCCCTCATTTAATTTGCTTTGAAAATTTCAAGGTTCTAAAACCCGGACCGGGCACTAAACCAACCAAGGTACTAGGTCAAAGGTTAATGGATCAGATCGGAGTCAAATCGGGGTCAACTCAGAGCCTAAATCGGTAAGGTATAAAAAATTGAAAAATAATATAATTTCTCATCACACCAGCCAAAATTTCAAATACTATATATCATTTCTATACCTTGAATTACTAACAAAATAATTATATACTCCAATACTTATCACATATTGTTTACAATTTTCTTTACAAATTGACGGAGAGTTGCATGAGAATAAACATTTCATATAAATAAATAAATGTTGTACGATCATCCTTGAATAATAATTTAAATTCAAATAAATCAATCCAATTTTACTAAGAATATAAAAAACCTGCTTACTTAAATATTCATAATCAAGAACAGATATCATAAAAGAAAAGTAGCCTTTTACTTTGAGTGTGAAACCGTGAATCAGTGAATGAAAATGAATATGAAGTGAAGTGAGTGATTTGATTTTGATCACTGACCAGAGACTTGGAGCCCAACGCCATTGGTCAACTAAGTTTGAATATAAAAATAATAATAATAACACAAACGATGTTGTCTCATTAGGTAGGAGGGAAAAAAATATATAGAAGTGACCCGGGTTGACTTGTCAACTCAACCGGGTCAGGCCGAGTTTGCCTGTTGACCCGGGGTCAACTCTTAACCTGGGTTCATCAGCAAACTGGATTGGTTTTTTGGTTGGTTCACCCGTTTCCGATCCTAACCGGGCGGTCCGGTTTGGGTTTGAAAACCATGGAAATTTTGGAGGGGAACAAAAATTTTAGACCACTTTATCCTTATAACTTATGTGATATTTCAATAATACTCCTGATGAAAAATATTATCATAAATCAAAATATTATTATTATTAAAATATTTTATTATAAAATAAAAATATATTATTATACAAAATTATCATAATTAAAAATTATATGTTTATTAATAAAAAAGTTATAACATATGCTCATACAAATTTAAATAAAAAAATTATCATTAAATTAATTTGAATAAAAACATATTTTTATTATTAAAAAATATTATTATGAAATAAAATTTTTTAAAAAATTATATTTTTACAAATAAAAAATATTATAATTATAAAATATCTTAAAATAATTTCAAATAAAAATATTATTATAATGAAAAATATATTATTTTTATAATTTAAGATAATATTTTTTAAAAATATATTATATTTATATTAAAAATATATTATTATGAAATTAATTTAAAATGAGAATATGTTATTGTAAATAAAAAATACTACTATAGTTAAAAAAGATGTTATTATACAATTAATTTAAAATAAAATATATATTATTATAATAATTATAAATGAGAATATTATTATATTAATTAAATAATATGTAAATTAATTTACATAAAATATAAATAAAAAATATAACCAAATATGTTGGGGTAGAATGGTACATTGCTATCATTTCTTTTGTTCCATTTTAAACTAAACAAGTGATCATGAAAAACACCTCACCTCCTCCTCCACCAACTAAATCAAACAAGATAACCATCTATCATTTCCTTCCATCCCCCTCCCTTCGAACCAAACAAGCCTTGGGACTTTTTTTGGGGGGGGTTTCAGATGTGGGAGACTCCATGGAGGTAGCAGGAGAAAAGAGATACATGTGAGAGTGTTTGGCATCACTTTTTAGGGCCCGAATCACATGCTTTTGAGCAAAAAGTGAGATTCAAATAATTGGTTCTTTTATTTAGTGTTTGGGACCGCGTTTTGTAAAAATGACTTATGAATTTGAAACCAACTTTTTCTATAAGCCACACCTTTTTACTTATTATAATTGGCTTATCAAATAATTGGTTCTTTTTCTCATAGTGGTGTTAATTTCGGTGCAGCAGAAATTGGCAATGTAGCTCATGAAGATAATAATACTCCCTCTTGTCCATAATATAGGGCACTTATAGAAAAATAGCTTGGTTCACAATATAAGTCACTTGTAAGACAATTAATACTTATTTTTCAGTTTTGCCCTTGTAATTAATGCTCACTTCCAATTTGCCCACTCATTAAATTTCAAAAACTCATTTTCCAATAAGAGTAAAAGTGGAAAAAAATTTCAGTTTAAGATATATTTATCGAGTTAACTGTCAATTCTTGTTTCCCTTGAATTAGTTGAAGTGCCATATATTGTGGACTAAAGTGAGTGCTATAGATAATGCGGGTTCCTCGACCAATGATGCTGGGACATCTTCAACTCGTATGAATCGCATTCATGACATGATTAGATATCAACTTATACGGGACATGTGATCCAATTAGTTATGTAATATTTTTTTTGTGAAATAATTTATTTTGGCATCACATTTTCTAACTTCAATTTTTCCACTTGCTTGTAATTTTAAATATCTTGTTTCTAACTTATACGGGACATGTGATCCACTTGTTTTCAATCCAAATAAGTTTTGACTTTTAAGAAAGCACTTATGCAATCGCCAATCCAAACAAGTTTTGATTTTTAAAAAAACACTTATACAATTGCCAATCCAAACAAGTTTTGACTTATGGAAAAGCACTTATTCAATCGCTCGTCCAAACATAAATCATATTATACAAACTGACTTTTTATAAAGTCATTTTTAATAAGTCAGAATCACAATAAGTCATTTTTCCTATCGTTATCCCAAAAACAATCATACAAATAAGAGGAAGTGATTTTTGTTTTGGGGTGGGGGATAAGCACGCATGGTGACACCTTAGTGGGTAAAGGGAAATGGAGTTAAGATGGTGGTAAGAGAGATTGGACAAGAGCACCATATCATATTAATAATATGGTGGACTTGCCTTATAGTACCAAATCATCAACAAGTACGGGTAAGCATTGAGAAACCCATGAGGTTAATCTCTTCCTTTTCTTGAGTCAGAAGCTCCCTCTCTCTTTATCTCTCTCAAAACGTTTCCATAAAATCGATCCCAATTGTAAAATTAACCATATCTTACTTTCATCAAGCAATTTATTATAAGCATTAAGCAGAGGAAGAACATAAACCATTATCAATATATCCAAAGAAACAAGTTAAAGGGTACGAACTTTTCTCTGGTTATTTCTAAAAGGGAGATTGATGACAAATGCTGAACGTTTCAAAGGTGGGATGACTCAGGACCAAAGATGCTCCTTATGTACCAGCTTCGATGAAGATATTAATAATTTATTCAGAGGATGCCCGTTGGCCAGTTCTATTTGGCAAAAAATACTATCAAGGGATATGTGGGCAGAATTCTTCCGCACGAACATCTCAGATGGGTTCATAAAGCAGCTAAACAATCCAAATTTGCAGAATACATGGAAGATTGGTTTTTGCATCACTATTTGGAAGCTTTGGGAAGTTCGCAATCGCCAAATTTTTGCGCATGAAATGATACAACATAGACAAAACCTTAATTGATATTCACACCACAGTTTCTCACACAGTCAAATACCATTGCAATTAGTCATTGACCATAGTAGCTTTCTCTTTTATAGAAGTCCATTTCCTTATGTAATGTACCTTTCGGCTTTGCTTTTGTAATATTGATTTATTAATGAAATCTTCCTTTTCACTCAAAAAAAAAAAAAAGAAACAATTTAAAATTACACAAGCTAAGCAAATTAGGACCCGTTTGGAACTTTGGATTAACGGTAGCAGAAGTGACTTTTTTCCAATATGACTTTGCAAACTTAAGACAAGATAAAAGTCAGATGTAAATGTGATTTATATTTGGATTGACGATGACATAAATGACTTTTTTTCAAACTGAAACTTATTTAGATTATTATTTAAAAAGTAAGTTTGCATGGAAAATGACTGAAAAGGATATGAGTTTTTATTAAATGTATACAATTTGATAATTAATATATTATGGAAAAAATTTGTAAATACTAAGTAACACTTAATTAGATATTGTTTGATAGATAAAACTTTATATAAATTACCAATAATAATAATCTTAAGTTTTGAACTAAATAATATTTTATTATTAAAATTAGCAACCGAGAGTTTAACAATATACGTTTTAGTGAAAAAAGGAATTATATATCTCCTGCATTTTTTCACCAAGTAAGAATAAGACAAAGGGTGGGGAAATAGACAAAGGGGGAGGATATAATTGGTTGATAGGATAGTGGAGAAGTGATGATGTGGGTCCCATGGCAATTTTCCACCTCACTGCGGTGCACACATTGTAAAAAAGCAAGGTTTTGAAATCCGAACCGGTCATTAAATCGGTCAAGGTATTAGGTCAAGGGTTAATGGGTCATATCGGAGTCAAATCGGGGCTAAACAAGGACTAGACTGGTGAGGAATGGAAGATTTTAAGCTTATTTATATGAAATTCTGAATAAAATATTAAAAAAAACGGTCAAACCTTGAAAAAGCCGGTCAAACCGTGTGAAAATCGGTCGAATCGGGGTTAGTTATCAGACCAGACCGGTCGGACGACCGATTTGCCGGTTTCCGGCTCATACCGGCTGGTCCGGTCTGGTCTGGTCTTCAAAACCATGATAAAAAGCAGGTTTTAAAAGCTTTTTTTTTTTTAAAAGTTGCTTTTTGGTTAAAAGCCCTATTAAAAAAAGTCAACCTAGTGAGTGTTTGGAATAACTTATTTTTGGGAAATAAGCATTTATTACGTAAGTCGAGACAAAACTTCTCTCACATACTTACCTCGTATACCATGAATCACGATTTATAAGTATTTATTATTTAAAAATAAACTATCCCAAACGAGCTTCTAATCAACCCCAAATTGTGCTTTTACTCAGACCATGCTTTTCTCCCTCATACTGGGCTTTTTCCAATCCAACGGCCCTCTCAAACAGCCTCATAAATATGAACCCCCTCTTAAATCAGCTTTGTTATAAATTATTTTCCTTTCATCGTACGTACATCTTTGCAATAAATAAATGGAAATGACATCTCATTACTTTATAAGCTGACACTCCACACAAGCTAAAAACTAGAACACACACACTGCTTTTTTTAATTGCAGGCTGGACCACATACACAACTGACGAAATTATTTCAGTTCTTATGATCTTGTTAATTAAAGAACAGCACAGAGCCCAACAGCTCTCAGAGAATCAAAAGAACACAAAGTTTCCGGATTTCTGAACGATTTTCTGATGATATTTGTTTACTGATTCCTATCCTGTTTTCATGAAATCACATGGGTTCAGCTGAGGACTTCCCATGCTTTTGATCTTTTTGTGTTAATGTGAAACTGAGCAATGAACAAAATAAATAAAATAAGGCCCCCACGTGAATTCATATATAAGCATGCATATACATTTATATCAATTCATACTCATAATGAAAAATTGAATTTATGTGGATATAATTTTTATCTTCTGCAATATTTTGATTGTAGAGTTTCAAAGTTTTGAGAGAGAGAGAGAGAAGGGAAGAAAGACAGAATGAGCAAATAGTGACTTAATCTTATCAGTCGTTACTGCACACTTATGCCACTTATATAATCAGGTACCAGTTACAATATATAAAGCTATTTATTATCTGCTAAAGGAACTACTCTACGCTTTCCCTCTACTCTAATGTGAAACGAAACACACTTTACTCTCTCTTGGAGTTCACTATTACTCATCTTGTAACTGCTTTCATATTATTAGCACAGAAATTAAAACTATCCATTGATAAAACTGACATGATATAAATTAAATGACGTTACAATAATACAGTTAACAATTATTTTATTATATATTGCATTAGATTTACCTTTTTGCTTGATACAAATTCTGTAGAAAAATAATGATTGGAATTAAAGGGCATCCAACAATGGTGTTTCAAATCAAAACTAATGGTTAGTATTTAGGCATAATTTACATAGTGCGCTGTATGTGTAGTTCAATTTGGAATTGAATTTTAAATGATTGAAATTTTATGCAGAAGTTTAACATATACTTTCTCTATTGTCAAATACCAAGAATATGATACCTTTATTTAATTTCTCCATACCACATCCTCATATTTAATGAGATATGTGTGTGTGTGTGTGTGTAGTTTCTACAAAATTAAAGGAACAATCTATATATAATTTACTTATTTTTAATACATATATACTATAACGAATACAGAAAATACTCATTTAAAATTATCTTCTGTGCCCTAACTTCATCACATCTTGTGTCTCGCACACAAACATCACTCCCCACTCCCCAGTAATACTGTTTGAAAATAAAAAGTGATTTAAATTTTGAAATGATGTAATTACTATTTTTAGTGCAACACATAAAAAAGTTGTTACTAGTTTTAACGAGTCAGCATTCAGATATTGATTAATGAATCTGATTCCTAAATGAGTATAATTGGACAATCATTATAGCGTGATTAGATTCCATAATGTAATTAGAGACAGAAAATAAATTGGACTGCAAAAAAAAAAAAAAAAAGGGATTTGCAAAAGCAAAGAAATAGATAGGGAATAAGTCAGACAACCCCAAAGAGACGGGGATGGAGACGGGAGAGTAGAGTGATTTGCGATTTGTGATTATTGGAGAGGCTGAAAGAGATAGGGCTTCTGCATTTATTTGACAAAAGGATAATGTGGGGATATTTAAAAATATCATGGGCCTATTAGTTAACACAAAGCAAAATATTACCCCTCCCCTCCAAATTTCCCAATTTTGGAGGGAGGGTTAGAAGGGGAGGGAAAATTTCAAAGTCTCCTTCTTTGGTCACGGTGGCAAATGACTTGCTCTTCCAATCCCTTGTAATCCAATCTCAAGCCTAACATGTCTACTATCTCTCCTTGAATTTTTCTTATATCAAAAGTGCTTGTTATATTTGTCATTGACACAACAATGAATAACCAATACAAAAATTAGCCAATGGTCTAAATCCATGTATAAAATTTGAATAACCAATACAAAAATTAGTCAATGATCCTATGACTCAATAGCATGAAAGCTTTGCAATAAGTGAGAAGTCACGGAGTTGACTTTATTGTAATTTTAAGCCCTTAATACCTACCGCTAACTAAAAAAAACAAAAATGTATGAAAATTCACTTGTAACATAAGATGTTTGAATTGTAAATATAATATTGTTAAAAAAAAAAACAGAATTGTAAATATAATAATTTAACTTGTAAATTCATATATAAAATTTGAATAAAGGGTACTTTAGTTTTTTTGCCCATGTAACAAAATGACACCCTAAACGATTTTTTGATACAAGTTTGCCATTATAGTATTTTTCATCTTTTTTTTTCTTATTTTCAATACTCATCTCTTACTCTATTTTTAGTACTCGTCTTTAATATTTTCAATAATCATTTTTATTTTTATTTTTTTGTAGTAAGATGTTTAATATACTTAAGTACTGAAACATGAAACATAAGTACTGACAAAATTTAGAAAAAAATAGGAAAGATGTGTATAGACAATATATAATTTTCCATAAATTAAAATTATTCCATTAAAATGTTCATAAGTTATTTTTTTTTCAAGCACTCATCTTCTATATTTTGATACAAATCTTCCTCTTTTTCATTACTCTTTTCATTTCACTTAGTCATCTTAAATGTGCTCAATACTTATCTTCCATATTTTTAATATTGAGAAAAATTAAAAGGAAAAATTGCAACTAGGTTCCAATTAAAGTGAATTAATTACAATTAGGTCTCTTGAAATTGTCAAATTACAGTGAAGTCCCAAGGAACTTGGGTGCTATTAATTCCATACATGAAAGTACAATTTTGACCCAATGACAAGTTACATAGAAAACACTGATAAGTTTAAAGCAACCAATGACAAGGTACATGGCAACCAATGACAAGTTTATAGTAAGCAGTGACAAGTTATATGGCAACAAGTGACTACATAAAATATTAGTTCAAAAAGCAAACACAATTTACACATGTTGTTCCTCTCATGCATGATACCTTATTGGTTGTATATTGTCATCCACATTCTCTCATACGCACACTTGAGCACGTTCTCCATTGAATTTGATAAAATATTCTACTCCATCATCTACAAGGTCCACAAAACCAATTGCATGATCAAAGGTCAGTGAGAATTTCATGGTAATTCTACTACTTTCTTTTCTAACATTTGATGCTTCAGTTGTTCTCAACTTCTCATATGTAGTGTTTTCCTTTATAGTTTTTGTTCTAATGCTCCCCCCCCCCAAACATATTTCAAATCACCTTCTTCTCCATTTAGAAATTGTCCCCCTATATGCAAGAATATAATATATGCTTTATAAACATACTCTTCATCTTTTCTATCACCCTACAAAACAAAGTTGTTATTAACAACTATATGACTACTTTGTTCATCCCTTTTAGCTAGACAATATGAAAAGTTTATATTTTGGTATGAAATTGATTGGGTTTGGATGTTTGGCCATAGAGAACATCTTTCTATGCAAAGATTGTTAAATATATGCTGTATTTATGATTTATGTTGTTGTTTCATTGAGTGTGAGGAAATTTCTACTCTGTTCCTGAGAAGATTGTGTTATGTTTTGTGTACTTAGACATGGATGAATGGAAAGATGAAGCTTTATGTATTTATAACCCTTGTTATGTGGTATCAAAATATGTCATCAACACAGTACTTTAAAGATGTTAATGATGCTTATGTAGTTGCCAACAACAACTTTGTTCTACAGGATGACAGAAAAGATGCCGAGTACACTTGGAAAACACATATTATATTTCAAGCATGTAGGGGGACAACTTCTAAATGGAGAAGAAGGTGATTTGCAATATGTGGCGGTAGCGTTAGAACATAAACTATAAAGGAAGGAACTATGTATGAGGAGTTGAGAACAATTGTAGCATCAATTGTTAGAAAAGAAAGTAGTGAAATTACTATGAAATTCATACTAACCTTTGATGATGCAACAACCTTTGTGTACCTTGTAGATGATGGAGTAGAACATTTTATTAAATTCAATGGAGAAAGTGATCATGTGTATGTAGAAGAGAATGTAGATGACAATACACAACTAACAAGGGATGATGCAAGAGAAGAACATGTATAAGTTGTATTTTCTTTTTGAACTAATATTTTATGTAGTCACTTGTTGTCATGCAACTTGTCACTGATTTCTCTAAACTTGTCATATGTTGCCATATAACTTATGATTGGTTGTTTTAAACTTGTCATTGGTTTCCATGTCACTTGTCATTGGTTGCTCTAAACTTGTCATCGGATGCTCTAAACTTGATACTGGGGCAAAATTATAATTTCACGTTTGGAATTAATAGCACCTAGGTCCCTTGGAATTTCACTACAATTTGATGATTTCAAAGGACCTAATTGTAATTAATTCTATTGATTGGGACCTAGTTGCAATTTTTCCTAAATAAATTTTAGGGTTGAATACATGAAAAATAAATCTAGAAAATATTTAAGATAATTATTATTGAAAAATTGGTTACTGAAAATGTTAAAGACTATTACTAAACATATGAAAAGAGTTATGAAAGAAATTAACTAAAAAAGTACTTTAAGCTGAAATTAACTAAAAAAGTACTTTAAGGTCAAAATTACACCAAAAACTTACTTTAGGGTGCTACTAATAAAAAATATTTTAAAGTGCTAAATGCATCTTAAGTTTCTTAATTGCATTTAACAAAAAGGGAGTAGCAGCAAAAAGTTTTACAAAAAGGTACAAGGATTTTAAGAATTTCAACAAATGAGGAAGTAGCAGCAAAACTAAAGAACATATTATCTGCTACGAATATGGGAAGCCTGGACACATCAAATCCGAATGCTTTGAATATCTAAAGAACAAAGAAAGAAAGAAGAACAAATTTGCAAGAAAGAAAGCTTTTGTCTCAGCCATATAAGGAGACAACTCTTTTGATAAAGAAAGTGATGATGATGAAGTTGCCAACATCTGCCTTGTAGCTCAAGAATAATCAGAAGAAGATGAGGTAACTGAAAAAACCCTACTTATGATGAATTACATGCTGAGTATAATGCCTTACATACAGAATTTATCAAAATTGTTAAAGAACTTGTGAGTTACAAGAAATGGGTGAAAATACTTTTGGAACAGTTCAAGGAACCAAAACCAGTTTCCTGTAACACTTGTCAGTTTTAGAAAAGAAGAATGATGATCTTACCAAAACTCTTGAGAAGTTCGCAAAAGGAAGTGAAATGCTCAAGATAATTTTGAAGAGTTAAAAATTTACCAATGACAAATTTGGAGTTGGATATGATCCAAAGACAGATAAGTCAAAAGGAAAGAAAAAGATTGGGAACCAATTTTACTTAAATTATTTTCAAAAATCTGTACATGTCTCTAATCCTTTTGCTCATTGCAATTTTTGCAATAAAAAGGGACATTATACTTCATCATGTTATCCTAAAAAGGAAGGAACCATGGGAGCTGACAAATGGATATCCAAAGGCACATATTTGACCATGAAAGTTCAAACTAACCACAAAGGACCCAAAAAAGTATGGGTACCTAAAACGTAATTATTTGTCTTTGTAGGTGTGTTTCAAGGCATCCAAAGGAAGCAAGTGGTTCATAGACAGTGGATGCTCACGTCATATGACTGGTGACAGAGAGAGATTTACTTCCATAGTTCCAAAGGAAGGAGGCATAGTCAAGTTTGGTGGAAATCAATCAGGAAAGATTACCGGTATAGGAAAAGTTGGAATTAAGAACAAAATTCATATCAAAGATGTCTTCTGTAACCCCCATCATGATCAAGACCGAGATTAAAGTCATAAAACATGATTAAGATGAATTAGAGACCATAATACAAATTGGGACTCATAAAATAATCCTTTGCCCAAAATAATGGTTTACAAAAAATTTTCCAAACCTATTCACAATGGTCTCATATTCACATCACGAATACTTAAATGGCCTATACCGGTTGATTCCATTCATAAATATCAGAGTACAACGCAAATTCCCGACACACTCGGGTTCCATTAATTAATAAAGGGATTGTACAAGGCACAAAGCCAATAATTCTTTTCCCTTATTTTGGGGATTACACAAAACTATTCAAATATCACCAATTCATATACAGGCAATTCCCAACAAAATATCCATATGCTATACATGATAACCAAATAATCAAAATGAACTCCCAATCCGGAGCCCTACTCGCTCTTCGTCACTTGCTTTCCTTTTGATCCTTCGGCCTTGTCTAAAAGTTGTTTTGGGAGAGTGAGATTCTAAAGAATCCCTGTAGTAACAAATCACTCATAGTATGCATAATAATAAGGCATGAAAGCAAATCATAACCCACACATAGCAACTACAACGGCAGTTACAGCGGCAAGGGCAGGTATGACTTGCGTCACCCTTACGTTTGCTCACGCTGAAGTGCTTACGCTGTATCGCACCACAACACAGTTCACAACAATATATTTCACCACAGCTGGGATTCATATAAAGTATTTTACAATACACAGCCACACTGGCTGGATTCATAAAGCAGTTTCTCAAAGATCCATGTCTATTACAACGGCAGTTCAATGGCCGGGATAGGAGTGATCAGCATCAACCCCCTACGACGGCTCCCACTGAAGTGCTCACGCTGTAATGGACCATGGCACATTTTCATTCACACTTCACAAACACAATGATCAATCATACATACCAGACATCATACACAACACGAGAGAAAAGTCACTACCTGCTCGTTCCTTCCGTGCACGCTCTGGCACTGGTCCCTCCCAAATAGGGCGAATGTCGTATCCTATAATTCATATGAGTGACGAAGTATTATTCTCTATCCAATGCTTAATTACTTCTTAACACTTAATTTGGTTATCATTATTGCTCTTTTAGCATCCACAAACACCTCTAACAAAAGTGCTAAAGAGTTAGAAGAACTACCCCAGGGATCCCCTTTTGGAAGCACAAACACTGACATTTTCTACTGTTTCACTCGAATGAAGATGGCCTCACTCGAGTGATGGGCACAGGCACTTGAGTGAAGTCGACCTCACTCGAGTGATGGTACGGTTTGCACTTGGGTATCTGAGGGTGAAGGATAGTGAGTGAACACCCGAGAGCATAAGAAATTTTTCAGAGACAGGGACACTCGAGCACACGAGACCCTACTCGAGTGATAGTCAAGTGCTTCACTCGAGCACTAGAGAGTGAAGCCCAGGAAGTGAGAACCTGAGGGCACTAAAGATTTCAATAAAGAGGAGCACTCGAGCACATATCATTGCACTCGATTGATGGCTCAACACTCGCAAGGGAGACTATACACTCTTGAAATTTTCCTAGGAAGCACAACAGAAAAACTGAAAAGAATAATGAATATACACGCAATACTCGAGTGATACTCAACCTCACCCGAGTGATATTCATCCCTCACTCGAGTGAACCCCAGATCACTCGAGTGATCTTATCAGAAACCAGAAAACGCAGAAAACTTGACAGCACTTTCCAAAAGATTCCCAAGAGTTTCCAGTAGACCCAAAACCTTAACAAAGCTACTCCCACACAAAAACACCCAATGAATTCAATGGAATCATTATAATTACCAAAATCCTACTCCATTATCATACTTTGGTTTTGGGCAACATAAACATCAAAATTTCAAAATCATCCAAACTTCACAATTTAACCACCAATCAATTCTATCTATCCAAAATACCTCTTTAGATACCAATCATGTCCCAAGGAATCTCATGTTGAAACTATGAAAAGAATTTTCAGATATCTTGCTGACATGGTAGACTTGGGAATATGGTATCCTAAGGGAGGAAATAAATATCTTATAGCATATTCAGACTCAGATCATGGTGGTTATAAGACAGATAGAAAAAGCACTAGTAGGCAATGTCTATTTCTGGGAGGAGCAGTTGTCTCTTGGTTTAGCAAGAAACAGAACACAGCATCATTATCCTTAACAGAAGCTGAATATAGCTGCTTCAAGTTGTTGCGCTCACGTACTACGGTTAAAATAGCAATTATAAGATCTTGGTATTTATCTCAAGGAAATTCCTATATGCTGTGACAATACGAGCACCATTAGCTTGGCCAAAAATCCAATACAATATTCGAGAACTAAGCACATTGATGTAAGGCATCATTTCATCAGAGATCACATCCAAAAGAAAGATGTCAAAGTAGTATTTATTCCAACACATCTGCAATTAGCTGATATATTCACCAAGCCTCTAGGAAAGGATCAATTTCTTTAAATAAGAAGGGAATTGGGTATGGTAAATCCCAATGAACTGTAAGTAAATCTACATACTCTCTACTCATTTAATTAAGTTTTGATGATAAAAGTTACTGACTTAACCTTCAGAGTCTTTAGTTATGTTTTTATAGGATTAATTTTAAAAAGGGAAATCTAAGCAAAGAAGTGCTATTCGAATAATAATTATTGTATCCGAATACTCATTCAAGTGTTTAAAAGAATAGTATTCGAATACATGAACCACTATTCGGATATTACACAAAGACATTGTGAAGAAACTATTCGAATAATGCAGGACTATTAGAATACTACTCAATCTTGAAAAATCTATTGGAATATTGTGAGGGCTATTCAAATATTGAAGCATATTTGTCAAAAGGAACTATTCAAATAGTGGAAATAGTATTCGAATAGCAATACGGCTTACAAAGTATATGACACATTATTCAAATACTCTTATTGCTATCCGAATACAAGATGTGAGATTATAAATGGACTATTCGAATAATCAACAGAGTATCTGAATAGTACTACTTTCCTTCAGAACTTGAAAAGGAACTATCTGAATAACAGAATCACTATTCGAATACCAAGGCAAGATTCACAATAAAAGTATTCGAATAGTGTATCTATTATTTGAATAGCAACAGATTATATCTAAGATTTCGATTCGAAAGACCATTCGAATACTACTCAAACTATTCGAATAGTGGCAATAATTATTTTTGACAAATTAATCGATGACTTTGAATACTATTCGAATAGAATAATTTTTTTTTCTGGTATTCGATTAACCAAAGCTCTATTCGGATAATTTTAATTCTAACTGCAAAATGATTATTCGAATAGAGTAAATTCCGGATATTCCACAGGAATGAAGTGTATCCGAATACCAAAGTCATTATTCGAATACAACAAGGAGCAACGGACAGAGGACTATTCGAATAACTGGTGTATTATTCGAATAAAAAACATGGGTACACTGACCAAGGAAAAGTATCCGAATACAACACTTTCTATTCGGATAATTGGTGCTACAAATCAACAGAAACTATTTGAATACTTGGACAACTATTCGAATAGTTGTAGTCATAAGAGACAGGGGTATTCGAATACTACCAGGACTATCGGAATACAGGTACGTACATTTATTCTCTTATTATTCGAATAATTTCATGAGTATCCGAATAACTCCCACACTATTCGAATACACATGGAACTATCCGAATACTCCTAAATCTAAATATAAGGAAACTAATTTCATTTTCTGCTTATTATTCAAATGCCATCCTTTTTCTCTCCGAATACAAATTCTTCTCACTATCTTCGACTCTCCTTTGCGATCAAAACCACTCAGATAGAAGAACTTGAGGCTTGGTAATTCATACATCTTCAAAGTGGTTAAACAATGGAATTCAAATCTTCTGCTAGCTCCATCTGCTACTGCTTCATCCTTTCCAACTATTTCTTCCAACACAGCACATAGGCCTATTTCAAGCTTCTTGAGTCTCCCCAGATTTCTAGCCAGAGATTCTGGAAAAAGAGTTTTAATTCCCACACAACCAGTAACAACCATTTTTTTCAGATTTAGAAAACTTATAGTGCTTCGAGGATCTTTGCTCCATATGCACTTCAAATTATGCAAGTCCTCTAAAGCCATCCTTTTCAAATCAAAGGGCTTTTCATTAGTTTCTGTCGGATTGTTGCCATCCATACCAAAAATAACCTCCACTGGACTCGAACTTACTTTCAATTCTTCCAAGTTCTTGAAGTATGGAAGTAACCCAGAAGGAAACACTGCTGACAGAAATGAACAATTCTCCACTATCAATGTTCTGAGATTGTTAAAGCAATTGTCTGGTGGGAAAGTTTCACCCCGCCATAGTTGTTGTAGCTCAGGATGACAAGAAAGTTTCAAATTCTTACAAAACTCAAGAAGAACCTACGAAGTCAGATAAGTTTTGATGTCATTAGGGTAGTCTCGATAAAGTGAGAAAAATACAATTATTTTTACAACAAATAAAAATCTTTCCGTTGACTTAGATAATTGATTATAATATTTCTAACAACATGGCTATAATTCTGAAGTGGGTATGTATTTGAGAGACAGAGGAAGTGTGATGATTACCATGAAGTTTCTCAATATTTGGAATTCAGACTATCACATGGTTAGTCTTGATATATGAATTCAAATTTTCACCTTAACCAACTTTGTACTTGCAATATATATATATATATATATTTAATAAAAAGTTTGTGACAACTTTTAACTGTAAAATACAGTAGTGCGTACCTTATCAGTAAAAATCTTTTCAATTGTAGCATTCAAATCACCTTCCCAATACCACTTATCTTTCCCTTCTCCTTCTACAATATCAACTTTTTCCAAGTTTGGTGTCCACATAATTTTCTCAGAGAATTTTTCCAACTTAAGGCAGTCGATCACTTTCACCTTTTCAAGAGACGGAAACCTGAAGACAAGTTTACTCTGGCAATTACAAAAACTTGTGAGGTTTCTCAAAGACACAAGTTCTAAGCTTTTCAACTTGTCAAAAACAATCTCATCTTCTTTTCCTACTTCATTCTCCTCCACTGTAATGATTTCCTCCATTATTTCACATTGCACAACCTTCATAATTGCTAGTTGAACCAAGGATTTTGCAGTTGACAATGTCAATAAATTCCTTAATTTATCACAATTGGTAACTTCAAGATATGACAAACGAGTCAATGGTATGGAAGAAGGAATTAAGTTTGCCGAATGGTAACATGTCTTAATGCATAGCCTCTCAATTCTTTGAAGCATGGCACCATTTTCAAAGCCTATATTCAGTGGAATATCTGAAAACATTAAACTCAAGTTTTTAAGTTGTACAACAGTTCCAATTTTCTCAAGGGAAACATGACTTCCATCAGATGCCTCTTTGATAGAATTCCTCAAATTTAGGCTTTCTAGATTAGGAAATCTTTGGAGAAACCAAAAGAGTATTTTGATGCCACTCAATCCACTACAGGTTAATTGTTTCATGTTGTGCATTAGATAAACATTATTTCCAATGGTGTCCTGCAACCACTTCATTTCCTTCATCCCACGTATTGTTAGTCCTTCCAAGTTGGATAACACCTACAAATCATCAGGAAAAAAGGAAGAAGAAAACATATGTAAGCTATATTAATTATACTAAGGAAATCTTAGTTTCATATATATGTACTTTTTTGCCATCATGTTGAGAAAAAATAACACAAGTGTGAGTAAAGTAGATGCATTGCATTTTAGAAATTTATTTCTACTTCTAAATATCTTGTCAATCATGATGCTATTGTACCTTTACTAAAGATGAGAGAATAGGTTTCACTTCAGAATATGTTGTTTCAATATCAAATGCTTCCAGCTTGCCACAACGACCAAAGATCAAATGAGTCAATGCTGGGAACTCTATAGCATGTGTTCCTTGATAGAAGCACCTTAGCTCTGGTAGATGTAATAATCCAAGTGTGGTTAGCTTAGGAAACTCAAACATGGGGTTGCCTCTATTTGATGCATCATCCCAGGCTACAATTTCCTTCATCCCATCACAAAGAAATATCTGAAGGCTCTCGAGTTTCATAAGATCACTGGCAATAGAAAATGGAAAAAGATTTTCCAGGCGTGGGCAAATAGAGACACGAACATGTTGCAAAATTTTATAGTTCAGAAATCCTTGAGGATCTTTGTTCCATACATGCTTCAGTTTTGGCAGCCCTTGTAATTGAACAACTCGCAATTTTGTTTCATTCCCACCATCTTTCTGTGGTGTAGACGGGAAGACAAATACCTCTTCCACTGACTTACAATAATTAACCTCCAATGTGCCAAGATTATGAAATCTTCCTACCATGTAAGGAGGGAAAATAGTGACAAGTTTGTGGCAGCCTTCAATTATCACAGATTCCAAACTAGAAAAGGAATTCATGCTAGCTTGGGCACGCCATATCGTTTTCAATTGCTCCATGTCGATGATTTCAATTTTCTTCAATTGGGGAAAGACGTCAGCCTCCTATGTATGAAGCAAAGTAGTCATCATGTAAAAAAAATAACAAAAGAAAAATAAAGCCTAGTTTTTGTGTGTAATCAAATCCCAGGCGCCTACATACCTGGACTGCTTCGTTTGCTCTGATGTCTTCCGGGTCAAAAATATCCTTCATCATATCACATGAGCTTACAAAAAGACTTTGTAATTTTGATTAAATTCCCAACCATTGATAATGAAAATAAATATTTTAAACCACCACAATTATTCACATTCAATTTGGTCAAATTTTCAAAGGAGGGGCTTGGTAACCGTTGGGCACTCCACACCTTCTTGATATTCATTGACGACAGCTCCAAGCTCTCAAGGTTGGGAACGGAAAACTGCAAAAGCTCACAAGAAATTTCAACCTCTAAAGTAACTAATTGTGATTCTAAAGTAACTGATTATGATTTCATAATTCAAGTTTTGTAGGAGCTAAGTATACTTCAATTTCAAATTAGTTATTTAAGTTTATAAAATGTATTGTCAATCCTTTAATGCTAACAATGTTGGTCTCATTAACGAAAAACACTAACTCAACTAATTTAAATGGTGACTCTGAAATAATATTTAATATATTAATTTAAAATTTATAAATTGAAAAATATTTAAAATATAAAAATTTTATATTAAGTGATTAAATTTAAAACATGTTTTGTCAGCATTTAAAGTCACCATTTAAATTGCCAAGTCAATATTTTTTGTTAATAAGGCTAATGGTGTTAATATTGAGACGGTGAAAATACGCTATACAAACTTAAGGAATTAAATTGAAACTTGAAATAAATTAATAAGTCCAAATGTATACTTTAACTTTTTTAAAAGACCAAGGTTGTAAAAGTCAAGTCATCTTCCCTGATTTTGAAGTGAATATAATTAAAAATGTATAAATTGAAAAGTAAAGAGAAGTATATGTTGATTTTGAGGTGAATATAATTAAAAATGTATAAATTGAAAAGTAAAGAGAAGTATATGTTGATTTTGAGGTGAATATAATTTAAAATGTATATATTGAAAAGTAAAGGGAAGTATATGGATTGAAAGTTGATTGCATATACATACCTTTTCGTTAAAGAGTGGAACATAATCAGCAGAAGTTGAAATCCTCTTGTCATCTCTGTAGAAACAAGTTAATTCTAATAAAGATTGCAACGTCAAAGAGCGTAATTGAGGAAATGAAATTCTATCATCTTCTGCATCGTTGCCAATATTCTCTTGTCTTTCAACAACAATAATATCTCCCAAAGAATCACATTCAGAAACTTCAAGTGTTTTAAGCTCTGTGAGAAGTCTAGCCATAGAAAGTGAGAAGAGATATTTCAGTTGGCCACAAAGTTTGACCTTCATGGTTTTTAAATTGCGAAAAGAGGTATCTGTGAGTTGGCAATTGCATATTTTCTCCAGGCTCTCAAGTTTGTACAAACACATTGACTCCAACTTGGGAAAAGCTGTCACGTGATGTTCCCACTTTGCTGAGTAGATTATATTCTGGATGTCAGAATTTTTTCTAATGGTTAAATGCTTAAGAGTTGGAAATCCTTCCACATTTAACTCATAGGTAACATTATGGACACCATCTACTTCCCCGAAAAACAATTGTTCAGTGCTTTTAAACAACATTTTGATCCCCACTTGTGAATGAATGTCATTTCCCTTTTCTAGATGCAATGCCAAAACTCTTGAGGCCTTACATTGATCAGGCATCTGAAAATCATTCAACAAAAGCATCTTAGAGTCTCCGATCACAATTATGTAGCTATCCAACTTGTCAAAAAACAAGCTACTAGGCAAAGTTGTAATATCTTGTACGTATATAACCAGACTCCTCAACTCTTGAAGATATCTCAATTCATCAAGAGTAGCAATTTTACTGTGCTCTGGTTTTCTTTCAACGCCCCATTGGATCAAGGTTTTTGCCATATACAACTCTTCCAAACTATTCAACTTTGATATTACATTAGATGGAATCACTTTGAGTCTAGTACAGCTACTGATGTCAAATACTTGTAGCTTGCTCAATTGCCTTAGTTCACTTGGCAATAACTCAAATTTAGATCCCGAAAGGATTAGAGCTCTTAAATTCTTTAACTCTCCAATAATGGATATGTTGTCACCTAGCACACATTGCACCAAACAAAGCATTCTAAGCCTCATTAAGCCTTTTATGGAAGAAGGGAAGCTTGACAAATCAATACCAGTCAATATTAACACTCTCAATTCTTTCATTCCTTCAAAAAGTTTGTCTGGTATTTTCACGGAAGGATCTTTGCTGTCAATATGGAGGACTTTGAGCTCAGGACAATTTATACCTTCTGGAATCCCATCAACAATATCACAATAGTGCAAAGAAATGACAGTATACTTTTCAATTGTATCCTTGTCAGGCCATTCATCAAGTTTGACATATCTCCGTGTAAAAACATTTTTCTGCTTGCATGCTATTGATAAGGCAGCATCACGGATCATATCATGCATAGTAACACAATCATCAAGAGATTCAGTATCCAACAACAAGCTGGAGTTTTTCAACTTCTTGATAGCCTCATTTGTTCTATCTCTAACTTCTTTTATTGTATTGGCTTTTTGAAATATGCTTAAGCCAATGCAATATGCCACCAACAAAATAATTGATGAATCCTTTCCTAGACGAGCACAAAGCAAGAAAATAGACCTCAACTCTTCACTTTGTAAGCGATCATAACTTAACATAGTAGAAAACTCCACAGATTCTAATACTTCAGTCATTTCTTGATTGTCCAATCGTTGCAGTGCATTTTCCCAGGAAACCTTGTTCTTATTATTCATTAAAGCTTTTCCAGCATCTACTATTGCTAATGGCAAATTTGCGCATCTTTGAACAATTTTAGTTGATAATGATCGCAACTCTAAATCTTCATCGTTTATTCCAACCACCTTATTGAAAAGCTTATTTGATTCCACTTCCTCCATGACATTCACGGTGAAAATTGCATCCTTTACTCCCATTTCACTTGACAATACCTCTTTGTGTCGAGAAGACAACAAAATTTTGAACATTTTGGAATCACTTGCCATCTTGTCATCTTTAAACTTGTCCGGACCAATGTTAGGATCATCATCCTTCAATAGAATCCCCAACATAGTCAAGTCAAGTTCAACCCAAAGATCATCCAAGATGATTAAGGTGTTCTCCTTCTCTTTCTTCAATCTCTGTTGCAAACGACCTGCCCTTCCAATCTCGCTCTCATCATCCAATCTCAAGCCCAACTGGTCCGCCATCTCTCCTTGAATCTTTCTTATATCGGGAGTGCTTGTTATATTTGCCACAACCACAACATTGAAGAGCTTTTCTTCTTCAGCTTTCCTTGCTACTGCTTTAACCAAAGTGGTTTTGCCAACACCTCCCTGCCCACAGATACCAATCATTTTAATTGTGGGATCTCTCAGTGCATTCATAACCTCCTCCATAATGGCATCTCTTGATTTAAATGGCTCGTAAACATTATCACAAAGAGCAACATCTGATGCTTTTGACTCTGGACGAAAAGAAAAAGTATCAAATTTTGACTGTTGCAGCAGTAGATGATCAAACTGTGGAATCATCTTCTTCGCTTTTCTGCCAAGTCTATGCCTTGACTTCAAGTTAGGACACGAACCATTGGAGCACCCCGTCTTCAGGTGGCCTTCATCATTTTGAAACTCCTCAAATTCTGCAATCTCCTCATCTGACTTCGTCAACCAGTCAGTGACATGATCGTGAATGTTCTCACCATTTTTTGCAGCTTCTCGAACTCGAACCATCACGCTCTCCCTTTGATCTTGGAGCTGCCGTGCACGACCTCCCAGCTCCTGAACAATGCTTCCATAGTTGCAAAGATAATCCAGTTGTCGTGTAACAGGTCCTACAATGACATCCAACACTTTCCCAAAAATGGTCCCTACAAACTCCATTCTTTCCCTCTTTTTTTGGGTTTCTTTTTTTATTTTTTATTTTTGATTTTCTTTTGCTACAATAGAATAACTCTCTTTCTGAGACAGGAAAACTAGACGGTAAACAAGGATGAACTATAACATCAACAAACGGAGCACCGTGGTTTTGAAATCGTGAGTGATTGAAACTGAAGTCGCTCAGCAAGTACTACACAACAGACAAATACAAAGGAATGATCAACATCAAGAACGCTGTGAAAAAAGCCAGTAATTAATAAAAGTTCAGAAAGTAAAGATCAGGTGGCAACGTCCTTCTTGAGGCTAAAACTAGCGAAGGAGAGAAAACTTCAAGTATTCAATTCTGGGAGTAAGATCATAATTCTTGGACCTTGATGCAATTAAACAAATCATCACGTGGAGATGGCTATCCCTCGTGTTTATTCATTTTAGATTTGAAATGTAATAATCGAGCTCCCCTCTTTTTGTCCTTTTTGGGGAATATATTTAAAAACTGGCACATTCTAATAAAATCTATGAACAATTTAAAAAGAATATATTAAATTCTAGAGAATTATTCTATTAGTCAGTTGTATATAATATAATTTTTTCATAAATTTTATATTTTATACCTATTTATGACATTTTTTGTTCTTTGAGCTCCCGTACACGACTTTCCCAAAAATGGTCGCTACAAACTCCATTCTTCTCTCCTTTTTTTTTTTTGAGTTTTCTTCTTCTAGTTTTTTTCTTGGTTTTCTACTTTTAGTTTTTTTTTCCCCTTCTGCTACAGTAGAATAACTTTCTTTGAGATAGGAAAACCAGACGATAAACAAGGATGAACTAGAACATCAACAGAAGGAACTCCGTGGTTTGGAAACCGTGAGTGATTGAAAGTGAAGTCACTAAGCAAGTACTACACAAAAGAAAAATAAAAAGGAATGATCAACACCAAGAACGCAGTGAAAGAAGCCAGTAATTAATACAAGTTCAGAAAGTAAAGATCATAGAGAAATAGACAAACCTTGTTCGGAGAGAATGGTGGTTTGGTCCGACTTGCAAGTAGTAAAGTCGATATGGAGGCTACAACAGAGGAGGGAAGACTTCAAGTTTTTAATATTTGAAAGAGTATCATAATGAAAGTGCATATTTAGTCATTCAATCTTAACACCGGTAGTTTAATTAGTTTTATCAATGAAAACACTAACTTATCAAACTTGAGTGATGATTGTGCAATTAAAATTGATAAGCACACTTGTATTTTAATCATTTTAATATAATATTGTATATTTTAGATCGTGTAATTCAAAAAAAAAATCAATAAAAACAACTTCATCTTTGAGGATGCTTTTGTCATCATTTAATTGTATAATCATCACTTAAATTTGATAAGTCAGCTTTTTCTGTTAGATGAAACTAACAGTGTTAAGATTGAATAACAAAGCACGCACTTTATAAATTTAAGAGAGTAAAATGAAACTGGATACAAACGTATTGGATCAAATATACACTTTAACTTTGAAAAGGGAAAAACAAAACCAGAGACCTGATTAAATTTGCAGTGAAGCTATAAGGATTTTTTTCCAACAATTTTTAATGTTAGAACTTACAAGTACACCGACACTGAGATTGGGCTGAACTGGGGAAAAATAATACAAAGCACTTTCTTTTTTCCCCCTTCCAGTTGCCGGGAATCGAACAAAAAATAATGATCCTTTTTTGTCAATATTTTCCTAATTTATCTCCATATTAATGCTCTCTGAACAATAATAAAAGAAAAAGAGGGAATGCGGGTGAAGGTTTGCTCTCGTATTATTTAGTGAAATTGGGAATCTCCATTGTCACATATTAGGGATGCCTCAAATAATCCAATGAGGTGACAGTGTAGTTTTTTGTCTTATTTGAGGCATCCTAATCTGTGATCATGGAGATTCCCAATTCCACTAAATAATACAAGAGCAAACCTTCACATGCGTCCACTTGACTCTCTTAACATTTATCTATTACTCTTTACGCTCTTTGCAATGAGATGTGCACCGCTCAAGTTCAATTTTAATGGTGTTTAAAATTTTTAACTAGTAGTTTTTTAAATCAAAATTATTTTTTTGAAAAAATGACAGTCAAAAAATTATCTTTGTTCAGTGTCAACTTCAAAAAATAATAAATCTTAATCTACATATCCAAAAAATCATGTTCTAGGGCTTGTTAGTAAGTTTAGGATGTCTACCTTATTCCTAAAAAATATCCGGTCCCATATCACTCAGATGCCTTGTCAATATGCATCCAAAAATCCACAACTCAACTAAACTAAGTATAACTTTAACTATCTATCTTCATGCATTTTAGCCATGCTTTAACTCTTATTCAAATCATATCACCTTAGTCTTTAGCTCTTCTACTTCAATTCTTACCTTAATCATTCTTGTGACTAATAAAACTCTTTCCTCAAACTACTCTTAAACAATTTCACATGAGAAATTTATGATAAGCTCCAATTTATAAAAATTACAGCTTCTCTTTATACCCCTAGGCCAAGATACATACATATATTATAACAAGTTTATTATCATGACCAATGCTTTCGAACTTCATCTCTTGGCATCCACCCACACAATTCTTCATTTTGATACCATTGGAACCATTAAACTAATCAAATCTTAGCTTTAACTTTCTCAAACAGATTGACTAAGACACTTACTTACATTCAAAAATTCCATTTTTAGTGATAATGTCTTCAAACTTGCACTAGGGGCATTGTGCTACACAAAAACCCCTTCTAAACTGATTTGAAGGCTTAAATTTAGAAAATTTAAACTACTTCATGCTTAAACAGTATTGTTGGCCAAAATAGGGAAATAGGAAAACAATAATGAAATTCAACTCTGTTCCATTCAATCATCTCATAGCAGCTTCTAGACATCTTGTATATCTAATTTTCAATTTAGGATGATTCTATCATATTCTTAGACATCATGGCCAAAATTTTCATCTCCAGACATAAAAAATTTTGGACTGCACATGCAGCAACAACAACAACAATCAATATACAGAGGGCTAAATCACGATCCACAAACACCAAACACAGGCGAAAATAGGAAAACTTGTCCGAGTACCAGAATTAATTCATCACGCAAGTATCGTTGGAATGGAAATTGCAAACAAAGGGACCTCACAGCAAAAGAAAGAGTACTAAAGGCCAAAAAAAAGGAGAGTTTACCATACGAAGGAACGTTGTGAGTCTGAGTTGTAGCCGTTAGATATCATTTTCGCTTTATCATCATTCTCTTAACAAGTCCTCCCAAAACCCAACCAGTTATCTGAAAAAGTATTAACAAGTAACAACTTCTTTTAATTGTAATATATTGAAACATATATAGCTCGATTTTATTAATCACGAGGAGGCATGGCATTTCACTTTTACTCGGTGAAATGAACTCTCAATAAATTGAAAATAGCAACAAAAGAATAAACTAAGATCGTTAATTTTATGGAATTGAGAGAAAAGTAATTCAGATATATATATATATATATATTGAGATTATATGAATTATTAGATCAATTTTGCTTCGGCCTGACGGATGTTTTGTTCCAATTTATTCTTATTACCGGTTTGTCCAAAAAAAAAAATTCTTATTACCGGTTGAGGAAGGAGGAGAATAAAATTAAATCTATTATCTATTATTATAACAATAACAAAGAAACAGTATATGTGAGTAAATATTCCTTATTCTCTTCAAAGAAAAATACTTTTGACAACACTTTATCCTCCTTCAATCCTAAACATAAGCGTTAGATAATTAATTTATAAAAATCAAATAAATTATTTAATTGGTAATTGTAAAAATTAGGTGTTGATTTCTCGAAAAATACTATTTCTTTTAATTATGTACTTTAGACACTACTCTTAGAATTAAATTTCATAAGAATATTTTGTATTAAGAATCCTAAAAATTAAAAAAATTATAAAAGATACTTCTTACCAATTTTGTATTTTTTGACTTATTTTCTAATGATTGTTTTGTTTATATCTTGTGTTGTTTATTTTGTTGACTACTTACACTTTTCAAGACATATTTATAAGAAGTATTTTTTATTTTGTCAAGTCTTCTCATTAATTATTTATAATTGTGTTATATGTACAACAATTTACCTTTGATTATGACTTTGTGATTGTGTTTGTTTGTTGCATGATGCGTACCATTTATACCCTAATTTTGACAACATTTATGTGTTAAATTAGGACTTTCATTGTTATACACTTATACTTTCTTAAAAAAGCTGAAAAAATAGTAAAAAGTTGTTAAAATAGCTTTGGCCCAATAGAGTCCATCCTAACCCTTATGCTTATAGGTCGGCCCTCAAAAAATGATTGTTTTTCTTTAGCCGCCCTGCCGGCCCTTTTTACCATCTCTACTTACATGTAGGGAACCTTTTAATATTTACAATGAATAAAAATATATAGTTCCGAAAAACAAAATTCTTAAAAGTGGGAGATAAAGTAAATTAGAATCTTACATTTATGACTAAAGTAGTGTCCTAAACTAAGTCCACCTTTTTTTTGGTTGAATTTTGTTCTTCAAAATTATTAGTATTTCATGCCAGACATTTACAATATCATAACTTACTCCATATATAACATATAATAATTTTGTTGTTTTCATCAATTTAATTTTAAAAAAATAACATTAAAATATAAATTTTAATTAATAATTATAAAAAATAAATTTTCCAATAACTAATAAATATAATTAGAATGATTAATTATAACCATATTCTATTTTTATTGAGATTGTTAGTCGCTTCGTACAGCAAAGCTACAACAAGGCGTCATTAAATTGTATCATGTCTCTTCCAAAAGTTAGTTCGCAGATGTCTTTACTAGACCCCTTGGAAGCCTGCATCATGCACCATGCATCATGCACCATGCATCGTGAGGAAATCGTTCACAAGTTGGGCACCACAGATTTGTTTACACTATAAAAAAATACTGAATATTTTACGGAATTTCTGACGAATTTCCTACAGAAATTGATTTCCGATGGAATAGATTCCGTCGGTAATAATAGCGTGACAAACAAATTTCCGACGGAATTCAGATTCCGTCTGGAATTTCCGACGGAATTTATTTCCGTTGCAATTTTCGACAGAATTTAATTCCGTTAATTCCGTCGGAAATTCAATCACAAATATATTTTTTATTTTTTAAACTTTAAAAAGCCACGCGGAAACTCCGACGACCGGCCCCTCATCACTGGCGGCAGCGCGTGGCAACTCCGGCAGCGTCCACCTTGTCACAGGCCCCCAGATCCACCACGTGTCGCAGCCTCCCTCCGTCACGTGTCGTAACCTCCTTTTTCCTGAAAATACAACTCAATTTACCCCTCTTTTGGTTAGAACCCACGACCTCGTCCATACACACGCGATGCCTTAGCGGATGAGTTCGACTGCTTTGACATTCTATTATTACACACAATTATATATATAATCATATGATTATTTTTTTTTTAATTTCTAAAATTAAATTTTAATTAACATTAATTAATAACTAATAAATAATTATTAACTAATATTTTATTTACTAGTATTAATTAATAACTAATAAATTTTATTTTTTATATGACTATTTTGACCCTATAAGGACCAAAACCTATTATTGAAAATTAAAAATATTTTAAAAATTATAAAATAATAATTAAAAATAAATTTACAAATAAATTGAAAGTATTAATTAAAAATAATAAATTTTATAAAAATAATTTTTTTAAAATTTAATTTAATTAAAAATAATAATTTTTAAATTTTGCTACGGAATTGAAATTCGTCAGAAATTGAGAGGGAATTTCCGACGGAATTGAATTCCGTTGGAATGTCTGAATTTTGCTTCTAAAATTCAGTGTCAAAAGTTAGAATTTCTGACAGAATTTTTTCCATAGCTGTCGAAAAATTTTTCGACTGTTTCCAACAGAATTAAATTCCGTCAGAAATTTCATCAGAAAATTCATGTTTTTTTGTAGTATTACTCCCCAATCTAAAGGGGGTGTCAGAGATGTGTACTTGAGTAGTTGATTACAATGTTTCTGTTAATATGTAATTGGTGTAATATTCAGGGAATGTTCAGTGTTGTAATTGGGCTGTGTGCACTGGGCCTTATCCAATGGGCTTGTCCGTCATGTTGTATATTGGTTTTTTTTTTTGTTCAAATATACGGCATGCCCATCAATGTTTGGTTGACTGGGTTAATTCATTTCTCCACTAATGTCAGAAACTTGTCTGGCTTATCACCTTGTATAATCAAATTACAAGATGAAATTGGAAAACCATGTCAAGTAAAAATATTTGTTCTTTATAGTTTTACATCGTAGGGAAATTCTGAAAGTTGAAATACAAACTAGCTTAGGTGTTTGGTATTATTTAAAATATGTAAATAAAAAAGAAATAATGCTTTTAAGGAAATCATCCCATGGGGAATATTTAAGGACTTCACTGAGCAACTAAGCATGCTGCTGAATACAAGAACCATACCTTTATGAATAATTCGTAGATCCATACTGTTGAATAAATTTTATAATGGAAAAATCAACACTCAGAAGTCAGATTCCTTATGCTATATATAGTAAGAAAAAAAGGGAAAAATCATTAACAAGTAATTAATCAACCCAACTCAGAGACTCGATCTTACCTCACAGTTTCAGATCCAGCATTATCAAGGAGGCCTCAGTGCAGATCCTTGTTCGTGCTTGGCTTCTGGAAAAAAGAACTAGAAAAAGCTAAGCACAGAAGTTGTGAAGAAGTAGAAGGCCAACAAAGAGAATCTATAGAGTCAGACAAAGGAGTAATAAAATGATTTCAGAGAAGAATGTTAGTCAACAGAAGCATCTGTCGACATACACTTATTCACACACACACATTCACACATGAATTGATGAATTTGTACAGTATTAGGGATAGTTTTCACATTCGGTTGATTGTATATAAATATGTAAGTTTTGTATCTCATAAATGATAAGAGGAATTTCAGATTATAACATGGTACCAGAGCCTGGTCTTGTTCTAAATTAAGATTTTTCTGCTTCAGAAGCGTTTTTCCCTCTTTCAGTTCACAACTTCAAAAACACTGTGCACCTAGTCTCAGATCTGACATTTCCGCACCCCATTAAGCTACACGCGCCATTTCATCGGACTCAGAAGCTCAAAATCGGTGCTACCCTGAAGCGGCATCCATTTCCGACAAGGGGTGAGTATCCACGCGCCGCTGCACCCTCCGCCGTGGACAACACGCGCCGGCGCGTGAGCACAACTCCGGTGAGATTTTCCGGCGATCTCAACGGCGCTCCGATCGACTTGCCACCCTCGTTCCATCCCTGGTACCCATCTGGTCTGATTCTCACTTTGAATTTTTGCCTTCTCTATGAGTTTGTGAAAAATCAGGGAGCTTCGTGTTTTTCTGAGACATTTTTGGATCCACCATTTATCTTTTGGTTCAGTTTTGGTGTTATTATACTCTAAAGAGTATTTTGGTTCACGTGGGATTCCCATTTTGGAGTGTTGTGGCCTACGTGGATGTGACTTGGTTTGTTAATTATTTTGGGAGTTCTCTGCATCTGTGACTTCATTCTGCATCCGTGACTTCATTCTTGCTTTAAGTACCTTAAGCTTATTTTTTCTCATTATTGTGGTTGACTACTCCACATGGCTGAATCTAAAACCTCTGATATGTTACCTATGTCTGCAAGGATTACTGCCTCACAGTTAAATTGGACAAATTATAGTGATTGGAACAAAACTGTTAACGTTTATATTTTGGGAATTGCAATGGAAACCCATTTAACTGCAGATCCTCCTTCTGATGATGAAACCAAACTTGTGACTTGGAAAAGAGCAGATGCTCAACTTTTGTTCCAAATTCGAAATTCTATTGAACCACGAATTCTGGCTTCTGTTAGTCATTGTAATTCTGTCAAAGAAATCATGAATTATCTTGAATTTATGTTTTCTGGAAAAGGAAATATTACTCGGGTTCATGAAATCTGTAAAGGTTTCTATCGTTCTCAACAGCAAGATCGTCCCTTGAAAGATTTCTTTCTGGACTTCAAAAGAATGTATGAGGAAATGAAAGTACTTATGTCTCCGCAAGCTGATCTTTCAACTCGAATTAAGAACTTGGAACTTCAGGCTATCATGAGTTTTCTTGAGGCTCTCAACCCATCCTATGAGACTATTCGTTCTCAGATTCTGTCGAGTCAAGAGCTTCCTTCTCTTGAAGATGTTTTCTCCCGGGTTCTTCGTGCTGATAGCTTGATCCACTCTTCTGTAGATCCAACTGCAGGTGCTCTAGCTGGACGTGGTCCCTTTGCAAATAGGAATTATGGGTACAAACAAAATACTCATTCTCCTACAATGACTTCTGGCAGTATTATTTGCAATTATTGCAAGGAACCTGGACACATTAAGAAATATTGTCGAAAATTGCAAAATAAACAGCAACGTGATCAACAGCGTGGCCTTGCTCATGTGGCCCATACACCTGGTCTCCCTGATTCTGGATCTTCTTCTGCCGGGGCACTAGCCACAGGTCTCTCTGATTCTGGATCTTCTTCTGCCGGGGCACTAGCCACAGGTACTATGTCCTCTGGTCTTACTACTGCTTCCACAAAATGGATCATTGATTCTGGTGCCACCGATCACATGACAGGTAATCATCACTTATTCTCTTCATATGCCCCCTACACCAACCCCTCATCCATATTTATTGCCAATGGTTCTCCCGTACGTGTTACTGGCTCAGGAACTGTTCAACCAACTACCTCCCTCTCATTATCCTCTGTTCTTAACGTTCCAGATCTCACCTTCAACCTTTTATCTCCCAGTAAACTCACTCGTAAGTTAAACTGTTTTATCTCATTCTTCCCTGATCATTGTTTAATTCAGGATCTATCGACGAAGCAGATTATTGGTAGAGGCTATGAATCTGGTGGACATTACATCCTTGATGATCAGGTTCCACGTTCTGTTGCTTGTTCTGGTGGGTCGTCTCTGTTTGAAGTTCATTGTCGTTTAGGTCATATGTCGCTTTCGTCTCTCCGAAAAGTGTATCCACAATACTCTTCTGTGTCTACTTTAGAATGTGAGTCTTGTCAGTTTGCAAAACATCATCGTATTCATTTAGCACCTCGCGTCAATAAACGGGCTGCGTCCCCTTTTGAGTTAGTACATTCCGATGTTTGGGGTCCTTGTTCAGTTATATCTCAGACTGGTTATCATTATTTTGTCACTTTTGTTGATGATTTTTCCCGCACCACCTGGCTTTACTTAATGAAACAGCGTTCTGAATTGTTTACTCATTTTCGTAACTTTTGTGCTGAAATTCAAACCCAGTTTAATAAACCTGTGAAAATCTTACGAAGTGATAATGCAAAAGAATATTTTTCCGCCGAATTCACGGATTACATGCAAAATCATGGCATTCTTCACCAATCCTCTTGTGCTTATAACCCTGCTCAAAATGGTGTTGCTGAAAGAAAGAACCGACATCTCTTAGAGACTGCTCGAGCTCTCATGTTTCATTCCTCAATCCCTAAACGTTTTTGGGCTGATGCTGTCTCTACTGCTTGTTTTCTCATCAATCGCATGCCTTCAACTGTTCTTGGTGGGGATATTCCATATTCTGTTCTGTTTCCCACATCTAAGTTGTTTCCTGTTGATCCTAAAATCTTTGGCTGTGTTTGTTTTGTTCGGGATGTCCGTCCTAGTGTTGGCAAACTTGATCCCAAGTCCCTAAGGTGTGTTTTTCTTGGTTATTCTAGAATTCAGAAAGGTTATCGGTGTTACTCTCCGGATCTCCGTCGTTACCTTGTATCTACCGATGTTAAGTTTCATGAGTCCTCTTCTTTCTTTAAGACTGTGTCCATCTCTGAGTCTCCCTCTGTCATGGATAATTCAGATGATATCCTAGTTTATCCTGTTCTTCTCTCACCAGTATCGGCTTCTGTTCCGGAACCTGACATCGTCAATGATGCTGATGTTACTAATGATTCACCTCCGCCGCCTCCTGCTTCGCCACTTGATCCTGTTGATGTCTCCCTCGTTCCTGCTACTGTTTCTGTCAATCCTCCTATTGCTGTTACTGAACCACTTGTTCCTGCTTCTACTGATACTACTTCTGATGACCAACCCATTGCACTTCGTAAAGGTACACGTTCACATTGTCTTCCCAAACGATATGCTGACTGTGTCTATCCTATATCATCTTTCGTCTCTTATCAGTTTTTATCACCTGTTTCATCTTCTCTTGTGGCCACTATTGATTCCATTTCCACACCTACTAGCCTTCAACAAGCAATAGCTCACCCTGGTTGGCGTGCCGCAATGGAAGAAGAACTCTTAGCATTAGAAATAGCTGGTACATGGACTCTTGTCGATCTCCCTCCTGGAAAGAAAGCCATTGGATGTAAATGGGTCTTTGTTGTTAAGACTAAGGCAGATGGTTCCTTGGAACGACTCAAAGCTCGCCTTGTTGCCAAAGGATACGCGCAAACTTACGGTCTTGATTACTCCGAGACTTTCTCTCCTGTAGCCAAACTCACTTCAGTTCGTCTGCTTGTTTCATTGGCGGCTACATATCATTGGGAACTGCATCAATTGGATGTCAAAAATGCTTTCTTAAATGGTGATCTTATGGAAGAAGTTTATATTGAGCAACCACCTGGGTTCGTTGCTCAGGGGGAGAATAGGAAAGTGTGCTATCTCCGGAAGTCACTGTATGGTCTAAAGCAAAGTCCTCGAGCCTGGTTTGATAAATTCTGTACTGTGGTCAAGAAATTTGGGTTACATCAAAGCAAGTGTGATCACTCTGTGTTCTACCAACAGTCTGATACAGGCATGATTCTTCTTGTAGTATATGTTGATGATATTGTGATTACAGGAAGTAATTGTTCTGGAATCTCAGAACTTAAAATCTTTCTGAACTCTCACTTCCAGACAAAAGATTTGGGATCATTAAAGTACTTCCTTGGTATTGAGGTTTTGAGCAGTAAGAAAGGTATTCTTTTGACTCAAAGAAAGTATGTTCTCGATCTCTTAAAAGAGACTGGAAAACTTGGAGCAGCACCGAGCAGCATCCCTATGATTCCAAATCCTTTTCTAGATCTTGATGCTAGTATGTTTGATAAGCTTCCTGATGATTTGAAGAAGAAGATTGATCCAGAGAAATTAAAGCCATTTCCATTTCCTGAGAGATATAGAAGACTTATTGGGAAACTGAATTATCTAACAGTAACTCGTCCTGATATAACCTTTTCAGTTAGTAGGCTCAGCCAATTCATGGCATCACCAACAGTGGCACAATGGGAAGCTTTAGAACATATCTTGCATTATTTAAAAGGCTCTCCAGGTCTTGGTATTCTCTATACAGATTATGGACACACTAAAGTTGAGTGTTTTTGTGATGCGGATCATGCAGGATCAAAGGCCACAAGACGATCTACTACAGGTTACTGTGTGTTTGTTGGTGGAAATTTGATATCTTGGAGAAGTAAGAAGCAAGGAGTTGTGTCGAAGTCAAGTGCCGAAGCGGAATACAGAGCCATGTCACAATCAGTACAAGAAATTGTGTGGGTACTTCAGCTTTTGAAAGAAATTAGCATCGTCACAACATTACCTGCAAAAGTATGGTGTGACAATAAAGCAGCACTTCATATAGCATCAAACTCTGTGTTTCATGAAAGAACAAAACATATTGAGATTGATTGTCATTTTATTCGTGATAAGATTAAAGAAAATATTGTGTCTACAGGGCACATACGGTCTGACGATCAACTGGCAGATCTTCTAACAAAAGCATTAAATGGAACAAGGGTTAAATATCTTTGTAACAAGTTGGGCATGATTAATATATATGCTCCAACTTGAGGGGGAGTGTTAGTCAACAGAAGCATCTGTCGACATACACTTATTCACACACACACATTCACACATGAATTTGTACAGTATTAGGGATAGTTTTCACATTCGGTTGATTGTATATAAATATGTAAGTTTTGTATCTCATAAATGATAAGAGGAATTTCAGATTATAACAAAGAAGAAGAAGAAGAAACGAGGAATGTACTACACAGAAGGCAAAATATAAAGGGATGGTCAACACGAAGAAGGCAGTGAAAAAAGCAAGTGATGCACGTTGAGAAAGTAAAGATCAGTTATATAAATGTAGAAAGACCTTGTTCAGATCTGCCCTTGCCATGGTTGACGACGAAGAAAGTTTGAATCTTGATGGGTTTGTGAGGTTTCTGAGCAGAGGAGGGTTTAGAGGAGGAAGATGGGGACAGTGAGTTAGAGAGAAAAATGAAAGTGGAGAGAGAAAGTTGGTAAGGACATGAACAATGGAGATGAGGGGAAGCTGAAACTTGCTTGAATGTGTTGATTTGAAGCTCCTGAGACGGCCGGCCGAGTTAGAAGCAGAGAAGAGGCCATGGGAGGAAGCCAATAATATGCCTAGGCCACGGGAGGAAGCCAAGAATATGCGAGTTAGAAGCAGAGAAGAGGCCATGGGAGGAAGCCAATAATATGCCTAGGCCACGGGAGGAAGCCAAGAATATGCGAGTTAGAAGCAGAGAAGAAGCCACGGGAGGAAGCCAAGAATATGCGAGTTAGAAGGAGAGCAGAAGCCATGAGAGGAAGCAAAGAATATGGCAAAGAATTAAAAGGAGCAATTGAAGGTGAAAGAAAAGGACAGACATGAGTTCTTGGAGAGTAACAACTAACACTACAAAAAAAAAGACTTTCAGCGGCGACTTTTGTCGCCGCTGAAAGTCTAAAAGTCGCCGCTGAAAGACTTTCAGCGGCGACAAAAAGTCGCCGCCTATGCGACTGTCGCTGAAAGTTTTAGCGGCGACAATTTTTGTCGCCGCTCAAAGTATACTTTCAGCGGCGACAAAGGTGACTTTCAGCGGCGACTTTTGTCGCCGCTGAAAGTGTTAATTTTTTAAAAAAAAAATTCAAAAAATTAAATTTTTTATTAAAAAAATTCGAATTTTTTTAATAAAAAAAATTAATTTTTTGAATTTTTTTTTTAAAAAATTAACACTTTCAGCGGCGACATTGGTGACTTTCAGCGGCGACTTTTGTCGCCGCTGAAAGTGTTAATTTTTAAAAAAAAAAATTCAAAAAATTAATTTTTTTATTAAAAAAATTCGAAATTTTTTTAAAAAAATTTAATTTAGAATTGCCACGTGTCTCCTCCCTGTGCTGCCACGTGTCGCCTACTCGTGCTGCCACGTGTCGCCTCGCTGTGCTGCCACGTGTCGCCTCCTCATAATTCCTCCATGTGACTCTCCTCCAGTTCGAACCCGCGACCTCAGAGAGCCGATGCCTTAGTACGCGAGTCTCTACCAGTTGCGCCGGAATGAACCTATGTCATATTATTACATATTATTACATATATATATATATATATATAATATTATCATATATATAAACATACATACATATAATTAATTAATTATATACATATAATTAATTATTAATTAAATATAATATTATTAAAAGTAATGAAAAAATATTGATATATTTAAATTTAAAAATTTTTTAATTAAAATTACTTAATAAATAATAATTTAATATCATAAATATTATTTTTAATAAAAAATTATAAATCTGATATTAATAAATAATAATATAATTTTAATAATTAAGGTTAAAAATAATTATTTAATAATTAATAATTAAATTTTATAAATATTATTTTAATTTTATAAATATTATTTTTAAAAAATATTAATAAAAAAAATATGAAAAAGACTTTCAGCGGCGACACTAAAGTCGCCGCTGAAAGTGTGTTCAGCGGCGACTTTTAATTGTCGCCGCTGAAAGTGTTTTAAAAAAATTTTTTTTTTTTTATTTTCGAAAAATACTTTCAGCGGCGACACTAAAGTCGCCGCTGAAACACACTTTCAGCGGCGACTTTTAATAGTCGCCGCTGAAAGTGTTTTAAAAAAATTTTTTTTTTTTATTTTCGAAAAATACTTTCAGCGGCGACACTAAAGTCGCCGCTGAAACACACTTTCGGCGGCGACTTTTAATTGTCGCCGCTGAAAGTGTTTTAAAAATTTTTTTTTTTTATTTTCGAAAAATACTTTCAGCGGCGACACTAAAGTCGCCGCTGAAAGTGTTTTAAAAATTTTTTTTTTTATTTTCGAAAAATACTTTCAGCGGCGACACTAAAGTCGCCGCTGAAACACACTTTCGGCGGCGACTTTTAATTGTCGCCGCTGAAAGTGTTTTAAAAAATTTTTTTTTTATATTTTCGAAAAATACTTTCAGCGGTGACACTAAAGTCGCCGCTGAAACACACTTTCAGCGGCGACTTTTAATAGTCACCGCTGAAAGTGTTTTAAAAATTTTTTTTTTTTATTTTCGAAAAATACTTTCAGCGGCGACACTATAGTCGCCGCTGAAACACACTTTCGGCGGCGACAAAACAATGTCGCCGCCGAAAGTCAGACTTTCGGCGGCGACAAAAGTGTCGCCGCTGAAAGTGACACCTTCAGCGGCGACATTAAAAGTCGCCGCCAAATGTCGCCGCTGAAAGTGATTTTTTTTGTAGTGTAACAAGTTTGACTGACTTTGTGCCCGGATTCAGTTTCCCTGCTCATCCTTGGGAGGATGAGCAGGGAAATCTGGACCGTCCAGATTTTCCTGGATGGTCCAGATTTAATTTTTTTTGTTTTTTAATTTTTTTTAAAAAATTAATTTAATGAGTACAAAATCTAAAATAAAGATAATCTCTTAATTAACAGTTTTCTAAAAAATAATTATTTTATTCCACAATCACCCATTTAAAAAAATCAAATCTGAACGGCCCAGATCTAGATGAGCAGAGGAGCTCATCCTTGGGATGAGCTCCGAAACCGGGTCCCTTTGGGCCCCCATCATCATGACTGACGAATTTACATGTGTTGCCAAAGGCGTCCGCATTGCAGGCTCATCATCCAAAAACCGTGTGGTTTCAATTAATTAAGCCTTTTTTTTGCCAAAAAAATTAGGGGTTGAGTGCTGTTTTTAAAAAATATATATATATATATATATATATATCATCCTGAGTATTTTTTCAATATCATATAGTATTATAAAATAATATTTTCTGCATTCAGCATGGTAAAATATTTTCTAATTGCAACAAACAGTCTAAACTTAAGATACAGAATAGTGATAAAAAAATATTTTAGGGGATTAAATGTAAAAAAAATTATTTTAGGATACTGAGTATTATTGAAAAAATTAATTTATGATATTGGATGTTACTAAAAACATACTTTAAAGTGTAGTTTGCTACACAATAGTTACTATTGAAAAATTATTTAAGATGCTGAGTGAGTTAAAAATTAATTTATAATATTGGGTGTTCTTGAAACAATACTTTAAATTACAGTTTGCTAGATAGGAGTTACTACTAAAAAAATATTTGAGGGTTATCAGTGTATCAAAACTTATTTTAAGATACCGGGTGGAACTTAAAAAATATTTTAGAGTTATTTTTTTCGTTTAAAAAAAGGACCCAACCCCTAGTTTTTTTTTTTTGTTGCTAAAAAAGGCTCTATTAATTGAAACTACGCCGTTTTGAATGATGAGAATTTTGTTTCTCATCACCGCCATGAGCCTAGAATGTGGACGTGTTGCGAAAGAGGTTGAGGAAGAAGGAAGAGGATAAAATTAAATCTAGTATTATTTTGCAATTAAATCTATTATCTATTATTATTACAATAACAAACAAACAGTATATGCGAGTAAATATTCATTATTCTCTTTAAAGAAAAATACTTTTGACAATAATTCATACTCCTTCAATCCTAAACGTAAGCAGTAGATAATTAATTTATAAAAATCAAGTTAATTAATTAATTAGTAATTTGTAAAATTAGGTGTTAATTTCTCTAAAATACTATTTTTTTTAATTATTTACTCTAGAAACTACTCTTACGTGTATGAAACCTTTTAATATTTACAATCAATAAAAATATATAGTTTGAAAAAAAAATTAAATGTGGGAGATAAAGTAAATTAAAGTCTTACATTTATGGCTAAAGTAATCTCCAAAACCAAGTCCACTTGTTTTTCGTTGAATTTTGTTCTTCAAAAATTATTAGTATTTCATGTCATACATTTAGAATATTATAACTTACTCCATATATGACATAATAATTTTGTGGTTTTTGTGTAAAATTAGATTTTGAACTTAGGTACACTAAATGTTGCTAAATCATTATAACAATTAGAATAATTAGGTGATAACTAGGGGAATTTGGGGGATAAACGAGCTGGGATGCACAGAAAAGTGAGTGTGGCCACTTAGGATTTGTTTGATTTAAATGGAGGGGATGAAAGGAAAAGATAGAGGGTCATCTTATTTGATTTGATTGAAGAGAAGAAAGGGAAAGTTTTTTAATGATCCTTTCTTTAGTTCAAGAGGGGATGAGAAGGGAAATAATAACTACCATTTTATCTTTATATGTTAGCTTATATTTTTTTGTTTATATAAATTATTTAAATTATTTTTTTGGACTAAAAATTATTTAAAATAATTTATACTTCAATATAAATTATATAATTTATGAAAATTTAAATTATGAAAACTTATATGATGATATTTTTATCTCATTAACTCAATACATGTAAATATGAAGTGCTACACGTTGGCTTGTGAAGCCCAAGAAAGCAGAGGGTACGAAGAACAATAAAAGGGAAGCCTCTAGATTTTTTGAGACGGCTTCATGTAGGTTGACTTCGTTTAGTCCCTCTCTCCAACTTGACGTCAATATGAGAGCTTACTAGCTTAGTGAAAGTAGGTGTGTCGAGATTTGCGCCTGGAGTGGAGTGGATTGTGTTTTTAACTTTTCTCCATGGGTATCAATAAGATTATTAAAAGTTTAATGGGAGCAAATTAGTCTAAGATATTTTGCTCCCTCCAAAATATCCCAATTTGGGGAACCAAAATAATGGGAGGGAAAGGATTTAGAGCCTATATTTTAGCTCTCTTCCCCTCTAAATTTTCAAACTAAATAAGGGAGGGGTTTATTTTTCATCCCCTCTCCTCCAACCAAACAAGCCCTTAAAGTGTTGTGAGGCAGGGACTTGTTTTGGAAGAGGAAAAGGATAAGATTAGAGTGAGTGAAGTGTAATGTCTATCTATAACCAACCATTCACAACCTCAAAACTAATAATCTCTCTCTTCTTTCTTTCTTTCTTTCTTTGCTAATTTGTCTCATTTCATCTCTAAAATTAAGAAGTAGAGCCATATAGTAAATGTTAGATATTTTATTAAAACAATAATATTATATCCTTTTGTTTATTTAGATTATATCTAGATGTATATATATTTGTTTGATCATATAAAGGATATACTAGTTAATTATTTTGATTAAATTAAATATTCTAGATATTATGAAGTTGTTCTGAATATTGTCGGATTGCTTTAGATATTATCAGTTTAATATATTTTAGATAAAATATCTCCAATTATGTCCCGTAAGTGATTTGGATTGAAATTTAGTTGAGGGTTACCTACCTAACCAGTAAAGCTATTACAAGCATTAATAAGAGGTTATAAATAGTCTAGGCTGGGTCTCAGCGTAATACGTTGAAATACACTTACTTATTCTATCCTTAAGGGTTCTTTGATATGTGACAGCTATTACTAGACCATCGTTGTACCTCATCATCCAATTAGAAGAATCATGAGGTATTTTCTTCTAATCTTATTTTCTCTTTTTAATTTCTCAGGTTGTGAGATATAGCTTGCAAAATTACTATAGCTAGAGGTACTACCAATAAAGTCTTCCTCTTTTTCTCTTAATTCTAGAGTTCATATATTATGTATTTAGGGAATTATTTATGTATTTATTCCAACATATAGTATCAGAGCCGATTCTCCTCTGCCTAGTATATTATGCTTGTTACTATGTCTTGATAAATAACATGATATCTTCAAATTTTTTCCTGTTAATCCTTTGAGACTTTTGGTTATATCTAGTAGGTGATTTTTTATATCAACACCCATTTCCATTTCGATATTCACAGAGTAATAGAGACCAAGTTTCATAGGCATACCAAAAAGTACATATATATACTGATAAAAGTAGTTGCTTACAGTCCCAAGTCAAAATACAGAATACGACAGTATTTCCAATATTTACAGGACATCCCAAAATGTCTTAAACATAAACTAACTATAACCACGAACTTTGACTTTGCCTCGAGACACGTGCCAATCACTTTCCTGTGTCTTCGTTTTTGCCTTTTATTCCACTGGTACCCGCTTAAATGTTTGTTTAGAAAAAGGGGTGAGATCCCAAAAAATCCCAATAGAAACATACTATCGACATACAAAATGTGAGAATTTAATATGCAATACACCATATCAGGTAAAATGAAAGTTCACTTTGATTTATATGTATACACAAGTTTCAGAGCCAAACACTGAGTTAGAACCCTTACATGTACCTCAGCCGAGTCACCGACCACAGCTAGGATTTTCGATATACCTTGGCTGATCACCGAAACACAACCAAGTACTGTGCCTCTAGCACACATTCAATTCACAACATTCACCTTGGCTGGGCACCGAACCACAACCAGGTACTGTGCCTCTAGCACGCATTCATATCATGAAATACAGTAACACATACAGAGAAATAGTTACATAGTATATGAGAGATAGTAGTCCTTACCTTAATCTTTTTCTTGTCTCGTAAAGTCTACCCCGTGAAACATGCCAACGATAGGCGTCCAACTCGATTACAAGAATTAGGTTACCATCCATTCATTTACTACTTTAAACTCATGGTATTGGTTATCTTTTGGGCTATTTAGATGGCTATAGGAAGCTCAAACAAGTGCCCATGGGATTGGAGAAGTGAAACCAATCAAAAGGGTGAAAATGTTGAAATAGGGGTCTTGGCCTCGACCAAAAATCCATTGGCCGTGGCCAAGAGAAGTCCGAAAGTTTTGGGCCGCGGCCAAGAAATCCTATATTCTTTGCTCAATTTCGAAAAATCATAACTAATTCCACAAAAATTGAAATGGGGTGTTCTAAAATGATTTGAAAAGCTCTTTAAGTGTAGTTTCATAAAAAAATATGGAACACCACTATCTACAACCAAAAAATTCCAGAACTTAATAAATGCCCACACTGCTCCAGATTTAAGTCTAGAAACAGGGCAAAACTTTGAAAATTTATAACTCTCAATCCACAAGTTTAAATTGCTTATAATACCTATCAAATTAAAGCCCATGATGTCTTCTTTAATCCTAAAAAGTTTCATTACATTTGAACTTGGTTTGTCTAACAAAATGTATGGTAGAGTAACACTGCCTCACAAGAAATAACCAAACAACATGCATTTGCAACTTAAATAAATTCCATACTTGTGTATAAATTTTCAAAAATCATGAACACCATATTCCCACACAATTTTCCATTTTAAATCCAATGGAACTATCAAAATTTTGAAATTCCAACTTTATCTTGAGAGAACAGTAGCTGGACGAAATTGGGGTTTAGAAGAGCAAAATGTGTTTCCTTGATTTTTCTTGTTCAATAACTTCACTTCCACTTTTATTCACATGATTAGCTACCTAAATACTAAATGGACATAATTTGTAAAAATTTGGGCAACTTAACCTTTCTAAAGTTCATCATCCCAAAATCTCAAAACAAGCCAAATCAAACCAAATTCAACAACAACTTTCACAACAACATCAAATAACTCAAGAGAATCCAAGATTTAGAGGCTACCTTTGGCTTCTCTTACTTTCTCTCTCTAGAATTTACTGTTCATTCTCTCTTCCCTTGATATTTTTGCTTGCTACTCATGATTTTCAAGAAGGAAAAGAGCTTAGGAGAGGTTCTACATGAAATTAGGAGGTTTAAACATAAGGATTTCACTAACTTACCTTGAATTTTTGCCCCCTTGACCTTCCTTCTCTTCTCTTGCTCTTGCTATTTCTTGGAGCTCTCTCTCTCTCTCTCTCTCTCTACCTCCAGCTGAACGAAATGATGAGGAATGAAGAGGAAATGGAGCTTTTCATCATATCCCACTACTTTAGGAAATAATATCTTAATGGGTTTATGACATGTGATGTGGACTTGACTTCATCCCTTGCTAATGGTGTCATAAACCTTCAATTAAGATGGACTAATCTTCCTCCCTATTTGTGAGCCCTAAACGTCCCAAGGCCCTTTCATGCATACAACTTTGGGCCTCAATTTCCATTAGCTTAACTACATGTACATTTATTAGTATTTTGATCCAACTCCACATCTGCTCATTTCCAACAACTATAATTTAATTTCTTGCCTTGAAATAATGATACTTGAAATAATTTAGAATTTAATTAATCATTTCCCTTCTATTTCCTTTATTTGGACAAAAATTATGAAGAAAAATGGAAATACTAATTGTTCCAACATCTTTCCAAATTCTCCTTTCTTTAGCCAAAATTCACCATTATATTTCATTGAATATTTCCAACAATTACAATACATTTCAATGAATAAAATTTTGGGGTGTTACAGTTTTTGTGTCCAATTGCTCTTGATCAATTTTTGTTTCAATAATATTAAAGACCCTGTTTGTAATATCCTAATTTTTGATTATGGGTTAATCATGATTATTGTGGGTAATTATGCATTTAATTGGAATTATTTTGTGTTTTATGGCAATATTAATTAATATCATAATTAGTGAAAAATTGGAAGAATGAAATTATTGGCCATAAGTTGGTAATTAAGGGAGAAATTAATTACTAACTAAGAGGAAAATGAGATGTGTAATTGAATGGCTAATGGAAAGGTTAGAGTAACTAATTAGTTACTTATTTAGAGAAGAACCAATGAAAAGGTGATATGTGGCAAAAATAGATGAGGCAAGAGAGTGGGGAAAAGTCAAACTGAATTTTTTACTATTTCTCTCTCCTCCCTCTCCCTCATTTTCGGCTGATGCATAGGCTAGAGGGAGTATCATCATTTGCATCATCTTCCACACTCCATCTCTCTCTCTCCTCTCTCCAAAACCGTCAGCCATTGTTGGGCAAGAAAGAGAAAGAAAAAACTTGTGATTTGGGTAAGTAAATGGCCTCTATTGCTCAAATTCTTCTCATTAATGTTGCTCCTTGAGTTAAGAGCTTCATTTTGGTAGTTGTAGTTTGGTCATTGGTGTTGGTTTATAATGCCACACAAAATTTTGGAGATTGGAAAATCAAAGAATCTCTTTGGAGAAGTGAAAGAGGTAAGTGAGACTAATCTATCTATCTAAGTTTTATGCCAAATGGTTTAGTTTGAAAATTCTGAAAATTTTGGCCTTTAATCCGAAAATAATAACCACTAGGCTTTTGGCATGTTTTTGGCATAGTAATGGTATATTGGGAATACATATGGATAGATAGGATTGATTGAGAATTGAATGAGTTTGGACGATTTTGGAAATTTGGTATTTGTGTTGCCCAAAACCAAAGCATGATAATGGAATAGGATTTGGATAATTCTGATGATTCCATTGAATTCCTTGGATATTTTTATGTGGGAGTAGTTTTGGTAGAGGTTTTGGGTCCATTTAAACCTTTTGGGCAAATGCTAGGAAATGTGGTCAGTTTTGCTACGTTTTCTAGTTTCTGATAGAATCACTCGAGTGATCTGGGGTTCACTCGAGTGCAGGATGAATAACACACGAGTGGTGATGAGTTCCACTCGTGTGCAGTAGTGCAAACTTTATTTTCTGCTCTCTATGTTCTTGTTGCACTTCCGTGGTTAAAGGCAAGTGTCGCCTCACTTGCGAGTATAGTGGGACATCACTCGAGTGAGCTTCCTATCATTCGAGTGCAGGTGTATTTGACACCAAGGACTTGCCTCTCGGGTTGTCACTCGCGATTCTGGTGTAAGAGTGTTCCTTCTCACTCTCGGGTATAGGGTATTCACTAGAGTGTAATGGGCTGTGCTCGAGTCCTCCTGATCCTTGGAAACTCTTGTGCTCTCGGGTGAGCATCTGGCTTCCACTCGAGTGAGTTGTGTTATGCTCGAGTGCAGTGAGCCATTCTGGCTACTGCCATTTCCTTTGTGCTCTTGGGTGTGCACTCGCTATCTTTCACTCTCTGGTACCCGAGTGCAGACCGTACCATCACTCAAGTGAGCCCTTCTTCACTCGAGTATCCGTATATCATCACTTGAGTGAGGTCATCTTCACTCGAGTGTGTCAGTGGAAAATATCAGTTTTGAGTTTGCAAAAGGGGATCTTTGGGGATAGTCTTCCAACCCCTTAGGGCTATTATTAGAGGTATTCTTGAGTACTAAAAGAGCAATAATGATAACCAATTAAGTGTTAAGAAGTTATTGAGAATTAGAATAAAGAATAACTCTTCGTCACTGATTATAATTATAGGATACGATATTTGCCCTACTCAGGAGCGACCAGTGCTAGAGCATGCACAGGAGGACTCAGGTAGTGACTCTTCTCTCATGTTGTGATGATGTTTTGGTATGCATGACTTGTCATTGTGTTTTGTGAAATGTGTGTACCATGGTCCATTACAACGTGAGCTGTTTAGGGAGTTACAGTGGTCATCTCTAGTTCTGCCGTAGTAATCGACATGGATCTTTGTGAATCCGACCCGTGGGGCGGCGTTTGTGAATCCAGCCGTGGGCTGTGTGTTGATCTTACCAGTGTGGCTTGTGTATGAAATGCTTTATATGAATCCCAGCTGTGGTGAAATATATTGTGTGGATTGTGGTTATGCAATGCAGCGTGAGCAATTCAACGTGAGCAAGCGTAAGGGTGACATGAGTTATACCTGCCTTTACCGTTGTAATTGTCGTTGTAGTTGCAATATGTGTGATGATTTGCTTTCATGCCTTATTATTATGCATACTATGAGTGATTTGACACTACAGGGATTCCTTAGAATCTCACTCTCCCAAAAAACCATGTTTTAGACAGGGCAGAAGGATCGAAACTTCTACCCTGGAACTTTCCAAGCTTCTACCATTGTTGTCTTTTACTTTGATCTTGTTGTTTGAGCCATGCCAGTACACTAGTGCTCTTGTTATTAATATTGTCTTCTTTTCAACCTAGGCTAATTAATACTCATTCCAGTGCGATTTATAGGTAATTTTCTTCTTGATTACGTAAAATGAATTGGTAGTTAAAAGTAAGGAAAAACTAATATGGAAGTCCTTCTAGTTCCACCAAATTTTGAATCAAGTCCCTGTAGTTTTTTTCCTTTTTATTGGATCCTTATTGCTTACTCCGTTATGTGTGGAAGTCCTTCTGTTAATAAGACCCTCATTTGCCGTTAGTTTATATTGAGAGAGGGTGATGTGGCTATTTGACTGGACATAAAGAAAAACTAAGGCATCACTTAAATTTTTTTTAAAGAAAATAAAAACTTCATTTAGTTTCCATCTATCCATCTCCATCCTCTCTTCACTTCATTTTTCGAACTTAGTCTGCGAACTTGGATCGTCGACGGTGGAAACAACAAGAATTTTGTTGTCCATTTGGGCAGCATCGGTAGTCATGTTCTTGATATAATCAGCATGGTGATAGCCGCAGTTAGTAGTCTTGCTGAGGTCGACGTGGCCAATATAATGGTGCCGATATTGTCATGGGGTTTCTTCCTTAACCCCTCCACAAACCTCCACCTTTTTTCGTCCTCCACTACCACTCAGGCTTATTTAGAGACCTTGAAGTAGTACAACTCAGAGATCCCCATTCAGGCTAATTCATTACCATGCTGTTTAAGAATCCTCTGCTTCTCCTCTCTCCTCCACCAACATTATCTCATCTGGGGTGGAGTATAAGCCAAAATGGAATTGACTAAAATTTTTACATGATCAATAGAATAAAAGTTTATAGTCCAGTTGCAGGGTTTTGGAAAAAGTACATGCTATGAAAATTATCTATAGTAATTTCTAATTCTTAACTTTAATTTCTTCCTAACACATGTCTTTCCATTGTGCAATGAATGTAGCATTTACCCACTTTTCCAATGTTGCTCAGTTGAGATGCAGGATATGAGCTTGTGGGGCTTTAGAGAGAGGGAGGGAGGGAGGGAGGGAGGAGAGGGAGAGGGATTTGAGCTTGGAGGACGCAGAAGCTATTGTTGAAGAAGTCACCATTAAAGAATCTTGAGAGAGAAGGGAGTCGTGTGGCGGAATAGAGGAGAAGAATTAGAGAAGATTGTTGATGTCTCGTGGAAAGTTGGAGATACAGTACAGTCCAAATATGGTGTCCAGTCTCCGGCAAAAAAAAAGGTGTCTAGTCAGATCGCCACATGTAATACCCCAAAATTTGGGATTGGAGGCTTGGGAATAAGCCTAAATTAAATGGACTGCTAAGCCTTAATTTATCAGGAGCCCAAATTTATCTCCTAGTAATTCTTATATCTTTGGGGTATTAAGAAAGTAAAATGGTGAATTTTGGAGAATATAATTATGTTTTCAGTGAAATCGCCTATGAGGTAGTGAGCTTGTCATGTGATTTTGAATGATCAAATGATGAGAAAAAATTTATGAAATTTTACAGGATGAAAGAAAACATCCTAAGCTTTAATTTGATAGGTACATATGACTCAGTTAGAGCTATATACAAAAAGATATAAATTTTTGAATTCAGCCCAGAAAAACTGCGAAGTTTCTGGAACAGCAGGCAAAGATTAAAATTATGGGAATTTTGTGATTCCAGATAGCAAAAGTCTATATTTGTTCTTGAAACTAGACTCAATAAGGGTTTTATATGCTTTGAAATCACTTCAATTCGATTTTTCTAAAATTAGTTATGATTTTTCAAAGTTACTGCATAAATCTGCCAAACTTTGTAAAAATCCGAAATTGGGAAAAAATAATTAATTAAAAAGAGATGTAATATAAAATCATCATCCTCTTCATTCAGCCCCAAAACTAATGTGAAGTTCAGCTAAAGGAGAGAGGAAGCTTGAGAGGTTTTAGAGAGAAAAAGAGAAGAGAACTTGCAAGGTATGTCGATTTCTTCAGTGAATTCGTATCTAATACGCATAACCTTGTTCCTAAGCTTCTCTTTCATGTTCTTTAAGGTTGTTGGAGCTGAATTTTCCATGTTAAGAAGGGCTAGGGTTTAGCCATATCAAGGGAGAGCCAGTGGGAGCTTGAGATAACTTCCAAACTCTTGTATATTGACTATTCTGGTTGTTTAGGGCAATTTAATAGGTGAAATTTCGCTGGATTGCCGTTGGTTTTAAATTTTGGAAATGGATTTTCTAAGGGGTTATGCTGCCCAAATTGGTACTAAATGGTAGTTGTAACCTAATGGAATAGTCAATAAAGTGGTTAGGAGTAGAAAGAAACGTGTTTATGGAGCCGAAACTGAAAAACCCCGATTTTCCCCGAAAAACCCATTTATTTTGGCCATGGCTATAAATGGGCCTTAGATTTGAATTTTCAATGATTTGATGGTTCCATTAAGTTCAGGAGAAAAAATTAGGTGGGGGTTACAATTGGGCACTTTTTCGGAAAAGCCCGAAAAAGCATAATTACGAAAACGCCTGTGAAACCCTTAAAGCGGGGCTGTCAAGGGTATTTTCATAATTTGACAGTGAATTTGGTAATTCTGAGTCTAGAAATGGATTCCTTGGGTGAAAATATGTCAGGATAGCCCAGGTTAAAATTTCAGGAAAAGTGCAGCCGACTGGGTACGGAGAGGCCGGGCCGGGTCCTAGGGACATTTTGATAAATTTTCAATATAGACTCATATAACCCCCATAAACACTATGGAAGTTTCTGAACGGTACCTTTGGCATTGTAGGATCAAATATGGGGTTCGAGTTGTTGGCACGCTTTACGAGACACACGTCTCGAGGCGAAAAATGGTTAAGGTAGGGAACTTACCTCTCCTGCATGTATATGATACTTGTGTTAGTGTGTTGATGCATGTTATTGTTTTGTTTGATTATGTGAAACATGTATGAATGATTTGAAGCTATGTTTCAATTTATGCTATGGCTATAAGTATATTGTTCGAAGCATTGAGCTTACAGATTTGTCATTGTGTGAGCATGAGTTATGTGATGCAAGCATGTCATGCATTAAACATTTATCGTACATGCATATTGGTATTGTTTTGTTACTGAGATTCTCTAGAATCTCACCCTCCCCTACCAACAATTTAGACAGAAGATATGTTGAGAACAATGCAGAGAACTATATGAGAGGATTGCGATAGTGGAACGAAGACAGGAAGATGTCTCCATTTTACTGGGATGGGTTTAGATACCCTGGTAGCCTTATGCGGCTACATTATTTGAATTTATCAGGTACGAACCCCTCGGGGTAAATTACGTAATTATGTACATATTATCAGTATATTCATGTGTTGCCCACCGAACCGTATATCGTGTTCCATGAATACTCTGAAAAAAAAGGTTAAAACAAGGTAAGGGGGTGACATTTTGGTATCAGAGCCCAAGCGGTTCTGGAAGAGCTGAAAGCGGTTCTGGAGGAGCCCAAAGTAGTTTTGTCAGAGTGGGCCGGTTCTAGCAATAGGATGGTATATTGTTATAGTCTTGATTACACAGTGCTAGGAAATATGCATTGACGGGAGGTACTAAAGGAGGGTATCTTCCTGATTTGTGAATCATCCCTGAGAAATGGCTAGTACCGAAGGGCAGCTAGTGGTGTAATACTAGATAAGAATGGTTTAAGGATATTACGGAACTTGAGGAAGTGGGTACTCCAAGGCCAATGTGCTGTCCACACCTAATATTTTGGTGACCGGAGATAGCCGACACATCTTTTGAGACCAGAGTAGTCACGGGGTACCCATGGACGGAAGCAGCAGAAGCTGGTATATACTTTTGGACATGGGTACGCGAAAGTTAAGTGTGCTCAACCCAAGTAAATCCTAGGATGGGTGACCCCCTAAGAAGTGAGTTGATAGGGTCATGAAGACTTGAAACATAGTGATTGCCTTAAGGTTTCTCCATGACTAATGATCATTTATGTTAGATGATTTAAAAGGTGTGATAGGGGAGTGGGGATATCCTTGTGAGTCCACCCTTGATCCTGAGGCAGGTGCCTCCAGGCCAGGTGATCTGGTATCGGTAAGTGGGGTCCAGTCAGAGATTGGGGGTGTGACACTAGCTCAATGGTAGTTGGGTTCACCACGGCGCTCATCTTAACCCCTAGGGTGAGTGTTCGAATCCTGCAAAAAGCGAAAGAAAGGCATCAGAAGGGGGAATGCCAATATCTTTGTGAGTCCATCCCTGGCCCCAATGACTAGGTCGTCCAGTCATCAAATTGGAGTCTAGTCAGAAAGAATAGGGATGTGACAATAAAAAGGCATGTAGATATCCTTCACCCACTACCCGACGAGGCAGGGGGCCACGTGGTAGAGATGCCACTTGGATACGAGGCCAAGAAGGGCCACAGGTGTGACAATAATAAAATAAAAGGATGAGATGTTTATATCAAAATTTCCCAGAACTCAGCATTATGCATGGGATGATGATTGTGAGAGGAGCTTCAAAAAGCTAAAGCAAAAAATTTATTAAAGTACCAACATTGATAATCTCGGATCCATAGTGGGCCATTGTTGTTTTCACTAATGCCAGATGGCATGGATTGGGAAGGGAATTGAGTCCTAGATGCAAGCCGGCATAGATTGAGATGAGAATTGATGCAAGCTGAGTGAGGGCGTATGCATCATGTCAGCTGAAGCTTCAGGAATTGAACTATTCCATCCATAATCTTGAGTATATGGTAATAATGTTTGCTTTGAATCTGGAAAAGTTGCCTTTTTGGCATAATTGTGGAGTTGTATTACGACCACAAAGATTGAAAGTTCTGATAGGAGAGGGCTACCCACGGTAAAATCTGATCGGAGAGGGCTATCTAAGAAAAGTTCTGACCTGAAGGGGGCTGACCAGGTGTATGGGTGCCTGTGTGAAGCACCGAGTACAAAACCCTAGAGTGCAGCCACCGTAATGACAAACCTGCGAGTGCAGCCACCGTGACATTGAATTGTAGAATAGAGCTGCAGGAACGTTGGCTCTCAACGATGGTGTATTATAATGAATCCCACATTGAATGGGTTTTCTTGACATAAGAGTTTATATGGCTTAGAATGATTCAAGTTGAATTGGGCAAAGAGTGGGCACAGAGGAATATAGATTGTGGGTGCCGTCAGGTGTCATGGGAGGTTCCTGTAAGACTCTTATTAAATCATCCTGACATTATTAAATTTTATATGAGGAGATGAACCTCGGAGTGGGCAGCGGAAGCATGGTAAATTTATGCTTAATCTTTAGGCACTGATGATTTTCTTGAGGTTGTTAGTCTCAATATGTATTCAGCAAAGATGATGAATTGTATATGCTCAAGCCATAAGACCTGATAGACTAGTAAGTCCTTAGGTAGGCAGAATGTGATGTGCCTGAAAATTTTGACGAGCTAAGGCTCAAGGCAGTAAGACCCGATGTGCAAGGTTACATAGGGTGGTGTCCTTAGGCTGTAAGACCTGTGAGTCTAGCACTGTGGTTGATGCCTAGTGCGATGACATTGGACCAGTTTGTTCAAGGTAATGTTTTGAGGGTGACAGAACATTTAAACCGTACCAAATTGTAGCGGAGGCATTAAGACCAGTGTGACCAAGCGTTTTGGTGTCCAATGGTATCATGTCTCACATAAGGCGCGACATTCTACCATGGGAGGAACCTAACGAAGTGAACCATGGTCAGCTCACTAGCCCAACAGACCTCGTTAAAGGGGTGAGGGACTTCCAACAGACCTCGTTTAGGGGGTTAACCAAGCGCTGTGGGAACCTGTGTTTGATTACATGCTACATACTGTGTACAGAATGGATGATGAATGCTGAATACTATCTGAGATTAGTGATGGGAATATGACTATTGTGTTACATGGCTTATGAGCCTACATGTGATAATAGAATGAGATAGGATTAATCCCTAAGTTGTAGAAGTTCAAATTTCGAGGACGAAATTTATTGAACGGGGGGGAAATGTAATACCCCGAAATTTGGGATTGGAGGCTTGGAAATAAGCCTAAATTAAGTGGACTGCTAAGCCCCAATTTATCAGGAGCCCCAATTTATCCCCTAATGATTCTTATAACTTTAGGGTATTAAGAAAGTAAAATGGTGAATTTTGGAGAATATAATTATGTTTTCGGTGAAATCGCCTATGAGGTAGTGAGCTTGTCATGAGATTTTGAATGATCAAATGATGAGCAAAAATTATGAAATTTTACAGGATGAAAGTAAACATCCTAAGCTTTAATTTGATAGGTACATATGACTCAATTAGAGCTATATACAAAAAGATATGAATTTTTGAATTCAGCCCAGAAAAACTATGAAGTTTCTGGAACAACAGGCAAAGATTAAAATTATGGGAATTTTGTGATTCTAGATAGCAAAAGTCTATATTTTTTCTTGAAACTAGACTCAATAAGGGTTCTATATGCTTTGAAATCACTTCAATTCAATTTTTCTAGAATTAGTTATGATTTTTCAAAGTTACTGCAGAAATCTGCCAAAACTTTGTAAAAATCTGAAATTGGGAAAAAATAATTAATTAAAAAGAGATATAATATAAAATCATCATCCTCTTCATCAAGCCCCAAAACTGACGTGAACTTCAGCTGGAGGAGAGAGGAAGCTTGAGAGGTTTTAGAGAGAGAAAGAGAAGAGAACTTGCAAGGTAGGTCGATTTCTTCGGTGAATTCGTACCTAATGCGTATAACCTTGTTCCTAAGCTTCTCTTTCATGTTCTTTAAGGTTGTTGGAGCTGAATTTTCCATGTTAAGAAGGGCTAGGGTTTAGCCATATCAAGGGAGAGCCAATGGGAGCTTAAGGTAACTTTCAAATTCTTGTATATTGACTATTCTTGTTGTTGTGGGCAATTTAATCGGTGAAATTTCGCCGAATTGTCATTGGTTTTAAATTTTGGAAATGGGTTTCCTTAGGGGTTATGCTGCCCAAATTGGTACTAAATGGTAGTTGTAACCTAATGGAATAGCCAATAAAGTGGTTAGGAGTATAAAGAAACGTGTTTACGGAGCCGAAAGTGAAACACCCTGATTTTTCCTGGAAAACCCATTTATTTCGGACAAGGCTATAAATGGGCCTTAGAGTTGGATTTTCAATGATTTGATGGTTCCATTGAGTTTAAGAGTGAGAATTAGGTGGGGTTACAGTTGGGCACTTTTTCTGAAAAGCCCAAAAAAGCATAATCATAGAAACGCCCCTGAAACCCTTAAAGCGGGGCTATCAAGGGTATTTTCATAATTTGACAGTGAATTTGGTAATTCCGAGTCCGAAAATGGATTCCTTGGGTGAAAATATGTCAAGATAGCCCATGTTAAAATTTCAGGAAAAGTACAGCCGACCGGGTACGGCGGGGCCGGGCCGGGTCCCCGGGGGTATTTTGATAAATTTTCAATATAGACTCATATAACCCCCAGAAACACTATGGAAGTATTTGAACGGTACCCTTGGCATTGTAGGATCGAATATGCGGTCCGAGTTGTTGGCACGCTTTACGAGACACACGTCTCAAGGCGAAAAATGGTTAAGGTAGAGAACTTACCTCTCCTGCATGTATATGATACTTGTGTTAGTGTGTTGATGCATGCTATTGCTTTGTTTGATTATGTGAAACATGTATGAATGATTTGAAGCTATGTTTCAATTTATGCTATGGCCATAAGTATATTGTTCGAAGCATTAAGCTTACAGATTTGTCATTGTGTGAGCATGAGTTATGTGATGCAAGCATGTCATGCATTAAACATTTATCGTACATGTATATTGGTATTGTTTTCCTATTGAGATTATCTAGAATCTCACCCTCCGGGAAGATGTCTCCATTTTACTGAGATGGGTTTAGATACCCTGGTAGCCTTATACGGCTACATTATTTGAATTTATCAGGTACAAACCCCTCGAGGGAAATTATGTAATTATGTACATATTATCAGTATAGTCATGTTATTCCTGTGTTGCCTATCGAATCGCATATCGTTTTCTGTGAATACTCTGAAAAAAAAAGGTTAAAACAAAGTAAAGGCGTGACACCACATCACTCTCTCTCTCAATTCAAACTAACAGCAAATGAGGGTCTTGTTAATAGAAGGACTTGCACACATAATGGAGCAAACAATAAGGATCCAATAAAAAGGAAAAAAACTATGGGGACCTGATTCAAAATTTGGTGAAACTATAAGGACTTCCATATTAATTTTCCCTTAAAAGTAATAAGTGTGTCAAAAATGTCATGTTTTTTTTCCACTTTTTTAGTGAAATTACGGGGATCTGATGCCCCTATTTATGAAAAAAGTATAGGAGAGAGAATAGATAAAAAGTATAAAAGATAATGAATATAAGATATGAGAAAGAATGAGTATTTAATAAAGGGTAAAAAAAAAAGAAGTTTATATTTTCAGACAAAAAGTGAGAGTTGCTTATAAAAAGGACCAGCCCCATAATAGAAAAAGTTGTTTATAAATAGGACCGGAGGGAATATACTATTTAAGAGTAAACAACTACACATTATTTTTTTTTTTTAACTTTATTAATATTTTATACACTTTTTTAGCACTTTCAAAATTAAAATAAAATGTTATTTTTTATATTATGAAAACGTTCTTTTTAATTGAAAACCTTTACAAAAGTTTTCTAAAACAAGTTTTAAAATTCCGAAGAAAAAAATTAAATTTCGCATTATCATTATTTATTGTAATATGCAAATAATTTTTTAAAGAAATAGAAGTAAGGTGTGTGCATTTAAAAAATTAGCATAGAAATAATAAATCCGTAACTCATTTTTAGAAAAGAAATCACTTGCAATATTCTAGAAATAAAAAAAAAGAGAAAATCCCATTTAAATACCATTTGAAATAGCAAAACCCACAAAAGCCTTTTATAACATCTAAAAGACAAAAAAGTGATTTTGGATGTTTCAGGGATATTGAAGTTTAATGCTAAAGACTCAAATGCCCCTTTTAACTTTTAATCAAACACATCAATTTTGGATTCCTCAGCAATGAAATCTCGGTCTATCTGTTTCCTATAAGGGTTATAATCTTCGACGGCATCACAGGGGAAAAAGTGGGGCAACGGCGGCGACATCCTCGAAGTGTCAATCGTGAGTGGAAGCAGTCGCATAGTCATATGCCGGTTCCCACCGGCCAAAGAATATCTTAAACATCATTAGTGGTTAGTAATAGATCTATAGATTTTTCGTGTTGGTTATTTTTTTTTCTTCTTCTAACATCTAAAGTATAGTCTCTGTGATTTTGCTGACCTATAGAGTAGTTCTTGTTGAAATTTGTAATCGAAACCGTGTTATATCCTGCATTTGTACTTTTAGCTGTCATTTGTGTTACATTCGATATATTGTAGCTTGTTTGTTCAAGTCTTTGTAGTAAGGAGTAAAATCATTCACTTTTATGTTGTAAGAGTAGTGCTTCCTCATTAGTTGTTGTCATGAAGAATATGGTGTTTTGTAACTTCCATTATTGCACTTGTCATTCCCATTACTACTCTTGTTAATAATGACAACTTATTGTAATTAAATTATACATGAAAGAACACATTCTTTTGGGTTTATGACTTATATGCATTGGATGTACTTGGAATGAGTAATGTCGAGTTGTTATTTAATACATTATGAATTGTTGCTGTCAACATAACTCTGGTGTTTTGTCAATTCCATTAAAGACTTTGTCAACACCATTACTATTTTTGTGAATCCCAAAACGGATTCTGTCAAAAGCAGCAGTAATGAAATTCATATGCCTTAAATTTTCAATGAAATAGAAGGACTTTTTGGCTTTTTAATTATCATAAGAGGGTATAAAGCAACGTTTTGGAAACCGGACCGGATCGGACGGTCCGGCCGGATCAACCGTTGACCGGAAGGAAGGATGGTCCGAACTTCATATGTTAAGCCGTTCATGGGATTAGCCCGGATTAGGCCGTCCAGAACCGCCTTTTGAACTGGAAATTGGATTTGAGCCGTCACCCAGAACGGATTTATAAAAACCGGATGGCTTAAACCCACAAGACCATGAGAAGATAAAAAGGAAAACTGAGGAATAAGAAGAGAGAAGAAGATGCAGATCCTTTATCCTTAACATATACACTGCCATGAAATAGATTTTTACCATGATTGCCACTGCAAAGAAGTGAAGGAGCCCATTCATTTGAGAATATCTCCGACGACCCACAAATTTGAGATGAGTATATGACAAACTAAAACTCTGAAATGAGTAAGTGCTCGTTTGAAATGGCTTATTTTTGTCCAAAACGTGCTTATAATTCGTGATTCATGGTATACGAGGTAAGTATGTGAGAGGAGTTTTTTCTCGGCTTGCGTAATAAGTGCGTTTTTCCTGTACAAAACGCTATCACAAACACACCTTAAGAAAGAAAGGTAAGCAGTGGAGAAAAGAAACAAACGCCTCGTAACTCGGAAAGGAATAACGTGTTCTACACGTTGAGTTTTAATGAGTAACAAATTAATATTTAATATTTTTTGAAAATTTTTAAACTGAAATGTTTTAAAATATCCAAACTCAACTACTCAAATACGATTTGACTTTTGTTGGGATATATTATGATGCCGTTTTTAAAATTTTACACATCCAAATATCTCCTCCTATTTATGAGCATCTCGTTCTATTTTAATGTTGGATTAGATTATATTTTTTTTATAGAGTAGGATTAAATTATATCTATTAGAAAAGTTAAATAATTACCATTTTATTTTATAAAAATATTTAAGTGATAAAAACTATTTACATAATAATATTGTAATTATTTTTAATGATAAGAATTATTATAAAAATGTTAAAATTAATTATTAATTATATTTATATTTTATGTGTTAATAATTAATATATCGTGTTCATTTGATGGGTTACTTTTTTCAATTTATTCACGTTATTTCTTATGTTTCTGTTATTATATATTATTTTCTGATTTGTTAAGGGCGTGGGTGAGTTAGTAAGACTAAAGGGAGTATAATAATATTTGTAATTTAATAATTATATTAACGGTTCAACCGGTTGAACCATGACCCGTTAGCTTTTCCGGCTCGACGTCCGGTCCGACTTTTAAAACAATGGTATAAAGAGTAAGTAGTTGTCCATTGAATAATCTTTTTCATAATTTATTGTTTTTAATCGATGTAGTAATTTATCATGACTAGTTTGAGAATTTTATTTTTTATTGCACACTCTGCTTTCTTTACATGCTTGGTCATATTGGGAAATAATTTGGTAGCAATCAAGGTTATCTAAACTCTTAAAATTTTCAGTCCTATTGTTAGATTTCGTAAAAAAGAATGCTTGTGTATGTCCATGAAATCCTTATGTTTATAAATACTGTCAAAGTCTCCGGCGTTTGACTAAGTTGAATTTGAATCTGCATAAATAATATAGGTGAGCTTTAAGTTTTCTTTAGTTTTATTAGCTATGTTCTTGAAAGGGGAGTCATTGATTTGCTTCATGCAAAACAGTGCCCTAGTGAAGGATTTTCAATGTTTTGCCTTTGAAACATGATTACCACTAAATTGAATGGCATATTATAGTCACATGCATTCTAACCTCTTGTTGTATATGACTCGGAGTAAGATTTGAAATGCTTCACGAGTTTCACTGAATTGTTATGATTTACCCTAGTGGAATTTATTTGTACAAATGAGACTCCTTTAGTTATATATTGTACAAAACAATATGTATTATCTTCTATGAGTGGTTTCTCTAAAAGGGCTACTGTCCACAATAATATGCATTTGGATAGTTAAATTCAGAGTTTGGCCCCTTAAATGAAATAGCCTGAGTTGTAAGAGATTCCTTGATTTCAATTGAATTAAACTGTAATGTTATTTTGCAGCTGCAAGTTATTGTGGTGGGTGGATGGTTAACCATGAAATGAATAGTAAGAGCGAGGATGCATTGAGACTGATGACTTCATAAATGACCCAGACCAAAAGGATATGACTGACATAATTCTGTTCTTAATGTAACTTTTTGGTCTTCCTCAAACAATTATTTTTTTAGAATTCACCACTGTTGTAAAGAGATTAACATATGTTGTCTAACTTAGTAACCAAGCACTGCATTTTGAGGTGACATAGTAAAGTTGTTATTTTGGTCATTGATCTTGTACACTAATTCATAGCAGTGGCCTTTTGTGATATACTATTACTGTGTATGTAAATTTACTAAAACTATAGTCTCTTTTTTCCAACAGTATGCTATTATGCATTTTTGTTGTACAAGAAGCACATACACCTTTCTTTAACTTTCTAGGCTGAACCACATACATGTATTTATAAAAGTTTGTATCATTATATTTAATACTTCCAACTTGAGAAATGGTCATTTAAGTATTGTTCTTAAATCTGGAAAATGTCCAGATTAAAAAGGCTTGCTGTCTAAAGGAGTTTTGTTTGATTTGGATATGAAAATCTAGCTAGAGATGTTTGAATGTTAAAACATATTGGTTATATGAATGTTATTTAGTGTATGGTGATAAAACTGAATTAAATTTTAATGTGAGAATTCAAAAGGAATGTACAGTTTAATGCTTCTAAATATTAGCTAAGCATTTGAGATTGTTGAAGCATATTTAAACATTCCAATAAGATGGCTTTCGAAATTGTAAAAAAATCCAATTTTCATATTGAAGATGTAGAAGCACAACAGAGGAAGAGAATGTTGACAAGTTCAATAATGGAAATGACAAGTCTTTTAATGGTTTTGACGAGAATGGTAATGGGATTGACAAGTTAGCTTAACCAACTTTGTCATTGGGTGGAAGTGTTGGTCCAAAAAGGGAGGACGCTGACAAGTTCAATAATGGAAATAACAAAGTTAGTAATGGTTTTGATGAGAATGGTAATAGGCTAACTATTCAATCCCATTACCATTCTCGTCAAAACCATTAAAAGACTTGTCATTTCTATTATTGAACTTGTCAGCGTCCTCCCTTTTTGGGCCAACACTTCCACCCAATGACAAAGTTGGTTAAGCTAACTTGTCAATCCCATTACCATTCTTGTCAAAATCATTACTAACTTTGTCATTTCCATTATTGAACTTGTCAGCGTTTTCCTCTTTTGGGCCAACACTTTCACTCACAAAGTTGGTTAGAGTTAGTTGTCAATCCCATTACCATTATCATCAAAACCATTACTAACGTTGTCATTCTCATTATTGAACTTGTCAGCATCTTCCTATTTTAGGGAACACTTCCACACTTAATGTTTGGAGATAATAAGTTGTCATTCACATTACCCTTGTTGTCAAACCCATTAAAAACTTTTTTAATCACATTACTGAATTTGTCAGCGTCCCCCCTTCTGGGCAAACACTTCCACACTTAATGTTTGAAAATATTAAAGTGTCATTCCCATTACCCTTGTCGTCAAACCCATTAAAAACTTTATTAATCACATTACTTAATTTGTCAGCGTCCCCCCTTATGGGCAAATACTTCCACACAATGTTTGGAAATATTAAGTTGTCATTCTCATTACCATTATCACTAAAATCATTAAAAACCTTGTCATTCCCATTCCCATGACAACAACTTATAAACGAAGTATCAAATGACAAATTGACATTACTCATTCCACGTACATCCAATCCATACAAGTCATAAACCTAAAATAAGGTGTTTCTTCATGTATGCTTTAATTACAATAAACTGTCACCATTAACAACAGTTGTAATGGGAATGACAAGTGTAGTAATGGAATTCACAAAACACCAGAACCTTCATGACAGCAACTACAATGTACATTAGAAAATGTCAAGTTAACATTACGATTTCACATGCTAAAATTCAAGCACGCTATTCTAGAGAGAGCCACATTGTACTGATATCTCTCTCTCTCTCTCTCTCACAGCGTTAAGTTTCAGTTCATCTTCTTCTCCACGTCTAGGCAAGATGGGAAGACGAATCCAAGACGGCGAAGCACCTATGCCGCCGATAGAGGGAAGACAGCTTAAAGAAGGAGACCAGAGCAGAGAGCGACAGAGATTTGTGGACTAGAGAGAGACAGATTGGGATCCCAAATATCCAATCACTCATCACATCGACGTCGGCGGCAAGAAAAGAGAACGGCAACCACTCTGATTAAGGAAGAAGATCAAACATTTATCGATTTAGGGACGGCTTCCACCCATGCTTGCTGATTTGCGAACGATGATGGTGGCCAGGGGTTCGGTTTTTGCTTGTGAGGAATCTGTGTGTGTGAGTAAATGAGTGTGGAGGGTATTTTGGTCTTTAGCCTTAAACTTCAATATCCCTGAAACATCCCAGATCACTTTTCTGTCTTTTAGATGTTATAAAAGGTTTTTGTGGGTTTTGCTATTTCAAATGGTATTTAAATGGGATTTTCCCTAAAAAAATTGTATTCATATAAAATGATTTTTTTAAAAAAAAAGTCAAATGTTTAACCTTTGAAGATTTGAATTATAACCTTTCTTCCACATTTCATCGCCCCTTTATTAACTGATCAAAAGTTTAGTAATTTAAAAGGTGAAAATCATTAAATTTTAACGATTTTTTTTTTAAATCTGTACCTCGCCTCTCTCCTTCTTCTCTTCCACCCTTTATATATATATATATATTTATATATTCAAATTCTCTCACTCTCTTTCCCACACCAAACTCGCTTCTTCTTCTTTTTCAAAATGAGTGGTTCTGCTCTGCAACAAACAAGGCGTAGTCCTCGAACGCTGAGAGATCTTCTCAGTGAGAGTTCAATTTCTTCTCCTTCTCCTTCCAATGGCTTCAAACCGATTCCACGGAATCCAATTCCCTCCACCACCATGCGCAGCCTCATCGAAATGGACATCAATTCATCCTCCAGGAATTCAAATCCAAGGATTTTCAATTCCCTCCTAAGGGCCCTTGTCAAGAGGTTCTACTCTTTAGCTCAGAAGCATCCTTCGATTTCGCCCCGTAGCGTCTCGCGTAGGCTCTCGAGGAAAAGCAATTCCGGGAAGTGCGGGGGATCGGCGGAAATTAAAGTCCCCATCAGAATCAAAGACATCGTGCGGTGGAGATCATTTGGGGACCTGGACGTGGAGTACCCTCAACCGTTGGATTTGTCATCCGCCTCCAGTTCTTGTACCAGCAGCAAAGGCTCGAGTTGGAGTGACAGTGATTTCTCTTCGTGCGACGGTAATTTTGTGGAGGATTCTCGAAACGACGTCGTAGAAGGGAAAAGATTTTCACCTCTTGTCGGCGAGGATTCGGTGCATGCGACAACAGGAAATCCAGCTGGGCCCGAGGTGAGCAATTATATACTCCACCTTGTCTCTTAAAAAAATATCGTGTGTCTGCAGTTGTTTCTTTTGTTTTGGTCTCCTTTTTTAATTTTGAATTAAAATATTTTAATATTAAAGTATCTTTTTATATTATTACAGGTAGATTTAAGTTTAAGAAGGCAAGAAGAAGAACAAAGGAGCCCAGTTTCAGTGCTTGAGATTGAAGAATATGAAGGGTTCAACGATATTGATGATGAATATGAAGAAGGAGATGGAAGTGAGACAATGGCATGGAAATTGCTACAATGTGCCAAATCAAGTGGTTCAGTTCAAAGGAGTGATTTGGAGAAATTATTGTTGGATTTCTTCAAGGAGGAAGTGAAAAAAAGGAGAGTTGATGATGAAATAACGAATAAGGATGAAAATGAGTTGGAGAGTGAGATGCTGAGAAGAACACGAGATTGGATGAATGATTCGTTTGTGTGAGAGACATGGATGAGAGGGAAAGATGGAACAAGTTTGAGGATGAGAAACAAGAATTAGCTTGCGAGATTGAGGGTGATATACTAGAAAATTTGATTGTAGAGGTCTTCAGTGGTTCTTTTTTTCATCTTGAAAAGGTAAAGATTCTGGAGACTTTTTTGTACTATTCCAAATATCTGTAAAGAAATTAATAATTAAATTAGCAAGAATATATTTGAACAAAAAAAAATTAGCAAGAATATATATATTTTCTTAAGCTTTATTATTATTTAGCTTGTTTTCTCCGCTATACAGTCCAAAAAGGAAAACCTCAATTGATACACTAACTACGTGTTTTGGTACTAGAAAAACAAATATTTTAGAGGTACAATTACTACTACATCTACTCATTAATATAAGATATAGTTCAAAATTTACACTACGGAGTAGATCTTATATGTTAAGGACTTGATGTAGTATTATATTACTTTGGTCAAAATCTTATTTTGATTGAAATTAACTTATTACCTAACACGGTTGATAATAAAAATTAACTAACAAATAATTTGTTGATGTGATAAACAAATATTACCCACATAAAGAGACGAATACAAGTTTAAATTCTGGGAAACACACTTATTATAAGAGGTGAAAAAGTCTCTCCACAATGTAATAATAAAAAAGTTTCAATAACAAATTATTATAAATATGTTACTATTTCCTACACTAAAATTTATTATTGGATGCTGCTCATTTTTGTTGTGAAATTTTTGTGGTGATTATATTCATTCTTTGAGATGCTATAGTGATTTTCTTTTTAGAGAAAAAGATAAATAAATACCACTTGAACTTTAAAATCTTAAGTCAGTGATTTCTCAAAAACATAAGTTGTCAATTGCTATAGGGTGTGTTTGGAACAGCGATTGTCAATTGGGCTTGTTTCAATTGGGCTTGTTGTGATATCACTTTTGGTAAAAGCTAAATTATGTAATGTGATTTGTGTTTGGATTGGCGATTGTCAATTGGGCTTTTGCAAAAATGAAAAAAATGGTGTGTTTGGAACAGCGATTGTCAATTGGGCTTTTGTGATAATGATAAAAGAGAAATGTAATTTAAAATTATAAGAAATTTATAATAGTTTAAGTTGGGAAATTAGACAATTAAAAAATGCACAATCTAATTAGAAAAATATTACATAACCAATTGTATCACATGTGCCGTACAATTTGATTTCTAATTGAGTCACGAATTTGAATCATTTCAGAGGAAGATCGCCTGCCATAATTTGTCGTGGAAGATTGTTCAGCTACACTATTATTTTCCACATCAACAAGATTCCCAGCTTCACCTTGGCGAAACACTTCGTCTCCAATATCATTTCGCCTAATGAAATTATGAAGGGCCATTGTTGCACAAACAATGCGGACTTGTGTCTGATAGCTATACTTGCGCATGTTTTGCAACAATTGAAATCGATTCTTCCACACTCCAAAAGTCCTTTCAATTGTAGACCTTAAACTAGAATGATAATAATTAAAGGTCTCATTAGCGTTTCTAAATCCGGGTTGGCGGCTAAATTCTGGAAGATGGTAACGCTCACGTCTATAAGGACCAAGGTACCCAAGTTGTGTCGGATAACCAGCGTCAACCAAATAATATTTTCCTAATAAAAGTTTAAATCAATCCAAACTATTAGATTCATTAAAGTGTAAAATGAAAGTAATTGAATAGAAGGTGACGGAGCAATACCTGCAGGTGGATGAGGGAAGTTATAAGATGGATTAGAAACAGCAGATTCGAAGACACGAGCATCATGTGCAGTACCTTCCCAGCCCGCCATAACAAACGTAAAGCACATGTCCCAATCACATACAGCCATTACATTTTGTGTTGGATATCCCTTCCTTCCGATATATCTCTCACGGTTCGCACCAGTGATCACACACTTAATGTGGGTTCCATCTATTGCTCCAATAGCATCTTGGAAGAATGGATAATAACGGCGATCTTCTTTTATTTTGGGGTGGCATACACTGAATTCGGGATCGGACGGTCTGATATTTTCCCCCGCTAGACTAAAGCAAGCATCTAATACATTGTGCAAATGCCTACTGACCGTTTCCCCTGAATGTTGAAAGAGCTCTTGAACCACCCTATTGCCTACTCCATGGCCAACGGTGAGCAAGAACATGGCAACCATTTCCTCGATCCCAATGTTCGTTGAAATCTGTAAGCCATGTTCGACCAATTTATGACACAAGCTATAAAAGACATGTTTTTCCACTCTAAACATGTCATGACAGCGTGAGCCATGTGTTGCCAATACCTCTTGCACCCAGTCATGACCAGTGCGTGTACTTGTTTTTCGCGGTTCTTTACACATAAAAGGCATCCAATATGCACAGATCAACGCAGCCAATTGCTCATACTCATCTACTTCATTATTTATAAGATCTATAAGTCGAGACTGGTCATCTTCCTCCACCATGTTAGGTAAGTCTTGATTACTCGAACTTGCCATTGATTATTTATGTACCCTGAGTGTGATTAAAAATTCAAGTATGAGTAATTGAATGAAAAAACTCCTAATAAGACAGAGTGACACAAAGCATAATGTCATAAACTCCTAATAGCATATAATAACTGGCATAACGTAGTTTACACAAAGCATAATGTCATAAACTCCTAATAGCATATAATAACTGGCGAAACGTAGTTTACACAAAGCATAATGTCATGAAGTCAAATAAAACATAGTTTAGGTACATCTACGATTCATAAATCATAAACTCCAACCACTCCACAACGAACTCCATGTTTCGTTTACAGAGTGACATGAAAGTCTCCCGATGAGTCTTATTCTCAATTAGCTTGATACAGCGAACACGAAAGCTCTTATCACGAATGACTTCCTCAATGCCAAGCAGTTCACTCATAGCAGAATCGACACTAACATCGTTCATTGCATCTAATGTTGCCGTTCTGTCCTTGGATGCATTTGCCATCACACTAATTGCATCAGCGATTTGTCTTGAAGCTGGCATTTTCTGCTTCTTTCTCTTCCCAGACCCTTCACCCATCTTCCGCTTACCCCGACTTCCCTCCTCAGTATCACCATTTGATGGCGTGCTTGTTGTTAACCCAATGCTTGCTAGCTCGTCCGTCACTCCGGTACTAGGCACGGGGTTAGCACCAAACATGTCATCTTCACTATCCCCTGAGCCTTCCTCTTCATCCATAGTGGGTCGATACCCATCCTCCTCCTCATCCTCCTGCTGTGTCTGAGGCTGTGTGACAGTGGGTACAACTACATCTTCGCCGCTTGCCATCGCATCCTTGAAGATTATTCTTAATTCATTCTCGAACTTAAGGCCTGTGTGCCTAAACTTTCTATATGCTGGCTTCTCCTGTATGCAAACAAGAAACCCGTTTGTGACAATGACTTTACCAAAACTATTCACTTATGAGGGAAAAAATCAAAAGGTATAAGTTACCTGTAGTTTTCGCTGCCACCACTCATTTGTTGCCATTACTTTTTTCGTCTCAGGGTCTATCCCCACCCCAGTCTCTTTGATTAAAGAATCCCATGTCTTGAAATCCTTTTTCAGGATATCTAACCTATTCTTCAATTTCTTTCTGTCATAATCTTTCCCAGTCTTCGCATTAAACGTAGAGACAATAATTCCCCACGCTTTCTTTGAAAATGCCTGCCCTCGGCGTTCTTTTTTGTACACTTGCTCAACGCAGGCATTGACGAAAATCTCCGTTGTTTCATCATCCCAAACAGCTTTGTCCATATTTCTATACCACTATTTCAACACTATTTCCACCGCAAACAAATAAAAATTAAAACAACTATTGGAGCAAATGACAGTGAGCATCACAAATGTTTGATTCTTAATATGAATTAATATGAAGGCTAAAACACAACGTCATTATTGATTCTTAGTACTCTCTATTTTTGTTGCCACATTACACCGTAGCATAACAATTGTTCAAGAAAAGAAAGTAAACGTAGTGGGAGCACAACAAGAGGGGAGAGTGTAGAGTTGACTAAAACCAAGCGAACCCACCTACCCTAAAAATACTGAACTCGCTAAACAAATAAACCACACCGAGCTTTGGTGCATAAACCAACTCGCAGTTATTTGTATTTTAAGAGTTTATAAAAAAAAAATTTCAAGTGTTTATAGGTGAATTCACAAGTGCAATACACATTTTAACAACTTAAAATAGTAAAATAACAAGTGTGATTCAAGAATTATTGATGTAATGGATAAAATCAACTTGACCTATTTAAGTGGTATCCAGTAAGCAAATGAATGAGCCAGAGTAGAGTTTGAGACATAAGAATCACCCAAGACTCTACCGCACCCAACTACTAATAAGAGTTCTTGAAATATTTAACCCACCGCACCCACATAGAATATCACATGTTACTTAAGAGTAACTGAACAAATTACAAAGGTCGCTTCTCACCAACCCATCATAATCCTTAAACACAAAGCAATTTCCAACACAACCCCGGACACAGATAGAAAACGCTCAACCTTTGACGGGAACACCCAAAAGAAAACTAAAAGGGGAACATGCTTCAAGTCAATCCCATTGAAGATTTCAAATCCAGTTCTAACTTAACAGTGCGAAATGCCACAGTTCAAAAAGAGAAACATGCAAAGAGTACTGGCCAGAATGCTGTTCAGGAAAGAGCTGATGCATCACTAATTTAAAAGTGCAGAGAGAACGAAAACTGAATCCCAATAAACAGAAACAAGATAGGAAGAAAAAATCATACTAACATTTTTGAAGAGATTCAAACTCTCCCCTCGTTTGAACAACTAGAAGGCAGAGAAGATAGTCAGAGGAACCCGAAATTGAGTTCAAAACAATGAACAGTTTGTTGGGAATCAAAGAGTGGTGACAGCAGGCACAGAGGAGGAGACCACAAAACCAAGCGAAACAAAGAATGAAGTTAACACAAGCTAATCTAATATACTCTGTTCCTCATCTAATATGCTCTGTTCCTATTCTTGTCTTTCCCTCTGTCGCAGCTCTTCTACCTCATCCCCACTGTTCCTAATCTTCTCTATTTCCCTCTTCCGAAACAGCAGAGATACCCAAAACACAAAGAATGAAGGTGGCGTATGCGGCATGCTCCATTTATTTCTAGTTAACACAAGCTAATCAAGGCAAGCACCACACACGTCGACGGAGCAGATCGACGACAGGGAAACAGAAATGAAACAAGATTAAGGTTAAAGGAAGTTAAAAACCTCAATGCTACTTCAGATCCACGCCGACCGCAAGATCTACGACCAGAGCACCTTCAACCGGAGATGGCGACTTCAACGCCAGGCAAGCAGAAAAAGATCGCCGCCACCAGATCGGCCACACCCACAGTCAGGCCCGACGAAAACCACCGAGCAACGAAGTCGCCCACTGCAATGGAAGCTATTCGGAGCTTCTGGTGCTGCAACCGAAGACCACCGAGAGGAAGACGCGCACACGCGAGACACGGCAGAGCACCGATTTTAACACCACGCCGGAAAATGGGACACCACTTTTCAGACCTTCTCGAGCTGCATCAGCCGCCGCCGCGAGATGGAGTTCTTCGTGCTGCAGGAGAATGGGAGACTGGTCGCATGAGCAAGAGACAAGAGAGAACGAGAGAACGAGAGAACGAGGCAAGAGAGAACGAGGGCTGGGTTGGTACAAAATTTAAAACGCATTAAATGCGTTTAACGGTAATTCTGAGTGATTGACTGAAAAAAAAAAACGGTATATCACTTGGGCTTTTATCAAAAGCTGGAACCTTGAGCTTTTGTAAAACGTTCCTGTACAGTGCCAAAAATATCAAAAGCTCGATCAGTAATTTGAGCCACCAAACATCAACAAAAAAAACGCTGCCAACTGTTGGGCTTTTATTGCTCCAATTGGGCTTAATGGAACCCAAACGTGGGTTCCAAACACACACATACTCTTTTTGTTAATCACATTAATCTTATTGTCAACAAAACCAATTTAAAATTTTAAAGTTCAAGTGATATTTAAATGTTTTTTTTCCTTCTTTTTAATTATCTTGAACAAAATGGCCATGTAAATTACAAGCATACCAACTAAAAGAGCATGGATTAAAAATGGCGTAAATTACGAGCATGTGATGAAGTACCTTTTATATATAGGACCACTGTATCTCAAGTGCATCTTTCGTAGTCAACTCATTTGGCCACTAAACGACATGCTTCCATGGTTACGACTCTAACCACATGTTCCCCATGCAATCTCATAATTCATTAAACAACTTGCAAATTACTGTATTGCTATTGTATTAGTATATTATTTCAACCTAAGAACCATCTACCATTCTTTGTCGTTTCTTTTTAAATCCAATCTTATAACAAAATGTAATTAGTTTTATGTAGAATCTAACGGTAAAAAAAAATACAAGAAATTCAAAAAGTTCCCCAAAATTGAGGCTCAACTGGCACCCCAATCTCAAGTTCTTGAGGAAAACCAATTCCAGGAATTAAATGTTCCATGGAAATCGAAGTTCCTGTTAGAATCAGAAAACGACTGACAAGGAGGAGGTACAAAAAGATTCTGACAATGAGGATTGCCCAACTTTCAAATTTACTAGAGAGGAATATGAGTTATGGTGTGCTCCATGGAAGAGGTCTCTGATTATCAAACTCCTTGGTAAAAACACTCCTATTTGGGCAATGAGAGTTAGTTTGTCTCATTTGTGGCAGACTAGTAAACCATTTACAACAAGGGATATTGACAATGGGTTCTTCGTGGTGTCTTTTGAGGATGAGGAAGACATGTTGAGGATTTATCAAGAAGGACCATGGATGGTGGCGGATCATTATCTTGTAGTTCAGTGCTGGCGACCAAACTTCGACCCATAGAGTGCGGAAGTGCAAAGGAAAACAGCCGTTTGGGTAAGGATTCCGTTGCTTCCTCTTGAATTTTTCAATGTGGTTAGTCTGAAGAGATTCGGCTCTTTAGTGGGAAAAACATTAAAAATTGACCGTATTACCTATTCAAGTGAACGAGGAAAGTATGCCCGTATTTGTGTTGAGATAGATCTTAAGAAACGATTGAAATCAGCGATTAGCATATTTGGACGTCGTCGATGTATTGAATATGAGGGTTTGCATTTGATTTGTTTTGGGTGTGGGAGATATGGTCATCATAAAGATGCTTGTCCAGAGAGTGTAAAAGATCAAGCTACGGTAGAGAAGACAATGACTCTGAATTCCGAAAATGGGGTTAACTCGGCTAAAGCTATGCCACAAGTTAATGAGACTACGGGCGCAGATAGTTTTTCTGAAGTTCCTGGTGCTACAGATTTGAATCAAAAACGCACTCGAACGATTATGGAAGAAACCAAAATGGTTAGTGCCGACACGAAGTCAAAGAAGGAGGGTCTGGGAACATGGAATTTGGTGCAACGACCTTGGCGACGCAAATCAGGAAACAAAGATCACAGTGTTATTGCTCATCAAGGCGGGGGGAGATTCTCACATGTCAATGACGATTTAATGGGAGCTGATATTAAGGAGAAAAATTCAGAGTTAGAGAAAGGGAAAAATCTCTCAAGTGATAATCTGGATAAGTTTTCTAGACATACGCCAAATTTGCCGAGAAAGTCAAAAAATGTAACAGCAAAACAAGGGGGTTCCCATGTTCTTGGGAAGGGAACAAAATTTTAGAAAAGATGGATTCATGTGGATACTGAAGCACAAGAAGGGAGACCTCATTTTCTAAAATCACCTAACCCATTTCAAGTTTTGGTTACTGAAGGAAGGGAGGAGCCCATTGACATAATGCATCTAGAGGAAAAAATGGGGGTGGAAATGACCTCTTCTACTGAAGCTAATTGGGGATCTATAAGCAATGCATCCCCTTCCATTGGTGCTCCATGAATTGTCTCTTCTGGAATAGTAGGGGTACAGGCTCCAAATCAATGCCGGGGCTTATACAAGAGATGAAGAAGAGATATATGGTTGATTTTATGGCCTTATTTGAAACTAAAGCTAACTTAGCTCAGATTCGCCTTCGTTGTCGTCATTTTGGTTTTGATCATTTTGAAGTTGTTGAAGCTGAAGGGCTACGTGGGGGTATTTGTTTTGCTTGGAATGAACTGGGTTACAGTGTTTCCACTATTACCAAGACTAATCAATTTATTCATATGAAGGTGGAGCGAGGAAATGAAAAAATTTTTATTACTTCAGTTTATGCTAGCACTAACCCGATCAGAAGAAGGCAGTTGTGGTGTGATTTAAACAATCTATGTCCTGCCAACTCCTGGCCGTGGTTAATTGGTGGGGACTTTAATGCTACTCTCTATCATCATGAGCGAAGATCAAAGTTTTATCATCCTATTTCAGCTGATAAAGAATTCTGTTGTTGGTTTGAGAATCTTGAGCTACAAAATTTGGGCTGCCATAGTCCTTTCTTTACTTGGAAGAGAGAAAGATGTGAGAGCCGAATTGACCGTGTCTTAGTAAATAACAAGTTTATGGATACATACAATGAGGCTTGTGTCAAGCATCTTCCTTGGTTTAAATCTGATCATAGACCGATTCTCTTGCAAACTACAATCAAAGAGCCTTACGTTATAAAGGATAGGCCATTTCGGGTTATTGCTTCTTGGGTTCTTCATGAAGACTTTACAAGAATGGTGAAGGATACATGGGACCAAGAGCGTTGCTGGGATCTTAATGTGGAAAAGTTCACTACGAAAGTGGGTACATGGAGTTATAATGTTTTTGGTCACCTTAGTCACAAGAAAAGAAAACTTATGAATCGACTTGATGGGATTTCTAATTCTACTTCACTGACAGGGCTTACCTCATATATGGATCAACTTCAGAAAAAGCTTTGGCTTGAATTGGAAGAAGTCCTCATCCAAGAAGATCTTTTATGGGCTCAGAAAGCGAAGTGTAATTAGTATTCTATGGGAGATAAAAATACAAAATATTTTCATGCTCGTGCTAATGGTAGGAGGAGGAGAAACAAAATTGAAGTCATTATGAACGACTCGGGTGAATGGACCCATGATGCAAACGAAATTAAGCATATTGCTACTGACTTCTTTGTTAATCTCTTTCGTGAGGAAAATAATGGCAGAATAACAGATTTATCTATCTATCCATTCCCAAGGATTGATCCGGCAGATTTATTAAGTCTCCAGAGTAATATATCCAGTGAGGAAATCAAAGCAGCGGTTTTCAACATGGGGGCTCTGAAATCTCCAGGCCCGGATGGTTTGAATGCTCTCTTCTTTCAGAGTCAATGGGCTATCCTAGGTCCTTTTGTTATCAAAGTGGTCAAGAGTGCTATAGAGAATCCAACATCAATAAAAGATATCAACCATACCTTCATTGTGCTTATTCCTAAGAGGGAGTACCCAGAAACTATTCGAGATTTTCGACCCATTAGTTTATGTAATGTTATTTATAAGATTATTACTAAAATTATTGCTAATCGTATTAAATGCCTTCTTCCTTAGGTTATTTCACCTAACCAATGTGGTTTTGTACCGGAAAGATCCAGCTCTGATAATATTGTGATTGCTCAAGAGGTGATACATTCTATGCGAAACATGAAAGGAAAGAAGGGCTTTATGGCCATTAAAATAGACCTAGAGAAAGCATATGATCGAGTTCGTTGGGACTTCATTATGAGTTGCCTAGAGGAACTCCAAATTCCAAAAAGTTTTATAGAGGTGGTAAAGGCCTGTATCTCTTCTCTATCTATGCAAATTCTTTGGGAAGGTAGTAGAGCGGAGGAGTTCTCTCCAACTCGAGGCATCAGACAGGGAGATCCCATTTCACCATACTTGTTTGTGATATGTATGGAGAAATTGGCTCACATCATTCAACATAAGATATCGACTAAGCGATGGAAACCGATCAGAATAGGTAAGAATGGTCCTCCTATTACCCATTTATTTTCTGCTGATGACTTGTTACTTTTTGCAGAGGCAAATATGGATCAAGTGGAAACGATCAAGGATTGCTTGGATAAATTCTGCAATGCATCGGGACATAAAGTGAGCGCAAACAAAACAAGAGTCTTCTTCTCAAAAAATGTTAATCATAATAGAGCACGACAAATGAGCGAGGAGTTGGGTTACCAAATCACAGGGAATCTTGGAAAATACTTGGGTGTGCCTTTGCACCATGATCATGTTACTACTGAAACTTTCCAGCATCTGGTTGATAAAGTTAAAGATAGGCTAAGCAGTTGGCATGCCTCAAGAATTTCTCTTGCAGGCCGTGATACATTAGTTAAATCAGTCATAGCTGTGATGCCTTCTTATAACATGCAGACGACCAACCTACCAGCATCTGTTTGTGATAATATTGAAAAGAAGGCACGTAATTTCCTTTGAGGTTTATCAGATGAACGAAGATGAATGCATCTAGTGGCGTGGGATAAGGTTTATGCTGAGAAAACAAAAGGGGGTCTAGGTATGAAGCATATTAAACAACAGAATCGAGCTTATATGATGAAGCTTGGGTGGGGATTGATTAAAGAGCGAGATTCTCTATGGGCTACAGTTATCAGAAGCAAGTATGGTTGTGGTGATGATCTCATACCTTGAATTAACTCCAAAAAACCAGGATCAAACACCTGGAGTGGAATTAAACATAACTGGCCTAAGGTTCAAGAAGGTATTCAGTTAATTACAGACAGGGACGGTATAGAGAGAGCTCGTTGGAAATTTGAAAATCATGGTTCCTTCACGGTGCGATCGGCATATAAGGTTCTCTCTCACAAAGAGGTCTCTCTAAAAGGTAGATGGAGTGATGTTTGGAAACTCAAAATTCCCCAAAGATGTAAGCTTTTTGCTTGGCTTATGTTACATGGACGACTTATCACTAATAGCTTGAAGCAACGAATGTCCCTTCATCCTAACGGCCGTTGCGACCGTTGTCAAGAGTTCAGGGAAGATGAAATTCATGCAATTAGAGATTACAAGGACATTAGGAACATCTGGGAGAAAGTCATTCACCCATCGGTCTATGACAGGTTCTTCTCGGGTAATATTCATACTTGGTTCAAGGCGAATATGAGACATTCTTATGGGCTTGATATGGAACAATGGAAATATCTCTTTGTGATAATATGTTGGCTCATTTGGAGGGATCATAATGAGAGGATTCACTCTTGTCCGAGCATGGATCTCAATCAAATTAATGCTAAGGCTAGGGCAATCCTAGGAAGCTTTATGGAAGCTATGAATAGGATTAAATATACGAAGCTTGCAAACAATCAAGTTCAAGTTGAAGCCTCTACATTTCACAATGTGGAAAGTTATACTACTGTAGATGTCGATGGAGCTTATTCTCCTTGCCAAGGAAAATGTGCATGTGGAGGAATTATTATTGACTGTAATGGAAGTATATTGGAAGGTTTTCGTCTAAGGCTTGAGAATGGTGAATCTCTTGAAGCAGAAATCTGGGGTTGCTTATTGGGCTTGAAGAGAGCATGGGAGGGAGGTCATAGACTGGTTCGATTGAGAAGCGACTCTCAGGAAGTGATACATCTTCTTTTGAATGATATTTCTGACCTTCACGAATATTGGTCTCTCATCATGGAAGCGAAAGAAATGCTACAACACGACTGTGTTGTGATGATAGAATATATTGAGAGAAATTTGAATGCTAAAGCTGATTTAATTGCCAAGACAGCTTTGAACGACTACCCTGGTTTGACCATTATGAGCCCTGACACGTTGGCTAGCGTTATGCAGCTATCTTAGTTTTGTGTTTATTTTTTATTTTTGTTTTATGCTTTCCTTTTGTATAAAAAAAAAAAAAGGACATTGTGCGTGGAAATTATTCTGAAGCCTGGAGGAGGGGCATCCTTAGCCGTTGGATTTCTCAACCGGTTCTTGCAGCAATAGCAAAGGCTCGAGTTTATATGAAAGTGATTTACTTCGCGCAACGGTCATTTTGCGGAGGCTTATTGACACGACGTCGTCGCAAATAAAGGATTTTCGCCCCTTGTCGGTAAGGATTGGCCGATTCGGTGCCTGCGACAACATGAAATTCTGTGGGGCCCAATGTAAGCAATTATACAGTGCATCGAGGCTCTTAGGAAAATGTCGTGTGTCTGCTGTTTGGGGTGATTTGACTGCCTTCTCGTGAGTTTGAGATTCGGTGGATATTTTTTCTATGGAGGTGGAGCCCTCATCCTGCTTCATTTGTTTTGCTCCCGTTTCTTTTTATAATTGAAAAAAATATTTATTCTCTAATATAAGATCTCATTTATAGAATAATTTATACTATAAATAAAATATTATATTAAAAAGGGGAGTCAACAATACTTTGAAGTTAAACTCTTTTAAATTTAAAATATATTTCCGAGCATTCATAAGATTTTGAAATTTAATTATATTTTTTTGTTTCACTTTTATATGTATGAATGCATCAATGAATTATGAATGAAGGTAAAAAATTCAGTTTAATTAAAATTAGAGAATTTAAGGTAATATATATTAAAAAAAATTCATTTAAAAAACATTGTATAAAATTTTAGTTTTTTTTTTAAAATCTAAATCTTGTAACTTTTACAAGAAAAATCGATCAATATCAAACTAGATATCATGTAAGACAGAAAGAGGAATTACGTGGAAGTAATAGGGAAGAGAACCATTAATATTATAGAGGGTTAATATCATTTTTACCCCCTAAAATTTATTTTCATTTTAGTTTTGGTCATCAAGTTTCAAAGTTTTGATCACTTTAAGGATAAAATGGTCCGTTTTTTTTAATTAAGTTATAAGGATCGATGTTTTAAGTTAAATGAAATTTGAGGGACTAAAACCTATAATTTGATAATTTAAAATTTGAGAAACCAAAACTAAAATGAGTATAAAGTTAAAGGATAAAAGATTATATTAACCCTATTATATATATATGTGTGTGTGTGTGTGTTTATCTTAAAAAATAGTTAGTTTTATCTTTTTCTCATGTTTTTTTTTTTGCCAGCTTGTCTTTTTCTCATATATATATTTTTTGGACAAAGTCTTTTTCTCATATTTATTTTTAGTCACCATTCATTGTTCCCTATGAAACTTGTTTTTTAAGAGTTTTTTTTAATAAACAAGTTTGGTACGCCTTTGTCACTTGCAATAATGCAATTCCAGTCAGTCGGATAAATTTAAGTACTCAGGCCCACAATGAAGTAAATTAATTACTACCTACCGTACTATATATAAAAGTTAATTGATTTTTTTTTTTGAGAAATTGAGGGAACTAAATAAATTATTTAATCATATCATATGTTGTTAGTTGTGTATGATTAAATTATATTTCAATTGTAAATCAGATAAATTAGTTTAACATGGTAACTTGTAATATATTTGTAATGTTATCATATATCTTTCTGTATTTTGGTTTGAACCTATTAAGGTGAATGAAATGTGTTATTACTGGCAAAAAAAACATTAGTTTTAAAAAATAATAAATATAAATATTTTAAAATAATTTAATTATTTTTTTAATCTTCTAAAAAAATTCAACTTGATCTTATATTTAAAATCAGATGTAGTAATAATTTTGGCCAAAAAAGTGAAGTTATTAATACTAGTAAATGCATTATGATAGTGGAAAAATTACTCATAAGGAGATTATATATGCTTAGTTTTAGGGAACATTATTCTTTGAGTCTTTGAATTTTTGACTCACTTAAAAATCAGTCCCTCAACTATGATTCGGTATAACTCAGTCTCTAAACTCTTAACTTACTTATGACTCAATCCTTAAATTTTTAACTCGCTTATGAATCAGTCCTTAATCTTATTTAATTTTTATAATTTTGTCCTTATGAACTATAACACATGCCAAGTCACCACATAGTCATCCTACATAGCGGAAAATACAAGTAAAAAGAAAAAAGAAAATCCTTTGTGACGTTCAGCTTAGCTCTTTAGGTGGATTTGATAAAAAAAAAAAAAAAATTAGGCAAAAAACAAAGCTTCAGATCTACCAGAGAGCAGAGTGAGGTCACCATCTCCCTGTTCGTGTCCTCTGTTAGATCCAAGGTATTAAAACCCGGATCGGGTATTGAACCGGTCGGGGTACTGGGTTAAGGATCAGTGGGTCAAACCGGGACCAAACCGGTGAGTAATTGAAGATTTTAGGCTTATAGTATGAAATTCTAAAAGAAAGTTAAATTTTTTTAAAAAAAATTGGGACCCGGACCTGACTGGTCTATTGACCGGTTCTGCGGGTTCTGGGTCGGACCGGCCGGTTCGGTCCGGGTCCAAGAACACTGGTTAGATCCGAAGCTTTATTTTTTCCTCAATTTTTTATCAAATCCACCTAAATAGCTGAGCTGGAATGCCACAAAGGGTTTTTTTTAAAAAAAAAAAAATTGTATTTCCCGCTATGTAGGAGGACTTCATGGTGACTTGGCATGGGTTATAGGTCATCAGGACAAAATTATCAAAAATAAAGAAGATTAAGAACTGAGTCATATTTGAGTTTGAAATTCTAAAACTGAGTTACAAACGAGTTAAAAATTTAAGGACTGTGTTATACTAAATTATAGTTGAGAGATTGAGTTTTAATTGAGGCGAACATTTAAGGGTTAAAAGATTAATTGTTGATTATGAAATTTGTTTTTTTGAGAGTTTTTTAATAAACAAGTTTGGTATACACCTTTCTCAATTTCAATAATGCAATTCAAGTCAGCCACATAAATTTAAGTACTCAGGCCCACAATTAAGTAAACTAATTAATATTGTTGGCCAATAAAGTAAAGTTATTAAAACACATCAATGCATTATAAAAGAGGAAAAATTACTCATAATAAGGAAATTACGCCTTGTTTTATTATATTGTTGTGAATTTCAAGTTGTGTGGTCGTTAGGAATCCAATGTTTTGACTGATATATTCATAGTTGGTTGTTTTTTCCGCCAACAAAGAAACAGATTATATTAAAAGTAAATTAAAAACTACAACGCTTTATGTAATGTCTCAACTTTTGATTATGAACTAACCATGATTATTGTGGATAATTATGAATTTAATTGGAATAATTATGTGTTTTATGGCAATATTAATTAATATGTCATAATTAGTGAAAAATTGGAAGAATGGAATTATTGGCCATAAGTTGGTAATTAATGAGGAAATTATTTACTAACTAAGGAAAATGAGAAATGTGATTAAATGGCTAATGGAGTGGTTAGAGTAACTAATTAGTTACTTATTTTAAGAGGACCAATGAGGAGTGGACAAGTGTCAAAATGAGAAAATGGGAGAGTGGGTGAGAAAGTCAAGCAAGGGAATTTTTAAATGTTTTCTCTCTCCTTCTCTCCTCTCTTTTTCGGCTGTAGCATGGGGGAGGGAGAATTATCATTATTTCATCCTCTCCAACACTCTTCATCTATCTCTTTCTCCTCTCTCTCTTGCGCCATTGTTGAAGGAAAAAGGAAGAAGAAGAGCTTGTGATTAAGTGTGCTTATTGGTGTTGATTTGTGCCCACACGAAATTTTGGAGGTTGGTGAATTAAGAAATCTCTTTGGCAAAGTGAAAGAGGTAAGTGAGACTAATCTATCTATCTAAGTTTTATGCCAAATGGTTTAGTTTGAAACTTCTGGAAATTTTGGTCTTTAATCTGAAAATGATGACCACTGGGCTTTTGGCATAGTAATGGTATGTTGGGAATGTATATGGATAGATGGGATTGATTGGGAATTGAATGATTGAGTTTAGTGATTTTGGAAAATTGGTGATTTGTGTTGTCCAAAACCAAAGCATGATAATGGAGTAGAATTTTGGTCATTCTGATGATTCCATTGGATTCCTTGGATGTTTTTGTGTGAGAGTAGCTTTGGTAGAGGTTTTGGTTCTATTGGAACCATTTGGGCAAATGTTAGGAAGTACTGTCGTATCTTCTGCGTTTTCTGGTTTCTGATAAGATCACTCGAGTGATATGGGACTCACTCGAGTATGGGATGAATATCACTCAGGTGAGGTTGAGTATCACTCGAGTGCTGCGTGAACATTAATCATCTCTTCAATTTTTTTCTGTTGTGCTTCCTGGGAAAATCTCAGGAGTGTATAGTCTCCCTTGCGAGTGATGAGCCATCATTCTAGTGCAGTGATTTGTGCTCGAGTGCTTCTCTTCATTGAAAATTCTTGTGCCCTTGGGTGAGCACTTCTTGAATCTCACTCTGTGGTACTCGGGTGAGCATTAGGCTATCACTCGAGTGAGAGATGTTATGCTCGAGTGTAACGAGCCATTCTGGGTTCTATAATTCCTTTCTGCTCTCAGGTCCTCACTTTCTATGTCTCACTTCCTGGTACTCGAGTAGGCATTTGGATGTCACTCGAGTGTGGCATTCTAAGCTCGAGTGTTGTAGTCTTTTGAAAGTTCTTGCGCTCTCGGGTGTTTACTCGCTGTCCTTCACTCTCTAGTACCCAAGCGTTGATCGTACCATCACTCGAGTGAGGTCTCCTTCACTTGAGTATCCGTACACTATCACTCGAGTGAGGCCATCTTCACTCGAGTGTCTCAGTGAAAAATATCAGTCTTGTGCTTCTAAAAGGGAATCTTTGGGATAGTTCTTCTAACCCTTTAAGGCTTCTCTTAGAAGTATTTAAGGACTCTTAAAAGAGCAATAATGATAACCAATTAAGTATTAAGATGTCATTGAGAATTGGAAAAGAGAATTGACTCTTTATCCCTAATTATGAATATAGGATATGACATTTGCCTGACGCAGGAGAGATTGGTGCCAGAGTACGCCCGGAAGGATCAAGGTAGTGACTTTTCTCTCATGTTGTGTATGTTGCTTGGTATGCATAACTTGTCATTGTTTGTTGTGTGAATCTTTGGCATGAGGCCATCGTGTTATCTCCTGTAGTGCATTACAACGTGAGCAATTCAGCGTGAGCAGTCGTAGGGGGTGATGGTTATCACATCTACCCTTGCCGTTGTATCTGCCGTTGTAATTGCCAGGGGTGCGTTATGGAATCGTGGATTCCTGTTTGAGTATCTAGCCAGTGTGGCTGTGTGTGTATATGAAATATTTTATATGGATCCCAGCTGTGGTGATAAATGTGATATGATCATGTGATTGTGCAATACAGCGTGAGCACTTCAGCGTGAGCAAACGTAAGAGTGACATGAGTCATACCTGCATTTGCCGCTGCAACTGCCGTTGTAGTTGCAATGTGTGTGTGATGATTTACTTTCATGCTTTGTTGTTGTGTATACTATGATTGATTTGACACTATGGGGATTCCTTAGAATCTCACTCTCCCAAAATCACAATTTTTAGACAGGGCAGAAGGATCTAAAGGAAAGCGGGTGATGAAGAGCAGTTAGAGCTCCAGTTTAAGAGTTATTTTGGTTAATGGTTATCACGTATAAAATCATTTGGATAATTGGAAAACAATTGTATATATATTGGAATGATGAATTGTTGTTTTGTGTAATCCCCAAGTAAAGGGTAGGAGTTATGGATTTTGTACCTTTGTATAAACCCTTTATTAATTAATGAAATCCGAGTGTGTCGGGAATTTATTGTGTACTTTGATATTGATGAATGGAATCAATTTGTATAGGCCATTTGTATACTGAAATGTGAATATGAGACCGTTATTGAAGGTATTTTAGAAAAGTTTTGTAAACCCTGTTTTTGGGATATTTACTTTCAAATAAGTCCCAAAACATCTTATGGTCTCTAATTCAACATGATTATGTTTATTAAACACTAATCTCGGCCTTAAACGTGAAGGGGGTTACACTTTAAACACAAACAAAATAACCCACAAAATGAAAAGACAAAAGAGAATCCACTAGTACAGAAAAAGGGCTTTTAGATGATATATTTAGACCGGTTATAATCGATAAAATTTTAAAAATATGACTGGTGGCATTTTTATAATTATAATCAACTTTTAAGACCGGTTATATTAAAATAAGGTCTAAAAAATACTTTTTAGACTGATTCCAGAAACAATCGGTCTTAAAATATAAATAATTAAAAAAATATAAATATATATAATATATTTTCTAGAACGATTCTAAATATAATATGTCTAATATATTATTTGAATTAAAAGCAATTAAAAAAATATATTTATTATTTTTTAGACCGGTTTTAAAGAATAACCAATCTCAAATATTAAAAATTTAAGACCGGTTGTTATTAAAAACCAATCTAAAAAAAAGGTGAAAAAGTATCTCACTTGTATCATTCTCACCCAACAACCTTAAGATTAAAATTATTATTACGTGTTATTTTTATTCTTCAATGTCACTACGTTTCCATTCATGCTCATCATCCCGCACACGTGCACCACGCTTAATTTCTTATTTTATATTATACCATCCAGAATTTCCATTTCAAAGAGTTTGATTGTTCTTGCAATTGATGACACGGGCACCGCGCTTTCTTATTTTATATTATGAGCTTGTGCTGGATTATTGATAGCAGATGTGTCTTTTTTTTTAATCTGATTTTGAGAAATTTAAACTTATTTAGATGATTATTTAAAAAAACAAATTTAAATAAAAAATGACTAAGAATGACATTATAAAATATAATACATATATGATTCTTTACCCAAACTAATGGTCACTTGAGTTTTCCCCGTTATTTCTTAAACAAATCCAAACACATGACATATGACTATTGAATATAATTTTATTTTTTCAATGTGATTTATGTTTTGATTAATTTTTGTAAAAAGGTCAATTTGATAAATTAAAACTTATTAATTAAAATCATAAAAATAAAAAGAGTGAAGGTGCAGATTATAAACTTATGATAAATGCTAAACACTTAATTAAATATATTTAATAGATAAATATATAAATTATAAATTGTGAATTATAAGGGTGAAGGTGTAGATTTCACCCCTGTGTGTTTGGTTTGAGGGGAGGGGTTCTCATTCTCTCATTTTGATTGAATTTTTGAGTGGGAGGGAAGCTAAAATTTTGGCTCTTCCCTTCCTTCCCTTTATTTTTTGTTCTCATTACAAAAGATCCCCTCCCCGCCCCTCTAACAAACCAAATAAGGTAACATACTCCCTTCCCATAAACCAAACACACAGTATATTGGCTCATTTATTAACCCAAGGGAGGGGAAAATCGTCATATTTCAACTGACTTGTTGTCTACAAGCAAACCTATTTCTCTTATTGGCTCATTTACTAATTCAAAATCATTTGTTATTAATTGGGCCACACAATCCCATGCATAGCGGGATTCTTTCTTTAACACACATCACATGTAGCCCCCTCCATAATTATATCCGAAACACGTGATTAAAAATGAAATAGAGACCAATAATAATCAAAATTCATTTATATTCCCATCCTTAAGATAGGATTTTCACAAATACATTTCACAAACACTTTAACCTGGTCTCACATTCATATTTCGAATACAATTACTTCATGAAGATAAATCACATTTATATAAATATCAGAGTGCACAATAATAATACCGGCAAACCCGGATTCATACCTTCACTAAAAATTCATAGGGCACATACGCCCTTTACAATTCCTCAACGGGGATTACACAAATCCATCTCCAATACATAACCAAATAACCCAATAGACACACAAGCACATATACATCCAATATCCAATTATACATTCTAATCTATCATCCGAACATATACAATTATCCCACCATATAACAATAACCAACTACTAAATCCAAATGCCCATAAGGGATTCTCGTAGCCCCTAGTCGCTTGCTCCTTCCTCGAGCCACTTGTCCTGTCTAAAATGTTGGTAGGGGAGGGTGAGATTCTAGAGAATCCCAGTAGGAAACATATACCAATATGCATGCAAGATAGTGTTTAATGCATGACATGCTTGCATCACAATAACTTGTGCTCACATAATGATATATCCGTATGCTCAATGTTTCAACAACATACTCATGGCCATAGCATAAATAGAAACAGAGCTTCAATCATTCATATATGTTTCACATAATCAAGCAAAGCAATAACATGCATCAATACACAAACACAAATAGCAATACATGCAGGAGAGGTAAGTTCCCTACACTTTTTCTTTCCACGTATGCTCCAGCATCGGCTACTCACGATCCGAGTGGATATCAAACCATGATCAGGGTGAATACCCAACCCTATAACCAAATCAAGGACATATGATCATTCTCTTTTCCAAATTCTCATTTTCATAACACTTAAAGTTGGTTACCATTCATGACCTTTAGGTGGCTATAATAAGGTCAATGAAAGCCTAAAGGATTGGGAAGTACTAGGTTGGAAATCACCTTTAAAAATCCCAAAATTTTGAAAATAGGGGTTGGCTGCAGCCAAGAATCCTTTGGCTGCAGCCAAAACACACACAGAAGGTTTTTTGCTGCAGCCAAGAATTTCTGGCTGCGGCCAAAACGTGCACAAAAACTTTTGCGCTGCAGCCAAGATTTTCTGCTGTAGCCAAGACAACTTCAAAAATTCATAATTAATTTTAGAAAAATCAAAATAAGGTGATTCCAAAGCCCATTGAAAGCTATTTAAGTCCTCTTTACTACAAAAATATGGACCAATACTGGAAATCACTACACAATACAGAATTTAAGAAATGTCCACCTTGCTTCAGAATTGATCCCAGATTTAACATCAAACTTTGGACAGTCATAACTCCTAGCCCAAAAATCGAAATGACACAAAATATATGTCCATTTTGAAGCTTGAGATGTGAAATTTAAGACTGGAAAGTTTCACCATTTTCTGAAATCATTTGGTCATTCAAAACGTCCACACAAATAAACTGCCCACAACAGAGTTCCAAGGGATAGATTTTCCAATTTTCTACCAAAGTGTCCCATGGCTCCAAAATCATTAACCAAACCTATTCCCATACAATTTTTCACAAGGAACACAATGGTAACCTCAAATGACCAACATCACAACCCATTTACATGCCCTGTTTTGACCAAAGCACAAAACCAACACAAAAGGTGCCAAACTTCACATTTAAGCTTCAATGCAATTCTATCAATTCAAAACACTAAACAAGGCACCATTTCCATAACAACAACATACCATACCCCCCAAGACCCTAAATCATGAAAATTAGGGCTAAAATTCCAAAAATTCAAGGCCTAACCAATGTCCACAAAACTTATATGAAAATGAAGCTTTCACTCACCTCAACAACTTTCCCAAAGGCACTTCATGATTCTCCAACTTGTAGATTTTTGTGATTCCTCAAATCACCACCAATGGAGAAACTACAACAATCAAATTGAAGCTCTTACTCCAAGGAACAACTTTATAGAAGGAATTTTTGGCATTAGAGGTCATTTACTCACCTTAAATGCAAGCTTTCACTTTCTCTTTCTTGGCCAACAATGGTTGCACAAGAGAGAGAAGAGAGAAAACGTGAGAGAGATGGAGAAAGGAGGAAGAAAGTGATGATAATACTCCCTCTATTTCAGTTGATCAAAGAGAGAAAAAGAGAGAGAGAGAGAGAGAAACTATTAAAATATTACATTATACTTTTCTCACTCTCATGCTTCATCTCTTCTTGCCACATGTCACAAGCCTATTGGTTCTCACCAAATAAGTTACCAATTAGCTTCTCTAATCCCTCCATTAGTCATTTAATCACACTTCCCATTTTTCTCTTAGCTAGTAATTAATTTCTCCATTAATCACTAACTAATTGCCCAACAATTTCATTCTTTAAATTTTCCATCAATTATGACATATAAATTAATATTGTCACCAATATACATTAATTCCACTTTAATCCGATAATTATCCTCAATAATTATCATTAGCCCTTAATAGAAAATTGGGGCGTTACACTACACACATTATTTACAAGGGTGAAGGTGCAAATTTAGCAATGATGTGTTGTACTATGAGCACCCAATAAAATTATCTTTTGTTGGTTGGAAACACGGCAATAATCATTTTTAAAGATAGCTAATTTGACAACTCCATTAAGTAAAATTAACATTGGTCCATTATGTGCGTCGTAGGGCCCACGATTCTACCAGGTGGCATGTGGTCTGCGTCAGAGGTGTTCAAACGTGGCAGGTAGAGGGTTGATTCGGCAAGGTTTCTCCCCAGTGTCAGTGCTGTCTATTCTTTATTCTCTTTGCCATTCTTTGATTTCTCCTCTTGTTTATTTGTATCTGAGAATGGCTCAGGCGAACACTGTGATTCTAATGATCCTCATGGTGGCATTGTGTGTCTTCTCCACCGTCATGTAATCTCCAACTTCATGGCTGTTTGGATTAGCGGTGGAGAAGGAGCTTTTTTTGCAGATGGGCTTTTGGAAAAGTCAGATAGAAAAAAAGTCAGATTGTAGATATAATTTGTGTTTGGATTGGTGATGGTAGAAGTGCCTTTTTTTTTAACCTGAAACCTGTTTGGATTAGCGTTTGAAAAGCCCGTTTAGACGAAAAATGACTGAAAAGGGCATGAATCTTATTAAATACTCTATATATATATATATATATATTAGTTGTATATATTGTGGTAATTGAAATGAAAAAATTAAAAAAAATTGATAAAATAAAAAAGGTGCAATTATTATTGGAAAAAAAAAGAAAAATGCATGAAAATATTTAATTAAAAAAGGATAAATTTATATTTAAATTAGAATGCATATATGAAATGTCTTATTATTGGATCATCTACCCCTAACAAGTTGGTCTCTGATTGTGTCACGAACATGATTCATTTGTGTTGAAGATAATTTAGGATAGTTGATGTGGATGTGACATCAATCGGATCATTAGTATCTTGGCCAGTTATATTTCTTTGTTCATCTTTATGAAAATCCATATCTATTTGAGAATTTCTCCGGATAAGATTATGTATAGCCATTGTTGCATAAACTATGTGAACTTGTGTTTCAAAGCTATATGATTTCATTTCCCCCAAGAGCTGAAACCTATTCTTTCAGACTCCAAACGTCCTTTCTATAGTTGTCCGCAAACTTGAATGATAATAATTGAACATCTCATTTGGATTCGCAAATCCTTCACGTTGCCTGAAGTCTGGAATATGATAACGCTCGTGTCTATACGGACCAAGATATCCAACTGGTGTTGGATAGCCAGCATCGACCAAATAATATTTCCCTAAGTAATACACCAAAAATGTCTTTTACACGGTAAAATTATAGCAAGTGTGAGGGGAAAAAAACAACCGCACAATGTAGGTGCAAGTGAGGAATATATACCTTGAGGTGGATGGGGAAAATCATAGATGGAGTTGAGATTGTAGTCTGGAACACACGAGCATCATGTGCAGTTCCCTCCCAGCCTGCCAACACAAAAGTAAAGCACATATCCCAATCACATATGGCCATGATATTTTGAGTTGGATATCCCTTTCTCTCAATATATATCTCTTGATCAGACTGACTGACCACACACCGGATGTGAGTTCCATCAATTGCTGCTATTGCATCCTTGAAGTATGGGTAATATCACCGATCGTTGCAGTTTTTTAGGTGACAATGACTAAACTTGGGATCAACCGGTTTGATAATTTTTGTCGATAGATTCACACAAGCTTGTAATATCAAGGAAGATCCTACTGACAGTTTCTCTTGAACGTTGAAATCTTTCCCGTAGGATTCTATTTCCTTGTGTATGTCCAACTGTGTATAAGAACATGGCAACCACTTCTTCAATTCCAAGGTTCCTAGTCTTCCATAACCCATGTTCTACAAATTTAGAGCATAAGAGATAGAAGACATGCTTTTCAACTCGGAAATTTTCAGGACAAACTCTATCATGGCCTTCCAGTACCTCTTGCACCCACTTTGCACCAGTTTTCTTACTAGTTCTGTGTGGCTCTTTGCAAACATATGGCACGAGATATTGAGCCATCAAGACAGCCACTTGTTCATACTCCGTCATCTCTTCATCTAAAAGGGATATGAGTTAGGACCTGCGATCTGCACGAGACGATCCTACTTTTGTCGTTTCTTCCAAAATATCGTGACAACTTGAACTTGCCATGGACGATGTAATCTCTGTGATTGCCAAGATTGTATAAAATCTAGTACAATTACAAATTGTTCAAGTAAATTGACATCATATAGAAAAAGTTGGTAACATTCACAACTGACATAACAATAATAATAATGCGTCTTCTAACAACAATAAATTCTACCATAACGTATCACATAACTGAGTTTGCAAAAGTAAAGTCAGACATATCATCATAATCTACCATAACATACATTAGGTCAGACATATTATAATTATACATAACCAAGTTTGCAAAATATACATAAAATAGAGTTCAGTGATTTGGGGCAAGCTGAAGATGTAGGTTGTTATAAACATGGTACCGCAGTCACGTTAGCAAGGTAGGTTTATCCCTTTGCAAGCCACGAAATATGTCGCGTCCAATCTGATGCATCATTATGTTAAAACATCAAAAACAAAAGTCTTTGTCCTCAACAAGCTCAGGAATGGTCAATAAGTCAGCTATGATGTCAGTCACGTTTACATCATTCGTGGACAACTTGTTTAGGGCATCTGCTCTATTCTCAGATGCCGCAGCTATCTTACTAACCGTATCTGCAATAACCCTCAAGGTTGTTGTTTTTTTCTTTTTTCCTTTCTCTGACCCTTCAACCCTATTTCTCTGCCCACTTTCATCCGAAGCACGAGGTGTGGTTGTTTGAGTGTTTGTTGTCAAGGTGATTCCTTCCAAATAACTTGTCATTCCCACGCTACCTCCAGTACTAGGACCTATAAGGTCTTTCTCACTATCTCCTAATCCTTCTTTTAAGTCCATTATGGGTCGGTAAACATCATCTTCATCATCACCTACTGCCATTCGCTATCCAGAAGATGGTGTGAACTGTAACCCCCTTACCGTAATTACATCCGGATTATGAAATTTAAGTGAAATGGAGACCAATAAAATGAAATCAACAATTTATAATCTCCCCCAACGCGGAATGGGGTATTTCAAAAATCATTTCAAAATGTAATTAATCTTGGCCTCACATTCACGTATGGATATAATTACTTGAGAAATCTAATCACATAAGAAATATCAGAGTGCGGAAACTAAAATCCCGGCAAACCCCGGGTTACATACATATATAACATGGGTTTAAGGTTCCCAAAATGGGGATTACATGTCCAAAATATTCATTTACATCTCATATACATTTGGCAATCCCAATCCCAAAACAAAGATAACCAACAACCACTAAAGTTTTAAAGTAATACTAACTACTCCTGATTGTCCGCTTCCCTTTCAAACCACTCGCCCTGTCTGAAAAGGTTAGTCATTTGGAAAGAGTGAGATTCTAAAGAATCCCAGTAGTAACAAATTATTCATACCACACGCAATCACATAGCATATAAACAATCATCTCATAACAGCAGCAACACAAATCACACTCCACCCTCATCCCCTTTTATCGCCGGGAAGGCACACCGTCCTGACCCGAACCGTTGTTAGTGACTCAGGGACTATTGGCGTGTCAGTGCATACGAATAGCCTTACGGCTCACATATAGCCTTTCGGCTTTCACAATTGGCCCGTCGGCCTTCACAAATAGCCTTTCGGCCCACATAATCACATATAACTCACCTTAACCTCATCCCCTTTTACCGTCGGGAAGGCACACCGTCCTAACCTGAACCGTTGTTAGCGACTCAAGGATTATTGGTATAGTGGTGGTTCACACAATTTTCATAAAACTTGCAGCATACAAATTCCATCTCATCACAATGATATAGCACACATACAATGTATCACATAAGGTATAAAGAAAGAGTCACTACCTGTATCTTTCCTGACTGGCTCTGGTATTGCAGTCTCACGAGGGCGACAGATGTCAAATCCTATACTAAATTAGGGACAACCGTTCAATCTCTTTTCCAAGTTCTTAATTTTATAATACACTTAGTTGGTTATCATTTAGGACTCTTTAGGTGACTACTAGAGGCCTAAACATATGCCTAAAGGGTTGGAAGGCACTACCCCAAAGACCCCTTTTTCTAAGGCACAACACTGATTTCTGACCACCTCACTCGAATGAAGACGACCTCACTCGAGTGATGAGAGACTTGTGCTCGGGTGAGGACAACTCTCACCGGTGAATGCTTGACAGAGAGCAACCTTCACAGCCAGGAAGTGCTCACATCACTCAAGCACCAAGCTCTGCACTCGGGTGATAACCCAAATTATGCTTGAGTTCCCGAAAGTGTTACACCACGAGTGACAACCCGAAAGCACCAACCACACCAGAGGCAAAAGCTCACTCGAGCATACCCTCAGTGCTCGGGTGAGACGGCCGTGCTTGCGAGTGTCAGAGCACACTCTTGGCATCAATCAGCGAGTGAGGACCCGAGAGCATCCCCAACTCTGGGCTCACACCATCACTCGAGCAAACCCAAGCTCACTCGAGCATGTTCTTCCCTCACTCGAGAACAAGGAAATGCACTCGAGCCTTACACATAGAACCCAAAAGAAACTCGAAGCATAAAAGGGAAAAACTCACGCAGCACTCGAGCATGATCTTCCTCTGCTCGAGTGTTGTGCATTAGAGACAAAAAACGCAGCAAAAACCAGAAAATCCCAGATGGTCAAAATCGTACCCAATGGTTCCCAAACTCCTCCCAAAGCTCATACACTTTTAGCACTAACTAGGAAACATATTGGCAGCTCCAAAAACACTCTAAAAACCATTTTGACCACAATCAAACACTAAGGTCTCCATGATACACAATATCCAAATTTCATTCAACTTAATTCCAACATTCCAGATTATATCCAACAATCAAACAACTCCACATTAAACCATTTCCAATATCAAACACAATGAAATTCCTAAAATCCACATTTGGTACAAACTAGGGCAAATTTCTAGATTTTTCTAAACTTATCCAAAAATCACAAACAATACATCCAAGTGCACTAAATGCCTACTTCTTCACTTTGCCCAATCAAGAATCTTGATTCTTAAATTTTCAAATTTCGATTAATTCACAACCTCCAATATTCAAGATTCTGAAATCACCACAATAAAGTTCTCAATGAAGTAAACAACATTAGAGAAGAGGTTTTAAGCTTAAGGAGATCATTGCTTACCCAAAAATCAAAGCTTTCCTTTCTCTTTCTTGCCTCAAGGTCGTCGGAAGTAGAGAGAAGAGAGGGAGAGTATGAGAGAGAAGGTGAGATGATGATGATGATGATGATGCAATGTCTCTTTCCCCCTTCCTACACACAACTGAAAAAGAGAGAGGAGGGAGAGAGAAAAGTGGCTTTTTGTCACTTAGTGTCACATCCCATGGCCACCACCATGCCACTTGTCCAAATCTACACACTTTCTCAAAAAGCTCACATAAGCTTAATACACCGGATTCTGACCCATAGCCAAGGAATCTCAACCCTTGATCTTAAATACCACATAAATTTATACTAAATTCACATTACATAAATTCCAAAAGTACTTAATTACACTAATTACAATGATTCTCATAGTCATTAGCCCTAATCACAAATCGGGATATTACATGAACATACTAGAGCCCGATGCCATAACGTCCTTAAAACGGATATCCAATTCTTTGGCGAACATGAGGCCTTTATACCTATAATTTGCGTAGTCTACATTCTCCTGTATGCATTCAAGTTACCAAAATGAACACATTATCTTTACTAATAACAACAACAACAACAATAATACTAATACTAATACTAATAATAATAATAATAACAACAACAATTTTACACTTGTATTTTCCTCTCCCACCACTCATCTTCTGCAATCACCATAGGCCTTGCAGAGTCATATTGAATGCCAGTCTCTTTTGAGAACAACTTGTCCTACACCTTCCATTCTTTCTTCAAGCTATCCCACCGATTTTTCAGTTATTTCTTGTTATACGACTTTCCTATTTTTTCATTAAATCCAGAGAAAATATTCTTCCACCCATCCTTCAGGAAGGATGATCCAAGACGTTCTTTCTTGTATATTTGTTCAATGCAAAGTTCGATAAAAATTGCAGTGAAACTTACATCCCATGATGCTTTATCTTTACCCTTGTTCATATTTTTATGTAAACAATTGACCAGAAAAGAAAAAAACAAATGTCCTAAGTGAAATTAATCAAAAAATTCAGCAGGAAATGGCAATGCATAATACACACACATACACAGCAATCCATAATCCCAAACAAAATTAAATAAAGACTAATTATAATCCCATACATTAATTATGAATAAAAGCCCAGTCACATCCAATCCAATGATTCAAGTTTTCATTTTCAAATAGCCAACTTAAACCAAGTATCATATCACTCTTTTCCTTCGTAGCTCTACCAAGTAAGCCGCAAAACAATATGTTAAACAATAAACTTATGGCGTTGTTACCATTGCATCTCAACATAGTGGCTACAACGATTATAGAGACCTACAACTTTTGCTAGCAGTTTGTAATGCCTGCCTTCTCATTTCCAATTATCAGGCATTGCTTATTCTACCCTCTTTTCACAAATTAGAAACAAAGCCCAAAAAGAAAGAACATAATTAAACAATACATTTTTCTATGCAAGTTTTTTTCCCTTTTAATATAAATAATCCTTCCAAAAACAACATAAATTAAGATAATAAGAAGCAGCCTCTATAGCAATGGCAACAATAAAAACAATATTGAGAGAAACAATAAAAAGGAAGTAAAGTTACATTATATAAAAATATATAACCTCAAGCTCACACCTTGCTCAAAGTTGTGGATGGGAGGCGATGTTGTGGTTGTCGTTCCTAGCTTGAGATTTGTGGAAGTTTTGTGATTTGAGAAGGAACAGATTAATTAAGTATTTAATTCATAGCATTAGATATTAATTATTTTATCTAAGAGTAACTATCAAGAGGCAGAGTCTACCAGCAACACTATGGATAAGCACAACTCTAAAGTATAAATATTGTTGGACAACTCTAAAGTTTCAAAGACCCCACTAATTATTATTCCTCATTGTTAATTTGGAATTTTTATTCAATACAAAATCAATAGGTAATCCAAAGATACATATAAAGGTTTTGAATTTAAAGAGATAGGAAAAGTTACTTTTGTCCATACTAAAGTATGAAAAGTTCTTATGCACTGATTGTGTTTGGAAAGCCCACTCACAAAGCATGGCATGGGAGGATCTTGGAGTTTCTAAAATCAAACTGGATGCTAAACCAGGCTGTCATAAAATTGTTGTTGATCATCAAACACACACAGATCATCACCATAAAAATTCATATTCCAATATTTTATCATCATACACACACAAATCAGCCTCTATGAATGCAGGGGCAGAAGCTTTCACAACCAAAAGCACCGAAACACCAGGCGAATAGAACTAAAAGCAAGCACTCTTCAAGCAAAAAAAAACAAGGCAAGCAAAGTAACACCAACATTGATCACTCACATATGAACGGACACCAAAGAGCACAGCACAGCACAACAAACCACAGCAGAGGGATCCGGCCAACACATGAGCTCCAGCTACCATGGATGCCAATGCCGACCAACAAATTGAGCTAACCAACTGGAAGGACAAGCAAGTAGAGCAACACCCGACAGCTAACACTTGGGACAACTGAGAATGATGACAGATCAAGGGGACACACCGACCGGTGGCAGCTTCCTCCGACCTCCGACGACGCTGACGCTTGACGGGCCTGACTCGGTACTTGCTTGCAAGGATGAAGAAGGGAGAGGTAAGAGAAGCAAGACCTTTGAACTTGGACCCAGCCACCGATGGCGTCTTCGACTTGGCAGGTCCGACGACCCCTCCTATCCAACATCGCTGACAGTGCGTTCAAAACCCAAGGATGAAAAGAAATACCAAATTCGGCGCTGTGAGAGGTAGCTGAGAGAAATAATGATTTAGGGGAAGAGCAGCTAGGAGTAATGGTTCAAGGGGGATGACACTTTGAATGGCAATAAATGCCCAATGGTCACTACTGCCACACCATTGAAGCTGTGCTTCTAAACACCGAAAAAGATTATTCACTGAGCTTCTATCAGAAGGTCCTTTTTCTTTGGAAGCCCAGTGCCACCAGAAGCTTTCCCAAACGGAGGTCATATAAGCCAATTCAGCTTTTGGGCGTTTTTGACATCTCACTGGGCCTTTTTCTCACCCTACCGTATTCCCAAACAGACCCTTCATCTCCAAAGGCAACAGCAGCGCCTTCACTGAAGAAATCTCTATCACCTGCCTCTCCTCCTCCTCCCACCATGACTTCTCCAGCTCTTGCAAGTGGTAGCTCTCATCCTTCGCCCGCTGCATCTTCTCCTTCTCCATCTCAATCTCCACCTCCTACCGCTGATTCTCCTACTTCGATCTCTATGCATCCTTCTGATGCTCCTGTGCCTACTCGGAATGGAGCTGCTATGCGAATCGCTTTGCCATCCCCAAATCTGTTGCCTTTGGCATCGCCGTTGCTGCTTTGGTCATGTAAAGCGTAGCATTGGGAAGCTCCGTCATTACTCACTGCTTTGCTATTGATCAGTGTTTTGGATTGTTTACTGTTTTCTTATTTTAATTTTATTTTTCATATTTTTGTTGATCATTTTGAGCTTGTCTATTGTGCCTGATGATATCCTATGGATCTTATTCTTCTTACAAAATATGTGTTCTAATTTTAATTGAAAAAAATAAATACGAACCCTAATACCCAATGCTTTCTTGATCTCTTTAATTTTAGTCGGGCAAGGTTTCTCCAATTTTATGAGTTTTTTTTATAAAAAAATGAAGACAATAAAGCATTTTCCTTTTCTACCCATTTTTACAATTTTATTTCTCCACTTTAATTATTTCTACCACGTTACCTTGCAAAGTTTGACACATCAACTTTCACATTTCGTCACATCACTATATCTAGTCAAACTTTCCCCTCCACCTCTTATTTATAACAGTCAACGTAGTCAAACTTAATGGATTTGTCAATTTAGCTACCTTTAAAAATGATTATGACTATGTTTGCACCCAATAAAAGATAAGTGTGTTGTACAAAAAAAAAAAAAAAAAGATAAAGTGTTGGGTGTTCTTGGTACAAATTAAAATACTATTTCTAAACTTGCACCTTCACCCTATTTACAACATATGTTTTGTTTGAATTAGTTAAATTTAATGATTGAATAGTTTAATTTTTATTTTTATTAAATAAATAATTAAAAATGTATATTGCATTATATCTTAAGTAGTAGGAGCATGACCGTGTTTTCAATATGGTACCGCGAGGTTTTGACGCAATTCATCAAGGTATTGTAATTCTAACTTCAGCCTTTTCTTCTCTTAAATGTAATGTTCAGGCGGAACCGTTTAAGTTTTTGTCTTCACCATCTTGTTTTTCTATTTCCTATTGTCTGTAATTTTGTCTATTGACTGGTTTATATTAAAAATTCTTCAAAACAAATAAATATTAAATTTAACTAATAATATAAACATAAGATATAAAAAGTATCATTGGGGGATTATTTCCCATTTTCCCTATTTTTTATATTTAAATGAAGTCAATTCTAATTTAAATATGGATAAAGGCAAAAAATCCTCTCTGCAAATTCTAATTCAACATCTCGAAATGGCCTTATAATTATGAAGTTATTATAGATCAATTTGAGATTAAATTTTGTAACAAAAAGACAACAAATAATTAATAAGTAATAATTTTAACACATCGAGAAACGATGACAACAAAGATAATGATAACTAAATTTAGTGAAATTTCTTGTTGAATATCAACGATAACAATAATTTAATTTATCAAATGACAATAATGACACCTAATTTTATTGAGGGCAATTAGGTTGTTTTCTAAAATAAATAAAGCTTAATTTCAAAATATTTCCAAAGAACTTCAAATAAATTATGAAAAAAAAAGAGAGAATTGTCTCTTGTATATTAGAGTGCACATATACTTTTTGTGCATAAAAATTACAGTGTATAAATACTTTTTTTGTATAAAAATTGATTACGTCGACTATTAAAATTTTTAGAGGGGATTTTCCCCCAATTTTTCTGAAAAATTAATCCATTTGGAAGAACAATTTCTTTTTTAAACAACGTTTGGAAGAACAACTTTGAGATTCTCATATTTTGGTAATTTCTCTTTCAAATATTTTAATTCTAAATTAAAATTTTAAAAAATTCAAATAAAAGGTCCCACGACTATTTGAGAAGACCTGTCTACTTCGCTCATCTACAGTGTAACCTATCCGAACATAATACAAAATGAATATACATTTACGGAATTCAGAAATGGTAATTAATTTATTCAATTTATCTTAAGTTGAAAGAATTTTTTAAGCGTATCTATATTAAAGAGATAATCCCTGAAAAGGAATCTAGAAATTGAGAAATGACAGATGAGTTTTTTTTATTAAAAGTTGATTAAAAAATGTCAAAATGTAATAAGAGATTTCTAACTTTTTTCTTATGAAATAATTGATCTGTTATTTTCTAATTTTCAGATTTTTTTTAAAGATTCTCTCTATATTAAATGAGGCTTGAAAGGAGAGATAAAAATACAATGAATGATATTTAAACATTGATAAAATTAATAAATAATATTTATATTGTGCATCGGATGGATGGAGTAAGCATAGCTAGTAAAGTAGTAATGGAGAGGTTCATGAAAAAGTGTACTGATAGACCACACGATATAAATGCCGTGCAAGGCTGCTTCTTGCACCTTTCTTGTGCTATAATTAAATACTTTGCCCAGAAATGGAGCGTTTCCGAGAAAACCATCTGTTTTATGATTCATTCTCATATGGGAGAATTGGTATTTGTCAAATCGTCTGGAGGAATAATTTTGCTCTCTCTAAAACCTTCTTTGCATGGATGGAAGAAGTTTGTTTCATTCTTGACTCTGACTGATCAAGAAGTTTCTTTTCACCTTCCAATCTTTCCATTTCGAGTAAGCTTTTTCTTTTCCCTTTTTCTATTTTCTCTGGGTTCGCAATAATCAACATGCAAATATGTCCGGCTATTCTTCTTCCACTTGTTTTGATGAACTTTTGATTTCGCGGTTTTTGTTATCATTTCGTGTTTGAATATTTGGAAATTCCTAATTCGAGAAGAAATCAAACCCTTAAATTACCTGTTGCATACACATTTTTGAGATTATTGATATTGAGTCTTTGAGAATTGTGTTCAAGTAGTCAGGGACTGATGAAGAAGGAAGAACAGACTCGTAGTTTGTTTGGAATCTCTCTCTCGGACAGACCCAGATGGCAACAATTCCTCATTTGTTCTTCCGGGTTCTTCTTTGGTTACCTCGTTAATGGAATCTGTGAGGTGAGTTAGTTACATGCTCTGTTTTCCTTTGGTTCTTCATTTTCTGGTTTTGTTTCTGTAATAACATAGTAGAGCTTTGGAATTTGAACAATATCTGGGAAGAAAGTAAACCAAAGTTTCTTTCTGTGTACATGAATAGTCAAATGTGATTTTGTTGTTTACTGTCGTTTTTCTCTTTTTCGACATTTTTCGTTTAAGGTTTCTTTCCAAGATTTTATTGCATTTGCAAAATTTGGCTCCGGCTTCAACAATTTCCCTATCTCCTTGTTCCTGTCATTTAGATGATGTTCAAATTTTTGATATGTGCCAAAACGAAATAAAGCTAATATCTTCCTTATTTTCAGGAATATGTATATAACAGGCTGCAATTCAGGTAAACTTCATGTTCTGTGTATTTCTTTTCTCAGTTATTCATGATTTTAAGCTTTAACTGAGGGCTTCAATATGTTTAAGAAAGCTCAAAAAGTGGTTTCGTTTCTGGTTTGATTTCAGCTATGGTTGGTATTTCACGTTTGTTCAAGGATTTGTTTACTTGTTTCTAATTTACCTGCAAGGCTTCACAAGCAAGCAAATGGTGAATCCATGGAAAACCTATGTGAAGCTTTCTGCTGTACTTATGGCTTCCCATGGCCTCACAAAGGGATCACTGGCTTTTCTGAACTACCCTGCTCAAATCATGTTTAAATCCACAAAGGTAACTGATATGACCACATGCAAAGCATATCTTTTTCTCACTTTACCCACTTAAGAAGGAAACTGTTTCTTGACCAATTAAGGTCAAAACTGAAACACCTTGAAGGTTTTTGATGTATTTACTAAGTTACAGAGAATCAGATTCTCCTTTTCAGTTTCTTGTTTGATACTGAAGTTGATAAATAGTATAGAGCCTCCAGAATCCAGATTATCTGTTCTTTAGTAGACATGGTCAAAACTGATACGCCTAAAATGTGTTCGATGAAATTACTGAGTTACAGGGAATCTGAGAACTGTTTGCTTGATATTGAATTTAATGATAGTTTAGTCAGTGCTTCAAAAATCTAAATTATCTGTTCCTTTTCCTGAGATTTTGTTATGAAACCTTCTCCCACAGTGTGGTTACAAAATATTGAAATGTAATGTGATATCCCACTTTGGTAGGTTCTGCCAGTGATGATAATGGGTGCTTTCATACCGGGTCTGAGACGAAAATACCCATTTCATGAATATGTATCTGCAGTACTTTTGGTCATGGGTTTGATCCTTTTCACGCTAGCGGATGCGCAAACTTCCCCAGATTTCAGTGTCATTGGCGTTATTATGATATCTGGAGCCTTGGTCATGGACTCTTTTCTGGGAAATTTGCAAGAAGCGATCTTTACTATGAACCCTGAAACCACACAGGTGAAGGAAAAGGAAGTCATGTTAAAATTCTGGCTTTAACTACACACACTCACTTACACATGTATTAAAAGCTTTTGACAAGCATAAGGAATACCTTACTTGTTCCTGTTTGACACAGATGGAGATGCTTTTCTGCTCTACTGTGTTGGGATTGCCTTTTCTAATCCCACCGATGCTTTTCACAGGAGAATTATTCAAAGCTTGGAGTTCATGCTCACAGGTAAATTTAGAATAAACCAATCTTTTTCTAGACTTCACTTGTTGCTTTCTTCTTTCTTCTATAGAGAATGATCTTTTCTTCTACTTTCAGCATCCGTATGTCTATGGTGTGCTAGTGTTTGAAGCGATGGCCACATTTATAGGCCAAGTCTCCGTGCTTTCTCTCATTGCCATTTTTGGTGCTGCCACCACAGCCATGGTAATTGCTCTCACAAGCCTTCTGCTACCTCCATAATGTCATCTTTGGCCAATGTGTGAACTTTAGCACCTAGAATAAAAATTTGGCATGTGAACATACAAGTGCCATATGGTTAATTGTCATAAAAAGATAGTTTTCTGCTACTGTATAAACTTGAATTTGAATTTGTACTCTGCAGTGTGATTTCGAAAATTAAGATGGTTGGCACCTGAAATTGTTGGTGCGTATGTGAATTATAAATAGTTATTGGGCCTGTGAAAGATTTAAGGAAGGAGGTTCACTAATTGGGCCGAATTGGGCTAAGTGCATTGCAGATATTGGGTTTGTATGTGAGTTAATTTGATATTGGGCTTTTAAGAGACCTAACATCTAAGGAAGGGGAAAGGCTCATGCCTCCAAGATCGGGCCAAGTTGGGCTAAGTGCAATGCAGACACACTGATTCTGTCCCCATCTTGGTGTACCTGTTATTATTTACAAATTATGATATTCTTATAATTTACTATTTTGGCTTCTCCACATATCATTTTATATAAATCACATGCTCATGTTAGCTATCTATTGATTTTGTGCATGCACTATGTGTATATATATGACTCCTAGCTAGAGTGCTTCTCGGAGAAGATCCATATTTCTTGTCATTTAATAATGATAGTTTGTTGGTGTATTTGTTTGATTAATAATTAATGTTTGGTTGACAGATAACAACAGCAAGGAAGGCGATGACGTTGCTGCTATCATACATGATATTCACAAAGCCAATGACAGAACAACATGGAAGTGGCCTCTTGCTTATAGCCATGGGAATCGTATTGAAGATGCTTCCTTCTTACAAGAATAAGAAAGTTTCACTCTCAACCTCTGATTCCACTGCCCATGTTGCTGCAAAGCCACATGCTAATGCTGAAAAAGAGTTAGGGGAAGATGAAGAAAGCAGGCCATTAGTCTAACACATAGATGATATACATAAATAATGTTCTCATTTGTTGTTGTTATAATCTATATTTTGCTTTGCCGGACCTACATCTGTGTCCATTTTATGTTTCGATGATTGGAATAAATGGTTGTATTTTAATGCCTCGTATTCATTTTAAATTGTATTATATATTAGTGGTGATACACACACACACTTATTAAAAAAAATAAGCTATAGAGCAATGAAATTCTTTTAAAAGGAGAGATGAGGTTAGGAGAGGGCAATAAAATCATTTTATCCACATTTTGAAATCTAATATTTCGTTGATAACTTAATTAGATATTTATTGAATTTATCAACTGAAATTTGTAAAAAAGTTTATTTACAAAAAGAAAATAGGGAAAAATATATTTATTTATAAAATCAGACTTGATTTAGGAAGAGTACTTAGATCATACGTGCCTTTTGAAGGATCAAAGTCCACATAGTATGAAGGTTAAAAAGCGTTTCACTTTGTTGATATTTTTCAAAAACTTTTTTATTTAATTTATATGAGAAAATATTGTTTTTTCGGCTTGTGCTTTTTATATATGAAAACAATTTTTTTATTTTGTTTTAGAAAAGATTTTTTTGAAAGGCTTTTAAATTAAACTTGATAAGGTTCCTATAACCTCACACGGAAGAATAATTGATTTTTGCCTGAGGATGTTCTAAAAACGTCACATGGCACAAATCCCTTTTGAAATCAATTTCATTTGTTTTTGATCAAAAGAAAAATTTTTATTTTTAGGTTTAACTTATAAGAAAAGTGGATTACCAATTAATAGTGAGCAGGTAAAGACATATTAATCACATGATCAACATATTATTCATAATAGAGGATTCAAAAGTATATACAGTGAGAGCTTGTACCTCTAATGCTTTGAGTCTTGCAGCAAAAGAGACAAAGTGAAGGAACCGTATAATAAAATAAGGGAAGGGGACATGGAAGAGAAACATGTAGCAATTTGATCCCAATAAAATTAGGGAGAATTACATTGAGGTCCCATGAAAGAAAAAAAATGAAGAAATGGTCCCTATAGATTGCAAAATGAAAAAATGGTCCCCTTAACAACTCTATGAGCTTGTATTGACAACTCATTAACAACTCCAGAAGCCTGTATTAACAACTCAATGGGGCCATTTTTTCATTTTACAATCTATAGGGATCATTTCTTCATTTCTCCTCTTCCTTGGGACCTGAATGTAATTCTCCCATAAAATTATAACTGAACTACTTTCACCTATCGCGTATCATAATATATTCTTCTATGGAGTAAAAGAGAGTTATTGTTTACATTACCATTCACACTCCATATATGCCAAATAGCCATCCAAATCCACATGGCAATCTAAGGTATTAAAACTCGGACCAGGCATTGAATCGGTTGGGGTACTGGGTTAAGGGTCAGTGGGTCAAACCGGAGCTAAACCGGGACCAAACCGGTGAGAAATTGAAAATTTTAGACTTATAGTATGAAATTCTAAAGGAAAAATGTAAATTTTTTTTTTTAAATGTCAACCCGGACCGAACCGGGAACCGGACCGGTTTACCGGCCGGTTTGCCGGTTTCCGGGCCGGTTCAGCAACCATGTGGCAATCATGGTGTCAGCAAGTATCATATAACAAAAACATTTTAATGCTTAGAACTGATTTTAAAGATGAAGAGAGCATGTTGATGCTGCCTCGGATACAACAAATGAGAGAAAGCTATCAAGGTGATGAGTACATATATATAAATCAAAAGGTGAGGCTATCATTCATAAATGGATAAAAGAGAAGGAGTGTAATAAGAATCAAATATAAATAACACCAATCAATCTAAATTATATTTGATTCTACCCTCTAACCATTGATGTCTTAAGCTTTCATATGTGCTAACTATCACAAGAGTATAAGGAATACAAAATGAACAATGGATTTCTCTCCATCACCCCTCCCCCAACTTTTCTTTTCCTTTTTTTTTTTGATTTTTTTTATAATTCTTTTGTAATTTTTGTTGACAAAACTTCCTAACTTGACCTAATTACCATCAATGGAAAATTTTTTTTAAATTTTTTTTTTTTATATTTTTCCTTCGAGCAATTTCCTAATTATATTTAAGCCTATCAACATAAATGAGATATTTTTTTTAATTTTCATTTTTTAATTAATTTTTTTATATTTTTCTCACAAGTAATTTCCTAATTTAAACTTATTAACATAAATGAGATATTTTTTGTATTTTTTAATTTCTATTTTTTCCCCTCCACAATAACTCCACACTAAACTTCCTAATCCAAATATCAAACATCAATGAGATGAATTATTTTGAAATTTCTTGTCATTTATTACAAATCTCAATTGCAAGAAAATTATCATTAATAATGGTCATTTTTCAAATTTCAATTACAATTCAATCACCATTAGTGTTATTTTCTTATTAATTTAGATGTGCAAGGATCAAGGAAAATTTTTTCTTTTTTATTATTTTTGAGTGAGGCCTGAACAAAATATAGTGTTAATATTTTCCCTAACTTTGTTTATTTGAAAAAAAAGGGACATTCTTTTAAAATGAGAGCTAAATTACCCAAATTCTAAATTAAGTTGATAAATTTAACAAATATTAAATCAAGTAAAATATCCTAAAATAGGACTTCAAAATCAGATAATATTATCTTATTACCCCTCATTCGATTCTGTCCTCGTATCCTTTTCCTCAGTTGCCTTTGAAGATGTTGTCTTCTACAGCTATGCATTCCTTCAATTTCCATTATTTACTCATTCATTTTCTTCACGCTTCCTTCTCTCTTTATCTCATTCCCTCCTTCTCAAGTTCTTCCATCGCTCCTATTCTCCAAGTCGAAATGACATCGTAGAAGTGTTGCTTCATCCAATCGCATGCTCTACAAGTGTCCCCTTCCCTCCATAGTCGAAATTTACAGAACTTTTAAGGGTTTGGCTATATATATAGATGATCTCACTTTCACCATTGCATGAGAAAATTCACTCACTGCAAGCAAGAAAATTACTTCTCTTTAATTCTTGAAGAAGAATACTGAATCATCCTGCAAAAATCCATGTTTAAATAGGAGATGGAGAAGTCATAGTAGATTTTTGCAGGATTTTTGAAGGATGAGAGAGAGAGCGAGCGTGCATATATATATATATATATATCACATAATTAATCTTATCATTTAATAAAAAATACTGAAATTGAAGCTCATCATTCTAACATCAACCTCCTATATTTCTCCATTCCATTGCCAATTGTGAGAGGACCATTCCAGAACGTCCATCTTCTTTCATTGCATCATCTGAAGCAAGTTTTAGAACTTCCATTGCTGCTTGAATTTTAGTTCCTTCATGACCAATCAACACCCTCTTTATCGCTATCGCAATCTCTTCCCTTTCCACTATTCCATTCTCATTAACCTTTACCCTCTCTGCTACTTTTAGGCCATCGCGGCATTCATTCTCTTCTCGGCAAACAGTGGCCAAGCTATCATCGGCAAGCCATGGACGACATTCTCAAGTGTTGAGTTCCAACCACAATGTGTTAAGAACCCACCTGTTGCTTTGTGCCGAAGAATCTCCACTTGTGGGGCCCAACATGGAACCACCAAGCCTGTCACTTTAACCCTATCCACAAACCCGTTTGGTAAAAATCGCAAAATATTGTCATGTTTTGATGATCCATTGAAATAATTAACACTTGGTAAATCATTTGGTTCTCTCACAACCCACAAAAATTTTTGACAACTCAATTCTAACCCCAGTGCTAGCTTATTCATTTGGTTTTGAGACATTGTCCCACCACTTCCAAAAGACACATACAACACAGACTTAGGGTCTTGTTTATCCAACCACCTTAAACAGTCCGAATCATTATGATGATTGGCATGGTTATTGTTATCATTATTTACCCACCTGGCTTGGACAATATGTCCTATGGGATATATAGAAGGAAATTCATTGTTCTTACTTTGTTCTTGCAAGGCTGTTATTGCTCCTTCTTCTAATTCTTTGAAGCTATTCATCAAGATGCCGTTGGCAAGATTTAACCCCTTGGATCGCTGAAGAAAATGCTCATAAACTTCGCTAGATCGATGTTGAAGCGCGGTTGGGAGATCTCGACCATGGATTGTGATACAACCTGGGATCCTGATAGGTGCTTGACGATCTCTGTATTCACATGAAACTGTTTGGTGAAGCCACGAGGAATGCAAACACAGAGAAAGAACCATGGCCGATGAAGGGAAATATATGTAGGACAATATGTTGAGTGATTTGGCTAATTCTAACGTCTCGTAGGCTAAATAATCAGCTATTAAAGCAACAAGCTTGTTGGTTGAGTTGTAGAGTGAGTTTAAAGCATGACGAATGGAAGGAATGGATTGAGACATAGCGCGAGGAAGTTGAAGTGAGGGATGAATATTGGAGGCTTGTGGGAAGGAGATAGGAGGAAGAAGAATGGTGTGAATGTTGAAAGAAGAGAGAGAATCAATGAGTGATTTGGAGGCATTAGAGAGAGTTTAGAATTGGAACTATGAAGGTGTTATGGAGGTGTGGATTGAGTGTTGAAGGAGGCGTTTTCATAGTGATAGTGTTGAAGCTTGATGGCTGAAAGGTGGAATTGAAACTACAACGACGTGGGCTTTGTTTTCCATTGAAAACGATGTATAGGCTTCTTCTTGCATCGATCTCACACTATAATGATCTTTTGCTTTTCATATCATTACCAAAACATTGACCTGTGAATCGATACTTGACAAATTAGGACAGTTAACAAGTAGTGCACGCAAAAGCATGTGGGAAAAAAGTGTTTTTTTTTATACATAAAAGTTTAGGTGAGTTGGGTCTCGGGGGTTCACAAGGATCATGAAATATTCTCCAAACTCAAAGAGCGCTAATAGAGGTATTTACAAATCGTCCATCAATAAGGTCCTCTCATCGGTGGGATTCAAACCCACAACTTTATGGTTATGAGCCAAACCCCTTATCAACTGAACCAACATTTATTGGCGTAAAGTGTTCTAAAATGACAACATTAAGCAAGTGGGAAACTAAATACTCCATTCCATATCATAAGATGTCTTTTGGAAGAGATGAATGGTTCTTATTACTCATAATTAAAAGTGTCTTATAATATGTACCTGAATAAATATACAAGGAGTGTACTGTTCTTTGCTTGGCAGCAACCAATAGATAAGGAGTTGAAGCCAATTGGGAATCTCAGCATTGTTAATCTATTTTTGTATATTATCATTGACTTTAGAACATTGTACATTATCAATGGCAAATTGGCAATATAAAATCAAGTAATGAGAAGGTCAAATTAGAAGACCAGGGACCAAAAAAAAAAGAAAAAGAACACCTTTAAAAAGAAGTCATAAAATGTATAATAATCAGATCATACAAGCTAGGATCCAAATTTCATATATCATGTTTATTTTAACGTAATTTGATAATTTATACTTTTTTTGTTCATTTATAAGACAGAGAGGCAATAGATTCTTTTTATCCTATTTATAACGCATGTCATGAACTTTTTCTTTTAACTTTATTCATTTATCCTTATTAAATTAAATGTCGGTGTATGCTTTTAAAATACAGCAAAATATGTATATTTAATAGGTACAAAGTTGGAACCTGATTACATTTAAAGTCAAAAAGTTTTGAAGTTTTTCTTAATTCCGATAGAATATGTTGTAAGTAACTTGTAAATAAGAAATAAGATCATTCATATAAGTAAAATACTTCGGCAGAGATGTAATATATTATATACACCAAACAAGCTTATCTATTACAATCATGGACTCTAACATGTAGCTGAGGGCCTAAGGTCTGCTAGCTTGTCGCTTACTTCTTCTTCTTCTTCTTCTTCTTATTATTTTTGGTTAAATCAAGTTTATATTCAACTATTTTCAATGAAGGATAGTAGCCATGATCTAAGATGGATGTTGAGCTTTAATGAAAATTTTCTCATATGACTACCCTTATCTTATATATAAGTCACTTCCAACATATTTCACCGGAACTAAAAAAATATTATTAACTGTGTTTTAAAATTGAATAACTTTTCACCCTTATCTCATATATAAGTCACTTCTAACATATTTCACCAAAACTTTAAAAAAAATTATTAACTCTATTTTAAAATTGAATAACTTTTCAACTTTACTCTTATTTGATTATATTATGCCCCATGAGAACAAATTAAATATACACAATAATAATTAAAGAGTAAAATTGTACATTAATAAGAAAAATTTAATGATATCACTTATAAATATGATAAAAAAAATCTTCTCAATTTTATTAATATGACCTAGAAGTAACTTGTAAGACTTAACTCTCTCTGATAGATCCACAATAAAAGTTACTTTCAAACACCTCATTAGAACCAAGAAAGAATGGTTAACTTATTGAATAAATTAAATTAATTTTTTTTCTCCAATTTTATACTTATTAACGAGGTTTTGAAAGAGAAAAAAAAAATATAAGAAGTCATATTTAAGTATTAATTACAGGGTAAAATTCATAAATAAACATTAATTAATCTCTCAAGTTACTTAGATTATGAAACAATCAATCTTTCTAGAATGCGTCTTATGTTTTGGACCTAGAGAGAGCAGCCTATTTAAAACAAAATCCTTCAAATTGCTTTGTTAAGGCCTTGTAATTAAAAGCCACACCAGATCAAATTATGTAAAACTGTGTAATCAAAGTTAAATTTCACATATCTTAACAACTTAAAAGCATACATGTGGATTTTTTATATGAATAGAATGCATATATCAACAGACTTGATCTCAACTAGTTATTACGTGATTTTGGTAGTTGTTCTTTATAAAAAGGACTAAGGGAATAAATGGTATTACATTGGGATTAAGAAAGTTACACTCATATATGGGAAATTGGGATGATGTAAAAGATAATGAGTGAAACTTTATTGCACAAATAATAAGTGACATATATGTATTGAGGGTAAAAATGGAAAGACTGATTTAAAATTTTAGATAAAGAAGATTTACTCCTTATATTTAGAACCACTTTTATGAGAGAGATTGTTCCTTATAAAAAATGACTCAGAAGTATAAGACATAGAGATTTTTTTTTATCATAATTATAAGGCACGTCATTAATTTTTAATCACTAATCCCCCCTTTGCCCCTCATTAAATGTAAGTGTATATGTTATTTAATTTCTAAAATTATAGTATGTACATTTAATAGGGGGCAAAATTGAAAAGTTATTAAAGCTTTAGAAAGAATTAATGTTTCAAAATTCTTCTTAGTTCCGGTAAAACATGTTTGAGTTAGCTTATACATGGGACCAGATCAGTTGTATAATTTAGGGAACGAACGATTATAATGTTAAACAACGGCTAATCTTTACTATGTACTCCCTTCATCCCTAAATATAAGCTTTAAATAATTAATTTGTGGTTATCAATAAAAAAATTAAAATTAGTTAAGAGCATTAAATATCTATTTTTTCCAACTATGCCCTTATTTGTAAAAAGGATAAATGAAAAAGACAATAAATGCAATAAATAAAATCTAGGTGTAAAGTTGGAAAAAGTACACTAAATGCTTTGACAAACCTAAAATGAAGCTTATATTTTGAGACGAACCTATCGTCAAGTTTGAATCTTATATATTTAGGGACGGAGAGAGGATTATCTATGACTAAAAAATATTATAGCACATTTATCCCAGTACATTAATATAAAAATCAAGGTTAAATTGAACAAGATAGCTTAGAAAATCACCAGAAACACGTACAAGCTGCAATACAAGTTGCATAACGCAGTTTGTACTTTGTATGGTAAATTATATGCCAAACAAGATATTTTTATTTTTGTTTTTTGGCCAATGCCAAACAAGAGATGAGCTAAGCTCATAATATATTATATTAGTTTATACAATTATGTCTTGCATATATAGCTTGTCAAATGGAACCTAACGGGTTACTCTTAGGGAGTACGTACTTAAAATGATGGAAACATTATTGTAATATTACATGTGAATTTTTCTTTTAAACGAAACATGTGAATGAAACTTTCTTATTATTATTTTGGGAGCATGACATTAATTAGATTCTTAAACATCTATCAATCTTTAAGTATTATCATTGACTTTACAATATTGTTTCCGTTTATCCATCTCATAATTGACCAACAATTATTTAATTTTACGGATTTTTCAACAATATTTTGTGCGTGAAGTACAAGGTTCCTCAAGTCTTGATGGAATCCTAGAGATGGTTACTTGGGCACAAATTTCTTAAATGTAGATTGGCAGAACAACACATTTGGTGTTTTAATTCTATACACATTTTTTTCTTTTTCTGACAACAATTACTGTAAATTTACACTTTAATATGCTCCTCATAGAGCAAAAGAACCCCTTATAAAAAAGCAAGAGAGGAAGTCTCAAATCTCAATTCCTACATTTAGTGTTTGCCATGGTGTCCAACAAAACTCACGTAGCAGTAATTACAATACCTTCTTTCGGCCACCAAGCATCAACCTTGGCCTTATGCAAACGCCTCCTTCAACTCAATCCACACCTCCACATCACCTTCATAGTTCCAATTCTAAACTCTCTCTAATGCCTCCAAATCACTCATGGATTCTCTCTCTTCTTTCGACTTTCACACCATGCTTCTTCCTCCTATCTCCTTTCCACAAGCCTCCAATATTCATCCTGCACTTCAAGTTCCTCTCACAATGTCTCAATCTATTCCTTCCATCTGTGACACTTTGAACTCACTCAACAAATCGACTAATAATGAGCTTGTTGCTTTAATCGCTGATTATTTAGCCTATGAGACCATAGAATCGGCCAAAACACTTGACATAATGTCCTGCATATATTTCCCCTTGTCAGCCTCAGTTCTTTCTCTATGTTTGCATTCGTTGTGGCTCGACCAGACGGTTTCATGCTAATTCAGAGATCTTCCAGAACCCATAAACATCCCACGTTCTATCCCAATTCATGGTCGAGATCTGCCAAATTCACTTCAACATCGATCCAGCCAAGATTATCTCAACTATCTTCGTCGCTCTAAAGCATTACTTCTCGCCGACGGCATCTTGGTGAACAGCTTTGAAGGATTAGAAAGAGGAGCAATAACAGCCTTGTTGAAAGAACAAACCAATAAATATCCTTCTATATATCCTGTAGGGCTTAATGTGAATCAAGTCGGTTGGGTTAGTAGCAATCATGTGAATCATGAAAATAATGATTCAGAGTGTTTTAGGTAGTTGGATAAACAAGAAGCTAGGTCTGTGTTATATGTCTCTTTTGGAAGTGGTGGGACACTATCTCAAAACCAAATGAATGAGCTAGCATTAGCGTTAGAATTGAGTGGTCAAAAGTTTCTGTGGGTTGTGAGAGCAAATGATTTACCAAGTGCTAATTACTTCACTGGGTCAAAAGTATATCCCTTACAATTTTTACCATGTGGCCTGGGTTTGTAGAAAGGGTAATAAAAGCTGGTGGGCAAGGCATGTTGGTTGCTTCTTGGCCACCCCAAGTTGAGATTCTGAGTCACAAAGCCATTGGTGGATTCTTAACGCACTGTGGCTGGTTCTCTATACTTGAGAGCTATTGAATGGCTTGCCCATTATAGCTTGGCCTTCGTTTGCTGAGCAGAGAATGAATGCTGCTATTTAAGCGATGGCCTGAAAGTAGCAGAGAGGGTAAAGTTTAATGAGAATGGAATAGTGGAAAGGGATCAGATCGCGATGGTGATAAAGAGAGTGATAACTGGTGATGAAGGAACTAGAATTCGTGCAATATTGAAGGAGCTGCGAGATGATGCTGTTGATGAATTGAAACAAGATGGAAGTTGTAGCATGAACTTGGCTTGATTGGGAATGGAATGGAAAAATATGAGACTGATATTAGAAGAATGAGTTTCAATTTCAGATCATTGATTCTTCTGTAATATATGAAATACGCGTTAATCTTGTGATATGTGGGAGGTCAAATGAGGCTTATTATAGAAGGAAATGAACATGCTCTCGCATTAATTTTATTGTTACCTCTTCTCTTTCATATTTTGAACAAATATGATCGCTCAATCTTTTGATTTCTTAGGATCATATATTAGATTTCGTTTTTAGACTTCAAAAATATTATTTCTTTTTCTTTCGTTTTTTTTTTTGGCTCATAGTTGTTTCCATAAATAAGGATACTTTTGGGGAAAAAAAATATTTTTATGTATTTATTGTCTTTGATCAATTTTAACCAATTGTTTATGCTACTTAATTTGATTATTTGTATCATTTATGTATAGGATTGGAAATAAACAAAGAATATCTTCCAGAATTTCTCAATGCAACAACAAAAAGAAAAGTAAATAAATAAATTTATCTATTAATATAAATACATTTTTATTTGGAAATTAAAATGAAAATTAAACTAAAGGGTAATTCAATCCTTTTGTTTGAGAGGAATTCTGCCTATATTTCACAATATATAAAATGTTTTGGCAAAAGTCAAGAGATATATATCATTGATACATAACCTTTAGTCACATCGGGTTAAATCAAGTTAAACCAAATTATTCGGTAAATGGCACAACTCGGGTCATATTTTTTTGAGAAGCTTTTTTTTTTTTTAATTCCAAAGCTAAACTAAGCAGCAAAAATATTGAGATGTGTTTGAAATTGATTTTTTTTTATAATAATGGAAAAGAACCTAAACTACTATTTTTTTGGGGGTTTTAAGAAATTATTGAGATAAGTAATGAAATTTGATTGAAGCAAATTAATGATGAATACTTCTTGAAAAATGGAATATAGGTTATCTTTGCTCACAATGATTTGGGACTTAAATTACTCACTAAGTCAAAAATCAAAAATCTTAGCAACTCACTAAGTCTAGTGATATTAATTAGTGATTACCTGTAGAGCTCTAGCTAGATAATTACTTTTTAAGTTTGGATTGAACAATTGTGACACTACAAAAAAACACTGAATTTCAGACAGAATTTTCAACGGAAATTTCCATGGAACTCAGAGTTTCCGACGTAATTTGCCACAAATTTGCAATGAAAAATGATTTTTGATGGAATGGATGTTCGCTGCCGCAAGTGCACGGATCGTCTCAAGTAATAAAGTGATAAGTAAAGATCGTTCCCTCGAGGATTTGAGTAACAAATTAGTCAAACAATAGGTTTGGTGAATTCGATTAAGTTGAGCCAAAACCTATTGTTGTGTGTGGAAAAAGGAATTTCAAAAGATATATTTGAAAAGCTAAAATTTGCTGATTAAAACTCTGAGTTGTATGATTTCAATCAAGTTTAATAGGCCTAGGATTGCTCATCCCCTTAGTATTTCATAAATTTACTTCTTTTCCTCTCCAAGGATCCTTTTTATGGGAAATATATATGTTAGTTTAAGAATCCCAAGCGTATGATTAAGCTCTCTCAAGTCATAACCAGTTGCATATCTTCTATTAGCATGCACAATCTCTTGCTACAGCTAAGAGAAGATATTCATTACATACCAATCTTAATTTCACAATGCTAGGTTAATAACTATATCTCTATGTTACTAACAAACCATCCGTTTAGTTATAAACTTCAAATCTAGCATGATTTCAATCCAGTTCTGCAATTAAATTAACTCTCTCAAGCTTAATTTAATTGAACACATCATCCACAGTGATGGCCAGTCACATACAGCAGTAAAAACGGAATGAAATCAACATATATATGCCATTAGATCCTTAAAGAAGAAAAGAAACAAGTTTAATCCATACAAAGGATCAGAAACAATCCTAGAAAGGAACTCTAGCTATCCATGTTCACAAATGATTCACAGACGTAAGCTCTCATTACAGCCATATCAGAATTACAGAGAAGAAATAGAATGAATACAGAAAAACCAGAGAATTTGAGCTGAAATCTCTGCAAATCCTCAATCTCTCCGTGATTCTCCTTGATTTCAAGCACACCCAAGCTCAGAGGATGTTCTCAGCCACCTCCTAGGTCTTTCCTAATCTGGGATCCCGTTTTCAGCCTCTGGTTTTCGCTTTTATAGTTCCTCAGGTGACAAAATGCATAACAGCATTTTCGGGGGTTGGCCGCGGCTAGGCAATCTATGGGCCGCGGCCAGTGGGCTTCTGTCCATCTTTGGGCCACGGCCCATGGATGCTGGCCGCGGCTAGTGGCTGTCTGACCTCATCTTGGCCGCGGCCCATGAATAGGTTGGCCGCGGCCAGTCATCTCTGAAGTTCAGCTTCCTCTCTTTTCTGCTCTGTTCTCATCCCTTCTTGCCTTTCCTTGGCATGGTTGATGGCTTCAACTTCCTTTCACCTCCTTCTCATTGCATTTGGCTTTCTCTGGTCCAGCTATGACTGAATCTGTATCCTTTCAACACAAAGAACTCACAAACAACCACAGTTGAATAGTCATAACAGTTAGCAATATATTTCATCCATATTTATATTCTTTTTGTGCCCAGCATGAATAGAACACATTTCATCAACTTTAGCACTCCCAAATGCCCACTAATTTACTCAAAGTGTGGGATAAGTAGGATGAAATGTGCAATTCTGACAAGAATTTCATGAGGTTAAAACACCCCCAAACTTGAACTTTTGCTCGTCTTCGAGTAAAATCAGTCAAACGACAAAAGCTAGATCAAATTAATCCCAGACATAGTGCTCATGCATGACCATTTCTTTTCTTTAGCTACTCATGACAACAAAATATACATGGGTGCCTGGTTCATAGTTTAAAAACGAATTCCCCAACATTTTTCAAACTGAGTGTGTGTTTGACAAGAGTTGAATAACAATCTTCCTACATTTACTAAGATCAGAAACAACACTTCAACATGTATGACTCAGCCTCAATATCCAGACTTAATCCTCTGCATTCTCTTTTCTTTTTACTTATAAATCATTCCACACACCTTTAATGCCAATGGGACTTTAGGGTTTCATGGAATTGCTCATTGTCACTGCTTGAGGCTAACACAAGTTTTAGTATGAGGCAATGTAGATGAATTAGATTAATGCTCAATCAATCAAAGTTATGTACACAAGAGAACACTCATGGATTTAAGTGTTTAGCTCTCACAAATATAGGTAATTTCGCTCAGTACCACTTATAGTAGGTCCTGCCATAGGCTTGTAGAAACTCTACTCTCTCCACCACTTTGTACACCTGGATTCATGAATCAAGGGAGCTTTTGAAAATGGTTGTAATGTTGGAAATGGTTTAATGGAAAGGATAATGAAACAAGTACTATGCATGCATAAGTGTATATAATGACATCTTTCTTTCTTTTCTTTTTCTCTCTCTCTTTTTTTTTTCAACATATATATAGCTTTTCTTTCACCAATTCCTTCCCTCTTTTGTGAATTGCATAACTTAGCACCTCTTGAAACAAAGAGTGAATCAAATGCTATTTCAATGCTTTTTAAGTGTCATTCTAATGCAGAATGGAAGCATGCAAAGCTTGTTGTTGAATGCTAGATTTTTGAAAAGTGAAGGGCTCAAAGGGGGTCAGCAATGGGTGAGTATGAAAGGTTTGTGTTTAGGTCAATGGGTTCAAAAATGAATGCCCCTATCATTTTTATTAATCCACATGCATATGTGATTTTGAAAAAGAATTTAAACAAGTTCTAAAGGTACGCTAGCATAAGTGGCACGAACACACTAATGAATGAAACTTGAGCTCGAAATCCTTCCAACAGAGGTTTTCTTCTCTCATGCACAATCCCCAAGATTAATTCAACATTAGCCTAATCCGAATGCATTAACTTAACTAATCCATATGCTAACTCTAAGCGCCATAACCAGCCAATTCCGTACAATTTACCCAAGAACATACGCAAGTCCCCTAAAGATTTAGCTCAAAGATAATGCCAATCATGCTCTTAACGTGTGTGAAATGCTAATCTCTTCCAAGAAATTCAAATACAAATTCAAAAGGCTTTCAATGAAAATAGTTCATACACGTCAATTTGCTATAAAATCCCCTGACAAAGCATTTGAATTATTTTCAACCCTTGTGCACAGTGTTTAATCAGGTAAGTATCAGGAATTAGCTTTTAAAATGAGAACCAAGCATTCATGAATATCCAGTCTTATTTGCCCAGAAAGCCTACAATTTAACTATTCGCTTCAGATATGATTAATTAAATCTAACTCAACTTTGACTCAAGGACAGGGCACAAAACACTCAAGGACAGGGCACAAAACATATTTACAAAATTTAAACTTCTTTATCAGTGATCAAAGCATGCATACGAATATTCAAGTACCCCCAAACTTGAGGTAGACAATGTCCTTACTGTCACAGGGCACAACGTGTCACAAATATCACCTATAATGAAAAAGAGCACACAACAACCCACATACAGAATAGTGAAAGGTATATTAAAAGGCACAATAGCAAGTGAGATCCAATATCAGTCATTAGTAAGAGAAAGTTCAACAATAGTCACTGAAGCAAAATATGAGCAGTAGCCAAAGTAATAAAACAAGGGTAAGAAGTTAAACAACAACAAACGGAACACTAATCCTCGCTATCATTATCACTGGCATCTGCATCGGTACCATCTCCGTCATCATCATCATCCTCGCCATCAGCACCAGCGTCCTTGACATCATCACCATCACCCGCCTGAGCTGTGGCAGGTATGTGGGCAGCAAATAACTCCTCTAACCGGGTCAGGCGAACACCATGGTCTTGTAGATATGTGAGGCATTAGGCTACAGTGGCCTTAGTGTGCTAGATGGCCGCGAGGATCACATCCAACGTAGCAGAAGACTGAGAAGAGGAAGGTGCACCGGATGGTTCGCCCTGCTCCAGCGGAGATGGAGTGTGCCCCACATGCGCCTGAGGAGCCTGGAAAGGTCCTCCCTACTGAAAAATAGGGTCGTTCCCTGAACGTTGGGAAGCTGGGACTTGCTCATCCGGTTTCGGCTTGATGCTCAAGTAGTTGAACTTCTTGATAAGCTTAAAAAGAACATCAGTAGCCACGGTGGAGACACCCACAGAAGAGCAGAAGGAAGAAATAAGGTGCGACAACATCAATCCGACCGAATGATCACGTGCATGGTCTCTCAGAGTTTGATAAATCAATGCACCTAGATCGACTGGCTCCTTTTTCATAAGAAGGTAAATCAGGAGAGCCTGGTCTCTAGTAAGTCGATTCCGGTTTGACGAAGGCCAGAAGTAGTCCTTGCCAAAATGCAACCAAACCCGAGCCTCAACTGATAATTGAGCACGTGGTAAATACTTCTGAGCCCCACCTCGACTCTGCCACGCCACCATGTTGTTGTAAACCAGCAATTTTGAAATTTCATCCTCAGGGATGTCATCTTTATTGTCCAATAGCTGCTTGTACTTGCATTCTTCAACAGCCGGGAGTGCTGCAAACTATCGGAAGCTAGCCAAAGTAAAGTCAATGTTGACCCCCCTAAGGGGAAACCGCCAAATATGTCTCACACTAGCAGTGGCATAGAATTCCTGAACAATCTGCAAATTCCTGTCAACCTTAGGCTCCATGAGCCTCTGCAAGCGATAGGTACGGGTGGCTAAATCATAAAACGTATAAGAGACATTGAACGGGAATTCACGCTCTTGAATAAGGGTCGGTTAATGATCTTGGCTTTGGCCTCAGCAATGGCCCTGGGACCCGTTCGGTCAGCAACACGCTTGGCAGGCATATTAGCTGGAGAAGGAGCAGTGCGAAACCAAAACAGATGAAGAAACATACCGGCACTCAATACTGACACTAGAAACAGATAGAACACATATAATCTCCCCCCAAACTTATCACCTAAGCAAGACCACACCACTTATCACAATTCCAGCCTACCCCATAGCCTGACTTCATGAAGATTACCTTCTTGCCCCCTAGACAACTAATCTTAACCAAAAGGCAAGCATTTTAATGATTAAAGAAAGAATTCCAATTCAGTATGCTATGAAAAAAAAAGTAGATTCACAAAATACCCCCAATTGCTAAACCATTCTGCACTTTTCAAACCGAGGCGCAATATATAATCGAACGATTGGAAACTTGCCAAAAACAGTTCAAAATGACAGAATATCCTTACTTTCAGAAAAACAGAGGGAATGGTTTGTGCAACCACAGAATCTAGGACAATGAGCAAGAACAAACTATAATAGGGGTCACAGGCATTATGAAATTTCACGTGCAACAATCCCAATGCAAATTATTTTGGCAAAATGCTGGAACTTGACAGAGTTGGAATAGCAAACATCAATCAGATTTATGACAATAATCAGCAAACAAGTTACTTTCAAGACACAAATGATTAAGTAATGTCAAGTAAGTGAGATTCAGCAGGATAAGAGAAAACATGGCTGTAGCTTAAGACACAAGTGAGATTCAGCAGGATAAGACACAAATGATTAAGCCTAAACCTTGATAAAGTTAACCTTTCATTTCCAAAAACAAAACAACATTTTATGGACAATGCTACTGCAGCAGTAATCAATGCAGGACATAAACAACTTCAGATTTCCACCACCACACACTTGGCATAATCAGAGCAGTAGCTTACAACAAGTAATGATAGCAATGCACACTAACAACAGCAACATTCAATTTTTTAAAATAGGGCAGCAGCTTACAAGGCAGATCAAGGCTAATTGAATGCATCAATTACTGTCACAAGGACAGAAAAACTCTATAATCATGTACATTATCCTCAAAACCAGCCATTACGACAGATTAGTCATGCCTACGTCTAAATCCCCAATTCTAATTTGAACTATACTACCCTTAATGTGAGTAAAAGAGTGAGAGCGGGACCTCTTTACCTTAGATGGTGGAAGAATCAATGGATTAGTGGAGGAATCCAAGATGAGAGATACCCGTTTGGTGCCCTAGGTTGCCCCTTGCAGCAGAGGAATAGGGAACGATGCAAATCCACAATGGGGAAGACAGCAGAACAATGGGGTGGAGGGAAATCAAAGGGGAGACGAAGGAGAAACAAGAGATTTAAGGCAAAATGGAGAGGAGAGACTAAGGAGGGTGAGTCGACATTGGGAGAGGAAGAGGGGAAAGGGGTCAGCGGCTGAGAGAAAGGGGAATGAGAAAAGAAAAGATTTGGGCAGGGTTTTTAAAAAACCTGCTATCGCGCTTGAGCCGCGGCCCACCATATGTTGGCCGCGGCCTAAAATTGTCTGGGCACACGTTGGCTACGGCCAACACTGACCTAGCCGCGGCCCAAAACCTTATGGAACATCATTGGCCTCAGCCAATCCTGTGCTGGCCGCGGCCCAAAACTTTCTGTGAATTGTTTGGCCGCGGCCAACCAGTTACTGGCCGCGGCCCAGGACCTTCTGTGCTCATTTGGGCTGTGGCCCACATCATCTTGGCCGCGGCCAGGATGTACTTCCTAGCTTTATCAGATGTCATTGGTGACACACAAGACACAGAACCATTGAATACTCAATATAGCACACCAAAACTTGAATCATTTGCACCATACTTTCACATTGACTCTCACATAATCAACAACCATTGTCCACACATTTCTTATGATCAAGATGCCTCCCTAATGTAGAATTCACTATGTATAATCAGCAATTTGACAGAATTAAGCAAAATACAATGCACATTGCCTCTCTAACATCTACTACAACCATCATATCACATCACATTCATCAAGAATACATGTTCAAGCATAAGAATTGAAGAACTTCCCTGAAATATGCCTGTCCAAACCAAATGCCACCACCTTTCCTTTTAATCTTCTTGCTCTCGACTGCCTTCAACTTGGGGTCCCTTCCTTCCTATAAAAGTTAAAAGACCAAACGTAAACCTACCAAATTATACTAAAATCAAAGAAACTAAAGAGATTAAGTTCAGAACTTGGGTTGCCTCCCAAGAAGCGCTTAGTTTATAGTCTTTAGCTTGACTCTTCACTTTGGTTACTCTTCATTTTATAAGTAGATGGTGGATACCAGCCTATCCATATCTCCTCCCTAATAATGCTTCAACCGTTGACCATTAGCCTTGAATCTCTCTCCCTTTTCATTCTCCATCTCCACATCACCATATTTTGATGCTTGAACCACCTTGAATGGCCCAGACCATCGAGATTTGACCTTTCCAGGAAATAGCCTTAGTTTGGAGTTATAAAGAAGAACAATTTGACCAGGTTCAAAGCTCTTAGGAATGATTTTGCTGTCATGGTCCCTCTTTGTCTTCTCTTTGTAAATCCTTGCACTCTCATAAGCATTTAAGCGGATTTCATCTAACTCATTGAGATGAAGTAGCCTCTTTTCTCCCACAGCTCGTGGATCAAAATTTAGCTTCTTGATAGCCCAATAGGCTCCATGTTTCAATTCCACCGACAGATGGCATGCTTTTCCAAACACCAATCGATATGGAGACATACCAATAGGTGTTTTATAAGCCGTTCGGTAGGCCCACAGAGCATCATCCAACTTGGAAGACCAGTCTTTCCTAGTAGTGTTCACCATCTTCTCAAGAATGTTCTTGATTTCCCGATTGGAAATCTCAGCTTGGCTATTTGTTTGGGGGTGGTAGGGCAATGCTACTTTGTGCCTAACACCATATTTCTTCATCAAAGCTTGAAATTGAAGATTGCAGAAGTATGATCCACAATCACTGATAATTGCTCTTGGTGTGCCAAACCATGTGAAGATGTGTTTCTTGAGGAATTTCAGTACCGTCTTGGCATCATTAGTCACACATGCCATAGCTTTTACCCATTTTGATACATAGTCCACTCCAACTAAAATGTATTCATTGTTGAAAGACTTAGGAAACGGACCCATGAAATCAATCTCCTAAACATCAAAGAGTTCAACTTCTAGCATGTTATTCAGTGGCATCTCATTCCTTCTAGATATGTTCCCCACTCTCTGGCACCGATCACATTGGAGGACAAAAGCATAAGCATCTTTAAATAGAGAAGGCTAATAAAACCCACTCTGAATGACTTTCGCAGCAGAATGCACTCTTGTTCATTTTCTGGAACACACATTCGAATGAGTTGGTCGGGGCACCGCTTGAATAAGTAAGGTTCATCCCAAAAGTACTTCTTCACTTCATGCAAAAATTTATGCTTTTGATGAGAGTTGAACTCCAGAGGTAACACTCCATAAACCAAGTAATTTACAAAATCGGCAAAACATAGTGTGGATGAATGATCAACGAAGAACAGCTGTTCATCCGGAAATGATGCATGGATCATGTCAGAATTATCAAGTTGAGTATCAGTACTTAGCCTTGACAGGTGGTCGGCTACTTGATTCTCTGTACCTTTTCTGTCAATGATGTTCAGGTCAAACTCTTGAAGTAAGAGCACCCAGCGAATTAGTTTAGCCTTAGAATCCTTCTTGGTGAGTAGGTACTTTAGAGCTGAATGATCAGTGTAAACAGTAACCTTAGTACCCACAATATATGGTCTAAACTTCTCACATGCATAGACTATGGCAAGTAACTCTTTTTTAGTGGTGGTATAATTGAGTTGGGCACAATCAAGAGTTTTGCTAGCATAATATATAGGGTGAAAGAGTTTCCCTGCCTTTTGCCTAAGAACAGCACCAACGGCGTAATCACTCGCATTAGCCATGATAATAAAAGGTAAAACCCAATCTGGAGCTACTAGGATAGGAGCTGAAATGAGACGCTTCTTTAATTCTTTAAAAGCTTGTAGACACTCATAATCAAACTTGAATTCCACATCTTTCTCCAATAGCTTAGAAAGGGGTTTGGAAATTTTCGAGAAATCCTTAATAAACCTCCGGTAGAACTCGGCATGTCCAAGAAAACTTCGGATACCTTTTACATTAGTACGCGGTGGTAATTGCTCAATAATAGCAATTTTAGCCCTGTCTACTTCTAACCCTTTCTTGGATACTCTATGGCCAAGTACAATACCTTCTTGCACCATGAAGTGAAATTTCTCCCAATTGAGAATCAAGTTTGCCTCTTCACATCTTTTAAGCACCACATCTAAATTCTCCAAGCACGAGTCAAAAGATGGACCAAAGACAGAAAAGTCGTCCATGAATACTTCAATGGTCTTCTCAATCATATCAGCAAAAATGGACATCATGCACCGTTGAAAGGTGGCCGGCGCATTGTATAGTCCAAAGGGCATTCTTTTGAAAGCAAAAGTGCCATATGGACAAGTAAAGGTGGTTTTCTCTTGGTCTTCTGGGGCTATGGCAATTTGGTTGTAATCGGAATATCCATCAAGGAAATAAAAGAACTCCTGACCTGCTAGCTTATCCAACATTTGATCTATGAATGGTAAAGGAAAATGATCCTTTCTTGTAGCAATGTTAAGCTTTCGATAATCTATACACACCCGCCAACCAGTCACTGTGCGAGTGGGAATTAGTTCATTTTGGGTGTTAGCTACTACAGTCATGCCACCCTTCTTAAGGACACATTGGACTGGGCTTACCCATGAACTGTCAGAAATAGGGTACATAATTCCAGCGGAGAGCCATTTGAGGATTTCTTTCTTGACCACTTCTTTCATGATTGGATTCAAGCGCCTCTAATGCTCAATAGAAGTTTTATGATCATCTTCTAACAAAATTTTGTGCATACACATCGAAGGGCTTTTTCCCTTAATATCTGCTATGGTCCAACCTATGGCCTGCTTGTGTTCTTTCAAAACTCGTAGGAGCTTCTCTTCTTGTAAATTAGAAAGATAGGAAGAGACAATCACCGGTAGAGTGTTGGTATCCCCCAAGTAGGCATACTTGAGATGAGATGGTAAAGGCTTTAATTCAAGAGCTAGTGGAACTTCAATAGAGGGATTCAAAGGAGTACTCAATGCCTCAGCCACCTCAAGTGGCTCAAAATTCCTCTGTCTTGAGTGAGGGAATGCTTCCATACGGAAAAGGTTTTCAATAACTTCTTTATCAAATTCATCCAAACTTTTCTCCCCAATTAGAAATGCCTCTAAAGGGTCTTTGATCATAAGGGCATATGACTCTTGAGGAACGAGCGAGTCCAATATATCAATAAATGAGCATTGAGCTGAATCATCATGGAACTTCAAGGCTTTTGGCATGTTAAAGATCACTTTTTCATCATCCACCCTCAAAGTGATTTCGCCCTTCTCCACATCAATAAGGGTTCTTGCTGTAGCTAAGAAGGGACGGCCTAGAATGAGCGGGATCTTCCAATCAACCTCACAATCAAGCACCACAAAGTCTGCTGGGAAGATGAACTTGTCTACTTTCACTAGGACATCTTCAATGATTCCTTTAGGTTTAGAAAAACTCCGATCAACAAATAGAAGGGTTACTGTGGTAGGCCTTGGCTCTCCTAACCCCAATTGGTTAAAAACGGCTAAGGGCTCAAGTTGATGCTAGCACCTAAGTCACATAGGGCTTTACCATTGAAATTTGTTCCAATATTGCAAAGAATATAGAAACTTCTTGGATCCTTCAGCTTGGTAGGTAACTTCCTTTGGATTACTGCACTACATTCTTCGGTTAATGCCACAGTTTCAAATTCATTAAATCGCCTTTTCTTGGACAACACATCCTTTGGGAACTTGGCATATTTAGGCATACCCTCTAAAGCTTCGGCAAATGGAATGTTTACATCTAGTTGCTTAAACTTGTTCACAAACTTTTTGAATTGTGCATCTTCCTCCTTCTTCTTGAATCTTTGAGGGAAGGGTAGTGGAGGCATGATAGTGGAGGTAGTTGGCTTGCTCTTCTTCTCATTATTCAACTCTTGTTCCCTCTTCTTACTCTTGCTAACATCATCCAACCCTCTTTCAGTTTGCTTTCTCTTCTTAGTTTCATCATCTTCCACCATATTTTCTTAAGTCAGGACTTCTTCCTCTTCAATCTCAATGTCCTCTTGCTCATCTTGCTTTGATCTAGTTGTGCTCAAGTTAGGCATGTTTGGGAGCACCTTACCACTTCTTAAATGAATGGCCTTGCATTCTTCTTTTCCACCCCGCTTTGGATTAGGGATGGTGTCACTTGGGAGACTATTTCAAGCCATGGCATTTACTTGTATTGCTAATTGTCCCACTTGAACTTTAAGGTTCTTAATAGCAGATTCATGAAGAGAAAAGGTGGCCTTACTCTCACCCCTTGAAGATTCCACCTCTGATAAGATACGGGCCAACATCTTGTCCGTCTTAGATTCTTCTTCTTTTGCAGGAGCTTGCCTTGATGGCAATGGAAAACCCGGTGGAGGAATTGGCTTGGTGCCAGAAGTAGACTCATGCGGGGGGTTCAAGGTGTTACCTTGACTCCAAGAAAAGTTGGGATGAGCTCTCCAAGCACGGTTGTAAGTTTATGAGTATGGATTACCTTGAGAAGGTTGAAATTTGCCCATATAGTTGACAGATTCAGTGCCCATGCAGAGGGGGCAATTATCAGGCATGTGGACGTCATTGCATTGCTCACATACAATCGGAGTAGATTGAACAGAATGCACACCACGAGAAGTGCCCTTATGGATTTGAGACTTTAAGACATCAAAACGCTTGTTCAGAGCGGATAAAATTGTGGCAATTTGTGAAGAAGAGTTTTCTTTTGTGTTGGGCATGGATGGGGTAGTCCTTCTATTATTGCCTTGGGTGTTGTTTGCAGATAATTGATCCAAAAGTCTAAACAATTCATTGACAGGTATATTCCGGTAACCTCCATTAGTCATAGAGTCCACCATCGCCTTAGATTGAGGGTTCAAGCGCGTGCAGAAAATTTGGATCATTACCCACTTGTCCACCCCATGATTAGGGCATTGCTTCATTAACATCTTGTATCTTTCCCAAGTGACATACAAATGCTCATCCGGCTGTTGTTTAAAACTTAGAAATTCATCCCTTGCTTCTACTGATTTATCATCGAAGAAAAATCGAGCTCTAAATTTCGCTTCAAGATCAGCCCAAGAAGTTATGGATCCTTCTGGGAGATTGTTGAACCAATCTCTAGCTTTCCCTTGTAGAGAGAGAGGGAATAGCCGCAACCTCAGCACATCTTGGGGGACTCCATTCTGCTTGAAAGAATCACACACCTCCAAGAAGTACATCAAATGCTTGTTGGCGTCTTCATTATAAAGACCATGGTACAACCCATGCATTTGCAACATTGTGATCATCACCAGTTTGATCTCAAAAGTGTGTGCTTGCATCTCCGGCATTCGAATGCAAGATTGAGTGCCTCGCATATTCTGACTAGCGAAGTCATTGACGGTGGCTCTATCATACTCATTCGCCATTGTTTCAGCTTCAGTTTCAGCTTCAGATTCCACTTCAGATTTAGATTCAGTTATCTCTGACTCAGATTCTGCTGCTGATTTAGTTTCTTCTTCAATGCGCAGTAATCCGTCAAGTACCACTATCAATCTGTCCAATTGCAAATGTTGTATGTACTAAGCTGATACCTACAGAAAGGCACAAACCAGCAAGTATCAAACTAAAACAAACAAAATTTAATGCAGAAGATAGTGAAAGAAAAAATTATAAACCTAACTAAAGACCCAAGTAAAATCTACTATCACAAGCCTAAGGTCAACTAAAACATTTGTTAAACCAATCCTCGGTAATGGCGCCAAAAACTTGTTCGCTGCCGCAAGTGCACGGATCGCGTCAAGCAATAAAGTGATAAGTAAAGATCGTTTCCTCGAGGATTTGAGTAACAAATTAGTCAAACAATAGGTTTGGTGAATTCGATTAAGTTGAGCCAAAACTTGTTGTTGTGTGTGGAAAAAGGAATTTCAAAAGATATATTTGAAAAGCTAAAATTTGCTGAACAAAACTCTGAGTTGTATGATTTCAATTAAGTTTAATAGGCCTAGGATTGCTCATCCCCTTAGTATTTCATTAATTTACTTCTTTTCCTCTCCAAGGATCCTTTTCATGGGAAATATATATGTCAGTTTAAGAATCCCAAGCGTATGATTAAGCTCTCTCAAGTCATAACCAGTTGCATATCTTCTATTAGCATGCACAATCTCTTGCTATAGCTAAGAGAAGATATTCATTACATACCAATCTTAATTTCACAATACTAGGTTAATAACTATATCTCTATGTTACTAACAAACCATTCGTTTAGTTATAAACTTCAAGTCTAGCATGATTTCAATCCAGTTCTGCAATTAAATTAACTCTCTCAAGCTTAATTTAATTGAACACATCATCCACAGTGATGGCCAGTCACATACAGCAGTAAAAACGGAATGAAATCAACATATATATGCCATTAGATCCTTAAAGAAGAAAAGAAACAAGTTTAATCCATACAAAGGATCAGAAACAATCCTAGAAAGGAACTCTAGCTATCCATGTTCACAAATGATTCACAGACGTAAGCTCTCATTACAGCCATATCAGAATTACAGAGAAGAAATGGAAGGAATACAGAAAAACCAGAGAATCTGAGCTGAAATCTCTGCAAATCCTCAATCTCTCCGTGATTCTCCTTGATTTCAAGCACACCCAAGCTTAGAGGATGTTCTCAGCCACCTCCTAGGTCTTTCCTAATCTGGGATCTCGTTTTCAGCCCCTGGTTTTCGCTTTTATAGTTCCTCAGATGACAAAATGCACAACAGCATTTTGGGGGTTGGCCGCAGCCAGGCAATCTGTGGGCCGCGGCCAGTAAGCTTCTGTCCATCTTTGGGCCGTGGCCTATGGATGCTGGCCGTGGCCCATAACTTTCTGTCCTCTTGTTGGCCGCGGCCTATGAATAGGTTGGCCGCGTCCAGTCATCTCTGAAGTTCAGCTTCCTCTCTTTTCTGCTCTGTTCTCATCCCTTCTTGCCTTTCCTTGGCATGGTTGATGGCTTCAACTTCCTTTCACCTCCTTCTCATTGCATTTGGCTTTCTCTGGTCCAGCTATGACTGAATCTGTATCCTTTCAACACAAAGAACTCACAAACAACCACAGTTGAATAGTCATAACAGTTAGCAATATATTTCATCCACATTTATATTCTTTTTGTGCCTAGCATGAATAGAACACATTTCATCAACTTTAGCACTCCCAAATGCCCACTAATTTACTCAAAATGTGGGATAAATAGGATGAAATGTGCAATTCTGACAATGACAAGAATTTCATGAGGTTAACAATGGATTCCCTTGCTAATAGTAGCATGACAAGCCAATTTCCGTCGGAAAATGGATTCCGACGGAATTTCACAAATTTATTTTTAATTTTTAAAATTCCACATGGCATGTCTGTATGCTGCCATGTGGCATCTCCGGCACCACCACCTCACCGTCGGTGCATGGCAGGTCTGGTGGTCGCCACCTCACTGCTAGCTCCTCGCTGGTCCACATGTCGCCTCCATATTTCTTAAAAAAATGCTTCTCCCCTTGGCCCTAAGAGGATTAAAACACACGCCCCGCTTGCACGCACGTATGCCATGCCTTACCAGTTTTGTTGGAATAGTTTAACATTATATTATTGCAATACTATATATATAATCTTATTACATAGAATCAATTATTTATAAATATATATTTTTTTCTTATACAAAAAATAAATATTATTATCAAAAACTAAATATAATTTTAATAACACTATAAAATAATTTTTATATATTCTTATAATTTTTAATATAGATTAATTTCGAACGAAAAAAAAAGTTACATCTTAAATAAATTTCATATGACTAATATTTTTGTCTAAATTCTAAAATTAAAATTTATTTTTTATTAACATTAATTATAAATAATAATATCATAAAATAAATTTTTAGATGATCATTTTACCTCTACATGAATCAAAACCTATGGTTGGAAATTTGAGGGGCCAAAACCGAAATGAGAAAACACTTGAGGGATGAAAGATGGTAGTAACCCTAATTTTTAAGTATTTATATCGTCAATAATATCATAATTTTAATTTTTATGAAGATAGTTTTTTTAAATTAAATTTATTTAAAAAATAATAATTTTTTAATTTTTCCTATGGAATTAGCCACAGAATTATTCCATTCTATGGCTGATTCTGTGGCAAAATTATTTGCCACAGAATATTTTTCCATAGCTAATTCCGTGGCAAATTTTGCCACAGAAAAGTTCCGTATTCCGTGGTAAATTCTATCGGAAATTTAGTGTTTTTTTTAGTATGATTTGGATTGGATTGTGAGGTTTGATATTTAAATTTATATATTCCCCTTTTAGTGTAATGTGGTTGTACTATTCTTTCATAGTTTGAATGAGTATTATGACTACTATGATCTTGTTTGAATATCTCAGTTGAGTATTCATTGCCTAAAGAAATAAGTTGCATAAATCCAATCCTAAATTACACCATAAGTGGTATTTAATAGTGTATTGAGATAGACAACTCGCAATCTTAGTAAATTTACCACATAATCTAAAATCCTAACTCAGGAAATCCGTTACATAGTTAAATCAAAAGATTAATAAATATAACTCTTCTGAATGTATCTCTACCAATCTTCCATCCCCAAGAAGCATGATAGAATTGAGCCTCTCATGGAGTTTATCACTGCTATAATTCTATTAGACCTCAAGAAACCCATGAAAGATGAATGTAGGGGGCCGAATCTAATAGAGAATGAGAAGATGAAGAATTTGAAAGGTGGAAGGCGAGTGACAGTGGTGGTGGTAGGAAGTCTACGGTTAGAAAGGTGGTGTGGTCTCCAATTCATAGTAGTGCAAACGGTGATTTCGTAGCTTCTGATTCCTCTTCTCTCTGTTCTCCGCTGAACCTCATTTGTGGCTGCTTTTGGTTTGTGCCTCTCGTCTGCTTCCTTCCTCCTTTTATTGTTGGTCGATAGCCTCTAAAATATTCACCCCTCTCTAGGTTTAGGTTTGGAGGTATGAGCTTCAATAAAATCCTCAAAATATGAGTAAATTAGCCTTAAAATCAGACTAAGTGGAGGAAAACGCTGATTTTTAGAAATTTGGACCAAATTGACATTTTGGAAACTAAAATTTTATTTATGAAATTATGGGTACTTTTCTGTAATTTTCTCTGATCTTTTTCTATTCTAAAAGTGACACTAATATTACAGAAAAACCCTTATTTCTATTACAATTCCCATAAGCCACATGCGGAATTTTTAGTTCTTGTGCATCTCTACTTTTTGGTCATTTAGCTCCAACTTTCCAAAGTGATCTATAATTCAATTCAAATTTTAAAGAACAATAACAAGATTATAACAAATATATCCGGGTTAAGGTGCTTAGATAACCATGAAGTATTTTCAAAAGTGCTAAAATAACCATGAACAATTTTTTAGAGCAAAAATAACCATAATGTTTGGAAAATAAAGCAAAACCATTAACACTGTTAAATTTAGAAACTTTGACTGTTAAGAGGCAATGTTTGACATTAATTGGTGACATGGCCGGTGCATATAGGCTATGTGGAAGAAGACAAAATTGAAAAAGCGGAAAGCATGAAATTAGTTGACCAATAAAGAGAAAGCAAGAAATTTAAAAAAGTAGAAAAAGACAAAAAATGAGTGAAAACAGAACAAAAAGGGAGATATGAAAACCGAACAAGTAGAAGTGAAAGGGAGATCTGATAAGTGGAACCCTAAAAGCGCAACTCTGAGAAAGCTTGAAACCGTAGTCTATGGTGGAAATGTGAAAGGCAAAACGCGAGAGATTTCGAGGATCGGCTGGGACCACCAAGTAGTGAACCGATGTCACTGAAGGAGACACCGAAAAAGTGAGCACATGCCAATTTAACCAATTGTAAATCGATTTACACTGGTGAGGGCGTTTAATTCTCTCAGAAAAAGTGGCCAAAGTTTCACAGAAAGAGGCAGAGTGAGGGCGTTTAATTCTCTCAATAGTTTTGATTGCACGTCTTGATATACTTTGCTATGAAGGTCAAATATGAATGAATTTCAGCCGCAAAGTTTAACTCCTCTGGTGGTTCCAAAATAACCTATTAAAAAAAAAAACTAATCATAACTTTGAGACAAAATGTGAATCTTTTTCAATGACGGGCGAAAGACATGAGAATTTGTTAATGAGTTTAATTACAACTAAACTAATTTATATTACTTCTTTTTCAATGTATAATCTATCTACCTCTGTTCTTTAACATTTTGAAAAAACAGGGGTGACCATGGTCGAAGGCATAAGCAAAATGATATTAGCCAAAGTCATTTAGTTACATTCAAACAATTTTGCTTCCAAGTTTTCTCTATTGACACCTCTAGATATCATTTTGCTTCCAAGTTTTCTATTCAGACAATTTTGCCATTCAAACAATTACGTTTAGGCATAAGCTAAATGACACCCCTAGATTGGATTTAGAAAAGTTTTCTAGTCTGGATAAGTATTATAATAAGAAAATTACAACTTACAATCTGCTACTGAAACACCATGCGCACTTAATTAGCCTTCAACTTCTAAATATCCTTGTATCAAGAGATCAACTTTATCCATCAATCCAAATCAGAAAACAACATGGACGGTTCCTAACAACCTCAACCTGCAGAATTTTAAACAACGATAATACTGATTAGGTAAAAATTTTACTTTTGAGTTGCTATTTCTCCTTTAATCATCAATATTGTTGCTAGTGTCACTTACTGAACGAGTTGGCTTTAAAGCAGAATTATGAGAGAAGAGAAGAACCAAAATAAGCTTTTCTTGAGCCAAAAGATGATTTCCTGAAACAAATAATAGAATTGAGTTGAGAATGACTAAGACTAAATAGTGTGTGTTCAAACAGCTATCAGCATAAATATTATTTACCTGCCAACAGCATTGCAAAAAGTCTCAATCATGATAACTCAAGTTTCCTTCTTATGAAAACCCTTCTCTAACATGTCTATGAGATCATCATCATCTGATTCAATATTCACATTATCCCGTGCGTATATATCAAGCATGAGAGAAAACCTTCATTTGGGAGCAATCGTATATTTCCACTTGTTTCAAGCATGGGAATTTCAAATGGTACGTGCCCTTGTAAAAGCTATCAAGAGTTGAGAGAGAGAAAAGATCCAATGTTTTGAGATTCCCAAATGTTATCTCATCTTCTTCATCTGATTCCTCATCTCCTTTAGCCACTATTTCTTGCATTGACTTACATTTCCATACGGTCAACTCTTCAAGTAAAGCAAAGCTTTTAGCTGTAGAGGATGTGAACAAATATACCAATCCATCACAATCACACACTCCTAGACGCCTTAGATTGGAGAAAGACGCAGTGGATGGTGCCAAGCTAATCAAACAGGGACAGCTGGTCACTTCCAAGGTTTCTAGCTTTGGCCATTCCACGTTGTTTAGTTCAGAATAGATGCACCTGAGCTCTGGCAATTCCCATAGCTTCAACTCAGTTAAGCTAGGGAAGATAATTAAATTTCTGGCTGCTTCTTCAGATGAGGCTGTCTCATTGATTGCAACAATCTCTACCAATCCCTCACAACGTTCAACTTGTAGTATTTCAAGGCTTTCAAGTTTGCCTTGGGCCATGGATGCCCGAAACAAGCTCTTGAGGCTTCCGCATCCATCAACACTCACATGTTGCAGAGATTGGAAGCTGAGAATTTCTTGAGGGTCATTCCAAAGTGTCTCCAGATTGGGTAATTCTTCCAATGTCATTTTTTTCAGTGGAAAGGAGAAAGAGGGGGGCATGGGGCCCACCACGTCAAATATTGCCTTTATGGTGTCACAATTTCGTACTTGTAAATTTTCCAAGTTCCTTAGGGAGGGAAGCAAATGAAAAGGGATCGCATAATGTGATAAAAATCGGCAACCATCCACTGTCAAATCCTTCAAGTTGCTGAAGCCTACGTCTGGGACTGGAGTAACGCCCTCCCATATTCCCTGTAGCTCCTGGTGATCACTAAGTTTCAGATCTGATGCCTCGCATACAAGCTTCGCAAGCTGCATGCACAAGCAAAGCAATTGATTCTATGACACTATGTTGGTATTTGGTAATATTTCATGGATGGATAAAATACCTTTTGATACCCTAATTGAGACGTATAGGTCAACTATCTATGATTCCTTTTCAAAAAATACTTTTCCTCATTGTAAATATACAGATCACCTAGTAATTAAACAGATTTGATAAATTAACTAAAGTAAAAATGGAAATAAAAAAAAATCCAAAGCAAGTTCTCACCAAAAAAGTAAAAGCAAGATTAAAAAAAATTAGATAGAACTTACTTGAGTGGAAAAAATCGATTCTATGGAGGCATTTAAGCCCATGCCACGATATTCTCGATGTTCAGGGGGCTTGGTTGAAACTCTTAGATTTTGAGGTGCATTTACGGTTCCACAACAGAAAATTCTCATTCTGGGGCATTGATGGACAATAACATGATCCAAACATGGAAAATTCAATGCAGAATTGCCAGAGTGAAAGGTACAAAGCCTTTGAAGAGACCTAAGAGACATTTTTTTGAGCTTCATGAATGTTATATCCGATTCATCTCCTTCTTTAGACACTATTTCTTGTATGGATCCACACCTTGCAATGGACAACACCTCAAGCAAAACTAAACTCCTTGCAGTTGACAATGTGAACAAATATACCAATCCTTCACAATCATATACATGCAATTCCCTTAATTTTGAGAATGACACAGCAGTTGAGGCTACCAAGTTCCTTAAACAAGGACAATTATCCACTTTCAAGGTTTCTAGGTTTTCAAGAATTGGGGCTACCCATGACTGCTCTAACCCAATGGATTCAAGATACCGTAGAGAAATTAGTTCCAATCCATTGAGATGTGAAAACATGTCATTATCAAGATTCACATCATGTATGGGAGAGCTGAACATTTCTTTGAAATTACCACAAACCACTTGAAGCTTTTCTAAATTGGGAAGTGATCCCTTCTGAAAGAGTTCCCATGGAAATCTATCTGAATCCTCATGGAAGCATTGCAGTATGAGAAATTTCATTCTCTGGATTAAGTTTATTGCCTCACACTTTTCTCGCCAATTAATGTTCATGATGTCTACCTTGTTCAGTGACAATTGTTCTAGGTTGGGAAAACCCTGGTAAGAACCAAATTATTATTATGCTAGAACAAACCAACAAGAGGATTTATTTGAGACATTTTCTTATATCAATCAAATAGACACAAACAACAATTATAGTTTCAAGTGTTAAACTCAACTTTGGTTTAGGAAGAGCCAAAAAAAATATAAAATAAAAGACTAAAATGACAACTATATATGGAGGATAAAAGAAGAAAAAATATACCTTTTCAAATGAGACGATAGCTTCCACGTCGGTTGTATCATGACCATGACCCTTTGTTGGAAGGATTCTCAAATGATCACAATGATATACATCAAATGCCTTTAACTTTGGCCATTCCAGATTGCCTAGTCCTGGATAGATGCACTTGAGTTGTGGCAAATTCCATAGGCTCAAGGTGGTTAAGCTTGGAAACATAATTGAGTTTGAAGTTGCCCCTCTTAAAACTGTTTCACCACTTGCAACAATTTCTTCTAATCCCTCACAACTTTGCACATCCAGTATTTCAAGGCTTTCAAGTTTGCGTTGGGGCATTGACGCTGGAAATATGCTCTTGAGGCTTCTGCATTCATCAACATACACTTGTTGCAGAGATTGGAAGCTGAGAAATTCTTGAGGGTCGTTACTCCAAACATTCTCCAAACCAGAGAGTTGTTCCAAGGTCAATGTTTTCAAGGGAATGCAAATGGGGGAGGACATGGGGCCCACATCAAATATTGCCCTCACGGAATCACAATTTCGTACTTGTAAATCTTCCAAGTTAACGAGGAAGCCAAGCAAATGAAAAGGGATAACATAATGTGATAAAAATTGGCAACCATCTACTATCAAAGTCTTCATCTTATTGAAACCTCCATCAGGAACTGGCATTACACCATGCCATATATCTTCAAGCTCAGGGTAATCTCCAAGCTTTAACTCTTGCACACCACTTGTAAATTGTGCAATCTGGTCGGACAAAACAGTTCGGTTATGTTACTTCCATGAGTTTCATTATATTTATATATGTGCAAATAATGTGGGGGAATTTAGCAACCAACTCTCTCTTCTCACCTTCAACTTGAATGAATGCATTTTAACAAAAACATCAATAAATTTACAAAATAATGACCTTTTAATAAATTTTAATTAATTTCATCAATCATATGTAATGTTTATAATCAATATTTTGGACCGCGCTATCCATTAAGATTAACTCAGATGGCAAGGGTGCAATAGCAAAAGTCAAGGTTCAAAAATATCTATATGTCTTGAAATGACTATTACGGATTTATTGTATAAAATTTTTTTATCAATATGTCTGAACCTGAAAAGTAGTTATAGGCCCAAAAATATTTTGTTAGAGAAGTTAGAATTAGGGGAAATGATAGAAAAGGAATTTTGAAATTGCAAAATCCCAAATCAAGCATTTCCCAAAAAATGAGTTGTGGATTGCTTATCAAGTCTCGTGCTTCCCTTATGAACTCTTGATAACAAACCTGATTTGGGATTTTATAATTTTAAAGTTCTTTTTCTGTTATTTTCCCTTAGAATTATTGTATTCTCAAATTAAATTAAAATATCTACTAATCCTCCTCATTATTGCTATTTCATCTTTTCAATTAATATCTTTCATATTTTTTAAAATTCTCATTATTACTTTCAGAAGATCCCCTCCTATCTATAGACAAAAATAAAAGAAACACCACAAAAAGCACAACAAATAATAATAGACAAATAAGCTTGTACAAAATATAACTTCTTAACGGGAAAATGACAGAAAATGAACTTTAAAATTGCAAAAGCTCAAATCAGAAAAAATAATGGCGGGACTTGATAAGCAATTCAAAACCAAAACTCATTTTATGAGAAATACCTGATTTGGGATTTTACAATTTCAAAGTTCTTTTTCTGTATTCTCCAGTGCACATCTCAACCATTAATCAAATTTTGAATGGTCTTGGTTTAATAATTTACATATTTGTTTGATTTTTTTTCATAGCATTTCTAAACTATTTAGATCGAATTCTAATTTTAGAAGTTTGGATTTATTTGTTTTTTTTTTATTTTTATAATTTTATATTTTAATAATAATTTTATAAAATATTAAATTTAGACCATTTAAAGTTCGATCTAATAGAAAAGATTGTAGTGGATAGAAAAGATTGTACGAGAAAAAAATGTTCTGATATAATTTCCGTATCAAAATTGCTTTTCCAAGGCATGAGCATACATATTATTGATTTGTTTTTTGGCCCAAAAAATGCAATAACAATGCGTATGCTAGAAAATAGAAATTTGTAAACCAATATCATAGGCCTAGTGCAGAACTGCCAAAAGGAATAAAAAGAAATAGAAGAACACTTACCTGTGAGGGGAAAAGCGATTTTATGGAGGCATTTAGATCCAAGCCGGACACATTATGGCTTTCAGACGTGGGGCTGCTCAGTTGGGGAAAATCACTGTATTTGATAGCCCAAGTTGAAACTCTTAAATGCTCAGTTGAATTTATGGCTCCATAAGAGAAGATTCTCATTTTGGGGCATTCACGGACAAAAACAAGTTCCAAGCATGGGAAGTTGAATGTAGAATTCCCAGAGTGAAAGCAACCAAGCCTTTGGAGAGACACAAGATACAATCTTTTGAGCTTCCTGAATGTTATATCATCATCTTGATCAGATCCATTTCTTTCTTTAGACACTATTTCTTGTATGGATCCACAACCTGCAATGGACAGCACCTCAAGGAAAACTAAACTCCTTGCAGTTGACATTGTGAACAAATATACCAATCCTTCACAATCATATACAAGCAATTCCCTTAATTTTGTGAAAGACACAACAGTTGAGGCTACCAAGTTCCTCAAACGATCACAATACTGCACTTTCAAGGTTTCTAGGTTTTCAAGAATTGGAGCTACCCATGACTGTTCTAACCCGATGGATTTGAGATGCCCCAGAGAAATTAGTTCCAACCTTTTGAGATCTGGAAACAACACGTCATTATCATCAAGATTCATCACATCAGGTCTGTGAGAGCTGAACATTTCTTTGAAATTACCACAAGCCACTCGAAGCTTTTCTAAATTGGGAAGTGATCCCTTCTGAAAGAGTTCCCATGGAAATCCATCCGAATCCTCATGGAAGCATTGCAATATGAGAAATTTCACTCTCTGGATCAGGCTTATTGCCACACACTTTTCTTGCCAATTAACGTTCATGATGTCTACCTTGTTCAGTGACAATTGTTCTAGGTTGGGAAAACCCTGATAAGAACCAAATTATTATTATGCTAGAACAAACCAACGAGAGGATTTATTTGAGACATTTTCTTATATTAATCAAACAGACACAAACAACAATTATAGTTTCTAGTGTTTAAAAGTTGGTCGTCTAGGAGGAGCCAAAAAATATAAAATAAAAGACTAAGATGACAACTACATATGGAGGATAAAAAAAGAAAAAGATACCTTTTCGAATGAGATGATAGCTTCCATGTCAGTTGTATCAAGACCATGACCCTCTGTTGGAAAGATTCTCAAATGATCACAATGATATACATCAAATGCCTTTAACTTTGGCCATTCCAGATTGTCTGGTCCTGGATAGATGCACTTGAGTTGTGGCAAATTCCCTAGATTTAACGTGGTTAAGCTTGGAAACATAATTGAGTTTGAAGTTGCCCCTCTTAAGACTATTTCACCATTTGCAACAATTTCTACTAATCCATCACACCTTTGCACTTGTAGTATTTCAAGGCTTTCAAGTTTGTGTTGGGACATTGATGCTGGAAACAAGCTGTTGAGGCTTCTGCATTCATCAACATACACGCTTTGCAGAGACTGGAAGCTGAGAAATTCTTGAGGGTCGTTACTCCAAACATTCTCCAAACCAGGGAGTTGTTGCAAGGTCAATATTTTCAAGGGAATAGTGAAAGGGGATGACAAGGATCCCACCTCAAATATTGCGTTTACGGAATCACAATTTCGTACTTGTAATTCTTCCAAGTTAATGAGGAAGCCAAGCAAATGAAAAGGGATCACGTAATGTGATAAAAATTGGCAACCATCTACTATTAGAGTCCTCAACTTACTGAATCCTCCATTAGGGACTGCCATTACACCATGCCATATATCTTCAAGCTCAGGGTAATCTCCGAGCTTTAACTTTTGTACGCCGCATGTAAATTGCTGCTCCAAAAGAATAGTTGATACATTGGACGGTTATGTATTACTTCTTTGAGTTTCATTTTAGGCAAATTGAAGATAAATTCATTTCAACCTGTTCATACTTCTCACTTTACACACGAGATTTAGATCAATATTACTTAATCAGCGTCGTACCCAATTCTATTATCACAGGTTAAACTTTCATCCACATCCAATAAAAATACATTCCAGCTTTAAATGCATTTTAACGAGACTACCGTTAAGCTTACATAGTTATTATGTTTTCTTTAATAAAATATATATAACAATATTTATATTGGTAACGATATATTTTGGTTATTGTATCAATTTTTGAATTTGACTGGATTTATTATTTTTGACAAATAAAGACAATTATTTTTTTTTTTAGGAAATTCTCCAATTTTTAAAGATATGTAAGACCCATTTAGAATTTCCCCCGAGTCTTTGCCCATTTTTAAGACATGCTTTAAATTGATTACTAAACCGCTCATACAGTAAAACAACACATAATATTTGCTCTTAAAATTAACAACATGCAAGTTAGAAACAATTTAGAGGTAAGCTAGAATTGCAAATTAGACCATGCCGCGTGTTAATCAATTAAAAGAATAAAGGGAATGAGATTACTTACCTTTTTATCGAATAATTTTTGCATTGTGGTGTTGAGATTACTGTAGTTGTGACAATCATATTCGTCCATTGAGACTTTTATTCCTATAGAGTAGGGTGCCCGGACAACTCCTTGACAGAAACATGTCATCCTTGGGCATTGTTCTATGGTCGGCATAGACAGAGCTGAGAATTCTAAAGTGGCATTCCCCGAATAAAAACTCACAAGCCTTGGTAAATGACACAAAATTAAATATTCGAGACTTTCAAATATTATCTGATCTGAAGCTGATTCATGTGTCCCATGATCCACTATTTCTGTTATTGATCCACATTCCCTTATCTCCATTCTTTGAAGTTGCACCAAACTCTTGGCCACTGAAGATGAGAACACAGAAACTAACCCGTGGCATCGCATTACTGTCAAACGTTTCAAATTGCAAAATGATGCTGCAGAAGAAGGCACCAGAATAGTCAAACGAGGACAATCCCATATTCCCAGGACTCTCAGATTCTTACCAAGTGGGTCCACCCAAGAGTTATCTAACCCAATGGAGGAGAGAGAAGGCAGCGAAGATAGATATAATTCTCTCACTTGTGCAAGTATATTGTTGATATGATCAATATCTTCAGGTATTTGACAAGAGAACATCTTATCCAGTGCACTGAAACTAATTATCCAAAGGACCTCTAAATTAGGTACCTTCTGAAAGAATTTAAAAGGTAAACTAGCTCCCGCTTCGTAGCAATCACCAAAGCACAGCTGCAGATATTTCAATTTGTGAAGCAAGTTATCAGGAAGATGTCCATGTGATAACATCATCATGTCTTTCCCATTGAGAGTTAAGCTTTCCAAGTTCGGAATAACCTAGTAGTGAAAACAGACAAAAATATAGTAAGAACAATTATTGCATAGATAGATTCTTCCTTTTCACAATATAGGGAAAAAAACAAAGTAAGGGAATGATAGAAATGAATATCAAATTACCTTTTCAGCTATGAACAGAGATTGTTTGCTAGTTGTAATATTATTAGCTTCATCCTCACGTCCTACTGCTCCTTGGTGGCTTTGAAAATCTGTTGCAAATGTGTCCAATTTAATACAATTAGAAACGTGTAGAATCTCCAAGCTGGGAAATTCCAGAGTGTATCTTCCAGGATAGAAGAACTTGAGGCATGGTAATTCATACATCCTCAAAGTGGTTAAACAATGGAATTCAAATTTTCTGCTAGCTCCATCTGCTACTGCTTCATCCTTTCCAACTATTTCTTCCAACACATCACATTGGCCTATTTCAAGGTTCTTGAGTCTCACCAGATTTCTTGCCAGAGATTCTGGAAAAAGAGTTTTTATTCCCACACAACCAATAACAACCACTTCATTCAGATTTTGAAAACTTTTAGTACTCTGAGGATCTTTGCTCCATATGCACTTCAAATTATGCAAGCCCTTTAAAGTCATCCTTTTCAAATCAAAGGGCTTTCCATTAGTTTCTGTCAGATTGTTGCCATCCATACCAAAAATAACCGCCACTGGACTCGAACTTACATTCAATTCTTCTAAGTTCTTGAAGTATGGAAGTAACCTAGAAGAAAACACTTCTGACAGAAATGAACAATTCTCCACTATCAATGTTCTAAGATTGTTAAAGCAATTGTCTGGTGGGAAAATTTCACCCCGCCACAGTTGTTGTAGCTCAGGATGGCAAGAAAGTTTCAAATTCTGACAAAACTCAAGAAGAACCTACAAAATCAAATAAATTTTGATGTCCTTAGGGTGGTCTCAATAAAGTGAGAAGAATGCAATTATTTTTACCACAAATAAAAATCTTTCCCTTGACTTGGATAATTGATTATAATATTTCTAACAACATGACTATAACTCTGAAGTGGGTATGCATTTGAAAGACAGAGGAAGTGTGATGGTTATATAGACAAGGGAAAAAAGTTTAAAAAATAAAATAGCACAATTTATAAATTTGATTTAAAATCAAATTTATGAGAAGCTAATAGCTACCCCATTAAGTTTATCAGTATTTGAAATTCAGACTATCACGTTAATTAGTCTTGATATATGAATTGAAACTTTCGCTTTAACTAACTCTGTGCTTGCAATATATATAAATTATGATATTTAATAAAAATTTTGTAGCAACTTTTAACTTTAAAATACAATAATGCGTACCTTATCAGCAAAAATCTTTTGAATTGTAGCATTCAAATCACCTTCCCAATACCATTTATCTTCCCCTTCTCCTTCTACAATATCAACTTTTTCCAAGTTTGGTGTCCACATAATTTCCTCAGAGAATTTTTCCAACTTAAGGCAATCGCTCACTTTCACCTTTTCAAGAGACGGAAACCTGAAGACAAGTTTACTCTGGCAATTACAAAAACTTGTGAGGTTTCTCACAGACACAAGTTCTAAGCTTTTCAACTTGTCAAAAACAATCTCATCTTCTTTCCCTTCTTCATTCTCCTCCACTGTAATGATTTCCTCCATTATTTCACATCGCACAACCTTCATAGTAGCCAATTGAACCAAGGATTTTGCAGTTGACAATGTCAATAAATTCCTTAATTTATCACAATTGGTAACTTCAAGATATGACAAGTGAGTCAATGCTATGGAAGAAGGAATTAATTTTGCCGAATAGTAACATGTCTTAATGCATAGCCTCTTAATTCTTTGAAGGATGGCACCATTTTCAAAGCCTATATTCAGTGGAATATTCGAAGACACTAAACTCATGTTTTTAAGTTGTACAACAGTTCCAATTTTCTCAAGGGAAACATGACTTCCATCAGATGCCTCTTTGATAGAATTCCACAAATTTAGGCTTTCTAGATTAGGAAATCTTTGGAGAAACCAAAAGAGAATTTCGATGTCACTCAATCCTTCAAAGGTTAATTGTTTCATGTTGTGCATTAGATAAACATTATTTCCAATGGTTTCCTGCAACCACTTCATTTCCTTCATCCGACGTATTGTTAGTCCTTCCAAGTTGGATATCACCTAAAAATCATCATGGAAAAAAGGAAGAAGAAAGCATATGTAAGCTATATTAATTAGACCAAGGAAACCTTAGGTTCATATATATGTACCTGTTTGCCATCATGTTCAAAAAAAAATAACGCAAGTGAGAGTAAAGTAGTTGCATTGCATTTTAGAAATTGATTTCTACTTCTAAATATCTTGCCAATCATGACGCTATTGTACCTTTACTAAAGATGAGAGAATCGGATTCACTTCGGAATATGTTGTTTCAATATCAAATGCTTCCAGCTTGCCACAACGACCAAAGTCCAAATGAGTCAATGCTGGGAACTCTATAGTATGTGTTCCTTGATAGAAGCACCTTAGCTCTGGTAGATATGATAATGCAAGTCTGGTTAGCTTAGGAAACTCAAACATGGAGTTGCCTCTATTTGATGCATCATCCCCGGCCACAATTTCCTTCATCCCATCACATTCAAATATCTGAAGGCTCTCGAGTTTCATAAGATCACTGGCAATAGAAAATGGAAAAAGATTTTCCAGGCTTGGGCAACGAGAGACTAGAACATGTTGCAAAATTTCAAAGTTCAGAAGTCCTTGAGGATATTTGTTGCATACATGCTTCAGTTTTAGCAGCCCTCGTAATCGAACAACTCGCAAGTTTGTTTCACTCCCACCATCATTTTGTGGTGTAGACGGGAAGACAAATATCTCTTCCACTGACTGACAATCATTTACCTCCAATGTGCCAAGATTTTGAAATCTTCCTACCATGTAAGGAGGGAAAATAGTGACAAGTTTGTGGCAACCTTCAATTATTACTGATTCCAAACTAGAAAAGGAATTTATGCTAGCTTGGGCATGCCATATTGTTTTCAATTGCTCCATGTTGGAGATTTTAATTTTCTTCAACTGAGGAAAGACGTCAACCTCCTATATATATGAACCAAAGTAGTCATCATGTAACCAAAATAACAAAAGAAAAATAATGCCCAATTTTTGTTTGTAATCAAATCCCATGCAGCTGCATACCTGGATTGCTTCGTTTACTCTAATGTCTTCGGGATCAAAGATATTCTTCATCACATCACATCCTCGTACAAGAAGGCTTTGTAATTTCATTAAATTCCCAACCATTGATAATGAAAATAAATATTTTAAACCACCACAATTATTCACATTCAATTTGTTCAAATTTTGAAAGGAGGGACTTGGTAACTGTTGGGCACCCCACACCTTCTTGATATTCATTGACGAAAGCTCCAAGCTCTCAAGGTTGGGAACGGAAACCTACAAAAGCTCACAAGAAATTTCAACATCTAAAGTAATTGATTATGATTTCATAGTTCAAGTTTTGTAGGAGCAAATTATATGGTCTGATCCTCTAAGTATACTTCAAGTTTCAATTTAGTTATTGGCCAAAAAAAAAAAAGTTTCAATTTAGTTACTTAAGTTTATAAAGTGTATTGTGAGTCCTCTAATGCTAACAATATTAGTCTCATTAACGAAAAACACTAACTCAACTAATTTAAATGGTGACTCTGCAATAATATTGATAGATTAATTTTTAATTCAAGAATTATAAATTGAAAATTATTTAAAATGTAACAATTTTATATTAAATGTTTAAATTTTGAATATGTTTTGTCAGCATTTAAAGTCACCATTTAAATTGTTTGGTTTAGAGGAGGTAGTATACAAATACCACGTCTCGAACTCACAACCCCAAAGCATCAATAAAGAATGACCCAAAAGGCTACGAGGGAGACCGGTTCACCATTTAAATCGTTAAGTCAGCTTTTTCTGTTAAAGAGACTAACGAGGTTAACATTAAGAGGTGAAACTATACTAAACAAACCTAAGGAACTAAACTGGAATTTGATATAAATTTATAGGGCCAAATGTATACTTTAGCTTTTTTTTAGGAGAATAAGACCGTAAAAGCCAAGTCATATTCCTTGATTTTTAAGGTGAATATAATTAAAAGTATAAATTGAAAAGTAAAGAGAAATATATGTATTGAAAGTTGATTGCATATACATACCTTTTCGTTAAAGAGTGGAACATAATCAGCAGAAGTTGAAATCCTCTTGTCATCTCTGTAGAAACAAGTTAATTCTAATAAAGATTGCAACGTCAAATAGCGTAATTGAGGAAATGAAATTCTATCATCTTCTGCATCGTTGCCAATATTCTCTTGTCTTTCAACAACAATAATATCTCCCAGAGAATCACATTCTGAAACTTCAAGTGTTTCAAGCTCTGTGAGAAGTCTAACCATAGAAAGTGAGAAGAGATATTTCAGTTGGCCACAAAGTTTGACCTTCATGATTTTTAAATTGCGAAAAGAGGTATCTGTGAGTTGGCAATTGCATATTTTCTCCAGCCTCTCAACTTTGTACAAACACATTGACTCCAACTTGGGAAAAGCTGTTACGTGATGTTCCCACTTTGTTGAGTAGATTATATTCTGGATGTCAGAATTTTTTCTAATGGTTAAATGCTCAAGACTTGGAAATCCTTCCACATTTAACTCATAGGTAACATTATGGAGACCATCTACTTCCCCCAAAAACAATTGTTCAGTGCTTTTAAACAACATTTTGATCCCCACTTGTGAATGAATGTCATTTCCCTTTTCTAGATGCAATGCCAAAACTCTGAAGGCCTTACATTGATCAAGCATCTGAAAATCATTCAACAAAAGCATCTTAGAGTCTCCGATCACAATTATGTAGCTATCCAACTTGTCAAAAAACAAGCTACTAGGCAAAGTTGTAATATCTTGTATGTATATAACCAGACTCCTCAACTCTTGAAGATATCTCAATTCATCAAGAGTGGCAATTTTACTGTGATCTGGTTTTCTTTCAACGCCCCATTGGATCAAGGTTTCTGCCATATACAACTCTTCCAAACTATTCAACTTTGATATTACATTAGATGGAATCACTTTGAGTCTAGTACAGCTACTGATGTCAAATACTTGTAGCTTGCTCAATTGCCTTAGTTCACTTGGCAATAACTCAAATTTAGATCCCGAAAGGCTTAGAGCTCTTAAATTCTTTAACTCTCCAATAATGGATATGTTGTCACCTAGCACACATTGCTCCAAACAAAGCATTCTAAGCTCCATTAAGCCTTTAATTGAAGAAGGGAAGCTAGATAAATCAATACCATTCAATGTTAACACTCTCAATTCTTTCATTCCTTCAAAAAGTTTTTCAGGTATTTTCAAGGAAGGATCTTTGCTGTCAATATGGAGGACTTTGAGCTCAGGGCAATTTATACCTTCTGGAATCCCATCAACAATATCACAATAGTGCAAAGAAATGACAGTATACTTTTCAATTATATCCTTGTCAGGCCATTCATCAAGTTTGACATATCTCCGTGTAAAAACATTTTTCTGCTTGCATGCTATTGATAAGGCAGCATCACGGATCATATCATGCATAGTAACACAATCATCAAGAGATTCAGTATCCAACAACAAGCTGGAGTTTTTCAACTTCTTAATAGCCTCATTTGTTCTATCTCTAACTTCTTTTATTGTATTGGCTTTTTGAAATATGCTTAAGCCAATGCAATATACCACCAACCAAATAATTGATGAATCCTCTCCCAGACGAGCACAAAGCAAGAAAATAGATTTCAGCTCTTCACTTTGTAAGCGATCATAACTTAACATCGTAGAAAACTCCACAGGTTCTAATACTTCAATCAGTTCTTGCTTTTCCAATCGTTGCAATGCATTTTCCCAGGAAACCTTGTTCTTATTATTCATTAAAGCTTTTCCAGCAGCTACTATTGCTAAAGGCAAATTTGCACATCTCTGAACAATTTTAGTTGATAATGATTTCAATTCTGAATCTTCATTAGTTATTCCAACCACTTTGTTGAACAACTTCTCTGATTCCTCTTCCTCCATGACGTTGACGGTGAAAATTGACTTCTTTACTCCCATTTCACTTGACAATACCTCTTTGTGTCGAGAAGTCAACAAAATTTTGCACATTTTGGAATCACTTGCCATCTTGTCATCTTTAAGCTGGTCTTGACCAATGTTAGGCATATTTTCTATTGTCATTTGATTGGCGTCATCATCCTTAAAGAAAATCCCCAACATAGTCAAGTCCAGCCCAGCCCAAAGATCATCCAAGATGATTAAGGTGTTCTCCTTCTCTTTCTTCAATCTCTGTTGCAAACGACCTGCTCTTCCAATCTCGCTCTCATCATCCAATCTCAAGCCCAACTGGTCCGCCATCTCTCCTTGAATCTTTCTTACATCAGGAGTGTTTGGTATATTTGCCACAACCACAACATTGAAGAGCTTTTCTTCTTTAGCTTTCCTTGCAACTGCTTTAGCTAAAGTGGTTTTGCCAACACCTCCCTGCCCATAGATGCCAATCATTTTAATTGTGGGATCTCTCATGGCATTCATAACCTCCTCTATAATGGCATCTCTTGATTTAAATGGCACATAACCATTATCATAAACAGCAACATCTGATGCTTCTGGCTCTGGGAGATAAGAAAAAGCTGTAAAGTTTGATTGCTGCAGCAGGTCATCACACTGTGGAATCATCTTCTTCGCCTTTCTGCCAAGCTTATGCCTTAACTTCAAGTTAGGACACGAACCATTGGAGCACCCTGTCGTCAGGTGGCCTTCATCATTTCGAAACTCCTCAATTTCTGCAATCTTCTCATCTGTCTTTGTCAACCAGGCAGTGACATGTTTGTGAATGTTCTCACCATTTCTTTCAGCTTCTCGAACTTGAACTTTCACGCTCTCCCTCTGATCTTTGAGCTGCCCTACACGACCTTCCAGCTCCTGAAAATTGCTTTTGTAGTTGTAAAGGTAATCCAGTTGTCGTGTAGCAGGTCCTACCATGACATCCAACACTTTCCCAAAAATGGTCGCTACAAACTCCATTCTTCTGTCCCTTTTTTGGGTTTTCTTCGTTTAGTTTTTTTGTTGGTTTTCTGCTTTTTTTTCCCCTTCTGCTACGGTAGAATAACTTTCTTTGAGATAGGAAAACCAGACGGTAAACAAAGAAGAACTAGAACATCAACAGAAGGAACTCCGGGGTTTGGACATCGTGAGTGATTGAAAGTGAAGTCACTAAGCAAGTACTACACAAAAGACAAATAAAAAGGAATGATCAACACCAAGAACGCAGTGAAAGAAGCCAGTAATTAATACAAGTTCAGAAAGTAAAGATCAGAGAGAAATAGACAAACCTTGTTCGGAGAGAATGGTGGTTTGGTCCGACTTGCAGGTAGTAACGTCGATATGGAGGCTGCAAAAGAGGAGGGAAGACTTCAAGTTTTTAATTTTTGAAGGAGTATCATAATTGTTACTGGGAGAGTGATGCCATAAAACAAATCATCACATGTAGACGGGCAACTTTTCTTCTCAGCCATATGAGATAGCTTGTTTGGTTGAATTGAAATTCATGTATTAAAATTATATGTACTTTGGATGCATTTAACTCATTTTGATGTTTCTTTATACCCAGTAAAATAATTTAAAATAATCATAATTACAACCTATTACAATAAATAAGCTAAAAATAGTGTCAAAAAATTATTTCACATTTATTTTTTAAAATTATCATTTCATGACGTTAAATTCCTTACCATTGCATTTTATTATATTTCCACTAATTCCATGATTAAAGGAAACGGACAAAATGTGAAAAAAAGTGTTTAACATTAACATTAACATTAACATTAACAATAATAATATGATGTTGGGTTCTTTGTATTTGCATTAAGTTACATTTCAGTCCTTTAAATTTTTAAAGTGCATGTTTAGTCATTTAATCTTAATACCATTAGTTTTGTTAGTTTTATCAACGGAAATACTAACTCATCACACTTGAGTGAGTGATGATCGTGAAATTAAATTTGATAAAGCACACTTGCATTTTAATAGTTTTAATATAATATTTTATATTTTAGATCGTGTATTTTAAAAAAATTAAATAAAAACAACTCTATCTGTGTGGATGCTTTTGTCATCATTTAGTTGTATAACCATCATTTGAGTTTGATAAGTCAGCTTTTTTTGTTAGATGAAACTATCAGTGTTAAGATTGAATGACAAAGCACACACTTTATAAATTTAAGAGACTAAAATAAAACTAGATGCAAACATATTGGATCAAATAGATACTTTAACTTCGAAAAAAGAAAAAGAAAAACAAAACCAGAGATCTGATTAAAATTGCAGTGAAGCTCAATAAGGATTTTTTTCCAACAATTTTTAATGTTAGAACTTAGAAGTTCACCGACACTGAGATTGGGCTGAACTTGGGAAAAATAATACAAAGCACTTTCTTCTTTTTAATTTCCCCCTTCCAATTGCCGAAAACCGAACCAAAAAAATTAATACTCTAATACAAGACATATTTAAAGAGTTGATCTTAATCTTAACTATAAGGCATAATTTTCATATTTATCAAACTGTTCTTAATTTATCCCCATTGATACTCCCTCAACAATAATAATAAAAAAAAGGAGGGAATGTGGGTGAATGCTTGCTCTTGTATTATTTAGGGTGTGTTTGGTATCCCGTTTTAGAACAAATAAGTCTGTTTTCTATGCAAATAAGCCCGAATTGAGTTGAATTTTTTTTTTTTTGATGTTTGATTCAACTTTTTATATTTACATCACGGGTAGAATAAGCTACTTATTAAATAAACCTCTCATTGTAGCTTTTCTATTAAGTCATTTATTACATAAATCGAAATAAAACTCTTCTCACATACTTACCTCGTATACCGTAAATCACGATTTATAAACACTTATTGTTCAAAAATAAACTATCCAAAATCGTTCTTCCAAACATAAATTTATTGGAATTGGGAATCTCCATTGTCACAATCACAGATTAGGGATGTCTCATATAAGACAAAAACTACAATGCCACCTCATTGGATTATTCGATTTCGGTATTCAAATCCTATCTTTTTTGTACCTTGTACTTGATGCTTGCTTTCTCCACTTGCTTAGCACGTGAAATATTTAATCCATCCCAAAAAGATATATGTTTAACATAAATACTAATTTGATTCTATTTATAAGTAATCTTACAAAATTTATCAAACAATTAATTTTTTTTTCTAACAAAACCCTTAGTATTAATAAGGATATATATATATATGGTGAAGGGATTAAAGAAAGATTAGTAATATTGGGTTATCTGAAGCATCCATTGTGTTCACGCGATAATGAAGAATCCCAATCCTAATCCCACTAAAGGTGTGTGTTTGGGATAGCGGTAGGAAAAATGACTTATTATAATTCTGACTTATTAAAAATTACTTAATAGAAAAATCAGTTTTTGTAATGTGATTTATGTTTGGATTAGCGATTTATTTTTGGACAATAAGTGCTTATAAATCGTGATTTACGGTATACGAAGTAAGAATATGAGAAGAGTTTTATCTCAACTTACGTAGTGAGGAGCTTATTTAATAAGTAGCTTATTCTACCCATGATACAATTAAAATAAGCTGAACCAAACACTGCAAAAACGCAACACATTTTTATTTGGGCTTATTGCCTAAAAACGGGCGTATTTCTGCCTAATAAGCTTATGAGACTCTTGGGTCTCATTCTTGCTTAATTCATATATCACAAAAGTATTACAATATATATATAGGGAAACTGAATACAGAAAGTCAAAGACAAAATCAGAGGATAGGTGAGTGATAGACGGAGATGTGTGAGTTTCAACCATTGTGTGCTATTCGGTGCGGACTGACATTTAACACTCCCCCTCAAGCTAGAGAGTATATGTCAATCATACCCAGCTTGCACAAAAACTTTTCAAACATAGCTCTACTTAGTGGTTTTGTCAGCACGTCTGCAATTTGGTCTTCAGATCTGATGTAGGACAAATTCACGACGCCTGCTTCAATTTTCTCTTTAACAAAATGTCTATCTATCTCAACGTGTTTTGTTCTATTATGATAGACTGGGTTCTTGACCATTTCAATGATGGCTTTGTTGTCACACTAAATTTGCATTGGTCCCTCATATGGAATTCCCAACTCCTTCAGCAATCTGATGACCCAAAGTCCTTCACGTACTCCATGATTAACAGCTCTCAGTTCGGCTTCTGTACTACTTGGTGACACCACAGTCTATTTCTTGCTTCTCCATGTAACAAGATTTCCCCACACATATGTGCAATATCCTGAGACTGATCTTCTAGTCTCTCTATCCCTTACATGGTCTGCATCAGTGAATATTTTGATATCTTTGGTAGTACATTTCTTAAAGAAGATCCCTCTTCCAGGATTAAGCTTTAAATAGCTTATGATTTTGTATACAGCTGCCATGTGTTCTTCTTGTGGCTGGTGCATGAATTGACTTGCTATTCCAACTACATAGCTAATGTCTGGACGTGTGTGAGTAAAGTATATGAGCTTCCCGACCAGTCTCCTGTACTGTTCTGTGTTGACTAGGACACCATCTAGTTTGATTTCCAAATGACAACCTTCTTCCATTGGTGTTCCTTCAGGTTGTGCCCCTAACATCCCAGTTTCATGTAACAGATCAAGGGTATACTTCCGCTGGGATACGTTGATCCTTTTTTTAGTTCTTGCCACTTCCATACCTAGGAAATACCTCATATGTCCAAGGTCTTTTACCTGGAACTCAGTCGACAAGTCCTATTTTAAATGAGCAATAGATTCTTCATCGTTTCCCGTAATGACCATGTCATCAACATAGACGATCAAGATGATGACTTTGCCGTTGACAATTTTGATGAACAATGTGTCATCTGCTTGTCCCTGAGTATACCTAAGTCTTTTCATTGTTTTGGTAAATCTGCCAAACCATGCCCGAGGACATTGCTTGAGTCCGAACAATGACTTGTTGAGTTTACACACAGAGTTGTTAGGAGCTAAAATTCCATCTGGAATCTCCATGTAAACTTCTAAGTTTCCATTCAGAAAGGCATTCTTCACGTCTAGTTGGTGCAACGACCAATCCAAGTTGGCTGCAATTGATAGGAGTATTTGGATAGTATTAAGCTTGACTACTGGAGCAAATGTCTCCTGATAATCAATTCCATATATCTGGGTGTATCCTTTTGCAACAAGTCTTGCCTTGTATTTGTTGATACTACCATCAAGATTGAATTTTGGGTTGAAAATCCACCTGCATCCTACTAGCTTCTTTCCCTTGGGAAGAGTTGTAATCTCCCACGTTTTATTTTCCTTAAGTGCCCTCAACTCTTCTTTTGCAGCTCGTTTCCAATTCGGATAAGCTATAGCTTGTTGAAACGTGTTTGAGATTTTAATCTATGCACTATTTACAACAAAGCTTTGCATTTTTGTAGATAGGTTCCCATAAAAGACAAAACGTTGAATTGGATGCTGAGTACAAGATCTTACCCCTTTTCTCAATGCAATAGGCCAACCCAATTCTTCAGGATTTAATCCTGAATTGGAGTCATGGTCGTTTCTTTGAATGGGAGAGATAGTTCTACCAGTGTTTGATTCATCGTTGGCTTGTAGTCTGGACTCTTCATTTCCTAGTGGTTCTGTATCCATCCCTGAATTGATCTCAACATTTGTTTCCAATTCATTAGGTGTGGGTTCAGGTTGTGGTGGAAGATGTTCAGATTCATGATCATTAAGGTAGATAGGACTAGGTTGGCTTGTGGAAGGTAGGGAGTCAATAATGGGTATAGGATTAGATTGTGTTGGTGATAGTTCAGGTTTATCCAGGATTAGCCATTCAATATCAGTGTACTCCCCCTGAATAGGTAATTTGGGGTAATATGCTTCTTCTTCTGAGAAGACTATCACGGGAGACAATAAGTTTCTTGGAAGTAGGACAGTAGCATTTGTACCCTTTTTGAGTAGGGGAGTAGCCAAGAAATAGACATTTGTTTGCTCGAGCAACAAATTTATTACCATAATTGTTTTGAACAAAGACAATACAACCAAACACCTTAGGAGGCAAGGAAGTGATTATTGAGCAATTTGGAAAGTGTTCTAGGAGTGTTTGGATAGGGGTGTTGAATTTGAGAACTTTGGATGGCATACGGTTAATGAGATAAGTTGCAGTGAGGAGTGCATCACCCCAAAAAATAGTAGGAACATCTCGTTCCATTAGTAAGGTTCGGGTTACTTCCAACAAGTGACGGATCTTTCGCTCAGCTACTTCATTTTGTTGAGGTGTGTATGGGCAAGAAGTTTGGTGATGAATGCCTTGTTGATCAAGAAAGTTGGTAAAGGTGTTGCTCATGTATTCCTTGGCATTATCACTTCGAAGTACCTTAATGGAGACATTAAATTGGGTTCGCACGAAGGTATAGAAGTTTTGAAATACCTTAGCTACTTCAGATTTGTCTTTCATTAAATAAACCCATGTGGATCTAGTATGATCATCTATGAAAGTAACAAACCATCTAGCATTGGTAAGAGTTTTTACTCGTGCAGGACCCCACATGTCACTATGGATTAGTATGAATGGTGAGGAAGGTTTGTAGGGTTGTTTGGGAAAAGAAGACCTAGTTTGTTTTGCAATTTGGCAAGTTTCACAATGAAAAGGAATAGAATTTTTATTGAATAAATTTGGAAACAAGTGCTTCATATAATCAAAACTAGGGTGGCCTAAACGACAGTACCACAAGATTACATCATTATTTTTAGAGTTGAAGCTAACCAGTGCCCTTTTTGCCTTCCTTGCATCTTCTGATTTCAAGTTTGATTCTTCAAGATAGAATAATCCTTCCCATTCTCTAAAAGTTCCAATCGTCCTTCTCGAATTTAAATCCTAAAAAACACACATTATTAGAAAAAATGATTCGGCACAGTCGATCTTTAGTTAATTTACTCACAGATATAAGATTGACAGTGAGTGCAGGCACAAATAGAACATTGTGAATTTTCCGGGAGTTAGAGAGTATGACTGTGCCAATTCCTTCAACTATAGTGTACAGGCCGTTCACAATTTTGACTCGAAGATTCTCAGGAATCAATTTAAGAGTTGCAAACAATGTACGATTACCAGTCATATAATCAGTTGCACCTGAGTCAATAATCCAAGCATTCTCACTATCTCGGATAGTATTTAGAGCTATAATAGAGTTACCTGATTGTACAAGGTTGATACCAGGCATGGAGTTAGACTTATTCTATCTGCCTAGCATCCTGCAAAACATTTGCAGTTCCTCTTTACTCGGGGAATCTTTATTTTCAGTCTCTGGCTCAGTTGCAATAATATGGCTTTGTTTGTTAATTGCTGGCTTTCCATGAAGTTTCTAGCATTCTTCTTTGATGTGACCCTTCTTCTTGTAATAATTACACCATTTATTTTGTCATTCATCTTGTGATCATTTTGCTGCCAGGGCTGATCTTTTAGTTGAGCTTGAGTCTGATCTTTCAATTGAGCTTGAGCTGCCTTGATTCAAGAGTTTTTTGCTTTCTTCAAATTGTACATGGTTGACTACTTCAAATAGACGTGGCATGGGTTTGAGTCCCATGATTTGGCCTCTTATCTCTTCAAATGAATCGTTGAGTCCCAGGAGAAAGTCATACACTCGTTCTTCTTCTATGATCTTCTTATGTAACTGAGCATCTTTGACAGTATCCCATGGATGTGAATCGAAGAGATCTTGTTGTTGCCACAATTTATGCAAGGTATTATAATAATTAGTAACTGTCAAGTTACCTTGTCTCAGATCTCGAAGTTGTCTCTTCAAGTGGATTAGAGCAGCGGTGATATTAAGGGAAGAGTAAGTTTGTTTTGCTTCATCCCAAATTTCCTTTGTAGTAGTTGCTAGGAGATAACCTTCACTAATCTCATCAGTCATGGAGTTGCACAACCAAGTCATAACTTGATTATTTTCAGCAAATCATGTATCAAAATTGGGGTCATTAGGAGAAGGCCGAGGAGCTGCTCCATTGATATATTTCTCCATTCACTTGCCACAAATATATCTTAGCACAGTTTGAGACCATTGAAGATAGTTTCTTCCATTGAACCTATGGTTAATGGTCATAATCTGACTATCAGAAAGTCTTGATGTAGTTACTGTGCCACTAATAGTGGAGGAATGAGAGGAGGAAGATAAGTCTTGAGTTTCAGGGTTTGTAGCGGACATGAGGGCTATTGGTGTGACTCCGGTTATGGGTTGATTTCTAGGAAGATAGCCAAACAAAGGAGGAAATTGTGAAGAATCCATGTGCTTTTCTTGAAAAATTGGTGGCCGGAAGCACTGTGGGCTATTTTCTGTGAAAAAACAGTGACTGGAAAACGCTGTGTATGGACGCGCGTGAGAGTCACGCGCCGGTGTACGGACATGCGTGTGAGAGTCACGCGCCGGTATACGGACATGCGCGTGAGAGTCACGCGCCGGTGTACGAATGTGCGTGTGAGAGTCACGCACCAATGCTTCTGTCAGCGTGTGGATGCCACGAGTGGCTCAGATCGACGGCGTACTTCAGGATTCCGCCGATCGGTGGTTTCCGATCACCCCTGTGCCGGTGGTGCACGCTCACTCGCCGGTTTTAGGAGTTTTCAAGCTTACACCTTCCCTCTCTCTCTCTGTCGCTCATTGCCTCAGCGGCGATTGTGCCGGTTCTGATACCATATGAGACTCTTGGGTCTCATTTTTGCTTAATTCATATATCATAGAAGTATTACAATGTATATATAGGGAAACTGAATACAGAAAGTCAAAGACAAAATCAGAGGATAGGTGAGTGATAGACGGAGATATGTGAGTGTCAACCATTGTGTGCTATTCGGTGCTGACTGACATTTAATAAAGCTGAACCAAACACACCCTAAATAATACAAGAGCAAACCTTCACATGCGTCCACATGACCCTCTTAACATTTATCCATGACTCTTTACGCTCTTTGCAATGAGATGTGCACCGCTAAAACACAATTTTAATGGCGTTCAAAATTTTCAACCAATAGTTTTTTAAATAAAAATTATTTTTTTTGAAAAAATGACAATCAAAAAATTATCTTTGTTCAATGTCAACTTCAAAAAATAATAAATCTTAATCTACATATCCAAAAAATCATGTTGTAGGACTTGTTAGAAAGTTTAGGATGTCTGCTTTATTCCTAAAAAACATCCGACCCTAAATTACTCAGATGCCCTATCAATATGCATCCAAAAATTCATAACTCAACTAAACTAAGTATAACTTTAACTTTCTATATTCATGCATTTTATCCATGCTTTAACTCTTATTCAAATCATATCACCTTAGTCTTTAGCTCTTCTACTTCAATTATTATCTTAATCATTCTTGTGACTAATAAAACTCTTTCCTCATGCTACTCTTATACAATTTCACATGAGAAATTTATGATAAGCTCCAATTTATAAAAATTACAGTTTCTCTTTATACCCCTAGGCCAAGATACATACATTTAACAATTCTATTGTCATGACCAATGTAATACCCCGAATTGAGACTCGAGGCTAGAGAATAAACCTGAGATTAGTGAATTGCTAAGCCCTGGTTTAGCAAGATCCCAAATTGTGATTAAGGGTTAATGATTCCAAAAGTAGATGTGGTTAGTGATAAATAACCCTTTTGAAGATTATGATGTGATTTGGCACTCGAATGTGATTCATAAGTGTTGTGAGCAGCGCCGAAACCCTGTATTTGAGTTCAATTATGGATTAACATCTAAATTGACTTAAAATAGAGGAAGGGCGCATAATGTGGTGATATGGAATGATAAGATGAGTTTGGTGGTAATTCAGTGAGAATTGATATAATCAGGAGGAAAACGGTAAAGTTATTGACCAATTGATCGGTTGTCGAAGAGGAAACTTATTGGTAACTTAAAGATCAATGGTTAGGATTGATTTGTGTAATAGATCAAAGGGTGGAATCCCATGTGTTTAAATTCATGTGATCTCATAGGAGGAGTGTCAAGATGTGGACAAGTGGCAACTTGTGAGCCTTAGATCTTGGTCAAATGTTCAAAGTGCTTTTTCTCTTCCCTCTCCTTTATTTTAGGTCAGCCAATACATGAAGCAAAGGAAAAAAACACTGACCCTTCTTCATCCTCTCCACTCTCTCTCTTGTCTTCTATTTTCGCCTAACAAGGAGGAGGAAAGAAAAGGAAACAAGGTGAGTTTTGGTTGGTTTGTGGTCCTCTATTGCTAAAACACTCTTCTATAATATTGTTCATAGTGATGAGAGCTTCATCTCTATGGTTTTAGATTCTTGATTGGAGGTGTTTGAGAGCTTGAGAAAAATTGGAAGGATGAAGAATCAAAGAATTGGTTTGGGAAAGAGGAAGAGGTGAGTATTTGAAGCCTCTTGATCTAAGTTTTGTGAATTGTAGATGAGTTTTGTGAGTTGTGAATTGTGAATTTTGCCCTGATTTTGTGGTATTTTCGTGTGGAATGTAAATGGTGGAATTGGATGTTGTTTTATGTTGAAAATGGTGTCATGTTGTGGTATTTAATCATTGGAATTGGTTTGAATTGGATTGTACACATTGGTTTCAAAACTGGAAAATCTGTCCTTTGGAAGTCTGTTCTGGGCAGTTTATTTGTGTTGGCGTTTTGAATAGGCAAATGATGTCAGAAAATTCTGAAACTTTCCATCTTGAAGTTCACATCTTAAGCTTCAAAATGGACATATAATTTGTGTCATTTCGTTTTGTGAACTGGGATTTATGTTTGCCCAAAGTTTGAGGTCAAAACTGGATGTAATTCTGGAGCAATGTGGATATGTGTGTAATTCTGTATTTTTGTGGTGATTTCCAGTAATAATCCATATTTTTCCTATGAAGAGGACTCAAATAGCTTTCATTTGGCTTTGGGATCAACTCATTTCTATTTTTCTAGAATTAATTATTAATTTTCGAAGTTGTCTTGGCTGCAGCAGAAAATCTTGGCTGCAGCGCAAAAGTTTCTATGCACGTTTTAACTGCAGCCAGAAATTCTTGGCTGTAGCCAAAAACTTTCTGTGCGTATTTTGGCTATAGCCAGAGGGTTCTTGGCTGCAGCCAACCCCCATTTTCAGTACTTGGTGATTTTGAAAAGTGATTTCCAACCTAATACGTCCCAATCCTTTCAAGCTTTTGTTGAGCTTATTATTAGACACTTAAGGGACTCAAATGACAACCAACTTTAAGTGATATAAAAGTAAGGATTTGGATTAGAGATTGACCCTATGCCTTTGATTTGGTTATAGGGTTTGATATTCGCTCGGATGGCGAGTAGCCGATACTGGAGCATACGTGGAAAGAATAAGTGTAGGGAACTTACCTCTCTTGCATGCTTTGATATTTGTGTTTGTGTATTGATGCATATATTGCTTTGCTTGATTATGTGAAACATGTATGAATGATTGTAGCTCTGTTTCAAGTTATGCTATGGCCATGAGTATGTTGTTGAAACATTGAGCATGCAGATATGTCATTGTGTAAGCATGAGTTATGTATTGCAAGCATGTCATACATTAAACACTTATCTTACATGCATATTGGTATTTGTTTCCTACTGAGATTCTCTCGAATCTCATCCTCCCCTACCAACATTTTAGACAGGGTAAATGGATCGAGGATGGAGCATGCAACCAAGGGCGACGATGACTCTTTTGGATTGTAATCTTGTGATAGTTGGTTATCAATGCATATTTGGGATTAAGTATATTTGGATATATGATCGTATAGGTTGGAATGTATATTCGAGTATATATTTGGCATGAGAATTTGTGTAATCCCCTATTTGGAAAATTATAAAGGGCGAATGTGCCCTGTAAAGCTTGGATTAACATAAGGAATCCGGAATTGCCGGAAATTTATATTGTGCACTCTGATAGTTACACGAATATGATTTATCTTCGAAGAGTAGTTATATTCGATATGTGAATATGAGACCAGGTCAATTAGTTTTTGAAAAATATTGTGAAAACCGTATTGGGAAGATGGGATTTTAAATGAGTTTTGAATATCGTTGGTCTCTAATTCATTTTAATCGTGTATTTAGGATATAATTATGGAGGGGGGTTACAACCAATGCTTTCAAACTTGTTCTCTTGGCACACAATTCTTCATTTTGATACCATTGGAACCATTAAACTAATCAAATCTCAGCTTTAACTTTCTCAAATAGATTGACCAAGACACTTACATGCATTCAAAAATCCCATTTTTAGTGATAATGGCTCCAAACTTGCACTAGGGGCATTACCCTACACAAAAACCCCTTCTAAACTGATTTGAAGGCTTAAATTTAGCAAATTTAAACTCCTTCATGCTTAAACAGTATTGCTGTCCAAAACAGGGAAATAGGCAAACAATAATGAAATTCAACTCTATTCCATTCAATCATCTCATAGAAGCTTCTAGACATCTTGTATATCTAATTTTTCAATTTAGGATTGATTCTAACATATTCTTAGACACCAATGCCAACATTTTCATCTCCAAACGTAAAAAAATTTGGACTAAACGTGCAACAACAACAATCAATATACAGAGCGCTAAATCACTATCTACAAACACCAACACAGGCGAAAATAGGCATACCAAGTGGGAAAAAACTTGTCCGAGTACCAGAATTATTAATTTATCATTGGAATGGAAATTGCAAACAAAGCGACCTCACAACAAAAGAAAGAGTACTAAAGGCCAAAGAAAAAAAAAGGAGAATTTACCATACGAGGGAACGTTGTGAGCTGAGTTGTAGCCGTTAGATATCATTGTCCCTTTATCATCATTCTCTTAACAAGTCCTCCCAAAACCCAACGAGTTATCTGAAAAAGTATTTACAACTTCTTTTAATTTTAAAATTATTGAAATATATATATATATATATATTTTTATTTATATATATAACACTCGATTTTATTAATCACGAGGAGGCATGGCATTTCATTTTTACTCGGTGAAATGAACTCTCAATTAATTTAAAATAACAACAAAAGAATAAACTAAGATCGTTAATTTTAAGGAATTGAGAGAAAAGTAATTCAGATATATATATTGAGATTATATTAATTATTAGATAGGACAACTTTGCTTGGGCTTGACGGATGTTTCGTGCCAATTTATTCTTATTATCGGTCGACGAAGGAGGAGAATAAAATTAAATCTATTATTATTTTGCAATTAAATCTATTATCTATTATTATTACAATAACAAACATACACTATATGTGAGTAAATATTCCTTATTCTCTTCAAAGAAAAGTACTTTTAACAACACTTCATCCTCCTTCATAGGAGTGGTGGGCATGGGCTGGGTGAGACCCCTACCCGACCTTGCCCAGTACAAGCCCTAACCATTTCAGGCTGGGCAAGGGTGGGCTTCCCTGCCCAAGTATTGACGCCTTGTCTTGTTCACATGTGAAAAAAATAATTCTATGTAAATTTCATAAACATTCATGTAGTTACCAATACCATATGTCTTAACTTCACCTTAAGTAATACAAACTTCAAGTACATTCGATGATTCCACATCTTGGGAACTTGAAGGGTTAATACATATAACTTAATAGTGTTTAGCGGTTAGGGCAAAAAAGAGAAAACTAAAAGAGCATAAAACAAATAGACATATTTTAAATAAAATATATATGGAATAATGTTTATTTGATATGAAATTATATATTTTAAATAAATGAAAATAATTTTCGGAGCAAGGCCAAATGGGTTGGGCAACACTCCCTGCCCAATACCCCGCACTGCCCAGTTATTAGCCCACCCAAAGCTGCCCAAATTTTTCAGGCAACTTTTTTAGGGTTGAGCTAGGCAATTTTTTACCGAGCTCAGGTGGGCGCACCAAGCAACTAGGCACCATACTCACCCTTACTCCTTCAATCCTAAGCATAGTTAGATAATTAATTTATAAAAATCAAATGAATTATTTAATTGGTAATTGTAAAAATTTGGTGTTGATTTCTCTAAAATACTATTTCTTTTAATTATGTACTTTACAAACTACTATTACATGTAGAGCCAAAAACAGGCCGGCCCTTTTAGAGCCTGAATTTGCAAAGGCTGAACTTAAGATTTTTGTCTCAAAAATGAAAGCGGGCCTAAAAAGACCAACCCTGTAGGGTCGAAGACCTAAAAGGGCTGGCCCTTGGCTAGACCCGTATATATTTTTTTATTTTTTTAAAACTATTTATATAATAATAATATTATTGATTTTTTATATTTTGTAAATGATGTTGCAAATATTTAGTTGTTATTATCTTTTTGAGAATTAAGTTCTATAAGAATATCTTATATTAAAAATCCTAAAAATTAAAAACTTATGAAAGATACTTCTTATTTCATAAGTATTCTTACCAATTTTGTATTTTTTGACTTATTTTCTAGTGATTGTCTTGTTTGTATCTTTTATTGTTTATTTTGTTGACTAGTTACACTTTTCAAGACATATTTATAGAAAGTCTTTTTAATTTTGTTAACTCTTCTCATTAATTATTTATAATTGTGTTACATAGATAATAGTTTACCTTGATAATGACTTAGTGACTCTGTTTGTTTGCTGCATGATGTATACCGCTTATATCCCAATTTTGACAACATATATATATCCTGTTTATATCCTTATGCTCACAGGCCGGAGCTCGAAAAATGGAACTCGAAAAATGACTGCTTTTCTTTAGCCAGGCTTGTACAAGACCAGCCCTTTTTACCATCTCTACTTACATGTAGGGAACCTTTTAATATTTACAATGAATAAAAATATATAGTTCCGAAAAACAAAACTCTAAAAAGTGTGAGATGAAGTAAATTAGAGTCTTACATTTATGACTAAAGTAATCTCCTAAATTATATGGTATGCCCGTCAATGTTTGGTTGACTGGGTTAATTCATTTCTCCACTAATATCAGAAACTTGTCTGGTTTATCACCTAGTATAATCAAATTACAAGATGAAATTGGAAAACCGTGTCAAGTAAAAATATTTGTTCTTTATAGTTTTACATCGTAGGGAAATTCTGAAAGTTGAAATACAAACTAGCTAGGTGTTTGGTATTATTTGAAATATTGAAATAAAAAAGAAATAACGCTTTTAAGGAAATCATCCCATGGGGAAGATTTAAGAACTTCATTGAGCAACTAAGCATACCGCTGAATACAAGAACCATACCTTCATGAATAAATCCTAGATCCATGCTGCTGAATAAATTTGATACTGGAAAAAGCAACAGCCAGAAGTCAGATCCATTATGCTATATATAACAGTTAACAAGAACAAAAAGGGAATAAAATCATTAACAAGTAATTAACCAACTCAACTCAGAGACTCGATCTTACCTCACAGTTTCAGATCTAGTATTATCAAGGAGGCCTCAGTGCAGATCCTTGTTCGTGTTTGACTTCTCGAAAAAAGAACTACAAAAAGCTGAGCACAGTTGTGAAGAAGTAGAAGGCAAACAAAGAGAATCGATAGAGTCCGACAAAGAAGTAAGTATGAGATCTAATGAGATAAAATGATTTCAGAGAAGAAGAAGAAGAAACGAGGAATCCTAACCTTATTTGGTAGTGGATCTGATTCTGAAGTCCAACGGATTAAACTCTAAGAGTAGTCAAAGAAGGTCAAAGCAAAATCAACAAAGAAATCCAGTGTCTGGCCGTGGAGAACGTCTCCTTTTCGGTTTTCCTCCCTTTTTTTTTTTATGAATTTTCTTCTGGTACAGTAAAATAACTTTCTTTCTGATATGGAAAAACTAGATGGTGAACAAGGATCAACTAGAACATCAACAGAAGGAACGCGGTTTTGATTGAAGTGAAGTCACTAATTAAGTACTCCACATAAGACAAATACAAGGGCACACGAAGAACGCAATGAAACGGCACGTGACATACAAGTTGAAAGTAAAAAAATGAGAGAGAAATAGAAAGCCCGACCTTACAGGCAGCAACGTCCGTCTCGAGGGAAGACTTCAAGTTTTTGGTTTATGAAAGAATATCGTAATTATTGTTACTGGGAGCGTGTAGTCATAACACAAAGCTTCACATGGAGATGGGCAACCTTACTTTTCTGACTTGGGACTGGGACAGTACTCATCATAAGCATGAGATTCTGCTAATGCCTATTGTATCCCTTGTGTTTATTCACTTTTTATTTGGATTGGTATAAACTTGCTCGAAAGAATTATATTGTTTAGGAATAAATTTATAGAACTGGCACATTCCGATAAAATAGATGAAAAATGAATAAAGGATACATAAAATTCCAGAATATTATACTGTTAACCCAATATAAATATGTAATTGGGCCCATAATTTTTTTTTTTTTTAGAAATTAGAGAATCCAATAGATATTTATTAGAGAAATTTTGATAAACTCAATATCAAATATTCATGAGAGTTTGTAACATTACTTATCTTCGATAATAAAGAATTCTCCTAATTTATTGCTTATACGTACGTTGATCATGGAAGGAGTATTCAGCTTTAAGAAAAATTTAAATTAAATTAACTTTTTAAATTAAACAAAGACTCGTCAACCATACTTATCAAAATGCTTTTGCTTTCGGCTGAATATAAAATTGAAAAATGACCTGTCATGTTGCATGTGTTAGCTAAAGGACGAAAGAGGCTCCAGAACGAAAAGAAAAAAAAAAGATAATGAAATGCATAAAAAGCTGAAAAAAGGCGGAGAGAGAAATGCTTTTGAAGCTGCTTTTTCTGATCGATGAATTGGCGTGATTTACAGTAGCCTATTTGTTTCCATAAGCCACTACCCAACAAATCTCATAGCCCCCTACCTATTTGACCAAAATAATGGACCGCAAGCTGACTTGATAAAATATAAAAATGAATTAATGAAAAGAGTACGGGACATTTTAAAAAAGAAGGATGATAGATAAATATTATTTGAATTTTAAAATTTCGCTGATAAGAATAATAATGAGATTGATAATGTAAATCTTTATCAAAGGACTAATTTTAAATTTTAAAATTCAAGTGGTATTTTTCTGTCATTCTCCCTTTTAAAAAATAGTTTTCTTTTAAAGAAAACTGGATTACAATAACCTATGCAAGGTTAAAACAGAAGTCGTTCCCCTAAGAACACAAAACAGTGATCAACCATGATCAACAACCGCCTCCAGAAAAGAAGGTGGTGGGTGATCAAGGATTATAAGGGTCTTAATCATACTATGGGCCGATGTAGCCAAATAATCAGCTAGAGTATTATGTTCTCTAGAGACATACGTGAGAAGAACCTGCCAGTGTTTTGACAAAATCATACTAGCATCTTCAATAACATCTAAAAATGGGTGGTCCCTATCAAAGCCTCTTGTGAGTAAATTAACGGCCTCCAGACAGTCTGTGAAAACAATAATATTCTTTAAATTCCTGTTTCAGCAAATTTGAAGACCCTGTATAATTGCTATAATCTCTGCCACCACTGGAGGTACCTGATTGAGCTTACTAATGTAACCACATATCCAACCTCCATCTGCAGCTTTAATAGCTCCTGCACACCCTGTAATGCTTGACTCCAGAACCGACCCATCTGTTTCTAGTGTGGTAAAACCAAGCCTCCCCCTCATACCAACTACTTCTTCAGTGAAAGAACGATTATAGAAATGACAGTGATTGATAACATCCATATCCCAACTAGCTCTAAACAAACTAGAATGGGCATTCTACTATCCAATCTCTTGATCATTTCCAAAAACCTTCGAACATTAAGTGACCCATATATCCCAACATACATATCCAAACAAAGTAGACCAGCTAATTGTACTTGTGAAATTCCTTCCCGCTTCGTTTCTGAGGTTCCATTGTATCCATTCCAAACCATATAGATTAGAGAAATTACTCCACATGCTTGGGTTAACTATTGAAATCCACCATTCTTGTGCGTTGACACAGTCCCTGTAATATCCTGAATTGTAATCAGGGATTGATAACTTCAAAGTGATGTAATTAATGATAATTAATCACTTTTGAAGTATGTGTTGTGCAATGTGATGTAAAGGTGCTTAGTAATGGTTTAATGTGTATTGAGATAATCAGGGGCAAAACGGTAAATTTACCGACCGAGTGGTCAGTTACCGAAGAGAAAACTCCTTAGTAATCAAGATCAATAGCTAGGATTGAGGGAACAAGGGGTGAAATCCTATGCATGCAAGTTCATGTAAAATCATGGTAGGAAGAAGGAGATGGTGCCAAGTGGCAAAATATGAGCCATAGATAAGGTCAAATTTTCAAACATTCTTGGTGTTGCACTTCCTGGTGCTCGAGTGCACTTAGGGTCATTGCTCGGGTGCAGCCTCTTGTGCTCAAGTGAGTGTGAGATATATTATGAGGATTTGCCCTCGGGCAAACACTTTCTGTGTTTCACTCATTGGAACTCGAGCACAACTGAGGGCATCACTCGAATGAGGCAGCCCAAAAGTGGTGTTTTGTATTCGAAAAAGGTATCTTCTGGGTAGTTTCTTCCAACCCTTTGGGGATATGTCTAGGCCTATTATAGCCACATAAAGAGTCTAAATGATAACCAACATAAAGTATTACGAAATTTGGAAACTTGGAAAAGAGATTGACCTATTATCCCTATTTTGGTTATAGGATTTGATATCTGCTGTCCTCGTGAGCCCACTGAGCCAGCAACTGTCAGGAAGGAACGAGGTAGTAACTTTTCTTTCGTACCATATGTGATGCATTGTATGTGTGTATTATCATTGATTTGTGATAAATTCGTATGCTGCGACATTGTGAATATGTGTAAGCACCGTCATTCTGATAGTCCCTGAGTAGCTAACAACAGTTCGGGTAGGGTTGTGTGCCTTCCCGGCGGAGAAAGGGGATGAGGATGAGGTGTGATACGTGTGATTATGTGAGCCGAAAGGCTAATTGTGGGCCGAAAGGCTATTTGTGAAGGCCGAAAGGCCATATGTGAAAGTCGGATAGCTATATGAGCTATAAGGCTATGTGTATGCACTGCCACGCCAACAGTCCCTGAGTAGCTAACAACGGTTCGGGTTAGGTTGGTGCCTTCCCGGCGGAGAAAGGGGATGAGGGTGGAGTGTGATTTGTGCTGCTGCTGCTGTATGATGATTTGCGTACATGCTGTGTGCTTATGTGTGGTATAAATGTTTTGTTACTACTGGGATTCTCTTGAATCTCACTCTTTCCTTAAACTAACTTTTCAGACAGGGCGAGTGGCTCAAAGGAGAAGCGCGTGACTCGGAGTGGTTAGAACCCCGTAGGGACATTCTCTTTTGGATATGTTGGTTGATCATGTTGGACAGAGAACTTGTAAATTATTTTTGGGTTGTAATTAGTAGTTGAATAGAGTTGTGTAATTCCCCTATATGGGAATTATAACCCTTTTAGTGAATGAATGGAACCCGGGGGTTGCCGGGATTTTTGGATGTACACTTTGATATGTATGAATGTAAATTAACTACTCAGGTGGTTATATTCGATAATTGAACTTGAGACCGGATTAGGAAAGAAGTTTTGAAAATTTTGTAAAGTCCTTATTACTTAATGGGTGTTTTAATGAGTTTGAACAATCCAACGGTCTCTAACCCCTTTTTACTATGTGTTATCGAATCTTAATTACGCTAATTAAGGCAGGGGGTTACAGTCCCTTAGTAAATGCATTATATCCTCGTCTTTATTGCATCCAAAAGAACACCCTACATGCTTCATCAAACCCTTTTGCTCTCTCATCTTCGCTGTGTGGATCCTTCTGTGTGCAGCAAGCCACATAAAGGATTTAATCTTCTTAGGTACCGCCCATCTCCATAGCAACCTCTACACCGATTGATTCTGATTGCGATTATGTGAACCTGCAAAAAGAAAACAATACGCAGAACTAACAGAGAAATGACCATCAGTAGATGGTTTTCAAAAATATTTATCCTCACCTTTCTCCTCACAAGGGGGTGGGCCGATATAATACGCTCTGTAAGTGGCCATTGGAACCACCCTCTTAACTTTCCAATGTCCTATTTACCCTAAGGGGTTAACATATTCTTGAACTTTCTCGTTTTTGTCCACAAAAGCCTTCAATCCTGGGATAAGTTCTATCAGCGGTCTATTTAACACTGACCAGTTGTTATACCAAAAAGAGGCCAAAGCTCCATTTCTGATTTTAATCCCCACCCCTTTTTGGAATTCCTCCCAAACTGAGAAGACTCCTTTCCATGTATAAGATGCAATCCTCTGAGGCACTGGTCCATTGATTCGATCCCATTTATATTTACCCCAGAGAATAGTCGTCTATAAGGCTTCACTATTGGTAAGGAGTTGCCAACATAGCTTCATCATAAAAGCTTCATTTTGTTTGCACATATCCCTAATGCCTAGCCCACCTTCTCTCTTGTCTTTCTTGATCTGGTCCCATGCAACAAGATGCAATTTCTATTATTCATCGTCCTCACCCCATAAGAAACATCTGCTCTTCTTCTCAATGTCTCTCAGTATTCCTTTAGGATGTGTTTGGTTTGATGGGAGGGTAGAGGAGGGAGGGGAGGAGAGGTGGAGAAATTACAATTTTGGACAAAATAAACCCAAAATTTACCCTTTCATTTTTTCAAATTTTGGATTCCCACCCAAAATTTACTTTTTCATTCTTTTTAAATTTTGGATTCCCGCCCAAAATTTAAATTCCTTCAACTTAAAAAGATAATTTACCCACCCTCATATTTCCTCCCACCCCTCCCCTCCCCTCAAACCAAACACACCCTTAGATAATAGCATGGTTTGCATATGTTAAGATGGGAGAGCAGACAAAACTAATTTAATCAGGGTAATTCTCCCTGCCATGTTCAAGAAACCTCTTTTCCAGCCTGATAAACTCTTTTGCGTCTTCTCAAAAATAGGAGCAAAAAGAACCTTAGAAACCTTTTTGTGAATTAAGGGAATACCAAGGTATTTACCCAAATCTCCAGTTAGACGTACCCCCATAGATAGGCTAAGACTATAAGCCTTGTTGAAATGTATATTTTTAGAAAAACAAACTCTCGTTTTGCCTTTGTTCATTTTCTGACCGGAAACTTCGTAAAAGGCCTGTAAACAATCCAACATCTTACCCCACCTGCTCTTCAGATGCCTCTCCAAATAAAATAAGGTCGTCCGTGAAAAAAAGGTGAGAAATAGGAGGTCCACCTCTATTAAGACGAATTGGCTTCCATAGCCTATCATTAACTACATCTTGAATAGTATGACTTAGCCGCTCCATGCACAAGGTGAAGATATATGGTGAAAGAGCATCCCCCTATCTGATTCCTTGAGAAGAACTAAATGTGTTAGTGATATCCCCATTCCACATTACCTGAAAGGATGAACTTGTGATACAAGCCATAATAAGATCATAGATTTTGCCTTCTATTCCAATGGCTTGAAGTGTATCATGTATGAATGGCCATTCTAGACAATCATATGCTTTCTCGAGATCCACCTTCACAGCCATCCAGCCCTTCTTCCCTGCCTTGACCCTCATTGAATGAATGACTTCTTGCGTAATGATGATAATGTGACTACTTTAACGCCCTACAATGAAGCTGCATTGATGCTTGCCAACCAGTTTCCCTATTACCTCATGGAGACGGCAACTAAGAATCTTGGTAATTATTTTATAACTAACATTGCAAAGTGAGATGGGCCTGAAATCCATAATTGTCTTAGGATTCTCCAATTTTGAAATGAGCATAATATTTGTATTGTTTATGTCTCTAATCTGATTAGGAGACTGAAAGATCTGCGTTACCAAGTCAATAATATTCTCCCCAACTATTGGCCAGTATTCTTGATAAAACATTGCTTGTATACTATCTGGCCCTGAAGCCTTGAAAGCCCCAATATCAAATGTTGCTCTTTTGTTCTCATCTTGTGACACAACTGCATTTATCATGTTTAGGTCTGTATCACTTAAGACAGGAAACCGGGTTTAAGTGGTAATGTTTTTTAGATTTTGAACATCACTATGAAACAAGTCTTTGTAGTACCTACTAGCAAGACTTTTGAGTTCCCCCTGGTCGAAAGTCCATTCACCACTTCCCTTTTTCAGCCCCTCAATCCTGTTCCAAGCTCTCCTGATTATAGCAGCTGTATGAAATAATTTACTATTCTGATCCCCCACTTCAACCAATTGCATCTAAACTTCTGGTACCATATGAGTTCCTCTTGAGCCAATATTTTGTTGTACTCTTTCCAAAGCTCATTTTTTGATTTAGAGTAAGTATTGGTTATCTCGCCTGGCCCTAGCTCTCTCAATGCCTCCAATCCTCTGGAGAGTTCTCTGCTTCTTTTCATTAAGATTACCTACTCTTATTTTATTCCACTCCCCTGCCATCTGGCGAAATTGGCCACTTTCACATTCTAATGGCCCCTACTCCAAGCATCTTTAACCATATCTCAAAAACCTTCTTCTAAGAACCAGGTAGCTTGGCATTGAAAAAAGGTTTTTGGCCTTCGGTAATATGAAAAGTATGATTTTAACAAGATTGGATGATGATCTGAACTGAATTTGCAAAATAATGAACCTTTGTAAGAGGATAGATTCCATTTCGAGTTCATAAAGGCCCAATCGAGTTTTTCTTTAATAAGATCGCGCTCCCAAGTGAATCTTTCTCTCACTAGCTTTCTCTTTGAATCATCCTTCAACACTTCCCTCAGTTTAAAACTACAAACACCGAGTAATCATTTAAAATAGCATAATTTCTCTTTTGATAAAGTAGAATGTCAGCCAATTTTTCTTGTGTGTTACAATACTCCAATATTTATCTTCCTTTATGCTATCAGATCATGAATGAAGAATTCTCCTAATTTATTGCTTATACGTACTTTTGATCATGGAAGGAGTATTCAATTTAAGAAAAATTTAAATTAAATTAACTTTTTAAATTAAACAAAGACTCGTAAACTATACTTATCAAAATGCTTTTGCTTTTGACTGAATATAAAATTGAAAGATGGCCCATCATGTTGCATGTGACCAACTATTGCCCTATGTGAAAGAGCTTTTGCATTATTTTTCTCCCTCTTCAACTCAATCTCAGTAGGAGAAATATTTTTCCATAAAAAATCAAAGGGAAAATTATTTATGTGCAAGTAATGCCTGGGTTGAGTCTTCTTAATTGATAGTTACTTCTGCGAACACAGCCTGCAAACATAGCTAATAACTATCCCTTAAGGCACAGTGAGGAATCACTTAGAGTATAATCAAAATAGGATTAATGTAAATTGCTCCTCTAAAGATGAATGCTCAACCGAGACACTCCAAGCACAAATCGATTATATCTACTAAACAATAACATGCTAGCTAATACAATATCATTGAACTCAACAAGGGAAATATTTATATCAAGCATTCAAATAACAAAATCCAATCCCATCATAGAGTCTCATTCCACAGAGATAATCAAATGAAATCTCGGTCCCAATCAATTTAAATAACATCCTAGAACTAGAAAATATAAAATATACAATTGAAAATTTGAATTAAACTAGATAACTCCTGTGTAACCGTGCAGAAACTCAAGTCAATATCTCCATTGCAAGAGGCAGGAGAATAAGCCGCAGACGGAGGGCATCGGTGCGTGGAATTTAATCCAGAGATTACGAAGGAAAAAAGCAAGGAACCCAGACCGTTGGAAGGCTGAAAAATATGGTGAGGAAAGAACCTCTCAATTTAGAAAGGTGAGTCAATTAAACCATGATCATAATACTAAATCTAAAGATGCCTCATGCCTCCAATAATAAGGAGATGAAAACGCCAGTTGAGTCCGTAAATCAAGGAAGTTCTAAAATAATGGGAAAAGCTAATAGTAGTCAAAAGAAGTGGGTCCCAGTGCTACACCAAATTTTGGCGACGATGGGTCAAGTTATTAAAGGAAAGGATAAATTAAAAAATGATAACTTGGGCCTACCAAAGAAAAGTCTGATTCTAAAGTCTTTTACTCAGAGTCAATCCAACTTTCTTCAATCAGCTAATCCTTTTGAGGCCCTCACAAAGGTGAGAAATGAAGAGCCTATGGAGGAAGAATGTGAAGAAATAAATAACCCATAAAATAATTTAGAGCTATAAAGGGACGGATCTAAGCCACAGCTGGCAAATACTCTTTGTACATCTTCAGAAGTAGGGAATAAGGATCTTTCTTATGAGAACGGAACCCATGGATACTAGATAAGAGCACCATATAACTAAGAAATTGGAGTCACAAAATCTTAGGGGGTCTGTAAGCATCAAATCCCCCTCATCTGTTATCCAATGATTTGTATGTTTTGAAATGGTAGAGGAACCAGATCCAAGGTAATGACGGGTTTAATAAGGAAACTGCAAAAAGGATACTCAGTTGAATTTCTTGCTCTTTTTAAGACTAAGTCTGCTGGTACAAAGGCCTATCAACGGTGTCAAAGTTTAGGTTTTAATCGGTGTGAAATTGTGGATCCTATAGGTTCTAAGGGAGGTATCTGGATTGCATGGAAAGACATGGGTTATAGAGTTACGGTTCTGAAAAAGTCATCACAATATATTCATATAATGGTAGAAAGGGGAAATGATAAATTCTTTATTACTTCTGTATATGCCTATACAAATATAAATTGAAGAAGGAAGCTATGGCAAGATTTACAAGAAGATCTACCAGATAATATATGGCCATGGGTTATTGGCGGAGATTTCAACACAACTTTATTTTATCATAAACATCGCTCAAACGCTCAAAACCCCAGCTCAGTTGATAGAGATTTTCTTGGTTGGTTTGAAAATATGGAGTTGTATGATTTAGGGTGCAATGGCCCATTCTTTAGGTGGAAAAGAGAAGGGCGTGAGAGCTGAATTGATCGTGTCTTAGCTAATAATTGATTCATGGATATTTTTAAAGATGCATTGGTGAAACATCTCCCTTAGTTTAAATTGGATCACAGACCATTACTCCTAAACTCCACTAGAGAAGCTCAATGGAGATATTATGATTGGCCATTTCATTTTATGGCTCCATAGGTCCTGCATGATAACTTCTTGAGACCAATTAGAGTCAAGGAATCCGAATGTTGGATGGAAGGATAATGTAAGAAATTTTACTAGTGATGTTAGCAAGTGAAGTTATAGTGTTTTTGGGCACCTAGGTAGAAAGAAGAGTATAATTTTGGGAAGACTTGATGGGATAACCAAAACTACATACTCTTTGGGCTCATCCTCCTTGATTGATCAACTCCAACAGAAACTCTAGCTTGAACTTGAGGAAGTTCTTATTTAGGAAAACTTATTGTGGGCACAAAAAGCTAAAAGTAATTGGTATTCGTTAGGTGACAATACAACAACAACAACAACAAAGCCTTTATCCCACTAGGTGGGGTCGGCTACATGGATCGCACGATGCCATTGTGCTCTGTCGAAAACCAAATTTTTTGGTATATTATTAATCAAAAGGTCTCTCTCTATGACTTCATTAAGTGTACACTTCGGCCTTCCGCGACCTCGTTTTACAAGACTCCATATGGCTTGATCCACCTTTCTCACCGGTGCATTCAACGGCCTTCGTTGAACATGTCCAAACCATCTCAAACGACTTTCTACCATTTTTCCTTCAATAGAAGCCACTCCAACTCGTTCACGTTTATGATTATTACGAATCTTGTCTTTTCTTGGCCACCCCCATTTTATGCTCCAACTCGTTCACTCCAACATCCTCATCTCGGCCACCCCCATTTTATGCTCATGTAATCCCTTTAAAGCCCAACACTCACTACCATAAAGCATTGCTGGTCTTATAGCAGTACGGTAGAACTTCCCTTTTACCTTATTAGGTACTTTCCAATCACAAATAACTCCGGTAGCTTTTCTCCATTTACACCATCCAGCTTGAATTCTGTGATCACCATCAATTTCACCATCTTGTTGTATAATTGATCCCAAATACCAAAATTTTGTCACTTGTGGAATGACTTGCCCTTCCAATTTAACTTCCACTTCATTTCGACCTTGTCTCTTATCATACTTACAATGCATATATTCAGTTTTGCTCCTACTCAGACAAAAACTCTTCACTTCCAAAGTCCTTCTCTATATCTCAAGTTTAGAATTAATTTCCTCCCTGGATTCAGCCAACAGAACTATATCATCTGCAAAAAGCATGCATTTAGGGATCTCCTCTCTTATAGGCTCAGTTAGAACATCTACCACTAGGTTAAACAAATAAGGGCTCAAAGCAGATCCCTGATGTAGGTCAATCCTTATAGGAAAGTCCTTTGTTACACCTCCAAGCGTTCTAACATTGGTTGTAACCCCCTCATACATGTCTTGAATGGCTTTGATATATGCAAACCGCACCCCCTTCTTTTCCAAGGCTTTCCATAGTATATCTCTTGGCACACGGTCATATGCTTTTTCCAAATCGATGAAAACCATATGCAAATCTCTTCCTTTGCTCCTATACCTCTCCATACACCCCCTTAATAAATAAATCGCTTATATTGTAGACCTTCCTGGCATGAATCCAAATTGGTTTTCCGCAATTTCAGTCTCCAACCTCAACCGGCGTTCAATCACCTTTTCCCATAATTTCATTGTGTGACTCATAAGCTTAATTCCTCTATAGTTTGCACAATTTTGAATATCCCCTTTATTCTTGTAAATAGGAATCAAAGTACTTTTCCTCCACTCATCCGGCATTTTCTTGAATCGTAAAATCTCATTAAATAATTTTGTGAGCCATAAAACACCCTATTCACCCAAGCATTTCCAAACTTCAATAGGAATCCCATCAGGCCCAACAGCTTTACCATTTTCCATTTTCTTAAGAGCTTCCCTAACCTCGCCAACTCGAATCCTGCGGTAAAATGACAAATTGAGATGACCTTCTCGAGTTGTCAAATCTTCACACTCACAAGGCCCTCCCCCTCCATCATTGAACAACTTATAAAAGTAGGCTTTCCACCTATTCTTAATATCTCCATCAGTAACCAAAACTTTGCCTTCTTTATTCTTTATACACTTTACTTGATCCAAGTCTCTCGATTTTCTCTCCTTGCTATTTGCAATCTTGCAAATCTTACGCTCTTCCGCTTTTGTTCCTAACTCCTTATAAAACTCCTCATATGCTTTATTACGAGCTTCACTCACTGCCTTCTTAGTCTCCTTTTTAGCCAAACGATACCTTTCCCAATTTTCCACATTATTACACAAGTGTATTGCTCTAAAACAATCTTTCTTATGCTTGACTTTCTCTTGAACAGTCTCATCCTACCACCAAGTCTCCTTATCTTGCCAACCAAAACCTTTTGATTCTCCCAAAATTACTTTAGCAACCTTCTAGACCTTTTTAGACATATTCTCCCACATGATATTAGCCCTTCCTTGTAGCTCCCACTCACCCTCCTCCAAAAGAGTTCTCTTAAAAATCTCCCGCTCCTCCCCCTTTAACTGCCACCACCTGATCCTTGAATTTAAAACTTGCCAATGCTTTTATTTTGCACCCTTAATATTCACATCAAGGACCAAAACCCTATGCTGTGTTATCACGCCATCCCCAGGGACCACTTTGCAATTAGTACAAAATCTTCTATCAGAGTTCCTTACCAAAAAGAAGTCAATCTGTGTCTTGGCAACTCCACTCTTATATGTTATTAAATGCTCCTCTCTCTTTCTTAAAGTAAGTGTTGACAATCTTGAGGTTATATGCCAGGGAGAAATCAATAATAGATTGATCTTCACTATTGAGCACCCCAAATCCAAAACCCCCATGAGCCCTTGCATGAGGTCATGCCTCCTTACCGACATGTCCATTAAGATCACCTCTAATAAAAATCTTTTCGGTTAGTAGGATACTCTGAATTAGCCCCTCCAAATCTTCCCAGAACTTTTCCTTAAGATGTGCTTCTACCCCTACTTGAGGTGCATACGTACTGATAATGTTTATACTATCCTTCCCAACAATCATTTTTAAGGAAATAATTCTACCCTCAACCCTTTTAACTTCCACCACGTTCTTTCTCCATTCATTGTCAGTGATGATACCAACACCATTCCTTCCATTGACCTTTCCTGTATACCAAAGCTTAAAACCATTAATTTCCTGAGACCTTTCTCCCGCCCATTTAGTTTCTTGAAGGCACAAGACATTAATCTTTCGATGATTCATTACGCCCACCACCTCCAGAGATTTGGCATTCAGAGTCCCAACGTTCCAAGTGCCAAATCTGATTTTGCTCTCATGAACTAGCTTCTTTAGCCGCCTCTGTTCAGAAGAGAGCGGTAGCCCTTGCTCATTTAACACTACACCCGGGCGACAATGCAGCGGCCCTTGCTCACTTATCACTGTACTCGAGCCATACAACGCGTTACTTACAGGCAACGACCTAGCATTAGCAAAATTTCTTCGTTGATCCATGTTCATAAGAGATTCGACAGGGTTTTACGTTAGGTGACAATAACACAAAATATTTTCATGTAAGGGCAAAGAGGAGGAAAAAGATGAATAAAATTGAGGCTATCAATATATTACTAAATTCATTCCCCTTCCCCTGAGAGGAAAAACCTCTGTTCACAAGCCGTTTTCATTCTCGGCTCCTAATTGCAAGCTGACTTCATCTTTCTCCGTGCAACCCCATCCTTCTGTAAAGAAAGTTCAAATACATTTCCCACTCTCCCTAAATTTAACATCAACAACTCAGTGCCTGTTCTCTATATAATATATGTCCCACTTCTCCCAAAAATAAGCTAGGATATAATTATATATACTAATGTTGGGATTGCTGGGATCATGACGACATCCTTTCATAGAGCCCATCTGTGTCGATAGCAACCACAAATAACATGCAACATTCACCCTTGCATGTTTGGCCCGCTTCATGCTTCTGAAGTCATAGGGTGTTGACAGGAGTTTCGATCGTTTCAACTGCTTTTCTTGTGAGAACTCATGAAGAATCCCCTGCCGTAGCACCAGTTTGTTCGCTTTCATTTACCAGTATCATCCTCAGGGAAAAAAGGTCCTTCTCCTCACATGTATGTAGATAGTGTTGCTATAAGAGCTGCAAGGTATTGTGATTAGGGGTGGAAACAGGCCAGGCCAGGCCAGGCTTGTGCCTTAACAGGCCAGGCCTGTTAAGGCACAAGACGGCCTGAGCCTGGCCTGTGGCCTGTTGCAGGCTTTTTATTAGGCCTAAGCCTGGCCTGTACACAGGCCTGGCCTGGCCTGTGGCCTGTTAAGGAGGCCTGGATTTGTAAAAGATCCTAGTAGGCCAAACAGGCCGACACCTAACAGGCCAATACAGGCCGACACAAACAAGCCTAAAACAGGCCTAGTACTCACAGATTTTTTTTTTTCCTGATAAAGAACACCATTGCATGAATCAAAACTAGCAAATAACCAGAACACCACATGTACATAAGAGGGCCGTATTAAAATTTTACAAATCACATAATACATTGATTCATTGGAAGAAATTCTTATGAGAAAAGTCACAAAAAAACCAGAAGCAAAAGCAAATAATGCATAACAATAATTGTTGCATGAATATCCTTGTTCTCCTGATCCTGGGAAGCCACTGCCAAAAGCAAATAATACATAAGATGCCAAATTGCATGAAGAAGGGACAGAGGCAAATCTTAGATTGTTGACTGTTGATGAAACAATTTTAATCACAAAAGTGAAAATTTGGTCTAGATCTAAGCATCTGCTGCCCATAAATAAATGTGAACATGTGAATAGATGATTGAATAATATGTTTGACATTCCTAAATCGAATTTGATGAAAGTTACTTCAATAATCTGTTTAATGATGGAAACATCCTTGGACAAGCACAATGAAAAGTAATGTTTTGTGTGCAACTTTAGTTGTTATTATTTTCTTCCAAATATTTACTTCTTTCTTAAAGTGAGTAATCAACATCTTATGAGAACCTTCTAAGAAATTAGAAAAGTATGTTCATTCTTTAAATTTCCTATGTTCGAGAGAGTAGACCCACAAAAACCATGTCAGGTAATCAGAATGTTTAAACCAAGATTGAGCAAGAATTTCATATGAACAGGTTCACCAAAAAAATCAGAAGATAATGAGAAGATAGTACACCTGTACAAGAATAAAAGGTAAGGCCACACCTCCACTGGGAGCATTTCCTGAGGCATATAATTGCTCATTTCATTGCATGAGATTCTGAAGACCTATGTACTTGTTGAAATAAGACAAGGTGTCAGCAAACAGACACTAATCAATACAACAGAAGCCATTTGTTATAACCAACAACACATTCCAACAAGAAAAACTACAAAATTCCTTAAACTTGCAAATTGGTATCTGATTCCCAAAATCAAATCCATTAGTGAGCACTGACTTACTTGCTCCTTCAGCTCTTGCAGGTAGGCATCTTTCTTTTCAATCCGACTCCTAAGCTGAAGGCTCTCCGTCTTGGATAAATTACACCTGAGGTATCAAAATCCTTCTTGTTATCTCAAGAGTATTACGGGGAAAGCATAAACCAGTTGACCCATATAAGATCATATGAAATGTATGCAAACCTTTAATTCTTCAATATCATTCAGACTTGTATGAGGGAGACCCTTCCATTCAATATCCTTTTTATCCTTGGACATTATATCCATGGCCATGAGAACATTCAAAGCATCATAAACCCTTCGGCGAATATTTTCTCATCATATTGTTGCTGTCAAATATTTGCCCTCAATTAGTCCAGAACTTGTAACTTAAACTTTCACCCAGTATATTGCAATTGTTGATACTAGCAGCAAACCTGATCAGGAGATGAAACACTACTGCTTGGATCAGCAAATTCAGCAACAAGTTCATCAGCAACCTATTGAAATAACTACAATCTTCAGATATTGAATAAGTTAAATTTATGAAACAAATCGAAGATCAGCAACTTGTCCAGAGGAAGAAAAGAAAATATTTTGCGAAGAATACAAACTCACTATCGGTTCATTAATTCATGTAACATGCTGGGAAACAAAAACCAGTCAATCTTCCCCTAAACCCACTCACCCCTCAAACTATTCTAACACAAAGATGCCCAAAAATGTCTCCTAAACAACTACATACACAATAGTAATAAAAATAATTTGCAACAATGCAGATTTTTATTAGATTTCATCAGTATTGCTATTTCATCCCACCAGTTAAACCTATTGCCCCTATTGCATTGCAGCAATCCTTCATCCATATCAGATAGGCCCTTGTACCTTTCATTTAATATGCAACAACAATAAAATGCTTGGTAGTTACAAAGTTCACTGATTGAGAATCTACTTTGAAATTCAAGGTCAACTAAGAATATCTGATTTCACAGTTACTATAAAAGACTACAGTAGTTTAGAGGGCTTAGCATGCATTACACAACTCCAAGTCATGCCGAGCTTGATGAATTCTATCATGAGACATCAAAACTTAATTTGACAGAATATCACGACTCATTCACGGAAACACCAAGCACAGAACAAAGACCAAGACCCTAATGGATAATCAAACAACTTCAAGATCCGAAATGGTCAAGCTAAGTCACACCGTTAACACACACAAGGATGCAGCGGAAAGATTTATGAAGTATGCATGCTCTGAAGCTTTTTAATCTCGTCCCCTCCACTACAGCATTCCCTAAACCGTGCATACCCTTCTCATCGGAACAATCATCTTCCACAGGAAAAAGCAATTTGAACAAAAAAAATTTATACATCTGATTCAACACATGTCCTGGGATTCACCACATTCCCCAAATTGAAAAAGGTTAACAAGAAAATGAAACAACCGAATCAATAATCAGAACAGAACATGGGACGAACCGAAACACGAACCGAAATAGAGCTTAAGCTTAACGAGCCTTGAATCAGAGAGTGAATCTTACCTAATGGCTGAACTGAAACACAACGAATGTTCTTCGGTGGACTGAGAGTGAATCTTCGACGACGGATAGAGTAGTGTTGAGGGAAGAAATCTTCGACGGAGAGAGGACGGATCTGACGGAGAGGACCACAGATCCGACGAGGGTAGCCGACTTGTGGTCCGCTGGTGACTCACGGTGGAGCTACGGCCTACGGGAGTCGGGAGTTGGGAGGGAGAGGGAGTCGCTCGCCGGGGTCGGGAGTCAGAGGGAGTCGCTCGCGGCTCGCGATGGTCGGGACTCGGGAGGCAGAGGGAGTCGCGTCGCGGACTCGCGGGGGAGGAAGAGGGAGTCTTTCTTTCAGAAGAGAAAAAATGATCTAAGCATTTAGGAATTAGGTTTAGAGAATTAGAGAAGAGAGGAGTGGCAGACGGCAGTGGGTGGCTAAAGATTTTTTTTTTTTTTTTATTAAACCTTACAGGCTCAGGCCGGCCTGACAGGCCTCACAGGCCTGTCACTAGGCCTTGGCCTGGCCTGTTAAGGAAAACAGGCTTTTAAGGAGGCCTTGGCCTGGCCTTTTAGCCTGTCAGGCCAGGCCTGAACAGGCCTCTAACAGGCCAGGCCGTAGGCCCCTGTCAGCCGGCCTGGCCTGTTTCCACCCCTAATTGTGATCAGTATATATCGGCTGAACTGCATTTCTTTTTGTGCAGATCCTTTTTTTTTACCAGAATATTTTTTCCCCGAGGTTTTTCCCCTTATATTCATGGTCCCTTATATTCATCAACAATACCCTGCTGCAGCACCAGAGTTTCACTTCCGTTTAGCAATATCGTCGTCAAGGGAAAAAATGTCCTACTCACATGTATGCAGATAGTGTTGGTCTAAACGCTGCAAGGTGTTATGATCAGTATATATCTTTTGAACTGCATTTCTTCCTGTACAAAATCCATTGTCTTCCACGGTCAATACTTGTACAAACTTTATATTTTATTTCACACTTTTTCACAAACATGATATTATATTTCATAACTAATAGTTTCTCACTTCCAACATATCATTTCATAGCGACATGTATATCCGTTGTTTTAAAACAAGTATCTCCATGGTTGTTCTACTACAAGACCACCTACAATTTTTCCAACCTCTGTGCATTCTTTTTCTTGAAGTTTGCTCACATAAAAGGTCATATCTTTATGTACATGGGTACTTGCCACATAATGAAGTTCGTCAAACAGAAAACAATGCACACGAAGAGGGATAATGATAACTCCGGATGTACTCTCTGTTATTAGTCATAATAATTGTCAACAATTTTTATTCCATGTCTTTAATGCTTACAGCCTCTTATTTTTGTACAAACTTTATATTTTATTTCACACTTTTCCACAAACGCGATATTATATTTCATAACTAATAGTTTCTGACTTCCAACATATCATTTCATAGGGACATGTATATCCGTTGTTTTAAAACAAGTATCTCCATCACAACATTGGCCTTTTTAAGTAACCACATCTTTCTCTCACTTTAACGTTTCTTGCCTTGCACCCTATCATGTATCTTGCTAAAATGCTGAAAGTAGGGTAAGGTCATACACCAAACTAATACCATCACATCCCTGTTGTTCTGACTTGTAGTCCTTATCACTATGTATCAATCTTGACTTCTATTTCCAGCATTTATTAAAGTTGGTCACCTAACACGCAGTACTGCCACAAAAAATCATGCACTATTGTTCCTTTATTTTACCATCTTGGGTATGCCTCAACTTTATTAAATGGTCAACTATACATGAAGATATCACTTAGCATTGAAGATTATATCCTATATTTTGTCTGATGTCTTTCCATATGCATTTTCTCATATCCACGTCTTTCACTCTTCTTTCTCTATGGGTATGTTTGGTTTGCGGGAATTTAAGGGGAGGGGAATGGAGGGACAATTTTTACCAGTTGGATTTAAGAAAATTGAGAAGTGGTGTTGTGCAATTTAAATCCTATGTTTAAAATCCCACCTCTCTTATTTGTACAAATCCAACTCTTACATCTTTCTCCTCCCTTCCCTTACTCTCAACAGCACTCACACCAAATGGACTTTCAGTTTTCATGGTTTGGCCTACCTGTGTTTTTGGCAGATATGACATTAAATAAACCATTTTCCATTTGCCTATATGTTCACTTACTCGTGTGATGTTAATCGAACCACCTATGTAATGTCAATTACATAAAATTCCATAACTAAAATTACTCCTCCTTCCACTTTATTCAGAAAACAAGGCACATTGTCTAAAAACCAGTAAACACGTCTTGGGAACGAAAAAAGAAAAAAAACCATTAAAGACTTAACCATGCTTTAGTGACACAACAAAAGGATAGCCGCTGATAGCAAATCACTAAAGTGCCATCCACAGTGTTTGGGTTTTACTCCAACTGCCCGGGTTCCTCCATTTTTTTCACCAAAGCTGCGCTAAACACAGAGACCTTCCCAAATCAGCTGCACTAATTATGTCTGAAACCTCCACTTTGTTTATGTCCTCCAATACCGATTCTGATGCCTCACTCTATTACTCTTGCCAGATTACATTTCAGTCCAAGACAAATCTTAAATCTTCGCCTATTTCGGATGCTGTCGACAGGAGTGATAGGATTGGGTCTTCTGCATTTTTGTCGGAGCGTAGCTGCAGATTGTTTTCATCCGCCTGTGTAGTCCTTGCCGTCGGCTCCACTGGTATGAGGTCATTATTTGAATTCCCATAATTACCACCTGCATTTACGGCAAGTTCGTTACAATTATGTTGTCCCGTTGGTGCCGGAAATCACCTCGGACGGTATACCCTCAAGTTAATTGGCCTTATATTCATGTATGCGCTTCTTCTGAAGTCATGGATAAGAATGGGCTCAAGTATTTTCTCAGGATAGAACACACCTATGTCGAACTGAGATGCCTGAATCATTGAGCGGTAATGTTCACTGTAAGACCGATCATGCATGCTTTCCCACAAGTTGTTTGTGAAGCCTTCGTCATTAAGTATCCAATACAAGCACCTAAATAAGTAGTAGCGGCTCTCGCTCCATCTTGGTGATCCCATTCTTATTGCTCTCCCTTCTGATGCTTGTGTAGACGGCGCCATCCTATACATCACAATCGGAACTACTTCAACCACGTTATCATCAGTGTACACAGCAATGTTCTGTACTGTACCTTCTAAACTCATGACATGTTCGTAATATAGGAGTCCACACTTTATACTTACAACATGGAATCCTATTTCTCTCCATTGCTGGAGAATATCTCGAAATTCCCTGTCTGAAAATGAGGTTGCCTCAGCCATAACAGAGAAGGGATGCAAAGCGTCCTCACATGCCACTAAAGAGGAGTCTAATTTCAGGTTTGTTTTCCCATTACCTCAGTTGCCCTTAAGTATTTATGGGGATGCCTGTTACATTAAATTTTTTCAAAATCACAAGTACTTCCTTTTAACCCTACACAGACACATGCTTCAATTTCATTACCGTTTTTGCCTTATATCTCAGTTCCAGTAGTTGTTCTGGGAGTAAAACATTATGCCATGTTATGTCACATCTACAGTATTGCTGAATTCCATAGTAATCATTAAAGTTTTCATAGCGATTTATGTTGCCAATCGTCACAACTCAACAAACTTAGTTTGAAATCCACCATGTGCATAACTGTTACTCATATGACATCCATAGTAACTGCATACATTTCTCTTCCAAACAGCCGAAATTACTTTTATAAATTTCCTGAATTGTTGGTCCTTCCTTCCAAACATACATGTTCCTTCACTTCTTACCCTACTCGAATCAATTTCATATATGTCATTTATTTCACTCCTTTTCAACTGCTTCAATCCTTCACAACATTTCTAGAATTGTGCCTCCGGATATGAAAACATAGCACCAGGTATTGTCCCAGCAGTTCCTGCTTAATATATTAACTAATATCACATAGGCCTTATACGTGATAATTACCCTTATGTTTACAGTGGATGACCAATTAGACCATTATTGTGTCAGCTTGCAACATATGAAGCAGCCATCATTTTTTTCCTTCCTTGATGTGGCACGTTATGTCCAAATTCTTATTTCACAGTTGCCTAATCAGGGGTTGCTGGATGGATTCAGTATGGATTCAATAAAGAGATGAATTTTCATTTAGGACAGACCTTGCTGCTCATTGACTTGAATTCCTGATTCCACCATCAATCCTTTCTTTCCATCAGCATCACAGTTTTGTAGCATAGGCCTTCACCTCCAAACCACACCCCATTCTCACTTTTTTCACTTTGTGTAGTCCTCTCATTCACAAAAGCCTGCTACTTTTATTTAGGATTTTGCCAACCACTTCAATGTCAAACCTAATGGCTGCTATATTTCTTAATTGCCAAACTCATGTCACAACTATCAAATGTTATGACACAAAACTTTGTGCCATATCATTCTTTTTTAATTATTTTATCCTTTCTCATCGGAGGCGTGATTAAATGTACCTATTGTTTTATACTAGGTATGCAGTTGGGTTGATGGAAACTCTGTTGCAAGCAAGACAACTGCACTTCATTATCTATTGATTGAAGCTCCTCCAGCAACCGATCATCCTGTTTGGACTAAGGTCTGTTCTGTTTCATTGTGATTATATCATTCTGCCTTCACTTTATATTATTGTCATTAGTTCTTAAGTGTGAAAACTGTTTTGGGATGAAAGCACCCGATCACTGAAGTTCATCATTAAAATTGTGATTGTGATGGTGCAAGTTCAGTTCCTTATTTCATATCAATCTTTTGTATTTCCCAGTTTGAGTGCCTCTATTTGGCGCTAACAATGTCTACTTAATATAAATTGCTACTTCATTCATCACCTGTACACATCATTTTTTCATCCCAATTTCATGTTCGAATTTATTGCATTCAAGTTATCACTTCCACAGATCCATGTGCCTTCAATTTTCAAATCAAATAGTTTCAACTAAAGCATCAGTACATACACCAGAAACAAAATCCTATTGACTAATCAAGGGTTGACAAATAATATAAAATGCTCTTTCAGTCTTCATCTTAACTTTTGCTGCTTATTGACTTGACATTCTGATTCAACGATCAATATTTTCTTTCCATCAAAATCACAGTTGTGCTGCATAGTTCTTCAACCCCACACCATACCCCCATTCTCCTTTTTTCCACTTTATGTAGTTATCTAATTTAACTTCTTTTCCCAATGTAAATCACATTGGACTTACTGCAGAAAATAAAACCATATCCGTCCACAACTGTTCCTTCATCTCAATTGTTGCCCTGAAGACACCTTCCTCTGATTACATTTATGAGCCTGACTGCAAGTCTCTGACCTTTGATTTGCCTTTTGCTTTTCAGATTGCCCATACCTCTCTCCTCTCTAAGGCATTTCATGGCAGCAGCTACATGCATCATTGTCATGCCCCTTACCTGCAACATTGACTCTCCCCATTTTCCCTTGCTCGTCTGCTGCTTCATTCAATTGTTCGGTATCACCTGCTCTTACCAGTCTTGAATCTCATTACCCTTTTCGTTTTCCCCGTGCATTCTTCATTCTTTTGCCTCAACATTTTTACTTATGTTGTTTTTTCCTTACACGTGAAACCATGCCATACGACCATGATCCACTTTTAGGCCTACAACAAATTTTTAGCGGTAGCCCTTCAATTAATAGAGTTCCAATTTCTACTTATTAATTTTAGTTCTAAGGGCCACAATCTATTTCCCCATCACGCCTTCTTCTTCATTTCCCTTTCTTTTAGTATGATTTCTCTTACTCCTTCACCTTTTGTCCGTATAGTCGATACATGCATCAGATTTCGCTATCACTTCACCTCTTTTAGGCGCCTTAATTGTTACTTTTTCTACCACATGCTGCTCCTTTACCATTGTTATTTAATAATATCCTTTTGTTGTGTCCCTCCTATTTTCATATCGGTTGCCTTATACCTATTTCCCTTTTATTCTCGAACTAAGCATTCCCTTTAACATGCCCATGCTTCTTGGTCAGTTATACATTAGCTCTCACATAGTACCTCTTTACCTCTCCCATAACATTTCCAAACATACCGACCTTGCCCATCTATGCCTCCAAGCTTTACTACACCACTGTGCATCCATACCAATATAGCCCTTAACCTCCTCTCATTTGTCTTACCATCTCCTTCATTCTTATCTCCCACCAATTCTTTCTGCCACTTCCCATTAAATTCACTGCTCTACAATGTTCCTTCCAACAACCCCTTCTTCTATCCCTTCTAAATCATTCTCATACACTTTTACAACACTCCTTCCTTTATCTCCACATTCCTTACCATGTCTGAACACACTTTACTGTCTCAGCTCTATGATGCATCTGACCTTTGGGCCATTGCTGTTAGGGTGTTACGAAAATGGAATGTCTACCAAAAAATGGCCCCGGCTGAGCTATTATGTGTCTCTCTTCTCTTATGTGATGCTGAGGTATGCCGCTTATGCCTTATACTCTAACCTTCCTTACTGTTAGCTTCTGGTCAGCACCATTATTTGTAATCAATCCACACTAACTTTCTGCATCTTCCTCCAGGGGACAACAATTCAAGCAAGTGTGATTGTCAAGTCCCTCCATACCACTTTATGCGCCTCCATACAAGAAAGCAATACTTATGAATTCTCCAACTTCCTTGTCTCACCAAATCGCTTCAAATTTTGTCCAACAACTCATAAGTTCAAGCTTACCTTTACTACTTATACATCTTTCTCACCTGTTGAAGCTAATATCCCAATCTCTTCTTACTTATTCAAATCAATATCTTATCTCCTCTCCCTTCCTCACACAGAGGATATTGATTATCTCTTTGGTAATTTCCCAACCTTTGTTCTTCCTTAACATAACATAAGCATTTACATTCCCATTTACCCATCTGTTATACCTCTGTTTGTGCAGTATTTTGACTACTGCTTATCGTAACTATACTCACGAATGTCTCTATGCAGATGTGGTTGCTTTCCTTAAATACATTGGGTCTCTTGAGGAAGAACGTAAAGATGATCAAACCAAGTACTGGCTTCGGATGATACTATCTGATCTTGAGTAAAGTTCATTTATGCTTTCTTCCTTTCCCCCCCTCTGATACTGATTTCTTTGTCTTCATTGAATAACTACCCTATTTTTTTTCCAGTGACACCGAGATTGAATGTGTTCTGTTTGACCAATGTGCTACTGAAGCCTACATGGATCAGCTTGGGAACTCTGAAATGCCAGTTGTGGTCCTCTTAAATTTGGCTAAGCTCAGTTGGACTCAAGATAGTAAAGTCCTTACCCATACAATAATCTTCTTTTTTAAAATATTTAAAGCAATAATCCCTTATAACACTAATTTCACACCTGTTAGTTGTCAAGCTCTTTCAATGCAACCAGACTTTACTTCAATCCTAAGGTCAAGGAGGTTGACGATCTAATCCAAAGGTTACAATAAATACACCTTTTCTTTTCTGCAGTGATTCATGTGATTCTGTTACCTGACCAATCAATCATTCCTTTGTACGCTCAACCTGTATTTAGACAAGCAATTCTCACAACTGCGTTGTATTGTCAAGTATAATTTATTCAATTAGCTTGCTTTATCTTCATGCACATTTTTTCTGCTACTATCACCAAGGCATACATTAGTAGTTTTATTTTCTTTCAATTTTTGTACAGGGCTAAAGATCAGCACTCACCACTTCTTGAAGCTTTAACTCAGTTAATGCCTACTCAGCTTACTCGTGCTCCTTCTGCCACATCACTTATTAATGAAACCAAGTTGAAGATAGCCAACATTCCTGATCTTTCTGCTGTGCGTGTTTCTTCACAATGAATGTACATAAATTTTTGCAATATCATTTCCTTACTACTGTTATTGCTGGCTACAAGGAACTTCCTTTGTTATACATTGTGAGATAGTTAAATTTGAATCCAAACATGGCTGGACCTACCAAGCATGTTGTAAGTGTTCTTGCAAGGCAAAGCTGAAGGATGAGACAGACCCTAACAGTGTTTTGGTGTGCCATAACTGTAAAGGCGCGCCTCCAGCACACACACAACAACATAAATTTGAGGCCAAGTAAGATTTATTAGTTATAATACAGTTTCATTATCCAATATCACCACTTATACTATATAATAATGTTGCCACACTTCAATGCCTTTCCGTAGAATGAAGCTGCACTACATTGTTAAGGATGACTCTGCTACTACTTCTATCATCTTTTGGGACAAGCTTGCCATGCAGTTACTGGACAAGACACCATCACAGTTGAAGATGACACTTCCCGAGGCACAACATACAATTTATATTCATTTCTCCCATTTTGGTCAGTTATGTTTTATAGTTGCAACTCATTATAGTAATGTTTATTTTTTGTAGGATAAACAAAAGGATGGTTTCCCCAAAGGCCTTAAAGCTCCTGTGGGAAAGAAGCTATTATGTAGGCTCAAGATCAATGCATATAATAAGAAGTTTCCATCCTCCAGTATAAGTGCTACAGAATTTACAGTGTGCCAAGACTTGCTCAACCAATTTGATGCCGCATACACAGAGGTTTACTTGATAACACTTTTTAATACCCCTTTTCTTTCAACATGTGTTTCACTTCAGCAATGAACAGAATAGGACCATGATATGACCCAACTTTTAACTTAGTCTCTCACTTAACTTTAAATAGGCTGTTCTACCTACAACTGACACTTCTCCAGAACAGCATGATGTCGTCATTGATGAACAACAACAAACTTCTATTCCAATTGTCGATGATGCAATAAATCTTGAGGATGACACAGTAGCAGCAATGTCACAACATATCTCATAAACACCAACTAAAGGGAAACGCAAAAACTACATCAAAAGGAATGCCAATAGTGTGCAACCTTCTAAGGAAACCTAGTCTATAGCCAGTGCAAGTAATGATGGCAGACTGATTAAAAACATCAAGCAAGAAAAGTAGTGCTTTGTTTGACATCACAGTTCTGTCCCATGAACCCTTAATTACATTCATGTCATCTTCCTTCCTTTGTTTTGATATAGACTCATATCACGCGTTTGTGGTTCTACTACAATTAGATTCCCTTTTCAACCAGTAAATTTAATTTACTATATTTGTTCCCTATTATGAATGGTGTTGTATTGTACCTTTTATTAAAGTTAATGTGCCCAGTCCATGTTACTATTATATGATAAGTTCACTACTGCTCTATTTCTACTCAATTTGTTTTCCTCCATCTGCTTTCTGATACTATTGGTATCCAATTGAAGTTCCTTCCCTACACTAAAAAATCAAATCAGTCATGCTTGATTGTATCCCTTCAATTCACCATGTAACAGCTCTAAATAAATACATGGGTCTTATGTGTAGCCAGTTCAACACCACTTATGTGTAGTAATGCCCTCAAAACTTTAACTACACTGGCGTACCATCCATTTACTACATATGAAGGTTGTCTTCCCGTCATTACTCAGTTACGCAAGCCATCAAATTTTAAGGCATACTATATCGAATTATGAATTACTATACATGCATTTTAACTTCCTTCTTTCAAACCTACAAAAATAAAAGCTATAGCTCAACACTTAAATGTACCCACATCTATGTTATACATATTTTACGTTAACCATACACTATAATATGGAAAAAAGTACACACCATTTGATGTAACACTACTACAATCTTACCATGCTTGATGTAGCTTTACCATTGTCATCATGTGAAATCCTATATTCACATATTGACAACAGAAAATAAATTCAGCAGGAACAGAAAATTATATGTTCCACTTCTCAGTTACGTTGGCTTTGTAGAAAATGTTCCAAAATCCAGCATACACAACTTAATATAACATGTTTTTTACAAAATCCAGCATGTTACAAAAATCATGCATCCACAAAGTATTCCAGCAACTTCATTAATGTTTGTTTTCCCAAGCACCTCCTATTTTACAAAACATGGACCTTATGCGTTACCCAAGTTGATGTTTCATCCTATAACTCTCATATGCTGATAATTCCATTGACCAACTGTATGAAAATTTCGGTTCAAATTTCATGATTCTCGCCAAAGATTTTTTCCTCCTATTTAATCGCACCTTACTTCCTCAACCTCAGTAGCAATGCTCATTACCTCTCCTCATCTAAGCTTCTACATTCTCCTGCGACAGGTTACTTCATATGGCCTCTTAAGTTTCTCATTCCCATTATCTTATGGTATGATTGGTGAGTAAACACAACATGCCTCTCAAACGTGATTCTAGCAGTTACTATTTTGCATATTTTTTTAAATTATGTTTCCAATGCTATACTCAGCTTATTATAATTCCTGTCTCCTTATCATTTTTCCAACTTCTGTACTCCTCTTCTAATGCTTCAAACCTATGATTCACACACTGTAACTTTACCAACAATTTTGTGCGAATGTTGCAGACAAGGTCCTTGCTCACTTTATACTCTTCATAAGTTAAGCTTCCTGGTAGATAAATATGGGTGGACAAACACAAGATCCTTCACAGCTTAACTCTCATCCGCCTTTAGAGTCACTTTATGACCGGACAACACCAACATCTTCTACGCCTATATATACACAACCGCCATCATCTCAGTTTCATTCTGTAACAAGTGGTCAGTCTGCTAGCTGACGAACCAAAAGGTCTAGAGCTTTCACAGATATTACTAATATTCAATCAAACTTGAACACTTTTTTCCAAGGTCAGTGTTTTTTTATTATTCAACAAAGCTTGCAACTTTAAAACTTGATGTTCTTCACACTCTTGATATGCATATTTCAGAGGGTACACGCCAAAAAGATGATAATGCCTACAATTTGAAGCATGTGCCAACACGTAAGAGCGCTAGGCTGAGAGGGTTAGATGTACGTGCAGAAGTCTCATCAAACCTACAGACTACAGAGAGGCCATTCACACATGAAGGTCAGTATTTAAATAATTAACGCTTTTTTCCCACCAGTTAGCAAAAACTCAAACTGATATAGTCATTGTCTGAGAGTGATGAAACCCTATCAAGTCTTAGTCAATATGTGTGTATGGAGTTAAATTACTTGCGTCTTTGACATGGTGTATTAGATTTCATTTCCATTATATGTTCTTTTTTCACAATTATATCCACGTCTACCTTATGCTTTTTTTACTTTGTCTTTCAACCATTTCATTTTCCACTTTAAGTGCCACATTTCCATCATTTTAAATACAATCCATTTCGTCGACATTTATACCCAGTAATGCATTTTCCACAGAACCACTTGCAACTAATGATGACATGCAATGTGAAACTTCCCAACCAACTTACACCGACTACCTCACACACAAACATGGTGATAAACCAGCATTTAGAAAGCGAAAAGGTTCAACTACCGAACAACTTCCTTCATCCTACAGTGATCATGCGTTCTCCCAGTCCACCATGGGTATGTTTACATCTGTTCTAATAGTTTATGCACACCTGTTCTTTACAATCATTCCCTTTTTACAAATAAAATTAGTAACACCACTACCAGATGCTCACTTTGTTTCTTATGCGTGACATAACTATATATATATATATGTATGTATTTGTATATTTTTATGTCCTCTTACTCTTATATATAACACATATTTTCCACATTTTTTTCAGTTAAAGCCATTTCCTTCATTCATATATTAATTCCTGATTATCAGCATATTAGTTATTACAATATTTTTTTTACACAATTCGTGGTTTGTTTCTGTCCTTCCTAACACACGTGCCTCCTCTTATACCTCAATCTTACATGTTGTCAATTACCATTATATTCCACTCCATGTATATTTCCAACAATTATTCTTGCCCAACACCTACACCACTTTTTTCATTTTAAATTTATATATATATATATATATTTTTCGAACATAGATGCCTCTACATATAATTTTGTATATATTTTAGTTCTTGCAGACATCAATAACTCATTTTATATACTCATTTAATTTGTGCCTTTCCAACTTTCAATTAGGAAAAAATTGTCACACGCATATGTTTATTTATAAAGTGCAATTTCTTTGTTTCACATTCGTCATTTTCCCCATTACAATTAATTTTCCATTTTCCCTTCATACCATTAAAATGCAAATTGAAACGGTATTTCATTATTTCAATTGCCTCTTGCAGCCACGTTATATCTAATGTTCTAATCATTTTCAAACATACTTTGTGCTTATGGGGTGACATTTTTTGACAAAAGTTTATCCATATCTTACCATGCTTTTCAAGTTTTGACACCTTCTCCGTTGTTTATTTTCGCTTATTACCTCCTATGAAGTGAAATTTATATATATGCCCCCGGCTCTGACGTATTTTTTCCCTCACTCACGTATTAATGGCGGGGATCATTTTTTCTTTGTGTGTGATTTCCCTTAAGGTGTCCCACAACAACAATATTACAAGGACATCCAGTTCGATTTTGATTTCGAAGGCTTTCCAGAAAGTAAAGCTGAGAGTAATGCTGATGCCATAAGTGAAGGTTAGTAGTTGTTATTTTTTTGACAAAAGACATGCCATTACAATAACGACAAGTTTATTTTCTTACATCAAGTTAATTACCTTTTACTACTTCAACATTTTTTTTACAGATGAGTTTGGCAACCACATTCTCGGTCAGAATCAACCATTTTTTGTCAATACAAGTAAACCCATTGCTGCTGACTTTTCCTACCAAGGTACATAAACCAAATAGCTTTGACCTCTATTCCAATCCTTCACTGAATTTGATAATGCAACATTATTAGTAACGCATGAATGAAAATAAACGTATACTTTTTTTAAATGCTTTTCCTGCACTTCTTTTTTAGATAAAGGGGACCAAATTTACAAATGCAAGCATTGCAATGCAAAGCTTTGGTTCAATGAAGAGTTAAGAAACATACGGTTGGAAATAATGTACACATGTTCTCACTATGTTGCTTGAAAGGGAAAGTTGTCCTTCCTCCAATGAAAATGCCCCCATCATTACTCCATAACTTATTTTTCAATAATAAGTCCACCTTCTCCAGGAATTTTCATTCACACATAAGGCAATACAACAACATGTTCTCCTTCACATCCATGGGAGGAAAAATTGACCATTCAATCAACTCAGGTGCTGGACCCTACACATTTGCGTTATCAGGGATTAATTATCACACCATTGGCACCTTAATGCCATCTGAAGGTGTCCAACCCGTTTATTCTCAACTCTACATTCATGACACTGATAATGAAGTCTCCAACCGAATTACAGCTATCAGGTAAAAATTAGTATGTACATAACACAATTTATATCCTTCATGTGCAACTTTTATACTATTCGTTTCATACTTATTATTCCTGCTATGCAGCAAACACCAAAAGGAAGTTTCCATTGATCCATTCATAGTTCAACAGATCAAGAATCAATTGGATGCGATAAATCCATACGTGAAACAATTTCGCCTGGCTTCGTCAATTATATCAAACAATACACCAACTCCATTGAGAATGTGTTTGCTAGGAAGCAGACAGAGTGATGGACGAACATACAACTTACTATCTGCATCTGAAGTTGCTGCATTAATTGTGGGTGACATTGACTTGGATTTTAATGTCCGTGATATCGTGTTGGAAACACAAACAAGCCACTTACAACGAATAAATGAATTACATCCTTCTTATTTGCCTCTCCAATACCCATTATTGTTCCCTATGGTGAAGATGGTTATCGCGATGATGTTCCATATAGGAAAGACACATAAAATGGTCAGCATTCGTGAGTTCCTTTATTACAGATTAATGGTCAGAGAAGGTGAGCTCTCTACAATACAACATGCGTCGAGGTTGCTCCAACAGTTTGTTGTTGATAGATACACTATGATGGAGGCACAACGACTTTTATGGGTTAGGACTCATCAAAAAGACCTCCGAGCTGATTTTTATCAAGGATTATCAGATGCCCTAATAAGTGGAGAGAAAGACGCTGCTTCAATTGGCAAGAGGATTATTCTACCAGCATCTTTTACAGGCGGCGCAAGATATATGATCCAAAATTACTAAGATGCAATGGCTATATGCAAAACTATTAGTTATCCCGATCTTTTCATAACATTCACTTATAACCCTGTATGGCCAGAAATAAGTAGATATTGCGAACAACTTAACTTGCATCCTTCAGATTGTCTACATCAACTAGCTAGAATTTTTCAGCTGAAGTTGAAGTCGTTGATGAAAACTTTAAAGTGTAGGCAGATATTCGGCAGAGTCCACGCTGGTATATTTTTTACTAACATTTTCATACGTAAACACAATTCCCATGCTGTTTATTAATTTCTATTACAATGTTGCACTAACCATCTTTTTCTCATTTGATAAGCAGAGATATACACTATTGAGTTCCAAAAAAGAGGTTTGCCTCATGCACATATCCTCTTATTTCTATATCAGAAGGACAAGATGTCAGATCCACAATCAATCGATAAGATAATCTCTGCTGAAATTCCAGATGCAAAGACTGCACCATTACTGAATGAATTAGTTAAAAAATTTATGATACACAGACCATGTAGAGCAAGCAAGCCTAATGCTCAATGCATGAAGGACAAAAAATACAGGAAGTACTTCCCGAAGAGCTTCAATCAACATACAACAATAGATGAAGATGGTTTCCCCACATATAGGCGAAGGGATGATGGAAGAACAATTCAGTTAAAGGGTATCCCGTTAGACAATCGGTATGTTGTTCCCTACAATCCTATTATACTCCAACAGTTTCAAGCGCATATAAATGTTGAGAAGTGCAACCACTCCATAGCTATTAAATACTTATTCAAGTACATTAGCAAAGGGAATAATAGGGTTGTTGTTGGATTATTTGATGGCAACAATGATAACACCGGTATGAAAGTCGTAGATGAGATTAAGCAATATTATAATTGCTGGTATGTTTCAGCTTGCGAAGCTTCCTGGCGCATATTTGGGTTCCATATCCATCATAGATACCCAGCAGTTGAAAGACTAAGCTTCCACCTTCCAAATCAGTAATTTGTTATTTACGCAAGTACAGATGACATCTCCGAATTGCTGGTCAAACCACAAGTCTGTGAATCACAATTTCTATCTTAGATGTTGATTAATTCTGATGACACCTTTGCAGCAACGCTGACGTACTCTGAGTTCCCAAACCATTATGTATATAAGAGGGCTAAACGACAATGGAAGAGAAGGAAAATAGGATTCGCTGTTGGACGGATGACTCACGTATCACAATCTGTAGGGGAGCTCTATTACTTGCAAATGCTGCTAACACAAGTACGTGGACCATGTTCTTATGATCACATTAAAACAGTTGATGGTGTTACATACAAAACCTTCAAAGAGGCTTGCTTCGCACATGGCTTATTAGATTATGATAGAGAATATATCGATGCAATTAAAGAAGCGTCCGTGTGGGCTTCTGGACATTCATTAAGGAAGCTGTTTGTCACCATGTTGCTTTGTGGTTCTGTGCAACGTCCAGAGTACTTGTGGAAAGAAGCATCACAACTCCTTTCTGAAGATATGCTTTACATTCCACACAGGGCATATAGTAATTCAGGTCATTTTGTTTACTCACTTTTCTTTTAATTGTTGTCTTTATAGTCTATATATATATATATATATCTATTTTTATCTTTTCCTATTGTTATATTTTTGACTTTTACATACCTTAGGTGTCCATATATCTCTTTCTCAAAAGGAAGATGCTGCCCTCAAAGAGATTGATGCTTTGCTACGTACAAATGGAAAAAATTTGCATGACTTTAACACTCTTCCGCTTCCAACAGAACTACCAACCGTTGATGTCTCTAATCGATTAATCGTACAAGAGTTGTCTTACGATAGAGAAGCTCTATGTTTACAATCAGAGTCATTATTAACGGCTTTTAATTCAGATCAAATGCATGTGTATGACCAAGTTATGGCATCGCTGGAAGGTCTTAACAGAGGTTTCTTTGTTTATGGCTTTGGTGGCACCGGCAAAACTTTCTTATGGAATACGTTGGCCTCAAGTCTTCGTTCCAAGGGACATATTGTTTTAACAGTTGCCTTAAGTGGTATAGCTATAACTTTACTACCATATGGACGAACAGATCATTCACGCTTTGCAATACCTATCCAGATAACAGAATTTTTAGTATGTTCCATATGGCATAATTCTCCTTTAGCATATTTGCTTAAGCACACAAAATTGATCATCTGGGATAAAGCACCAATGGTCCAGCGATATTGTGTTGAAGCTCTTGACAGAACACTCAAGGATATAATGCAATGCAGTCTCCCTTTTGGAGGAAAATGCTTGGTTATAGGTGGTGATTTTAGACAAATACTACCTATCATACCTAAAGGTACACGAGCAGTTATTGTTAATGCTTGCATTAGCTCTTCTCGGTTATGGCAACATTGCACTATTCTCTGCTTGACTAAAAACATGCGCTTAACTCAATGTCATCATACCATTGAGAACGAAAGGCTTGAATGGTTCTCACGATGGTTACTTGACGTTGGTGATGGAAAATTGGGACACCCTGTTGATGGTGTCACTGATATAGAAATCCCAAAAGAAGTCTTGATCCCAGCCTACAATGATCCTTTGAATGCAATTGTGCAGGCGACATATAAATGGCTTCTAGACAATCTAACTTCCAATGACTACTTCAATGACAGAGCCATCCTTGCACCAACGATTGAAATGGTTACCAAGATCAACGATCACATGTGTGCCTTGCTACCAGGGGAGGAATTTGAGTTCTTGAGTTGTGACTCAGTGTGCAAGTCAACTGAAGATTCTGACTCCTTTGACAGCTTATACACAACCGAATTCCTCAACACTATCACTTCTTCTGGTTTGCCACCCCATAAGCTTGTCTTGAAAGTTGGAGCACCAATTATGCTACTCAGAAATATTGATCAAGCAGCTGGATTGTGTAATGGAACACGTCTTCGGGTTACGATGTTAGGTCATAAGGTCATTGAAGCAATAACTCTTAATGGTTCTAACCCAAATGTGAAGGTTCTTATACATATAATGAATATGAATCCTTCAGAGTCTAGATGGCCTTTTCGCATGCAAAGGAGACAATTCCCTATTGCACTTTCATTCACGATGACTATCAATAAAAGTCAAGGACAATCATTGCGTCATGTGGGGCTATATTTGTCAAAACTCGTATTCACACATGGACAATTATATGTTGTGATATCAAGAGTAAGAAGCATCGATGGCCTTAAGATTGTTGTAGGGTGTGATGATTCAGGTACCAATACAACTACAAAGAACGTTGTATACGAAGAAGTGTTTCGAAACATCAACACATAGGTATTCACGTGCGATGTGAGAATGTGAAAACCACCTTTGTCCAATATCAATTGTTGTCATCTTTTTATGTTTCATTCCTACATTATTTTTATGGCCACTGCACTAATATTTAGTTTAACATCATGCAATTAGTTCCCTTTAATGTACTAAAGTAAACCACACTACAACCAAATCTCACCATGCACCGCACGGGAAGTACGAGCTCGTTAAAAGCAATAGTGAGGAATGGACTGATGGCATTAATGAAATCAAGAACCTTGCTATTTTTTGTGAATCTTTTCAAAGAAGATGGACCTAGCATCTTTCATAGAGCTACAACATTTCTTAAGGTGGATTCTTTTAATCAAAGAATTTTGAACCAAGATATTGCTGATGATGAGGTCAAAAGAGCAATCTTGCGCATGGGTGCTTTAAAATCTCCAGGTTCGGATGGTTTGAATGCCTTATTTTTTTAAAGCCAATGGGAACATTTGGGATCTTCTGTTGTCAAAGTGGTCAAGCAAGCTTTTAAAGAATCACGGACTATCAGAGACCTGAATCACACTTTCCTCGTGCTTGTTCCCAAAAACGATCATCCTGAAACTATTCAAGATTTTCGTCTGATTAGTTTGTGTAATGTGATTTCTAAAATTATTGCTAAAGTGATTTTTAATCGTATTAAAAACATTTCCTTCCTTAGGTCATCACTCCAAATCAGTGCAGTTTTGTACTTGGGTGCACAAGTTCTTATGATATCATTGTAGCACAGGAAGTGGTGCACTTCATGCGGGACATGAAAGGAAGAAAATGTTTTATGACCATTAAGATTGATTTATGACCGTGTAAGATGGAGTTTCGTCATCAAATGCCTAGAAGAACTTTAGTTTTCTCATAACCTTCAGGAGGTCATAAAGGAATGCATTTCTTTTCCATCTATGCAAATTATATGGGAGGGAAGTAAGGCATCTCAATTTAATCCTCCTCATGGGCTTCGACAAGGTGACTCATTATCACCATATTTGTTCATGATTTGTATGGAGAAACTAGCTCTCTTGTCCATAATGAAATTATGACTGGGCATTGGAAACCAATTAAATTAGGTAAGAATGTGCCTCCTATCTCATTTGTTTTTTGCTGATGATCTTATGTTATTTACAGAAGCAAACCTAAAGCAGGTGCACTATTAAATGATGTTTGGAAACATTTTGAGCTGCACCGGGATAGAAGGTTAATGCTATCAAAACGAGAGTGTTCTTCTCGAAGAATGTAAATCACAATCAGGCCTCTTAATTAAGTGGGGCTCTAGGTTTCAATCAAATAGCAGACTTGGGTAAATACCTAGGAGTCCTTCTCAACCGTGATCGGATCACATCACAAACATATCAATTTATCCTAGACAAGGTCTGAAGCAGACTAAGCAATTGGCAAATTTCAAAACTCTCACTTGCTGGTTGAGATACTCTAATTAGGTGTGTTTTAAAAGCTATGCCAACATATGTAACGCAAATAGTAACTCATCCTGCTACAACAAATGAGGCAATTGAGAAGAAATTCTGTGATTTCCTTTGGGGCTCAACGGATGATAAACCCATTTTATTGCCACATTTTCTATGGGATTTTATTGTTGTTAGGATATTTTTATGTGCTAAAAATATATATTCTGTGATAATTTAGGAACATATAGTGCTACTTCGAATTTTTTATATATGCAGGGCCAAAGTGGAGAAATAGGCAATCTTTTTTTTTTTGAATCATAAAGACAAGAGTTAACTCTTGGAGTGTGTCATCTTGACGTTATAGCTGTATAACACAGAATATCAAAAACACCAACTCCTAGTCTAAATCAGCTAACATTTGGTTCCAATAATAAGTTGGAGGAGTCTGTAGTATACTTAGCTCACTGGTTGAATCCTATGCCCTTTTGGCCAAAATGTCAGCACACTTTAATGCTTCCCTGTGGCAATGAATAATTTCTAGATCCCAATTTGAGAAAATAAGATCACGTATATCCATCAATAGTTGAGATAACGGGTGGTAATGTCCATATTCGGAGAATAATAAATGGATTGCTTTTGTAGAATCCGAATACATCTTGATCATCTTGAGACCACGATCTTTGCATACTAGCAAACCTCTTATAATGGCTTGTAGCTCCGCCTCAGTAGAAGAAGAGAAGCCAAGTCTTTGTTGGAACCCCACAATCCACACACCTGCTAAATCACGAGCAATGCCTCCGCACGTCGCGTGTGTAACCCCCTTCGATAATCAGGCCGAGATTAGCGTTTGAACGCGTTTAATAATGGAATAAGAGATCCAGAACAATTAAAAACTTTTTGCGAAACTGTACAAATGGATCTCCATTCATTTCATTCATTAAAACAAATGGCCTGTTTGGTCTGTTACATATACAATATCAGAGTATCAGCATAATTCCCGACGTTCACCCGGGATAATAACATTTAATCCAAAATATTGTTCAGGGCATCATCGCCCATCTCAGTATCCATACCGGGGATTACACAAAACTATAGTACTATGATCTATACAATATATTTACATTGATCCAAAATGATAATCAATTCGATATAAAACCAAAATATCTAACTAAGACTACCGCTGGCAGCCCTAATTGCCCTTATCCACTTGCTTGCTCTTCGATCCACTTGCTCTGTCTAAAAATGTTATTTGGAAAGAATGAGATTCTAGAGAATCCCAGTAGCAACAGTTTATTTATATAATGCATATATACAAAGCAAGTCACATATATCACAATGCAGCAATCAATATTCGAGATCAGGCTTTCGCCACGTTCCCTTCACTATATACGAGGTCGGGCTTACGCCACGCCTCCTTCACTTTATCTATATTCGAGTCCGGGCTTTCGCCACGTCCCCTTCACTTTCACTGTAATCGATGACTAATGCAAATAAGCAATGCAATCCACATGATATAGGATAAAGTGTTACTACCTTGGTCTTTCCATTCTTGAGCAGGCACAGGCCTTCTACGCTCCGGGAAAATATCAAATCCTAAAGTCATAATTAAGGACGAAACATTATTCTCTATTCTAATACTCAATTGACTCTTCAACACTTAGATTTGGTTATCAATAATGACCCTTAAGAAGCTATAAATGCCTCTAATAAAACCCCTAAAAGGTTGGGAAACAATAGGTTGAAGATCTCTTTTCAAAAACTCAAAGTGCTGGAACACAGGGGTTGGCCGTGGCCAGCCCTTCCTTGGGCCGTGGCCAAAATATGGTCAGAAGGTCACTGGCCATGGCCAGCCACCCATGGGCTGCGGCCAGAATCATGTCAGAAAGGTTTGGGCCGCGGCCAAGAAATTCCCTGATTCTTGGTTGAACTTCCAAAATTCATAACTAATGCTAGAAAAATCGAAACAAGTTGATTCCAAAGCCAAAAGAAAGGTATTTAAGTCCTTTTTCTAGGAAAAATATGGCTCATCACTTCAAATCATCACACAAATACAGAATCACCAAAAACACAACACTACTCCAAAACAGAGTTCTGTTTTTGTCCCAAACTTCGGCAAAGCATAAATCTCAGTTAACAAAATGAAATGACATAAAATATATGTCTATTTTGAAGCTTAGGATGCAAACTTTAAGACTAGAAAGTTTCACAATTTTCTGAAATCAGTTGGTCATTCAAAACGCTGGTGCAAACGGACTGCCCAGACAAAGTTCACATAAGACAGATTTTCCAACTTTTCTACCAAAGCGCCCAATGACTCCAAAATCAACAATCAAGCCTATTCCTTACACTAAAACACTCAAGGAATCCATCAAAACCATTTAAACAACCTAATTTCCACTACATTAGCATGCTTTGGTCTATGGCAACATTAAACACTAACTTTCCAATCTCACTCCTTTCTTTCCCAATCAATCCTATCTATCCATTCACCTTCCAATTATACCATTTCTATACCTTTAACATGCCAAATGACCAATGAAACTCATTTTCAAAAATGGCCAATAAATCCCAGAAATTCAAAGCTACCTCAAATGGCACAAAACTTAGATGGGTAGATAGGTTTCACTTACCTCTTTAACTTTCTCAAAGTGACTTTTCAATTCTCCAACTTTCACAATCTCTTGAGGTCACAAACTAACACCAATGAACACATTATAACCATCAAAATGAAGCTCTTCATTCAAGGATCAATATTAGAGAAGGAAGTTTGAGCATTTGGAGACATTTTCCCTTACCTTTTGAAGCTTTTCTTCCCCCTTATTTCTGCAACAATGGCGCCAAGAGAGAGGAAAATGAGAGAGAAGAGAGATGAGAGATGGAGTGTGGAGGAAGAAGGAGGAAATGATCATTCTTTGCCCTCCCATCCCCATGTCAGCCAAAAGAAAGAGGGAAGAGGAGAGAGAAAAACATTTAAAATTCCATTTGACTTTTCTATATCCTCTCCCATCCTAAAAGCTTGCCACTTGTCCACTTATCATTGGCTCTCCCATACTTAGTCACTAATTAACCTCTCTAATCCTTCCATTAGCCATTTAATCACACTTCTCACTTTTCTTTTAGTTAGTAATTAATTTCCCCATTAATCACCAACTTAAAGCCAATAATTCCATCCTTTAAATTTTCCATCAATTATGACATATAAATTAATATTGTCACCAATATACATTAATTCCACTTTAATCCGATAATTATCCTCAATAATTATCATTAGGCCTTAATCGAAAATTGGGGCGTTACAGCGTGTCTATGATCATTTACAGACCCGTCCATGTCCATGCGAATGTATTCCGTATGAGGAGCATTTGAAATTTAGTTGCAATCTTTGATTCGTTGGAATTGAGTATTATAGCTGAGTTGAATGATTTGCAATGAATACTGTTCAGTATTCATCTAAGAGTTTGAAGTATCTTGCAATTTATTCATTGCTAAAGCATGATTTGATATTTGCCTTTGGAATAGCTCAAATTAATTGATAGGCAATGAATGCTAGGTGAAGTTCTTAAGGAAGACCATTTGAAACCTGACTTCTTCCACATCAGAATTCTCTTTACACTGTCATTTTTGTTTCTTAACTCTGAAAAATCAATAAATAGTAGGAAATAGGATATATGTCCACCAATGATTCAGCAAGATGAACTCATTCTCTTAATTTGTAAAAGCACCATACAGTTTAGATTTAAGGATTTCTAGCTCCTCAAGAGAATCAACCTAGGTTGCACTACTAAATTACATACTTAGTGTCCTAGTATTTTGATAACTCTTATGACAAAGTTAATCAACGAATGAACAAAGGAAGATGCATCTCATTTCTTGGGATAAGGTGTGAAATGAGAAAAGGTTGGGTGGTCTGGAATGAGACATGTGAAACAATAAAATAGGGCCTTCATGATAAAACTTGGGTGGGGTCTAGTTAATGACCGGAATTCTTTACAGGCAAGAGTGGTCAGAGGTAAATATTGTTGCGATGACAATCTTATTTAGCAGATCAACCCAAGAAGACCAGGCTCTAATACTTAGAGTGGAATTAAGCAAAACTGGAACAAGGTATTTGAAGGTATTCAAGAAGTTAAAGATGCAAATGGAAATGAGCGAGCAAGATGGAAGGGCAAAAAGAATGGAAGCTTTTATGTTCGTTCAGCCTACTGTATACTAGACTTTGCCAATGAAATTTCATCTAGGAGGTGGACTACTATCTAGAAACTTAAAATTCCATAAAGATGTAATTCTTTTGCGTGGTTAATGTTTTATGAAAGGCTTACGACAAATAAAGAGAAGCATTAGAGAAACTTGCACTCATCTGGGATTTGTGACAAATGTAAAGCAGAAATTGAGGATCTATTGCATGCTCTTAGAGACTTGGGGAAGTATGTTGTATATGGGAATCGTTTATTTCCCCAACCCATCAAGCTAGATTCTTTGTGGCAAATTTAAGGGAATGGCTTTTTTTAAATATGAATAACAACTTGCAGAATAATTGCTACTAGAAGGGCCTATTTATTATTATTCGTTGGCTGCTTTGGCCGGAGTGGAATGAACGGGTTGATGGAAATACCGAATTTGGCATAATTAGCATCTTGGATCGTGCAGAGGCAATTATGGGCGGTATAGTAAATGCTATAAACAAGCTTCAGGGGCTAATTTAACAACGCAATCAAGGGCGACAAGCAATTATAAACCGACTAATCAAGACGGTCAGATTATAATAGAAACAGATGGAGCGTTTTTGCAAATATCTCATTGTACTGCATGCAGAAGTGTCATTAAAGACCAATCATTGGAGTATTGGAAGGTTTCACTTTTAGGCTCGAGACAGGAGACCACATAACTACTGAATTATGGGATTGTTTAGTCAGTCTGAAGTAAGTTTGGGACGGAGGTTTCCGATACATTCTAATAAAATGCGACTCGGGTAAAGTGATCCACCTTTTGAAGGACAAAGCTTCTGATTTGCATAAGGACTACCAGCTAATCATGGAGGTGAAAGGCATGCTTGAAAGAAGTTGAAAAGTTGAATTTCAGTAAATTAACAGAGATGACAACAAAGTAGCGGATCTTCTTGCAAAACGTGCTCTCAACAACCATTATGGCCTACAGATTTTAGGTTCGAATGCTGTGCAAGATTGATGCAGCAAGAGGATCCTAATTTGTTTCTTTTGTTTTGTTTTGTTTTGCTTGTATTTTCCCGCATATAAAAAAAAGTTATACTTTTATCAGATTTTTAATCATGTCTTTGCCGTCCTTTTTTTTCCTTTTGTAATTTTCTTACAATTTTACCTTATTTTTTATCACATCCTTATAATTTCTTTTAATCATGTATTTATAATTAATTTCATCTTATTTTTTATCAAATGTTTATAGGTTTTTTTATCAATCACTTCAAACTACAAGAACATAATTAAAAATCAAATCAAGTTCAACTTTAAGCACTTCATCAAAAAATTATCATTAGAGTCTTCCTATGCAATCCCTAGTGTTTAATCATTTTTATCTGCATTGTCGTAATAATCAAATCTCCTCTCTTTTCCCATTGTTTGGAAATAAATTTATAAAACCAACACATCCTAATAAAATATATGAACCATTTTTTTTTTAAGAAAAACATACCAACAAACTATTAGTTGAGATAGTAAACGATCTCACCTACCGTAAATAGGAGAATATAAGTTTGAATCATTTAAAACACAATTGTTGGAAAAGGCTATACCTTTTGGGCTCTTAGCCTTAAAAGGGGAAGCAATAAAAAATCAAGAATGACATAAAAATTCATGGCATGATGATTAGAGTGCTTTCCTTTCGCCTCTTATAGGCAATTTCACACAATAATAATATTTTTTTAAAAAAAAAAAATTTTATGTTCTATATCCATTGTTCTCTAATCCGGACTGGAAACCGGCCAGTAAACCAGTCCGGTCCGGTGACCTGGTCTGGGTCAAGTTTTTTATTTTTGTTTTAAATCGTTTTTTTAATTTTTTTTCCTTTAGAATTTCATACTATAAGCCTAAAATCTTCCATCTCTCACCGGTTTGATCCCAGTCTGACTCCGGTCTGACCCACTAACCTTTAACCCAGTACTTCGGCCGGTTTACTGACTGGTCCAGGTTTAATTACCTTGTCTTTATCAATATTTTTCAACTTATAAATAATATGAAGAAAAGAAAAGAATAAAATGTATATTCATACTTGTATGTGACTTCACATGGGGGCCTTATTTTATTTATTTTACTGATGGGTTTAATGATGGACTATCGTTGTTGTTTGTTTATATATTTTCTTATGATTATTCTCTCTTTTACCTAAAACAAACTTATTTCTTGAAAGTGATAGAAAAATACCCTGAAATATAGAAAATAATAAATTAGCTATTTGAATTTATAAGATACCAAATCAGTATACTTAGACTAATTTGGAATTTTGAAATGTTGGTAGATATATAAGTGCCCCCAATTTTTTTCAAGAAAAAAGCCACATCGATCAACATCCTTGCTAATGGTCGGCTGCCGAAGCCCCGACAGGCCGACACTAGTAGCAGGTCACTAGAGATCCAGTTACACTACCGGTCAGCAGGATTTTTATGGTAAATTTGGTTAATGATGTGTTGTAAATATCCTGAAACATCCAACTATGAAATTTAAAAAAATGTGTTGTCATTTGGTTTTTTTTTTTTTTGCTAATTGTTGTCTTTTGTTAATTAAGCGTAATAAATTGTGAAAGGAGTGTAGTCAATATCTTCACGCTTAGTTAGCTATTTTACTATACTCCATTGGCTAATTGCTACATTTAATTGGCAAATGACAACACACTTTAGCAAATTTCACTGTTGAATGTTTTACATATTTACAACACTTCATTAATTAATTATGACAGGAGATCAATAACCGGCTGCCAGCCAGCAGGTGGCATTTTTTTCTCAAACAAAAAAAAAAACGGGGATAGTGACGTCTTTGCCCAGTGTAGTTGTAAGGAGAGTGACGCCAAAAAGATAAATCCTGGTTCAGAAAAAGGGTAAGAAACAAATAAAATAGGTAAAAAAAAACAAGAAACAATGATAGAGTCCAACTGGCATAGTCTCGCACGAATAATAAGGGAGAGGAGATACATTTTGAGGTTTGCTAAGTGTCATAATTGCTCCCACAATTTATGATTTTTTTATATTATCATTTAATATTAAATTCGGGGTTTTTGGCTGCCTCTTCCAATATAAATATCTCCTCTGGGATTTAAACTTGAGATCTAGAGGAATATAGTAGGGCCTTACACTGTTAGATCAAGTCTTTGTTGGTACTACTTACATAGTTACAACTAAGTTCCTACTTTGTGTTATTTTAGGCAATTTGAGAACTCCGCTTTTAAATTTCATCTTATCCCCTATGTATGACAGAATTTTTTTTTAAAATAATAAGAAATAAAAATTCTAATTCAGAAAGTTCAAAAATATGTTCAGTAAATTAAAGAAGACATGAACTATGGTGTTAGTGTGTAAAGGATGAGGTTCCCACTCGATTTAGTGAATTTAAAAAGAAATGGAGTAGTGTGGGCAAAAAAAACAAAAGAAAAAGGAAATGGACTAGTGACGGCACATGAGAATAAAAAATGGTGATGGTGAGATGGCGAAATGAAATAAGTATTTGACCTAAAGGAAAATAATAACAAATGGACTAGAAATTCCTTGCTTGGTGAATTAGCATATGAGATTATTTATAAAGTGTCATTTAGCACCAAGATAGCTTAATTCAACTGTTTACTTAGGGCACCCGGTAACTTGGGTGGTAAAATTTATTACCACGCGCCTAAAATTATTAAATTTTTATCTATTTTTCCTGACTACAAACTTAAAACCTAAAAATACATCCCGATAGTTCTCATTTAGATCTATCTAAGGAATTTTGTACGTTTTGCATACCCCTATATTTTACTAATAAAATTGACTAGTTAAACGGTAAACATTTCTTAAAAATTATTTTGTATACTAGTGTCTATAGTTTTGTTCACACTTTCCTATGTTTTTAACCCTAATTTCCTATCAGGTCCAAAGGAAAACCCTAATTTCCTAACTCCTTTCCCTCTTTAAGTCCTGTTTGGTGGGATGAAACTAAGTCTGGAAAATTGGAATTGGAACCAGAACCATATATTTTAAGCATTTAGTGTCAAATCTGTAATGTTACAATTTTCTCCTTAAATACAAATTTCATCATGAGAATTTGGCTTAATTATATTTTCAATATTACAATCTTTCTCATCCATATACTTTTCTGGCTTCCAGGACTCCTATATCTCTACTTTCTTCTAATTGACTACAGGAACTTCACATGTCTCCCTCTCTTCTAGTGCTTTTCATCTTATTTTAAATTTTAATTACTTACAGTATGCTTCAGTAATTTTTGCGCACCATCGTTGCCACAAGCGAAGCCAAAGATTAGGAGGGAAGAGAGCTTGAGAGAGTGATCATAAGCCCAGTTCTGAGAGGTGATGGTACGAAAGAGATACTACATTTCTTTCTCAGGCCAATGTATTTGCGAAAGAGAGAGTTTCTTTGTATTTTTCCTTCCAATGATGCTCTCATCTCACCATCGCACCCCTCCATCTGCCCCCATTTTTCCCCAGACACTTGAAAGCTGGACTACGCAAATCTTCCCCGCCATTATTTGATTCAGTCGGGAAGTCAATTACTGAGGAAATCTTCAAGGTAATTTTTACAATAAATTATTAGGTTATACGTATTTTATCCTTCATTTGGGCAATTTTCACCCCAAAAAAAAAATTCAATTCAGTTGTAGATATTTATAAGAGAAATTTTGATAAAAACGATATCAAATATTCATGAGAGTTTGTGACATTACTTATCTTCGATAATAAAGAATTTTCCTAATTTATTGCTTATACGTACTTTGATCATGGAAGGAGCATTCAGCTTTAAGAAAAATTTAAATTAAATTAACTTTTAAATTAAACAAACACTCGTCAACTACACTTATCAAAATGCTTTTGCTTTCAGCATATAAAATGGAAAAATTACACTCAAATCCTAAAGAAGGGGATGAAAAAATGATCCCTTAAAATTGTAAAATAAAAAAAATGGTCCTATTGATAACTCCACGGGTAGGTCATTGATAACTCCAGGAGTAGACATTGACAACTTCATTGAACCATTTTTTCATTTTACATTTTTAAAGTACCATTTTTTTATTTCCCTTCTTCTTTAGATTTGAGTGTAGTTTTCCCATATAAAATTGAAAGATGGCCCATCATGTTGCATGTGTTAGCTAAAGGATTGAAAAGGCTACAGGACGAAAAGTAAAAGGAAAAATCACTCCAAAATCTCAAAGAAGTAAGATAATAATAGAAAAGATTCTGAAAAAAGTCAAATATTAGAAAAGTCCATAGGGGCTTTTATATGATTATTTTCCAAAGTCAAATGACAAAAATGCCCCCAAGAATTTAAAACTCTCTCCTATTTCTCTCTCTCTGCTTCTGCGTCTTCCTTATGTCGTCTGTTGTTCCTCTAAGTCCCGAAGCAAAACAGTGAAGATCAAATGGTGCTCTACAATAGTGATGGTGGTAATTCTGGTAAGAGACAGTGTCATCCTATGGTGGTGGCTGATTGAACCATATTTTTACATGACTTTTCATGATTAATTTGGGATTTTTAATGCATTTTTTAGGGTAGTATTGTATGATTAAGCACTAATTGTAATTAGGGACAATTGTATTGAATTAATTGTAATGATGGGCAAAATGGTCATAAATTTGTTAATTATTCATACAATTGTTGCTTGAGCTTTTGATGTTACATTTTGCTTAATCTTGCATTATAGGTGCTGAAGAAGAAAATTGGAAATTCAGGAGGGTCAAAATTAATATTTTGAGGATTAAGGAAAACTACAGAAAGCAGCCCCATATTTTGTGAAAATTACAAACTAATGGGGAAAAGGGACCAACAAAATTACAAGAAGGGACCCAAAATCTTTAGAAAATTTGATTTAGCCTATAAATATTTTTTAAAATTTTCCGTTCAATCCCTTTATAGAACTTTTAAACATTTTAAATAGGTCCCTGGTCAAAACTTGCGTTTTGACAAAGTCACTATTCCCCTTTCTTCATCAGACAAAAAGGGACCCAACCCGAGAAATTAAAAGAGGAGGCGAGCTGAGAGTTCAGGAGAACGCCGCAAGCTAAGATTTGAAAACAGACCAGAGAGCATCTTCTTCACCTTACATCACCATCATCGTCGCTAGCGGCGTCTACCTCCACCACCAACGTCACTAGCGACGTTACCAACATCCACCGTGATCGAAGCTCAGAATAGGAGACACAGATCCAAAACAGAGTGGAGGCGCCGCGCGAGGGAGCTTGAGACGAGGGAGCTTGAGAGAAGAGGGGAAGAGACGGATAGCGACTATCGCCGTCAAGGACCTCCCCGGCGAGCTTCTCAGATCGAGCTTCACAGCCGTCAACCCTCCTCCTTCCATACACATCGAGCTGAACCTGTTTCGCGGAAGTAAACCAAGGCACCACCGATCACCATTCCTCACTGTCACAGCTATTTGGCCGTCTTCTTCTCTATACTACCATCGCCGGGCAACCTTGGGCTGCGTCTTTGAGAAATTTGGACCTAATATTTCCGGTGAGTCAGATTTAGCTTTGTCTATCTAACGTTGTTCTCAATCAAATTCTCTCTCACCACCGTGTCTCTGTCTTCTTCCTCCTTTAACTACCACCATTTTCATAGCATCATTGTCATCTTTACCTCTTCTACCATGGCCGAACTATATAAACTCGTTGGAGCTGGAGTTGAAGCAATGAGAGACTGAGTTCATTTTGCTTCTTGGAGATGGAAAATGTAACCCCCCTCAACGATTAAGGCCGAGATTTAGTTCATAAACACGTAATTGATGTAGAATTAGAGACCTTAGATGATTTTAGGACTTAGACAAAATCAAACTTCCCAAAATCATGGCTTACAAAAACTTTTACAAAACCTGTTCATGACGGTCTCATATTCACATTTCAATACTAAATGGCCTGTACAGGTTGATTTCATTCACCAATATGAGAATATAAAGCAAATTCCTGACACACTCGGGTTCCATTCATTAATAAGGGTTTTACAAAGGCACAACAATTCATTACCCTTAACTTGGGGATTACACAAAACTATACTACCAATCCCATTATATACAATTGTTTCCCAAAAACATCCAAATGATATACATGATAACCAATAACCCAAAATATACTTCTAAATCATAGCTTTATCCGCTCTTCGTCGCCCGCTTTCCCTTTAATCCTTATGCCCTGTCTAAAACATGGTTTTTGGGAGAGTGAGATTCTAAGGAATCCCCGTAGTGTCAAATCAATCATAGTATGTACAACAATAAGGCATGAAATCAAATCATTATCCACACAAGCAACTACAACGATAGTTACAACGGTAATGGTTAGTATGACACATGTCATCCCTTACGATTGCTCACGCTGAATTGCTCACGCTGCATTGCATCACAACAATCCACACAATATATTTCACCACAGCTGGGATTCATATAAAGCATTTAATCACACAAGCCATACAGGCAAGATTCAAAACTCACAGCCCACGGCTGGATTAACAAACGCCGCCCCACGGGTCGGATTCACAAAGTTCCATGTCGATTACAACGGCAGTTCAACGGCCGACCTAGAGATGACCAGCGTCAATCCCTACACGGCTCACGCTGACCTGCTCGCGCTGTAATGGACCATGGCACATTCACAATTCACAGTTCAATGATAAGTTATGCATACCAAAACGTCATACACAACATGAGAGAAAAGTCACTACCTTGATCCTTCCGGGCGTACTCTGGCACCGGTCTCTCCCGCCTAGGGCAAATGTCGTATCCTAGAATCATGATTAGGGACGAAGAGTTATATTCTATTCCAAGACTTATTTAACTTGAAATACTTAAATTTGGTTATCATAATTGACCCTTAAGAGGCCACAAATGCCTCTAATAAAAGCCCTAAAAGGTTGGGAAACAATAGGTTAGAGGTCTCCTTTCGAAAACTCAAAGTGCTAGAACACAGGGGTTGGCCACGGCCAGCCCTTCCTTGGGCCTCAACCAAAATATGGTCAGAAGGCCACTGGCCGCGGCCGGCCACTCATGGGCCGCGGCCAAGAAATTCTTTGATTCTTGGCTGAACTTCCAAAATTCATAACTAATCCTAGAAAAATTGAAACGAGGTGAATCCAAAGCCAAATGAATGGTATTTAAGTCCTCTTTCAAGGAAAAATATGGCTCATTACTTCCAATCATCACACAAATACAGAATCACCAAAAACTAAATACTACTCCAAAACAGAGTTCTGTTTCCATCCCAAACTTTGGACAATCATATCTCCTATAATACTAAACGAAATGACACCAAATATATATCCATTTTGAATATTGGGATGTGAAATTTAAGACTGGAAAGTTTCAGAATTTTTCAACACCATTTGGTCATTCAAAACGCTCGTACAAACTGACTGCCCAGACAGAGTTTACACAAGACATATTTTCCAATTTTCTATCAAAGTGTTCAATGACTCCAATATCAATAACCAAGCTTATTCCCACACAAAATCACTCAAGGAACACAATGGTGACTTCAAAATGACCAAAATCACAACCCAATTACATGCCCTATTTTTGCCCAATGCACAAAACCAACATAAAGTTCCCAAACTTCACCATTAAGCTTCAATTCAATACCATTCATTCAAAACACTTAACAAGGCACTAATTCCATGACAACAACAATTCAAACACCACAAGACCCTAATTTTCGAAATTTCAAGCCAAATTTTCAGAATTTCCAAGCTAAATCATTTGGCACAAAACTTATATAGAAAGGTCTCTTAAACTCACCTTAACAACTTTCTCAAAGTAGCTTCTTGATTCTCCAACCTCCACAATTTCTTGAAGTCTCAAACCAACATCAAATGGCAAACTATAACCATAGAAATGTAGCTCTTAACTCAAGGATCAACTTTAATGAATGGAGTTTGAGCATTTGAGATCATTTTCCCTTACCTTTTTAGACTTTTCTTCCTTCCCTTTCACCTTCCATGGCTGATGAGAGAGAGGAAAATGAGAGAGATGAGAGATGGAGTGTAGAGATGAAGAATGATGATGATGACACCCCCCTCCATGGCTCTTCATCGGAAATGGGGAAGGGAAGAGAGAGAAGAAACAATAAAATACACCCATTGACTTTTCTCTTAACCTCTCTCTCACCCATGCTTGCCACATGTCAGAATTTGGTTTGTTCTCATAAAGTAATCATCCAATTAATCACTTTAATCCCTTCATTAGCCATTCTAATTACACATCTCATTCCTCTACTAGTTAGTAATTAATTTTCCCCTTAATCACCAACTAGTTGCCGAATAATTCTATTCTTGCAATTTTTCAATAATTATGACATATTAATTAATATTGCCATAAAACACATAATAATTCAAATTAAATTCATAATTATCCACAATAATCATGATTTGCCCTTAATCAAAAATTGGGATATTACAGATTGTGGCTAGAGTTTCGGTGCTGCAATAATTAAGGGGAGTTTTTAGTTTAATTCATTTTCTCATTTTTGTGTTATGATTTCCTAGTTGAATGTCATTTTATGGCTTGAGACTGAGTTGTCGTTCGGTTTTCTCTGTGGATTGAACTTTTGTAATTGAATTGGATTTTGTGATTTGGAGCTTTAGCTTGATATATTTCCTTTATTGGGTTCAATGAGATTATATTAGCTAGCATGTTATTGTTTAGTTAATATTTTCAAGAGTTGCTTAGGAGTGTCTTGTTTGAACATTCTTCCTTATAGGAACCAAGTTATATTTATCCATTTTAATTACACTCTAAGTGGTTCCTAATAGTGCCTTAAGAGATAGTTACTAACTGCGTTTGTAGGAATAATTATTAATTAAGAATACTAGACCTAAGTGTTCATTTGGGGTTTTGCTTTCAAGACTTAAAGAGAATCAACTCCCAGGATTTATTTGAATTATGATGGCCATTCATCCATTTCCAAGAGCATCCATATCATTCATTAAAGACTCATTTACTTATATCCATCCCATTTTTATAAAAATACCAAAAACAATAGTTTAGCTTTTAATCTAATTGCACTAGTCTTTATTTTATTAATTTGAAAAACCCAAAAACCAATTTCCCCTTGTTTTCATTGCATTTGCATGGCATTTAGATTACTTAGAATTCAATAAAAGGCTCCTTGAGAAGAGAGAACGATCCTAGGTTTGCGTAGGTAAGAGCTCTAGTCAAAGCTCTCTCTTGCAGTCTTCCCTGTTTTCAGCGTCTCCCTCTCTAAACTCAAACTCAGGCACTGTTGGATGTTACGGCGGAAGTGGCCAATGGTGGTGTGTAGATTCGACAAGGAAGATGAGGGTAACGGTGAAGGTGGTGGTGTGGTTTCAGAGATGGTGGTCTCGTTTCCAAGCTCTTAGCTCTCATCTCTGTGTTCTCAACTCCCTGTGCTCTCTCTCTCTCTCTACAGGCAATGGTTTGGTGGTAAATGGGGAAAGGTTGCCGGTGCTGGAGGTGTGAGGAAGGGAGGTGGTGAAAGATAGATGTGAGAGAGGGAGGCCAAAGCTCATTGTCAGAGGTCGCCGACGGCAATGGTGGTGATGGTGAAGGCCGCCGGCAACGTAAGATAGAAGGAAGAAGAAGATGGAAGGAAGGTCGTGGGATTTTTTTATTCTCAAGCTTCCGCCGTTTTTAAAGAAAGAAGGGATAAAGGTAATGATGATGATGAATAGTCCAACCCATCCCCCTTTTCCGTCCTCACTCTTCCGTTTTCATAAAAAATAAATAGCACACTAAGTTCTTTGCTCCAAATAAATAGCAACTTGTCATTTCAGTCAAGCATAAAACAATTGTAAAAATGACTCATGATATTGCAAAATCAAGCATCACCGGTTGTTAAAAAAACAATTTGTAGTTGTGAAAGTGGAAGTTTTAAAACTTGTCATTTTAGTCAGGCATGAAAAAAAAGTTGTAAAAATGACTCAAGATGTAAAAACATGCATTAGAAGTTGTAAACTGAGTAACTTACAGTATTAAACTTGGAGATGTGAACAAAGGTAATTTCATTCACACATGAAAAATAAATTGTAAAAATGACTCAATATATTGTAAAAACACACATTAGAAGTTGTAAACTGAGCAACTCGTAGTGTTAGATTTGGAGATATGAATAAAGGCAATTTCATTCACACACGAGAAATAAGTTGTAAAAATAACTCAATATGTTGTAAAAACATCTGTTAGAAGTTGTAAAATGAGCAACTTATAGTGTTAAACTTGGAGATGTGAATAAAGGTAATTTCATTCACACACGAGAAATAAGTTGTAAAAATGACTCAATATGTTGTAAAAACACACTTTATTAGTTGTAAACTGAGGAATTTTCAATGCTGAATTTGGAGGTGTAAAAAGGTAGTTTCATTTAGAAATGAGAAAGAAGTTGTTAAAAAGACTCAACATATTGTGAAAGCACGCCTAGCGAGTTGTAAACTAAGTAATTTGCAATGATGAACAATTGTTAAAAAGGTAGTTTCATTGTGACATGAAAAATATATTGTAAAAAATACTAAACATGTTGTAAACACAAGCATAACCAGATATTAAACAAAACATATGCAGTTGTCATATTTGAAGTTTTGGAAAAAGTCATTTCATTTAGGCAACAAAAAGAAAGTGTAAAAAATCACTCAAGAAGTTGTTCTAACACACAATGAAAGTTGTGAACGTAAGGACTTGACAAACTTGAAATTAACACATTGCATAAAATCATATTGTGAAAATAATTGATGAAGTTGTAAATGACTGACGATGTTGTCAACTGTAAAATGACTAAACTAAGAGCAACTTTATCATTTGACTTTAGAAAATAATCGGAATTTTCTAACATTTAACTTTTCTCATAAACTTTTCTATTATTATCGTACTTATTTAGCACTAGGAGTGATTTGCCTAAAGTGAAAAGCAGATATAAAATGCAGAAACAGACGAAAAAAGGCAGAGAGAGAAAATGCTTTTGATGGTGCTTTTCTGATTGATGAATTGGCGTGAATTTACAGCAGCCAAATCTGCAAATATATAGGGGGGGAAAAAACTAGACTGACCTCCAACACTTTCCCAAAAATGGTCCCTACAAGTTCCATTCTTCTCTCCCTCTTTTCGGGTTTTCTTTTTCTTTTTGGTTTTTTTTTTAATTTTCTGCTGCTACAGTAGAATAACTCCCTTTCTGAGATAGGAAAACCGGACAGCAAACAAGGACGAAGTAGAACATCAACAAAAGGAACACCGTGGTTTTGAAATCGTGAGTGATTGAAAGTGAAGTCGCTCAGCAAGTACTACACAACAAACAAATACAAAGGAATGGTCAACACCAAAACCGCAGTGAAAAAAGCCAGTAATTAATAAGTTCAGAAAGTAAAGGTCAGGTAGCAGCGTCCTTCTCGTGGCTACAACTAGTGGAGGAGAGAAGACAATTCTGGAAGATCATAATTCTTGGAGCTTGATGCAATAAAACAAATCATCACATGGAGGTGGGCAACTTTTCTTCTCCGTCATATGAGATGGCTTGTTTGGTTGAATTAAAATTCATGTATTAAAATTATATGTAATTTGGACGCATTTAACTGATTTTGATGTTTCTTTGTACTCAGTAAAATAATTTAAAATAATCATAATTACAACCTGTTACAATAAATAAGCTAAAAATAGTGTTAAAAAATTATTTCACATTTATTTTTTAGACTTATCATTTCATGACGTTAAATTCATTACCATTGCATTTTATTATATTTCCATTAATTCCATGAATAGAGGAAACGGACAAAATGTCAAAAAAAGTGTTAACAACAACAACAACAACAACATATTGGGTTCTTTGTATTTGCGTTAAGTTACATTTTAGTCTTTTAAATTTTTAAAGTGCATATTTAGCTATTCAATCTTAACACTAATAGTTTTATCAACAGATATATTAACTCATCAAATTTAAGTGATGATTGTGTAATTAACTTTGATAAAGCACACTAGCATTTTAATCACTTTAATATAATATTTTATATTTTAGATCATGTAATTTTAAAAAAATTAAATAAAAACAACTCTATCTTTGAGGATGCTTTTGTCATCATTTAATTGTATAATCATCGCCTAAGTTTGATAAGTCAACTTTTCCTTTAAAATTAAACTCATAGTATTAATACTAAATAACAAAGCACGCATTTTATAAATTTAAGCGATTAAAATGAAACTAGATGCAAACATATTGGATCAAATATATATTTTAACTTTGGAAAAAAAACAAAAAGAAAACCAGAGACCTGATTAAAATTGCGATAAAGCTATAAGGATATTTTTCCAACAATTTTTAATGTTAGAACTTAGAAGTACACCAACTCTAAGATTGGGCTGAACTGGGGAAAAATAATACAAAGCACTTTCTTTTTCGTTTTTTTTGGAATCAAACAAAAAAAAATACTCATTCGGTTTTTAATATAAAACATATTTAGGGAGTTGGTCTTAGCCTTAACTATAAGACATGATTTTTATATTTGTCAATCTTTTTCTAATTTATTCTCATTAATGCTCCCTCAACAATAATACAAAAAAGAGAAAATTAAAAGAGATGAGTAGAGTCTTTTAGACAATAGATGTCATATTAATTAATTTAATTAACTTCCTTAATATAATCAAATTAGATAAATATATCTTATATTAAAGACTAGAAAAATATTACAATACAAAGCTCTTAAAATTTTATGAAGATGGATTCTCTTTCATCGAGGGCGATTTAGTGGTCACATGCAAACATGGCCGGCCATCTTTCAATTTTATATTGATTAAAAAACAAAATCATTTTTATAAGTAAAGTTGACAGGTCTTTGTTTCGGTTTAAAAAATTAAGTTAATTTTATTGTTTTCTTAAAATGGGACACTTCGTCCATTATTAAAATGGGTACTAATTTCACAGTCTTGACTATCAAAATTTAATTTAGTTTTTGCTAAGAATTAAAAATGGCATGGAGGGTACTAATTTCACAGTCGCCAAAACATGCATGTGGGTCATAGGTGACAATACCCTTGGTATTAATAAGGATACGTACATAGGTCACAATACCATCGTGTTCACGTGATATTGGAGATTCCCAATCCCACTAAATAATACAAGAGCAGACCTTCACATGCGTCCACTTGAGCCTCTTAACATTTATCTATTACTCTATACGCTCTTTGCAATGAGATGTGCACCGCTTAAATACAAATTTTAGTGGTGTTTAAAATTTTCAACTAATAGTTGTTTAAGTAAAATTTATTTTTTCTTGGAAAAAATGACAGTCAAAAAATTATCTTTGTTTAGTGTCAACTTTAAAAAATAATCAATCTTAATCTGCATATCCAAAAAATCATGTTTTAGGACTTTTTAGAAAATTTAGGATGTCTACTTTATTGATAAAAAATATCCGGTCCTAAATCACTCAGATGCCTTGTCAACATGCATCCAAAAATTCATAATTCAACTAAACCAAGTATAACTTTAACTATCTATCTTCATGTATTTTAGCCATGCTTTAACTCTTATTCAGATCGTATCACATTAGTCTTTAGCTCTTCTACTTCAATTCTTACCTTAATCATTCTTGTGACTAATAAAATTCTTTTCTCATGTTACTCTTAAACAATTTCACATGACAAATTTATGATAAGCTCCAAATTATAAAAATTACAACTTCTTCTCTTTATGCCCCTAGGCCAAGATACATACACATATTATAACAATTCTATTATCATGACCAATGCTTTCAAACTTCATCTCTTGGCATCTACCCACACAATTCTCCATGTTGATACCATTGGAACCACTAAACTAATCAAATCTCAGCTTTAACTTTCTCAAACAGATTGACCAAGACACTTACATACATTCAAAAATTCCATTTTTAGTGATAATGGCTCCAAACTTGCACTAGGGGCATTGTCCTACACAAAAACCCTTTCTAAACTGATTTGAAGGCTTAAATTTACTAAACTTAAACTCCTTTATACTTAAATAGTATTGCTAGCCAAAACGGGGAAAGAGGCAAACAATAATGAAATTCAACTTTATTTCATTCAATCATCTCATAGAAGCTTCTAGATATTTTGTATATCTAATTTTGTCATTTTAGGATGTTTCTAACATATTCTTAGACATCATGGCCAACATTTTCATCTCCAAACACAAAAAATTTTGGACTACACATGCAACAACAACAATCAATATACAAAGCGCTAAATCACTGTCTACAAACACTAACACAGGCGAAAATAGGCATACCAAGGGGGAAAAACTTGTCCGAGTATCACTGGAATGGAAATTACAAACAAAGGGACCTCGCAGCAAAAGAAAGACTACTAAAGGCCAAAAAAAGGGAGAATTTACCATATGAGGGAGCGTCATGAGTCTGAGTTGTAGCCGTTAGATATCATTTTCGCTTTATCATCATTCTCTTAACAAGTCCACCCAAAACCAACGAGTTATCTGAGCAAGTATTTACAACTTCTTTTAATTTTAATATATTGATATATATATATATATATAACTCGATTTTATTAATCACGAGGAGGCATGGCATTTCTCGGTGAAATGAACTCTCAATTAATTGAAACTAGCAACAAAAGAATAAACTAAGATAGTTAATTTTATGGAATTGAGAGAAAAGTAATTCAGATATATATATTGAGATTATATTAATTATTAGATCAATTTTGTTATTCTTATTACCGGTTGAGGAAGGAGGAGAATGAAATGAAATCTATTATTATTACGCAATTAAATCTATTATCTATTATTATTACAATAACAAACAAACAGTATATGTGAGTAAATATTCCTTATTCTCTTCAAAAGAAAATACTTTTGACAACACTTCATCCTCCAATCCTAAACATAAGTGTTAGATAATTAATTTATAAAAATTAAATAAATTATTTAATTGGTAATTGTAAAAATGAGGCATTGATTTCTCTAAAATACTATTTCTTTTAATTACGTACTTTAGAAACTACTTTTACATGTACAGTCGGAAAAACGGGCCGAGCTCATCCAGCCGACCCTTTTAGGCCATGAATTTGCAAGCGTCAGGTTTAAGATTTTTGTTTCAAAAGTGAAAGCGGGCCTAAATAGACCAGCCCTATAGAGCCGAGGACCAAAAAGGGCCGGCCCTCTTTAGGCCTGTATATTTTTTTAAAAAATTATTTATATGATAATGATATTATTGATTTTTTATACTTTGTTAATGATGTTGCAAATATTTAGTTGTTATTATCTTTTTTAGACTTAAGTTTCATAAGAATATCGTATATTAAGAATCCTAAAAATTAAAAACTTATAAAAGATATTTCTTATTTCATAAGTATTCTTACCAATTTTGTATTTTTTGACTTATTTTCTAGTGATTGTTTTGTTTATATCTTGTGTTGTTTGTCTTGTTTACTACTTACACTTTTCAAGACATATTTATAAGAAGTATTTTTAATTTTGTTAAGTCTTCTCATTAATTATTTATAATTGTGTTACGTAGAGAATAGTTTACTTTTGATTATAACTTAGCGACTGTGTTTTTTTTGTTGCATGAGGTATACCGTTTATATCTTAATTTTAACAACATTCATATGTTAAAGGACTTTCATCGTTATAATTTTAAAAAAAAGCTAAAAAAATAGTAAAAATTGTTAAAATAGCTTTGGTCCTGAAGGGCTAGCACTGACCGTTATGCTCATGGGCCAGACATAGAAAAATAATTGTTTTTCTTTAGCCGAATCTAAAAGGACCCATCCTTTTAGGTCCTGGCTCGTGAAGGGCTTGCCCTTTTTAGCATCTCTACTTACATATAGGGAACCTTTTAATATTTACAATGAATGAAAATATATAGTTTGGAGAAACAAAATTCTTAAAAGTGGGAGATAGAGTAAATTAGAGTCTTACATTTATGATTAAAGTAATCTCCAAAACTAAGTCCACTTTTTTTCGGTTGAATTTTGTTCTTAAAAAATTATTAGTATTTCATGTCATACATTTAGAATATCATAACTTACTCCATATATAACATATAATAATTTTGTTGTTTTCATCAATTTAATTTTAAAACAATAACATTAAAATATAAATTTTAATTAATAATTATAAAAAATAGATTTTCCAATAACTAATAAATATAATTAGAATGATTAATTATAATTATATTCTATTTTTATTGAGACTGTGTCAGTCAAATACAACAAGGCGTCATTAACAGACGGCATGCCTCTTCCAAAAATTAGTTAGCGGATGTCTTTACTAAACCCCTTGGAAGCTTGCATCATGAGGAAATTGTTCACAAGTTGGGCGCCACAGATTTGTTTACCCCCCAACTTAAAGGGAGTGTTAGAGATGTACTTGAGTAGTTTATTACAATGTTTCTGTTAATATGTAATTGGTGTAATTATCGCTGGTAAAAAAAAAAAAAAGTAATTGGTGTAATTATCAGGGAATGTTTAGGGTTGTAATTGGGCTGTGAGCACTGGGCCTTATCTAATGGGCTTCTTTGTTGTGTTGTATATTGTTTGTCCTTTCGGGTTTTGGTATGAGTATATGGAATGCTCGTCAATGTTTAGTTGACTGGGTTAATTCATTTCCCCACTAATGTCACAAACTTGTCTGGTTTATCACCTAGTATAATCAAATTACAAGATGAAATTGGAAAACCATGCCAAGTAAAAATATTTGTTCTTTATAGTTTTACATCATAGGGAAATTCTGAAAGTTGAAATACAGGCATGAAGAAACTTGAAATACAAACTAGCTAGGTGTTTGGTATTATTTAAAGGGTTAAGTTGCAAATCTATCAATGAAGTATTGTCCGAGGAGCGTCTACCACAAATATCTTTTAGAAGGGGAAAAAATACCAATGAAGTTTTAAAAAGGGGTATCCACCACAATTTTCGTTAAATCCGTACTAATGCCGTTAGGGGTTTTCTTCTCTTATAATTTAACGTCGTTAGTACGGATTTAACAGAAATTGTGGTGGATGACCCTTTTTAAAACTTTATTGATATTTTTATCCCTTTTAAAAGATATTTGTGGTGGACGATCCTCACACAATACGTCATTAATAATTTGCACCTTAAACCTTATTTAAACTATTTAAATAAAAGAGAAATAATGCTTTTAAGGAAATCATCCCATGGGGAAGATTTAAGAACTTCATTGAGCAACTAAGCATACTGCTGAATACAAACTAGCTAGGTTTTTGGTATTATCAAGGATGCCTCAGTGCAGATCCTTATTCGTGTTTGACTTCAGGAAAAAAGAACTACAAAAAGCTGAGCACAGTTGTGAAGAAGTAGAAGGCAAACGAATAGAATCGATAGAGTGAGACAAAGGAGTTAGTATGAGATCTAAAGAGATAAAATGATTCCAGAGAAGAAGAAGAAGAAACGAGGAATATCCTAACCTTGTTTGGCAGTGGATCTGATTCTGAAGTCCAACAGGTTAAACTCTAAGAGTAGTCAAAGAAGGTCAAGGCCAAATCAACAAGGTGGAGGCTGGGCGAGACTGCGACAAGTGGCGGATTTGCGTGGCAGCGATGAGGTGGTGGCCGCAGGAGTTGCCATGTGGTTTTTTAAAATTTAAACAATAAAAAATAAGTTTGCAACAGAATTTCTGACGGAATGCGATGGAATTCTGTCAGGAAATTCTGACGGAATTAATTCTATCGGAAATTGGTTTGTCACGCTTTTATTAGCGACGGAATATATTCCATCGGAAATTTGTTAGAAATTCCATCGGAAACTCTGAATTCCATGGCAAATTCCGTAAAAAATTTAGTGTTTTTTTATAGTGTTTATTTTCATTATGTACTTTAGAAACTACTCTAACATGTAGAGTCGGGAAACCGAGCCTAACCCGTCCGGCCAGCCCTAAATTTTTAAGGCTCAAGCTTAAGATTTTTGCCTCAAAAGTGAAAGCGAGCCTAAAAAGATCAGCCCTGTAAGATCGATGACCTAAAAGGGCCGGCCCTCTTTAGGCTCGTATATATTTTTTTATTTATTAAAATTATTTATATGATAATGATATTATTAATTTTTTATACTTTGTTAATGATGTTACAAATATTTAGTTGTTATTATCTTTTTTAAAATTAAGTTTCATAAGAATATATTATATTAAGAATCTTAAAAATTTAAAACTTAAAAAAGATATTTCTTATTTCATAAGTATTCTTATCAATTTTGTATTTTTTGACTTATTTTTTAGTAATTGTTTTATTTATATCTTGTGTTGTTTATTTTATTGACTACTTATACTTTTCAAAATATATTTATAAGAAGTACTCTTAATTTTGTTAAATCTTCTCATTAATTATTTACAATTGTGTTATGTGGACAATAGCTTACCTTTGATTATGATTTAGTGACTGTATTTATTTGTTACATGATGCGTACCGTTTATACCCTAATTTTGACAATATTTATATATTAAATTAGGACTTTCATTATTATAATTTTTTAAAAAAGCTGAAAAAATAATAAAAATTGTTAAAATAGCTTCGGACCTGTAGAGCTGACCAAGACCACTATGCTCACAGGCCAAACATAAAAAAATAACTGCTTTTTATTTAGATAGGCTTAAAAGGGCCGACACTTTATACCATCTCTACTTACATGTAGGGAACCTTTTAATATTTATAGTGAATAAAAATATATAGTTTTGAAAAACAAAATTCTTAAAAGTGGGAGATAGAGTAATTTAGAGTCTTACATTTATGACTAAAGTAATCTCCAAAACAAAATCCACTTTTTTCGGTTGAATTTGGTTCTTAAAAAATTATTAGTATTTCATGTCATACATATAGAATATCATAACTGACTCCATATATAACATATAATAATTTTGTTGTTTTCATCAATTTAATTTTTAAAAAATAACATTAAAATATAACTTATAATTAATAATTATAAAAAATAAATTTTCCAATAACTAATAAATAAAATTATATTCTTTTTGTTTAGATTGTCAGTTACTTCGTACGGAAAAGCTAAAAGAAGGCATCATTAACTTGTAGCATGTCTCTTCCAAAAATTAGTTCGCGGATGTCTTTGCTAAACTCCATGGAAGCTTGCATCATGAGGAAATCGTTCAGAAGTTGGGCACCACAGATTTGTTTACTCCCCAACTTAAAGGGAGTGTTAGAGATATGTACGTGAGTATTTTATTACAACGTTTCTGTTAATATGTAATTGGTGTAATATTCGGGGAAGGTTTAGTGTTGTAATTGGCCTGTGTGCATTGTGCCTCATGTAATGGGCTTGTCTGTTGCGTTGGATATGTTTGTACTTTCGGGTTGTGGTATTAGCATATGGTATGCCGGTCGATGTTTGGTTGACTGAGTTGGTTCATTTCTCCACTAATGTCAGAAACTTGTCTGGTTTATCACATAGTATAATCAAATTACAAGATGAAATTGGAAAACCATGTCAAGTAAAAATATTTGTTCTTTATGGTTTACATCGTAGGGAAATTCTGAAAGTTGAAATACAGGCATGAAGAAACTTGAAATACAAACTAGCTAGGTGTTTGGTATTATCTAAACTATTTCATCGTCAGCTTTGTTTTTTTTTTTTACCTGCGTTGAACTCAATTTTTTTTGCCATGGTTGAACTCAGCCATTTCTATTTGTGTTTGATATATATTTTTATCAACTTGTATGGAAGGTCAAAAGAAAAATTGCATTGGTGACTTTACTGGAGGGAAGCATGTGCGGTTTATTATATAATTTTTTAATATACTTATATATATACCTATGTATATTTAATCTATTTTTTTATATTACATAATTGACTAATGTTATAATTTTAAAATTTTTTCATCTATTTTTGATATTACATAATTGACAAATATTATAATTTTAAAATTTTTCGACACATTTATTTCGTTTTTTGTATTTATTATGAAATTTAAAGTTAAATAATACTTAAAATATAATCTTATCCTTTATATGTAATTATCATAAAAATTAATGTTTAGTAATTTAACCATGAAAAAAAATTATTCTGATCACAAAATTCAAACACTCTTATTTTATCAAAATCACTTTTTCATAATCTATTCTCCATTTTTTCTCTAAAAATTATTCTTCAAAAACTAATCCAAACACAACATTCAAACAATTTTGCTTCCAAGTTTTCTCTATTAACACCTCTGGATATCATTTTGCTTCCAAGTTCTCTATTCAAACAATTTTGCCATTCAAACAATATCGTTTAGGCATAAGCTAAATGATACCTCTAGATGGGATTTAGAAAAGTTTTCTAGTCTGGATAAGTATTATAATAAGAAAATTACAACTTACAATCTGCAACTGAAACACCATGCACGCTTAATTAGCCTTCAACTTCTAAATATCCTTGCACCAAGAGATCAACTTTATCCATCAATCCAAATCAGAAATCGACATGGACGGCTCCTGACAACCTCAACCTGCAGAATTTTAAACAATGATAATACTGATGATTAGATACGAAAAGTTTACTTTGAGTGGCTATTTCTCCTCTAATCATCAATATTGTTGCTAGTGTCACTTCCTGAATGAGTTGGCTTTAAAGCAGTATTATGAGAGAACAGAAGAACCAAAATAAACTTTTCTTGAGCCAAAAGAAGATTTCCTGAAACAATTAATAGAATTGAGTTGAGAATGACCAAGACTAAATAGTGTGTGTTCAAACAGCTATCAGTATAAATATTATTTACCTGCCAACAACATTGCAAAAAGTATCAATCATGATAACTAAAGTTGCCTTGTTATGAAAAGCCTTCTCTAACATGCCTATGAGATCACCATCATCTGATTCAATATTCACATTATCCAGTGCGCATATATCAGCATGAGAGAACCTTCATTTGGGAGCAATCATATATTTCCACTTGTTCCAAGCATGGGAATTTCAAATGGTACGTGCCCTTGTAAAAGCTATCAAGAGTTGGGAGAGAGAAAAGATCCAATGTTTTGAGATTCCCAAATGTTATCTCATCTTCTTCATCTGATTCCTCATCTCCTTTAGCCACTATTTCTTGCATTGACTTGCATTTCCATACGATCAACTCTTCAAGTAAAGCTAAGCTTTTAGCTGCAGAGGATGTGAACAAGTATACCAATCCATCACAATCACACACTCCTAGACACCTTAGATTTGAGAAAGACGCAGTGGATGGTGCCAAGTTAATCAAACAGGGACAGCTGGTCACTTCCAAGGTTTCTACCTTTGGCCATTCCACATTGTTTAGTCCAGAATAGATGCACCTGAGCTCTGGCAATTCCCATAGCTTCAACTCAGTTAAGCTAGGGAAGATAATTAAATTTCTGGCTGCTTCTTCAGATGAGGCTGTCTCATTGATTGCAACAATCTCTTCTAACCCCTCACAACGTTCAACTTGTAGTATTTCAAGGCTTTCAAGTTTGCCTTTGGCCATGGATGCCCGCAACAAACTCTTGAGGCTTCTGCATCCATCAACACTCAAATGTTGCAGAGATTGGAAGCTGAGAATTTCTTGAGGGTCATTCCAAAATATCTCCAGATTGGGTAATTCTTCCAATGTCATTTTTTTCAGTGGAAAGGAGAAAGAGGGGGGCATGGGGCCCACCACGTCAAATATTGCCTTTATGGAGTCACAATTTCGTACTTGTAAATATTCTAAGTTCCTTAGGGAGGGAAGCAAATGAAAAGGGATCGCACAATGTGATAAAAAGTGGCAACCATCTATTGTCAGAGTCCTCAACTTACTAAATCCTCCATCTGGGACTGCCATTACTCCGTGCCATATATCTTCAAGCTCAGGGTAATCTACAAGCTTTAAATCTTGTATACCACATGTAAATTGCTGCTCCAACAGAATAGTTGATACATTAGACGGTTATGTATTACTTCTTGGAGTTTCATTATATGCTAATTGAAGATAAATTCATTTCGACCTGTTCATACTTCTCATTTTAGACACGAGATTTAGATCAATATTACTTAATCAGCACCCTACCCAATTCTATTATCACAGCTTAAACTTTCATCCACATCCAATAAGAATACATTCCAACTTAAAATCCATTTTAACAAGACTACCGTTAAGCTTACATTGTTATTATGTTTTCTTTAATATTAATATATATATATATAACAATATTTATATTGGTAACAATATATTCCGGTTATTGTATCAATTTTTGAATTTGACTGGATTTATTATTTTTGACAAATAAAGACGACTAAATTTTTTTTAATGAAATTCTTCAATTTTTAAAGATATGGAAGACACATTTAGAATGTCCCTAGAGTCTAGCCCATTTTTAAGACAAATGCTTTAAATTGATTACTAAACCGCTCATACAGTAAAACAACACATACTATTTGCTCTTAAAACAATTTAGAGGCAAGCCAGAATTGGAGATTAGAGCATGCCGTGTGTTAATCAATTAAAAGAATATGGGGAATAAGATTACTTACCTTTTTATCGAATAATTTCTGCATTGTGGTGTTGAGATTACTGTAATTGAGACAACCATATTCGTACGCTGAAACTTGTATTCCAACAAAGTTGGGCGCCCGGACAACTCCTTGAGAGAAACATGTCATCCTTGGGCATTGTTCTAAGATCGTCACTGTCAGAGCTGAGAATTCTAAAGTGGCATTCCCCGAATAAAAACTCACAAGCCTCGGTAAATGACTCAAAATTAAATGTCTAAGCCTTTCAAATATTATCTCATCTGAAGATGATTCATCAGTCCCATGATTCACTATTTGTGTTATTGATCCACATTCACTTATCTCCATTCTATGAAGTCGCACCAAGCTCTTGGCCACTGAAGATGAGAACACACAAACTAACCCATGGCATCGCCGTATTCTCAAATCTTTCAAATTGCAAAATGATGCTGCAGAAGAAGGCACCAGAATTGTCAAACGAGGACAATTACTTATTAGCAGGACTCTGAGATTCTTAACAAATGGGTCCACCCAGGAGTTATCTAACCAAATGGGGAACATCTCGACCAGTGCATTGAAGTTACTTATCTGAAGAGATTCTAAATTAGGTACCTTCTGAAAGAACTTAAAAGGCAAACTAGCTCCTGCTTCGTAGGAATCACCAAAGGACAGGTGCAGAAATTTCACTTTGTGAAGCAAGTTATCAGGAAGATGTCCATGTGATAACATCATCATGTCTTTCCCATTGAGAGTTAAGCTTTCCAAGTTCGGAATAACCTAGTAGTGAAAACAGACAAAAAAATAATAAGAACAATTATTGCTTAGATGGATACTTCCTTTTCACAATGGAGGCGGGAAAAAGTAAGGGAATGATGGAAATGAATGTCAAATGACCTTTTCAACTATGAACAGAGATTGTTTGCTAGTTGTAATATTATTAGCTTTATCCTCACATCCTACCGCCCCTTGGTGGCTTTGAAAATCTGTTGCAAATGTTTCCAATTTATTACAATTAAACACGCGTAGAACCTCCAAGCTGGGAAATTCCAGAGTGCATCTTCCAGGATAGAAGAACTTGAGGCTTGGTAATTCATACATAATCAAAGTGGTTAAATAATGGAATTCAAATTTTCTGCTAGCTCCATCTGCTACTGCTTCATCCTTTCCAACTATTTCTTCCAACACGTCACATCGGGCTATTACAAGCTTCTTGAGTCTCACCAGATTTCTTGACAGAGATTCTGGGAGAAGAGCTTTAATTCCCATACAATCAGTAACAACCATTTCTTTCATATTTGGAAAACTTATAGTACTTCGAGGATCTTTGCTCCATATGCACTTCAATTTATGCAAGCCCTTTAAAGTCATCCTTTTCAAATCAAAGGGCTTTCCATTAGTTTCTGTCAGATTGTTCCCATCCATACCAAAAATAACCTCCACTGGACTCGAACTTACTTTCAATTCTTCCAAGTTCTTGAAGTATGGAAGTAACCTAGAAGGGAAGACTTCTGACAGAAATGAACAATTCTCCACTATCAATGTTCTGAGATTGTTAAAGCAATTGTCTGGTGGGAAAATTTCACCCCGCCATAGTTGTTGTAGCTCAGGATGACAAGAAAGTTCCAAATTCTGACAGAACTCAAAAAGAACCTACAAAATCAAATAAATTTATATGTCATAAGGGTAGCCTTAATAAAGTGAGATGAATACAATTATTTTTACCACAAATAAAAATCCTTCCCTTGACTTAGATAATTGATTATAATATTTCTAAGAACATGGCTATAACTCTGAAGTGGGTATGTATTTGAGAGACAAAGGAAGTGTGATGATTCTATCGACAAGGGAAAAAAGTTTATAAAATGAAAGAGCACAATTATAAATTTAATTTAAAGTCAAATTTATGAGAAGCTAATAGCTATCCCATTAAGTTTATCAGTATTTGGAATTCAGACTATCACGTTAATTAGTCTTGACAAATGAATTCAAATTTTCACCTTGACTAACTTTGCAATTGCAATATATATATTATGATATTTAATAAAAAGTTTGTAACAAATTAACTTTAAAATACAATAGTGAGTACCTTATCAGTAAAAATTTTTTGAATTGTAGCATTCAAATCACCTTCCCAATAGCATTTATCTTCCCCTTCTCCTTCTACAACATCAACTTTTTCCAAGTTTGGTGTCCACATAATTTTCTCAGATAATTTTTCCAACTTAAGGCAACCGCTTACTTTCACCTTTTCAAGAGATGGAAACCTAAAGATAAGTCTACTCTGGCAATTACAAAATCTGGTGAGGTTTCTCAGAGACACAAGTTCTAAACTTTTCAACTTGCCAAAAACAATCTCATCTTCTTTCCCTTCTTCATTCTCCTCCACTGTAATGATTTCCTCCATTATCTCACATTGCACAACCTTCATAATAGCCATTTGAACCAAGGATTTTGCAGTTGACAGTGTCAATAAATTCCTTAATTTATCACAATTGGTAACTTCAAGATATGACAAGTGAGTCAATGCTAGGGAAGAAGGAATTAAGTTTGCCGAATACTGACATGTCTTAATGCATAGCCTCTCAATTCTTTGAAGGATGGCACCATTTTCAAAGCCTATATCCAGTGGAATATCTGAAAACGTTAAACTCATGTTTTTAAGTTGTACAACAGTTCCAATTTTCTGAAGGGAAACATGACTTCCATCAGATGCCTCTTTGATAGAATTCCACAAATTTAGGCTTTCTAGATTAGGAAATCTTTGGAGAAACCAACAGAGAATTTTGATGCCACTCAATCCATCAAAGGTTAATCGTTTCATGTTGTGCATTAGATAAACATTATTTTCAATGGTGTCGTGCAACCACTTTATTTCCTTCATCCCATGTATTGTTAGTTCTTCCAAGTTGGATATCACCTAAAAATCATGATGGAAAAAAGAAAGAAGAAAACATATGTAAGCTGTATTAATTAGACTAAGGAAATCTTAGGTTCATACATATGTACCTTTTTGCCATCATGTTGAGAAAAAATAACACAAATGTGAGTAAAGTAGATGCATTGCATTTTAGAAATTTATTTCTACTTCTAAATATCTTGTCAATCATGATGCTATTGTACCTTTACTAAAGATGAGAGAACCGGGTTCACTTCCGAATATGTTGTTTCAATATCAAATGCTTCCAGCTTGCCACAACGACCAAAGTCCAAATGAGTCAATGCTGGGAACTCTATAGCATGTGTTCCTTGATAGAAGCACCTTAGCTCTGGTAGATATGATAATGCAAGTGTGGTTAGCTTAGGAAACTCAAACATGGAGTTGCCTCTATTTGATGCATCATCCCCGGCTACAATTTCCTTCATCCCATCACATTCAAATATGATAATGCTCTCGAGTTTCATAAGATCACTGGCAATAGAAAATGGAAAAAGATTTTCCAGGCTTGGGCAATCAGAGACAAGAACATGTTGCAAAATTTCAAAGTTCAGAAATCCTTGAGGATCTTTGTTCCATAAATGCTTCAGTTTTGGCAGCCCTTTTAATCGAACAACTCGCAAGTTTGCTTCATTTCCATCATCTTTTTGTGGGGTAGAAGGAAAGACAAATATCTCTTCCACTGACTGACAATAATTAACCTCCAACGTGCCAAGACTATGAAATCTTCCTACCATGTAAGGAGGGAAAATAGTGACAAGTTTGTCGCAGCCTTCAATTATTACTGATTCCAAACTAGAAAAGGAATTTATGCTAGCTTGGGCATGCCATATTGTTTTCATTTTCTCCATGTTGATGATTTTAATTTTCTTCAACTGAGGAAAGACGTCAACTTCCTATATATATGAACCAAAATAGTCATGTAACCAAAATAACAAAAGAAAATTAATGCTAAGATTTTGTGTGTAATCAAATCCCATTCAGCTGCATACCATGATTGCTTCGTTTGCTCTGATGTCTTCCAGGTCAAAAATATCCTTCATCATATCACATCCGCTTACAAGAAGGCTTTGCAATTTCATTAAATTCCCAACCATTGATGATGAAAATAAATATTTTAAATCACCACAATTATTCACATTCAATTTGGTCAAATTTTCAAAGGAGGGACTTGGTAACGGTTGGGCACTCCACACCTTCTTGATATTCATTGACGACAGCTCCAAGCTCTCGAGATTGGGAACGGAAACCTGCAAAAGCTCACAAGAAATTTTAGCCTCTAAAGTAACTAATTGTGATTCTAAAGTAAATGATTATGATTCCATGATTCAAGTTTGTAGAAGCTAAGTATACTTCAATTTCAGTTTAGTTACTTAAGTTTATAAAGTGAATTGTCAATCCTTTAATGCTAACGATGTTGGTCTAATTAACGAAAAACACTAACTCAACTAATTTAAATGGTGATTCTGAAATAATATTAATATAAAATTTATAAATTGAAAAATATTTAAAATATAAAAATTTTATATTAAATGATTAAATTTTAAACATGTTTTGTCCGCATTTAAAGTCACCATTTAAATTGTCGAGTCAACATTTTCTGCTAGTAAGACTAATGGTGTTAACATTGAGAGGGTGAAAATACGCTATACAAACCTAAAAAACTAAATTGAAACTTGATGTAAATTTATAAGACCAAACGTGTATTTTAACTCTTTTAAGAGACCAAGATTGTAAAAGCCAAGTCATCTTCCTTGATTTTGAGGTGAACATAATTAAAAATGTATAAACTGAAAAGTAAAGAGAAGTATATGTATTGAAAGTTGATTGCATATACATACCTTTTCGTTAAATAGTGGAATATAATCAGTGAAAGTTGAAATCGTCTTGTCATCTGTGTAGAAACAAGTTAATTCCAACAAAGATTGCAACGTTAAATAGCGCATTTGAGGAAATGAAATTCCATCATCTTCTGCATCGTTGCCAATATTCTCTTGTCTTTCCACAACAATATCTCCCACTGAATCACATTCAGACACTTCAAGTGTTTCAAGCTCTGTGAGAAGTCTAGCCATAGAAAGTGAGAAGATATATTTCAGTTGGCCACAAAGTTTGACCTTCATGGTTTTTAAATTGCGAAAAGAGGTATCTGTGAGTTGGCAATTGCATATTTTCTCCAGGCTCTCAAGTTTGTACAAACACATTGACTCCAACTTGGGAAAAGCTGTCACGTGATGTTCCCACTTTGTTGAGTAGATTATATTCTGGATGTCAGAATTTTTTCTAATAGTTAAATGGTTAAGATTTGGAAATCCTTCCACATTTAACTCATAGTTAACATTATGAAGAGCATCTACTTCCCCCAAGAACAATTGTTCAATGCTTTTAAACAACCTTTTAATCCCCACTCTCGAATGAATGTCATTTCCCTTTTTTAGATGCAATGCCAAAACTCTTGAAGTTTTGTGTTGATAAGGCATATGAATGTCCTTCAAAAAAGGCATCTGAGAGTCACCAATCACAATTTTGTAGCTATCCAACTTGTCAAAATACAAGTCACTAGGCAAAGTTGCAATATCTTGTATGAATATATCCAGACTCCTCAACTGTTGAAGATATCTCAATTCATCAAGAGTGGCAATTTCACTGTGATTTGGTTTTCTTTCAAAGCCCCATCGGATCAAGGTTTTTCCCATATACAACTCTTGCAAACTATTCAACTCTGATATTACATTAGATGGAATCACTTTGAGTTTAGTACAGCTACTGATGTCAAACAATTGTAGCTTGCCCAATTGCCTTAGTTCACCTGGCAATAATTCAAATTTAGATCCCAAAAGGCTTAGAACTCTTAAATTCTTTAACTCTCCAATAATGGATATGTTGCCACCTAGCACACATTGCTCCAAACAAAGCATTCTAAGCTTCCTTAAGCCTTTAATTGAAGAAGGGAAGCTTAATAAATCAATACCAGTCAATATTAACACTCTCAATTCTTTCATTCCTTCAAAAAGTTTGTCTGGTATTTTCAAGGAAGGATCTTTGCTATCAATATGGAGGACTTTCAGTTCAGGGCAATTCATACCTTCTGGAATCCCATCAACGATGTCGCAGTAGTGCAAAGAGATAACAGTATACTTTTCAAATGTATCATTTTCAGGCCATTCATCAAGTTTGATATATCTCCGTATAAAAATATTTTTATTCTTATGGGCTATTGATAAGGCAGCATCACGGATCATATCATGCATAGTAACACAATTAGGAGATTCAGTATCCAACAACAAGCTAGAGTTTTTCAACTTCTTGATAGATTCATTTGTTCTATCTTGAACTTCTTTTGTTGTATTGGCTTCTTGAAATATGCCTAAGCCAATGCAATATCTCACCAAATACATAATTGGTGGATCCTTTCCTAGACGAGCACAAAGCAAGAAAATAGACCTCAACTCTTCACTTTCTAAGCGATCATAACTTAACATAGTAGAAAACTCCACAGGTTCTAATACTTCAGTCATTTCTTGATTGTCCAATCGTTGCAGTGCATTTTCCCAGGAAACCTTGTTCTTATTATTCATTAAAGCTTTTCCAGCAGCTACTATTGCTAATGGCAAATTTGCGCATCTCTGAACAATTTTAGTTGATAATGATTGCAACTCTAAATCTTCATTGTTTATTCCAACCACCTTATTGAACAGCTTATTTGATTCCACTTCCTCCATGACATTCACAGTGAAAATTGCATCCTTTACTCCCATTTCACTTGACAATACCTCTTTGTGTCGAGAAGTCAACAAAATTTTGAACATTTTGGAATCACTTGCCATCTTGTCATCTTTAAACTTGTCCGGACCCATGTTAGGCAGATTTTCTATTGTTATTTGGTTGGCATCATCATCCTTCAATAGAATCCCCAACATATTCAAGTCAAGTCCAGCCCAAAGATCATCCAAAATGACTAAGGTGTTCTCCTTCTCTTTCTTCAATCTCTGTAGCAAACGACCTGCTCTTCCAATCTCGCTCCCATCATCCAATGTCAAGCCCAACATGTCCGCCATCTCTCTTTGAATCTTTCTTACATCAGGAGTGCTTGTTATATTTGCCATAACCACAACATTGAAGAGCTTTTCAGCCTTCGCTTTCCTTGCAACTGCTTTAGCTAAAGTGGTTTTGCCAACACCTCCCTGCCCATAGATGCCAATCATTTTAATTGTGGGATCTCTCATGGCATTCATAACCTCCTCTACAATGACATCTCTTGATTTAAATGGCACATAACCTTTATCATGAACAGCAACATCTGATGCTTCTGGCTCTGGGAGATAAGAAAAAGAAGTAAAGTTTGATTGTTGCAGCAGGTCAACACACTGTGGAATCATCTTCTTCGCCTTTCTGCCAAGCTTATGCCTTAACTTCAAGTTAGGACACGAACCATTGGAGCACCCTGTCGTCAGGTGGTCTTCATCATTTTGAAACTCCTCAATTGCTGCAATCTTCTCATCTGTCTTTGTCAACCAGGCAGTGACATGTGTGTGAATGTTCTCACCATTTCTTTCAGCTTGTCGAACTTGAACTCTCACGCTCTCCCTTTGATCTTGGAGCTCCCGTACACGACCTCCCAGCTCCTGAACATTGCTTCTGTAGTTGTAAAGGTAATACAGTTGTCGTGTAATAGGTCCTACCATGACATCCAACACTTTCCCAAAAATGTTCGCTACAAACTCCATTCTTCTCTCCCTTTTTTTTTGGGTGTTCTTCTCTTAGTTTTTTTCTTGGTCTTCTACTTTTTTTTTTAATTTTATTTTCTTCTGCTACCATAGAATAACTCCCTTTCTGAGATAGGAAAACCGGACGTTAAACAAGTGTGAACTAGAACATCAACAGAAGGAACTCCGTGGTTTGGAAATCATGAGTGATTGAAAATGAAGTCACTAAGCAAGTACTACACAAAAGACAAATAAAAAGGAATGATCAACACCAAGAATGGAGTGAAAGAAGCCAGTAATTAATACAAGGTCAGAAAGTAAAGATCAGAGAGAAAAAGACAAACCTTGTTCGGAGAGAAGGGTGGTTTGGTCCAACTTGCCGGTAGTAACGTCGATATGGAGGCTGCAACAGAGGAGGGAAGACTTCAAGTTTTTAATTTTTGAAGGAGTATCATAGTTGTTACTAGGAGCGTGATGCCATAAAACAAATCATCACATGGAGACGGGCAACTTTTCTTCTCGGTCATGTGAGATGGCTTGTTTGGTTGAATTGAAATTCATGTATTAAAATTATATGTAATTTGGATGCATTTAACTGATTTTGATGTTTCTTTATACACAGTAAAAAAATTTAAAATAATCATAATTACAACATGTACAATAAATAAGCTAAAAATGGTGCTCAAAAAATTATTTCACATTTATTTTTTTAGAATTATTATTGCATGACGTTAAATTCCTTACCATTGCATTTTATTATATTTCCACTAATTCCATGAACAACAACAACAACAACAACAATAATATGTTGGGTTCTTTGTATTTGCATTAAGTTACATTTTAGACCTTTAAATTTTTAAAGTGCATGTTTGTCATTCAATCTTAACACCGATAGTTTTATCAATGGAAATACTAACTCATCAAATTTGAGTGATGATCGTGCAATTAAATTTGATAAAGCACACTTGCAATTTAATCATTTTAATATAATATTTTATATTTTAGATCCTGTAATTTAAAAAAAATAAATAAATAAAAAACAACTCTATCTTTGTGGATGCTTTTGTCATCATTTAGATATATAATCATCACTTAAGTTTGATAAGTTAGCTTTTTCTTTTAGATGAAATTAACAGTGTTAAGATTGAATGATAAAGCACGCACCTTATGATGATCACAGATTAGGGAAGCCTCAAATAAGCCAACAAAAGTACACTGCCACCTCATTGGATTATTCGATTTCGGTATTCAAATCCTATCGTTTTTGGACCTTGTACTTGATGCTTGTTTTCTCCACTTGCTTAGCACTTGAAATATTAATTCATCCCAAAAAGATACATGTTTAACATAAATACTAGTTTGATTCTATTTATAAGTAGCCTTTTGTTTTCTCCACTTGCTTAGCACTTGAAATATTAATTCATCCCAAAAAGATACATGTTTAACATAAATACTAGTTTGATTCTATTTATAAGTAGCCTTACAAAATTTATCAAACAATTAATATTTTTTCTAACGATACCCTTAGTATTAATAAGGATACATACATATGGTGAAAGGATTAAAGAAAGATTAGTAAGAATGGGTTATCTGAAGCATCCATCGTGTTCACATGCGTCCACTTGACCCTCTTAACATTTATCTATGACTCTTTACGCTCTTTGCAATGAGATGTGCACCGCTCAAATTCAATTTTAATGGTGTTTAAAATTTTCAACTAGTAGGTTTTTAAATAAAAATTATTTTTTTGAAAAAATGACAGTCAACAAATTATCTTTGTTCAGTGTCAACTTCAAAAAATAATAAATCTTAATCTACATATCCAAAAAAATCATGTTCTAGGACTTGTAAGTAAGTTTAGGATATCTACTTTATTCCTAAAAAATATCCGATCCTATATAACTTAGATGCCTTGTCAATATGCATCCAAAAATTCACAACTCCACTAAACTAGGTATAACTTTAACTATCTATCTTCATGCATTTTAGCCATGCTTTAACTCTTATTCAAATCATATCACCTTAGTCTTTAGCTCTTTTACTTCAATTCTTACCTTAATCTTTATACAGCTTCTTCTCTTTACTCAAACTACTCTTGAACAATTTCACATGAGAAATTTATGATAAGCTCCAATTTATAAAAATTACAGCTTCTTCTCTTTATACCCCTAGGCCAAGATACATACATATATTATAACAATTCTATTATCATGACCAATGCTTTCAAACTTCATCTCTTGGCATCCACCCACACAATTCTTCATTTTGATACCATTGGAACCACTAAACTAATCAAATCTCAGTTTTAACTTTCTCAAACAGATTGACCAAGACACTTACATGCATTCAAAAACTCCAATTTTAGTGATAATGGCTCCAAACTTGCACTAGGGGCACTGTCCTACACAACAACCCCTTCTAAACTCATTTGAAGGCTCAGATTTACCAAATTTAAACTCCTTCATGCTTAAACAGCATTGCTGGCCAAAACAGGGAAATAGGCAAACAATAATGAAATTCAACTCTATTCCAGTCAATCATCTCATAGAAGCTTTCTAGACATCTTTTATATCTAATTTTTCAATTTAGGATGATTCTAACATATTCTTAGACATCATGGCCAACATTTTCATCTCCAAACATAAAAAATTTTGGACTACACATGCAACAACAACAATCAATATACAAAGCACTAAATCACTATCTACAAACACCAACACAGGCGAAAATAGGCATATCAAGGGGGAAAAAACCTGTCCGAGTGTCAGAATTAATTCATCACGCAAGTATCATTGGAATGGAAATGGCAAACAACGGGACCTCACAGCAAAAGAAAGAGTACTAAAGGCCAAAAAAAGGAGAATTTACCATAAAGGGAACGCTGTGAGTCTGAGTTGTAGCCGTTAGATATCATTGTCCCTTTATCATCATTCTCTTAACAAGTCCTCCCAAAACCCAACGAGTTATCTGAAAAAGTATTTACAACTTCTTTTAATTTTAATATTTTGAAATATATATATATATATTTATACATATATATAACACTCGATTTTATTAATCACGAGGAGGCATGGCGTTTCATTTTTACTCGGTGAAATGAACTCTCAATTAATTGAAAATAACAACAAAAGAATAAACTAAGATCGTTAATTTATGGAATTGAGAGAAAAGTAATTCAGATATATATATTGAGATTATATTAATTATTAGATCAATTTTGCTTGGGCCTGACGGATGTTTCGTGCCAATTTATTCTTATTATCGGTCGAGGAAGGAGGAGAATAAAATTAAATCTATTATTATTTTGCAATTAAATCTATTATCTGTTATTATTACAGTAACATACATACAGTATATGTGAGTAAATATTCCTTATTCTCTTCAAAGAAAAATACTTTTGATAACACTTCATCCTCCTTCATAGGGGTGGGCATGGGCTGGACTGGGTTGGGCTAGGCGAGACCCCTGTCCGATGCCTGGCAAAAGCCCTAACCATTTCAGGTTGGGCAAGGGTGGGTTTCTTTGCCCAATTAATGACACCTTGTCTTGTCCACATGTGAAAAAAATAATTCTATATAAATTTCATAAACATTCTTGTAGTTACCAATACCATAGTTCTTAACTTCACCCTAAATAATACAAACTTCAAGTACATTCAATGATTCCACATCTTGGGAACTTGAAGGGTTAATACATATAACTTAATAGCGTTTGGCGGCTAGGGCAAAAAAGAGAGGACTAAAAGAGCATTAGACAAATAGGCATATTTTAAATAAAATATATATATATATGGAATATTGTTTATTTGATATGAAATTATATATTTTAAATAAATGAAAATAATTTTTCGGGTAGGGCCATATGGGCTGGGTAACACTCCCTGCTTGATGCCCGGCCCTACCCAAATTTTTTTTAGGCAACTTTTTTAGAGCTGAACTGGGCAATTTTTAATCGGGCTTGAGTGGGTGCACCAGGCAACTGGGCACCATGCTCACCCCTACTCCTTCAATCCTAAACATAACCGTTAGATAATTAATTTATAAAAATAAAATTAATTATTTAATTGGTAATTGTAAAAATTTGGGGTTGATTTCTCTAATATACTATTTCTTTTAATTATGTACTTTACAAACAACTATTACATGTAGAGCCAGGAACGGACCGGCCTTTTTAGAACCTAAATTTGCAAAGGCCGGACTTAAGATTTTTGACTCTAAAGTGAAAATGGGCCTAAAAAAGCCAACCATGTAGGGCCGATGACCTAAAGGGCTGGCCCTTGGCAAGGCCCACATGTGTATATATATATATTTTTTAAAATTTTTATATGATAATAATATTATTGATTTTTTATATTTTGTAAATAATGTTGCAAATATTTAGTTGTTATTATCTTTTTGAAAATTAAGTTCTATAAGAATATTTTGTATTAAGAATCCTAAAAATTAAAAACTTATAAAAGATACTTCTTATTTCATAAGTATTCTTACCAATTTTGTATTTTTTGACTTATTTTCTATTGATTGTTTTGTTTTTATCTTGTGTTGTTTATTTTATTGACTACTTACATTTTTCAAGACATATTTATATAAAGTATTTTTAATTTTGTTAACTCTTCTTATTAATTATTTATAATTGTGTTATATGGACAATAGTTTACCTTTGATTATTACTTAGTGTGACTGTGTTTGTTTGTTGCATGATGCGCACCGTTTATATCCCAATTTTGACAATGTTTATATCCCGTTTATATCCTTATGCTCATAGGCCAGACCTCAAAAACTGACTGCTTTTCTTTAGTCGGGCTCGTAAGAGGCCAGCCCTTTTTACCATCTCTATTTAGCGGATGTCTTTACTAAACCCCCTGGAAGCTTGCATTATGAGGAAATCGTTCACAAGTTGGGCACCACAGATTTGTTTACTCCCCAACTTAAAGGGGGTGTTAGAGATATGTCCTTGAGTAGTTGATTACAATGTTTCTGTTAATATGTAATTGGTGTGATATGCAGGGAATGTTTAGTGTTGTAATTGGGCTGTGTGCGTTGGGCCTCATGCAATGGGCTTGTCTATTGCGTTGTATATTGTTTGTACTTTCGGGTTTTGGTATTATTATTTGGTATGCCCGTCAATGTTTGGTTGACTGGGTTAATTCATTTCTCCACTAATGTCAGAAACTTGTCTGGTTTATCACCTACTATAATCAAATTACAAGATGAAATTGGAAAACCATGTCAAGTAAAAATATTTGTTCTTTATAGTTTTACATCGTCGGGAAATTCTGAAAGTTGAAATACAAACTAGCTAGGTGTTTGGTATTATTTAAAATATTTAAATAAAAAAGAAATAATGCTGTTAAGGAAATCATCCCATGGGGAAGATTTAAGAACTTAATTGAGCAACTAAGCGTACTGCTGAATACAAGAACCATACCTTTATGAATAAATCCTAGATCCATGCTGCTGAATAAATTTTATACTGGAAAAATCAACAGCCAGAAGTCAGATCCATTATGCTATATATAACAAGAACAAAAAGGGAAAAAAATCATTAACAAGTAATTAACCAACTCAACTCAGAGACTCGATCTTACCTCACAGTTTCAGATCTAGTATTATCAAGGAGGCCTCAGTGCAGATCCTTGTTCGTGTTTGACTTCTGGAAAAAAGAACTACAAAAAGCCGAGCACAGAAGTTGTGAAGAAGTAGAAGGCAAACGATGAGAATCGATAGAGTCAGACAAAGGAGAAATAAAATGATTTCAGAGAAGAAGAAGAAGAAGAAGAAACGAGGAATCCTAACCTTGGTTGGTAGTGGATCTGATTCTGAAGTCCAACAGGTTAAACTCTAAGAGTAGTCAAAGAAGGTCAAAGCAAAATCAACAAAGAAATCCAGTGTCTGGCGGTGGAGATCGTCTCTTTTTCGGTTTTCCTCAACTTTTGTTTTTGTTTTTGTTTTTTTTTGAATTTTCTTCTGGTACAGTAGAATAACTTTCTTTCTGATATGGAAAAACTAGATGGTGAACAAGGATGACCTAGAACATCAACAGAAGGAACGTGGTTTTGATTGAAGTGAAGTCACTAATTAAGCACTACACAAGACAAATACAAGGGGATAATCAACACGAAGAACGCAATGAAACGGCATGTGATATACAAGTTCAGAAAGTAAAGATCAGAGAGAAATAGAAAGACCTTGTTCGCAGAGAAAGGTGGTTCAGTCCGACCTAAAGGCAGCAACGTCCGTCTCGAGGGAAGACTTCAAGCTTTCGGTTTGTGAACGAAAATCGTAATTATTGATACTGGGAGCGTGGAGTCATAAAACAAAGCTTCACATGGAGATGGGCAACTTTACTTTTCTGACTCGGGACTGTGCCAGTCATCATCATCATCATGAGATTCTTTCTCAAAAGAAAATTTTACTTATCAAAATTAAACAAATACTCGTCAACTATACTTATCAAACAAATACTCGGCAACTATACTTATCAAAATGCTTTGACTCTCGGCTGAATATAAAATTGAAAGATGGCCCATCATGCTGCATGTGCTCGTTAAAGGCCAAAAAGGCTACAGGGTGAAAATTAAAGTGCAGATAATAAAATACAGAAAAAGACAAAAAAAGGCAGAGAGAGAAAATGCTTTGATGCTGCTTTTTCTGATTGATGAATTGGCGTGATTTACAACCGCCTATATCAGAAAATATATTGGCACAAAAAAAAAAAAACACTGAACCAATGACCCCAAATAATCTCGGTGATCGTCCCACCGGTCTGCCTTTGCGTTGGATTGGAACAGTAAATTGAAGTCTTAAAAAATAATTTTTTAATCATAGTTTATGATATACAAAATAAATATATTATATAAGTATTAATCCAGGTTTAGGAATCTGGATCAGATCGGCCGGTCCGGCCCGGAAACCGACGAACTGGCCAGTAGACCAGTCCAGTTCCCCATCCGATCCAGGTTCCTATTTAAAAAAAATTTTAAATTTTTCCTTTATAATTTCATACTATGAACCTAAAATCTTCAATTTCTCACCGATTTGATTCGGGTTTAGCTCCAATTTAATCTCGAACTGACCCACTAACCCTTAACCCAATACCCCAATCAGTTAGATAACTGATCCAGATTTTAATACCTTGATGTTAACTCTACTTTCATATATAAACATTTACAATTCTTTCAAAAGTTATTCAAACAAGCGCAGGCATGTTTGGTTGAATGATTTGGAACTGGGCTTATTCCTCGATCTTATTCCTCAACCACACGATTTATAAGAAGCTAGATATTCCTCAATCGCACGATTTATAGGAAGCCAGATGTTGGAGCTTTTAGCTTCTAAAAATCGCACGATTCCCCCCCCCCTCTCCCCTCTGCCTCTTATTTCTGTTTTGTCACCTCGTCGAAGAACAGAGAGGCATCACAGAGGCTCCGTCTCGCGGTGGCAACTCCAGCTGGTTTTGGCAATGAAGTTTGATTTCTGGCGTGGTTTTTAGTTATCGGGGCTAGTGATTTGGTTTTTCAAGTTATTGACGGCAAGGTTGTTTCGACCGAGAAGTTTGAGCAAAGAAAACTGTCCCGAGCTGAGTCTGTGTTGGTAGCATGCAACAACGAAGTCATCACACGAACCATTTCAGGGAGCCTGCTAGTTTGGTTGATTTACTCACTTGAAATGGCTTAACTGTTTTAGCTATGTTTTCGTGTGATTATTGTTTGCATTGTCCTTTTAAGCTTGAGCATCAGGTAGCTGCTCTGAAGTTAACATGAATTTTATGGGATTACTGTACTATTGTGGTCCTATTTGTTTTAATTAGATCAATTTCAGGGAGAGGTCGGCTGTCAGTCACAGTATTACATGGTTCACCCTATAGAAGCCAAGCCAGTAAACATTGATGGAGCGTCAGCGTATGCCGTTTCTGGTTAGTTTTGCTTTCAGGTCATTTATGGTACCCTGTGCTTTTTCATATGAAGAATCGCTCATTTAGACACCAGGAAAATGTGCCCAGACATTTTTTTAAATAGCCTCATCTGAATGATGGTTTTTCCAGTGGGTGATAATTGAAACGGTGGCCCTCATATGCTTTGTCAGCTTGATGTAAAAACTTTCAAAGTTTGCCTCTGATTTTTTTTGTAACAACGTTCTATGAAGTAAGCTCTTGAATTCCTCAAAAGTCATAAAGCAAAGTCAACAATGTTTGGTAATATGGTTCATTAGATTGTAGCAAGAGCAAGTTAGCGGATATAGAGCAAGAACCTTATTATGTGCTAAATATGGTAAGAGTATGAATTATAGGCTAAGAATTTAGAGCTTTTATGAGTTACTCTTTTTTTTTTATGAGTTTAAGTTGAAAGAAAGATAGAAGGACCTTTATAAACTCACAAAGCCTTCTATGTGAAAGCCTATGTAAAACAAAATCATAAAAGGCTACATGAAAATTCAAGGAGTTTCTACAGTCCGTACCATTCAATAAGCCATTGAATATGAAGGCTTTATATGTTTAAAAAGGTTCTTATAGGAATAAACTATATATCGCTGTTAAGTATGGATAAGAATAATATGAAATCCATAGTTGCCTCCCTAAGCTAAAATATGATGATTTTCCGTATTTCATCAAACATCTTCAAGGCACAAATAGGAAGCTATGAATTTTGACGCCGTAGAAATAGAATTCCACTAAATCAAAATACTATACAACGACAAGAACATTCCAAGAGATTCATAACACAGCATTTAATCACATCAAAGATAGAATGAAAAGATTATTGAAGCATGAACATAAAAGAATAGCAAGGCGCATAAAAAAGTTGTGAAATCACCGACTGGCTCCTTATCTCCTCTAGTCGGACCCAACTCTAGAATCAACCTATTGGTAAAACAAATGGATTTTAAAGATTTGAGGCCTTTTAATTTGTTTTCTAGTTTACAAGAGGTGATCCTGCTTTGTCTACTAGGTTAATTTGAAGGTTTTTTTCCCCCCACAGAGAGCCTTTTTTCTATTAAAAAACTTGGCACAATAATTCAAAGAAAAAGGATTTTGGGGTTTACATGTTGGGCCAGTGAGGGGGAAATTGTGCTGCAATATAAAGATTTAATTAATTGGCAGGAATTCGTATGGAGGTTATGCAACATGATGCTGTTGATGCAATGAAACAAAATGGAAGTCGAAGCAAGAACTTGGCTTGAATGGGAATGGAATGGGAAAAAAATATCAGAGGCTGATGTTTCTAATCTGGAATAAGATGCTGATATTAAAAGAATACATATGCTTAGAAAAGAAAAAAAAAGATGCTGATATTTGAAGAATGGGTTTCAATTTCAGATCATTTCTTTTTTCTACAATAAAATATGCATTAATCATGTGGTTTTTGGAATGCCCAACTGGGAAGGAGATCCTCTCAGCGGCACTCTTTGTCAGAGTCCCTACGAAGCTCAACATCTTGTCTGTTGAAATAATCCAACGGCTCATAGTAAACCACATCATTTGAATATTATAAAATTCAACTGGCCATCCGTATATCAAATTCTTCAAAACACGACCTGACGCTTTAAATGCCAACTTAGTGCCCCGCCCTAAGTCCACCTCTGGCAGCTTTGTGGCTGAGTGTTGAACAGACTCTCAGATGCAAACACTTTCAGATAAAAATTGCTCATTAATTAATAAAAAGATGATCTCCTGGGATTTTTTTTTCATAGAAAAAATCACAAAAATCTTCATTATTGGAATGTGATTTTTTTCAATTTGCACAGAATAGAAAATAGAATTGGACCCACTGGCCAGATTGTTCAACATGGATAACGGCTTTTGTTTTTCCCTTTTCATTTAAAAAATAAACCCTAAGCCCACACATAATCACAAAAGTAGTTCCCCAGATGTTACTTTTGTCCGAGCTTCCATTTGCTTTGATTCCATTGCTCAAGAATTCTCTTGTGAGGAAGAGAGGGATGGAGGAGAAGGGAGGAAGAGGTGCAATGTAGATAACCGGGTAACAATGGGCTTCTTGTTTCTGTCAGAAATCCCCGCAAGGGTCGTGCCGTCGCAGAAGGGGTTGGTCCACGGGTTGGGTTTGATAACCTCATACGGATTTTGCATAAATGGGTGGTTAGGGTTATAGCAAAATGGATGGTTCATATGCAATTTGAAAAGTTTCATGATGTGTCTTCTTGTGAGCTCTCAGAGTAATCGGACGTATAGGATTTAAGGATTCTGAGGGATACTGAGAATGTTGCCACTGAGAGAATCCGGACTTACTTGCCAAACTTGGTTTCATTAAAAGGGATTAAGGAAAGGAACATGCTTTCACAATAATGTTATAATTATTTTTTTTCCTTTCATATTTAGAACAAATTAATTTCTTATTACGACATTGCATTTTTTTCCTTTAAAATTTTAAAATTCTAACTTGTCATTTTATTTTATTTTTTTTATTTTTTCCCATCTATTGCCTTTAATTAATCTCAACCAATTTTTTCCCTATATAATTCGGTTATTTATATCTTATATATAGAATTAGAGAGAGTATCTCTTATCTGATTTGCTTTAGTATATACAAAAGGAATAAACAAAGAATATCTTCCAAAAGTTCTCAAAAGCAACAACAAAAAAGAAAAGATAAATAACAACCTAAAGAAAACTATAGGATTTATCCCTAAAAAAAAACAAACCGTCTTACTATTGTTCTCTTGATTGGGGTTTGGGGTAATTGTTAAAATGAGATAACATGGGCTATGTTATGGGCCTTTATAGTGCCTTCATTTTTGTCCTTTGAACTGGACTCTCCATAGCAGATTAACAATCTTCTGGCCAACAATTTTCCATTAAAGATTGCATACGATTTCAGCAAAACCAATCTGGAAAAAAAAAACTGAGCCTTCCCACGCATTTCATTTTTAATTTCTTTCTATGAGCTATCTCTCATTTCATCATATGACTTGACCACAAGCACACTGAAACATGATGAACCTCAAGTGTCCATATGTTTGATCATCAAAATTATATGTAACCTAATGACATAAAAAAAAACTCCCTTGTAACTAGGAGGTTGCAAGTTAATTTATTCTCATTGATAACATCACATTGTTAGTATTTGACACTTTAAATCTAAGAATTGCATTCAGATTCTCTTCAAGTTGATTTTTAAGAAAAACTATTTGTACCTTGAGATTTTTTTGTTTGGTTTTAATTTGAAGTGAAATGGTAGCTATTGACAACCCAAGGTTATAAGCAGAATTGAACCTGTAATTTCCAGCTTATAAGAGAGTTTTCATCATATTAGGCTACAAGGCCATTGAGCTGTAAGATATCTAGTTTTTTCACTATTACATATAACTTGAGATATGTGTGATTGGAAGAATTAAACATAAAAAGCAAAATCTAATAATACGCAAGATCTTGAGCACCAACATAGGCCTTCCCTCAATCAACCACCATGTTCAGTCTCTCACACCTCTCAACCCTCCCTCCCACCCTCTCTCTCTCTCTCTCTCTCTCACTCATTCTCATGCTCTTACCTTCAACTATACGTTGGTGACACTAATCCCTCTGAGATTTACACTCAATGGGGTTCATTCTCGGTGAGGTTCTTTCCCTTTATTTGGTTTTAAGTTTACTTAGACATACTGCTATATATGGCTTCCACTAATATTTTACCATTATTGTTGTTGTTATGGTTAGTGTTTAAGTTTCAAAAGAGTTTGGACTATGTGTTGGGGGTTAGCTTACCACAAGGGTAGTTTGAGTGACGTTCTATTTTTTTCTTTTAAAATATCTTTCAATATCATTAATGTTTGCGTCTCTACTGTTCTCACCAAAAATTATTGCTGAGAGTCATATTAACCCTGGTTTCCTTGATTAAAATTATAAATAAGGGAAGTTATCTTGCAGTTTCGGAAGGCTTGAATAGATAGCTTTGTGATCTTTATATGGAGGATCCTCTTAGACAATTGGTAGTGCACAGGAGTGTCCACAACCTAGGACCAACCATACGTACTACAAGATGATCAGTTAAGAGTAGTAGTTGAAGAGGTGATAACTGCATATGCTCCTATACAAATATGTTATCTTTTAAACATGCAAGTGTTGCTTTTGTACTTGTAGACCATATAGTTGTCAAATTGCTAATTTCTTTTCCTAATTTATTAATCTTTTTGTGCACTTGGGCTTTATCTTTTAGGTTGTCTATACTAAAGGACCTGATGGAGTTTGAGAACTGATTGCCATGGGTGTATCATTTGATCATGGTGAAGGTGGCAACTTGCATCTAGCGAGGGAAGGAGGCCATTCGCATTGTAGAGTTGTTCATGCTGCTTATTAACAGTGTATTGGTTATGGGCCATTAAGTATTGTTGGGCCTTAGGCCTCAATATTACTTTCCTGATCTATTTCTGTATTCATATAGCATATATACAATGAAGTACAGGAGCTTTGTGATGAAGTTCAGTTACAGTAGTTGAGAAACACTTTTCTCTCTATGTTATCTCTAATCTCTAATATTCGCATGGTATCAGAGCTGCAGCTTCACTAACTTTTGATCCACAGTTTCAATTAATTTCTGGTGTTTGAATTTCTGTGTTCTTCTTAGTTCTCATGGCTTCCGCTGATGATTCTAGTGCTTTTCGTGATGATGCATCCAGTGCATCTCAGCCTCGCGATCGATTGCTTCTGAACAAGAAAATCACTGTCAAATTAGATGACCACAACTATCTCATGTGGAAGTAGCAGGTCCAATTAATGGCCAAATAGTATCGTATTCATGGTCTTCTTGATGGATCTGGTATCATTCCACCAGTTTCAATTGTTGATGATGACGGTTGTTCTTTTTCTAATCCTAAGTTTATCGATTATGAAGTTCAAGATTCAGCCCTTACTTCTTGGCTGTTAGCATTGGTCAGCTCACTGATTCTACCTGAGCTTGTTGGCTATAATACTGCATCGTAGATCTAGAACCACTTGGCATAGTTGTTTTCTACAAGTTCTGATGCTAAAGTTCTCTCTTATCAAAATCAGTTAATGAACTAATAGAAAGGTGAATTAACTATGCGTGATTACCTTGCTACGGTCAAATCCTTGTGTGATCATCTTCTTATGCTTGGTCATCGTGTTGCAGATACTGATCATATTTCTTATATTTTGAATGGCTTGACCACCAAGTATGAATCATTTATTGCTGTTATCAATAGTGCTCATGGACATTTTTCTCTAACTGAAGTTCATACAATGCTGCTGGATGCTGAGACTCGTCAATGAGGATTTCTTCAAGCTGTTTTGATTCAAGCCAATATGGCCAATTTGAATATTGGTTCTTTTGATATGGTTCTAGCAGCCTCCTATAATCCTTAAAGTTCCAATACTCGTGGTGATCCTCCGCCACCATTTCCTCCACCATCTCAACACAGAGCTAGTTTTGGTCATGGCCGTGCTTCTTCTTACTCGTCTCTTCTGTAATGCCAGATCTGTCATAAAATTGGGCATGCTGGTGACAATTGCTATTTCAGGTATGATTACAACTATCATCCTCATCATAACTGATGCTACTAAATTTTAAATATGCACTGTAAGTGTACAAGCCGTTGGAATAGTATAGTAGCAAATCAAGGTCATCCAACAGAGATTCAAGGTAATAGATAATTAGGCATTAAAATTCCCATTTTCATTTAAGTTGAACAAATCAAAGAAAGAGATTGAAAGACAATTTAAACAAATGCAAGAGAAATAAATCTAATGATTTAAAGATTTCAATTGATAAAAACAACCTAGAGTGGCTAATCCCTTCTTTAAGTTTTAGAGCATGTATTTACCCAATTAAAAGTACTTAATGTTAAATTGTTAATCTAGAGTTTAAATGAATATAAGTATCTTCCAATCACTTATACTCCTCTCTCAAGTTAAAATTGTTAGTCCTAACTAATTTACTCAAGAGGCAATAAATGTTCAAATTCACTCTAATATGATTATATGGGTCCAATAAGTATATTCCTATCTTATTGGCAAATTAGAATAAATTCTAATCCCAAATTACTTAATCTTATGGTCCAATTAAGATCCCTCTCCCAAGGTTAATCTAAATTACCCAAATTCTTACTTAGTGGTGATCAAGCACTAAGTAGACAAAATAAAATAGATTAAGTAAACAAAATTAACACAAACCACAATTAATTAGTTCATACATGCTCAAATCCCTAAATTAGTTCATAGCTACTCTAGGTTGAAAAAGAGCCTAACCACACATGGCTTTAAAGAGAGTCATCACAACAGCAACAATAAATTCTACACTCAGAAACATACTGGAATTCAATGAAACAAAGAGAAGAAAATAAAATTGAAGCAATACAATAATAATTGGCAACACTTTCTCTGCTGATTCTTTCCTGAACCTAATATTGCCACTGTCTCCTCTGTGTCTTCCGTCTTCCCCAGCCGCTGCTCTCTCGCTCACGAAGAGGATGAAAAAAATCTCAGTCCATTCTTGCGGCTCCTCGTCAAGAGATGAAGCTCCTCCCTTTCAATAATTGCGGCCCCCACTGTGCAGCTACTTCCTCCTTTCGCTGCTCTGTAGCTCTCGAAAAGGATGAAAAAATGCCCAAGTCAATTATTGCGGATTCTTCCTTTGGTCTTCAATTCCAGCACGCCTAACTCCAAACGGTGTCATCCTGCTAAGCCCTTAGGTCCAAAAGAAATACTTGCTCCCTTAGTCCATGGTGGCCCTCTTCCTATTTTTCTTTTTGGTCTAATTAACCCACCAATTTTCAGCCCAAACCACGTCACCTCATCACCTATGGGGAAAAAAACCATTTACTAATAATAACCAAAAACTAACATAAAGCCAAATAAATATATTTTTTATTTATTTTTTTTCAAAATATTTAAAAATATAATATTTAAAATAAAATCCCCAAATAATGCACCAACTTGATATCTTATAAAATCTCAAGAAAATTATCTTAAATTAGCATTGATAACTCCCCAATTATATCAAAATGTGTCTCAAATATATTAAAAATGGGGATTATCACACCCCCACACTTGCATTAAATCTTGTCCTCAAGATTCAAAACATCAAACAACCAAAGAAAATCATGGAAGCAAGGTTCTCAAATTAAACACTACAAAATTGGATTTACTTCAAATTTTAAAAATGGATCTTTCTCAAAACTCTTTTCTACCTTCTAAAAATGCAAGTAGAAATGCAAATAACTTGGTAAGGACAAATGACAATAAAATGTTCCTCACAAGTGAAGTGTTTGCACTCTTCTCTCAAGTTAATTAAAGGGCTTGTGTTTCACTCTCTTCCATGTTTTGCAACTCATCTACTATAAGCTTGTTTATCATCTCCATCTCCACTACAGTATCCTATTACTCACACAAATCAAAAGGACTTTTCCAAGGGTTATAATGAATAAGGTAGGATAATGAAATGAAAGTAGTCAAATGGTATGGAAGAGTACTTTAATTAGTGCCAAGCAACTTATGAAATTCATGAAGAATGAAGGAATACCCACTAAGATAAAACAAACTCACTTACTCTCTAAACAACCTTTATTACATTGAACTTAACAATTTTTTTTTTTCCTTTCTTTCTTCCATTTTTTTTTCATTTCTATTTTTTTCTATTATTATTTTTTTTCTTTTTTTTTCATATTTCTCTTTTTGTTTTTCTTTTTTTTTTACACCTTTCTTTCTATCTTTCTTTTCTTTCTATTTCATTTTTTTAATCTACACAACTCACATAACATCTTTATAATCCCTTCACTCTTTCCTAAAATTGTTTTACTTAGTACTAACTAAAGTAGCAAATGAATGGGAAAGAAAAGATATAAAAATTGCATTTCTCAAACAAAGGGATATTTACTCTATGCAATTTTCTTTTAAAAATAAATTGAGGCCCAAATGGGGTAAAGCAAAGGATTTTCATGTGACAAGGATAGACATTTGGCCAAACTAGCTATGAAATGAATGCCTAAATCATCTTTGTACATGCAAAAGGATTTTTAAAGCTTCAAAAGAGATTCAAGACAAGTTTTAGAGATGAAATAACAATAAGTGTACTCCCTCTTGAAAAAGAAAAAAAATGAATATTTAGGCTCAAGTTTCTCACCGGTATTTTACATCCTGAAGTCAATTATCCAAACCAAATTCTTTACCTATCTACTAACATTCCAAGAAGATAGAACCAAATTCTAATTAAACTCAATCATTTTCAAATTCAAATCAAACCAACTTTGCCAATGTTCACAAGTAAAATCCAAGCTTCCATGAATTTTTCAAAATTTGTTTTCAAAATTTGTCAAAATTTTTCTATTTATGTGCAAAATCAAAGAAATTTTTCAAAATTGAGGACAAATCATACAAAATCAATGGTACCCTCACCCCCACACTTAAATGTCACATTGTCCTCAATGTGAACAAGTAACCCTAAGTAATGGAGATGAAGACAACCATATCCAAGTGCAGGGATAGTAGAAGCTTCAAAGATTTTAAGTTTCCACCAATAGAGCACCACTCACAAATACCACAACTCAAATCAATAGTCAATCACAAATATCAATTACATGCAAAGTTATACTATAACCAGCACTCATGTCTAGAACATATTATCAACTATCAATTCAAACAAAAACAAAGAAAAGTATAAGAAAGCTTCCCTCTCAATCATTGTCTTGTGCTCTTGAATGCTCTTCCTTGTGGCTACCAAAGTGGAATAAATCATCAGGGGCTACAAAAGTCCTACAAAATCAAAACAAAACATCAAACCAAACCTTGGGTTGCCTCCCAAGAAGCGCTTGGTTTATAGTCCTCAGCCAGACTATGTCAGAAACTCAAGGAGATTGTGACAAGTGATGAACTATTGCTTGCCGGTCTACCTCACCACCATAATAGTGCTTCAGTCTTTGGCCATTCACTTTAAAGCAATTTCTTGTACTCTCATTTTTAACTTCAACTACACCCTTTGGTGACACAGAAACCACTCTAAAAGGACTAGACCATCTAGATCTAAGCTTTCCAGGAAACAACTTGAGCTTTGAGTTAAAGATAAGAACCAATTGCCTGGCCTCAACATTGTGCTTCAAGATATGCTTGTCATGCCATTTCTTTATCCTTTCTTTGTATAATCTTGAACTCTCATATGCTTGAAGTCACAATTCTTCCAACTCATTCAGTTGCAATAACCTTTTAGCTCTAGCTTCTTTGTGGTCCATATTCAACTTCTTGATTGCCCACCATGCTTTATACTCCAACTGAAGTGACAAATGACATGCTTTCCCAAAAACCAATCGATAAGGTGACATGCCAATTGGAGTTCGAAAAGCAGTCCTGTATGCCCACAAAGCATCATCAAGCTTATCACACCAATCTTTTCTAGTAGGACCTACAGTCTTCTCAAGGATCCTCTTAATCTCCCTATTAGCCAACTCACATAAGCCATTAGTTTGGGGATGATATGCAAGTGAGATTCGGTGGTGCACTCCATACTTTGCCAAGAGAGCCTTGAAATTCTTGTTCTTGAAATGAGTTCCTTCATCAGTAATGATTGCTCTAGGAGTACCAAATCTTATGAAAATATACTTCTTCAAGAAACGGATCACTTTATTGGCATCATTCGTTTAGCAAGCAATAGCTTCAACCCATTTGCTCACATACTCCACTGCAACAAGAATATATTGGTTTCCTCTTGAAGATGGGAAAGGACCCATGAAATCCATCCCCCAAACATCAAATAACTCTACCTCTAAGATCCCAGATTGCGGCATCTCATGTATCTTGGAAATGTTACCTGTTCTTTGACATTTATCACACTTGGAAACAAACTGGTAAGCATCTTTAAACAAAGAAGGCCAGTAAAAACCAGAATCTAGCACTTTAGATGCAGTCCTTTACCCCCCCATAATGTCCCGCATATGCAGATGTATGACAATCAGTCAAAATTGCTTCTTGTTCAACCTCAGGCACATACTTTCTAATGATCAAATCAACATATCTCTTGAAAAGAAATGGTTATTCCCATATATAGTAAGCAACATCATGCAAAAATTTCTTTCTTTGAAAGAAAGTCAAATCAGGAGGTAACACATCACACACCAGATAATTCACAATATCAGCATACCAGGGCAAACCATAACTACTCATAGCAAACAACTGTTCATCAGGGAAATATTCATTAACCAACAAGTCATTCACACAATCAGAAGAGTTCATAATCCTAGACAAATGATCAGCAACTTGATTTTCAGTTCCTTTCCTATCAACTATATACACATCAAATTCTTGTAACAACAAAACCCATCTTATCAATCTAGTTTTGGACTCTTTCTTCCCTAACAGATATTTTATAGTAGCATGATCAGTATGGCCTAAGATCTTAGCACCCATCAAGTAAACTCTAAACTTTTCAAAAGCAAACACAATAGCAAGCATTTCTTTTTCAGTAGTTGAGTAATTTACTTGAGCTGCAACTAGTGTCTTACTTGCATAGTAGATGGGATGGAAGATCTTGGCAGGCCTTTGTGCCAACACAGCTCCCACAACATAGTTACTTGCATCACACATCACTTCAAAAGGTAATGACCAATCAGGAGCCACAATAATAGGAGCTGAAATCAATCGAATCTTTAATTCTTCAAAATCCTTCATGCATTCCTCATTGAAATGGAAAGGAGTATCTTTCTCAAGTAATTGTGAAAGAGGCTTTGAAATCTTGGAAAAGTCTTTAATGAACCGGCGATAAAATCCAACATGACCCAAGAAACTTTTCACAGCTTTGACATTAGAAGGAGGAGGAAGTTGCTCATTCACAAAAGTCTTTGCTCTATCAACTTCTAAGCCCTTTTTTGAAACTTTATGACCAAGAACTATCCCTTTGGTCACCATGAAATGACACTTTTCCCAATTAAGAACCAGATTTGTCTCCTCACATCTCCTTAACACCTTATCTAGATGTATCAAACACTCCTCAAACGATTCACCAATGACCAAGAAGTCATCCATGAATACTTCCATTATCTCTTATATCATATCAGAGAATATGCTCATTATACATCTTTGGAAAGTAGCAGTTGCACAAACCAAATGGCATTCTTCGGAAGGCAAAGGTACCATAAGGACATGTGAATGTTGTCTTTTCTTGGTCTTTAGGAGCAACAACAATTTGATTGTAACTAGAATACCCATCCAAGAAACAAAAGAATTCTTTACCAGCTAATTGGTCTAACATCTGGTCAATGAAAGGGAGTGGGAAATGATCCTTCCGTGTTGCTTCATTCAACTTTCTATAATCTATGCACACTCTCCAACCAGTAACTGTACGAGTAGGAATGAGCTCATCGTGCTCATTAGCAACAACGGTCATTCCTCCTTTCTTAGGAACACATTGTACTGGACTAACCCATGAGCTATCTGAAATGGGATAAATGATTCCAGCATCTAACCACTTAATCACTTCCTTCTTGACCACATCCTTCATCATAGGATTCAATCTTCTCTGATTCTGAATAGACTTCTTATGATCATCTTCCAAAAGTATCTTATGCATTACAATTGAAGGACTTATACCTTTGATATCGACTATTGTCCAACCCAAAGCCCTTTTGTGATCCCGAAGGACTTTTAATAACCTTTTCCTTTGATCTTCAGATAAAGAAGAAGATATGATAGTGGGAACTGTCTCAGATTCACCCAAGTATGCATATTCAAGATGTGAAGGTAAGGGTTTAAGCTCCAGAATTGGTGCTTGTTCAATAGAAGGCTTTAAAGAAGTTTTCCTTGATTCCATCTCCAATAACTCAAATTGCCTTGATCGATTATTGTAAGGAGAAGAAGCTTCAAGAAACCTTTTACATTCAACTAGATTCCCTTCTTCAACATCATCAAGCCCAAGTAACACAGCTTCTAAAGGTTATTTTATAGTATAGGAATCCAAAGTCTCTTGAATAACCTCATCTAATATATCAACTCTGAAGTAATCAGTAGTGTCCCTAGGATACTTTAATGCCTTGTTCATGTTAAAAATAACCTCTTCGTCATTCACTCTTAACTTGATCTCTCCTTTTTCAGCATCAATCAAAGTTCGAGCTATAGCTAAGAAGGGTCTTCCTATAATGAGTGGGAGAGTACTATCTTCATCACAATCTAATATAATGAAATCATCTAGGAAGATAAACTTATCAACTTTAACTAAAACATCTTCAATGATACCCTTTGGATAAGCTAAACTTTGATTAGCTAACTGAAGTGTCACAGAGGTTGGATAAGCTTCACCAAGTTGCAATTTTTGAAACACAAATAGTGGCATCAAGTTGATACTTGAGCCAAGATCACATAATGCTCCACCTTGAAAAGTTTCTCCAATTATGCAAGGTATAGAAAAACTACCAAGATCTTTCTGTTTAGGTGGCAACTTGTTGAGAATAATAGCACTACATTCTTCAGTGAGAGGTACTGTTTCATAATCACCAAACCTCCTCTTCTTACTCAACATCTCCTTTAGAAACTTAACATACTGAGGCATCTGCTCTAAAGCTTCAAGGAAAGGGAGATTGATGTGGAGTTGCTTAAAAATTCCCAAGAACTTCTTGTATTGCTCATCTAAAGCTTTCTTTTGGAATCTCTGAGATAATGGCAAAGGTGGTACCCGTTTAAGATTCTCATTAGTAGCCTTCTTCTTCACTTCACTTTTCTTATACTCATTATTAACTTTTGCTTCATTGACCTTTCTATGTACCTTCTGAGTAGGCTCTTCATTACTCTCTATAATAACTTTAAGAGTTGCATTGCCATTAGAAGCTAAAGGTTTCTTCACTGGATGGGGAATCTTAGGTAACTCTTTACCACTTCTTAATATGAGAGCTTTACATTCCTCTTGTCTATCTCTACTAGGATTAGTCACAGTATCACTTGGCAATTCTCTTTGTTGTAATGCATTCACATTAATTGCAAGTTATCCCACTTGAACCTCAAGATTCTTGATGGATGAACTAAATGTTGCATTAGTAGCAGCTTGATTTTGAGAATTCTTTATCTGAAAACTAACAAGTTGAGATATCATTGCCTCAAGATTAGGTTTGGGCTCTTGAATAGGCTTAACTTCCTTTTCTGAGTGATAAAAACGAGGAGGTGCCATTGGCTTTATATTAGAAGTGGATGCTTCATTAAGAGTTGCACCATGTTTCCAAGAGAAATTAGGATTTTTACGCCACCCAGAATTGTAGGTATTGGAGTATGGATTACTTTGATTATTGCCACGGTAGTTTCCAGCATAATTGACTGATTCTATCTATTGAGATATAAGGCATTGTCCAGTAGCATGTCTATCTCCATAATAATCACAAGGAGCATAAATAGCATTAACTCCCATATGTCTACTATTGGAACTTGAAGAATATAGGCTTTGTCGGCTTTGTGCCTTGGTAACCTTCTTCAAAATTAAACCAAGGATTGCAATATAGGGTGTAATCCCGGATCGTCTCTTGAAGAGCCTTTTATTAATTACCTAGAAAATAAGTGCAATGATTGACATGGAATGAGTTAAAAATGGTTTTTAACTTTTTATCTAACAACTAAATTGCAATTAAACTAAAATGCTTTTAAAACTAATATTTTTGGATTTTTGGAATAAAATTGATATGGAATGGAAATTGGTTAGAAATGCAAATGATGAAGATGCTCTTGGAAATGGTTTTCAATGGCTATCCTTGCTCAATTAAGATATTTGGGGAGTTAATTCACTAAGCTTCTAATATACCAAACCTCAATTACCATTGAGTCTAGCATCACAAGAGAGGACCCCTACCCTTGAAATGCTATTAAGCCCTCTTAGTGTAATGAGTTTCTCTAAGTTTTCTAATATACCAAACCCCAATTACTATTGAGTCTAATGCTTAAACTCATGAACTCATTTATTTAAGCATTATTAAAACCCCTTAAAGAGTAACTATGGAATAAGCAATGCATTTAGGTTCAACTACAATTCTATTTCAATCAAACCATCCAACAATACCATGTTAAATAGATAGAAATCAATAAAATCATAGAGAAACATATATATAACCATATATATTGATGAGTATAAATTCTCATTACAAATTCCAAATCACAACAACTCAATTCATAAAAATTGTAACTAAAATCATAGTTTCATTACATAAATGAATTCTTAAACCTAAGAAATCACAAATATAATAAACTATAGATAAAATAAACTCTCATTTAAAGCACATGTGAGCTCAAGCCATATCCAATTCATCTCCAAGAGCTAAGGAAATTAGCTACTGTAGTTCGTCATCAAAGTTTCACCAAACAATTTCACAATTACAGCCATGGAGCACATTAAATCAATTAACCAATTAGCTATAAATAATTAAATTGAAGGCTGAAATAATTCCAGAAGCAGAACAAGCCACGCTATTAAACAATAAGAAACCAGATAATGCAAACTGAAATCTGCTTGGAATTTGTCAGATTGGTCGATGAAGAACAGAGGAAAGAAAAGTTGCTGATGGTGCTGAGATAATGATGACGGCAGTGGATGGATGATGATGGTGGTGGATTAACGATAAATGGCAATGTGATGCAAATTGAACTTGCCTCATCTCCCGACTCTCAACTCTCAACTCCCATCCCTCAGCTCTCTGCCTCTGTTTCTCATCGCTGCAGCTCCTCTTTTGGGATAATGCAGCTCGCTAGCGGCTGTGGTGGTGGATGTGCCGCCGGCGAGTATGGAGGATGGTGATAGTGAAAGATTGAAGCTCAGCCGCTCAGCTCTCTCGTTCTTCCGTGTGTGTCTGCGGCCGTGATCTCTGTCTCTTGCGTCCTCCTAGCTCTAAAATTCCATTCTGCAATTAATTCAGATCTAACCTATGCCAAAATGCTATGTTTCAATTCGTGGACCAAACTGGCATTTTGTAAATATATAATATCAAACTGTTATTTCCTAAATTCAAGCCCCAAACTGCCATTTTCAATTTTAATCTAATTTTTCAAGTACCTATAATTATATCAAATATTCTTAGAAAAATCAATGATTAAGAGTAATTATTATTTTATTGACAATTTTGCCCTTTTTACTCCTAATTTAATCCATTTACTCTTAATCTCAATTTATCTTAAGAAAGACATTTTATACTCAATAACTATGACAAAATCCCCAATTAAAGTATAAAAATATATAATAAAATAGGGATTTGTCAATCGGTGTACTTGAGCTTCAAGATTATCAAACCTCTTGTTCAGTAGACTTCACAGATCTTCTGTCATTGTTGTTCTGAATAAAATCAGCTGATAAGTCATCTAAGCATCCCCAAACATAATTCACCGGTTGCTTTGTAATTCCTCCATTAGTCACAGCATTCAATTCTAATCAAGATTCGGGAGTCAACCAGGTACTAAAGATTTAAAGTAAGACCCATTTCTCAAAATTATGGCCAGGACTCTACCTAACCAGTAACTTGAACCTCTCCCAAGCTTCATATAGGTGTTCCCCAAATTGTTGGCAAAAATTAGTTAGAGCAGCTATAGCATCCACCATCTTGTTATGAGGAAAGAATCTTGATCTAAACTTTTCCTCCAATTCAGCCCAAGAAGTGACACTGCCCTCTTCTAAATTGTTGAGCCACTCTTTAGCTTTTCCTTGTAAAGAATAAGGAAAAAGCCTAAGGCGAATCACATCATTAGGAACTCCATTTTACTTGAATGAGTCACAAACATCAAGGAATTGAATCAAGTGGTGATTTGGATCTTCTAAATCATTTCTGGCATACTGAACATGTAGCTCAAGCATCTTCAACATAGTTTGCTTAATCTCAAAGTTGTTTGCTTGAAATTCAGGCATTCGGATTCCTGATTGATACCCACGAGATTGTCTTCCCAAGAAATCATTAACACCCAAGCAATCATTTTCATCCTCAGCCATTACTATAGTCTCAGTGTGTACACCTTTCTTTGGTTGAGTATGAGGTTTTGTAGCTTCCAAAAGTTCTTGGACGCTCCTTGTTTTCTGTGGTGTCTTAGGTGCTTTGGATCTACGGGACATATACTAAAGTACCAGAAAAGCAAAACAAATCTCAAGAGTATCACACTAACACAAAGAACGAACAAAAATAAAATAAAATTGCTCAAGCTGAAACTACTAAAGGATTTCTAATTCTAATCACCAATTGCTTTGAATCCCCAGCAACGGTGCCAAAAACCTAATGCTACTAAATTTTAAATATGCACCGCAAGTGTATGGGCCGTTGGAATAGTATAGTAGCAAATCAAGGTCATCCCACAGAGATTCAAGGTAATAGATAATTAGACATTAAAATTCCCATTTTCATTTAAGTTGAACAAATCAAAGAAAGAGATTGAAAGACAATTTAAACAAATGCAAGAGAAATAAATCTAATGATTTAAAGATTTCAATTGATAAAAACAACCAAGAGTGGCTAATCCCTTCTTTAAGTTTTAGAGCATGTATTTACCCAATTAAAAGTACTTAATGTTAAATTGTTAATCTAGAGTTTAAATGAATATAAGTATCTTCCAATCACTTATACTCCTCTCTCAAGTTAAAATTGTTAGTCCTAACTAATTTACTCAAGAGGCAATAAATGTCTAAATTCACTCTAATATGATTATATGGGTCCAATAGGTATATTCCTATCCTATTGGCAAATTAGAATAAATTCTAATCCCACATTACTTAATCTTATGGTCCAATTAAGATCCCTCTCCCAAGGTTAATCTAAATTACCCAAATTCTTACTTAGTGGTGATCAAGCACTAAGTAGACAAAATAAAATAGATTAAGTAAACAAAATTAACACAAAACCAAAATTAATTAGTTCATACATGCTCAAATCCCCAAATTAGTTCATAGCTACTCTAGGTTGAAAAAGAGCCTAACCACACTTGGCTTTAAAGAGAGTCATCATAGCAGCAACAATAAATTCTACACTCAGAAACATACTGGAATTCAATGAAACAGAGAGAAGAAAATAAAATTGAAGCAAGACAATAATAATTGGCAACACTTCCTCTGCTGATTCTTTCCTGAACCCAATATTGCCGCTGTCTCCTCTGTGTATTCCGTCTTCCCCAGCCGCTGCTCTCTCGCTTACGAAGAGGATGAAAAAAATCTCGGTCCATTCTTGCGGCTCCTTGTCAAGAGATGAAGTGTAACCCCCTCACCGTAATTACATTCGGATTATAAAATTTAAGTGAAATAGAGACCAATAAGACAAAGTGATAAATTTCAATCCCTCATCTAAGAAATGGGGTTTCCTGTAAAACGGTTCAAAATCATAATTCATCCTGGTCTCATATTCACGTTCGAATATAATTACTTGAGAAACCAAATCACATTAATAAACATCAGAGTGCGTAACTAAAATCCTGGCAAACCCCGGGTTACTTGCATATATACAACATGGGTTTAAAGTTCCCAAAATGGGGATTACATATCCAAAATTTAATATTCACATCTTATGTACAAATGGTAATCCCAAACCAAAATAAATAACCAACAACTACTAAAGTCTCAAAGTAATCCTAACTACTCCTGGTTGTCCGCTTCCCTTTCGAGCCACTCGCCCTGTCTGAAAAGGTTAGTCATTTGGAAAGAGTAAGATTCTAAAGAATCCTAGTAGTAACAAATCATTCATACCACACGTAATCACATAGCATGTAAACCAATCATCACATATAGCAGCCACACAAACCACACTCCACCCTCATCCCCTTTTACCGCTGGGAAGGCACACCATCCTAACCCGAACCGTTGTTAGCGACTTAGGGATTGTTGGTATGGCAGTGCATACGAATAGCCTTACGGCTCACATATAGCCTTTCGGCCCACATAATCACATATATCACATCCTAACCTCATCCCCTTTTATCACCGGGAAGGCACACAGCCCTTACCCGAACCGTTGTTAACTTTCACAATTTCGCAAATATTGCAGCATACGAATCCATTATGAACCAATGATATAATACACATACAATGAATCACATAAGGTATAAAGAAAGAGTCACTACCTGTATCTTTCCTGACTGGCTCCGGTACCGTGGACTCACGAGGGCGACAGATATCAAATCCTATACCAAATTAGGGACAACCGGTCAATCTCTTTTCCAAGTTCTTAATTTCATAATACTCTAAGTTGGTTATCATTTAAGACTCTTTAGGTGACTATTAGAGGCCCAAACATATGCCTAAAGGGTTGGAAGAAGCTACCCTGAACACCCCTTTTTCGAAGACAAAATAGTGATTTTTGGCTGGCTCACTCGAGTGAAGATGACCTCACTCGAGTGATGAGACACTCGTGCTCGAGTGAGAACTGCTCTCACTCGTGAGTGTTTGACAATGAGCAACTACTACAACCAGAAAGTGCTCACATCACTCAAGCATGAAACTTTGCACTCGGGTGATGGCTCCAAATCTGCTCGAGTACCCGAAAGTGCAACACAACGAGTGACAACCCGAGAGCACATGTAACATCAGAGGGACAAGCTCACTCGAGCATACCCTTCAGTGCTCGGGTGAAATGGCCGTGTTTGTGAGTGTTAAAGCACACTCTTGAACAATGCCCAGCAAGTGACAACCCGAGAGTAACCCTAACTCTGGACTCACACCATCACTCGAGCAGACCCTTGCTCACTCGAGTAATCACCAACATCACTCGCGGATACAGAAATGCACTCAAGCTCCCTCAAGAGAAACTCAGGCAAAACACGAAGCAGAAAAGGGAAAACACATGCAGCACTCAAGCATGATCTTCCCTCACTCGAGTGTTGTGCATCAGAGACCAAAAATGCAGCAAATGGCAGAAAAATACCAGATGGTCAAATCCAATCCCAATGGTTCTCAAACTTCTCACAAAGCTCAAACACACTTAACCATGCCTAAGGAACACATTGGCAACTTCCAAAACACCCCAAAAACCCTTTTTACCATAATTTATGCCTTTAGGTCTCTATGACACACAATACCCCAATCTCATTCAACTTAAATCCAAACTTCTAAACTATATCCAATACTCAAATGACTTCACAACAGACCATTCACAACATCAATCACAATGAAATTCATATATCCAAAAATAGGCATAAACTAGGGCAAATTTCCAGATTTTCGCAAACTTATCCAAAACCACAAACAATATATCAAAATGCACTAGAGGCTTACCTCTTCACTTTGCCAAATCCAGAATCTTGATTCTCAAATTTTCAATTTCGTCCAACACACAAATCACCACCTTTCAAGATTCTGAAATCACCAAGTTGAAGCTCTCAATGTGATACACAACATTATAGAAGAGGATTTGAGCATAAGAGGATCAATACTCACCAAAGATTCAAGCTTTCTCTTTCTCTTTCTCTTTCTTGCCTCAAGGTCATCGGAAACAATGGAGAGAAGAGAGAGATGAGGAGATGAAAATGATAACGATGTGCACTTTCCCTCTCCCACACACAACTAGCCGAATAGGAGAGAGAAGATAGGGAAAAGTGATGTTTGTCTCTTATGCCTCATCCAATGACTCACCAAATGCCACATGTCACCATCTTGTCATTTCCACAATGAGCTCACACAACTGCAAAGGATAGGATTCCGACCCATAAACAATGAATCTCAACCCTTGAACTTAAATACCACACACATTTATACCAAATTTACATCACATTAATTCCAAAAGTGCTAAATTACACACTTACAATTAATCTCAAAGTCATTAGCCCTCAATCCCGAATTGGGATATTACATGAAGCTCCTTCCTTTCAATAATTGTGGCCCCCACTGTGCAGCTACTCCCTCCTTTCGCTGCTCTGTAGCTCTTGAAGAGGATGAAAAAATGCCCAAGTCAATTATTGTGGCTTCTTCCTTCGGTCTTCAATTCCAGCCCCCCTAACTCCAAACGGTGTCATCCTGCTAAGCCCTTAGGTCCAAAAGAAATACTTGCTCCCTTAGTCCATGGTGGCCCTCTTCCTATTTTTCTTTTTGGTCCAATTGGCCCACCAATTTTCAGCCCAAACCACGTCACCTCATCACCTATGGGGAAAAAAACCATTTACTAATAATAACAAAAAACTAACATAAAGCCAAATAAATATATTTTTTATTTATTTTTTTCAAAATATTTAAAACTATAATATTTAAAATAAAATCCCCAAATAATGCACCAACTTGATATCTTATAAAATCTCAAGAAAATCATCTTAAATTAGCATTGATAACTCCCTAATTAGATCAAAATGTGTCTCAAATATATTAAAAATGGGGGGTTATCAATAACACTAACTCGGTTGCTCCTAGTGCTTATCATACAATCTACTCTGTTGCACCCTCTGCTTCTGGTGATTCTGTTCCTTTTATGGACAAGTATGTTCCACCTGCTCCTCCTGTCGCTTCCTCTGTTCCTAACTCCTCTGCTCTAATTCCATCTTCTGAGACGGCTGCTCCTATCCAAGTGTCTCTTGTTTCTGCTCCAGCTATTCCTGTATCATATGTAGGTGAGAGTTCCAATACTCAAGTCTATTTAGCCTCACCTTCTGCTCCAAACGATTATTCATGGTATTTTGACTCCGGCACCACTCAACATATGGCTTGTTCTTCTCACAAGGTACAGCATACTAATTCTTATAGTGGCTCAGGCACAGTGGAAGTAGGTAATGGTCAATCTCTTCTTGTTGCTTTTACTGGTCATTATGTTCTATCATGTGCTTCATCTCTTCACCTTCATAATATCTTGTGTGTGCCTGCCATGAAAAAGAACTTAGTGTCTATTGCACGATTTATAAAGGATAATCAGGCTGTTGTTGAATTTTTTCCTAATCATTGCATTATTAAGGATCTGCAACCCAAGCGACTTTGGCTCGTGGTATTGACCAGCACGGGATGTATAGGTTGCTTGAAGATACACAATCATCTGTCAACAACTCTTGTTTCCCCAACAGTTGTCATTCAGTTACAGTCTCAAATCCTTCAGTTCTATGGCATCGTAGACTTAGTCATCCATCTATTGATGTAACTAGGACAGTTTTACATTCCAATAATGTAGTGGTGCCTAAAACTTGTGAGTGGTCTTTCTGTCAGGCTTGTCAAATAGGCAAATCTCATAAACAACCATTTGTACCATCTCCTACTTCATATAACAAACCTTTTCAGTTGGTTATGGCTGATTTATGGGGTCCTGCACTGCTTGTTTCTTCTAGTTATGCCTATTATATTGCATTCATCGATGCCTATTCTCGATTTGTTTGGATATATTTTTCTTAAGCACAAATCTGAGGCTCTATCCGCTTTTAAAGAATTTAAAGCTAAAGTTGAGACCCGGTTTAACACTAAAATTGAGCAGTTTCATTCTGATAATGGTGGAGAATTTCAGGTTTTCAGTTCTTATCTAAAAGCTTCTGGAATTGAGCATCGTCTGTCATGCCCTTACACGTTTAAGCAGAATGGTCTGGTAGAATGTCGTCACAGACAAATAGTTGAAACAGGGCTTACTTTACTTGCTCAAGGCTCTTTACCATTATATCACTGGCCTCATGCTTTCACCTCTGCTGTTTTTCTTATGAACAGGTTGCCTTCTCAACCTCTTCATGGTCTTACACTGTATGAGAAATTATATGGTAAGCCTCCTAATTACACTATCTTGAGAGTGTTTGGTTGCCTTTGTTATCCTTGGCTTCGTCCTTATCATGCACATAAGATGACTTTTAGGTCTACCCCATGCATTTTTCTTTGGTATAGCACTCAGCATAGAGGATATAAATGCTTGGATCCAGTCACTGGGAAACTATATATCTCTCGACAAGTGAAGTTTGATGAACATGTCTTTAGTTCTCAAGGCCAGTACAATGCTCGAGGTCAATCAGCCTTAACCTCCACCCCTGTATCCTCTTTTCAACCCATGTATCTCTCTTCCACCACAAACACCACCCTCTCTTCAACTTCACATCAACCTTCCCCTATCATCTCCTATACATATTCATCCCTTTCTTCTTTTGTAATGCCCTATTTTTAATTAAGGGCTAATGAGGATTAGTGTGGATATTGATGAATTTAAATGGGAATTATTATGTGTTTTATGACTATTTTAATTAATACGTCATCATTATTGAAAAATTAAAAGAATGGAATTATTGGTCATAAATTAGTAATTAATGGAGAAATTAATTACTAACTATGGGAGAAATGAGAAATGTAATTAGAATTGGTAAATAGAGGGATTAGAAAAGCTAATTGGAGACTTAGTGTGTGTGAGCCAATGAGGAGTGGACACTTGGCAAGATCATATGTGAAGGGATTGGGAGAAAAGTCAAGATGTATTTTTTAAATCAGTTTCTCTCTCCTCTCTTCCCTCTTGTGCGCTAAAGTAGTATGGGAGGGAGTAAGATCATCATTCTTCATCTTCTCTATCACTCAACCTCTCTCATTTTCTCTCTCTCTCTCTCTCTCGTTTTCTCTTTCTGTCTTGGCACCATTGTTGTAGAAAAATAGAGGAAGAAAAGCTTGAGAAAAGGTAAGGAAAATAACCTCCATTGCTTAAACTCATTTAAAGTTGTTCCTTGAGTTAAGAGCTACATTTCTATGGTTATAGTTTGCCATTTGGTGTTGGTTTGAGACTTCAAGAAATTGTGGAGGTTGGAGAATTAAGAAGCTCCTTTGAGAAAGTTGTTAAGGTGAGTTTAAGAGACCTTTCTATATAAGTTTTGTGCCAAATGCTTTAGCTTGGAAATTCTAAAAATTTGGCTTGAAATTTCAAAAATTAAGGTCTTGTGGTGTTTGAATTGTTGTTGTCATGGATATGATGCTTTGAGATGTATCTTGGGTAGATAGAATTTGATTGAAGCTTAAATGTAAGGTTTGGCACCTTTGTGTTGGTTTTGTGCATTGGGCAAAAATAAGGCATGTAATTGGGTTGTGATTTTGATCATTTTGAGGTTACCATTGTGTTCCTTATGAAAATTTATGTGGGAATAGGCTTGATTGTTAATTTTGGAGCCATTGGACACTTTGGTAGAAAATTGGAAAATCTGTCTTGTGTGAACTCTGTCTGGGAAGTCAGTTTGTACGAAAGCTTTGAATGACCAAATGGTGTTGGAAAATTCTAAAACTTTCCAGTCTTAAATTTCATATCCCAAGCTTTAAAATGGATATATAATTTGTGTCATTTTGTTTTGTTAACTGAGATTTATGCTTTGCCAAAGTTTGGGATAAAAATTGGACTCAATTTTGGAGTAGTGTTGAGTTTTGGGTAATTCTGGAATTTTGTGGTGATTTCTGGTTATGGTCCATATTTTTATAGTAAATAGGACTTAAATACCTTTCATTTGGCTTTAGAATCACCTCGTTTTGATTTTTCTAGAATTTTTTATGAATTTTGGAAGTTCAGCCAAGAATCAGGGAATTTCTTGGCCGCGGCCCAAGGTGGCTAGCTGCGGCCCAAACCTTTCTGACCTGATTCTGGCCGCGGCCCATGGGTGGCTGGCCATGGCCAATGACCTTCTGACCATATTTTGGCTGAGGCTCAAGGAAGGGCTGGCCGCGGCCAACCCCTGTGATCCAGCATTTTGAGTTTTTGAAAGGAAATCTCTAACCTATTGTTTCCCAACCTTTTAGGGCTTTTATTAGAGGCATTTGTGGCCTCTTAAGGGTCAATTATGATAACCAAATTTAAGTGTTATGAAGTAAATTAAGTCTTGGAATAGAGTATAATTCTCCGTCCTTAATTATGATTCTAGGATTTGACATTTGCTCTACTTGGGAGAGACCGACGCTAGGACATGCCCGGAAGGACCAAGGTAGTGACTCTTCTCTCATGTTGTGTATGATGTTTTGGTATACATGACTTATCATTGGGTTTTGTGAACTGTGTGTACCATGGTCCATTACAGCGCGACCAATGTAGTGTGAGCTGTTAGGGATTGATGTTGGTCATCTCTAGCTCGGCCGTTGTAGTGCCGTTGTAATCGACATGGATCTTTGTGAATTCAACCCGTGGGGCAGCATTTGTGAATCTAGTCATGGGATGTGTGATTGTATCCTGCCTGTATGGCTTGCGTTATGAAATGCTTTATATGAATCCCAGCTGTGATGAAATATATTGTGTGGATTGTTGTAATGCAATGCAGCGTGAGCAATGCAGCATAAGCAAACGTAAGGGTGACATGAGTCATACCTGCCCTTGCCACCGTAACTGCCATTGTAGTTGCCATATGTGTGTAATGATTTGCTTTCATGCCTTATTGTTGTGCATACTATGAGTGATTTGACACTACGGGGATTCCTTAGAATCTCACTCTCCCATAAACCAAATTTTTAGACAGGGCAGAAGGATCGAAGGGAAAGCGGGTGATGAAGAGTGGATAGAGCTCCGGTTTAGAAATATATTTTGGGTTATTGGTTATCATGTAAATTATTTGGATGTTTTTGGGAAATAATTGTATATATTGGGGTTGGTGGTATAGTTTTGTGTAATCCCCAAGTTAAGGGTAATGAATTGTGGGTATTGTGCCTTTGTAAAACCCTTATTAATGAATGGAACCCGAGTGTGTCGGGAATTTACCTTATACTCTGATATTTGTGAATGAAATCAACCTGTACAGGCCATTTAGTATTGAAATGTGAATATGAGACTGTCATGAACATGTTTTGTAAAAGTTTTTATAAGCCATGATTTTGGGAAGTTTGATTTTGTTTAAGTCCCAAAATCATCTAAGATCTCTAATTCTATATCAATTATGTGTTTATGAACTAAATCTCGGCCTATGATGGAAGGGGGTTACATCTTCCATATTTGATTCTTCTTATGATACTCCACCCATTCCCTCTAGTCCACCACCCATTCTTTCCCTTCCACTAAATGATCACCCCATGATCACTTGCTCTAAGGCTGGTATTTACAAACCGAAAGTGTATGTCGCTACTTCCACTGAACCTTATTGTCCTACCTCCATTCATGACGCTCTTGCTATTTCTGACTAGAAATTGGCAGCTGAGGATGAATATAATGCCTTAATTCAGTTTGGTACCTGGGATCTTGTTTCTCTTCCATCCCATAGGAAGGTTGTGGGATGTAAGTGGATTTTCAAAAATAAAACCACTGCTGATGGCTCTGTTAGCAAAAGAAAATCCAGACTTGTTGCTAAAGGTTTTTCCCAAGAAGCTGGTTCCGATTTCAATGATACATTTAGTCCAATTGTCAATCTTTTATTGTACGTATTCTTGTCACCTTGGCTGTTATCAAAGGTTGGAAACTTCATCAAATTGATTTTAATAATTCTTTCCTCAATGGTGATCTCTTAAAGGAAGTCTATATGCAGCAACCTCCAGGCTTTAAAAAGCAATCAGATCATGGTATGCCTTTGGTGTGTAGGTTGAAAAAGGTGATTTATGGTCTAAAACAGGCACTTCGAGCTTGGTTTCATAAGCTCAAGGACACTCTTTGTTCTCTTGGGTTTGTTCAAGCTAAATTAGATGTTTGTATGTTCATCAAGTTTTCTACTTCCAGTGTTGTATATTTGTTGGTATATGTGGATGACCTTATTCTCACAGGTGATGATGACTGTGAAATACAAAAACTAATATCTGCCATGTTCTTATTTTTCTCTAAAAGATCTTGGTGAGTTGTCTTTCTTCTTAAGGATCGAGTTTCGTCGCTCTTATGTTGGTGTACATCTGTCTTAGAAGAAGTACATCATAGAACTCCTTACCAAAACTCACATGCTGCTGTCAAAACCCAAACCAACCCCAATGGCCAAAAATACACAACTTGCTCACACTTATAGTCCTATCTATCATGATGCCTCTGCATACCATCATAGTGTCATTGGGGCACTGCAATATATCTGTCTCACAAGACCTGACATTGCTTTTGCCGTAAATAAATTGGCTAGATATATGCAACAACCACTTCAGATTCATTGGGAAGGTGTTAAACGTGTGTTACTCTATTTGAATGGCACATCGTCCTATGGACTACTCCTTCAGCCTTTCAATCCTTTCACTGTTTAGGCTTTTGTCGATGCTGACTGGGGTTCTTCGATCTCTTAACATCACTTATATTTTAAAATTCTATTTTCATCCATCCAAACTATTAGTTGACCGTTAAGTTTGCCTTTTGAATTTTTTTAACCAAAATGTCACTATAATTCTAATGTTAGAGTGACATTTTGGTTAAAAAAAATTCAAAAGTCAAACTTAACAGTTAACTAACAGTTTTGGTAGATGGAAATAGAATCTCAAAATATAAGTGATGTTTGAGTGGATAAAAAAACATTTATACCACCAAAAATTAATTCTAATAGATTTTCTAACTTTCTAATAGCTTCAAATGTATTAATTTTAGGATTATAAAATTTATAATTTTAATTTCAAATCGTATTTATCAAAATTTATTTAATTTTAGTTTATTAAATGACTAAAATATATATCAAACACATATTTTTTTTATAAAATATAATAAACTATATAGATTCGAGAAAATATAAGTACTTTAAATCTATAATTTTTTAATTTTTTTTACAACCATTAAAAAACTTACTCAAATTTTCAAAACTTTGTGATAATTACAAAATGTCAAGTAAAATTTGGGATTTAGAATTAAGTGTAAATGAGTAAATAAATTTTATTTTTATTTAAATTTAATTTAAAATATATTTTTATTGATGAAAGATATGTTTAAAATTTTTTAGAATATTCTTCACAGAGTGAATTGTTTGAATTTAGAAAAAATTAGAATAAAGGACCTATAAGAAAAGATATTTATGTAGAAAGACTATAAAAATTGTAATTATTTAGAAGGACTAAATATAAAAATATAAAACTAAAAGTACTAAAATGCCCCTAACAAAATCTTATGCATTCTCTTCTACATTGTTTTTCACGTTCTATTTTTAAAACTAATATAAAATTCAAAGTTTTATTAATTTTTTTTTGCCGATCTAAGTTTCATTAAATTAAATAATAGTTTTTTCAATTTTCATTTTTCAAAAATAATTGCACATTCTTCAATTTTGTAAAAATTCTAATTTTTTTAAAATCAAAAATTTTTTTAATTAAAGATAGAATTATATAATTTTAATGAAACTCAAGGCATTTTATAATCGATCATATATGTTAAAAGAACAAATTTTATATGATTTATTTTTGTTTTTGAAGCAATTTATGTGGGTTAAAAAATTCATTTAATGTGAGTAAAATTAATATTTTAATTAGTTATTTGTTTTAATCATCTTGGAGTTATTTCAATGTTGTTTGCTTTTTTTCATTTTGCTGTAGATATAGAAATTTGTGTTTAAAGTTTGTTGTTTACTATAATTATATGGTTATGAATTAAAAATATGAAAATATCATTTAAAAAAATACTTGTTATGGCGCTTCTTTAAAAAAGGGTCACATGAAGCAATTTTTTCCTTAAAAAAAACCCCCATTTCCTCTGGCGCTTCCTTGAGGAATGGCTACACGAAGTTCAGATTTCCTATGGCGGTTTTTTTTTAAGGAAGCGTTATAGGAAGTGTTTTTTTTAAAAAAATAAAAAGAAAATATATTGTGGTGATTTCAAGTGCTACAGCTTCTTTTAGCGACATTGAGATATGTGACACTTCCTAAGTACCACAGTTAGTTTAAAAATAAGATTCACAGTTGCCCTTTTTTGTAGTAGTGATATTACAATGAGAATGGATGTTAGGTTTTTAAGACATACTGTAGGATTATAAACAAATAAAAAGGAGGGTAATATGTGAATTTGAAAGTATAAGCTTTATAGATTATTTAAAAGTCTATATTTTAAGTAGGCATTTAAATAAGTTTTAAGCCTTGTCAAGCATTTTGAGGGCTAAGTCTCATACCTAAAAAAGAACTTATATCCAGGCTCAAGCTTAGGTTTTAAATTTCTGTTGTAAGTTCAAATCTATTTAAATAAAACCTAACCTAACCTTACTTATTTTCACCCTTAGTTTTGATTGTGTCGCATAAGGGAGAATTGAGGGCTGAGGTAAAAGGGGAAGATTACACGTGTGCCAGCAAATGCGTAAAAGCAGATATTTTTTTTTTCCCTAAATGCCCCAAGCTTGCTCAATAAGCCTGTGCGTGTTTGGAATAGCTTATTTTTGGGCAATAAGTGCTTATAATTCGTGATTCACGGTATACGAGGTAAGTATGTGAGAGGAGTTTTTTCTCGGCTTGCGTAATAAGGGCTTATTTCCTGTACAAAAAGCTCAGCCAAACATGCAATTACAAGCTAGTATTTCCTAATTAAAATTTGGTCCAAGAAATAAGCCTTGATTTTAAGAATAAGCTTTTAAAAATTATCTTCAACTTTTTCTTAATTATTCTGAGCCTTTATAAATTTAATAATAATTTCTTTCCTTATTTTTATCGATTCTTCTACCTGAAAATAATCTTATCCTAATAAATTTATTTTCTTGAGGTTCTAGCCTCCTTAACATTAAATAAATCATTAATTCAAAACTGAGAAATTCGGGATATTAATCTATTGTGGATTAGATGGGGCTCCGTTGGAAGTTCTTCCTCTTCCTCTTCCTCCATCGCAATCTCTCTCTATGGTATGTGTGCATACTTGATGCTTCATCTCTTCTCTTCTCCTTCATGTTCTTGCTGCTGTGCGTGGGCAACTGTGCGTGAATGTCATCCTCCTCCTCTTACTTCTCCTGTGCATCATTTGTGGGGGTATGTTTGAATATCTTCTTCCTTCATGTTCCTGAATTACTGTCTTTTATGAATGTGTGTGTAATGCTGTATTTTCTGTCTTTGTTCTATTCTATACGTGTGGTTTGTTAAATGGAGGCTTCTGGTAATTGGTTCTTTGCTTGAGTTGAATCAAAGTTCAATGATTAATTATAACTATATTTATAGTTAGAAGGTTTGAATTTTGGAGACTGATTTCAAGAAGGATGTTCTTGCAGCTGGTCAAAATCATGCACGATGATTGTTGTTCGAATTAGTGTAATCCTATCTTTTTTTTCTTTTTCGTAAAGGAGAATTTGGATTATGTTTTGACTTAAATATTGTTTAAGGATAAAATTAAAAAGCTCAATAACCTTATGAGCGAAATGATTTAGGTTTTGTTTTGGGTTTTGGAATTAACCCAAGTCTTGTTAGGAAATGGAATTTTGAAGCTAAAAGCTTGATAAGGGTGTTGGGAAGAAGATTGAAAGAGAATTTCAATGATTAACTTTGTTGATTCTTAATTCTTATGTACTAGTTCTAGAAGTGCATATAAGGGGTTGATGAAGCGTTTGAAAAACAAACTTGTGGAAATGAATTGCTGATAATTTTGTTTAGCCTAAATGGTTGGCATTGCAGATTCATATGGAATTTTGTTTTTAATGGAGCATATGGTCTTGAAGGGAAAATAAATTAGAAGAAAATCAGGATGAAAATCTTGTTAATTAAAGAAAATATTTTGTTAAACAAGAAAAGGAAATTCAATCTTTGCCTTGAGTGTAAATTTAAGAAAATTTAAAGAAAAAAATTTATTTTTAATTGAGCATATGGTTTTGAAGGGAAAATAAATTAGAAGAAAATCAGGATGAAAATCTATTTAATTAAAGAAAAGATTTTGTAAGACAAGAAAAGGAAATCCAATCTTTGCCTTGAGCGTAAATTTAAGAAAATATAAGACGTCATACAATAGTTGATATTTCATACTTTTGTATTGTTATTGTTGCCGTCGTCGTCGTCGTCCATTAAGGTATTGTTAATGAGTTTTTCCAAGGGTTGATTTAAGCTGATACATCTTTGGTTGCCACATACTTTTTTTTTTTTGGATAGTAAAATTTTTGGAAAGGAATTGGGCTCACCCAAGATTCAAGAGCAGGGCGAAATCTCCCTTCCTCCTAAATTATACCAATGTTGGATAGGGTGAGCCGTAAATTATCTTTAGGCGTTTATCTAGACACCCAGGAGTTAGGATGTCTCCCCAAGTGCCGCGACTGGAACCATAACTAAATGGTACTCTCCAGGAATCAAACACACTCCAAATGATCATATGTCTCACTCATTCACCAGCTGAACCTACGGACGATGGGTTGCCACATACTATTTTGATTATCACAAATACTTATATAAATGATGTGCAACATTCATATGTGTTTCTATTTGTTGATTAAAGTTCTTGAAAGACAAATAGATATCCGATAAAGTTGATAACTGATCCTTTCAATTGAATATCAAATTTGATTTATTTCATTAATGAAATAATATATGTATACAATGTATTTTCGTAAGTTGGAAATTTGGGGTTTGAATGTTTATAAAATTTAGGGAAAATCACTCCTAGGTCCTAAGTAAGGAAGATATTATCAAAAAGGTCCTTGAATACAACCCCAAAAGCGTGTATTCATAACCTGATGAGTGTGTTTTACAACCTCTAAAGACCTTTCTGATAATATCTTTCTTATTTGGGAACTAGGAGTGATTTTCCTTAAAATTTATTATATTTTACTAAAGCAAAGCTTGCTTGAATTGAAAAAGAAGAAGATAGATTTCTTATTATTAAGTGCTCGTTTGGATGAGCGATTGGAATGCTTAAAAGCAACTTTTTAATCGTAATTTACGGTATACGAGGTGAGTATGTGAGAGGAGTTGTGTCTCGATCTACGTGAAAAGCAACTTATAAGCAATCTAATCGTTGAAACAAACATGCCATAAAGCACTTGTTAATCGGAGCCTCTGTCCTACACTTGTTTTGTGGCTTCAAGTTACACTTGTTTCTTACTCTCGTGGACCGTGTCCACGGTTGTTATTTGTGGGAACTGAGCTATACTTGTTATTTGTGGCTATGAGTTGTACTTGTTATTTGTTTTGTGATGGTTCTTTGATGAAACAAGTCTTCAGGAAAAGAAAATGCTTTCATCATTAGTGCTTATTATTGGAAAGAATTACATTATTGAATTTCTATCTAGGTTGAAACTATGCATATTTTCTCAAGTTTCTATTTTTTGTTAAATATAAGCATATGGTTGTGATAAGTTCAAAAACAAGTTTAATACATACATCAATGATAAGGCTAATTGATATTTAATATTTACGTATACACTCTTGAAGCATTTTACTAGTAAATTGTGTATTGACACTTCCTTTGCTTACCAAGTTATTTGTTTTTCAGATAGAAGAAATGAGCATACTCCTTCATCAAATTGTAGAGTGGGGTCAACTACTTGTTGGATGCCTAAATTGTTATGGAAAAGTGAATTCTATGGTACATTTGACTTATTACTCAAAATTTGTAGACATGAGGTCCACTTCTTTATTTACATATTTTTGTATATATTGAGATTGAAGGTCTATTTTGTAAAAATTGGTCAACTAATTATGCCAAATATGTTTGGAAAGAGCAACATCAAAAGAAATCTTTGTTGAATTTTACAAAGGTCCCTGAATAAAATAATATGATTTTATTTGATATTATATTAATGGAGCAGATATTGTTGATGGTCAATGAAAAATAAAATATAGAAGAGAAAGATATTAAAACAAACTGGCTTACAAAGTAAGGACTCCTCATACTTTGTAACGGTCACTGTAAAAATTGTTATGATGTGACAATTCTCAAATGCCTTTGTTGTAGATATCTATATATCACATATCAGTATATCAACAGTTCTAGTCACATTTCTCTGTGTGCAAAAGAATAATATAAGTATGAAAATCATAATATATGTAGTAACAATAGGCATTAGGCAAATATAAAAGTTTGAGCAGATCTCGAAAAATAAATATGAAAATCAGAATATGGTAAAATTTGGTAAATATAAGAATTTGAGCAAATATCTGAACTAGATTTCAGGAACTTCTAAAACGATTTTAACGTTCCGATTGGATCGCTAAAGTTTAGGAATATGAGAAGGTCAAAATCAAGGAACCAACAATTCAAGGGTTAATTAGTTGCTAAAATTTAGGGAAAAAAGTTTTTATTGATTTTGTCCCAAAAATTTTCACTGATGTATATTTTTTTTTTTGAACAATTCTGAATACTTCCATTACTTCACTAGAAAATTACAAGAATGACAAAACACAACATCCTGACCAACAGGTTACAAGAACAAAAACAAACAAACTGATATTGCAGGAAGCAAACAAAACACAAAACAAAGGAAAAGGAACGCTGATACGAGATAAAATGCAGCAAAGAGAAATACTGATAACATATCAGCCAGGATCCAAGGTTTCAGAGGTAGGAGATCTATGGTTACCAAACCATCTCGAGCTCTTAGCATCTTCAGCTAGCAACAAAGACAAAGGGGGTAAGGGTGTCTCCACCCACCCAATAGGGCACACCCCCTTACAAGCTTCTATAGCAAGAAAATCTGCTACTTGATTCCCCTTTCGAGGAGTAAAATGGATCGAAAAACTAGCCTCAGACTTCAGAAATCCCAAGATGTCTTCAAGTATACCATGAGAGGTCCACTCACCTATGTTCAGCTGACCTTTTTCCAGACACATAACAAGGAGTTGGCAATCTGTTTCAAAGATAATATTCTTGTTGCCTAGGTCTTGAGCTATCATGAGTGCTCTTTTTAGTGCTAAGGCCTCCGTCATGAAAGCAGAGATGGATTTGACTTTATCAACAAAAGCCCACTTAAAGTCACCCCTATGATCCCTGTAGATGATACCAATGGCTGCCCTCTTCTCCTTCTCCTTAAAGGCCCCATCTATATTAATCTTGAGAGTTTCTTCTGGCGGGGCCAACCACTTCTGATCTGGATTTGTGCTTGTGCCACTAGCTTCCTCTATTTTGTTATAACCACAAGCTTCCCAATGTGCAAAAGCATACTGAGTAGCTTTCTCAAGAACAGTTTTGGGGTTAGGCAACACCCCATTAAATACTTTATCATTTCTGGTTTTCCAAATGAACCATAATAGCCAGCAGATAAAGGCAATATCAGAGTCACTGAGCTGACTTTGTGAATCTAGGATACTAGACCACCAAGCTGCAAAGTTACTGATCCTACTAATATCAGTTTTAAAGGAAAATTTACTACCAAACCAGACGCAGCAAACCCACGAACAGGAGAAAAAGAGGTGCTCAATTGATTCACTCTCAGTTTGACAAATTGGGCAAAGATCAGAAGGGCTCCTTTTCCTTGCCAAAAGAGCTTTATTTGTTGCTAGAGCATTAGACAAGGCTCGCCATATAAAGTTAACTACCCTTGGAATAGCCTTTACTTGCCACGTTTTCTTCCATAACACCTCAGTAAATTGGAAGGACGGACCTGCCTTGCAAGTGTTGTGGTTTGCAGCAATGTTTGTAAGTTGGTAACCCAACTTCACCGAGTACTCACCATTTTTTGCTAAAGTCCACACCATCTTGTCGTCCCTTGGAATGCGAGGGAGAGGAATGTCAGAAATAGCTTCAATAGTCATATCATCCACCATGTTTTGTATTGCGCTTAGATCCCAAGTCTGCTGGTTTGGTGCAATAAGGCTAGCCACTGTTTGATCAGATTCTTTTAATACGGCATCATTAGTGTGTGGTCTTCTCAGTGCTATGGTGGGAATCCAGTTATCCTTCCAAATCCGGGCATATCTTCCATTTCCAACTTGCCAACAAAGGTCATCTTTAATGAAATCTCTTCCATCTATGATGCTTGACCAGCACCATGAGGCTCTATGGCCCTTCGTTGCATCAAGAAAGGTATCATTAGGAAAATAGAGACTTTTAAGGACTTTGACCCACAGAGCATCTGGGTTTTGGAACAACCGCCATGCCGTTTTTGCAAGTAGAGCATCATTGAATTTAACAAAGTCCCGGAATCCCATGCCTCCTTCGGATTTTGGTCTAATGAGCTTATTCCAAGCAATCCAGTGAGTCTTGCTTCCTTTGTTTTGGCCTTCCCACCAAAAATTTGCTACTAGACTATTGAGCTCTTTACATGTCTTCACTGGGAATTTGAAGCAAGTCATGGGAAAGATAGGTATAGCATTGATGACTGCTTTAATCATGGTTTCTCTCCCAGCAAAGGACAAGTGCCTACTACTCCATCCAAGCACTTTTTTGTTGACTCTTTCACGAACGTATGAGAGTGCTTGGTGTTTAGTTTTCCCCCAAACACTAGGTATGCCAAGATATTTCCCAGGGTCCATACTTTCTGCAATGCCAAGTATTGAACATACATCATCTCTTATATTTTGTGGAGTGTTTTCCGAGAAGAATATGTTGGATTTCTCTAGATTGGCTAGCTGTCCTGATGCTGAACAATAAACTCTAAGCATCTCAGTCAATCTTCTACAGTTCTGAGCGTCTGCATTCATAAAAAACAAGGCATCATCTGCGAAGAAACTGTGAGGGAGCATAGGACAGGAATTGCTAAGCTTAATGCCCTTAATATACCCATCAGTTTGATTTTTGGTTATCATACAAGATAGGGCTTCCAGAGTTAGTATAAATAAGTAGGGAGATAGGGGGTCTCCTTGACGGAGTCCCCTTCCAGGATTGATAGAAGCTATTTTCTCGCCTGCAATACACAAATTTAGGTGGACAGATTCAACGCATTTCATTATAAGAGTGACCCAGTGTGAGGAAAAGCCAAATTTGAGAAGCACATGTCTCAAGAAGTCCCATTCAACTCTATCGTAGGCCTTACTCATATCCATTTTTAAAGCAAATTCATATTTATTGCCAGTTTTCTTGCGCCTTAAATAATGATAGACTTCATGAGCAATAATAATATTATCTTGGATCAATCGTCCAGAAACAAAGGCACCCTGGTTTGGAGAGATACACTCATCAAGGCAACCTTTCATTCTGTTTGCAAGGATTTTGGAGATAATTTTGTAGGAAAAATTACAGAGTCCAATGGGTCTAAAATGAGACATGGTTTCAGGCTTTTCCACCTTAGGAATGAGGGTGATATTAGTACCATTTATACCATCAATACATCCACTGGCAAAAAATTCTCTTACCATATGGAAGATGGTGTCTCCCACCTCCTCCCAAGAAGTTTGGTAGAATTTACCTGAGAATCCATCTGGACCTGGGGCTTTGGAACCTCCAAGATCAAAAGTAGCAAGGCGTACTTCCTCTTTAGTCACCGGTATGAGCAGATTCGCATTTATTGTATCATCAATCTTCATGTCAATGAAATTCAAGGTGCTATCTAGTTGCCGAGGACCTGAGGAAGACAAGAGGGTTGTAAAGTAATCAATAAACATATTATTAATAGTACCTCTATCCCTCGTCCAGGAACCATTGTCATCCTTTATGCTCAGAATAGAATTTTGCCGCCGTCTAATCAGAGTAGATAGATGAAAAAATTTTGAATTTTTATCCCCTGCTTTAAGCCAAGCTACTCTAGAGCGCTGCCACCAATAATTCTCCTCTTGATCCAGTAATTCCTCAATACGCCTCAGGAGTTCAGCTTCCTCTCGTTCACTATCCATTGTTTGGTAACCCTGTCGACACAAAGTCAAGCGTTTTTCCAAACTATCGATCATTTTCTTCCTGTTCGGGAAATTTACTGTGCTCCATGAGATTAGATTTTTCCTACACTTATTAAGTTTATGGATAAAGGCAGAAATTGCTACATTAGATAAAGCTGCATCGCCCTCCCAACTATTATGAACAACCTGCAAAAAGTCATCATGAGAAGTCCAATAATCCTCAAACCTGAAAGGTTTCATTTTATTGATAGAAACATGATAAAGATTCACAAACAAGAGATGATGATCAGAACCCAGGGGTTCGATATTAAAGACTTGAACTTGAGGGAAATTATGACAGAAAATATCATTTCCCATAGCACGATCAATACGCTCCCTGATGGTAGCATCTCCCAGTCGCCTATTACACCATGTAAACCACGAGCCATTAAAACCCAAATCAATGAGCGAGCAATCTGAGATGAATCGTTGAAAATTAATGATTTTCCTGATTGCTCTTGGGTTACCCCCTTGTTTTTCCCGATGAGACGTGATGTCATTAAAATCACCCAAACAAAGCCAGTTGTTAGCTCTACAATTTGCAAATTTAATAATGCTTTCATATACTGCAAGTCGCTCTGATTCATTTGGGGGGCCATAAACAAAGGAGATATACTGTGGAAAATCATTTGTTGAGGATGAGATGGAAGCATGTATAACATTACTGGATGACGAAATGATATTGACTACCGTGGTTTTATCCCAAAATAACGCAAGTCCACCACTTCTTCCCCTTGGTTCTACAATCCAATCTTCATCATAACCACATCTCTGACGAATCCTTTTGACATAACTCTGTTTCTTTTTTGTCTCCATAATGAAGACAATTTGGGGTTTTACTTTATTGCATACCTCCTTGAGGTTCTTGACTGTCAGGGGAACCCCTAAACCCTGACAGTTCCAAGATAACAGACTCATGGCGAACCGATGGCTGCTTGGTGGCAACCATCGGTGGTTGGGGGAGAGGAAGATGCATCAGGCAACAACTCTGAACCATTACCAGCATACAGGTTTGCAGTTTTTTCAATATGGGATTTACAATCATTTAACTTCAATTTCGCAACTCGGGACTTGTCCTTAATTCCCTTCCCTTTCCTATTTCGCAGAGAGTTTTTAAGTTGGCGGAAGCTAACCTGTTTTTCATCAGGAGTAGTGACCGCTGCATTGCTAGATGGCACCAGCTCATGTTCAGGATCTGTGAAGAGTCTTCGTTTCTTTGTAGAGTTTGGGCTCAGGTTTTCTTCATTCTGTTCTAAAGATCTTTTCAGATTTATTCTATGGAGCCCATTAGTCACAGCAGATAATGGTGAGAGCCCCACAAAAGGAACTATAGCCTTCTGGGCTTCTCCCTCCTCCACAGGAAAGTCGACTCGGTATTTGGGTTTCACATTTGGGCGGAGGGCAGTTGGGCTTTTAGGGGAGCTTGGATCCAGAATTATACAATTCTTTTCATTAGTGGACTCCTCCTGGCCCACACCGTGAGTGGCAATTTGACTTGGAGAGAATTGATTTTCCTGGACAGTAGGATTTTGTTCATTAAAACTCAGGATTTCTTTGATAATAATCCCCCGCCATCCTCGCTCATTCATAGCATCTTTATTACACTTTTGCCCGTTGCTCTTCTCAGGCCCGAGAATCATGCTGTGCCCAGATTTCCCGCCCGAATATCTGTGTTTCCCTATCCCAGAATTATCTCCACCGTCCCTGCCATTCTGGCGGTTGCCACTTGCCGGCGGCGACCCGTCCTTCAGCAATCCGACCTCATCCCAGTCATTCATACAGACTTCAATTGCTTCTTCAATTGTTTTAACATGAGCAGTACCTAACCAGTTGCCATATCCTTCCCCTTCATCATCAGCTTCCCTCTTATCAGTTTGAAACCTGCAATTTTTGGCTTCGTGTCCAATCCTACCGCAATCATAGCAATAGTTTTGAAGACGTTCATACCGTACTTTTACCCATGTCGGATCTCTCTTTGGTCTTGGAACCCAGAACCCCGTGGTCAAAGGCTGTACAATATTAACCAGGACTCTAGTTCTGATGAATGTCCGCGTCAGTCTGTTCTGAATCTTCGGGTTTTCAAACATGGCCACCTTACCAATAGTACTGCCCAATTTGATAGCGTTTTCACGATCAAAAGCTATGTGTGGTAAACCATGAAATTGAACCCAGAAAGGACACCACTTGAAATCAACTTCGTTAAAGATCATATAATCATCCCAGTGTTGGATATTCAGCAGAGCTCCCAGAATCGACCACGGACGACCTTTAAGGACCCTGTTGTAGTCTTCTATCTTAACGAAGCGAAAGAGATAGGCGTTCTTTTCAGGCAAATCGTGGATCTCCAAATCCTTGTCCAAACCCCAACCTTTCCGGATCATAGATATTACTGTACCTCGATTTAGAGATTTGTCCGATTCAAGTCTCCCAACAAGAGCCCATCCATTGCAATCCTTATCCTCCGAAGGCATCTGAAGCATCACTTCTTTGCTCCTTTGTTTCCCGCGGCTGCTTTCACCCTTCTCCATTTCTACAGTGTATCCGAAAATTCCAGCGACCCACACAGAACCCACGCACACGAAATTAATAAAATAGATGAAAGTGATCGATTAGAAACCACGCCCCAAGTCAAAGATACTTGCAGACGTTAGGGATTGTTTTTGAGGGAATAATATTGCCTCAACCATTTAAAAAATAGGGTAATTTTACCCTTACCGTTCAATATGTTAACTTTGCCCGTGAAAGTTCACTAATTTATCTATGTGGCACTCCATGTATGCCACCTCATCATTTTCTCTCCAACTCACCCTTCCTTTCCTCTTTCTCTCTTTCCTCCCTCTTCTGAACCCACTGTCGTCGCTCTCCCCCTTCCCTCTCTACTGAACCCACACCGGCGCTCTCAATCCTCAAGCTTCCTCAGATCAGTAGGTCCCATCTCATGCTCAAGTCCATACTTCTTCTTCTTCCCCTCCATCACCATGTCCCGTGTCACCCTCATTTTCGTTTCTTCCTCCAGCTCCTTCGCCAGATCCATTAGCCACTTGTTCAGTCTGCCTCTCGATGGCCTTTCTTCAAACAAGAAGAAGAAGAGGTCCCACCTGTCGATGATTCCGCCGCCTCCTCACTGTCGTCGTAGAGGTGTCAAAGAAACCCCGAGTCCACCACATCAACAGAGGGCACAGAATGGAATGAGCGAGCGCCTTTGATTCCTCCATCTCAAGCACCGATTCTCTGCCCACTGAAACAACGCCGTCCCTGCCACCCTAGCTGTAGTGTATCCTTGATTGACATTGAAGATCAATCAGCAGGGAAAGGTAAAAGCTCAGAAATCGATATTCAAGCTCTCCGAAGATGGATTTAGAGTTTTGCAGAGGCCAGATTGTGAGTAGAGATTTCCAAGTTTTAAAGAATCTGCCTTTCGTTCTTTTCTAGCTAATTTTGAAGAGGGGTTTTAATTGGATTGCTGTTGAGATTGTTTGTCTTGATTATTGCTCTTCGATTGATTGAAGATCTGGGAGCTTTCTATTTTTCTCTTTCTACCCAAAAATATGCTTTTTGATTCGATTCAATTCCCCAGTTCTTTTGGTATTTTGAGAAACTTTTAGTCACTTATTTGCTCTTTCTTCAAGATTAAAATGAGGATTCCATTGATTTGATGAGTTGATGCAGTGTGGAACAGGACATTCTTCATCCCATTTTGTGGATTCCTTTTCCTCTCTCTTGTATTTTCTGAGCTCCTAAACATTTACATTTTTTAGAAGAAGAATTTTCATTGTTATATTCTAATCGAATTTTATTTTTATCTATTGTCATGTTCTTTATATCTGAAATTGGAAGCATATTTGTGCTCTTCAACTGTGTTGTTTACATTAAGAAAAAGTCACGGAGAATGTAATCTGCATGTTGTTTTTCCTAGGATGAAGTTCAAGGCTTTTCTCATGGATAATGGAGTGACTCTTTTGGAGAAGAGGTTCCTGCCAGCACTCTTTTCTTAATGATACAATGGCCAATGAACTACACAGTTGATCATCGAGAGGATTTGTTTGGGGAAGGAAGATGATATAGAGAGAGAACGTTGGGGTTTTGATTGAAGAGGGAAGGCCGATTGGGTTCAGAAGAGACAGAGGAAATGAATGTGAGGTGGCAAGAGGGCGATGAGGTGGTATGTATGGGGCAATGAGGTGGCATCTATGGAGTGCCAAATGAGAATATTAGTCAACTTTAACATTCAAAATTAATGGATTAAACGGTAGTGACAATATTACACCATTTTTTAAACTTTTAGAGTGATATTGTTCCCTCGAAAACTTTCAAACACCCAAATCTCTTTTGTGAAAACTTTTAGAGCATTTCTGCCCTTTAACCCTTGATGTTATTATTATTTCAGTTGATTTATTCATATTAAATGCTAGTTTTTTAAGTTTATATATATTCTAATGTAATCAAAATTATTTTTACTATAATAAAACAACAATAAAAAATTCAACATTTTATCATAGCGTCTTTTCCATATTCCTTTATTTTTTTCTGCATTTTTCTTTATTTTTATCTTCATTCTAGTCGCCATCATGAGAAATTAGATATCGTTATATGTCTGCGATTCTTCTTGTTAGATAATCCCAATCTGCCCTTGAGTTTCAACTAGCAAGCTCTCGTTATATTAAAATAAAAATAAAAATAAAATAATAAATTGGAAAAAATAAAAACTTAGATGAAAAAGAATCACAACGAGATGGAGCTGCACATTCAACAGTCATGACAATGGTAGAAGATGAGACCCGCTGTGATAAAGCAAAACTCATGATAAAAAGAGTACAAGACCCATGAGGAAGCTTAATAAATGTTTGAGAAGGAGTTGGATGAAAATGAGATTGGAAGCATGATATGGAAGAATTGCAGCAACGGGTAAAATCACAGCAAGAAGATTAGAAGTATGATTGAGAAGCAACGGTTGAAAGGGAGAGTAAGGGTGGCCGAAGCACATGTTAGGGTTCAAATTTGAGGGGCAAAGTCGTGGTTCGTAATATTAAAGGTTATGTAATATCTCATGCGGTTTTTTTTATAAACAACAACTATAAAATTCATGTGGTTTAAAATGACAGTTAAATATAATAAATATGTCAAATATGAACTTACCTTTTCAATTATGACCTTATTTATAAAAAGAGCATATAAGAGATAATGAGTAAAAATTTATTGTCGAGAAATAACGAGTGTCATATATCTAATAGAGGTAAAAATGAAAAGACAACTTTAAAATTTTAGATAAAAGAGGCTTGTTTCTTATATTAAAGACCACTCTCATAAGAGGGAATGTTCTTTATAAAAAGGACTTCAGGGAGTAGTTTTTGAAATTTATATATATAATATTTAATGGTTCTTTATAAAAAAAATCATTAAGTATAACTTTGATCCTATTTATAAGTCTAAATTACCTAATTCTTATGTATTAAAGTGAGTTATTTATACACAATTGATATGGACCAAATCAATAAATTTTTTTCATTTTGTCTTCATTTATAAATGAGTATTTTTTACCTCTTTCTTTTCTCTCTGACTTTAAATGTATTCTCAATCCTCTCATTTATTACAATTAATATGGGTGAAATTGTAATACCCTTATTATTACTCTATAAGTGGACTTATAATGAGAAACAAATTTTTTGCTCAAATTAGACTTATAAATAAAATTAGAGTGGTATCTTCTTAATTTCAAAAAAATAAAATAAAAATGAAAACCTCATTCAACGATTCTTTTTCAATTATTGTAAAGTATTTGTAAAATACATTGACGGTTATTTATGAACAACTACAAGTATCTTCTCAATTAAAAAAATAAAAATTACAACCTTATATGATGGTTCTTTTTTAACAACTATTAAGAATTTGTAAAAAATACTGATGGTTCTTTATAGAGAATTGTCAAGTATCTTCTCAATTTAAAAAAATAAAAATGATAACCTCATTTGTTGGTTCTTTATTAATAACCATTAATTATTTATAAAATGTATTGATGGTTCTTTTTGGATGTGTATCTAACTCCCTGAAATACTTTTAGAAGTGCATTCAATACCCTAAAATATGTGAATTCAGATTCTCTCCTTGACATTCCCATCCTTTACCTCTCTCATACTCAAAACGGTGTAGTTTTGGATATAAATTGGGAGGGTGTTTCACCCCCCTCTCTCTCTCTTTTTTTTAAATAACATTGAAACCCATTAAGTATTTTTTTTAGTAGTACCTAATGTTCTAAAATATTCTTTTGTTCATTATGTAGCATAAAATAATTTTTTCAGGAGCATATAGTATCTGACACGATACAACCTGAACTATTTTTTCACTGACACTCTGTATCTTAAATTTATTTTTATTACATTCAGCACCCTAAATTATTTTTCTAGTTGTAACGAGAAGCTTCTAAAATATTTTCAAGTGGCAATGAGCACCATAAATTTGGGATAATGAGTATTAGATGTGCTAAAATTTAATTCAAGATATAGAATGCTACTAGAAAAATACTTCAAAGTGTAGCTTTCTAGATATTAGGTGCTCCTGAAAATTTCTTTTATGCTATATAATGGACAAAAAAATATTTTAGAATATTGGACATTGCTAAAAAAAATTTTGAGGGACTTCAATGTTATTTAAGAAAAAAAGTGTGAAACACCTTTCCAATTTACATCCAAAACTACACCGTTTTGAGTATGAGAGAGACAAATGATAGGAATGTCAGGAGAGAATCCGGATTCAAAATATTTAGGGGTGCTGCCCCTCAAATATTGAAAATAGAGCAATTCTACACCAAAGCTAACGGAATCTTAACCCCGTTATAAAAAAGCTTTCTTCCTATCCATCCTCTCCATGTTTTCCACTACCGCCATCTAGTACGAACGACTTCGCAGAGCAGCACCCTGGGAGTGAAAGATGCAGGGAAGGAGCCGGCAAGCACAGTGGGTTGTCGTTCTCTGATTTGTGCACGTCTGTGATCGCCAGCATTGACACGAACAAGTAGAGGGGGAAGCTGATGTGTTTAGTGTGAAGGCGGATTTGAGAGGGTCTTTTGATCATGTAATGCACCAAAAATTTTTATATTTTTATCAAATTTCTTTGAAAGTCTAGATCCCTATCAGTGTGAATAGTTGTAGCCACGGGAATGCCAAGATGATTCCGCCTTGATTTATGCTGATCCCTAGTACCAGGACTTGGTCTCCAAGGACATGAGATTTCCAAGTCAAGATAACCTTTTGACATTGCGGCAACAACTTTTACAATTTTACTTCTATATCCCTCAATGGAGCAACTTCAACAGTTTTTGTGGCACTTCCGAATTCATTGACCGTACTATATTCTCAATGCGGTGCCTTGCAATGACTGATTGCTTTGAAGTTTCACCGACCATGTTATATTCCCACCCGACCTAGGGTTTAGGGTTTGAATACTGTTCTATGCTCTTACCTCTCTTTTTTTATCATTTTCTTCTCTATTATTCATTTCAACCTTTAATTGAAATGTGATTGGTTTAGATTTAATGTTTAATAAAAATATTAAATTATTAATAAATAAATAAATAAATAAATTCAAAAATTACTAAATTTTAGTTATGATGATTTAAAACTATAATAAAAAATATATAAAAACAATATTTTGATAAAATATTAAATCCGAACTGTTCACATTTCAATCTAAAGGTTGAGATGAATAGTGAAAAGAAAGAGGAAGGGAAGAGAACGGTAGCCAATCCCCTCAACCCACTATGCTTACTAGTTCCTCTCCTGCATCTCTTACTCCCACAACAGTGCTTGTGAAGTCGTCTGTGGTAGATGGCAGTGGTGGAGAATATGGAGAGGATGGGTAGGGGAAAAGCTTTATTATTCTTTTTAACGGGCTAAGATTCTGTTAGGTTTGGTAGAGAATTAATTGCTCTATTTTTAATATTTAAAGGGTAAAATTGTGCCTATAAATATTTTAATGTAACATCCCAAAATTTAGTAGAATGTTAAATTCTGTGGCAAAAAAAAGTAGAAGGTTAAAACTAATTAAGAAATAAAATCCTTAAACATTATTAAGGATTAATTTATGAGAATTAGATAATGTGCCAATACCGATTTAGAAAATTGAAAACAGTTAGTAACTTTATTATTAGGGCTTGAAAAATGGGAATTGGGTTAAAGATAAGACAAATTATGAAACTTAAGAAATCTAAGGAATCTTAAATTAGACAAAGTGGAAAATTTAGAGCCTAGTGTGTAAGATTAATAGGATAAAAATACACACACACACACACACACACACACACACACACACACATATATATATATATAACACCCACCCAAATGGCCCAATACACACACATTCACACAATACTAAGCTCTTTCTCACTTTCAATTCGGACAAGCCCCAAATGACCTGACCCTAGGGATGAGCAGAAACCCAGTGGTCTAGTCTGGTCTAGTCTAGTCTGACTCGAGTTAGTCCGGTCCGGTCTAGTCCAGTCCAAATAAGCAATATAATGAAATCGAACTAGACTGGACCAAACTAACAGGTCGGGTTGGACCGAGTTCCAGACCAGGGGACCAAACCACCCAGACTGGCCCGGTCTGGTCCAGGTCAATTTCTTAAAAAATATTTTTATAATTTAGATGTTATTTTTTATTTTTTATTTAATGTTGTTAGAGTTTTTTTAAGGATTTATAATCAAGTTTTATTTTTTATGATGATTTTTATATGATTATAGGTATTTTTATTATCTTAATTATATTTATCATGTTTAAATCTTTTTTCTCAACATATTTTTTTTTATTGTTGTTGAATGTTGTTGGATATTCTTATAGATTTATGATGTTTTAATTTTTGGTGACATATTTTATACTATTATAGGTATTTTTGTGGTCCTAATTGTATTTAATAGGTTCAAATTTTTCCTTCCAAAGAGGAAAAAAAAAATAAATTTAGGTCCTGGACTACCGAACCAGTCCAGGTAGTCCACAAAACCCGGTCTAGTCTAGCCTGACCTCTGGTTGGTGTTGGACCAGACTAGACCACGGACTGCTTTGTGCAACCCGAGATCTTCTTAAGACCAGACCTCGGGTTGATATCAAACCTAGTCCAATCCAATCCATGCTCATCCCTACCTGACCCAATGCTCAATTAATCATCAAAGAAAACACTCCCTCCTACTCTTCATTTGCTCATTTTGGCCAGAGGAAAGAGAGAGAATGAGAGAGAGAGATAGAGGGATCGGGCGAGAAACTTGAGAACCGAGAGTTTTTCATAGGAAGGAGGAAGAAGGAGAAGAGAGAACCCACATGCAACATGAGATTCCTACTTAGGCAAGTCTCTTACACTACTTCCATCTTTCTTTTGGTCAATTTTGGTGAGTTCTTGGTTGTTTTGGTGGTTGGAAATAAAAGAGATAATTGGAAAAGGTTGCTGTCACCGAACAAGTTGAAATATAGGTGTTGCATGTCAGTTTTTGGAGGATTTTTGGGGTTCTCCAATTCTGTTTGGGGGTCACCAAAATAGAGCTTAAGTTTAGGAGTTATTAGAGCTAAAATTTATGAGGTTTAGAGTCCAAATTCATGATTGTATGTCATCTTCTTCACCTAGTCTTCATCGCCAGAAAACAGAGTTGAACATGCATGTGATGGCAGAAGCTAGGAAACAAGTTCTAAATGGAATTGCTTTGGTTTCTTTTGAGGTTTTGAGACTTTAAGATGTGTACTAGATAATAGAATCAAGGAAAGCTCGGTTTAGGATGAAAATAGTGGAGTTCTTGTGTGTTTAAATCAAAGTGTTAAGTCTGTAAGTTTTAGGGAGTCAGTTAGCATCGGGCATTATTTTGATCAAGAAAATTGTGTCCATTGTTTATGAAATAGTACACATCCAAAGATTTAAAATGTTTCCTAGAATGAGTCAATTGGATATTTGTAGCAAAATTTATGATTTTTGGAAGTTTGGTCAAAAAATTAGGAGCACTCTATGTTCTAGAAATTTGACAACAGGAAAATAGACAAATTTCATGAGGTTAATTTGGAAATTTGGCTACGTGATTATTTTTCCCTTAAAGTAGACTTATAGAGCTTTTAATTAAGTATTATAACTAAGGAATTGGATGTGTAAATTATAAGTTATGAATTTTTAAATTTTGGATAGAAAGTCCGAGAAATTCTGACTCTCATTATAGGCAGTCAGTTTATACATGGAATTTGAGAGATTACGTCTATGAGTGGATACTCGATGATATTTTTCTTGTACATAGGATTTCAAAAGCTTCACATATATAGAAACTTGAAACATCTCAATTGGAGTTTCGTAGCCCAACTTATGACTTTTCAAAATTTCCTAAATTTTGAGGTAGATTTGGGTTTAAGTTGGAATAATTGATCTCATTTTAGGAAATTGAGATTTATGATAGTTTGAGAGTTTGGGACAATTTAAGGGCCAATCTAATTATCTTAGTGTTTAAATCACATGGGTAAAAGACATATAACATGTCTTAAATTAGATACATGCTAGACATAGGCACAAAAGAATATTAAAGATAACCAAGTAGTTCGAAATAAAGAACAAGAGTAATGAGAGGGTCAAGAGTAACATAATTTTAATTATGTTGATAAAATTGGAATAAGTAATGACCCATCTCTTCATAAATTTTAAATTCTAGGATTCGATATTTGCTTAAGCCCTAAGAGGAAGTTAATTTTAGAAGGTAAAACAGCAGAAAGGTAGCTAGGTAGTAAATCTTTCTGTCATATATTATGTAATTGTTCTGTATGTTTGTATTTACCATAGATTATATTCATTTCATGAATATATGGTTTGATGTTTGGATTGTGTGTCCTAAAGCCGCAAGTCCCAAAAGTACATTGTTGCATGTGATGTATCCCTAGGCTGTAAGACCTAATATGCATTCAGTGTAAGGCCATAAGTCTCAAAAGAGCATTATTGCATGGGGTGTATCCTTGAGCTATAAGACCTGCTGTATAGTTCGTGTTGTGAGGGACTGTATGCCCTGATACTATAAAACCCAAGAGTGCATTTGTTGCATAGGGTGTATCCCTAGGCTATAAGACCTATTATACCAGTTGTTCTATTTTAAACTGTTGAGTCCTTTGAATGATGTTTGTGTTACATCTTTATTGCCGAATGCTTAATGTATGATGGTTTGTTTTACATGCTTCATGAACTTGCATATCTTATGATTGATTGTTATTACTACTGAGATTCTCACGAATTTCACCCCTTTCCATTAAATGACATACAGCTAAAACAAGCAGCTCCAGGGGCAAGGAGGTTGTAATTGCTGATAAGTAGAAGGAGGAGAAGGAGGATTAATATAATTATGTTAGTTATTGTATATTAATTTTGATTAAATTTGAATATTTTGGTAGCCTCATGTGGCTACATGTTTTGTATATATATATGTATATACATAAACATAGTGAAGATAGCACCTACAGTGGTAGTATAGTTGTAGTAGTGATAGTATTAGCATGCGTAGCATGTGATAGTCATAGTATACCATATAAGCATAAGAAAGCAATTTTTGGCACATCCACTACTTTTACTCATAAATAATGGTATAATGACCTCAGGTTAATTTTGAGAATACACAGGAACCAGACAACTGATCTAAAAGATCATCAATTCTAAGAAGTGGATATTTATTTTTGAATGTCACCTTATTAAGCTCTCAATAATCAATACACAACCTTAGGCTTATGTCTTTCTTTTAACTCACAGCACCGAAGCACCCTATGTTAATACATTGTGTCGTATAAAGCCTTTTTCTAGTAGTTTCTTAATCTGCTTCTTTAATTTTGCCATTTTTTAGGGCCATTCTGTATGGGGCTTTGGATATAGGTCCAGCTTTAGGCATAATTTCGATTGTAAACTCCACTTCCCTTTCCAGGGATAGTCCACTTATGTCTTTTGGAAATACTTTAGGGAATTCATTACTCACTAGTATATCTCCTATTATCTATCTTGGCCATGAAACCATAATTCTTGGCTACCTTTTACTCTATCTACCTCTTTATTCTATTAGAAAACTAACTTCCAATCAATTTTTTTAAGGGAATATTATATAATCAAGATCTTTCCCTATGCTAGGTTTAGTAGTTAGCAACATTCAGAAATCTCATACACATCTTTTAACATATTCTAATACCTTGAACTGTTCAGGGTCATTTCTGTTAGATCTCAGATGTTTTAATGATAACAAAGATTGGAATGATCTTATAAAAAGTATTTGATAATAAACACGAGAGTTTTAAACAAAGGAATAAAGTATAAGGTAACATACAAAGTGATCACTCGAGTGATGGAGAAAGAAAATAAGCAGCTGGGCAAGAAAGGAGTCTTTGGCAAAATTCAGAAGGGATCACTCGAGTGATAAGGTAAGAAAATGCTTTGAAACTCTCTGGCTGATTTTAGAAGGGATCGCTCGAGTGATCACTCTAGTGATGACCCTTCATTACTCAAGTGACTACTCGAGTGATATGTGTTGAAAACATGCAAAAACTTGTTGTCAAAATTTAAGAGGTGTCACTTAAGTAATCACTCCAGTGATGATCCTTCATCACTCAAGTGACCACTCGAGTGATGTGTGTTAAAAATGTATAGAAACTTATTGCTAAAATTTAAGAGGTATCACTCAAGTGATGACCAAGGATCACTCGAGTGACTACTCGAGTGATGAGGTAAGAAATAAGCCAGTGACCCTCTGCCAAGATTCTCAAGGGATCACTCAAGTGATTACTCGAGTGACCCCTTAAGTGATGGGATTAGAATTATTGTTTTTGCTCTCTGCCAAGAGGCGGGTTTGGCGACAGGAATGGTGGTGGATGAGGAGGAGGTAGTGGAGGTGACGGTAATGGAGGCGGCGGTGACAAAAGTGAGGAGGGTTCAAGCGGAGATGAGAAGAAGGCAAGTTTATCAATGTCTCAGAAACTTACTTTAGGATATGCTGCGCTAGTTGGAGGTAATCACCCCTGTACCCTAAGTGTTGCGAGCCTGTGACATTTTTATTTATTGTTTCTAATAATAAGACTGGATTAAACATTGAGATATTCAATTTAAATTTTGGACACAATATGCTCTATATCTTTAAGTTCTTTAAATGTTAAGTTCTTCAAATAAGCTAAAGGAAAAAATGAACTTAACCTCCAAGTTGAGTCAATTTAAGGTTGTGGACCTTAAGTTGGGGATTGGTTTACATCGTGTAAGGAGGAGCGAGTGTCGAGTGAAGGAACTTGTTGTGTACTGAGGTGCTAAGAACCCACTGAATCTTGGAAGATATAGTGAAGCTCTCAGAAGAACTCTAAGGACTGGACGTAGGTTAAAGTGGTTATGGCCAAACCAATATAACTCCTGGTGTACACTTCAATAATATCTCTCCAAGCTCTTAACTGCTTTAAATTCTGTTAGTTTTTATATACGATTTGAATTTTCTATGATCACCCAATTCACCCCCATCTTGGGTGAAATGCTTGCACTAATATTTGGTATCAGAGCGTAGATATTCTTGGTCAGTATAAAAACCTAAGAAGGATCTAATGGCAAGTATGGGTGAAGGAATACTTCCTGACAGAGCTTTTATCACCAGACCTCCAGGTTTCAGCGACGAACTTCTCTTTTTGGAAAGCGAAGTTCAGAGTATTCATAATGGCTACTAAATACAAATTGTGGGAGGTAATTGAAATTAGGAACTATAAACCTATAAAGATTGTAGATTCACAAAAAGTTCCCAAGACACCAGTAGAGTACAATGAAAATGACAAGAAACTCATTACTCTCAACAGCAAGACAATTCTAATTATCCAAGTGCTTTAAGTCAAAATGAGCACTTCAAGATTTTAACACTTCCAACAGCTAAGGAAATATGACAAGCCTTGAAAATAGCTCATGAAGGAACTTCAGGAATAAAAGAAAATTGGATCAACACTCTGGTTACTAAATTCAATTTACTTCAAATGAAATCAAACGAGTCAATAGCTGAATCTGAACTTAGATGTACTTATCTTGTTAATTAACTTGCAGCACTTGGAAATGTCTATGATCAGAATACCCAAGTAAGAAAGATACTGAACATACTCTCTAAAGAGTGGGAGGCCAAAGTCACTACGATGGAGGAAGCAAAGGGCGAATCAATGCAATCGGTCGCTTCTTTATTCAGAAGTCTCTCTGAATATAAAAGCAAATTAAAGTTCAAACAGGAACTTAAAGAGATTGGTGACAAGAAAAAGAAAAGTATCACACTAAATATAAAAGAGGAAATCCAAGAGGACGATGAAGATTTCAATGATGATGAAATGGGTCTAATAATAAAATGATTTAGGAAATTTTACAAAAAAGGCCAAGGATTCAAAATTTTTTAGAATGGTGGAACAAGCAGTAAGGAACACATCATCTGCTATGAATGTGGAAAGCCAGGACATATCAAGTCAGAATGTCCAGAGCTGGTTCAGAAGAACAAAGAAAAGAGAAAAGGCAAGTTCTTCAATAAGAAGAAAGCTTTTGTATTCGCTATATGGGGAGATAGTTCCTCTGACGAAGATAGCAATGAAGAAAAAGTAGCCAATATATATCTGGTTGCTCAAGAAGAGACAAAAAAAGATGAGGAAACTAATTCTAATCCTACCTATAGTGAACTACTTTTCGAATATAATGCTTTACATTTTGAATTCATCAAAATAGTTAAAGAATTAGTTATTTTCAAAAAGAAAAACAAAAGTTTTGAAAAGAAACTCAAAGACGTTTCAGAAAAAGATTATGAAAATTTTCTTTCTTTGAAAAAGAAAAACATTGATCTCATTAGAACTCTTGAAAAATTCGCCAAAGGTAGTGAGATGTTAAATGTGATTTTAAAAGCTCAAAGATTTGTAAATGTCTTATCTGTATTGGATATGATCCAAAATCAGACAGAAAGAAAGGAAGAAAGAAAATAGGAGGTAAGGCATACTTATGTCATTTTCAACATTTTGTACTTACGTCAAATCTTTTTGTATATTGCAATTACTTTAATAGAAAGGGTCACTATACCTTATCATGCATCCATAAAAAGAAAGGAAAAATAGGAACTTACAAATGGGTACCTAAATGCTCATATGTTCAAAAATTAATTTGTGCTAACCTAAAAGGACCTAAAAAGATTTGGATACCTAAGACTTAATTGTATTTGATTGCAGATATATCTTAAGGCATCTAAAGGCAACAAATGGTATATAGACAGTGGATGCTCCGACATATGACTTGTGATTCTGAAAGTTTTACCACGTTACAACCTTAGGAAGGTGAAAAGGTAAAATTTGGAGGAAATCAAAGATAGCAGGAATTGGTGAAATAAAAAATGATAACAGTAACAAGTCAAAGACGTATATTACGTTGAAGCCTTATGGCAAAATCTGCTGACTGTGAGTCAAAGTATAGATAAAGACAACTGAGTGATATTTGACTTGAAGGAATGTCTAATTATAAGCAAGAAGGACTTACAATCAGAGAAGAAAATCTTAAAGTAAAGCTCAGAGCAAAAAGGGAAGGTAACTGCTATACTCTTGATATAAGTAAAAATGTTTCTGAAAATTGCTTTCTAAGTAACGCTGATAAAAGTTGGCTATAGTATAAGACACTAGCTTATATCAATATGCACCAAATTAGGCAAGTTACTCAAAAAAGATTTAGAAACTAGATTACCCAAAGTAAATTTCAAAAACGATTTGATTTGTGACGCTTGTCAGAAGGATAAACAAACAAAATATATTTTAAATCAAAAAATGAGATCACAACCAACAGACTACTTCAACTGTTGCATATGGGTTTAGCTGGACTAGTAAGAGTTAAAAGTTTTGGTGGCAACTTATATTCATTGGTCATTGTTGATGATTTCTCTAGATTTATATGGACTATTTTCTTATCATCAAAGGATGAAACCTTTAGTGAATTTATTGTTTTTGCCAAGAAAGTGCAAAATGAGAAAGGTATGTCCATTACAAGTATCAGGACAGATCAAAGTGGAGAAGGTGAGAATCAAGCCTTTGGAAAATACTGTGACAACAATAGCATGATAAGCTTGGCAAGGAATCCAGTCTAACACTCCATAACCAAGCATATGGATATTAGACATCACTTCATTAGGGATCACGTTCAAAAGAAGGATGTCAAAGTGGTATTCATCCTTACTCATCTTTAACTAGCTGATATCTTCACAAAATCCCTCGCAAAAGAGCAATTTCTATTCAAAAGAAGAGAATTGGGAATAGTAAATTCCAACGAAATTGTAAGTTATTTTATGTTAGAAAATGTAATTTGATGATTACTGACTTAAGTATTAGAGTATCAAGTAATATTTTTTAGAGGACCTTGATAATCTGCTATGTGGTAGTATAAACAGAGGTTAGCAAAGTACCACATCATTCAAGTGAAAACTTCAAGTGATCAACAAATCACTCGAGTGATGACATGAAAATCATGGCAGCAAGCATTAATTTAAATTTATTTGAATTAAAATGGCATAATGGTTGAATCTGAATAGTCAAAAGTTGAAAAGATTGACCACTCGAGTGATCATCAGAGTAGATTTCAAATCAATCAAGTTTGAACTTAAATCTGCTATCCAATGCCATCAAATCACAAAGGGAATATACATGGGTAATTACAATATTACTCATGTTGGTACGCATTTAAAATAGATTATTTTCATTTTTTTGGCATGATCACTCGAGTGATGTCGAGCACAGTGGCTATATTTGTCGACACTATATCATTTTTCACAAAATCTCTTTCAGTGATTCTCCTAGTGCTCTCTCAAAATTTTCTCACAATCTTTTACCAACTAAATTTCATTCAAAACCCACTGAAACTCATTACCAAAAACTTCCTAAAATTCCTCAAATCTCTTGCCCTAACTTTCGACAGTCGAACCTCCAAAAAAAGGGAAAATTTGTCTTTTCTTCAAATCACAATGGTTAGAACCAAAACTACCTGTCATGATCCTCCTTCTAAGTCCTTTGAGCCTCAACAACCCTTTGAGTCTCCTCCAACCAAAAAGTAAAAGATTTCAATAAAATCCAAATCCAAGCCAAAGTCTCAAGAAAAACCCTAAATAAAGGGGGTTGAAATTAAAGATTCTATGATCACAAGGGCTAAAACAAAGAAGGTTATACTCCAAACAAAGGCAAGGATACCACTGTTTCATCTTCCCCTTCCTTAAACTCATTTGATACTCCTTCATGGACTAGGAAAAGTACAAAGGTATCCAAAGTATGATACCAAACTTGCCAAAGCAATGGCAATTATGTTAGAGGAGGCCTATCAATCCAAAGGAAGGAAGTAAGGACACACATCTAAGGGTCTAAAGTCACCATTAAAAGAAGGAGAAGGAGAGAAAGAAGAAGAAATTACTTTGCCTTTGAAGGGGTTCAACGTTAAGAAACTAGAAGAATCTTAGAAGTTTAAAGAACATTACTCCCAAAGAAAAGTTTGTAAGATGCATTACATTGATCTCAAAATTTTACATGAAGTCTTGAAATGTGATTTAAATCTTTATCTTAAATTATATATGCCCTGGCTATCTGTCTCACTTCCTTATTGCACAAAAGTAGTTAGAAACTTTTACTGTAATTTGGAACCTATGGATGATGCTTTAAGATTTTAGTAGAGGAAGAATTGGTATCCAAAGGAAGAGGGCAAGAATTATTGATATCTCCTTCCAAGATAAATTCCTAGTTAGGTATAGAGGATCCCCTTGATGATATTCAACCCAACATAGACTCAAACCAATTATTCACTATATTAAGGCCTGGTGAGAAAGTGAGACCACTTTCTTTCAACCCTAATGATATATGTGATATGCACAGGGTCTTGTGGTACATTTACTCTCAAGCCATACACTACAAAAAAATGTGATTTCGTAGTGGTTAAAAATGGGTATTAGTAGCGATTTTAACCGCTACAAATAACATTCGTAGCGGTTGATGAAACCGCTACTAAATCTTATGTTGCAAGCGTATTTGTAGCGGTTATTAAAAGCCACTACTCAAGGAAAATAACCGCTACTTTATTTGTAGCCGTTAAATCCCACCGCTACAACATCGTCATGAGTAATAATATTTCTCTGGAACTTTGTAGTAGTAATAGAACCGCTACAAAATACCAAAACATTAAAATCCGAAGGTGGGAATGAAACTTTTGCCAAATTTGTAGCTATAATGCCCCAAATTTTGATTAAGGGCTAATTATGATTTTTGTGGTTAATTATGAATTTAATTGGCATTATTATGTGTTTTATGGCAATATTAATTTAATATGTCATAATTAGTGGAAAAATGGAAGAATGAAATTATTGGCCATAGGATTTGACATTTGCCCTACTTGGGAGAGACCGGTGCTAGGACACGCATGGAAGGATCAAGGCAGTTACTCTTTTCTCATGTTGTGTATGATGTTTTGGTATGCATGACTTGTCATTGAGAGTTGTGAACTGTGTGTGCCATGGTCCATTACAGCACGAGTAATGCAGTGTGAGCTGTTTAGGGATTGACGCTGGTCATCTCTAGCTCGGCCGTTGTAGTGCCATTGTAATCAACATAGATCTTTGTGAAATCCGACCCGTGGGGCGGTGTATTGTGAATCCAGTCGTGGGCTGTGTATTATAAATCTTGCCAGTATGGCTTGCGTTATGAAATGCTTTATATGAATCCCAGCTGTGGTGAAATATATTGTGTGGATTGTTCTGATACAATACAGTGTGAGCAATTCAGCGTGAGCAAACATAAGAGTGACATGAGTCATACCTGCCCTTGTCGCTGTAACTGCCGTTGTAGTTGCCATGTGTGTGTGATGATTTACTTTCAGGCCTTACTGTTGTGCATACTATGAGTGATTTGTTACTACGGGGATTCTTTAGAATCTCACTCTCCCAAATATAAACTTTTAGACAGGGCAAAAGGATCAAAGGGAAAGCGGGTGACGAAAAGTGACTAGAGCTCTGTTGTAGGAGTTCATTTTGACTATGTGGTTGTTGGTTATCATGTAAAATCCATTGGATATCTCTTTTTGGACCAATTGTATATATATTGGGATATGTTGTTTAGTTTTGTGTAATCCCCAAGAAAAGGGAAAGAAGTTATGGGCATTATGCCTTGTAAGAACCCTTTTATGAATTAATAGATCCTGAGTATGTCGGGAATTTATGCTGTACTCTGATATGTATGAATGAAATCAACCTGTATAGGCCATTTATGTATTGAAATGTGGATATGAGACTGTTGAGAACATGTTTTGTAAGTTTTTGAAAACCCTGATTTTGGGAAATTTACTTTCTTAAGTCCCAAAACGTCTATGGTCTCTATTTCTATCTTAATTACGTGTTTATAAACGTAAATCTCAGCCTTAATAGTGAAGGGGGTTACAGTAGCAGTTTATAAGCCGCTACTAATATGAATTTTAAAAATGGCGCCATAAATTAGTAGCGGTTATATAACCGCTACAAATTTCAGCAAAATTCAAATTTCCCTCCAAATTTGAAAAAAGAGCTTAAATTAGTAGCAGTTTAATAACCACTACAAAATTAATAAAATTAAAAAAAAATTGTTTGTTTCATTTTTTTAATAGTAAATTAAATATTTTATTTTTTTATTAGTTTAAGTAATTTAATTAGCATATTATTCAATAGTTTAGCTCATTTATAAATTAAAAGGAATAATTTTAATTAGTAAGATAAGTATAAAGATTGTATTGATAATATTATTGAAGATATGTAGGTAAAAAGGAACTATTAAGTTGTATACTATAATTTGATTATGTAAGAAAAATAAGTAAAAATGAGAAAAAGCTTTCAAATATTTGTAAAAAAAATAGTGAGAATATATTTTATGCGAAGGAAAGAAGTATTGAAATAAAAAATTTAAAAACTTGTTACCATATTTGATCACCTTGTTTAGCTCGTCAACTCATACAAAAAATTTGTAAATGAGAGAAAATGAAAGGGTAAGATGGAAAGAAGTGAGGGAGTGTTTGAAATGAGATGTGGTGGGGATATTTATAGGGATCTGCGTAGCAATTGTAGCGGTTTTGTTATTAGTAGCGGTTATTGTTGTATTTGTAGTGGTTGTTGAACTGCTACAAATAATTTATTAATTTTTTTAAATATTTTTTTGATTTTTTTAAAGACAAAAACATAATTTGAATTTGATCACTCATTCTCGCCATCCCTACAGAAATTGTGTAGAAAAATTGTTGTTAGTGATGTATTATTATTATTTTTAAATAATTAAATTTAAATAATGTGAACTAAAACAAACGTACCATAGTAGAGGTAAATTGTCATCGCCTTTAGAGAAGAAGTTTTCAAAATTGGCGGGGTAAAATGGTTCACTCTCGTACGCGATGTTATCGCCTTCACCCATGTCGTAAAGATCTCGTAGCTTTAAATGAACGATCATGTGCCAATCTCTGTGCCTCTTGTCCTCGACATAATAAACCTATTGTGCCTCTGAGGCAAGAATGTATGGCTCATCATCTTGAGAATTACCAGTATGAATTAGCCGTGAGAAATTGACTGATGTGATTGATAGAGCTCAATATTTATATATTTTTAGTAATTAATCTTGGGCTTTTGTGGGACTTAATTGAATATTTTGAGCGTAATCAAGTGTTAATGTGAGATTTTAGTGAACGAATAATTTGGGAATTAAAGTGGTTAAATTGTTATATTTTTAATTAATATTTGTTATTCCCATAATTCTTTAATTGTGAACAAAAGATATTACCTTTGTGAATATAATTTTGTAGGTGATGATGTGGCACAACTTGAGTGGTCAAGGTCAAAGATGTTATTTTGGAGCTTAATGAAGGATAAAAGTGGAACATCACAAGTACAGAATTTATTTTCACATTTTTTCCAAGAGGAGGTTAAATGAGTAAGGGCCTTGTTTGGTGGTTGCAATTTTATGCCTAATACTAAAACATATTTTCACCCTCCTCCTCCAAACATGGCACAACTTATTTAACCTAGATGAATTGAAGAAAGAAAAGGAAATGGGGACCATTGTTGCATTAGGTGGCGGCTGAATTATTGAGGAAGCAATTGAACCAATAGGAATAATGGAAAAAAACTGCTGAACCGATATGTATTACTTGAATGAAAGGGGAGAGTATTTGCTAGACCGAATTGGAGAATTAGAGAAGAAAGCCAGCCATTTTTGTTGACCAACGGTTAAACGAAGAAAAATGAATTGAGAGAAGAAAAAAGAAAGAGGAGACCGAATAGAAAAAGCAAATGAGAAGCAAGTTGGAGCATTAGTAATTGCTGGACCAAAATCAATAATTGAAAGTTGAAGAGTTAGCTGGACCGAAAATGGAAACTGGATAGAAAAGGGCTGATTGGCTGAACCGAATTGAGAGGTGAAGAAAGGAGGGCTGACCGAGTTGAATGGAAGAAAAAGAAATGAGCCGAAATTATGGACTAAGAATGGGATTAGAAAAGAAGAAGAGATGACCGAATGAGGGGGGGAGCAGCTGAACCAATTGAGGGGACCATGTGAGAAATAAAGCAAGGGTTTGGCGGTTGGACAAGGAGAGGAGGAAAAAAAAAGAGAGAGGAGCCACACAATACAAGGGAGAAAAGAAAAGAGCAGTAGCGAATGAAATGTGAAAGAGGAAGAGGCGCTGGTTTTTGGAAGAAGAATAAACCGAGTGTGAAAAGAGAGAAAAGAAGCACCGAATAAGAAAAAAGGAGGCTGCTGATAAGAGGTGCTCACACGCAAGTAGAGAGGCTGAAACAGTGGCTACTAAATCAATGATTTTGCTAGACCGAATGGATGCAATGGAAGACCAACAAATGAAAAGGCGCAAGAAGCAGCTAGCTGGACTGAATGGATATTGAGGAGGAAGCAAGCTGTTGCATTTCCATGGTTGATTTCTTCTCTTTTCTTCAAGCTTCATCTTCCTCCTCCTCCATGAGTAGCTAAGTCTTGGTGATTTCCTTGAGTTGGGTAATGGTTTGAGCTTCTAAATTTCAATGGAATTCCTTTAAGCTCTCTTTCTAGTTCATAATTATGTAGCTTGGTAAAGTATGTGATTATGATCTAGATTGTTCTATGCCAAGTGATTAAACTTGGTAGTTGAGCTAGGAGTTGATTAATTAAGCTTTGTATGATTCAAATTAGGAGTAGGTTGAGTTGTTTATTCCAACTTGGTTAAGTGGATTGTAAATGACTAAACTGAATATTTTGAACTTTTGTAATGGTAATTACAAGCTAGAATTGGAAGTTGATTATTCATCTCCTTGAGTCGAATTATTTGGTGATATTCATTTAATTGCTTCGGTAGAATGAATTAAATAATTATTGCAAGTATGGAGCTAGTGATAGCTTAGTTCCATCCTTTTGACTCATATTGTGGAATTCATATCATTAGCAAGCAAGGAAGACTAAAACCTCAACTCAAGGGAATCCCACTTCATTAATATTCTAGTTTATTAAATTTACTTTGTTGTTATTGCTAATTTCAATTCTGTTTGTTTCTTTGTCTTATAAACCCAAAAATGCAAAAATATTGCTTTAGCTTAGATTACTTCATTAGTTTAAAAATCATTCTCAAAATGATTTCTCACAACTTTAAGGTTTTTATCACTTTACTACTTAGAAATTTGGAAATTAATCTCCTCACAAGAACGACCTAGGTTGAGCTACTACGCTACATTTTCTAACCCAGTTTTATTATGAATTAGCTGTGAGAAATTGACTGATGTAATCTCTAAGTCGTTAGTTGTCAGTCCTCAAGAAGTAGTGGTATTTGCCCACACACTTGAACAGCGTTACGGTGAAACGGCCTTGATAATTAAGTTCGACGACATCAAGAAGCTTTCCATAGTAAGGAATGCCTCCGAACTGCATGTTGGCGTCATTACTGCTCGCATAACTCCTTGTCCCAAATGTGCCATAAACACCCAAATTTTGAGTTTGCAATCCTTTGATCTCGTGAAACCGTGCAAAACTTAAAACCATTGACATTGTATGTTGTAAACCTTTGTGCATGATCAAGAGGCCTGATTGTAAGAGCTTTGAAATCTGGTGAGTGTGGGTTGTGGTCATTTAGTATTCTACGCAAAAAGTAGCTCAGGAATTCTCTGTGGACCTTTTTGTCAACTTCAGAGGATGTTTGTGTATGGATCCTGAGTTGACGCTTAACATGACTTCTGAATTCCCTGCATTTAATAATGGAAAGGTGATAGTGAAATGAAAGTGAAAAATGTTACAAAAGATATAAATAACATATGAGTGTATAATTCTTACTGTATGAAAGGTTCAACTTGAGTGCAATTAATCAAGACATGTCTATGTGCTTGCAACTTCTCCGTTGTTGTTAGTTTGAAGTTCTCAGTTCCTCCAATTGATTTACCGACACGAGGGATAAATTCTCCTGATGTTGGCGCAGGTTGAGGACAATCTTCAACACGAGGTGGGCAGTTGAAAGTCGTCTCAAGGTTATCAAAGTACCTTGAACAAAAATACAGCACCTCATCCCCTATATAGCTTTCAGCTATAGAACCTTCTGGCCACGCCTTATTCTTGACGTAAGATTTTAATTTTTCAAGAAACCTACAAAGTAAAGAAGAGAAAAATGATACTAAATGCTGAAAAGGATGACTAGCAAACATAGGAACTAACAATGAAGCACATATTTACAATGAGTACCTCTCAATCGGATACATCTATCGATATTGTACTAGGCTAGCGAGCTTTATTTCATGAACGAGGTGGACTGTAAGGCGAACCATCACAGTGAAAAAGGACAGAGGAAAGATCATCTCCAAATGACAAAGCGTAAGAATGATTTTGGACTGTGGCTGATCGAGCTCCTCAACGATCAAAACCTTAGAACACAACTTCTGAAAGAAAGAACAAAGTTCCACCAAAATGATGGAAACATCTGGAGGAAGTGTATTCTTTATAGCCAGAGGGAGTAATTGTTGCATAAGAATATGTGAGTCATGACTCTTCAGGCTAGCAACCTTTCAAGCCTGCAAGTCAGCACATCGAGAAATGTTGCTTGAATAGCCATCAGGAACTTTTGATTTCTTCAATGTCGCGAGGAAGACTTCCTTGTTTGGTTTTGTGAGGGTAAACTTTGTCGGCTGAAATTTGTCATACTCATTTGGCCAAGCGTCTTCACAAAGTCCCATGGCGCGTAAATCTTTCCTCGCTTAAAGGTGATATTTTGTCTTGCCAGGTTCATTAAGCAGAGTATATAGCACATTATCACAAACATTCTTTTCAATGTGCATGACATCAAGACTGTGGCGAAGTAAATTAGATCTCCAATATGGAAGAGTGAAGAAAATACTTATCTTATTCCACTGCTGAGGCGCGAAGTCCTTTGCGTCTTTTGGCGAGTTTGTGCTGAATTGTCGCTTTTGCCATACTCAAAGTCAACATGCTCAAGCTGCTGTAAGATATCTGTACCGGACAAAGTTTGAGGTGGTCCTCTTTTTTCTGGTTTCCCATTGAAGCGATTCCGTTGCAATCTGAACTTATGCCTTCCATCGAGAAACCGCTGATGCCCCATGAAGCACCACGTTTGGCTATAGGAAAGGCATACTGCGTCAGAGTCAAAATTGCAAGCTGGACACGCTGACCCAGTATGCACATTCCAACCAGATAATGTGCCAAGGCCAGGAAAGTCACTAATCGTCCACATCAATGTTGCACGCAAGTTGAATAAAGTCTTCCCGTAAGCGTCTTACGTCTCGATGCCAATATTTCACAGGTCAAGCAATTCCACAATAAGCGGTTGGAGATACACATCGATTGCCCGGTGCCTTTTTGCTTGGAATGATCATAGACATAATAAAGGAGCTTTGTTTCATACACATCCAAGGGGCAAGTTGTAGGGAACTAAGACTACCGGCCAAATACTTTAACTTGTACTAAGATTCCCAAATGGATTGAAACCGTCGGTCACCAAAGCAAGCCGAACATTTTTGGGGTCAGCAGCGAAAGATGGAAAGTCGTTGTCAAACGTTTTACAGGCGTCTGCATCCCAGGGATGTCTTAATTTACCGTCTTCATTCTTATCAACGGCATGCCACCTCATATGCTCCGCGGTTTTGGACGACATAAATAATCTTTGTAGGCGCGGTTTTAAAGGGAAGTACCTGAGAATCTTTGTAGGTTTCTTCTTCTGCTTTTTATCCTTCTGAATAGTCTTGTACCTTGATGTATGACATCTCTTACAAGTCTCCCTACTAGAATCGTCTCCCCAATACAACATACAATCGTTGGAGCATGCATCAATCTTTTGATAGTTCAACCCCAACCTGTTGATAATCTTCTTAGCCTCGTAGAACATTATGGGAATCTCCATGTTGGGGAATGCATCTTGTAATAATTCGAGCAATATGGACATTCCCTTATCTGTGATTCCACACAAGCACTTGATATGATACAACTTGATCAAGAAAGATAATTTAGAGTATTTTCAACAACCTTGATATAGAGGACAATCTACTTCATCCATCAAGCTGAAAAAATCCTGAGCTGCTTTATTCCTCATAAACACCAGCTTGAACCTTGCACTTCTTCGTTGAAGTTGTCGCCTTGAAATCCAAAAGCATCACGCATAGCATCATTAATTGAATCATCTTGATCTAATTGAACTCCTACTTGTGAACTTCGAGAAAAGGCATCATCATATCTCATACCGGCCTTCTCACCATGAACTGTCCAGAACGTATAGTCTTCTGAGGAAGTGTTCACAAGCAAATGTTCCTTAACAACTTGTCGCGCATGCCACTTCTTAAACTTACAACTTCGACACAGACAGAAGATCTTGCCATTACAGCTGGTGTGAGTGAATGCGAAATCCAAGAAATTGTTTAAGCCGTACAAATATTCTGGAGAATTGCGTGGCAACCTGATCCATGATTTATCCATAGCTACTAGCGAGACAGAAGAAAGTGAAGTGAAGAAGATGAATGAATTGAGAATTATGACTGCCTGGTAGCTAATATAAAGAGTGTTAAATGTTCAACATTTTGTAGCGGTTTACAAAACCGCTATTGTACCTACTACTAACTTAAACATTTGTAGCGGTTACACTTAAATAACCGCTACAAAATTGCAGACTGTTGAACGGTTATATGAAAATTTTATTTCAAACTTGTAGTGGTTTCAATGCATTAACCACTACTAATAAAGGCGCCATTGGAAATTCAAATTTCAAATTTTGTCATTTGAAGCGGTTAAGACAATAAAACTGCTACAATTGTTCACGACCGTTGGGAAAATTTTGCATGCTTTTTGTAGCAGTTATTATGAAACCGCTACATATTGAGAAGAGAAGAGAGTGGGAGGGAAATTCAAATTCAAAATTTGAATATTTTTTAGCAGTTTTGTCAATAACCGCTACAAAGTGAACGTTAACATTTGTAGCGATTTTATTGTGATAACCGCTACAATGTCAAATATTTGTAGCGGTTTTTGTAGTATAACCACTACAAGTATATTTTATTTTATTGTTTTTGTTAGTTTTAGAAATATAAATCTAACGTTTAAATAAATGCAACAAGAATTTACCAAGGCTCCGAAAATATGAATATAACTATTGTAAAACGCAACAAGAATTTAATTTATGAAAATAAAATATCCAGGTTTATTTACAAATGTAAAAGAAAAGAAAAATACAAAAGTTCTAATCTAACTAGCAGAAGGCTGCTCATCTAGTCCTCCCCATGGTGCAGCTGTATTGGGGCGCTGGGTAGAGTCAACAGCACCATCATCATTGTTAGATCCCATATGTTTTGATGATAACAAAGATTGGATCAATGATATAAAAGGATTTGATAACAAACAAATGACTTTGAACAAAGTGGCAAAGCATTACTTGAAGTAAGCGCTGGAGTAATGAGCAAATTCTGTGATGGCTTACTCGAGTGACTACTCGAGTAAGGGAAGCTATTACTCGAGTAAGCACTTGAGTAATCGCAGAGAATTTCATCAACAAAAGCACTGCCAAAATTTGGAAGAAGTTACTAGAGGGACCACTCGAGTAATCTGCAAACTTATATAAGCCATTACTCGAGTAACACATGAGAAAAGGCTTTACTTGAGTAGCTACTCGAGTAACCAAGGCAAAAATCTTCCAGTAGCTCTCGGCCAGGAAATGCAACAATTTACTCGAGTAGCCACTCGAGTAACCATGTGAGAAAAAGGCATGACTCGAGGGAGCACTCCAGTAATCTGCGGAGTTATTTGATCCATTACTCGAGGGATCACTTGAGTAACCAAGTAAGCAAACTCTCGGCCAAGTTTTAAATGACATTACTCGAGGGAATAATCGAGTAATCTCTAAAGTTATTTGGAATCTACTTGAGGTAGCACTCGAGTAACTTCTGAAGAAACACATGGTCACTTGAGTAACCACTCGAGTAATCAGATTACCAGAGTCAGCACCCGAGTAACTTGTGAAGGAAAGACATGGCCACTCGAGTAATCAGGTATTTCCAAGGTCTGTGATCTATCTCACTCCATGTCTTACCCAAGTAATATCTTATGAAAAATGTTAAATTAGGCACTGTCATATTTTTGATAGGTTTACTCGAGGGGCCACTCGAGTAATAAGCATGATCACTCGAGTAGCCACTCGAGTAAGGTAGTCCAGAAATTATGTTTTTAATCAAATGTTTATTGATTTATTATCTATATGATTAACTCTTTATTGCATTAGTATCCTAAGTATATTTTACAGAGAAACAATGAAGAGATCATGCAAGAAGAGTAAAGTCAAATAAAATGTCCGAGATCTCACCTACCGCTACCTACCGCAAACGGATACTTTTCAAAATTGAAGAATGGTCAACTGTTGCTGTGCTACTCTAACAGACATGTTTGAATAACCAAATGGTGTCTAAAAATTCTGAAACTTTCCAGTCTTAAAGTTCACATCCCAAGCTTCAAAATGGACATATAATTTGTGCTGTTTCATTTTGCGAACTAGGAGATATGACTGTCCAAAATTTGGGATGGAAACTAAACTTTGTTTTGGGGCAGTGATGCGTTTTATGTAATTCTGGAATTTTGTGGTGATTTTGGGTAATGGCCCATATTTTTCCTATAGATAAGACTTAAATAGCTTTCATTTTGGCTTTGGGATCACCTCGTTTTGAGTTTTCTAGAATTAGTTATGATTTTTCAAAGTTTGGGCAAAAAATCTGCCAGAAAATCCGAAAATGGGAATTATGACATCATCAAATAAAAGATGACATCAGCATGGAAATTAAAACATTTTCTCATTATCTTCAGCTCTCATTTTCGTGCTGAACCAGCAGCCAAGAGAGAGAAATTTTGTGAGCTTTTAGAGAGAGAAAGAGAAGAGAACTTACAAGGTAGGTTGATTTCTTCGGTGAATTCGTACCTAATGCATATAACCTTGTTCCGAAGCTTCTCTTCTATGTTATGTAAGGTGTTTGAAGCACAAATAATGGTGTTTTGAAGTTAGGGTTTTCAGCCACAAGAAGGAAAAGCTAGTGGGAGCTTGAGGTAACTTCCAAACTCTTGCATATTGACTATTCTGGCTGTTATAGACAATTTAATGGGTGAAATTTTGCCGGATTGTCTTTATGTGTAAAAATGGAAAATGGGTTGTGGGGGCTGTTATGCTGCCAAAATTTGTACTAAATGGTAGTTGTAACCTAATGGAATAGTCATAAAGTGGTTAGGAGTAGAAAGAAACGCATTTACGGAGCTAAAACCGAAAAACCCCAATTTTTCCCGGGGAATTGAGAATTTTTGCCAAGGCTAGTTTGGAGGGGTTAGAGATGGATTTTCAATGATTTGATGATTCCATTGAGTTCAGGAGCGAAAATTAGGTAGGGTTACAGTTGGTCACTTTTTCAGGAAAGGCCGAAAAAGCATAATTATGAAAACGCTCCTGAAACCCTTAAAGTGGGGATTGCCAAGGGTAAATTTGTAAATTGGCATTGAATTTGATAATTCTGAGTCCGGAAATGGATTCCTTGGGCAAAAATATGTCAGAATAGCCCATGTCAAAATTTCAAGAAAAGTACAGCCGGACCGGGTTTGGCAGGGCCGGGCCGGGTCCCCGGGGGTATTTTAGTAAATTTTCAATATAGCCTCATATAACCCCCAGAAACACTATGGAAGTGTCTAAATAGTACATTTGACATTGTAGGATCGAATGTGAAGCCCCAGTTGCTGGCATGCAAATCGAGGAGAAAAGACTGGAGGTAGGGGACTTACCTTACTTGCATGTATTTGATATCTTTACTTGTGTAGTGATGTATGTGATTGCTTTACTTGATTGTGTAGAGGATATTTGTATAAATGAAGCTTTGTTTCTGTTTTGCTGTGGCCATAGTTTTGTTACATGAAACATTGAGCATGCAGAAATGTCATTATGGAGCATGCATCTAGATAAAGCTAACATGTCATACACATAGCATCTATCATTCATGCATGCATTATGATATGTGTTTCCTACTGAGATTCTCTCGAATCTCACCCTCCCCTACCAACAATTTAGACAAGGCAAATGGCTCGTGGAGGGAGCGGCTAAGACTCCTTTTGGTAGTTGGTTATCAATGAGTTGTGAAGACTGTATATGATTCGGTTGAATATATGTTATGAATTTGAGATGAGATTGTGTAATCCCCATTTGAAGAATTGTAATAGGCAATTGTGCCCTGTGTATCTTTAGCAAAAGTATGTACCCAGGATTGCCGGGATGATTATGTTGTGCACTCTGATATTTATATGAATGTGATTTATCTTCGCATAGTAATTGTATTTGAAATGTGAATATGAGACCAAGTTAATATGATTTTAAAAGATATTTTTGAAAACCCTATCTCAAGGATGAGATTTTAAATGAGTTTTGATTATTATTGGTCTTTATTTCATTTTAATTGCGTATTTCGGATATAATTATGGAGGGGGTTACACTAAGATGAGTGATGAAGGAGAAACTAATTTCATAGCATTTCACCAAGTTTAATAAAGCGGTGGAAGAATGCCACTATCTAGAGAAATGTATGTTGAGTTTGGCTGCAAAAAACAACATTAAGGGTGCGTCTGTAGTGGGAATTCTTCCTAGAAAAGTAAGAATCAGGAAGTTCCCTTTAGGGGCATTGATAAAAAGTCATATCAAGCTGATAGTGATAGCGAGAAGAGATCCTCTAGAAATAAAATGTGTTAGCGTTATGGCCAGCTACATGGTGATGAATCATGCCTAATTAGGCTACACATTTGCTACAACTATCAAAAGCTCGGGGCAAAGAGGCGATTACTCATGAGAAGGCCCATGGGTCGCTTGAGATGACCTTCGATGCAATCTGAATTAATGAATATGTTTTACGAGTATATTGGGTATTAGGACTAGCCATAAGTATCATATCTGACTATGTGATACGTTTAGGGTTGAATGTATATGCATAGTTGTATAATTTGATTGTGATCACATCTATGGGTGTGAAAATTTGCCCTAAGTAAATTAGTTGAATGGTGAGATTTGCGTAAGGGTATTTTGATTTTCCTTAATATTCACAGGAGCCAAAATGGTAAATGGGAATATAAAGTGACCAGGGAATGCCCTAATGTCTTGAGTAGAAATATAAGTTGAGTAATTGAACGGAATTGTTGACTAAAGTTAGACTAACATGTAACATAATTAGTGTTGATGTTTTGATCAACTCGATGAGTAGAGAAGAACGTGAGGAACATGTATGGGTGGTACTCGAAGTCAAATGTAAGATCTGGCTTTTAGGGGTTAACTCACTGAGTGGTCTATGGTGAGGTAATCTGTATGGCCTACAAAAAGGCAATCTATGTGGTGCTACCTGTGTAATTTGCTGTGTGGTGACCTATGTGATTTGTAATGAAGGAATCTGTGTGGTGTAACCTATGTGATCTGTAATGAGGGAATTTGTGTGGTGTGATTTGTGTGGTCTATAATGAGGGAATCTGTGTGGTGCAACCTGTGTGGTTTGTAATGAGGTGACCTGTGTGGTTTACTATGTGGTAACTTATATGATCCTTGTGGGGTAGAATCTATGTGCTATACAACCTCTGTGAGGTATGTGATTTGTGAGTGGTATAATCTGTGTGGTATGTGATCTTTATGGAGTATAATCTGTGTGTTATGCAATCTTTGTATGGTATGCGATCTGTGAGGTGCAAAGTGTATGGTAGGTGATCTGTGTGGTTGTAGCAAAATATATAGGTGGAATGGGAATGAGCCCTTATGCAGTAGGGTATAATGGTAGTAGGGGAGCTGTATACCTGGATTCTGGTTACATGCTTTATGAACATTATTTGATAGTATTAAATAATAAGGGATAGATTGAGTGACAAGAAGTGGTTTCCAAATTGTGGACGTTCAAATTTTGGGGACGAAATTTATTTAAGAGGGGAAGAACTGCAACACTCCAAATTTTACTCCCCAATATGCCTTATAAGTATGTGAAATGGAAGAGTGAATTTTGGGGAATTTAATCTGTTGCTAGTGAAAATTTCCTGTGAGGTAATAAGATTGTTAGGTGATTTTGGATGACCAAATGATTTTCAAAAATTTTGAAATTTTACAGGGTGAAATTCGACATCGTAAGCTTTAATTTGATAGCTTATATGACTCAATTAGAGATATATACAAAAATTTGAGAATTTTTGAAGTTAGCCCAAAAAAACTATGAATTTTCTGAAACAACATACAAAGAAATTAATTCTGGGACTTTTGTTCTTCCAAATGGTGAAAGGCTATATTTTTCCTTGAAACTATACTCGAAAGATCTTCTCCTGGTGAGAGCCTATATTTTTCCTTCAAGCTTATACACGACTAAGCATGCCTTCACCTCCGTTGGACAATCTAGGACTTCAAAGATCTTCTCCAACTGATTCAACCAGTCCTCAACGGCTTGGGGTTCGAACCTCCCCCTAAACACCGGAGGTAGATGTTTGCAAAACTTTGAGACCCAAAACAGTATATCTCTTTCCTCTCGAATTGGTACCCCTTGTGGCCCCTGATTTGGTACCATATGAGGTGGAGACTTTGAAGACTGATTGGACCCCTCGGCTGTCTCATCCTGACGAGTCTCTGCTTGGGTTTCCTCATGGGTAGATTGAACCCTATAGGCGTTGCACTTCGCTCTTTCTTCTTTGAGCTCTTCTCTCAGCACATGAATCATATCCCTCTGTTCCCTTATCAATCCCATCATTTCTTGCTGAGGATCAGGTGGATTGTTATTTAGCTCCCCTACCTCTAGTTCAACTCTCCTTATTCTAGGGTAAACCATTGTGCCCTTTAATTCTCTACAAATGATTTACCCTGTTAGTATCACAGTTAATGTATACACATATTCCTTAAACTCATATATCCATAAGCAATACGAATACTCATGTGTATACACAACAAGCAGTTATAGATCAACATATATCATTAAGCCAACCAATTACGGCCACTATCCTAACAAATCCTACCATTGTCAGGAACTATAGCTCTGATACCACAAATGCAACCCCCTTTGTTAAAGGCTGAGATTAATTAAAGTTTATAAATACGTGAATATGTTGAATTAGAGACCAACTGATAAATTGGAACTTAGTAAAATTTTTCATTCCCAAGATTGGGTTTTCAAAAATTCCTTTCAAAACCTATTCAACATAGTCTCATATTCACATCAAACACATAAATGGCATGCGTAGTTCGATTGCATTCATAAATATCAGAGGGCAACGGAAATTCTCTACACACTCGGGTTTCATTAAATAAACTAAAGGTTTACAGGGCACAAACACCTTTAATTAGTTTCCCATACATTGAATTATATATAACTATTCAATATGCAACATATCACTACTACAAACTAGACATTTAACGACCCTAAAGGACGTCCCTTTTTAAATTAGGGACGCCCAAAGTTCAATATTTAGTGCGAACCATTGGCGCTGGTTGAATTTAAAACAAAAAAAATTGTACCACTGGGGATGCCTAAAGTGAGCTTTAGGCATCCCCATTTTGACTGGGGATGTGGAGAAGTCTGTCAGTCCCCCATCCCATCAGCAGCAGGCCAACAGCTTTACTTTCCTTGCCCAAGCTTTAAGCCGTCTTCCCCCGTGAGCTTTGTTCCCAGTTGTCTTCCTCTTTCCTATTTCCCTTGCTTCCTTTCCCGTCTTCCCTCTTCTTTCTCAATTCATTGTTGCCACTTTCTTTCCCGTGCTCCCTTTCCCGTGCTTCCTTCCCCATCTGCCTTCCTCTTTCTCATAATCATATTTCTATTTTTCCCTCTCTCTTCTTTGACAAGAGCACCGTCATTTGTCTCTCCCTCTCACAACTGTCGTCTTCTCAGCTAGTGGCACATGAGTTGTCTCCATTTCCATCGTCCACATGTTTGTCTCCCACTCCCACAACTTTGGACACAAATGATTGAACAAATGCTTATAACTGTTAATTTAAATCAGATTATGAAACTAGAAAAACAGAGCAACTTTTATATGCATACTTTTAATCTGCTTCTAATTTGCTTGATATGGAAATAGACTGTCATTATTGCATACTTGTTTTTTTCTTCATAGACTTCAACACAATGATGCATATATATATAGACATGAGTTAAAAGAAATGACAATGATACTTAGGAATGAATTTGGTTTGGCTTAGGTTAGTCTAGTTTAACATTATTCAAAAGTCCACTAAATTACAAAAATATGTCAAAGTTTTGCCTCAAATGCGTGTATGGTTCTGGAATGTTGATGAGGTACAATATAATACAACATCAATTATGCCATAAAATAGGTATGAAGATGGCAATTTTTTTTCTAGGATGGTACATGCATTCTAAGAGAGCTCATTTCTTATGATAGGATGAATAATACTTATCTAAAAATTATGGAGGCTTGAAAATTGTTTAGTTGGAAGCTTTGAACTTGGCATGGGTTGCTTGGTAAAAAAAATCACAATGATACATTGTCCTGAATATGAATTGCCTTAATTAGTTTAGTTTCATTTAAATTAAGCTAAGACGGTTTGTTATTTTGATTTTGGGATGTCTCACTTTTAAGGGGAAATGTTGCCAAAATTTTTTAAAAAGAAACAGTAATAGTCAATCCCAGTATTGACAATTATTATTAACTTGAGTGTTAATGGGAATAACGTAGGTGGTAATAAAATGGATCATAGTTGGATGAATGCTTTGAGAACAAGTGAAGAATATGAGAATGGGGTTGAAGAGTTTATTGAATATGCTAGAAGGAACACTCCAGCCAAAAATGCAGAAGAGTTGATTTATATGGATTCTTGTGTCCAACAAATATGACAAGGGATAGGAATACAGTGCAAAAAAGGACTCACTATGCAGGCTTCACAATAGGAGAAAATGACTATCGTTGTTATCTAGCGCCGATTGTTCAAGGGTACGCATTTTAATTTTGTCTATTTGAGATATTTAATAAATAATTGCCTTGTGATCTAACTTCATTTTAATCTGTATATGTTGTTATAGTTACCACTGGACTTTGTGTGTTCTCTGTCCTCGGTTCCACATAGTTTACTGGTTTGATTCCTTGAGTAAAATGCCAGACAAAGAAACAAAAAATGTCTTCAACACGTATGTTATTTTTTTGTATTTCATTGCTTCTTGATTCTTGACTTAAATGACTTATTCTAATTTCTATTGATTTTCATTTTATTGATAGGGCATACCAGACATATCGAGTGCTTGGCGGGCCACGCGATTGTAAAGGTGGCAAAGACCCGAAATGGTTGTTTCCATAGGTACGTAGTTTTAAATCAAGTTCTTTTGATTGACGGTCGTTTTAGATATGCCTTTATTGATTTTAACCATTTGCTTTTGATTTATAGTGCCCTCAATAACCTGGCGGCTGGGAATGTGGATACTATGTCTTACTTTATATGTTTAACATCATTCAGAGTTGCATTACAACAGATTTTGGAAAAGTAATCGCTTCTTCATTCTCAGAGGATAATATTTTTGGTATTGTAATTCAATGGCAATTCATTCACTTGATTCATTATTTCATCTAAGTTTATTTTCTAATTTGCAGATTTTTGACAATGAAGATGCCTACTTATATGAAGACATAAATATGATCAGAGACTTTTTAGCTGGACATCTTCTTCAACTTATACTAGAGTAAAGTCTTTAGTAGTTTGTGTAGGACATACATTTGTGGTGGTTCTATATATTGTACATATAATTAGCGTTGTTGTTGTGGGATATAGATTGTTATGTAGTTTGTGTGGTTTGTTAGTTAATTAGTTTGCTACTCTTTAAAGTTATATTGCATAAAGAGCTTTGGGGTTGATCACTGTGTTTCAAGGTATTACTCCTCCAGTTTGAGCTTGTGTGCTACTCTTGCTATCTGCTAGCTGTGTAACGTAGCTAGACAAATTTTTGCTTTTTAACTTCACCTCTTCTAAATCCCTGGTTATTGTTTCCATAAGCATAACAGAGGCAAAAGAGTTTGTCATGATGGCAGCTATGTCTTCTCTATATTGTACATATAGATTGTTTTTATTACATAACAGCGGCATATAGATTGTTGTTTCCATTCTGCTAAACTGCTGTTGTTTATTCTGTTGATTCCATTCTATTTCTGCAGTTTAAATTTTCCAAACAATGAAATATATATATTAAAAAAGGCCATTTAAAAAAAACTTTTAACGTCCCCACAGTAAATTGGGGACGTCTAAAACACCTTTAGACGTCCCCAGCGTCTAAAGTGCCGTCAGACTTTAGACGTCCCCAGTCTGAAGTGGGGATGTCTAAAGTCCTGCCTATAGACATCCCCTGCTTTACGGACATTATTGACATTTTTTTCTACATCCCTTAAATAGACGTCCCCAAGTTTTCAGACATTAAAAGGCCCAAAAAAAGGACGTTAAAAGCATTTTTTATAGTAGTGATACATAAAATCCCCAACAAAATATCCAATATCCTAGTCATGATAACCAACTATCCCAAAATAAAACTCCTACCATGGAGCTTAACTACCCTTCGTCACCTGCTTTTCCTTGGAACCGCTTGTCCTATCTGAAGGTTTGTAAATGGAAAAAATGAGATTCTAAAGAATCCTAGTAGTAACAATTCACTTATAGTATGCACAACCACAAATCATGTAAGCAAATAACAACACATCAACACAACAATGGCATTTACAACAACAATTACAATGGTAGGGGTAGGAGTAACTTACATCACATCCACGACTGCTCGCGCTGTAATGCTCATCCTATAATACACTTGTTATTATACACACAACATATTTTACATCAATGTGTTTCACAATGGCAATGTTTCATACAACACATTTCACAACGGCAAAGCCACACCATCATTTTCTCAACGGAGGACAAATCACACAACAATGACAATTACAACGATAGGGGTAGGTATGACTTACATCACCCTTACGACTACTCACGCTATAATGCTCACGCTGCAATACCCAACGACATATTCACATCAACACATTTCACAACGGCATACATCTCAACAGAGGGTTCACAACATTTCAATATCATTTTCTATTTCAAATTACCATGCAAAGTTGGAGCTTTGCACATCAATTCACACTTAACATTTTTCGAGAATTTTCCAATTCGCAAACTAAGTCTCCAATAGTCCCAAAATCCAATCCAAAACTCATTTTCACAGCAAATTTCATAAGGAAACCAATGTAGACGTCAAAATGACCATATTCACATTACTTTCACATGATATAGCATAGGCAACAACACAATGCAATTTCCCAAAAACTTTAAACTTCACAATTCAACCTCAAATCCATTATATCAATTCAAAACAAACAACAAGACACCATTTCCATGACAACAACATACCAAACTTCAATGACCCTAATTTTCAAAAATAGGGCAAAATTTTCAGAAATTCAAGGCTTGACCAAATGTCACAAAACTTATATGAAAGTGTTCATCTTACTTACCTCTACAACTTTCTCAAAGGTGTTCCTTGATTCTCTAACCTCTAGATTTCCTTGAGTGCTCAAATCACCACTAATGGAAAATCTAAAACCATAGAATAGAAGCTATCAACTCAAGGAACGAGATTAAAGAAGAGATTTTTTGCATAGGAGTTCATTTGGAGGGTCAAAATCTCACCTTAATTAACTAAGAGCTTCCTCTTCTTTCCTCTTCAAACATGGCTACCAAAAATTTTGGAGAGAGAAGAGAGAGAAATGAGTGATGAAAGTGTAAGGAAGGAGATGAAATGAGTGCACCCCTCATGCCCATACCATTTCAATGAAAATGAGGGGGAAGAGAGAGGGAAAATGATTAAAATATTATGCATTTGACTTTCTCAACAACTCTCTTATCATTTCAATCTCCCATATGTCCAACTCTCCTTATTTCTCACCAAATAAGTAACCACATGATTACACTAACCACTCCATTAGCCATTTAGTCACACACATCATTTCTTCTAGTTAGTAATTAATTTCTTCATTAATCACTAACTAATTAACTGATGATTTTCCATTATTTCAAATTTTCCATTGATTATGGCACATTAACTTGAATTGCCACATAACACATATTTTAAATTATTTTCTTCTTCTTTAGGCACCATTTTCCCTTATTTTAGCCCAAAAATTACTTTGTCAAATAATTATGCTAAAATACAGGGTGTTGGGCATTTCCAATAATTAATTCAAATCTCAAATCAACTTTAATTCATAAAATCATTCTCAATAATCGTCATTAGCCCTTAATCAAAATTTGGGTTATTACAATATGGGGAGAGATATGAATGAGGATTATCAATTTTTTTGGTGATAATCATTACCATGAAAAACCCTATTATCATGCTAAAGAGCAATCAAACACTCTTATCTTAGTAATGCAATCATGATTACCATTGCAAACATACAATACTATTGAACCAAATGGACTCTTAGTTTCTACCCAATAACTTTCAAGGCAAAATTAAATTTTAATCTGATATATTAATTAGAATAGATCGTTAAAATATTTTTTTTCTTTTTATCCCACGCTCTTCCTCTATCACAGAATGTCAGTTAAGTAAATGGGAATGCTTGTTTAAAAGTGCATATAAATGTGGGTGCAAGGATTTTTTTTCCTTAGTTGCTCTATCTTGTTTTAATCTATTCTTTGCTATCTTAACAAAATTCTTCTCTTCAACTCTTTTTTCTTTCATTAGGATGATTTTACAATGATATGAACTAAATACTACTACAGAAAACACTTTTAACATATATTTTTTAGCCCTTTTAACAAGTAAAAACACGGAGACACCTATGTGAGCGACGTAGTAAAATAATGCAATAATGTCCGTAAATAAAGGGACACCTAAAGTCCGCACTTTAGACGTTCCTTTTAAAAAAAGGAGCGTTTAAAGGTTCTTTTTTAAAATAAAACATTTATATTACAAATTTGGACTAAACACTATTTGAAACCAAAATTACAAATCATAATCATAAATTACATATCTAGTATTTGAACTCTAAATCGAAAATCCACACAATAATAACTCTAAAGCTGAAATCTCACAGGCAAAAGATGATAAGAATAAGAGGAAATCAGTTGCGAAAAACTCATCTTCTTCTATTATTGAAATTCATTTTCTCATAATAGTGAATAAAGAGGAGCGATAGGGAGAGATGAACTTCATCTTCTCGATAGGAACGTGGGCCAAGACGTATGTTTCAGAATCTTGATCTGCAAGCCATAATAATATAGAAGGGAAACCTAAAAAAAGAGAGAAGATAAAATAATAAAAAATGGTGAGAAAGCATAACAGATCTAGAGGCAAAAAAGAGAAAGAGAGAGAGAAGAAGAAGAAGCAAGAGTTAAAAGAGTAAGAAAAAGCAATCTATCTCGGATTAATGTGAAAGTGTGAAACTTACAAATAAAATTTGAATTCAAATTGTTTTTGACATCCCAAATTACCTTTGGTGTCCCTAAATTAATTAGCGACGCCAAAATATTTTAGGGACGCCACCTGATATTAGGGACGCCCTTTGGCATCAAGCGTCCCTAATATCAGGGAACCAAGATCTTTAGGCACCCCGATGCCTAAAGTAGACTTTAGGCGTCCCAAATATTTTTGGGACCTAAACCCACACCCAAATATTTGAAATTTTTGTTTTGGGCGTCAGGAAGGAATTTTAAGAGTCCCAAATTTGACTTGGGACACCTAAACTGAACTTTAGGTGTCCCAATTCAAATTTGGGATTCCTAAAGTTTCCCGCTGCTTTCCCATACTTACAAAAATATCATCGCTTTTATTTTTTACTTCCCTTTTTTAAAAGGGACGTCCTTTGAGATAATAGTATCTTTATTCTGTAGTAGTGAAAAGATAATATTAATAAACATTTTTTTATAACGACAAATATTTATTTTAATTTTGGATCTTTTATTTGATTATGATTTAGTTCAAAATTGTATTTGATAATTTTATTTGATTTAGATTCAAAGGAATTTGAAAACTTATCATATTTAACTTTGGAAAAATATTCTGAAGCTATAAAAATTTGGGTAACTAGGATCTTAATAAATCATCGATATTCAAGAAAAAAAATTCTCCATATCACTATTACAGAGAGTGCTTTTAATGTTCGTTTTTAGACCCTTTTAATGTTTCTTTCTAGGGGGCGCCTATGTGAGCAACGTAGTAAGTTTGGGTACAACATCTGTTAAAAAAGGGACGTTATAAGTCACTTACAGTGTCCCTTTAAAAAATGAACGCCATAAGTGAGGAACTCACAAGATTGTGGGTATTGTGCTCTTTGAAGCTTTCTTCGAGAATAGCATATTGATCTTTCGAGAGCATGAATTTTTTGTAGGAGGTTTCACTATCTTCTTCATCATTGATTCATTGAGAACAGTCTCTGTAGGCGTCATGGTTTTCTCCATTGGCCTCTCTCTCACTTTTCTTTCTACTCATGTGTCAACACCCGTTTCCATTGCGATAATCAAAGAGTAATAAAGATGAAATTCAATGTGCATACAAAAAAGTATAATTATACTGATAAAATATTCGTTTACAATCCCAACATTGTTTGTCGATGAAATACAGAGAATACAACAGAAGTTTTAATATTTACAAATTTCACCAAAATATCACAAAATAGACTAATTATGACCACGATCTTGTCCTCACCTTGAGACATGTGTCATTCACTTTCCGGCGTCTACGTCTTTTCCCTTTGCCCCACTGGTACCCACTGAGGTGTTTATTTAAAAATAGGGTGAGATTTTGAAGAATCCCGGTAGAAATATAATATTGTTCATAGAGAATGTGAAAAGTAAATATGACATGCGCAAAGGTATGCACAAATTAATTAACAATATAAACACATCATTATCATGTATACATGAGTAGGGCCTAGCCCCACAATCTACACCGGTTGGACTTCTGCCAACTCTCAGTGTAAGTGCACCTCTGGCACTAATTTCCCTCTCTAGGCAAATCATGTTAATTAATAAAGTGCATTTAGAAACAATGGTAACCACACAATCACATAATTTTGGCATAATGTATGAAGGATAATGTCCCAATCTTAATAAATCCTCTGTTTAATGGTGTCTTAAAGAATGTGTCGTATCCGGCCTCCGAATCGGTTCTAAAATATTAAATGTACTAGAAATAGGTCATAACCTATCCAAGTATCATTTTAGACTATTCCATAGTGTTTCTTGTGTTATATTAATCTATGGTGAAAATGTACAAAAATGCCCCCGAGAACCCGACCCGGCCCGATAGCACGTTTTCCCAAAATTTTGACCAAAGCTATTCTGACTTATTTTCCCCCAAGGAATCCATTTCTGGGCTCGAAATCACCAAATTCAGAGTCAAATTATGAAAATACCCTTGACAGCACCTATTTAGGGATTTCAGTGGCGTTTTCGTAATTATGCTTTTTCGGCCTCTACCGAAAAAGTGCCCAACTGTAACCCCACCTATTTTTGCCCACTGAATCCAATGGAACCATTTATTTCATGAAAATCCAACTCCTACTAAAAGTTCTGGTGCTGGCCAAAAATATTAGGGAAAAAATGGAAAAAATGAGGTTTTGTGTTTTAGCTCCCAAAACTTATACTTTTCCACTTCTAATCCTTGATTAACTCACTTAAACACTTCCTAATCATGATTTAAAGGATTTTGCGTAGCATAAGTAATTTTACAACTCAACCCAAAAATCATAAAAACCAAACAACAATTATCAACAACTCAAGAAGGCAAGTTCATGAAGTGACCCTCTTTGGCTTCTTGGTTTCCTCTTACTCTAGGCTCCTCCTCCCTCTCTTCTTGATCTCAAATTATGACTTCACTACCATGGATTCATGAGAAACAAGAGTTTAGAGAAGGATTTCATGGAAGATCACAAGGAAAATGCTTAAGAGACAACACTTACCTTAGTCTTCTTGCTCCTTCTTCTCTCTAGCTCCCAAGAACTTCACAAACTCACTCACTCTCTCTTTTCCTTATGGCTGGCCGAAATGTGCCCAAGAGGAGGGAGAAAGTGTGTTTTATCATTTTAGTCTTCTTGTCTCTTAGCCCTTGATCTAATCCATGGTTGAGATTTTACCACCTTGCATGCACCATCCCTCCACCCATACCTCCCACCATACCTTCTTGCTTTATGCCATCCCTTGTCATCATTTAGGTCCAATTGGATTGGGACTAGATTCCTCCTAGTTACACAAACCATCCATTCTTCTCTTTACCCTAACCAAACTCATTTTTTCCCTTTATTCTCATGGTTGGGCGAAATTTAGGGTGGAGAAGAGAAGAAAAATATTTTTCATAAATTCCATAATTCATATAATTGAATTATGTATAATTTTTCCCTAATTTCACAATTCTTGATTTTATTCCACCAAGAATAATCCCATTATGCATTTTCCTTTATTTTCCTTAATTGAAATTAACTCCAATTAATTGGAAAATAATTAATCTTGGGCTAAATTGACCAAATTATGGTTTTTCTATCACCTTTGTAATTTAATTCAATTCTTGAATTAATTTGCCCATTTCCTTATGAATATGAATATTTCAAAATTCACAAGATACAACACTACAAAAAAACAGCAAATTACCCACGGAATTCCGTCTCTGAAATCAAATTACCCACGGATTAGGGACGGAAACGGAATTACCGACGGATCACCGAAGGAATTTTTTCCGTCTCTAAAAAATCCGTGACAAATTGATTTACCGACGGAAATTACCCACGGAAAAAATTCCGTCGGTAATTACCGACGGAAATTACCCACGGAAAATTTTCCGTCGGTAATTACCCACGGAATTTACCCACGGAAAAAATTCCGTCGGCGATTACCCACGGAAAAAATTTCGTCGGTGATTACCCACGGAAAAATTCCGAGGGTAATTACCGACGGAATTTTTTCCGTGGGTAATCCGTCGGTAATTTAATATTATTTTTTTTTAAAAAAATTCCACGTGGCAATCTTAAAAAAGGCCACGTGGACATCTCCGAAAGCCCCCCACCGCCCGCCCCCACATCTGGCCCCGTCAGCCCCTGAAGCAAGGGCCATGTGTCCCTCTAACATTGCGCCACGTGTCTCTGTGAGATAATTGTTGCATTTTGTGACGAAGGTGGGATTTGAACCTTGGACCTTTTGGTATGTGTTCTGATGCCTTTGCCAGTTGAGCTGCTTTAACCTTGTGTTATTTATTCACGTAATAATATATATAATGTAATAATTTAAAAACAAATATAATATTAAGATAAATATATATAATTAAATATATATATTTATATATAATTATATTTTTCATTTTTTATAATATAAAATTTTTTAATTTCTAATTTCGTTTAAATATTTAATATTAATATAAATATATACAAAATTACATATATACTTATAAATAATTATATATTTCGTTTTTTATAATATAAATTTAAATTTTATTAATTTCTTATTTCATTTAAATATTTAATATTAATATAAATATATATAATATTAAATATATATTTATATATAATTATATATTTTGTTTTTATGATATAAAGTTTAAAATATTTAATTTTTTTATTTCATTTAAAATTTTTATATTTAATATATTATATATTAATTTTATAATATTTAAATTTTTATTTGTTATATATTATTTTTATTTTTATTATTTTATATAAATTATTAAAATATGATAAAAAAATTATTAGTTTTACCGACGGATTACCCACGGAATTCCGTCGGTAATTTTTCATTCAAATTACCCACGGAATTCCGTGGGTAAGGCGTGAGTAATTACCGACGGAAAAAATTCCGTGGGTAAAAGTCAAATTTACCGACGGAATTTTGATTCCGTCGGAAATTACCGACGGAAAAAATTCCGTGGGTAATTACCGACGGAAAATTTTCCGTCGGTAATTACCCACGGAAAATTTTTCCGTGGGTAATTACCCACGCTTTACCCACGGAATTCCGTGGGTAATTTCTCATTCAAATTACCCACGGAATTCCGTGGGTAAAGTGTGGGTAATTACCCACGGAAAAAATTCCGTGGGTAATCCGTCGGTAATTACCCACGGAATTTTTTTCCGTCGGTAATTTTTCCGACGGAAAATCCGTCGGCAAATCGTAGGAAATTACCGACGGAAATAATTCCTTGGGTAATTCCGTCGGTAATAACATGTTTTTTTGTAGTGCAAATTCATGAATATTCACCATTTTATTGAATTACTCAAATGATTACAATATATTTTTTACATCATGCTAGAGATCGTGCTGTTTAGAGAAGAAACACCAGCCTCGTCTTCACAGTTGCCACCAGAAGGCAACCAATTCACATCAATTCCTCACAGGAAGGATCGACCTTCGCCTTTTGCATGTTTCAAAATCTTGATTTGCAAGTCAAAACAACACGAGTTAGATTATTATTAATCAATGAAAACAAAGGATTGAAAAAGAGCATAAAAAAAGAGAGAAGGAAATGACTGTTCAACTGCAAAATACAATTATTCTATCTAAGAGTGCTTTGGTATCTCGGAAAAGATCCAAGCTTAAAAATAGAAGGGAAACCCTTAAAAAAAGAGAGAAGATAAAATATAAAGAAAAAAGGTGAGAAAGCAAAACGGATATGGAGGCGAAAAAGGAGAGAGAAGAGGGAGAAGCAAGAGTTAAAATAGCAGGAAGAAGCAAAATGTCTCCAATTAGAGGAGGAAGAAGCTAAGAAGAGATATAAATATAAGTGGGTCAACAAGACAGAAAATTTTTTTTTAGCAAAATGAAAAGCGAGGCACACACACAAGTTTAAAGAAGGCAACACTTTTGTGCGTCCCCAATGTAAATAGGGATGCATAAAGTGGACCTTTGGCGTCCATTTTTGGATTTGGGATGCCTAATCTATCAAACTGATGCATATAATTATAAAAATGTCACCTCCTTTTTTTCTTTTTTGCTTCACGTTTTGAAAAGTAGACATCATTTGGGGTAGTAAAATCTATATCTTGTAGTAGTATATCTTATCATAATACATTTTGATTCATTTAATTAAAGCTAATCCCTAATGAGGCATCTTGCCTTTAATAATTCAGAATCTGTTAAAAGTGTATGCATGAATTTAAGGTTTGGTATTTCAGCTGGATTTAATTGACATTTTCTCTATATATTTAAGGAATTAAATTGAATCGTAAGAAAATATATACAAACACATATTTTCAAGAAGAAAAGGGAAAAGAATTAGAAAGTAATTTTTTATGTGAAATGCCGTATATATATATGTCCCTAGATATATATAATTTAATAATGTCATAGATTTTTTTTTTTTTTTGGTAATGATTGCAGAGATATAATTAGACATTACGCGTTTTAATTCTCATGCCATGAAAAAGCTAGAATTCCTTTCCTTCGTTTATACAAAACAGAGCTGGAATCAATTGTTTATTGATCAGCTCAATCGTATAAGTAGATAGATCGATCGTAGTGTTAAAAAAAGAAAAGAAAAAACGAACTGAATGAAGTTTGTAGTTCACCAATATTCCAGTTAGTTTCTCTCTGACACAATTTATAATAATATAGAAGATTTATACTACCTCTAATCCTTAATATAAAAGCTTGTTTACACTACACACAAGCTCTTAGACCGGAGGTAATAAAACTTAAATGGCAAATGTAAGAGTGTATTTTAATCAACATATTTTCGGAGTGTATCTTTCGGTATAAAAGAACTTGAGACTTGGTAAATTATTTTCCTTCTGGTTATTAATGTAAGAAACATTTTAATGAAAAAATTGAACTAGAAAGTGGCTATAACTCCATATATCTACCATTGTTTCTCCCTTTCGACAACAATTTCTAACATCCCACCATAGCATTGGCCTATTTCAAATTTCTCGAGTCTCACTAGATTTCTTGCTTGCGGCACTTTTTATCTATCTCCTCTATCTTCTCCTTCAACGATATTATCATTTTCCCCCTAAATTTGGCGTGCTCATAATTTTCTTGGAAAATTTTTCCAGCTTAAGGCAATCGCCCCCTTTTAGCTTTTCAAGAGGTGGGAAATTGAAGACAAGTTTACTCTGCGAGTTGCAAAAACTTGTGAGGTTTATTAGGGACACAAGTTCTCAATTTGCCTAAAACAATCTCATCTTCTTTTTCTTCTTCATTCTCCTCCCTCCGTCAAAGGATTTTGGACCTGGCTACCCTTAATATATTATCATGGGAAATTTTTTTTTTAATTAAGATGGGAAAAAAATGTAGAACTTTAGGAAATTAAAAGAAAACAAATATAAGCTATAGTAATTATTTTCTTATTAATAAAATTTGTTTAAGAAATTATATATAAAAACAATAATAAGTAATAATATAGCGATTATTTAAACATAATTAGCATTAATTAGCACAATTATAAATGTAATACTGATTTTATGCCAGGCACAGTAGTTTTTGGCTAAAATACAAAAAACTCCCGTGAACTTTGAGTGTGTTTCAAATAATTAAAACCTTCCTCATCTTTATAAGTTTAAAACTAAGACCTGAAGTTCAATATTTTGACAGTTAATCTCCTGTCATTAAAACTACCGTTAGACTTGACAGTTTTTTGCCATCTCAGCTTAACAAATAACACTTGCATGGAATTTCAAATATCTTATTTTATTTTTTTTCCAAATTTCAGGAGAGTTTTTTGTATTTTACCTATTTTAAAAAAAATAATTTTTTTTATGAAACGGCTTGATGATATTGCTTTTAGTGTTTTTTTGGAATAAATTTTTATGGAAACCTATTGTTAATGGTGGTGGTGGTGGTGGTGGTGTATATATATATATATATATAAATGCAAAAGCAATATTGAGCTCCAAATGGTCAAGCCCCATTGGGTATAGGACCACAAGGTAAAGGACGGTAAAGCTCGTTCAACAAGTTTTTAACAAATAAACATTTATGATTGCATCAGAAAAGGCATCCATTTAAAAGGTTTGGTTTAAACAAAATAAAATAACAAGCTACTTTTTTTTCCGTATATGAGTAAGGGTTTCCCTTTCAAAAATAAGAGTAGAAAGGATTGATTCAAACTTAAGTTCAAATAACATGGTACCTTTATTTTCATAAACATTTAAATATTAAAAAAATATGAAATTTAAGATACCCAGTAAAATAAAAATGATTCTATTTAAAAAAAACTAATGTAAAATGTGACTGTAGGAACTGTTATAATTGAAGTAATGGATAAGATTATTAAATAATGCAAAAAAATAAAAGTTTTATTGTTAACACTTTAAATTTTTTTTAGGGTTATATATATATGCGGGTTGAGGCATAAGCTTTTGGAGAAATCGCATTCAAGTCTCAAAGACAAAAAAAAATATCAAAAAAATCTTAATATAGATTCCTCTATCTAAAACTCTTTAGGGATCTCAGTAATATATATTCCAAATATTAAATTACCTTATTGTCCTTAATAATTGTTAGCACAAGTCAAAGCCCAACTACAGAAGTAGTCAGGGCACCAATAACTCAAAGGACACACATGTGATATTTGAACTTGAGGAAATATACAATGAACAATTATATATAAAGAAATCTTATATTATTCTATTATGTTTCATTGATTTGATATTGTCAGTACATCACATATTTATAATACAAGAGTATAGAGCGTCTAGTAGAGATTATGAACTGGGCCTTGACTGTGTGGTATGGGCCTTTATTGGTGTTGGGTTTTGACTTGTGCTAACAGTAATTGATAGTTGAAGTCAGTTTGTCTGATTCAAAATTTCACACATTTGAAACCTCTAGCCGAACCCAAAACCATCACCTCCCATTGTCTCCAACATCTCTAGTCTCAGTGACGGTTGAAAATCCGTCGAATAAAGGATTTGACAACAAGAAGGAACTTGAAAAGAAGAAAGTCAACGAGAAGAAATAATACTTTATCCAAATGCAAATTTTGAAGTGGCATGAAATCCTCCCATCAAATCATGCAAAATATATGTTTTTGTGAGAATTTCTGGCGTACCTGAAATCCGATTGATTCATTGGAGTATCCACACGAAATTAGAGTACCGATACGGACCCCGATCACGTTACACAACAAATATATCAAAGAGAGGAAAAGAAAAGAATATTCTTATGAGAGAATCTTTTAAGACTTGTTTGGTATGAGGGGAGGGGAGGGGAGGGGAAGTGGAAGGAGGGCAAATTTTTTTGAGTTGAATTTAAAAAAATTAGAGAAGTGGGGTTAAAAATTTTTAATTAATTTTTCTTACTCTTTTATCTTACATATTCTTTTTATTAAAATTTTATTACCCCTCTTCTTCAATATTTTAAAATTCAACTCAAAAATTTTTCCTCCCCTCCAAATCCCTCACACCAAACAGACTCTTTAGAGGGAGAAGAAAAATACGTTGTGTGTTATTCAAATTCTAACTAGCCTGACTCCCTTAATCTCACATCCAATATATATAGTATACATATAGTTACATAGAAATATATGCAACCCTTAAACATACGGTTATATGGTAATAGATATAACCTTTAAGCCACAAAGGATAACTCTCTTTATAACCTTGTGTCTCTCCATAATAGCCCTTCTTGAATTAGACTTGGGCCCTAATTCACCAAAAGTAAACTAGTATATTCCAACAGTCTCCAATGAATGAAGAACATTTGCAGACTTACGTGAAGTATGTCTTAGCACAATAAGTAACGACTGAGACAAGAACAGCCATCATGACCCAGAAATCAGCTTTAGGCATTTCAAGTGAGCTAATAACTGCAGCCTGCGAATATAAGAGGGAAAAAATGCATGAGAGAAAAATTGATAGAAAATAAAACGCTTACTAGGCATTAAGAAGTAGTAGTAGAAAAATAAAGGCCTCACAGACCAACTATAGCAGATCCAAGAAACTTGACCCGATTTTAATGTCTGATGCTAGAATTATAATTGCTGGTTCATTATTAAAATCGTGCACAATTTTATGGTTGCTGGAATTTTGAATTGGCTTGATGTTGTCTGATGATAACTTATTTTTTAAAATGCTAGTGTCTAATGCTTGGTAAGATAAATATCATTCGTACTACCATGTAAGCCCTTGAAGTTCTCGGGCATTTATATGCAATAATTGTTATCCCCCCCCCCCCCCCCCAAAAATTGTAATGTATGTTAACTATTGTGCAGCTGGGTGATTAAAGCAATTATTTTTTGCAGGCTAAGAAAAATATGCCGAAGAATAGAAAATGTAAAGATAAAAAAGGACAAAGGCACCCAAAGGTGTCCGGTTACACACTGGCCACAAAACTTTATCACAAGAAGAAGACAAAGTTGAAGTCTTTTAAAGAGGAGAGTACTCAGTCGCTTAAAAGAGCTAGGAAAGCATTAAAAGATAAGGAGAAGGACAAATATAGGATGAGGGGAAAGAAATTAAGAGCTCGGTTGAAATGGCCAAGATATGCCGTTCCCTTCCACACTCGTGCCCCAATCGATTCATGAAAGTGTGTGAAATTTTGAAGAATAGAAAAAGATAGGATGGACAAACCGAAGAAAATAGGATTCCATAAATTGGTTGATATATGCTTCCCACAAATTTCTCAAGATTTATGTGATGCCTGCTCATGACCCTCCAACTAAGAATGTTTCCATCAGACAGAAGTCATTTGAAATAGAGATATTATGTACCTAGGAAATTAATGAGATTATGTATTTAGGAATTCAATAGACTCCAATGATATTATATATTTAAATTGGAAAATGTATGTGTCTATTTTGACAAGCTTATATACCTATATCGACAAATTATATAATGGCAAGTTTATATGCCTTTGTTGACAAGTTTAGGCAAGTTATACATTGGTAAGTGTATGTGCTTCTTTTAGCAAGTTTATGTGCCTATATTGGCAAGTTATACATTGGCAAGTGTATGTGCATCTTTTGGCAAGTTTATGTGTCTATATTGGCAAGTGTATGCGCATCTTTTGACAAGTTTATGTGACTATATTGGTAAGTTATACATGGGCAAGTGTATGTTCCTCTTTTTATAAGTGTATATGCCTATACGGATAAGCCCATCTATGTTAAATGGTGCCAAGTATATGTACCTATATTGATAAGTCATAAAGCAGTCATTAACAAATCAATCTAACTCGTGCATACTCCTCCTACTTCTCTTTTCCTTTTTAATCAATGGGGGCAATAAGGTAATTTCACATTTGAAATCTATATCACTGTAGTCACTAGGGAATTTACATAGAGGAATTTACACTGTGACCTTTTTTTATATTTTTTTGATCCATTGCGACCTGAGTGCGATTTTCCCTAAGCTTTTAAGCCTATTTGAAATCATACTTTTTAAATAGGCCTTTAAAAAAACTTATGAACACGTTAAATCTTTTGAATGATCAAGCCTAAACCTAAGAAAAAAGGCTATATATAGGATCAGGCTCTAGACCTTTATTTTAAGTTCAGGCTTATTTGGCAAAAGCCTATCTTAGCATATCCTTTTTCTACACCTAACATGATGTAAAATAATCGTAACATCAATAATTCCTTTAAAGGAATCAAAGTATGTCTTGGCGTATTCAATTTCTATGACTCCGTTTGGCTGGTCCTATATACACCTTGAATGATTCATTACGGATTCAAATTGAGTTTCTGAAGTTATACTGACTTGAAAAAAACAAAACAAAAATCAAACGCATTAGCCTGGAGATGCTGACAAATAATTTTAGCTTCCTATATATATGAAGACCCTTATAGATACTATACTACAGTTCAACTACAAATTGGACTGGACATTTTTTATAAGGTGACTGAACAAAGGCAAGAATGGGTAATAATCATCAAAATGTTCAATTTACCAATCCACCAATTTCGTGGCAATGCCATTTCTTCTGCAGATTCATTCACTGAAGAGGCTCTTTTTTCAACCTCTTCGAAATATTATATCCCCTAAATGGAGAGTGGTTGAAAATGAATTTGGTTTCCTTCTTTCTATTGCCATCAGAACACAGTAGCCAAGTAAAGGGAAGGAATATATCCACCTTGCAGGGTTTATTATGCTGTATCTTTTTATTTTAATATGTTTTTTCTGTTTAAAAAAATATAAAGATAAATAGACATAGAAATTTAGATAAGTCACGTTGTTGATGGTACCTTTTTAAAAATTTTATATAGTAACTTTTTATAAAATTTATCTTACATATTGTTTTGGAAAATCTTTTCTCTCGTTCTATTAACATTTTGAAGGCTTTCTTGAGTTTGGGGCATCTAATGTACCTCTCTCTAATGCCCTTTATAATGCCCCAACCTCCCAAATTTTTTTTTTCCTTTTTCTCATGATCACGAGATTCTACCTAAAATTGGGGGCATTTTTATATCAGTTTTTAAGGACATTTTGATTTCTTATGCATAAAAAATGATGAAAATTTTATTTTTATAACAAAAAATACATTAAAATCATGCATTATTTATTTATTTGAAAAATGGTAAAAAAAAGGAAAAATTAAAATAAAGGACCTTGAGAAAATAATATTTATTATAAAGGACCATAAAAATTGTAATTACTTAGAAAACCACCCATCATGATATAAATTTAAAATTACTACATTGCCTCTAATAAAACCTCCAATATTATCTCTTATATTTATAATTTTAAAAAATAACTAATACTAAAAATAAAACCACCCATCATGATATGATTGTATCTTTTTTTATATTTTCAATATATTATTTAATTAACAATAGTTAAACTCATATTTTTTGAATTTTTACTTTTCACCAATTTATATCATTAAGTTACCCGATTTATATTATCAATGTTGATATCAATTAAGCTCTTTTTATAAAAATAAAAAATAAACTCATTTCATATTTTTCTGGATATAATAGATTACTTAGATTTTTTAAATTTTATTAACATTAAATGAATTTTTTAAACCCACATAAATATCTTCTAAAACAAAAATAAATTATATAAAATTTCTTGGTTGGAAAAATATGAAAAATTAAAAAATACATTGATTTTTATTAAAATTATATAATTCTATTTTTAATTAATTAATTTTTATTTAAAAAAATTATAATTTTTACAAAATTGAAGAATGTGTAAGTTTTTTTCCATAGATATCTCATATCTATGCACATTATGAAAAAGGGAAAAAATTGAGAAAAAATATTTTAATTTAGTGAAAGTTAGGGTCCATTTGATTTGATCCCATTACACCCTGCAATGTGATGTAATGGTAATGCAATCCAATACTAATTACAGAGCTAGCGCTTGGTTTGATTTTTAAGTAATGTGCATTGAGTTATTTTTTTTAATAATTATTTAAAATTAATATATCACACAAAGTTTATTTTATCCTTAATATAATCTTTGTAAAAAAATAGTTAAGAGTCGTTGCGTTGCCTCACAATAACCATCACGCTATCTGGCCGAGGATCATCTGATATCGACGGTTGTGGTGGAGGAGGTGACAGTAATAGTGATGTGGCGGTGGCGGGTGGTGACAACTACAACAGTAGAGGAGAAGGTAATGGTGGCGACAATGGCAACGGTAGAGGTGGTCGAGGGTGGCGGTGGAGGTGACGGTGGAGGCAATAGTGGAGATAGAGGTAGTGACAACTGGGGTGGCGACAACGGCAATGGGGGGTAATGTCAGCAAAGGAAGAGGAGGAGGTAGTTGTGGCAACGGCGGCAATGGTGGAGGAGGAGGTAGTGGCAGCAGCAAGGGTGGCAGTGATGGCGGTTGAGGAGGAGAAGGAGGAGGTAGTGATGGCGTCGGTGACAGCAATGGCAGTGGAGGTGGCGGCGGTGGCGTGGGATGGTACGACAGTAAGGGAGGAGGACGACGAGGTAGTGGCAGTGGCCACAATGGTGGAGGTGACGGTGATGGCAATGGCGGTGGGGGGTGTCAGCGATGGCGGTGGAGGAGAAGGAGGTAGTGGCGGCGACGGTTTGTGGTCTAGTGTGACAGGTGAAATCAGGCAAGTGAAACAAAGATAAATGAAACTAAAAGGTAAATTAGATTTTTTCAACTATACAATGGGATGGTAATGAGTATTCATAAGTTGAGAGGTATGAATGCAGATTCCCAATTTTTTGGTAATCATCATTACCATGGTAAACCCTATTACCATACTAAAGAACAACCAAATACTCTTATTTTAGTAATGCAATCATGGTATCATTGTAGGCATACAATACGCTTGAACCAAACAAGCCCTTAGAATTATGTGCTAGCTTTAAAAAACGAATGTGAGAGTGAAAGTTGGAGTGAATGCAGATAATTTTATCAACAGCATTTTAGTATTTTTAATTTTATATTTTGGTATTTAGTCCTTCTAAATAATTACAATTTTTATGGTATTTCTCCATAAATATTTTTTCCTCTACGTCCTTCATTCTAATTTTCCCTAAAAGATATTCAAAATTGTATCATTTTATGTAAACAAGATATCAAAATGTCACATATTTTAGATAGAATGTAATGATCAAAAGAAGTAAGAACAAAACACTTGAGGCCCTATTTGGGATGAATCATTGGAGGGTATGGATTGAGATTAGATCAAGGATTGAGTCAAAGTGTATTGTTTGGTACGAGAGACTGAGAATAACCTAGGATTGGAGTACTACGAAAGTGGAATTGCGAAAAAACCACCTCCACCTTGGTGTTGCGTTTCCATTCCAGGGATTGCAAATTTCAGGGACAAAATTAGATTGTTTATAATATTTAAAAAAAAAATAACCCTCTTAAATTTTCATTCCAAAAAAAATACTCAAACCTCTTAAATTTGCTCTCTCGGTGCTCAGGCCATCACTGAATAGAGAATCACTTTTGAGAGGAAATGTCACTGAAGGCGCCATGTAAGTTATGGGTTACTCTATTATCTAGAAAATCATTTTTATATTCAGATTGTTCAACGGCGACTTTCAATGATTCAGATACCCTAGCAACACCATTGCTACTTCCACCCAAACTTTGTAGTTTTTTTTTTTTTAAAAAAACGGATTTGTAGTATTAAAATCATTTTCTTCTTTTCATCAAAGCATCACCGCAGAAATCAACTTCATGAAGGTTAATTATCTACCCACTGAACATTGATCACTTCTTGGCTCTGAAAGCAAATGTTCAACTTCCATGGATTCACGGACATAAAAGATCAATATATAAGTTTGAAGATAAATACCCTTGCACAAATTTGTTTTCATCTAATACAATCAACTATAAATATACAGGAAACAAATTCATAGTCAAGCTGATGATATCCATATAATTCAAACCCACAAGCAAGCTAAACTGTCAACAAGAAAATCTAAATCCACTGACATCCTGTTTAGCCGTGTCATACTCTATTTAAGAGCTCGCCTCAGTTTGGCATTGTCTTTTCATGCTTGCTTAGTTTAGACAGGACGCTAGTGGAGAATTGCCGCCGCTGGTGGAGAATCTCCGCCCCTGCGTCAGCGATGGGTGCGTGACATCATAGAGGAATGAAGGATAGGGGAAGATTGGAGAAGAGGGGACACTCGTATGAGTGAGGCAAGGCTTTGTGATAATTGTTTTTTTAAAAAAAAATTATGAAAGGCATTATAGTCTTTTTATAATTTATTGCTGATTATGGAATAAAATTAATTTACGCATTCCATCTAAATATTACTTCATACTAAACAAAATTTATCCCAATCTCAATCCCAATCACGCGCACCAAACTGGGCATGAGAATTTATAAAATTTTAGAAGGCACTAGAGAGTATTTTAGAGGCCCCATCCTAGCTTTCTTTGATCATGATTCATGAACATTTTCTGTTGTCGTGGGCTTGGGCGTAGTGTCTAACTAAATAATAGAAAAATTCATCATCCATTTTTTTTATTTTTTACGGAATTCAATTTTTATACATTTAGTATTAAATTCATTAGTTCAGTTTCCATCCAAATATTGTTTATGTTATTACTCGTAGTTAATATTTAAATATATTTTAAATAAAATTATATTTATATCATAATACTTTGTAAATCTTATACAATCATACAATATAATACTTAAAATTACCTGATAAAAAACGTATAGAAACAAAAAATTATAAGAAGTACAACAGATCTATTAAGACTTTTTTGTTACCATTGTTATAAAAAAAATATTCTTTTGTAACGATATTCAAAAGATACTAAATTTACATTTATTTTTTTTATCCAAGTTCATGAAATGAAAAAAGTCAAAAAAAGGATAATGAGAATATCCTCTATTGTATTTTCTCTCATGCTTTCTCCTCTCTTTCATCTAAGTCTTTAGGCCTTGTTTGGTATGTGGTATTGAATTTTGATGGATTGGGATAGAGATTGTGATTAGGATTGGGATTGAGATTGAGATTGAGATTGAGATTGAGATTGGAATTAGTACTTTAAAAATATGTTTGGTATGAGGTGTTAATTGGAGGGAATGATTTTACTAATCTTATTTAATAAATAAGTACTAATTATAAAAAGACTCAAATACCCTACCCTATATCCCAACTTGATCGATCAACCAAGTTCTCAGGAAAATCAGCATTGAACTCATCAACGTCATCTTCGTCGAACTCATCGTCGCTATCGATATGTTTTCCTGATGACGACGAGCCTCCCCGACCCCTGGCCAACAAAGATCTGTCGAAATTGAAGAACGCTCAGAGTGCCTTCTTCACCAACAAGAAGCTTCTGGTTTGCTCTGAGAAAATCAGAGAGGAAAAACGTAGGAGATGGTGGTGGATGTTGCGATTTTTGGGCTACATTCTGTGGCACCTTTATTAGAATGCACTGAGCTGTTTTTCCCTTCGATTCTATGGCACCCTAATTGGAAAGGTTCACCTAGCAAAAACTTCAAAAATAATCCAAATCGAGGAAGGTTCCAAGGAGGGTATGCAATTCTCTTCTTTCTTCGTTGCTCTTAATTTATTCAGTTTACATATGACGATGACCAAGTGACTATCTACAATGGATCTTGAGTATGTGTTGTCGAACTCTTGTAAACACCGTGCAATCCAAGTTACGACCAAGGACGCTGTCCTTAAGAGCTATTCCGCAACCACCGGCTGACTGAAAGCGGCACTCCCCAAGATAAAACGGATTCTTCCTACAGATGCAGAGCGAACAAAATAGCAAAACGAGAACAACTATAAGGCAGAGAGAGAAGAGGAATATCAAAGAGGAAGAGAGAGCTCAAGATGTCTGAGCTTGGTGTTTGAACCTCTTGCAGGCAGTGCCTTTTATAGGCCTCCATGCATCTGAACGTTGGCCTACATTTTAATTCGTATAAATACCATTAAACCATCGGTTACACAACAATAAAACCACATGATGAGGCCGTTTCTGAACATTGAAGGACCATGTATGTTTGGCAATTTTAAAATATACGTTTAGCAATTTTAAAATCTGACTCATGACCTTTGTAACTGAAATATTGAGGTTTCAAAATTCAGATGCCTCAAAACTGGGTTTTTCCGGTAAGCCATTTTCATAAAAATGAATTGTAGAGTTTTCCAAAAAAACATTTGATAAAAAGTACCCAATCAACATTTAATTCATGCATAGGGGGTAATCACCAGATTTCCACTACGTTTACCTCTTGGTGGTCCTTTATTGTGCGCATGAGCCCACTCTTCCTCTTGGCTCATTTACTAGCTCAAATTCACATTGTGTAATATATACAATAGCATTCTCTCTTTCCCAAGCAATGTGGGACTTGTTCCATTTGACACACCCACATGTAGCTTATATCTCCAACAGTATGGGTCTACCTCATGGGCAGTATGGATCTTTGGGCTTGAAAGCGTGAGCGGAGTATATGCTCATCATATTAAGGGATGGATCTTCATTTTAATTAAGAAAATAAGAGAGAGGGGCCTGCAAGGACTGAATACTCGACCACTTTAACTCAAAAGCTGAGGTTGTAAAGTGAAGGTCTAGGATTGGTTTTGCTAATATCTCTTGCATGCTTAAATTGATGAAAAATTATTTGACAGGCAAATTGGTGGAGTTTTGTAGTCTAACTGCTAATTTTTGCTCTCATGTATATTTTCGTTATGGCTCTCACATTTTCTTAGGAAGAGGATTTTTTGATGAAAAAACCATGGTTAGATGTTTGTTGGTTTGGATAGTATGGCTATTGATAAATATGCTCTGCTTGTGAATTAGGTTCACTGATCAGTTAGTTTACACATGATCAAGTGCACGTCTATTAATGCTACCAATTTATGCTTGCAGATACAACTTAATTGATTTAGTTTGTCACTTTGATCAACGTGGCTTTTATCGTTCCATTTTTTTAAGGTCTGTGCCCTAGAACTTTATGTCATCTATACATACCTAGTTTTCTTGCCCAATTGTTTCCCCTCCTCTTTTTCTCAAAAAACGAAAAAAAAAAATCCAGGTTTTTGTCTCCTTATTAGATTGAGTTTCATTGCAGCATAATGGAAGGTGAAGAATCATTGGAGAAATTTTCTCCTGAAGTCGAAGCTAATGACCCACGTAACAAAGATGCCATTCCTCTCTTGCCCCCAATTATTCTGTTTCATGGAACTGATGATTATTCCATTCCAGCGGATGCAAGGTATATAGTCATAAAAACTCCCTGTTTTCAGAACATCTATTGTGAGTATCATTTACTACATGGTGACGGAAAATTGGGAGAGTATTTTTGTGATATTTTAACAATCGAATGCTACTAAGTGGTGATTTTAAATTTCTGCCCAGGTTCTCTGTCTGTGAATGTCTATGTGACCACAAGCAAGATTGACATCTGAAATTTAGCTGCTTTGGTTTTGTATTTATTCTGGGGCATCTTGTATCCATCTTGCCAAAATTAGGATCTCACTGTAAAGGGGATATGCTGAGAACTGCCAGATTTGTATATTATCTTTTGACTGCTGGATTCGTATTTAGTTTGGTGATATATAAACTATATAGTTTTGATTCTTATTTATTTTGATGATAAATTATTCCAGAGCCAAGATAAATGTGCTTTAATGGCATTCATCTTTGTAAAAAATTATCCTGTAATGAATTGACTCTATACGACCACGTGAGACAGCAAATGTAGCTATTGTATCCGTGAGGGTTCTATCTGAGGTGATTCTACATTCAGAAGTTGATGGAGTTTTGTATATTTTAGAAAGAATGGAGTGATGCTATTGACTTAAAAATAAATATGAGAACAAATATAAAATTATCTCACATCAAAGATTTCGAGAACTCCAAGGATACAGAAATTCAGAGGATATTGAAAAGCTAATCCTGATGTTGAAAAGCTCTGTGCTACAACCCATCATGCGGCTAAAGAGTTGCACTCAATGGCTCAAAAGGAGTGTCCTTTCCTTCTCCTTCTGCCCACTTTCGGTAACCCAAACGGCTTCTTTACAACAGCAGAAGAGAGAATCGGAAAACTCAGGAAGACCTCAACGACGTTTTTGAGAGAGAGAGACTGAAACAGAGGACGATCTCGATGACTGGAAAGCCGATGCTTTTCAGAGATCGGCGGCCTTCCTTAAAAAGCTACTTTTGGATGGCAAAAAGTAGACAAAAACAGGGTGGTTTCACCCTTGTCCTTCCAGCTGGTGCTCAGCCTCCTCGCCGCTGGCTCTACCGTTTCCAACCTCCATCAATTTCTCGAGTTCTTCAATATGGATTCCGTCGATGGTCTCAATTCCATGGCCTCTCTACTTTCCAGTGCCATCTTGACTGATGGTGATCCTGCTGGTTGCCCTGGTATGCGTTGCTCCAATGGCTTATGGCTTGATCAATCCCTTACTCTCATGCCTTCTTTTAAACACATTCTCAACTGTGATTATATATAAACCTCCTATGAACCGGTGGATTTTGAAACCAAGGTAATGTTCCCTTTTTTTGATAGAATCCAGGCTGTACCTCCAACCGATACCTAGAAATTAATCCTACTGAGGGGTAGAGATCACAGAAGTGGCTTTTGCCTCTCCCAATTATGCATTTTCCATGCACACTGCAGAAACCAGGTGGTAATGTTCCTTTTTTAACTTCTCTCAATGTCATTCCAACCCATGACATGTGAGAGGAGGGTTCGGTTTCTTTCATTATCCCTTTTCTCATCATCTCTCATAATTTCTAAATCATGTTCGTTCAATCAATTTGAAAGGTAAAAAATGAGCTACGTTATCAAGTTTTCACTCCTTCGACTTTTCTCCCCTCTTTCCAATCAACGGTTCAGATGGGTTTCTTTTTCCAATCAACGGTCAAGACAGGCTTATGAGGGATGATGAGAAAATGAGATGATGAGAAGATCTGCTTCCGTGAGAGGAAACTATTAGGGCATTATTCAAAAAAGGTTTTAGATGACCACAGCTTCTTGATGAAAAATAAATGACACGCCAAAACTGACCTTTTCATTTAATTGAAAAATATTGAGTTTCAACTTCAAATTATACCTCTCCCTGATTTTTCTCCTAAAAAACATCACTTCATGAATTATTATGTTCATTTTTTTTTTTTTGAATTGGTGCATGGTATATTCAACCCGTTTATATTCATCGTAAATGTATAATCAACCTTCAGAAATTGCAAATATAAAGTCGCACGAGGGTCCTATATATGTCTTCAGTTTGAGAGAATACAACTCATTACTTTATCCTTTAGCATGCGACTAATCACTCTAGAACACCCGATTCCATGTGTGTCCACTTGCTAACATCTCTTGGAGTATATATGGTTCTTTTCTTAGTATATATCAAAGATAAGAAAGGGATGAATCAACAAGAACAACTTGTTGTTGTCTTGAAGTGCTTAATTAAGAGAAATGGCTATATAATTTGTGTTGTGCAGGCTCCTCATGTGAGGCAACAAATTAATTCCTGGGTACTTGTTAAAGACCTTATTCGTGAGGAGTCTCTTGACAACTCAGTCAAGCTCGTCTTTACAAATGCACTATACTTCAAAGGAGCATGGCGTGGAGAGTCTGATTCTCTAAGCTTTGACGATATTCTGAACGAAAACTTAGTGGACGCTTCCTTCATGGCTATCCTTCATGAATTTGGTAGAGATTACGATTACAATATTGTTGAACATCTTTATCAACCATACAAAAGGCAAAGCGAAGATAAGCACGCTATCTCCATATATCTCGCTCATCCATGTGGAGATTATTCTGAGTTGAGTCTTAATAAGGTCTTCAATACCCCAAAATTTAACATCTCCCTACCATATTTGGTGCCTGTAACTTCAAAGCCAATGTCTGATTACTTCCGAATCACATATCGTTATATTCGCATGGCTACAACACAGTTGATGGTTCGGCACGTAGTCAATCCTCTTCCAAGATAGTGATCCTATGTAACGTGTCAACACTTGGTTTCAATCTTTACTTAGCTCTCCCAACTTATCAGATCTGGGTTGTCTAAATTTAATTTTAATGGTCCAGATTTGTGTTTTTTTTTAAAAGATGATTTTTTTAAATAAGATGTCATTTTTTGAAAAAATAGTAGTTAAAAGATTATCTTTATTTTATATTATATACTCATTAAAATAATTTTTATTAAAAAATATCAATGTTTAAAAACTCAGATCTTGACCGTTCAAATCAAATCTGACCATCCATATCTGATGAGTTGAGAGAGCTAAACACAATGTTTAGCACTGAAACCAAGTCCTGTGTCAAACTCTCTAGTGTGCTTCCTCCGTTTTAAAATATAAGACCTCTTTTTACTTTATCCTCTTGATTTATATACAAAACCCGGACTCTAACTATTCAATATCTCAATAGAACTAATTTATATATTTTATAAACTCAGATTACCAAATTACTCCTTGGCAAAATTTCTTTTTTCTATTATTGGATTTTTTTGCCGACCTTATATTCTTAGACTTTTTTTATATAGTTATCTTATTGAGTTAAGAGGGTCTGACTTAGCGTGCCATGTGACCTCGCTGCCGTTAAATTTGAAAATTGTCAGACCTAACTTTTTTTTAACACACGAATAGCATAATATTGGTGATAGTGGCTAGAGATAATAATATGTAAAATGCATGAGTTATTGGGCTGAGCATCCCCTGCTCATCCAAAACTCTCTGCGTACGGCGCATCCGGACAGCGAAGTTCTTCTTGAGATTCGAAGTATCCTTCGTAGAGATTGGAATGTGTCGGGTATCTTGTGTCACAGAGAGGCAAATGTTGCTGCGGATGTGATTGCTGCTGAGGCTCGGACATGTCTCCATCTGGGGCGGTGCCACGTGTTATCCAGAAGGGTATGCTGGGTGTCTCAACCAATGAGGTCTTTAGTGGGTAGTCCTATGTAGTTTCTCTTTCAATTAAAAAAAACAAAAAAACAAAAGATGAGTAAGGCATGCTCATCCCTCAATTTTGGGATAAGAAGCCTTTTTTTAATTGTTTTATGTATTCTAATTTTTCAATAGCATATAATATCTCAAATTAATTTACTAGTGTATCTAATATCATGGAATTTTTTTTGAAATATTTTTTCAAAAAAAAAAATACTCTAAAGTACTGGATGCATTAAACATTAATTAATTTAAAATACTAAATATTATTAAAAAAATATTTTAGACTGTTAAATACAGTTTAACTTAAGCAAATAAAAAATTAATGAAATATAAAAAAAAAGCTCTAAAATTAGGGCTGAACATTCCCTGCTCAACTTTTGGATGAGCAGGGAATGTGAATGTGTTATTGACATATAGCCATATTGGTTCAAGAACTGTGTCCCAAAAAGTAAAGGAAAAAAATTAGAAGAAAACAATATTTTTACCCATCCTTTCTATCCTAAATATGGCAAATGTAAGAAATTTTAAATCCAAATATTTGAAACTATGATTTTAAATATTATAAAATTTAAATTATCATTTGAAAGAACGTCTAATGTAAATGCAGTATTATTAGATTACTTGACTTATCCAAGAATACCGATCCACCAAGCAAATTTCGCAACAACTTTCAATATTAAAAAATTATCTATTTAGTAATATTTATCATATTATAATTAAGTCTCAAAATGTCATTCTAATTATAATAATTAGGTTTAAAACATTTTATTTCAAATAATTTTCTGCTTTCTGCAACTATTTTGGGACTGTTATGAAAATTGGGAAAATATAAGGGATGAGGGAAGAGGGAGATGAAGAAGATGAGAGAAAGTTGCAGAGAAAGAAAGGAGGAGTTCTTATTCACTTCATTGTTGTTAGTACCAATACATTGTACATGACCTCTATTTATAGGCATCTAACCATTAAATTCTATACATATGGTTACAAAGAAATAAAGATGAGCATAATGGTATTAATCGTAAGAAACTCCCATAAGCCATTCATTGGGGAAGTTATAAGGTTATAGCATTGAACACATGGAATTTTAAGAGTGAGATGTTATGGAGTGAAGGGCATATGCAAGGTCAAGAGTTGGATAGTTTATGGACATCCATATCATATAATATTCACAACACTCCCCCTTGGATGTCCATGAACAAATATTGTGCCTCATTAAAACCTTACTAGGAAAAACCCATTGGGACAAAAACCCAGTGAAGGAAAAAGAGTACACAATACATATTCAAGTTGCCTCATTAAAAACCTTACCAGGAAAACCCAATGGGACAAAACCTTGGTTAAGGAAAAGAGTACAACATGATCTTTACTCCCCCTGATAGCAACATCACTCATTTTGATTAGATTGTCATATTTTAAGACAATATACTAATTTCTCAATTGCAACGGTCATTAATGATTTTTTTCAAGCAATTGATGTCCTTTTTATCTAAACTATGCATAATGCATTGTCATCAAATCATAAACATAATTATTTATCATATCTTCTGGATATATTAAATATTATATTCTCCACTTGCCTCTATGCATTGTGGAAATAATAAAAGAAAATTATCCTGAAAATCACCATGATATATCTTCTATCTACATATTCAGTTTGTTATAAATAAAATGTACTTATAGAATAGTTTCATAAAACTACTACACTAAATCTTAGTTTCATAGCATCCATAGTGTACCTGCAGCATCTTGATTTTACTAAAAAGAACATAATAACAACAATATTAACATGATGTAAATATTCATAAATATGTGATACTTATAGACCATTAAATTCAATAAATTTTTGCAAACAATCATCATAGCAAAAATATATGATTTTGAAATCATTAAGGTTTCCAATAACTTGATATGTAAAATTATTCATTTTTCAATATATCTTTCAATCAATTATATATATACTCAAATCATTTTAATCCATGTGATATTTTATATACTGAATACTTTTCTTAGACATGCTTTCAACATTTTGACCCTTCAAGAATTCTCATATAATATTCATTATCCATAGGCATATGCTATATATAATGATATCTAATAGACGCATTATTTCATTTGCATATGCTGCCAGACTAATAATATATGCAACAATTATTGTATCCACTACCAAATGTTGTACCTCATTATAATCATCATTAAACCTTGTGAAAATCTTTATTTTCACATGAATATTCATATATCACAACTAATTTTACATTTCAAATATTTTGGACTGCATGTCCATAAATTTCACATATTGAAAGAACATTTTTTATCGCGTCTTATCCCCTTTTTCAGTTGGCCAATTACCTTTTTTTTTCTACTGACATATTTATGTATAAGATCCTCATTTGATCATGTGATATTATTACTAAAATTGTTGCCGACAACTTTATCTTTTCAGTTCCATTTTTCTTGTTGTGGCATAATTCATTGAGATCTCTTTCTTACTTTCAGGTACCTGAACCTCTTTTGAGGGTTTTGTAAGTAGTTATGTATTGACCTCTTCTGGAGTGTCTGCCTCCTTAATATGATCATATTGATTATTTGCTTATTTCTCTTTTTTTTTTGGAACAAATTATTCTCTCATGCTTCGAGCATGTCTCACTTTCATTTATGCTTATTAGAGCATTTGCAGCTGGAATATGAGATTTAGTAATTCTCATTTAAGTCAGTAATTGCATCTGGCAGATTTTATGCAATATTTCATGAATGCAAAACCTAATGTTCTTGTTCATATTGCTATATTCGAGGATCTATACTTAATAGTAATAATGCATTCCTTTTGTTTTCTTTTCCAGCTATTCAATTTCTCCCCCTCATATTAGGAAAACTTTGTCAAATGACAATCGACTAATCATGCAGTATAAGTCTCCTAAATCCATTTGTTTCCATTAGCAACATCCTTTTGTTTCATTTAGAGACAAACAAGAAGAAGGAGGTTCTTACCCAACATTTATCTCAATTTCCTCTAAATATCCATCTATGTGCATTGTGGTGGATCAATATGAATGCACATTCAAACTTTTTAAGATGGAATATACCTGGCTCCTGACCAAAAGCCAACTTTATCGGGAGAATTTGATTGGCTAATATAAGTGCTGCAATATGTAAGATCAAACATGCCAACACTGAAATATAAATTTTGTTCTCATAAGTATTAATCTAGCTATTCATGGAGGCTTCAATGAATGAATCGTATAATCTGGAAATTGCGCTTAACATAATAATTTATTCAAACATTCTTGCAAACTTCAGGTTGCAAACTAATAGTAATATCACATGTAACCATATTATAGATGCATCTATCAAAATTATTGAACATTGATATGGTTTACATGATATTTGAATGGGCCCATACATGAGTTTATTTATTTCCAGAAATATAGAGATTCATTCCAAATCATAACTTGTGATACTTTCATAATCAAATTTTTTTTGAGAACAAGCAGCACATGATAACTCTTGAATTATATAATATGTTGGCTATTTATGAAGAATTTTCTAGTTCTTCAATAGATGTCACACGTAATCTTTTATATATGACTCGAATGAATCAAACAAGTCATGCCAACAATATATTTGTTTGGATCAATAAACTACTAGTTTACTGTAACATGTTGCTTAACCAACAACAAACTTTTCAATTTTCATAAGTATTGATATAAAATATCAATATGACATCCATTTTTCGGAGATCAATAGGTTTTGTGAGGAAGTATATGAGTAAAAATTTTCAATATTAACTTACACTTGTATTCTAACAATCTCCCCCTCAAGTGTGAGTCATATAAATACACTTTCTTTATTTCTATATTTCAAAGACAAATTTGTATATAGCAAGCTAATAATATATCTTTCATTTCAAAACTCAAGTACTTCATAGCTCACAACTAATCATGGATTTAAGCCAATTGGGCTATCATTTAAACCCTGTAATAGAGTGAAACTCTAATGTAAATCTATGAGTTATAACTTTCCTTGATCAATTCTTCTTCTGCCCATAGAATTTAAGAAAAATCTATATTAGTTCATCAGGAACTATATCGACTTTATTACATTTATGTTCTTCAGGAACTAATATATATTATCACATATTTATATAGTTTTATTACTCATTAATAATAATAATATGCTTCAATTTGTCTGCATATTCAAAATATGAAATGTTCAAAATTTACCACTACATAAAGAAAAATATGAGGAGATCCATAATCAAAATACATAAAGATCTTATTGTAATGAATTCTGATGTTTAGGGGCTAAAATTAATTTGAGAGAAATGTAAAGACAAATGTTTTATAATATAAAATAATAAATACTTATGATATACATAGTCTTCTTTAAAATGTTCCTTACTATTTGATCATCCATAAATTTGACTTGCACTATATATATAGTTCATGCACATTAAGAAAATGACTTTGTCTAACAAATCATAAACTATTCATAATGAATTTTCTCATTAAATTAAATAAGTTCTCATTCTCTTAATTCAAATATGACATGATTTTTTTTCTTCACAAATGTCACATAACACTAATTTGATTCCAATATATATCATATTATATATTATATCATGATTAATGTATGAAACTGGCACATATCATATAAAAATACTAAGGAGTAGAAGAAATGTTAATACAATGAATTGGGAAATGAGGCAATAAATTATCAATATTAAAATAAAATACAAATTGAAAAGTATTTGTATACCTTTCAATAATGAAAGTTTGGAACTAAGAAAAACTGCATATATATATAAGGCAACATAATAGTGCTCAAGAGGAGAAAAGATATGGAAGACAAAGCTAAAATGAAAAATATGATTAATAATGAAAGAAAGTACCTTGAAGTTGAGGTATATGAGTTGAATGTTTGTTGGGAAATCTTTGGTGCAACAGAGAAATACAAGTCCCAAGAAGAAAATAGAGATGGTAAACTCCATTGATGTATGAATAGTATTCACATACACAATATACTTAAAATTACAAATAAATTGTACAATTATACATAAAGAAGGTAATTAAACAACTTAACTTTATAATTGAAGGTTATATGAATAAATACTGAAAACCATTTGATATGGGAGTTATAAGGATTAATCATGAGGTAGTTAGAATCCCAAAAGGCCATGAAATCAAAATATATCAATAATTACCAATAATGTTTAATTTGTAAATAAATTGGCACTATACTGAAATTTTAAAATGACCAATCATTACCTTTTTATCTATTTGATTCCATATATCACTCATGTTGATATCACAATGTTAAATAATAATTTCTCTCTCACAAATTAATCACAATCAATTTAAATTTAAATTTAAGCATAAAGAATCAAAATTATATAGCCTTCAGGGCTTACAATTATTTCTTTTAGCTTTACAAGCTAATAATCTTTCTCCATAACTTATTACTTTAAGCATCATACTTAATTTTGATATTTTTCACAATATTTCATGGTCTTTTTTGGCTTCACAGCCATTTTGATCTTTATTTTCAATAAATTAGTACATATTAGTCTATATGACTTCTGGTCATATTATACCATTTTTTTCTATCCATATGACTTCTAGTCATAGTATGATATTTGGTCATAATTTTGATCACCTTAGAAATATTATTATTTCCATGATTGTAGTTCAATAGTTAAGATAAAGTATTCTCAGCTTTCAACTATCAATTCTACAAATGTAATGTGATCATGTTCATTTTCACTCTTACATATTTTCTTTACTTTCAATAGTATCATCAATTTCTCCAAATATTGGTCTTTAGGACCACAGCAAAAATCTTTGTTTAGTTTGATATTTGAACCTTTAGCCTTCAGGGCTTTGATATTTGTAACAATTAAATCATCAAAGTGCCAAAATTTTTCTTGTCAATCTTGCAATTTAATGAAACCAATAGCGTTCTTTCTCATAAGAGCTAGTACAAAAGTGATGTGACTTCTGGTCATGTAATCACGAAATTAAGAATATTATGGCTTCTGGCCTATCAATAAAATCAAATTAAATAAATTCAAATTCATAATCAAATATAAATAATAGATAAGCCCATGATCATATAGACCACATTACATGCTCATATATAATACTATTATATACTAATGTAATATAATAAACAAATGAAAATAAAAGATTGACATAATGATATAACAATAATGTATTAACATAAATAAATGAAATGTAAATAAAATAACAATAAAACAAGATGAAATAAATGACATAAAATAAAGAAACAAACAATAATATATAACATAAAATGTAAATAAAATAAAGAAATACAAATGTTAAATAAGTGTAAATAAAATGAAATAGCATAATATAATAACATAAAATGTAAAGAAGACTAGAATATAAAATAAATAAATATAAATTTTGCATAATAAGAGATTAATGGAAAACGATAAATAAAAGTGAAAGGAAAGAAAACTTGTGAAGGATAATATAATCTCAAATCTTAGCCATGGAACCCGATGCATAAAACAATCGGTAAAAGAGTCTATTTAATTCCATATAATGGCTTAGATTATCCTAGATATGTGTAAAAGATAACAACATGATGGATAAAAATAGATAGCGTAAAAGAAAAATAATAAAAATAATATAGAACAATAGATTGATAATGTAGACTAGAAAGATAAAATAGCATAGAGAATAAACAATATAAAACAAAGTATGTAAATGAGAAAGTTAGAGAGTAGAAGAGATAGAAAACTAGACCATGGGTCTTCTGAGCGAATTCGTGCTGATAACGTATTATGAAAATTGGGAAAATATAAGGGATGAGGGAAGAGGGAGATGAAGAAGATGAGAGAAAGTTGGAGAGAAAGTAAGGAGGAGTTCTTATTCACTTCATTGTTGTTAGTACCAATACATTGTACATGACCTCTATTTATAGGCATCTAACCATTAAATTCTATACATATGGTTACAAAGAAATAAAGATGAGCATAATGGTATTAATCGTAAGAAACTCCCATAAGCCATTCATTGGGGAAGTTATAAGGTTATAGCATTGAACACATGGAATTCTAAGAGTGAGATGTTATGGAGTGAAGGGCATATGCAAGGTCAAGAGTTGGATAGTTTATGGACATCCATATCATATAATATTCACAACAGGGACCTAATTTTAATTGAATTAGCTTTTCGGAAACCACACTGTCATCTCCCTTTTATTTAAGAAAGAATTAAATGAGGATTTTAAGTAAAAAATTAATTATTTTCCGGGTCTCAATTACATATGGAATTTTCACATTTACATGTAATTAGGACCTATCATATTTTTTTCACACTTGTCTTTACACAATTTTAAATGATAAATCACACAATTCAAGCTTGAAAATCAGTATTAAACTTAGGTGTACAAGTTTATATTTTACATTGATCATACCGGTGTTTTAGCAAAATTATTTAAATTATATATACAACTTTTCGTAATTCAAACCAAAAAAAAATCGGACCATGAATACGCCTTTTTTCCTCATTTGTTAGGTTTTTCATTACATAAATAGAAAGATTAGGGAAATTGCTGAAAAATACTTCATTGCAAAACTTATTGTCTAAGTGTAGGTAAAGAGGCAAATCAGTAAATGTGTACAAACTCATCGTCACTCCATCCTTAGGTGGAATCCTTCGCATTGATGCAATATATCTTCAACTATAGCCTATATGCAAATGTCTTATGTTATTTTACACAAAATCGAAGATATATTACACATAACTGACGAGAATATGCACCTTGAGTTCTTCAGTAATATTACCTCTGTTCCATAAGATCAGAGCTAGTTTCTATTTGATTTGGTATTAAGATATATTTGGAATGGCTTTAGAGCCCAAAAACACGGTTGTACCCCAAAAGCACGGTTGAGGGGCTACCTTTTTTCCAAGTATTTGGGATAAATTTTTTCCTAATTGGGCTTTTGAGGGGGAAAAAGAGGAGCTTAAGTCATAAGCCAAAATTTTTTGTTTTTGACTTTTCCATTATGGAGAGAGAAAAGCAGCTTATAAAAAAAAGATGTTAGGCCCCACTTTTTTTAATTGAAATACTATTTTGGTCCTTAATATAAATCCTTATATATGAAATTGGGTTAACGTGCTTAAATAATCATAAACTATTGTCAAAAGTACAAAAATGATCATAAATTATTTTTTGAAGCAAAAATAACCAGGAACTTTGTAAAATGGAGCAAAACCGTTAAATAAGAAACGTTGACCATGAGTTGACCGTTAACGGTTTTACTCCATTTTACATAGTTCATGATTACTTTTGTTCCAAAAAATAGTTCACGGTTACTTTTACACTTTTGACGATAGTTCATGGTTATTTAAACACCTTAACCCTATGAAATTTTTCATCCTAAATATAAATTCACTTAAAAGTTAATAATCATTGTTTTCTTTTCTTTTTTTTATTGTTACTTAATTCTCATTGGAAATAGAGAAAGATATAAGGGAATTAGTTTTGTATTTTAGCATTATCAAATTTTCCTAGTTAACTTTTTTTTCACTTTTTTTGTAATTTTAATTTTTCCTTATAATTATCACTATATATATACATATAATATATGTGTATTTTTTGATAAGACTCACGTCCTTTTCAGTCATTTTCTATCTAAACTTGCTTCAAATAAGTTTCAGTTTCATAAAAGTCACTTATGCTGCCGTCAACCCAAACATAAATCACATTACACAATTAACTTTTATCCAATCTTAAGTTTGTAAAAATCATATTGCAAAAATGCTACTTTTGCCACCACTATTCCAAACACACACTATACCTCCTACAATTATATTTTTTTGTTAGCGATAATATCTTGTAGGTATTATATTAAAGGGATATTGTTGGATATTATTTAATATGCACTACTACAGAATATACTTATAAAGTCCCTAAAGGACGTCCCTTTTTGAAAAAGGGACCCCCAAAATATTGGGCGGTGGCATATGTGTAATTATAGATCAAAATTGAAAAGGTTGGCTCGTCAAATAAAATTGAATCTCGCGCCTGAATGTGTTTTAGACGTCCCCATGTTCATTGGGGACGTGTAAAGACAGTTTTAGACGTCCCCATGTTCATTGGGGACGTCTAAAGACTGTTTTAGACGTCCCCAATGAACATGGGGACGTCTAAAGACTCCCAGAAAAGCGTATGAAAGGGGGAAAAAAAAGAACACACTTAAGACGTCCCCAGATGGTCTGGGGACGTCTAAAGCTTAATATTAGACGTCCCCAGATCATTTGGGGACGTCTAAAGATTAACATTAAACGTCCCCAGACCATCTGGGGACGTCTAAAGCTTATATTAGATGTCCCTAGCTGGTCTGGGGACGTCTAAAGGGTCCCTAGCTGGGCTGGGGATGTCTTAGGCTCAAACAAATACACTGGTCGACATGACCAGTGCATGTGAAGTGTCCGATTTTTTCTGTTGCACTTGCTTTACTCTCCCTCTCCTTCATCACTTCCGTCCCCTCTCCCCTGCTTCTTGTTCTTTTTACTTTACTCTTTCACTTCCGTCCCCTCTCCCCTGCTTCTTGCTTTATTGTCCCATCTTCATCACTTCTGAATACGAGCGGCCATTTCTCCTCTCCCCTGTTTCTTCTTGTTCCTTCTTAGCCTCTATTTCATCCAGACCGTTGCTAGTCGCCATCTTTGCTCTGCTGGTTCTGCACTGTTCTCTCTCATTCTCTCCACAGTCGGCCTCCTCTTACCACCGTGGGTCATCTGCTCTAAAGTTGCAGCAACAGGTTAGCTAAAACTAAACTTGTGAATGAATTTGTGAATGATTAGGAAAATGCATTTGTTCTGTGCTGGAATTTAAGTGTGGTTTGTGCTTGAGCTTTATCTTTGCTATTTTGTTGAATTTAAGACGTACCACATCAGTTTTAATCTTTTTCTTTTTTCCATTGTTTTGAGAAACATGAAATTCTCATTAACTAAAAAATATGAGTCCACAACTTGAAGCTCTGCAAGTGCCTAATATTTATACAACTATGAGGGGCGTATTGAGCAATACGACAATACTAAACATTGAACACAGAAACACAAAACGATAACACTAATATCAATATCCTAATTACAATACATCATAATTGTGTATGTTACTTACCTTCACAACAAGGTGATGATTGCAATTTAAATTGCAATTTAAATTTTTTTGGTTGATTTGAAGATTGAAGAATCATTATCTAATTGTTTTAAATAATTAATTTGATTTGAAACAAATTTGCATTTGCAATCTTAATTTTTTTTTAATTTGATTTGATTTGAATAATATACTAATATTTTGTACTTATTGAATTATTTGAATGTTTTATTTCAAATACAATTTTCAAGATGATGTTTTGTTTCAAATTTGGTGATGATTTTGTTTGCTTTTTATTAAAAGAAGTCAGTTGCAAAGAAAATTACAAGTTCTCTTTATAAAGAAAATTACTGTGAAAACATGACTAATTTGACACTTCAATCACTAATCAATAAAATTATATAAGAATTCATAATTTTCTGGTATATTAATTTGTAAGTTGTAATGCAACATTGTATTTAACAAGTAAGCAGCGCATTCATCAAGGAAGTTCTCAACTATACTTGCCAATAATGTTTGTGGACTTTTTCAAGCATGTAAATAATAGGAGTAGACAAAAAGTTACGGTTAATGCAATGTAATCTTATCAATTAATGACTATTATACTATGAGCCCTCAATTCCTCAGCCCCAAATGTCCTTTATAAATTCCCAAAAATTCCCACATGTGTCTCTTGTAAATACACATAGTTGATTTGTAAATTCCCACATATCTCACTTATGGTACATATCTGATTTAATATTTTGATTTCTAAAATATAAGTGTATTCTGTTTGTGCTTGGTGGTAGAAGCTAAAGTTTAGTTTCGTTTAAATTAAGCTGAGATGGTTTGTTATTTTGATTTTGGGATATCTCACTTTTAAGGGGAAATGCTGCCAAAATTTTGAAAAACATGCGTGTAAAAGGCAATTCCCCGTGTTTTCAATTATTCTAAACTTGAGTGTAAATGGAAATGGCATAGGTGGTAATAAAATGGATCATAGTTGGATGAATGCTCTGAGAACAAGTGAAGAATATGAGAATGGGGTTGAAAACTTTATTGAATTTGCTAGGAGGAACGTTCCAGCAAAAAATGGGATGTATTTTTGTCCCTGTGTCAATTGTTTAAATGAGAGAAAATGGGATGTTGAAGTTATAAGGGATCACCTACTTTGTGATGGAATAAATCTTCGATACACAAGGTGGATATGGCATGGTGAGGAAGTAAGTGATTGTCCGTCGCACAAGAAGGAAGCTGTGGATGTCATAGATGAAGATAAAATGGAGAGAATGATTCACGATGTTGAGGTAGAATCTTTTGCGCAGTTGCATGAATATGACAGCCTGCGGAGTGATGCAGAGACACCGTTGTACCCTGGGAGTAAGTACACACGGCTCACAGGAACATTACATTTGGTTAACTTAAAAGCAACTTGTGGGTGGACCGATAGTAGTTTCACATTGCTGCTTGAACTGTTGTGTGATATGTTTCCAGACGATAATGTACTTCCAAATCGTATGTATGAGGCCAAGAAAATCCTATCTACAATGGGTATGGAGTATAAAAAGATACACGCTTGCCCTAATGACTGTGTACTGTACAGAAAGGAGTATGAAGGCCTGAGTGAGTGCCCTAAGTGTCAAACCGCACGATACAAAGTGAAGAAAGATGGTGGTTGTGGAGATGGGAAGACTAAAAGGCAACCTGTAAAAGTTTTGTGGTATCTTCCAATAGTACCGCGCTTTAAGTGTTTGTTTGGCACTACAAAAAAGGCGAAGAAGTTGAGATGGCATTCGGATGACAGAATGTCCGACGGAAAATATCTTCGGCACCCACTTGACTCTCCACAGTAGAAGAAAATAGATGAAATGTTCCCTGAATTTGGCAGCGAGTCGAGAAACCTTCGGCTTGGGCTTTGTACATATGGCATCAATCCATATGGAACTCTTAATAGCACACACAGTGCGTGGCCAGTACTCCTTGTAATATACAACTTGCCTCCCTGGCTTTTATAAAACGCAAGTATGTGATGCTTTCTATGATGATTTCTGGACCAAAACAGCTAGGAAACGATATCGATGTCTACTTGGCGCCTTTGATTGAGGACTTGAAGAAGTTGTGGGAGGAAGGCATAGATGTGTTTGATGCGTATAAGAATGAGTCCTTCAAGCTACGTGCAATGCTTTTCACCACCATAAATGACTTTCCTGCGTACGGAAACCTCTCAGGATACAGTGTGAAGGGGCATAAAGCATGTCCGATCTGTGAAGCAGACGCTCACTTCCACCAACTTAAACATGGAAGAAAAATGGTCTACCTCGGTCACAGGAGGTTCCTTCCTAGGTTCCACCCGTATCGTAGGTTAAGAAAGCATTTTAACGGCTTGCCGGAGCATGGAATAGCTCCAAAGGCATTAACCGGAGAGGAAGTTTATAGTCGAGTTGAACGTATCAATGTCTTACTCAGTAAGAATCATAAGACTTCGGGTGAGAAGAACATATGGAAGAAGAGATCAATTTTCTTTGATCTTCCATATTGGCGTAGTCTTGACGTGAGACACAGTATTGATGTAATGCACGTGGAGAAAAACGTTTGTGATAGCCTTGTCAGTACACTTTTGCACATTCTAGGGAAGACCAAGGATGGGATTAATGCGAGACTAGACCTTGTTGATATGGGAATAAGAGAACGGTTACATCCATAGCTAAGAGATGATGGTAGGAGGGCATACATGGAGCCAGCAGCGCATACACTATCAAAAGCGGAGAAAAGAAGTTTGTGTGGGTGTTTGCATGAAATTAAGGTACCACAAGGATATTCTTCAAATGTGAGAAGGTGTGTGTCAATGGACGATTTGAAGTTAGTGGGAATGAAGTCCCATGATTATCATGTGTTGATGCAACAACTGTTACCAGTAGCTATTAGAGGGATTATGAAAGATGAAGTTCGAAGCACTGTGACAAGATTGTGTGTTTTCTTTAATGCTATCTGTAACAAAGTCATTGACACTGAAAAGCTGGATGAACTGGAAGCTGAGGGTTATATCATATTGTCCCAATTAGAGATGCACTTTCCTCCTTCATTTTTTGATATAATGGTGCATTTGATAGTTCATTTGGTAAGGGAGGTAAGGCTCTGTGGTCCAGTTTACCTGAGGTGGATGTACCCTTTCGAGCGATACATGAAGATCTTAAAAGGGTACTCTAAAAATCCCTATCGACCAGAAGCCTCAATAGTTGAAAGGTATGTTGTTGAAGAGGCTATGGACTTCTGCAGCGATTATCTATCAGGGAAGAAGGAACAATCTCGGCATGAAGAGGGGAGGAGCAAGGGAACACGAGGACTGAAAGTGAACACGAGGACTAGTTAGTTTATTCATTTACTTACAATTTATTCACCTATCTGACAATGATTTTTGTGCTTACAGGAATATGGACAATTCTGGTGACTCACAAAGTGATAGGGACAATGAAATGAATAGGCCTGAACCTGATACGAGACCTGAACCGGTTGCGAGAAGAAGGGTTAGAGGCAGTACAAAAATGCCTGCATTGGTAGCACGTCATCACCATCAACAGGAGAGGTTGCATATTGACTTTGATGAAAATATGAAACCAATTGGTCCGGAGGAAGACCATTTCATTAGCTACGTAGGTTTTTTGGCTCGAAGCAAAGTTCACATTACCTATGATAATTGGAAGTTGGTTCCACAAAAAACCAAAGACTTGATTTGGCAACAACTTTTGGTATATAAGTTTCAATACATCTGCATTATATCTTTATTCCTATCGCTTCAAATATAATTAACTTATGTTTTTACCTTGCAGCAAACCTATGATGTCCCTGACACCACGGAGATGTACAAGGAGTAGATGACGGAGGTTCGGCTACGATAGAAAGATTTCAAGAACAGGCTCACACGAGATTACATTCGAGGGGACATGAGGGGTCAGGATCCATATCATGAGTATCCGTTTTTGTCTCCAGAGGACTGGAGGTTGTTTATGGCATCACGAGAAGATCCAAACTTTTTGGTAAGATTTCTGTCATCATAGTGTTTTATTTGAATATAGTTGACATTATTGATTCGATGTTCGTTGTTTTCCTTTCAAAGGCATTAAGTGCAGCAAATGCAGAGAGGCAAGCAGCTAATAACTATCAACATTGCATGTCTCGTGGTGATTATCGGAAGCTTGAGCGAAAGATGATGGCAGAAGAGTTGGAGAAATTGAAGGAAGCAGCCACATCAGATCCTACCGTTGTGGTCCAGCCCCCGCCACCTCCACCACGTCACAAAAAATGGAAAGCAGGGAGGCTTAAGGGTGGGAAGTACGTAAATCCAACTGTTGCTGAGGTTGCCACAAGAATTGTAAGTAGTTAGAGCATAAGTACAAACTTATTTTTTCATATTGGGAGTGCTTACGATAACTTTTATGCTGCAGGATGAACTGGAAGATCATAGTAGCCAAGGTTCGTTCACTCCAAGTGGATGGATGGACATCTTGTCAACTGCGATTGGGAAGGCAGATCACCCTGGTCATGTTCGAGGGGAGGTAGTGGGAGTTCGTGTCACGAAGTATTTTGGCCGAGCCTCACATCCTTATTCGTCACAAGCTGAACCCAGTAGGGAGCTTGGGGCCAAGATTCGTCAGGAAGTCTCATAAGAGCTCGAGGCCAACCTTCGCAACAAGCTCTGACAAGAGCTGTTGCCAGAGCTACGTCTTGAGCTGATGCCTGAGATACGAGCTGAAATGATGAAGATGTTTGAATCACAGATGGCAACTACCGAGCGTAGAACCCATTCATCCCCGGCCTTCCACAGCACCAAAGGAAGTTACAACCCGCCGGAGGAACCACTTGGCGACCCTTCTCCCACTCCAGCGCAGGGAGAACCTGCCTTCCTCTCTTTGGATGCCCCAGTGCTGCGTGTAGTTACAGATGCTCTCATTCACACAGAAGCTACTACCCACCACAATCAGTAAATTCCACAGCATTTTCGTAGGGTGACTGTGACGTGTGTTCGAGAGGGGGAAGAAGGTACAACCATCCCTATTCCTAATGACGAGGTTGCCACGATAGCTCAGGCGAGAGGATCTTTCATCCTTTGGCCTGTACATCTTATTGGCTTGTTACCACCAACACCTCCAATGGTATGGAACTACCTTACTTTTACTTGAGATGTGTTGACATCCTACTAATAGTATGTGTTTTTATGTTCTAAAAGAATGAGCAGGAAGCAGAGAAATGGCCCTTCTTAGCACGACTGCAGCATATCTATAAAGGCGTTCGCCAGATTGATTTGCATATGCCTACAGGGATTATGGGCCAGCAAACAGAGTATCACTTCACAATTGATAAACAAGATCTTAAACAGTTCATGAAGTTCGAGGAGCTAGATGTTGGATGGGGCAAATTTGCAATCCTGTAAGTTTTTTATTTCCCATTTTTTGATTCATTTAGTTAAGTTGATTTTAACTAGCTAATACATTCATCATTTTAATTCTATTATAGCTCATTCCGTCGTATATGCATTGACTCTCAGAGAGTTGATTTATATGGATTCTTGTCTCCTGCACATACGACAAGGATTGGGAATATATTGAAAAGAAGGACGAACTATGTGGGCTTCACATTGGCAGAGGACGAGTATCGTTGTTATCTAGCACCGATTGTTCAAGGGTACGCATTTTAATTTTGTGTATTTGAGATTTTTAATAAATAATTGCCTTGCCATCTAACTTCATTTTAATCTGTATATGTTGTGATAGTTATCACTGGAGTTTGTGTGTTGTGTGTCCTCGGTCCCACGTTGTTTACTGGTTTGATTCCTTAAATAGAAGACCAGACAAAGAAACTAAAAGCGTCTTCAACACGTAAGTTATTTTTTTGTATTTCATTGCTTCTTGATTCTTGACTTAATGAATTATTCTAATTTATGTTGATTTTTATTTTAATGATGGGGCATGCACGACGTATCGAGCGCTTGGCGGGCCACGAGAACGTAGAGGTGGCAAAGATCCGAGATGATTGTTTCCAAAGGTACGTAGTTTCAAATCAAGTTCTTTTGATTGACAGTCGTTTTAGATATGCCTTTATTGATTTTAACCATTTGCTTTTGATTTATAGTGCCCTCGACAACCTGGCGGCTGGGAATGTGGATATTATGTCTTGCTTTATATGTTTAACATCATTCAGAGTGGCATTACGACAGATTTTGAACAAGTAATCGCTTCTTCATTCTCAGTGGATAATATTCTTGGTGTTGTCATTCAATGGCAATTCGTTCACTTCATTCATTATTTCATCTAAGCTTATTTTCTAATTTACAGATTTTTGACAATGAAGATGCCTACTCATATGAAGACCTAACTATGATCAGAGACTTTTTAGCTGGACATCTTCTTCAACGTATACCAGAAGAGTAAAGTCTTTAGTAGTTTGTGTAGGACATACTTTTGCGGTAGTACATATAATTAGTGTTATTGTTGTTGGATATGGATTGGATTTAGTCTTGGTTATTGTACAAACTGGGGACTTGGATATAGATTGTTGTGTTGTTTGTGTGGTTTGAAAGTTTGTGTGGCATGTAGTAGACTTGGATATAGATTGTTGTGTAGTTTGTGTGGTTTGAAAGTTTGTGTGGCATGTAGCCTTGGGTTGATCACTGTGTTTGTTGTTGTTTCCATTCTGCTGAACTGCTGTTGTTTTATTCTGTTGTTGGAATCCTATTTCTACAGTTTACATTTTCCAGACAATGTAATATATAAAAAGTCCATTTAAAAAAAAACTTTCAATGTCCTTAATAAAAAAAGGGACGTGGTAAAGTGGGTGGCGACACTTTAGACGTCCCCAGTTCTTCTGGGGACGTCTAAGGTCCTACTTTAACTGGGGACGTTTAAAGTCTTCCTTCCATGACCCCTGTTTTACGGACGTTATTGACGTTTTTTTCTACGACCCTCACATAGACGTCCCTCTGTTTTCAGATGTTAAAAGGCCAAAAAAAGGGACGTTAAAACCCTTTTTTCTAGTAGTGATGTAGATATGCGAAACAGGACCTAGAATCGTGGGATTGATTAGTTAGAGAGATTATAGGATCTTAACTCATTCAAAGTGCTGTGCTCAAGCTTCTCTATATATATTACAAAGATAATGAATATTATTCTGAAAAGGGCTGTCTCCATTGATTTCCCTCTCCATTGATTGTATCTATCATTAGATCAACTTTCAATGGTTGATCTAAAAATCTACCATGATAAATCTCAACCATTGAAAATTGATCTAATGGTAGATACAATCAATGGAGAATAAATAGAGAGAGAAATCAATGGAGATACTCCTCTCCCATATATTCCGTCTTCCCACAACAAAATTTCTCATTTTTGTGTCTAAAGTATCTTTATTAATTGCACACATTAATGGGTTTCCATCTAGGTGTAGTCACGATGAAAAACCATATTTGTTGCAAATAACTAAATTAATTAATTTCTTTACTTATTTATCTTTTATATTAAGTATTAGAGGTAGCATAAGACACTCATGAGTAAAAAAAGTTATGCCATGAGTATTTTTTAATAACCATATAGAATGAATCCCGTAAAAACAAAGTTAAGTTTTAATACAATCTTTTCTTCTTTAAGTTCATTCTTATTTTGATTTTGATTCCTCAAATTTCAAATGATGGGTTTTGCTTTTTTGAATTTTGAAGATGCAAAATTCAATTGAAACTGGGTTTCTGGCCAAATTACAGCGTAGAGAGAGGGGGTGTAACGGGAGCAGATTAGCGGATCAAGATATTCACTTTTTGAAGCAATAATGTATTTATTTATTTATGAGGTAGAAATGGATCCATTATAATTTAATTCAGGTCCATTCCCCACGTCTAAGAATCTTGATTCGTATTCGTCCAAATCTTGGGTTTCACAAAATGGTAGGCTATAGATAGGTCTAGATTGTGCCCATTTATGGAAGATTGTTGTCCTTTTTCCATAATTCAAAGCCAAATTACCCTTTGAACCTAATATGTACTGTAGTACCTCCAATTATATTTAACTCTTCTCTCTTCTTTTCTATATCTTCTAGGAAAAGATACAATTTTAGGCCAAAAAAAGGGTTTTAAAATGCAATCATTACTAGAAAAAATGGTTTTAATGTTCTCTTTTTTTGGCCTTTTAAAGTCTAAAAACAGAAGGACGTCTATCTGAGGGTTGTGGAAAAAAAACGTTAATAATATCCGTAAAATAGGGGGACGTTATATAGGCAGGACTTTAGATGTCCCCAGTGTGGACTGGGGACGTCTAAAGTGGACCTTTAGACGTCCCATGTTCATATTGGGGACGTCTAAATTGAACTTTAGACATCCCCAGTAGAAACAGGGGACATCTAAAGTGTCGCCCCCACCTCTATCACATCCTTTTTTATTTTTGAGGACGTTGAAAGTTTTTTTTAAATGGCCTTTTTATATATATTTCACTGTCTGAAAAATGTAAACTGCAAAAATAAGATAAAAACAACAGAATAAAACAACAGTAGTTCAGCAGAATGGAAACAACAACTTGAAACACAGTGATCAACCCAAGGCTCTACTACATACAATAACTTTAAGGAGTAGCAAACTAATTAACTAACAAACCACACAAACTACACAACAATCTATAGTCAAGTCTATTATTGCACTAAAAAGCCTATATCCAAGTCCCCAGTTTGTATAATAACCAAGACTAAATCCAATCTATATCCAACAACAACAACGCTAATTATATGTACAATATATAGAACTACCACAAAAGTATGTCCTACACAAACTAGTAAAGACTTTACTCTGGTATACGTTGAAGAAGATGTCCAGCTAAAAAGTCTCTGGTCATATTTATGTCTTCATATGAGTAGGCATCTTCATTGTCAAAAATGTGTAAATTAGAAAATAAGCTTAGATGAAATAATGAATCAAGTGAAATGAATTGCCATTGAATTACAACACCAAGAATATTATCCTCTGAGAATGAAGAAGCGATTACTTGTTTAAAATCTGTCGTAATGCCACTCTGAATGATGTTAAACATATAAAGTAAGACATAGTATCCACATTCCCAGCCGTCAGGTTGTTGAGGGCACTATAAATCAAAAGCAAATGGTTAAAATCAATAAAGGCATATCTAAAACGACCGTCAATCAAAAGAACTTGATTTGAAACTATGTACCTTTGGAAACAACCATCTCAGGTTTTGGCCACCTTTACGATCGCGTGGCTCGCCAAGCGCTCGATACATCGTGCATGCCCTATCATTAAAATGAAAATCAACAGAAATTAGAATAATTTATTTAAGTCAAGAATCAAGAAGCATTGAAATACAAAAAAAAATTTACTTGTTGAAGACGCTTATAGTTTCTTTGTCTGGTCTTCTACTCAAGGAATCGAACCAGTAAACTATGTGGGACTGAAGACAGAGAATACACAAACTCCAGTGGTAACTATAACAACATATACAGATTAAAAAAAAGTTAGATGGCAAGGCAATTATTTATTAAAAATATCAAATACACAAAATTAAAATGCGTACCCTTGAACAATCAGTGCTAGATAACAACGATAGTCGTTCTCTCCCACTGTGAAGCACACATAGTGCGTCCTTTTTTTTCAATGTATTCCTACTCCTTGTCGTATGTGCAGGAGAAAAGAATCCATATAAATCAACTCTTTGCAAGTCAATGCATATATGACGGAAGGAGCTATAATAGAATTAAAATGATGAATGTATTAGCTAGTTAAAATCAACTTCACTAAATGAAGGAAAAAATAGGAAATAAAAAACTTACAGGATTGCAAATTTACCCCATCCAATATCTAGCTCCTCTGACTTAATGAACTGTTTAAGATCTTCTTTATCAATTGTGAAGGGATACTCTAATTCCTGGCCCACAATCCCTATAGGCATATGTAAATCAATCTGGCGAATGCCTTTATAGTTCTGCTGCAGTCGTGCTAAGAAGGGCCATTTTCCTACTTTCTGCTCGTTCTTTTAGAGCATAAAAAAACATATTGTTAGTAGGATGGCAACACATCTCAAGTAAAAGTAAGGTAGTTCCATACCATTGGAGGTGTTGCTACTAAGCCAATAAGATGTACATGCCACAGGATGAAAGATCCTCTTGCCTGAGCTATTGTGGCAACCTCGTTATCAGGAATAAGGATGGATGTACCTTCTTCCCCCTCTCGAACACACGTCACAGTCACCCTAGTAAATGCTGTGGAATTTGCTGATGATGGTGGGTGGTAGCTTCTGTGTGAACGAGAGCATCTGCAACTACACACAGCACTGGGGCATCCAAAGAGAGGACGGCAGGTTCTCCCAGCATTGGAGTGGCAGAAGGGTCACCAAGTGGTTCCTCCACAGGGTTGTAACTTCCTTTGGTGTTGTGGAAGGCCGGGGATGAATGGGTTCTACGCTTGGTAGTTGCCATCTGCGATTCAAACATCTTCATCATTTCAGCTTGTATATCAGGCATCAGCTCAAGACGTAGCTCTGGCAACGGCTCTTGTCGGAGCTTTTCGCGAAGGTTGGCCTCAAGCTCTTGTGAGACTTCCTAGCGAATCTTGGCCACAAGCTTCCTACTGGGTTTAGCTTGTGACGAATAAAGATGTGAGGCTCGGCCAAAATACTTCACGACACGAACTCCCCCTGCCTCCCCTCAAACATGACCGGGGTGATCTGCCTTCCCAATCGCCATTGACAAGATGTCCATCCGTCCACTTGGAGTAAACGAACCTTGGCTACTATGATCTTCCAGTTCATCTTGCAGCATAAAAGTTATCGTAAATGAAAATTAAGCACTCCTAATATGAAAAAAAACATTGTACTTATACTCTAACTACTTACAATTCTTACGGCAACCTCAGCAACAGTCGAATTTACATACTTCCCACCCTTAATCCTCCCTGCTTTCCATTTTTTGTGACGTGGAAGAGGTAGTGGGGCCCTGACTACAACAGTAGGATCTGATGTGGCTGCTTCCTTCAATTTCTCTAACTCTTCTGCCATCATCTTTTGCTCAAGCTTCCGATAACCACCACGAGACATGCAATATTGATACTTATTAGCTGCTTGCCTCTCTGCATTTGCTGCACTTAATGCCTGTGAAAGGAAAACAACAAACACCTAATCAATAATGTCAACTATATTCAAATAAAACACTATGATGACAAAAATCTTACCAAAAAGTTTGGATCTTCTCATGATGCCATAAACAACCTCCAATCCTCTAGAGACAAATACATATACTCCTTACATGGATCCTTACCCCTCAAATCCCCTCGAATGTAATCTCGTGTAAGCTTGTTCTTGAAATCTTTCCATCGTAGACGAACCTCCATCATCCACTCCTTGTACATCTCCGTAGTATCAGGGACATCATAGGTTTGCTGCAAGGTAAAAATATAAGTTAATTATATTTAAAGCAATAGGAATACAGATATATATGCAGATTTATCGAAACTTATATACCAAAAGTTGTTGTCAAATCAAGTTTTTCGTTTTTGGTAGAACCAACTTCCAATTATCATAGGTAATGCGAACTTTGCTTCAAGCTAAAAAACCTAAGTAGCTAATGAAATGGTCTTCCTCCGGACCAATTGGTTTCATATTTTCATCAAAGTCAATATACAACCTCTCCTGTTGATGGTGATGACGTGCTACCAATACAGGCATTTTTGTACTGCCTCTAACCCTTCTTCTCGCAGCAGATTTAGGTCTCGAAGCAGGTTCAGGCCTATTCATTTCATTGTCACTATCACTTTGTGAGTCACTAGAATTGTCCATATTCCTATAAGTACAAAAATCATTGTCAGATAGGTGAATAAATTGTAAGTAAATGAATAGACTAACTAGTTATAAAACAAACAGCACACATTACTATTTTCTAAGTTAATCTCTTACACTAGATTATTTCCCATATTCCTTCACCATGATCATTTCTTACAGCATATTCTTCATCATCTACCAATTCTACTTCACTTATTGTAGGTGGATTAATTGTGAAAGGTGGTATGTCGTCAAGGTTGAAGGTCGGATCACCATGCTTTTGTTTTTTTACTTTGAAGTACAATGGAAATTTTTTTTATTTGTAGGATCTGTGACATAAAACACTTGTTTCGCCTAGCTTACTAGAATGAAGGGCTCATCCCTATAACCTACTCTTTCAAGATCAACTGAAACAAATCCAAATTGTTGATCTATTACCACAACATTATTGCTAACCCACTTACATTTGAATAAAGCAACTTTGAACTTGTGAGTGACTTCCCATATTTCTTCTATCACTCCATAATAGGCCATGGATGCTAATATGGGGTTTTTATCTTTCGAACTTGAAAAGTGCATGGCTTCAGCTTCTACCATCACCCCACTATTTTGCATGGTACTTCTGTCATCTTGGTCTTTTATGTAGAAAGAATACCCGTTATATCATAACCGCTTCAAGTAATGATCTGAAACGAAGGCCCCTAGGCTAGCCATTCTATTGTCTCAGACACACCGGTCTCATGCAAAACCTTTTCCTGAAACCACTGAATGAATGTCTTGTTTTGCTCAATAGTAATCTGCATGTCATTCTTCCTCGGATTTATGTTCTTCAATCTCTTTCTATGTTCATATATGTACGGTTGAACTTCTGCCATGTTATTCAAAATATAAAGGTGTGCTTGCAACACCTCTTCACAAGGCATAGTCTTCACTTTCAGTCCTCGTGTTCCCTTGCTCCTCCCCCATTCATGCCGAGATTGTTCCTTCTTCCCTGATAGATAATCGTTGCATAAGTCCATAGCCTCTTCAACAACATACCTTTCAACTATTAAGGCTTCTAGTCGATAGGGATTTTTAGAGTACCCTTTTAAGATCTTCATGTATCGCTCGTAAGGGTACATCCACCTCAGGTAAACTGGACCGCAGAGCCTTACCTCCCTTACCAAATGAACTATCAAATGCACCATTATATCAAAACATGAAGGAGGAAAGTGCATCTCTAATTGGGACAATATAATATAACCCTTAGCTTCCAGTTCATCCAGCTTTTCAGTGTCAATGACTTTGTTACAGATAGCATTAAAGAAAACACACAATCTTGTCACAGTGCTTCGAACTTCATCTTTCATAATGCCTCTAATAGCTATTGGTAACAGTTATTGCATCAACACATGATAATCATGGGACTTTATTCCCACTAACTTCAAATTGTCCATTGACACACACCTTCTCACATTCGAAGAATATCCTTATAGTACCTTAATTTCATGCAAACACCCATACAAACTTCTTTCTCCACTTTTAATAGTGTATGCGCTACTAGCTCTATGTATGCCCTCCTACCATCATCTCTTAGCTATAGATGTAACCGTTCTTTTATTCCTATATCAACAAGGTCTAGTCTCGCACTAATCCCATCCTTGGTCTTCCCTGGAATATGCAAAAGTGTACTGACAAGGCTATCACAAATGTTTTTCTCCACGTGCATTACATCAATACTGTGTCTCAAGTCAAGACTACGCCAATATGGAAGATTAAAGAACATTGATCTCTTCTTCCATATTTTCTTCTCACCTGTAGTCTTCTGATTCTTACCGAGTAAGACATTGACACGTTCAAACTGACTGTAAAATTCCTCTCCGGTTAATGCCTTTGGAGCCATTCCATGCTCCTGCAAGCCGTTAAAATGCTTTCTTAACCTATGATACAGGTGGAACCTAGGAAGGAACCTCCTGTGACCATGGTAGACGGTTTTTCTTCCATGTTTAAGTTGGTGGAAGTGAGTGGTTGCTTCACAGATCGGACATGCTTTATGCCCCTTCACACTGTACCTTGAGAGGTTTCTGTACGTAGGGAAGTCATTTATCGTGGTGAAAATCATTGCACGTAGCTTAAAGGACTAATTCTTATATGCATCAAACACATCTACACCTTCCTCCCACAACTTCTTCAAGTCCTCAATCAAAGGCGCCAGGGAGACATCGATATCGTTTCCTGGCTGTTTTGGTCCAGAAATCATCAAAGAAAGCATCATATACTTGCGTTTCATACAAAGCCAGGGAGGCAAGTTGTATATTACAAGGAGTATCGGCCATGCACTATGTGTACTATTAAGAGTTCCATATGGATTAATGTCATCTGTACAAAACCCAAGCCAAAGGTTTCTCGGCTCGCTGGCAAATTCAAGGAACATTTCATCTATTTTCTTCCATTATGGAGAGTCAGCTAGGTGCCGAAGATATTTTCCGTTGGATATTCTTTCATCCGAATGCCATCGCCACAACCACCATCTTTCTTCACTTTGTATCGTGCAGTTTGACACTTAGGGCACTCACGCAGACCTTCATACTCCTTTCTGTACAATACACAGTCATTAGAGCAAGTGTGTATCTTTTTATACTCCATACCCATTGTAGATAGGATTTTCTTGGCCTCATACATACGATTTGGAAGTACATTATCGTCTGGAAACATATCACACAACAGTTCAAACAATATTGTGAAACTACTATCGGTCCACCCACAAGTTACTTTTAAGTTAACCAAATGTAATGTTCCTGTCAGCCATGTGTATTTACTCCCTGGGTACAACAGTGTCTCTGCATCACTCCGCAGGCTGTCATATTCATGTGACCGCGTAAAGGATTCTACCTCAACATCGTGAATCATTCTCTCTATTCTATCTTCATCTATGACATCCACAGCTTCCTTCTTGTGCGACGGACAATCAATTACTTCCTCACCATGCCATATCCACCTTGTGTATCGAAGATTTATTCCATCACAAAGTAGGTGATCCCTTATAACATCAACATCCTATCTTCTCTCATTTAAACAATTGACACAAGGACAAAAATACATCCCATTTCTGGCTAGAGCGTTCCTTCTAGCATATTCAATAAACTCTTCAACCCCATTCTCATATTCTTCACTTGTTCTCAAAGCATTCATCCAACTATGATTCATTTTATTACCACCTACGTCATTCCCATTTACACTCAAGTTAAGAATAATTGTCAACACTAGGATTGCCATATACTATTTTGTTTTTCAAAATTTTGGCAGCATTTCCCCTTAAAAGTGAGACATCCCAAAATCAAAGAACAAACCATCTCAGCTTAATTTAAATGAAACAAAACTTTAGCTTCTAGCACCAAGCACAAACAGAATACACTTATATTTTAGAAACCAAATTATTAAATCAGATATGTACCATGAGTGAGATATGTGACATCGAAAAATTCTTCCCAAGTTCAATTAGCGAATGGCAAATCTCAACAGCAATATTATATTTTTCTTCCACACAACAATTTTTGATTCAGAAATGTTCCAAGATTGATCACAGTAATGAAGTTCCAAAAATCCAAAATCACAATGGAATAGGTTTATGACAACAAAGTGGAACTCAAACAATTAATTCACACTCCAGGAGTCAATGATAGCAAGCAAATTCTAGCACTAAGTTACAACAAGCAATGTTTAGCTCCAAATACCATCAATAGCACATTCTAAATTCTTTAGCCATTCTACACCTTGCAAGCCATTCACAGTCATACTTTAATTTATTCTTTTAATCACCAATTAAACTCAATATTTTTCAATTGAAGACAGCAAAGTTAGCATGAATATGTTTGCTCGAATAACTAAATTTCAAAAATTTCCACTCCAATCCACAGCCACAAGTTTAGGGGTGTTGGAACAGACATATATGAATGACTGAACAAAACTTGAAAGCAAATTGTGACATCTTAATGAAGTCCACTTCCAATGAAAGATTCAACTTCTAACAATGTAGAAGTCTAGAATATCAAACGGTCATGCAAGAGAGGAAAAACTTGAACTCAACCAAATCAAAAGGGAAATACATTCACTAGTCCAAAATAGTAGAACAGAATCCATAACTTGATAACTCCCATCAATTATAGATGTTTTAAGTAACATCATCAAGAAAGAAAACCCAAAACAATAACTGGGCAACCCCATCACGTTATGGATGCAGAAGATAGGTAAACCAAAAAAAATTGCAAACAGAGAGGGAGATAAACCAAACGCATTTTGTTAAGCATTAACAAGTTCAGTGGGTAAATGCTAACCTGTAGCTGAAACTTTAGAGGGAGATAAACCATGGTGGTAAGAGGGAGGCTGACGGTGGAGAGAATGGGAGAAAACGCTGCAAACCCAGAGCACAGATGATGGTAAGATGGGGACGGAAGTAAAGTATAGCTTTGGAGAAAGAAGAAAAACAAGAAGGGGAAAGGAGAGCACGAAGATGGGGACGGAAGTGCTTTGGAGAAAGAAGAAAACAAAGAAGGGGAGAGGAGACCGAAATGGGGACGGAGTGAAGTTGGGAGAGCAGTGATATGATGCAGCAGGGGAGGAGCTAGACTTTTCCGACATGATCACATCATGTCGATGAAGCTTAGACGTCCCTAACTGTGCTTTAGACGTCCCCAGAACAGCTGGGGACATCTAAATCCTACCTTTAGACGTCCCCAGCTGTGCTGGGACGTCTAAAGTCAGATCTTTAGGCATCCCCAACTGTTTTGGGGACGTCTAAAGTTTTTCTTTTTCTTTATTGTTTTTTTTTGCTTGCGTGTTGACTAGTTGTGGAGAAAGTCCTGTATTTCTTGCTTGGTTTTCAAAGGGTGTTTCGTGCATAGTCAAAAGTTGAGGGCCTCATTTTCAATGAGGCGATCACAGAGCCACATCAACTAGTAAATGAAGTACTTTCCCTCTCTAACCATATCAGCCAAGCAAAGGAAACTTTAGCTTCCTTAAACATTCACTGAAAGGCACACGAGTCATAATATTTTACCTGTTAAAAGTCTTGATTTAGTTTTTTGTAACGTTCTCAACTACTGATGTACATATTGTTTTATCAATATAATTTGCCATTCCCATTCAAAAAAAAAAAAGTTGAGAGCCTCTGTGCAAGTTTTCTTTGCACAGAGCCTCACCCGCCTACTTACTGGAAAGTTCCCTATTTTCTTTGCCTTTGTGCAAGTTTTTCTGACAGAAGTCACATGCACTGGTCATGTCAACCAGAGCATGTGAACGTTTAGGCATCCTCAACCAAGTTGGGGACGCCTAAACCAATTTTTTAAAAAAATAATAATAATTTTACACGTCCCTACTGATATTGGGGACGTCTTATGTAGGTTTAGGCGTCCCCAGTTTGACTTGGGATGCCTAAACATGGCTTTAGACGTCCCCAGTCAAATTGGGGACGCCTAAATCTTCCTCCTGGCGCAAAAATCAAATGTTTTAAAGTGAAATTTAAAGTCTTAGTATTTTTGACGTCCCTTTTTAAAAAAGGGACGTCCTTTAGGATAGTTATATATATATATTCTGTAGTAGTGAATTAAACAAAGCAAAACAAAAAAACCAAGTTTTACAAACTAACACATAAACTCAGCCCTTTTATTTATCAGTTGCTCACCTTTCTCTCTTTTCTTTTCAATCGCTCAAGATAACAACCATGATTCAATTACTAGCCAAAACCTTTTACCGATAGTTATTGGACACGCTCTTGATGTCATGACTTGGAATCATTTTGAAGGAGCCATCTAATGAAGAAGAAATTATACTAAAGTCTTAGATTATTGTTGCGTCCATGATTAATTCTTAGGATTGTTTTTATAATTATTACAAACAAATTATCCTATCTGTATATAATTGTAAACTTGTTTGTATTGCGTTATTATGAAATATTATAATGGATGAGATTTTGTCATTTTATTGTAAATTTAAATTAAATTTATATAAATAATTAAATTGCATGTAACCTTTTTAAAACCTCGAAGCCTATTTAAAATATAGTGTACATAATCTTTTAAAATAGGCCTAAAGATTTATATATGGCCCGGAAGGAATAAGCTTTTGAGCTTATTTAAAATCCTACATTTTAAGTAGGTCTTTAAAAAAGTTTTAAATCATATTAGGCATTTTAAAGGCTCAAGCCTAAGTCTCAAAAAAAAAAAAAAAAAAACGAGTGTGAATTGTGAATCGATGCACAATTTGTCACTATATTATGAATTATTACATATAAATTTTGTTTCTCAAGTTATACTGACATGGACAAAAAAAATCAAACGCATTAGCCTCGAGATGCTGACAAATAATTTTAGCTTCCTATGTGAAGACCTTATAGATACTACAGTTTAACAACAAATTGGACTAGACAGTTTTTACAAGGTGATTGAGCAAAGGCAAGAATCGACAGTAATCATCAAATTGTTTAATTAACCTTACGGCATCTACCAATTGGGTGGCGAGGCCTTTTCCTCTGTTGGAGGAAGTCACCCATATGGCTTTAATGCCACAAACTGCAGCAACTGCTTCTTTTATTTTTTTTCCCCCCTAAGCACAGGTATCTAGAGGCAATCATGGTTGAGGTACTATGAGGCACTAAATATAGGCACCTCTCTCAGTAAGATTCGAACATTGGTTCGCTCTTTGTAGTGATTGCTATTTGTCATCACATGTTGCAATATACCTAGTAGGATTAGAGTCCAAGTTTAATTCAAGTGGGGCTATCATGTAAATATAGAGAAACATGGGTCCAAAGGAGGATGGGATTAAAAGTTGTGTGGGAGTCAGTTTGGGGAGACTAACGAATAAGTGTAACTTCTCCACCCCGGTTCTCTTCCCCTTTTACGGTGAATTTGCTGTATAACATGACCAGAGGCATCACTCTAATTTCGTGTGGGTACCTTAGCGAGTTAGTAGATTCTATAAACAACTGAAACCCTAGAGTAATATTGGCCCACCATGTGTTGTGTCGAGTTCTGCAGATTCAGCACTGAAGAGGCTCGTTTTTCAATTCCTCTTGGAAATATTATGTCCTAAAAATGGAACTACTTTAGTAAACTAGTTTCATCTAATTACAGATCAGCTTGTTAAGCTAAACATAGTAGCCAAGTAAAGGGATAGCATATTGTAATGGACCAGCCTCATATTAAGATGGACTTGGATTGTGAAGAGGTTATTATTGGGCCGATAACTTCGGCTTAGGATAGGCAAAAGTAAAGATATATACAGACAGAGAGAAGACTAGAAAGGGTGTGGAATGATTTGGATTCTCCTTCTAACCTCTTCTTCTAGAATTCTGTATCCTCCCTTTCCTTTCTGTGACACTGTTGCTTTATGTTTATTTCCTTCTTAGTGAAATTCATACTGTAGCGTTAAGCTGTGATTGACCATTTGTGTCAGAAATTATATATGATATTGCACATTCGTGTATTTTATCTGTGAGCTATTTTATGTCCATTACACATATCCACCTTGCAGGGTTTATTATGTTGTATCTTTTTATTTTAATATAGTGTTTTCTATTTTAAAAAATATAAAGATAAATAGATATACAATTAGAGATATAAGTCACCTTATTGATAGTAACTTTTTCTAAATTTTATCTTACATAATTGAAGGCTTTCCTTGATTATGATTCATTAGCATTTCCTTTTGATGTGGACTTGGGCATGGTGTCGAACTAAATAACAGACGAGTTCATTATATCATTATCCATTTTTTTGTTAAGAAATTCAATTTTTTTATAACTTTACTATCAAATTCATTAATTCAATTTCAATCTATTGAAATACTGACATTACTAGTAATTGAAGCCCAAAAAAAAAAATTCTCGTAATTAATATTTTAATTTATTTTAAATAAAAGGAAAAGTTAGAACGAAGGACCTAAAGGAAAAGATATTATTGAGTATGATCATAAAAATTGTAATTATTTAGAAGGCCAAATATAAAAATATAAAATTTCAAATACTAAAATACCCCTAAAAATCTTTTACATTCCCTCCTACATTCCTCCCACTTACTATTTTTAAAACTAATACAAAATTCTAAATTTCACTAAAATAAATAAAATTTTTCTCAATTTTCATTTTTCACTATTTGCAAAGATATCTAGAGAGAAAAAAAATTACACATTCTTCAAGTTTATCAAAATTATAATTTGTTAAAATCAACAAAAATTTTAATTAAAAATATTAATTATATAATTTTAATAAAACTCAAGGTCTTTTATAATTTTTTATATATGTTAAACAAAAAACGTTCATATGATTTATTTTTATTTTAGAAGTGGTTAAAAAATTCATTTAATGTTAATAAAATTAAAAAATCTAAATAATCTATAACATGAAATGAGTTTAGTTTTTATTTTTATAAAAAGAGCTTAATTGATATCAACATTGATGCTTGATAGTATAAATCCAGCATCTTGATCATATATTCATTAATTAAATGATCTATTGATTATATGAATATAGAACTTGTTGGATAAAAAATTTTAAAAAAAATATGGGTTTAAATTGTAATTAATTTACTAATATATTGATTTTACATGGGTATGAAACTTGGTGAAAAATAAAAATTAAAAAAAGGATACAATCATGTTACATGTGAATAATAGGTGGTTTTACTTTTAATTTTAGTTATTTTTTTTAATTATGAATACAATAGATAATATAAGAAGTTTGGTTATAGACAATTTAGTAATTTTAAATTTATATTAGAATGTTTGATCATTCTAATTAATAACAATTTTTATGGTCCTTGTCAATAAATATATTTTCCTTCATATCCTTCATTCTAATTTTTCCTAAATAAAATTTATATTTATATCATAATACTTGGTGAATCTTATACGATCATACAATATTTAAAATTACAAAAATATCTGATAAAAAAAGTATAGCTACAAAAATTATAAGCATTACAACGTATCTGTTAAGATTCTTTGTTACTATTTTTATCTGAAAAAAAAAAAAAGATTCGCTGTTATGATAATGAAAAGATATTAAATTTATATTATTATTTTATCGAAGTCTTATCTTTTCCTCTTCCTAACGCAAAGGACATGAAAACGCAAATATAAACTAGAGGAACATGAGTTTAGAGTTGGTAAGGAATTGGTTATGCCGCTGATATAAAAACCTCCTTGATGAGCCAATTGTAATTATCTTTCTAATCCTAAATTTGGATGCAAAAAAAAAAAAAAAGTTATGAGGAAAATATTAGAAAGAAAAACTCTAAAAATATTCCCTTCCCTAACATATCCTAAACGTTCTATGAGTTTTGAGAGTTTAGACCTTTCCTAGTAATCATAAAAAACTTACCAAAACTTTTCCATCTCTGTACTACCCATCATGCGGCTGAAGAGTTGCACTCAATGGCTAGAAAGGAGTGTCCTTTCCTTCTTCTTCCTAGTTCCAGTAACCCAAACGGCTTCTTACAGCAGCAAAAGAGCAATTCAGAAAACTCAGAAAGGTCCCGACTTTTTCAACAGATCGGCGCCGATCTTGGGAAAGCAACTACTTTTGGACGGAAAATTAGACGAAAACAGGGTAGTTTCACCCTTGTTCTTTCAACTAGTGCTCAGCCTCCTTGCCGCCGACTCCGACGGTTCCACCCGCTGTCAGTTTCTTGAGTTCTTCAACATCGACTCTATTGATCATCTCAATTCCATGGCCTCTCTACTTTCCCACGTCCTCTTGACGGATCGTGATCCCGCCGTTGGTCCATGCATGGGTTGCTCTAGTGGCTTGTGGCATGATCAATCCCTTACTCTCATGCCCTCTTTTCAACACTGTAAGAACGTAAATCTTATTCATTCATCTATTGTTACATATGGGTTTATATACACATAATTACATCTGAAGATTCAATGAGAAATTGACAAGCGTTTCCTAACTCTTCCTAACCTTCTGACTTTTGATGTTATCATTTCTGACTTTTACTCTTAACACTCCCCCTCAAGTTGGAGCATATATATTTATCATGCCCAACTTGTTACAAAGATATTCAACCCGTGTCCCATTTAATGCTTTTGTCAGAAGATCTGCCAGTTGGTCGTTAGACCGTATGTGCCCTGTAGATACAATATTTTCTCTGATCTTGTCACGAATAAAATGACAATCAATTTCGATATGTTTGGTATGTTCATGGAACACAGAGTTCGATGCTATATGAAGTGCTGCTTTATTGTCACACCACAGTTTTGCAGGTAATGTTGTGATGATGCCAATTTCCTTCAAAAGTTGGAATACCCATACAATTTCTTGTACAGAGTGTGACATGGCTCTGTATTCCGCTTCTGCACTTGACTTTGACACGACCCCTTGATTCTTACTTCTCCAAGATATCAAGTTTCCACCAACAAACACACAGTAACCCGTAGTAGATCGTCTTGTGGCCTTTGATCCTGCATGATCCGCATCACAAAAGCATTCGACTTTAGTGTGCCTATAATCTTTATCAAGAATACCAAGACCTGGAGAGCCTTTCAAATAATGCAAGATATGTTATAAAGCTTCCCATTGTGCCACTGTTGGTGATGCCATGAAATGGCTGAGCCTACTGACTGAGAAGGTTATATCAGGACGAGTTACTATTAGATAATTTAGCTTCCCAATGAGTCTTCTATATCTCTCAGGAAATGGAAACGGTTTCAATTTCTCTGGATCAATCCTCTTTTTCAAATCATCAGGAAGTTCATCAAACATACTAGCATCAAGATCCAGAAAGGGATTTTGAATCATGGGAATGCTACTTGGTGTAGCTCTAAGTTTTCCAGTCTCTTTTAAGAGATCGAGAACATACTTTCTTTGAGTCAAAAGAATACCTTTATTGCTTCTCAAAACCTCAATACCAAAAATGTACTTTAATGATCATAAATCTTTTGTCTGGAAGTGAGAATTCAGGAAGATTTTAAGTTTTGGGATTCCAAAATAGTTACTTCCTGTGATCACAATATCATCCACATAGACTACTAGAAGAATCATGCCTGCATCAGATTGTTGGTAGAACGCAGAGTGATCACACTTGCTTTAATGTAATCCAAACTTCTTGACCACATTATAGAATTTATCAAACCAGGCTCGAGGACTTTGCTTTAGACCATATAGTGACTTCCTGAGATAGCATACTTTCCTAGTCTCCCCCTGAGCAATGAACCCAGGTGGTTGCTCAATATAAACTTCTTCAAGTAGGTCGCCATTCAAAAAAGCATTCTTGACATCTAATTGATGCAAAGGCCAATGATATGTAGCAGCTAAAGAAACAAGTAGATGAACTGAAGTAAGTTTGGCCACAGGAGAGAAAGTCTCGGAATAATCAAGTCCGTAAGTTTGGGCATATCCTTTAGCAACCAGGCGAGCTTTTAGTCTTTCTAAGGAACCATTAGACTTAGTCTTGACAACAAATACCCATTTACATCCAATGGCTCTCTTTCCAGGAGGGAGATCAACAAGAGTCCAGGTACCAGCTTTTAGTCCTTTGCGGCACGCCAACCAGGGTGAGCTAGAGCTTGGTGAAGGGAAGTAGGTATGGTAATGGAATCTAGGGTGGCCACAAGGAAAGATGAAACAGGAGACAAAGAACAATAAGAGACAAAAGATGAGATATGATAGAGACAGTTATCGTTTGGGAGGACAATGAGGGTGGGTACCTTTACGAAGTGCAATTGGTAGGTCATCAGAAGTATCACCGAGAGAAAGAGGAACAGGTGGTTCAGTAACAGCAAGATGAGGATCAGCAGAAACAGAGGCAGGAACTACAGAGGCATCAACAGCATCAATCGGCGAAGCAGGAGCTGGCGAAGGTGAATCATTATCAACATCAGCATCATTGATGACATCAGGTGCCGGATTAGCATCTTGTACTGGTGAGAGAAGGATAGGATAAATCAAGATATCATCAGAATTATCCATGACAGAAGGAGACTCAGAGACGGGCAAAGTTTTGAAGTAAGAAGATGACTCATGAAACATGATATCGGTGGATACAAGGTACAGACAGAGATCAGGAGAGTACCACCGATAACCTTTCTGAACTCGAGAATAGCCAAGAAAAACACATCTTAAGGACTTAGGATCAAGTTTGCTAACACAAGGACGGACATCCCGAACAAAACAGACACAACCAAAGATTTTAGGTTCAACAGGAAATAGCTTAGTGGATGGAATCAAAACGGAATAAGGAATATCCCCACCAAGAACAACCGAAGGCATGTGATTGATGAGGAAACAAGCAGTAGAGACAGCATCAGCCCAAAAACTTTTAGGGACTGTGGAATGAAACATGAGAGCTCGGGCAGTTTCCAAAAGATGGCGATTCTTTCTCTCAGCCATACCGTTTTGAGTAGGTGTATTATTACAAGAGGATTGGTGAAGAATACCATTAATTTGCATGTAAGCGGTGAATGGGGCGGAAAAATATTCTTTCGCATTATCACTTCGTAAGATTTTCACAGGAGTGTTAAACTGGGTTTGAATTTCAGTACAAAAGTTACGAAAATGAGTAAAAAATTCAGAACATTGTTTCATTAAATAAAGCCAGGTGGTTTGAGAAAAATCATCAACAAACGTGACAAAATAATGATAACCAGTCTGAGACGTGACTGAACAAGGACCCCGAACATCAGAATGTACTAACTCAAAGGGGATATAGCCCGTTTATTTATGCGAGGTGCCAAATGAATACGATAATGTTTGGCAAACTGACATGACTCATAATCTAAAGTAGACACAGAAGAAAATTAAGGATACAATTTTCGGAGAGAAGAAAGCGACACATGACCTAGACGACAATGAACTTCAAACAGAGACGACCCACCAGAACAAGCAACAGAACATGGCACCTGATCATCAAGGATGTAATGTCCACCAGATTCATAGCCTCTACCAATAATCTGCTTCGTCAATAGATCTTGAATTAAACAATAGTCAGAGAAGAGTGAGATAAAACAGTTTAACTTACAAGTGAGTTTACTTGGAGACAGAAGGTTAAAGGTGATCTGGAACGTTAAGAACAGAGGATAATGAGAGGGATGCAGTTGGTTGAACAGTGACAGAGCCAATAACACGGACGGAAGAACCGTTGGCGACAAATATGGATGAATGGTTGGCATATGGGGCATATGAAGAGAATAAGTGATGATTACCTGTCATGTGGTCGGTAGCACCAGAATCAATGATCCACTTAGTTGAAGCAGTAGTTAGGCCAGAGGACAGAGTACCTGTTGCTAGAGCTCCTGCAGAAGAAGATCCAGATCCAGAATCAAGGGGACCAGAGGTCTGGGCAATATGAGCAAGGCCGCGCTGTTGATCACGCTGCTGTTTATTTTGTATTTTTTGATAATTTTTCTTAATGTGTCCAGGTTCCTTGCAAAAATTGCAGATAATACTGCCAGAATTGTTATTTTGTTTGTACCCATAATTCCTGTTCTCAAAGGGACCACGTCCAGCTAGAGCACTTGCAGTTGGATCAACAGAAGAGTGAATCAAGCTATCAGCATGAAGAACCCGTGAGAAAACATCTTCAAGAGAAGGAAGCTCTTGACTAGACAGAATCTGAGAACGAATAGTCTCATAGGACGGGTTGAGAGCTTCAAGAAAACTCATGATAGCCTGAAGTTCCAAGTTCTTAATTTGAGTTGAGAGATCTACTTGCGGAGACATAAGTACTTTCATTTCCTCATACATTCTTTTGAAGTCCAGAAAGAAATCTTTCAATGGACGATCTTGCTATTGAGAACAATAAAAACCTTTACAGATTTCATGAACCCGAGTAATATTTCCTTTTCCAGAAAACATAAATTCAAGATAATTCTTGATTTCTTTGACAGATTTACAATGACTAACAGAAGACAAAATTCATGGTTCAATGGAATTTCGAATTTGAAACAAAAGACGAGCATCTGCTCTTTTCCAAGTCAAAAATTTAGTTTCATCACTAGAGGAAGGATCCTCAGTTAAATGGGTTTCCATCTCAATTCCCAGAATATAAACTCTAACAGTTTTGTTCCAATCACTGTAATTTGTCCAATTCAACTGTGAAGCAGTGATCTTAGCAGACATAGGTACGATATCAGAGTTTTTAGAATCAGCCATTTTTAACAATCAACGTAGTAGTATACGAACAATCTTCTCAAAATAGCAAGAGTCACGAACAATCAAGAAGATCGTGCCACAATATGAACTCAATCAAGTTGCAACCCACGGGACCTGCAGAGATATACTCAATCAAATGAACATGTCAAAGAGATAAAGTACTTCAAACAAGACAAGGGACTAGCAGAGACTTAAAACACTAACTCAAAATGCTGAATGTAGTGACAAATTGCAACTTACGAATGTGGAAACGGAAGCGAAGAACAATAGCTCAAAAAATTCAAACGTTTCGGATGACCACGAAACTTCAGGGTGAGGTAGAGGTTGAAGAAATGATCAAAACGCTGCAAACGGCGTCTCAAACGAACACCAGAGGAAGACTCACGCGCCGGCGCGTGTCTCTGACGGCGGAAGTTCAGGTGGCGCGTGAGGACACACGCGCCGTCGGAATGGCTTCAGTTTTTTGGTGGCTTGCCGATATGGACACAAGGAACCTAGGGATGTGGCACATGTTCACTAATAAGGTTTAGAGAGGGAGATCTAAAAATGGAGTGAAACACATGTTGTTCGCCGGAAAATATGGTAGCTCGCCGGAGAAAACAAATAGAAAAAAAACTGAAGTCAGGGGAGTGGCTCTGATACCATGTAAGAACGTAAATCTTATTCATTCATCTATTGTTACATATGGGTTTATATACACATAATTACATCTGAAGATTCAATGAGAAATCGACAAGCGTTTCCTAACTCTTCCTAACCTTCTGACTTTTGATGTTATCATTTCTGACTTTTACTCTTAACAAACACATTCTCAACTTTGATTATAAAGCTCCTATGAACCCAATGGAATTTTCAAACCAAGGAAATGTTCCTTTTTTATCACTTCTAGGGCAATATTTTTTGGCGCCGGGTGGGGGGGACTATGTCATTAATTCTTACTTCCTCATACCTTTTGATATAAGACATATTTAACTAATTTAATTAGATTAAGGAAGTTAGTTAAATTAGTATACCCTAGCTATCTTCCTTAATTCCCCCTCCTTCTTAATTACTATTCAAAGAACATCAACAGGATAAATTAGGAAAAGATTAACAAATATGAAAAATATACCTTATATTTATGATCAAGATCAATTCCCCAAATAAGTTTTCTATTAAGGACGGGAGGGAGTATATACATTCATATTTTCTTTGAATTGATGCAAGATATATTCAACCTGTTAATTATATTCATCTTAAATATATAATCAACCTTGGTGAATTGTAAAGGTAAAGTCTCAAGAATGCATTATTTCTTCCAGTTTGAGAGAATACAACTAATCACTTTATCCTTTAGCATGCGACTAATCGTTCTAGAACACACGATTTCATGTGCGTCCACTTGCCAACCTCTCGTTAAGTATATGGCTCTTTTCTTAAAATATATCTAAAATAAGTAAGGAAATTAAGGGAGTCAACAAGAACAACAACTTGTTATCTTGAAGTGCCTAATTAAGAGAAATGGCTATATTATTTGTGTTGTGCAGGCTCCTCATGTGAGGCAACAAATTAATTGCTGGATGGAAAATGAGACAAGCGGAGAATGGGGTGGAGAATCTGATTTTCCCTTACTAAGCATGGGGAATATTAGGAACGAAAACTTAGTGGGAGCTTCATTCATGACTGCCAAGAGGAAAGTATTTGGTAGATACTATTGAACAGCGTAATCGACCATATAAAAGGCAAAGTGAAGATAAGCGCGCTATCTCCATACATTTCAATTATCTAGAGATTCTCCTGAGAAGGAAGCTAATAATGAATTTTTGAGGGGTCTAGGGGTTGAAATGCCATTCTCTAGAAGAGAGTTGACAGAAATGTTAGGTTCTTTTGATACCCGGCCTAATGGATGTTAATGGCTTGATGACCCCAAAATTTAATATTTCTTCTGAGGTGGAAGCTTCTTATGTTTTGAGGGAACTAGGGATAACATTGCCATTCTCTGGTGGAAACTTTCAAGGAATGTTAAGTTCTTTTGATGATAATCAAAAGTTATACCTTTTCAACATATTTCAAAAGGCATTCATTGAAGTAAATGAATTGAACAAGGGACCGAAGCTTCAACTGCCACCGTGGCGATATTAATGTGTGGGTGCCCACCACATTTGCATCATGTACCTTCAAAGCCAATGTTGTATTACGTCCCATGCGGCCCCATTTATGGCCAAAGTGATAAGTATGGAGATTAGAGGTGTTCAAGGTGTCCCGGTCCCGGTCTCGGACATTTTGATACCGGGAATTTCTCGTCCCAGTCGGGACCGGGACAGAGAGAATCAGGACCGGGACCGGTCACACACCTTGTGATTGCGGTCCCGGGTTGTTTTTTCCTTAAAAACCAAGTTATTATTTTATTTTTGTATTTTTTTATCCCATAATTTAAGTTATCATTTGATAAAATATGTATCACATATTTAGTTGGGGTTAAATTGTATATATCATGATACTAATCCTACTATATAATGTATAAAAATAATAACAAAAATGATGAAGGTGATCATAATAATAATAATAAAATATTATTCTTCAATTCTAAATCAATTTATGTGATTATTATGGCCTTATTAGGTATTAAATAATTACTTTAAACATTAGATTATATAAAATTGAACTAATATAATAATATATTTTAAATTAATTTTTTTTTAAAAAAAACCGGGATTTCCCGGTTTGATCCCGGTCTTGCCCGGGATTACCGGGACCGGGACCGATACCAGGATGCAATTTGCATCCCCGGCCAAAACTGGGAAGGAGACCGGGAGTGGGGGATCCCAGTCCCGGATTTGAACACCCCTAATGGAGATATTCTCATGGCTGCAACGCAGTTGATGGTTCAGCAGGTAGTCAATCCTCTTCCAAGATAGTGCTCCTATGTAATGTGTCATCATTATAAATTCTAGTTTAAATGTTTGACTCTGCTTACTAATTTTTTTTTTTTTTTTTTTATGTATCAGACTGTCTTTTGCACTGCCTACTGTCTTAAATATAAGAGATAAATCGAGTGTTTAGTTTTGTCCGACATATATAGCATATCTCTATTTATTTTATCCTCTTGATTCGTATGCAAAACCGGCACTCTAACAACGCAATATCTCAATATATAGAACTAATTTATTTTTTCTACTATTAGACTTTTTTTGCCAACATTATATTATTAGACTTTTTTATATAGTTATCTTACTGGGTTGAGAGGGTGAGCTCTAGTGCAATACTAAAGTTGTTGGCATGTGACCTAAAGGTCAGGGGCTCAAAACCTGAACATAGCCAATTTGATTGTGAGGGCAAGTCTATGTACCTAAATTTCTAAGTAGACCTATCATTTTTTATTTTTTTGAACTCTAGTTGGCCTACCTTGTTACACACAATTTTAAATAATAAATCACACAATTCGATCTTGAAAAGCAGTTTGATTTTGGTGTAAAAACTTATATTTTACATTGATTATGCTGGTGTTTTGGCACAATATTTTTTAAATTAGACATACAACTTTTTGTAATTCAAACAAAAATACAATCGGATAATAACTGTAGTTAAGGAGTCAAATCCTTAAATGCGTGCAACTCATTATAAGTAGGTGGAATTCTTAAGCGGGTGCAATATAATATATGTTCAACTACATGCAAATGTCTTCCGTTTATTTCACACATAATTGATGATAGATTACACACAGCTGGAAAAAAGTTACACCTGATGAATATATGTTGCACCTTGAGTTCTTAAACAAATACTACCTTCGATCACTCCCAAATATAAGAGTTACACCTGATGAATATATAGTGCACTATGTCTCATAAAATTATAATTTTTTTCTAAAATTTCCCTATTGATTGCACACATTGATGGGTTTTCATCTAGGGATAGTCATGATGAAATAGGATATTTTAGGAAAATCAAACTATATTGTTATAATTAACTAATTTCTTTAATTTAAGCAAATCAATTATCTAGCTCTCATATTACCAGAGGTAGCATAAGGTACTTATGAGTAAAAAAATTATGCCATGAGGTTTTTTCTAACAATTACTTATCTGATCTTATTTATAAATCACTTCCATCATGATTCACATAAATCAAGAAAAATCTTAAACTTCATTAACTCTGTCATAAAATTAGATTAATTTTATTTAAATTATATGTAATCTTTTTAATCCATAAGCTTTTAAATAGGCTTAAATATTATATATGGCAATGCCTGTTCGAAATATTATATCCCCAAAATGGAGAGTGGTTGAAAATGAACCGGTTCCTTCTTTCTGCTTCCATCGGATAAGTCGCCCAACAATCCTCTGCAGGGAAATGAACAGATAATAAATTAAACCTGCACTTGCAAATATAAAGACAACCAATTAATCTAAGGAATAGAATCAACGAAATATACATGGAACTAGGTATTTTAGTAAACTAGTTTAATCTAATTATAGATGAGCTTGTTAAGCTAAAGAAAGTAGCCAAGTAAAGAAACCTAAACAATACTGAAATCATGCATTATTTATTTATTTATTTGAAAAATTGTAAAAAAAATTTTAAATTGCACGATTTTATACTAATAATATATCAAAATATCACTCAGATAGAATATGATAATCAAAAGAAACAAGAACAAAATATTTGGGAAGTTAACATTTATATCATAATACTTTGTAAATCTTATGCAATCATACAAAATTTAAAATTACAAAAAATACCTGATAAAAAAAGTTCAGCTACCAAAAATTATAATAAGTATAAATAAAAATTCTTTTTTATGATTTTTTTTTAAAAAAAGATTCTTTGTCACGATAATCCAAAGATACTAAATTTATATTATCCTTTTTTAGGAAGTTTTATATTTGCCACTTCCTAATGCAAAGTACATGACAACGCACCAAAAACGCTATGCTTGTGCCCTGTAGGAGTAAAGTGACGGGAAAATTGGGGAGAGAATTCTAGGAAAAAAAACATTCATAAATAGTAAATAAAATCACTATTTTAGAGTTTTCTCTCCTAATATTATTTTCATCCAAACATGGGGTAAATGTGAGGAAAAACAACCTATGAGCAACATAAGTTTAGAGTTCATTGATAGGCAAATTGCAATTTTGAGTCTTTAGGGTTTAGATATTTCCTAATCTTTGTTCAACACACATCATGCAGCTAAAGAGTTGCACTCAATGGCTGGAAAGGAGTGTTCTTTCCTTCTCCTTCTGCCCAGTTTCGGTAATCCAAACGGCTTCTTACAGCAAAAGAACAAGTTGGGAAACTCAGAAAGGTCCAAATGTTTTTGAGGATTCGGCGCCAATCTTGGGAAAGCAACTACTTTTGGACGAAACTATTTTTGAGGATGAAAACAGGGTGGTTTCACCCTTGTCCATCCAACTAGTACTCAGCCTGCTCGCCACCGGATCCCACGGTCCCACCCACCGTCAGTTTCTCTAGTTTTTCAACATCAATTCTGTGGATCGTGTTAATTTCATGGCCTCTCTACTTTCCGACGTCCTCTTGACGGATCGTGATCCTGCCGTTGGCCCTCGCATGCATTGCTCCAATGGCTTATGGTTTGATCAGTCCCTTACCCTCAAACCCTCTTTTCAACACATTATCAACTCTGATTATAAAGCTCCTGTGAACCCGATGGACTTTCAAACCAAGGTAATATTCTTTTTTAACACTTCTAGCTAGGGCAATGTTTGAAAAAAAAAAAATTGCATACCCACGAAAAACATTTTTTTTCACCTAAATGAAGAACATATTCTTGAAAACATGCCAAAACTGATTTTTTTAATTGAAAATTATTTAGTTTCAACCTCAAATTATCCCCCTCTTGTTCCTCTTCATTTTCTTCGTGTGAGATCTATCTCTATTTACCTTCCTCCCCATTTACTTTCCCCACCATTGGATTAACTTTCTTCGGGCTGATATTTAACATTTTATACTAATATTATAATAATTTGTGCAGGCTACTCATGCGAGGCAACAAATTAATTCGTGGGTGGAAAATGAGACAAGTGGCCTTGTTAAGACCTTATTCGTGAGGAGTCTCTGAACAACTCAGTCAAGCTCGTCTTTACAAATGCACTTTACTTCAAATTAAGCAGCATGGGGTGGAAGATCTGATTTTCCCTTGCTAACCATAGAGGATATAATTAGGAACGAAAACTTAGTGAGCACTTCCTTCAGGACCGCCAAGTGGAAAAAATTTGGTAGATGCTATTACGATTGTGTTAAACGGCTTACTCATCCATATAAAAGGCAAAATGAAGATAAGCGCGCTATCTCCATACATTTCACTTATCCTTCTGAGATGAAATCTGATGATATTTTCAGGAGACTGCAGATAATAACAGTGCCAGAAATGCCAAGTTCTTCTTTTTTTTTTTTTTGAAATACAAAGGCAAGCAAAAGCTTGAGTTTTACAAGAGGGATGCTAGGAAGTATGCATCACACGATGACCCGGTAGTATATCACCACGATCTAAGGCAAAAAGCGCATTACATTCCGCTGGCGGAGTGTCGAACACCGAGTAGTCATGATCGCTCATCTGAGCCCTTTGTGCTAGGTGATCAGCACATCTAACGTTCTCCCGATAAGTATGCAAAATCTCCAGATCCCAATCCATGAGGATAAGAGATCTAGTGTCAAAGATGACGTCATACAGTGGATGAGCAGATCCACAATCAATCGATAACAACTGGATGGCCTGAAGAGAATCTGAATACAACCTGATCTTATTAAGACCCATCTGCTTACACAATTGAAGACCACTTTTTATTGTATGAATTTCCGCAGCAGTCGAGGTATTATGTCCCAACTTCTGTTGAAATCCACACAACCAAGTGCCCAGATGGTCCCGGATGACACCTCCACAAGCTGCATGTCCTCTATTGTCCCTCGAACCGTCCATATCCACGCGTACATATCCTGTGTCTGGCGGCCTCCACTGATCTTCCCCCCTAACTGGCATCTGAAATATTTGGTGTCGGAGGTGCCCGTTCTCCACTCCTTCAAATAAGTGAAACATACACTTTTGAACTATCATCTTCGCATCATCGGCTGTTCCTTCGAAGGCTTTACGGCAGCGGTTCTTCCACAGAAGCCAACAAATAGTGCTGAACACTCGCTGCCATGGCCACCTGGCTGTCCTCCTATTCCCTGGAGAGCAATGGAAATTCCATTGTAACCAATCCTGCAAATTACCAAAGAAAAACATACTATGATATAAAGGGTTAGTTACAGAAAACCACACTCTCCTGGCTTGCTCACAGTCTCTCAAAATATGAAGAATAGTTTCTTCACTCTCACACTCAAAAGGGCAAGTGTTTTGGATACTTAGGTTAAGCCTCACTCTCAACTGGTTTGTCGGAAGCTTCTCATGGAAAACCTGCCACATAAAGAATTTTACCCTCTCCGGAGTTCCCCAGTGCCATAAATTCCGCCAATTAGATTGGTTACCCAAGTTTTGCTGACGGTAGATATGATTGTAAGCAGACTTCACACTGAACGTATCATCCGGGGATAATCGCCAGTATATTCCATCCTCTTCAGATCCACCAGGAGGGGTTACCAGCATTATCTGCTCCACCACCCTGGCAGGAAGGAAACTCTCCCATTTCCTCTTGTCCCATTGGCCATGTTGTGTAACAAAATAGCAAACACGGGCATCCAGGTCTACCAAAGCAGCATTATTGTTTATGTATTCTTTAAGCGGTCTATCCATTGGGGACCAAATATCCTGCCAAGCCTTTGTAGTCCTCCCATCCTTTACTTTCCTGCCCAGGCCCTGCTTAAAGACATCCCACACTGCCACAATACCACTCCATACGGCTGATTGGCTGTGCTTTCTCTGTACCTGAGGTATAGTACTCATCCCACATGAGTATTTCATACGCAGGCATTTAACCCACAAAGAGTCTGGTTTCGTGATCATTCCCCAGCAAAGTTTCATGAGGAATGCCTTGTTCTGATGACTGAGATCCTTTATTCCCAGGCCTCCTTCCGCTTTAGCCCTCTTCAGCACATCCCATGCTATAAGATGAAGTTTCTTAGAGCCTTCATGCTGGTTCCAAAAGAAATCCCTACTTATTTTCTCAATGAGCGACAGAACCCCTTTAGGAATCAATGTTGATTGCATCTGATATTGGGGAATTGCTGAAAGGACAGATTTGATAAGCACCGTTCTCCCAGCCATGCTTAGAAATCTCCCTTTCCAACCCGCCAGCTTTGATCTCACCTTTTGGATTAAAGGGGCAAAAGTCAACTTAACCATTCTTTTGTGTAGGAGCGGAACGCCCAAGTATTTCCCAAGGTCAGCTGTCAGCCCAATCCCCACACTCTGACTCATCTCATAGGCCCTGTTGAACTGGACGTTCCTGGAGACAAACATTTTGGATTTTTGAGGGTTGATTTTGTGGCCAGATACCTTGCAAAAGAGTTCCATGGTACTCCTCATTACTTCCATCTGATTGGAGGTGACCGCGCCAAATAATATCAAATCATCAGCAAAGAAAAGATGAGATATAGCCGGACCCGCGGAGCTCATTTTTAAGGGTTTCCAATGGCCCAATTCAACCTTCTGATGAATAAGTTGACCCAGGAGCTCCATACATAGAACAAACAGGTATGGACTCAATGGGTCCCCCTGACTCACTCCCCTAGAAGGTTTGAAATTTTCAGAGGCAACACCGTTCCAGATAATACTCATAGAAGCAGAAGAGACACATGACATGATTAGGTTAACAAAGTCATGTCTCAAACCCAGACTGTGAAGAGTAAAATCAAGGAACCGCCAGTCTAACCTATCAAAGGCCTTCTCCATATCCACCTTCACTGCTACAAATCCCTTCCTGCCTCTTCTATTTCTCATAGTGTGGATAGCTTCTTGAGCTAAGATGACATTATCAACACCCTGTCTTCCCGAGATGAAGCTACATTGGTTTTCTGCCACGAGATGGCTCATAACATTTTTGAAGCGGTTTGCGAGCACTTTGCTAACAATTTTGTAGCTCACATTGCACAAGGAAATAGGCCTGAAGTCTCTAAGGGATAGGGGATGATCAATCTTAGGGATTAGGATGATATTGGTATGATTAATCGCTTGCATCTCCCCCGGGTTCTCAAACATGGTAGATACCAGATCACACACTTTTTGACCAATCCAGTTCCATTGGGTTTGAAAGAAATGAGGATGGAGACCGTCTGGGCCCTGCGCTTTGAGAGCTCCCATAGCAAAGGCTGCATTCTTTATTTCAATGGGAGAAACCTGACTCTGAAGTACTTCCAACTGGCTCGAATCTAAAATAGGGAAATTTGCAGGCCAAGGGAAAAAGGGGGAGGACAAATTCTCAACCGTATATAGCTTCTTGAAATAATCAAGCGCTATACCCCTCAATTGGTTAGCTTCAGTAACCCAATTCCCGCTCTCATCCTGAAGGGCTTCAATTTTGCTCTTTTTCCTTCTGGTTGACGCACACGCATGGAAAAATCTTGTGTTCCTATCCCCCCTAATCCACTTGCATCTCGATCTTTGGAACCAAATGAGCTCCTCCTGCAGGGCAAGCTTGTGATACAGCTTCCATAGCTGATTTTCAATTTTGAAAAGCCCATTCTGGAACCCAGTCGCACCTCTAGCACGATCAATGCCTTCTAATCTCTGAATAATTTCTCTTTTCTTCCTAGCCACATTTCCAACCACCTTCTCATTCCACGACGTCGCCTCTTTAGTGAACTCCTGTCGTCCCTGAAGCCAATCTCTACCCTCCCAAGAAGATTTGACAATATCACTAAAGCCCTCTTCCATACACCACGCTGCTTGATATTGAAATCTTCTAACCGAATTTCTGTTAACTCTCAGGGAGTTATTGGCAACAACAATGACACGGTGGTCCGATTTGAACCTGAGGGTATGGTAAGCTTTTGCTTGAGGATTTTGAAGGTCCCAATCAAAATTACCAAACACCCAGTCAAGTCTTTCCTTGACCCCGGTTTTTTCCCAAGTGAAACGATCTCCCACAACAGGGATGCTACATAGTCTACAATCATTTATGCAGCTCTGGAAATCAAGCATAGAGCTGGTTAAAGGAGTAGCACCACCCACTTTATCCTCGGGATCAAGGAATGAATTGAAGTCCCCTAGAACAAGCCAAGCAGAAGAGACATTTAGGCTAATGGCTTGAAGAGCGGACCACAAAGCCCTCCTCTTAACGACACTAGTGTCACCATAAACAAAAGTTACCAACGTCTGATGTTGGTTACCTTTATCTGTGATTCTACAGTGGAGGAGCTGAGTGCTAGAAGAAATATAATCCAGCATGATATCCCTATTATTCCAAAGAACCCAAATACCACCCGCATATCCAGTAGCTTCAATCCTAATCCAATCAGTAAAACCCAAAAGTCTGACCACCTTCTCAGCTCTATTACCACTTATTCTCGGCTCAACAAGACACATCACATTAATCCCATACTTATTAACTACATCTTTAAAGATACGTGGGAACGCTCTACCTCCTGCCCCACGACAGTTCCAGGATGCAAAAATCATAGATAAAATAAATACCAATCCTAAAACAGAAGAACGAGAAGACTTACCCGTCCGGTGGCTTGCCTTCCAGAAGGACCTCCACGACCAGCTGAGACGTAGAGAGAAAATGCCAAGTTCTTCTGAAACTCTAAAAATCGATGTTAATGGCTTGATAACCCCAAAATTAAAATATCTTCTGAAGTGAAAGGTTCTGATGTTTTGAGGTGACTAAGGATAACATTTCCATTCTCTGAAGGAAACTTGATAGGAATGTTACATTATTTCGATGATGATCGAGAGTTATACCTTTTCAAGGGACTGAAGCTTCAACGGCCACCACCGCGATAGTAATGTCCGGGTGCCCACTATATTTGCCGCCTGTACCTTCAAGTCTAGTGTTTTATTGATACCCAATCCGCGCCCTTCATGCCAAAAGAGATGAGTATAGAGATATTCTCATGGCTGCAACACAATTGGTGGTTGAGCAGGTGGTAATCCTCTTCCAAGATAGTGTTCCTATGTGTCATCATTATAAGTTGTAGTTTAAATATTTGACTCTGCTTAGTATCTTTTTTTATATCAGGCTCTCTTTTGTACTATCTCCGTCTTAAATATAAGATATAGATCAAGGGTTTAGTCTTATCCTAAACATATGACCTCTTTTTACTTTGTCTTCTTGATTCATTTATACAAAACCCGCACTCTAACTGTTCAATATCTCAATGGAACTAACTTATACATTTTATAAACTCAAAATAATAAATTACTCCTTAGCAAAATTTCTATTTTCTATTATTAGACTTTTTTTTTTGCCAACGTTGTATTATTAGAATTTTTTTTTCATTTAGTTATCTTACTTGGTTAAATTTGAAAATTGTCGATCTAATTTTCTTTTACACACAAATAGCATAATATGGTGAAAGTAAGGTTGAGCAATGGGCGGGTTGGGTATCTCACGCTTGAACCTGTAGCCCGCTATTTATTGATACATAGGCACGGGCTAGCGCCTCAACCCGTTAAGCCCGAGTTAAACGGGTTGGGATATAAATAAACGGGCTAAACAAGGAAACCTGTGTAAATGTTGACTTTTTTAAAAAAACATCATAACTATACATAAGTATCAATCCATCCCATCATGCTAAAACCCTAATATATATATTTAATGTTCAAATTTCAAGGATTGCATTCAAATTATCAATATCAAAGTCCTTGATTTGGGGAACCTTTGACAGCCAAGTTTTGGCACAGTGCCTCTACCATCTTTGAAGATAAGGAGCTTGTGTCATGCTCCCTTGCCTTTTCAAAACCAAATCGAACTTAACAAAAATAAACAACATGAAAACAGGAAAGCATAAATAGAAAAGCATGTTTCATGACCAAAAAAAAATCTCAATCTTAATATGACACCAAGCAAGGTTGAAATGCATGGTAACCACAAAAGCAAATCATACCAACTGTCATTAGCAAGTTATATGTTTAATAAAATATAAAACTAATTCATAAGGCCCAAAACAAATATGAAACATGACAGAATAAAAGTGGAATGGATTGATTTAACTTGTTCCAACACTCGTATTCTTTCCTCCAAAACTCTAATGCACGTACTGATGGAATTGATATAACAACTAAGAAAACTTTTGTCTAGTTAATACAGATATATCATCTATAATCAAGTCCAAAAACAATATATATAGATGAGTGACTGTGCTTAAGCTTGTATAGACTTGAACTTCACATATCTAATTGTAAAACTGATCCTACAACATATATCAATTTTAGGAATAACATATAGCCTGAAAGAATAATATTTAATAAAATAAAAAATATCTATTTGATAACAAAATTAAATAGGCAAGCAAGAGCAACTTGATAGTGTACCCGCAGCCCGCCCATTTATTTCTTAAATGAGTGGGTTTCAACTCGCTCCATCATAGGACCTTTTATGGACAGGCTTAAATGGGTAAATGTTAGATGGGTTCAAGCTGGCCCATTAGGTTATGGGTAGCTTGCTCAGCCCTAGATGAAAGTGGTTAGAGATAATAATATAGAAAATGTATGAGTTACATTATTGACATATAGGTTCAAGAAATGTGTGTCTATAAACACCCAAACAAAAGTGTTTATGAGGAAAAAATATTTTTACCTATCCTTTCTATCCTAAATATGGAAAATGTAACAAATTCTAAATCCAAATATTATAAAAACATATCGATCCAACGTTTTAATTTAACTTGTTTGATAGAAACTCTAATTTTAATTATTATAAAATTTGAATTTCCGTTTGATAGAACTTCTAATTTAAATGCTGTAATATTAGATTACTTGAATTATTCAAGGATACTGATCCACCAAGCAAATTTTGCAACAATTTTCAATATTAAAAAATTATTCTCTATTCACTACTATTTTCATATTATTATTAAGTCTCAAAATGTCATTCTAACAATTAGGGGTGGGCGTGGGCAGGGCGAGACCCCTGCCCGATGCCCTGCCCAAGGGATGAACGGGCTGCATTTTGCAGCCCAATGCCCGGCCCTGCCCGCTAAAAGCCCTAACTATTTTGGGCTGGGCAAGGGTGGGCTGGGCAGGGTGGGCTTCCCTGCCCAAGTGATAACGCCTTATCTTGTCCACTTATGAAAAAAATAATTCCTTATGAATTTTATAAACATTCCTGTAGTTACTAATACCATATATGCCTTAACCTCGCCCTAAGTAATATAAACTTCAAATACATTCGATGATTTCACATCTTGAGATATTTTAAAATAAGTCTACAACTTAGAGTCTTGAAATTTAAAAAATACCATATGTCTTAGCAAATATCCATACTTTAAAAATTAAACAACATCCATAATCCATTATAAATAAGAAAAAAAATGATTTAATTAAAGCCGTGAAGTCAAAGTAGTTTGCATTAATTCAATGTCCTAAAAGTTGATCAAATGATGAAGCATCTGGAAAGAAAATAAAAAGCAAGTATAATTTAATACAGCACAAAGTAAAGAAGAAAGGAAAAAATCTACTTGTAAATAGTGTTTAGTGGTTAGGGCAAAAAAGAGAGGATCAGAAGAGTATTATACAATAAACAATATATATTTTAAATAAAAATATATATATGAAATAATATTTAATTGATATGAAATTTTATATTTTAAATAAATGAAAATAATTTTCAGGGCAGGGCAGCACCCCTTGCCCGATGCCCGACCCTGCCCGGTTATTAGCCCGCCCAAAGCTGCCCAAAATTTTTTCAGGCCACTTTTTTAGGGCTGGGCTGGGCAATTTTTTGCAGGGCCAGGATGGGCGCACCGGGCTACTGGGCACCATGCTCACCCCTACTAACAATAATACTTAGGTTAAAAATATTTTTTTTCAAATAATTTTCTACTTTTTGCAACTATATATTGTTTTTGGACCTAATTTTAATTGAATTAGTTTTTATGAAAACCACACTATCATCTCTGATCCCCCTTTTATTTAAGGAAGAATTAAATGTGGATTTTAAATAACAAATTTATTATTTTTTGGGTCTCAGTTACATGTCAAATTTTCACATTTACATGTAAGTAGGACCTATCTTAATTTTTTCGAACTTGTCTCCGTAAATCTTCCGATAGTTGAACTCAAGTTGGCCTCCCTTGTTACACACAATTTTAAATGATAAATCACGCAGTTCGAGCTTGAAAAGCAGTATGATTTAGGAGTAAAAATTTTATATTTTACATTGATCATGCTGGCGTTTTGGCACAATTTTTTAAATTAGATATACAACTTTTTGTAATATAAACTAAAAAAATCGGATAATGAATATGTTTTTTCCCCCTTATTTGTTAAATTTTTCATTACTTAAATAGAAAGATTAGGTAAATTGTTTGAAAAATATTTCATTGCAAAACTTATCGTCTAAATGTAGTTGAGGAGCCAAATCCTTAAATGCGTACAACTCATTGTCCCTCCATCCTCAGGTGGAATTCTTCATATGGGTGCAATATATCTTCAAGACTTCAACTATAGCTTATATGCAAATGGCTTCCGTTATTTTACACATAATCGAAGATAGATTACACACGGAAAAGAGTTACACTTGGTCAGTATATAGTGCACCTTGAGTTCTTAAACAAATACTGCCTCCAGTCCACAATATAAAGAGCTAGTTTTCAATTCGATTTGATACTAAATATAAGATATTAATCTATTATGTCTCCTAAAATTATACTCCTTTCGGTCTTAAATATAAGACATAGTTGACCTTTTTTGGAGAAATTAAGGAAGTTAAATATAAGTTACTTAATTATATCATAAGTTGTGTATCCTTAGATTATATATTAGTTTATTAGTCAAACAATTAGTTTTGAGGAAAAAAATAAATATAGATATTCTAAAGTAATTTAATTAGCTTCCTTAGTCTCTCCAAAAAGTCAATTTTATCTTATATTTAGGACTGAAGGGAGTAATTTTTTTCTTAAATCATCCATATTGATCGCATATATTGAGTGGTTTCCATCTAAAGGTAGTAACGATGAATATGGTATTTTAAAAAAAAAAAATCAAACCATATTTGCTATAAATAACAAAATTAACTACTCCCTCTAATCCTAGTTATAAGAGTCCAATAACCAAATCATGTGGTTTAAAACAGTAATTAAAATTAATTAAAAATAATAAGTATGCCTTAAAATAAATTTTTTTCCAAATATGCCCTTATGTATAATGTGATAAGTAAAAGAAGAAAATAAAATAAATATAAGTATCACCACCCTTTTTCCAAATATGCTTTGTTTCTTGGGAACAAACGTATGCTTTTGGAGATACAATAAGAGTTAGGTTTTTTCAACGATAAAGTGGCATTTTATCTTGGGAAAATCCCTATAAAATACCTTTGAAATATGCAAATCCCTAATCAGTACATTGAAATCAAAAAATCCGGATCAGTCACGTGTCAGTACAGATGAACAGTGAGGGCGGCGCCAAAAGTCGATTTTTCCCTTCATCCATCATTCTCACCACTTCAAAAATAACAACACGCGGTTCTTAATTAATAACTCCTGATTCTTTATTAACAACTCCGTATTCTTGTTTCACAACTTCCTAATTTAAGTTTCAAGGCTAATAACAACACCTCTTTTTTTATTAACAACACGCCCTCTTAATTAACAACTCCGGATTCTTGATTAACAACTCCGTATTCTTGATTAACAACTCCATTTCATCTTTTTACTTTCACAATAACAACACCGGTGTTATTATTAACAATATCCTATTCTACATTAATAACTCTCATTTTTTGTTTCACAACTTCGTAATTTAAGTTTCAGGTCCAATAATAATACCGTATTTTACATTAACAACACTATATTTTTGAGATGCGAATATGTGGAAGAATAAACAGGAGTTGTTAATCAAGAATCCGGAGTTGCTAATAACAAGATCGGTGTTGTTATTGTGAAAGTAAAAAGATGGAACTAGAGTTGTTAATCAATAATACATAGTTGTTAATCAAGAATCCGGAGTTGTTAATTAAGAACCTCGTGTTGTTATTTTTGAAGTGGCGAGAATGATAGCTGAAGGGCAAACTCGTCTTTTGGCGCCGCCCGCACTGTTCATCCGTATTGACGCGTGACTGATCCGGATTTTTAGATTTCAATGTACTGATTAGGGATTTGCATATTTCAAGGGTAGTGTATAGGGATTTTCCCTTTTATCTTTCATTCGAAGTCATGTAGGACGCCACGTATGTGATGTATCTTCTATTAAGCTGTCGTTGTAATTTTCATCCAAAAGATAACAATAAGTTTCCAGCAAAGGGCTCGTAATAAAAAAATAAAACTTCAGTGAGGCTAAATTTAAACCTTGAAAAGCTCAAGGAGGTTATGTGCCACTCCCCAAAGACGAGGGAGAATCAAGCGACTGTGAACTGATTAATAATACGTCCTTATTTTCTGACTATTTGCATTATTATATTTCTTTTCAGAGTTCACATCATACACTTCTTCTGAAACTAGAAAATCAGGAAGCCAAGAACTCCCATATATATATAACCTTTTCGTTCTTCACTTCCAAACACTTATCTCCTTTTCCTCTCTATCTCCTCAAATAATAAGAATGGCCAATTATCCCAAAATTCCTCTGTACAATCCTCAAGTCATCAAGAATCCTCACTATTTCATCTTCACCACCCTCTTTTGCACTGTCTTTTACCTCCTCAGCCTTTGGTAGCACTCACCACTCGTTAGACTCCGATCACCTGCCGGCGTCAGAGCCAATTCCGGCGTCCCTATTCCCTTTTTCAATTACCACAATTTGACCAACTCCATCTCGCCACTGCCGCCGCCTCTAAATGTCAATCTTGACTTCTCGGGCCATCATTACCTCCCTTATCCACATCCCACGGCGGCGCGTGTGTTTAATTTCCCTCCCTGCCATGCTTCTTTCTCTTAGGACACTCCTTGTTAGGACGTTCGTAGGTCCCTGAAATTCGACCGGGACAGGCTAATCCATCGGGAAAGGCATTATCCGGAGAAGGAGGAGCAATGAAGTGCTGGATTCCGGCGCTGTTTGGGTAGTGAATTCCGTTCCAGTGGCTGGAGAGTCGGGACTTTGTCTAGTACGCTAAAGTGCCCCACAAGGAGCAGACGATTGCAAAGGCAATTCAAAGCTGGGTCCGGTTCAAGAAGGACCGATTTAGGGAGCATGTTTTATACTCAAGTGGGGGGGCTGACTAGTACATCGACGACATCAGAAAACTGATCAACCTGAATGACGTGTCCATCAGAACCGCCATAGATCCCGGTTGTGGGGTACGGCATTCTTGTCCTTTCTCGATTCTTGAACTGACCACAATTTGGATTTTTTAATCGGATTCGAAACACCACTCTTTTTCATTATCATTTTCTTTGTGAACCGGCCCGGCTTTTGCTTGTTGAACCGGATAGTTCACCTCTCTGTTAACTTTTTTGGGTGGTCTAACAACCTTCACAGTCACAGCAGTAATGGGTTTTTTTTTCCCCTAATGAAATGCATATATATTAATGGTGTAAAGTTGTAGTCTACAAAGTGCCTCAGTAATGTAGGTACATCTTCAAAAGGTAAGAAAATCCTCAGAAAACAGTCTTCATCTTAGTAATGATTTTAATATGAGATTGTTTTACTAGTTTAGAGTGTATAGAAAATTTAATAGGATAATCTATCTGATGTTGTTTAAGGATGAAGGTTAGAGCATCTCGAAGTGGTTAGTTCGAGATGCTTTAACCTTCATCCTTAGACCATAGTAATGGTTAAGTCTATCAGAGAGAGAGAGATCCAATTTATTGAACATGCTTTTTTTGTTTTCCATGTTTAAGGTAGTTTAGAATACCTATATTAGTAGGCAATTATTCTAAGAATATTGATATATTATTTTCAGTAATCCGGAAACTATAGTTTTTTACTTTTTTATAGTTTTGATCTAAATTTTTTTTAAAATTTGTAGTCATTTTGAATAAACAATTATATTTATTTAGTGTAGGACACTTTGAATTTCAAGTTCTAGTTGCATATTCTTTTGGTTTGATGCATGGAGAGTAGGATCATTTATGAGGGACAATACAATTTAGGTGAATCAAGGAAGTGCTTTAAAAGAAAATTAATTATAGCTTTATTTCATGCTGTGACTTCCTCGCACTGTGTTTTCTTTTTTCAATTTAGAAATTTTACTACTCCTAATATAGGAACTAATTAGAGAGTTGAGCTTTGTCCTAAATATAAGATATATTTTTTATATTTGTCAATCTTTTTCTAATTTACCCATATTTATGTTCGCTTAAACATAATCAAGTAAGAAAGAGATTTGAGGAAATTAAGGAAGATGATTAGGATATTTTTAAAAAAACATGTCATATTAAATAACTTAACCTACTTTATTAATTTAATTAAAGCAAGTAAATATATTTTATATTTTTTTGTTACAAAATATATTTTATATTAAAAACCCGATAGAGTATCATATAAGTAGGCTTTTTTATATCCAAAAACTGTGTCCAAATATCCTTTAGTTAGTATATGGTTGATCTCATAACATACTTTATTTATATAGATATTATGTGCTTTTACTTTTTTATTGAACTTTTTTGAAGAAATGAAAGGCATAGATCCGTCACAGACTCACAGCCATTAACATGTCCCACATGACGGTGGCATCGTCGCCTGCCTCATCTCACTTTTCCAATACTAATAATACTAATAATAAAAAATGGTATTTTTGAGTCAATTTAACTTCAATCAATTGAACTTGTATATCTTCTTAAACCATCTTTAAATGCAGAATTCATATGGACTAGGTTATTTTTTACATTGAACCTGAGTAATAATAAAGAGAGATGTCTACGTAATCACCACACAAACTTCAGCACATCAAATGAAAGTGCAATAATATATGACCCTGAAATAGAGTATGAAAGTGCATTATACCTATTTCATTTTCTACTCAGTATTTATTTTTTAGTTTTTCCTATTTCTTTTTGAATATGCACAGTATCATATTTACCAGCTAGATGAAAAATGAAGCCATTCTTGCATGTCGCTGACTGACTGTAAGATAATAGAGATTATTGTATAATTAGCATTTGTAATCATCTGTGTCTAGTGTGGTCCCTCCTATAGGACACGTGTCATTTGTATAATACAGAATCTGTAATATGCCATTTGTATATTCCCTAGGGTAGGACCACTCTATATACTATATAAGGAATAGAAGGGTAGAGCACTAATCATGAGCTCATTCCCTTTTTCGTATACTATTTCGGCGTTTTCGATCTTGGAATTAGAGAGGCGTCGAAAAATGGCATCTTAATCGTCTGAAATCTCTGCCTCCTCTGCTTCCTTTGCTCTTGGGTCACCAGCAGTAAAAGCATATGGACTATTCACCTCCTCCAGTCAAATAATGTCGATTAAGCTTGATCGTGGCAATTTTCTCATGTGGGAATTAGTTGTTCTCCCTCTCATTGAAGGTAACTGCCTTGAATCTCACATTGATGGTACTGGTGTGGTTCCTTCTCGGCTCACTTCTGATGCAGCAGGAGTGCTTAACCCTGACTTCATCGAATGGCACTCGGTTGATCGTGTGCTTGTTGGGTGGTTGAGAAACACCATGACACAAGAAGTTGCAGCACAGTTGCTTCGTTGGAAATATGCTCGTGATCTCTGGGAAGATGCTTGAGAGCTAATGAGTGCATCAACAAGGCAAGAGTAATGGTTTTCAAATTTGAACTTCATAATATAAGGAAAAATAACATGAAGATGGAGGAGTATCTGTCGGAGATGAAGAATATTTATGATCAACTCGCCTTAGCCGGTTCACCAATCTCAACAGAAGAACTTATTATGCCTACGTTGAACGGACTTGACATTGACTATAATGCTGTAGTGGTCAAACTAATTGATCAGGTTGGGCTTTCATGGATTGAAGCACATGCGTCACTTTTATCATTTAAAAGCCGTCTTGAACAACTCAATCAATTCTCCTCTCTAAGCATACAGCCCTCTGTCAATATTGCTCATCATGACTCATTTGATTGCAGTCCATACTCAGAATCTAGTTGATCTTCATGGTCTGGTTTGAGATCTAATTTTAGAGGTCGACGAAACAGAGGCAGAAGAGGCAACTACAATAATAATCGCCCAAATAGCTCTTCTGGAAGCAACAGACCTTATTGTGGTCTTTGTGAGAAGGTTGGTCATGTAACTGCTAATTGTTATCGTCGTTTTGATCATAGCTTCAAACCACCGTCTGATCCTGGACGATATAATGCTCAGGCCTTCTATGCTGGACCTCAAACAATGGCTGATCCATCTTGGTATATGGATAGCGGTGCAAATTACCATGTCACTTCCTACACTGATCAGTTGGATCAAGTCAACACTGCTGGTAAGTCATTTCTATCTACTTGCACTAGTGAAAAAGCAAGAATCTATGGTGTTGGCTCTAAATCTCTATCCAAGTCTCATCTTCAACTTAATGATGTACTTGTGGTACCCTCAGTGACTAAGAATTTGCCTAGTGTTAATAAACTTGCAGAAGATAATTTAGTTGATATTCATTTTACTGATACAAATTGTGATGTGAAGGACAAGGTGACAGGTTAAATATTGATGCAGGGGAAGGCAAGTCAAGGAATGTATCTCATGGATAATGACCAAGGTCAAGCAACTGCAACTGTTTGTGCTGCAGAGGCAGCAACAACTTCATTTCAAAATGATACTAGTGAATTTAGTGAGTTTCTTAAGTGGCATTTCAAACTGGGCCATCCCAGTAATTGAGTGTTACAACAAGTTCTCAATTCTTGTAATGTAAAGGTCAATATCAATGAAAATTTTGTTTGTGGATCCTGTCAGTTAAGTAAATCTAAATGTCTGCCATTTCAAAATTCCTTGACTCATGCTACATCCCCATTGGAACTCATACACACAGACCTTTGGGGTCCTTTACCGATTCAATCTACGAATAGGCATAGATATTATATACATTTCATAGACGACTTCAGTCAGTTCACCTAGCTTTATCCCTTAAAGCACAAAAATGAGGCTATTCATGCTTTTAATGTGCTTAGAAAATATGCTGAGAATTTGTTTAATTCTAAGATTAAGAAAATACAATATGACAATGGAACTAAATACAAAGCTTTTATTCCAATAGCTCAAGAAGCTAGAATTGACATGAGATTTACCTGTTCATACACTTCAGAATAGAATGGCAGGGCTAAAAGGAAACACAGGCATATAGTTGAAATGGGTCTTACATTGCTTGCACAAGCCAGGATGCCTCTGACTTACTGGGCTGATGCATTTCAAACTGCAGTCTTTCTAATTAACCGACTACCAACTCCAGTGCTTGATAACTCTACTCCTCTATTTCAGCAGTTCAAAATAGAACCAAAATATAATGAAATTCAACTGTTTGGATGTGCGTGTTACCCATGCTTAAAGCCATACAACAATCATAAGTTTGATTTTCATAGCCAAAAGTGTGTGTACTTGGGTCCAGCAACTCAACAGAAGGGATACAAATGCTTGAGCTCAACTGGTTGTATATATGTATCTCGTCATGTAGTTTTTGATGCCACCAATTTTCCATTTGTTGCAGGATTCTTGAATCAAAAATTTGTTATGTCATCTTCAACTTCTGAGGCTACAATTCCTATGATTATCGATACTTCTAGTCGTTTGATTGATAAACAATCAGAATCTACTGATGTTCTCTGTTCTTCATCATCGTCTGGACATAGCATGGGTGAAGCCTCTATGTTGTCACTTGAGTCAAGCTCCAAAAATATTTTGTCATCGGTTCCTGGGTCACCACACGAGCAGCCCAATACTAATGAAGAGTCTGGCCCAGCTGAGACTAATAATGTGCAAGCAATAGGCCCAATAACAATGAGGTTAATCAGCATCCAATAATCACAAGATCAAAAATAGGTATCTCTATACCTAAATATCCGTTTGTTGGTCTCTTGAAATCAGAGGACCCGATTACGCTAAAGAACCTGGATGAACCAACGAGTATTACAAAAGCTCTTGCTTCTTTATACTGGAGAAAAGCGATGTTCAATGAATTTCAAGCCTTGTAAAGAAACGGCACCTGGGTTCTAGTTCCTAAAAGTCAGGCTCAAACACTTGTCAATTGTATATGGGTGTTTAAGAACAAATTTCGAGCCGATGGATCACTTTTGAAACCGAAAAACTGTTTAGTAGTGAAGGGATTTCAGTAATCTCCAGGTATAGATTATGGTGAAACCCTTAGTCCAGTCATAAAACCTACAACTATTTGAATTGTTCTGTCGATTGCTACAATGTTCAATTGGCAAGTAAGATAGTTAGATGTGAATAACGCATTTTTAAAATGGATATTTGTAAGAAAAGGGTTTTATGAAGCAACCTGAAGGATTTCAAAATCCTTAAAGACCTAATTATGTATGCAAACTAGTCAAAGCCATTTATGGACATAAACAGGCACCTAGAGCATGGTTTGATCGTCTGCGATTAACTCTGATAAATTGGGGTTTTCATAATGCTAGGAGTGACATCTCACTTTCTATCTCAGAACTCAAAGACTGACAATTTTTATCCTAGTGTATGTAGATGACATTTTAGTGACTGGAAATAATTCTGCATATATGAGTAAGTTTATTCATCAGTTGAATGCTTTGTTCTCTTTGAATGATCTAGTTCCAATTTATTATTTTCTTGGATTGGAAATTTATCGTGATTCTACTAGATTTTATCTAAAACAAGGGAAATATGTGTTGGACTTGTTAAGTAAATTTCACATGCTAGACTATGCCCCTGTGTTGACACGTATGGTAACTGGCATATCTTTCTCAGCAAATGAAGGAGAACTGATGAAAGATCCCTCTTTGTATCAAGAGCAATAGGGTCTTTATAGTAATTAACTACAACAAGGCCAGACATAGCTTATTCTATCAATAAATTGAGTCATTTTCTAGCAAATCCCACTGAGTTTCAGGCTGTCAAAAGAATTTTTAGATACTTAAAAAGAACCTATAATGTTGGTTTGTTACTCCAGCCATTTTACTCTTTGAAACTCACTGCTTTTACTGATGCTGATTGGGCTACGGATTTGGATGATAGAAGGTCTATGACTGGTTGTTGTGTATATCTAGGAAATACTTTAGTCTCTTGGGCTTCTCGAAAATAGAAAATTGTATCTAGATCCAATACTGAATCGGAGTATAGATCTTTGGCAGATAGAGCATCTGAACTTAAGTGGTTATATTCTCTATTGTTTGAGCTTAGACTAATGCTTCGAGAACCCTCTGTTATGTGGTGTGATAACATCAATGCAAAAGCCTTGGCAGCAAACCCAGTACAACATGCAAGGAGCAAACATATAGAAATTGATATGCATTTTATACGTGATTTAGTGCTCTCAGGTTTAATTGATGTTAGATATGTTCCATCGTCTGAACAAACTGTAGATTGTCTGACCAAAGCCTTGCCTCATTTAAAGTTCTCACATTTTAGAAACAAACTCGGGCTGGTTATTACACCCTCTAAAATAGCCTCTCTAATTGTGAGAGTAAAGATGTATACATCTATCCTTCTCAAGCCTCACCTGGTGGAAGTCTTATTCACTAGACCATTATATATATACATATATATATACACATAGGTACAGGTTTAGCAGCTTTAAACTGTCGTGATTGGAGAACTCTGTTACTGAGTTGCTTTTGGTTTTACAGAAGGGATTTACTTGATGAAAGTTGACCAAGCTATAGGAAGGTACATAAATAATATATTCTTAATTATTTGCGATGCAAGCCACACTATCATTTCTAGTATGGAGGAGGAGGTTAAATGAATATGAAATATGAAATTGGAATTATTGGTATTAAGAAAGGAACCTTGGAATTGTTGGAAATTATCAAGAAAGGAACCAGAGAATGGTTATGTGATATCAAATAGTCTCAAGTGAGATTTTTGTGGTACGAAATCAATGGAGCATTTACTAAGGAATGTGTTTCCAGCGGCGCAAAACCTCTTCATTGCCCAGTGTCTCCATTGTTTCTCCATTTAGATTAAACGGCGTCATTTTGTTATCAGGTGGATTCTCAGCCATTGATTTTAAAAACATAATCTTGGTTGTTGCTTGACTAACCTGAGAGAAGAGCCAGTCCTCACCACGCGACTCTTCTAGCTGCGTCTTTCAATCCAGTTGCCATCTTTTGCAAAAATATTGTAAACAAACGTTACAAATCAAAGGGCAAAAAGGATCATCCAATCAAAACTAAATCCTTTGAAGACTTACAATGAAGTACTACCTGGGTAGCAGAGAGAATACCAAATAAATTATTTTTGTTTGTGAGCGAGATCTTGATTATGGATGTGTAATAAAAAAAGAATTGATTGTGGCTAGATAGAGATATTCGTGAACTACTCAAAATCGAGGGCGACAAAAGAGCAAAGGGATTAGGGAGAGAAGAAGAGCAGAGAGAGTGGGGGTTCAGTTTCATGAAGAACAAGGGGGGGAGAGAATAAGTATGATGATCTTTGGATCCTTTTAAAAATGCCCTTCTCAGTGTCAACAATGAACCACCCAATCTCATTGCTTCTCTATCTTGTGTCTACAACTGTGTCTCCTTCCCTCAAGACTGTTAGGGGCAGAGACCAGTCATGGTTGAAAACATGCCAGAAGGAGAGTCGAGTGGCAATGGGCTGTGTCTTTTCTCCAACGGCCAAGATTATGCTCTAAAATCTATGGCTAAGATTTTGTTTTATTTCAATATGGCACCATGTAGTCTAAATGGAAAGGCAATGGAGACATTGGGCAATGGAAAGGTTCCGTGCCAGTGTTTCCAGTGGCTTATTTCTATTGTATGTGCGTGATTTCTGCTGTTAATAATTGCCATCAATCACTCCAATCTTCAGTGCTAATAGCCATCACTGACCGCGACGGAGCTCTCACAGACAAGAATCAAATGACGGGTGGATGCGTTTGAGTTAAAAAGGACAAAGTTTTATCCATCTATCTTTCTATTCAATTATATTTCTTGAAAACTTGTAGTAACGCCAGTTTTTCCTTTTTAATTATAAGCAACAACTACCTAAATTATGCAAAATGAATTGGAGATCAAAATTAGTTAAAACCAAGGTTCAAGAACCCGGACCGGACCGGACTGGCCGGTCCAACCCGAAAACCGGTGAACCAGTCGGTAGACCAATCCAGTTCTCGGTCCGATCTGGGTTACTATTTTAATTTTTTTTATTTTCTTTATAATTTCATATTAATAATCCTAAAATCTTCAATTTTTCACCGGTTTAGTCCCAGTTTAGCTCCAATTTGACCCCGATCTGACCCACTGACCCTTAACCTAGTACCCCAACCGGTTCAGTACTCAATCCAGGTTAATGAACCTTGGTTAAAACAATGAATTTATAAGAGATTTTTTTTTTCAAACATACACTTATTTATGAAGATATACAGAAATTTTGGGAGTAAAATTAATTTTAATATTCTTACAAATTAAAGGTATAAGTTTTTTTAGAAAGCCTAAAAAATCTTTGATCAGGCTAAGCAAGTCTTTACATCTTAACATAATTGTCATGCTTCCCCATTCTAAAATTTAATTTAAAAAATATTTTTTCAATATGTGTACACAAAGTTTATATAATTAAGGATATTAATTGATGATTAATTATGATAATTAATAATGCATCACAACAACCCCACTAATCTTATATCTAATCTGTAACGGTTAGTGAGAGAGACTCAAGTAGATTCTACCAATAAATCATCGTGCTTACTGTAACCCCCTCACTGTAATTATGTCTGAAATATGTAATTAAAGTGAAATAGAGACCAATAATAAACAAATAACATTTAAAATCCCATCCTTAAGATAGGGTTTTCACAAATACTTTTCAAAACATAATTACGAAGTCTCATATTCATATTTCGAATATAACTACTATGCGATGATAAATCACATTCATTATAAATATCAAGTACGCAATAATAATTCCCAGCCATTCTGGGTACCATACATTGATACATTCTTTATAGGGCACAAACGCCCATATACATTTATCACACAGGGGATTACGCAAATCATCTCAAATACATAATCCAATTCTCATCCACAAATATACATCCAAGTCATATACCATAATCTCAACTACAATGATAACCAACTATCAACTTCATATCCCAAAGGAGTCCTCACCGCCCTTGAATGCTTGCTCCATCTTCGGTCCACCTACCCTGTCTAAAATATTGGTAGGGGAGGGTGAGATTCGAGAGAATCTCAGTAGGAAACAGTTACCAATATGCATGCAAGATAAGTGCTTAATACATGATATGCTTACAATACATAACTCATATTCACACAATGACAAATTTGCGTGCTCAATGTTTCAAACAATATACTCATGGCCATAGCATAAATAGAAACAGAGCTACAAACATTCATATATGTTCACATAATCAAGCAAAGCAATAACATGCATCAATACACAAACACAAATATCAAATACATGTAGAAAAGGTAAGTTCCCAACACTTATACTTCCACGTAAGCTCCAGCATAGCTTACTCACGATCAGAGCGAACATCGAACCATGATCCAGGCGAATACCGAACCCTATAACCAAAACCAAGTACATAGGGTTATTCTCTATTCCAAATCTTTACTTTCATATCAATTAAAATTGGTTATCATTCATGACCTTTAAGTGGCTACTCAAAGCCTAAACACACAATTAAAGGGTTGGAAAATACTTGACCAAAGATCCCCTTTCAGATGAGAACACACTGATTTTCCACTAAAGCACTTGAGTGAAGAAGACTTCACTCGAGTGATATATATGTCTTGCACTTGAGCATGACACACAACACTCTAGTGATGTCCCCATTCTCGCCCGAGTCCCATCGAGTGAGGCACAAGAAGAGCTTACTCGAGAGCTCAGAAACCTTAGAACTAGAAGTGCACTCGAGCACCAAGATCAACACTCGAGTGACAGCCTGATGCTCACCCGAGTCCTCTAAAGTGCAACACAAAAAGTGACCACCCGAGAGCCACTGAACCCTTAAAGTGACAAGCTCACTCAAGTACTACCCTTAGCACTCGAGTGATGTCACAATACTTGCGAGTGCACATTCACACTCTTGAAAAATTACCCGCAAGTGTTTACCTGAGACGTGGCCCCAATTGCCAAAATGCATGATCACTCGAGTGACACAAGGTACACTCAAGTGATAACCCTCATCACTCGCGGGTGAACCAATGCACTCTCACATCTTCTACATGCAAGTGTAACCAAAATAGAAGGGAAAAGGGGAAATATAACGCTGCACTCGAGTGACAACCAGGCGCACTCGAGTGAGGCTTATCAGAAGCCAAAAACGCAGCAGATATCAGAATTTTCCCAAACTTCCAACATATGTTCCCAATGGTTTCAAAACTCTAACACAAAGCTACTCCCACATAATTTCACACAAGGAACCCATTGGAACCCTCAGAACACCCAAATTCACAACACAATGACAATTTCCCTATTGGTCACACATATAACACACTTTACCCAAATTCACTACTTTTACTCCCAAAGTTCCAAATCAATTCTAATGGCCATATAACTTAACAAAACACCAAATTCCACACAAAACACCATTCAAATCATCCATTACACAGTTATACCAAAATCAGGGCAAATTCCACAATTCCCAAAGCTTAACCAAATCACACAAAATATAGATCAAAAAGAAGCTCTTACTCACATCTTCCTCTTCCCAATGCCAATTCTTTGATTCCTCCACTTCCTAAATTCTTCAAGCTCTCAAAACACCTTCTTTCAAAAATCTAAAATTATAGCAATGAAGCTCTCATCACTATGAATAACTTTAAAGAAGAGTGTTTTAGCATTAGAGGATCATAAACCCACCAATTCTTACCTTTTTCCTTTCTCTTTCCTCCTTAAGATCGACAACCATGGAGAAATAAGAGAGAGAGAGAGAGATGAGACAATGATGATGAAGGAGACCAGCAGTGTTTTGGGCCAAATAGCCGACTTAACCAAGAGAGGAGAGAGGGAAGATAGTTGAATATTTGACCATGATCCAATGGTCCACATTATGCCACTTGTCACCATCTAAGCACTCCTCCCATCAGCTCACATGAGCACAACCACATGGGATTCCACCCTTTGATCTCTCACAAAAATCAATCCTAACCCTTGATCTTGAAGTTACCAATGAGTTTCCTCTTCGGTAACCGATCAATTGGTCGATAACTTTACCGTTTTGTCCTTGATTATGGTAATTGCTCTTGAATCACCACCAAAACACATTCTATCATTCCATATGATCATATGCGCCCTCCCTCTATTTTAAGTCAATTTGGATGTTAATCCACAATTGAACTTAAATACAGGGTTTCGGTACTGCTCATAGCACAAACAACTACAATCCATATTATATTCTCCAAAAGGGTTTATTTATCAATAATCACCTTCACTTTTGGAGTCATTAACCCTTAATCAAGAGTTGGGATCCTGCTAAACCAAAGCTTAGCAGTCCACTAATCTCAGGCTTATTCTCTAGCTTCAAATCTCAAAATTCGAGGTATTACACTTACAACCTTTGATTTTCCTCTTCAACTACATATTCATATTGGGTGTTCTTCCTTTTTATTCAAGTGTTTAAAGTTCTACTGAAACTTATTGTAGAATTTTATTGTCAATGTTTCAAAAAACATTTCCAAAGAGCTGTTAATGAAAGGGAGAGATTGATCTACTTTTAATATATTAGGGGTAAAATTGTACTACAAAATATTTCAAGGCATTAGATGCCTTTAAAAATATTTCATGGACCTACTTGCATCTTAACTCAGTATTGAATTATTTAGGATCGGAAATGCCAACTATTAGAATACTAGTGTGAAAACAATTTCCTTATGGTGTTACAAAAAATGTCAATTTTAATTTTTTAGAACACATATAATTATTTTAAATTATTAATTAATTGAAACATAATTATTTTAGTTTTCCCATTAATTATCAATTAATAGGAAAACTAAAAAAATGTCGTAGTTAGTTCAATTGCTATTCCCTTTGTGGGTTGTTTTATTTTCTTTTGGTGTTGTTGAAAATATTCACTACAAATAAATTGGATTTCAATAACTATTGTAGAAACTATCTCTAAAGCTTTCAGCTGTATGTCAGTTTCAACAGTGGTGTTAAAAACTATCACTAGAGAAAAGTTTCAACTAGCTACTGCCTATGTGCCATGTCACCACCAAAGGTTGTCAACTCAAATGTCTCTCCTCCAAAAACCAAACTTGTCACCACCTCTTTTTAATGGCAACTAAAAAGTCACTGCTAAAAGAACTTTTTTTATAGTGATTACTTAATAATCCCTCCGGTCCTAATTATAAGATAAAGTTGACTTTTTTTGGAGAAATTAAGGAAGCCAATTAAATCACTTTAGAGTATTTATATTTTTAGTATCCTTATATTATATATCAGTTTATTAGTCAAATTAATTAGTTTGATGAAAAAAAATAAAAATAAAAATATTCTAAAGTGATTTAATTGGCTTCCTTAATTACTCCAAAAAAGTCAAATTTGTCTTATAATTAGGACTAGAGGGAGTAATTATTTTGGCAGAGGAAGGTGGGATTGAAACAAAATATCAAGATTTGGGGGAGGAAAGCTAAAATCAATGTTAACATTAAGCCCAATCAAGTTCAATTTTATTAATATTATAGTGGATATCAAATTTTATCCAAGCAATAAATGAATTTTTTTGGAGAGGGAGAAATGAAATTTCCTATGAATAAACTAGTGGTACCCCTGCCTACTTCAAACCTAATATATCAACCACCTGTATGATTATTCATAAAACACCAAAACAAAAACATAAACCCTTTCCCGTTAATGAAAAAACATCTACTTGGTCTCTGCTTTATAGCTTACACCACTTAATAAAATGAACTAACAAAAAAAAAACCATTTACAAATGCAACCAATCACAAATTTTGAAACAATAGAACTATTTCTTCATGATTGCATTTTAAAATTTACATCATATAATACATAACACGTGCATCACACGAGGTGAAGCCTCTAGTTATATTTCTTGAAAACTTGTAGTAACACGAGTTTCTTTAAACGGATTCCGTTATTGGTTCAGTTTATTTTAACATATTCTATTACTTATGTTGCATTTGTTCCGGTTTTTTTCAACAATCGATTTTTTCAACAACCTTTATTATTCATTATCATTTAACATTTATTCTTGAAGTCCAAAAGTCATCTTAAAAAAACATTTACCCTTGAATTTGAAAGCCATCTTTAAAAAAACTATCTTGAAAAATGAAAAGAATCACTTTTTGGAATAATCCAGAGAGCTATACAACATCTATCTTCATTTTATTTTGGTTTAAACTAATTTTTTTGCATCGTGATTGTTTCTGCTCTTTGATACTATCATTAGTGGGAGCCTTCATGTAAAGTTCAAGAATACAAAATTTAGCCATTTTGATTTCTTGACTATAGTAGCTTGTAAGGATCAAATGTTTGCATTCAAAGGGATTTGTGCAAAATGACATCAAACCGGGTAACTTTGTGGTGGGCATGGGGAGAAAAGCAAATCAAGTAGTATTAAGTGGTTTTCTTTAACTCTTCTCCTATGAGTTCTTTGATGATAATTATTTTAGCTTTAGTTGGATCAATGGTCCATGTTGAAGGTATGAAAATCTTCTTTTGATGTGATCTATGATTAAGGGTAAGATCAAAACAAGAAATCTTTCTCTAATTTTTTCAGTGATATGGGCTTATTGTGTTTTCTTCTCTACAAGTCAAATTTCTTGCATACACCATCACAACAAAGACAAATCTGTTAACGATTGGCAACAATTAGATGTATATGGCTTTATATGTTACACTAAACCTCACTGAATTTATAATGAATGAATTGGGTTCTTTTTTACACCATTAATTTTTTTGTCCCATTTGTTGACATGACATGATTTGTAATGATATAATTGAGCTTTTTTTTACATCGTTCATCGGTGACTTGGGGCCTTTTTGGTTCAATAAAAGACCCTCTTGGTACTATAGTAGGGATGCAATGCAATGTTTATTACCATTAGCTTAGCATGTTTGGTTTGTTATTGACAAGTGGGAGTAATTATTATTATTATTTTTACGTTTAATTGGAAATACAAAAAGTCTTCAAATGTGCCTTAGACAATAATGACTCTCCATCCCTAGTCATCTTTTTCTTCAGTCAAAATGTAACACCTTGCTTTTATACCAAGTTAGATTAATTACTAAATAATGATTTCAAACCATTAAGCCAAGTTTGGTCCTAGGAAGTAAACACTTTCAAAAATAGTTGAAAAACTTGACCCAAACGCAAGGTTTTAACCTATAAAATGAATGGGTTTTTTTGAAAATTTAAAACTTTCTAAAGCAATTTATCAGTGGTTCAAACTCTTCATTAAAACCCATAATTCCTTCAACTAAATATGATAGTATCAGAGTTCTGCTCTGCTATTACATTAATCTATCGTTCTCTTTTATGCTTAATTGTTTGACAAGTTATGGGTTCGATTTATACATGTGCCCATCACTATATTTTTAATTACACATAATAATAATATCGATACCACTACTATACGAATTGATATCATTACTATGTATGTTGATACCACCACTTTTTGTACTGATGTCACATGAAACTAAAGGGTAAATTGGACTTTTTTAACTATGTAATGGGATGGTAATAAGGATTCATAGGGGGAGGTATGAATGTGGATTACCAATTTTTTGATAATCATCATTACCATGGTAAACTCTATTACCATGCTAAAGAGCAACCAAACACTCATCCCTTGGTAATGCAATCATGATTACCATTGCAGACATGCAATGTGGTTGAACCAAACGGGCTCTAAATATAGACAACAAGATGATGTCATGCTGATTTAGTTATGCATAATGTTCTACATAAGAGGGAGATTGAAAACCATTCAACCAACGAATCATTATATTGATAAATTTAGTGTTGGTTCCTCAAGAAAACAAAAAACGACGTGCGATGCATGAACAAGCCAATGAATGACTATCAACTAGAACAGAGGTGACAAATATTAAAAAACCACAATCAACTAGAACAGAGGTGACAAATATTAAAAAACCACAAGAACGAAGGGTTAGAATCTATAAACAAATGAAAAAGATGATTCATGAACCCATTTAATTAAGATCATTTATTTATTCATATCAAATTAGCAAATTAATATTTTGAATATGCCATAAATAATAAACACTATTCAATGCATTGCACGGGGAAGAATATCTAGTTTTTCTAAAAGTGCTTGTTAAATTTTAATTTAGCTTTATAAAGCATACAAAAATAAATGACTCTCTTGAGGGTGATAAGAAAAAAATAAAAATCAAATATATTTTACCCGAAAAATATACCAACACTTGATAAATAAAATTTTTAAGACATAAAATAATAGAACAATTGGTTTAAAATCTCATCATCTCAATTATCTCATCCCAATATATATATATATATATATATATAAATATCTTGAATCTCTGACATCCTATACTCTCTCTTTCTCTCGGTAAACTCCTCTATTGTCTCTTTAGTTAGCCATACACTGTGCTTAAATTATTTTCTTCCTCCTTTCCTAGGGTCTGGATTGCTCAGATAGAATACGGCATCGTTTTAAAATACCGCCTTACAGATAGTTGCACATCATTTATTACAACACACAATATCCTGAGCTATACTTTACGTGTTTGTGCGTCGTGTTTTTTAATGATCATACCCTATATTAGTTAAAAGTGACTTATAATTAATAATATAATATATATATATATATATATCACAGTATATTTTATACTACTCCCCTCAAGTTTCTTGTTAAGGTGCGAATATTTTCCCTGCAAAGCAAAGCTGCATTATTTATGTAACCCTCTTAATTCCTTCAGCCTTTTGCCAAAATAATCCAACTTACTGCCTCTACTTAGCTACGTCGCGTTCAAAGTTGATATGTATGTGATGCCAAAATTAGTGTAAAAGATGGGATACCAGCTCTCGGGCCTACATTATGATAAAATTATTTTTATGTTTAGAATCAACTAAAAATGTTTTTTTAGAGTATTAATTAAGGACCATAATTGTGAGCTTACTATGAGCGTCTTCCAAAATGTACTTTCTCTGAATAAGAACAAAAGAAAAACAAAAACACCTCTAAGTTATTAACATTTTTAAGACTGGGAACAATAATGATCAGAACCATTTGCTTCCGAACATATTTCTTCTGGAAAAACAATACTACCTCCGGTCTTAAATATATGACATAGTTTGTAGTACAATTTATACTATAAATTATGTCCTATATTTAGGACCGGAGGGAGTAGTAAAGATCCACGGCGAAAAGAAGGAAGAGAGAAGAGGAAATTTTCAGGAAACTTCATGGAAGCTAAAGAGGAAACCTCATGTAAATTTTCAGGAAACTTCATGATGGGGAAACATATCTACTTTTAATGGGGAATGTCAAGTCTGATCAATAGAAAACACGTAGCATCCTTAATAATGGAGGGATGAGTAGATGCCTTCGGAATGTGGAAAGGATGACTAAAAGAACCGAAGAAGCTTATATGCTCTTTTGTTGTTTTCTTAATTAATAATATTGTTATTGTTAAAGCATAGCCAATTCCCCACTCTGCCCTCTCATCATTAACGTGTTTTCAAGTTATAGATAACTGTTCTTTGCTTAGTGACAATTGCTATTTCATTTTCACCCATTACATATTAGGAATGAGATTCATTATTCAATCTCTGACAGCTTACTCGTTAATACTAGTAACACGATTTTATGTGTTGCATTATAAATAGTAACTTGCTCATTTTAAAATTTAAATTATTTTTTATTTTCAAATGTGGGAAGTGATGTTTGTGAATGAGACAGAAGCAGGTCATGAAGGTAGGGCCCATAAGATAATTTTAAATGAGTATTGTTTTTTTATATTCGTAATAGTCTGTATGTTTTGAAAAATGAGTAAATTATATATAGATTCTTCTTTAATTTTTTTTTTTTTTGAAGTGTGTGTGTGTGTGTGATTTTTAAAAGTTGATGAACGAAAATCAGTCATTTCAAAGACGCACACATATCCCTTGATACTCTCTAAATAATTGTGATTAACATTTTTTAATTAACATGTACGCCTTCTATCTAATGATGAGTTTGCTTACTAATTAAATTCTAAAGTAGGGTACTCTAATCACCCCTCTATTTTGTTTTAATTACATAAACTTTCCCACTATTTTGAAAACATATATAGACCTTCTTTAAAATTAAAATGTATATTATACAAACCTCCCTTATATTTTGGTATCCTATTTTCTTTCATCCAAATCATTAGTTGAATGTTAAGTTTGATTTTTAAACTTTAGTCTTATTAAAATGCCCCTCTTTAACATTATAATTATTTAAACATACACACACATATATTGGCCAAGAAAATTATACCACCAAATTTTAATTATTATATATTTTTTAACTTTCTAGTATGTTAAAAATTTATTAATTTGAAGATTATAGAATTTATAATTTGAATTTTTCACTATATTTATCGAAATGTATTTATTTTGAGTTTCTTAAATGACTAAAAATATATATCAAATACATGTTTTCCGTCAAATATAACAAACTATATAGGTATGAGAGATTGTATAATTTTATATTTTTTCTCTACTAACATCTAAGAAATTTAAATTTTTAAAAGTTTGTGATATTTACAAGTTGTCAATTAAAATTTGGTATTTAGAATCCTTTTAGAATATTCTTAACGGAGTTAACGATTTGAATTTAAGTGTATGTTTTCAAAATAGAAAGATGTCTATGTAATTAACACTAATTTAAATCCTCCTCATGCCTAAATTTTTTTTTATCCTATCAACTATAGAATCAATTGGCCTTTTTGGATCCTATTATCAGGTATCCAAGTAGCTAATTACTTCAATTTTAGGGTTTGTTAGTACCCTCCCAACATAGATGTTGTCTTTAAGGCTCAAACTTGAAATTCAAAGGAATCCGGCAGGCCTTACAAATCCTCATTATTGTCTTCTGACTTGAGACTCATGTGAGTGATAAAAGCTTACAAGCCCTATAACTATAAGATTTATCCCAAAAGAAAAAAACTATTTTGCTCCCAAAAATTACAGCCTAATATGAATGGTGCTATTGATGTGGGTTTGGGCTGATAAGATAAGATGGGTTATTTTATAGGCCTTTATACTTTATAATGGCTTCATTTTCGTCCTTTGAGGTGGACTCTTCGTAGTAGGCTTTATTCTAGCCAACAATTTTAGGACAAAGATTATATCCAACTTTAGCAAAACTAAAACAAATCTTAACAATAAGATTACTCGGTCTAGAAAAGACTCATTTTAAGAAGCATACTTATTTTAGTGAACCAACGATATATAGTGTGTGTTTGGATTAATTTTTTTAATAACTTTTATGACTTACGAGGTAAGTGTGTGAGAGGAGTTTTATCTCGGGTTGCGCAAACCATGGTTTGGGATGTTGTCAAACACACACATATAATAAGTTGTTTTTGCAAATAGTACATATACTTTGAAGTTAAATGCCATGTTGGTTAATTGGAGAGGAATAATTTCCTCCCACATAGTCACGAGTTTAAACGACATTGAGAAGAGAGAGAATATTCTTTGAATAAATAAACACATACATACATACATATCTATATACACATGCACGCACACACAATATATGTATGTATGTATGTAAATAACATATCAACTCAGAAATGCTATTCTCGAAATGAGTTGCATATATATGTTCTCAAGTTGATGAGCAAGGCTTTGTGTTGTTGAGGGATGAGAACAAATGTACCAATCCATGACATTTATGATACAAGAACAATTCTCCACTTTCAAGGATCAATAAACTCTTAAATGCAATTGAAAAGATAAATCGAGCTGTTTTTGTTGGTGTTCTGCTCCTCTCTTTTTTTATTGTTCAATTGAACAGTACCAGCTTGGAGCATGGCTTTTGGTGCAATAAGATGTTACTTTTATTTCCCTCTATCCTTTCAAATTTCGAAATTTAAAATGTCATTTCTGTTATCTCTCCACTCCCTTTATTTCTCTTTCTCACCTACTCTTTTAGATCGGCCTTTATAAGGTCTAGTTCCTCTCAGAATCCTTTTTCTCGTTTTCTTCTCAAAATCTCATCTTCACCATCAAATTTTTTCCCAGAGACTTGAAAGTAGGACTACGCAAATCTACTCGGCCATTATTTGATTCAGTCGGAAAGTCAATTTCTGATGAAAGCTACAAGGTAATTTTTACAATAAATTATTAGGTTATATGTATTTTATCCTTCATTTGGGCAATTTTCACAAAAAAAAAAAAATAAATTCAGTTGTAGATTATTTAGATTTCTTATCTCTGTCTCTCCTTCATTTTGACAGCAATGGGAAGGTGTTGAGGCAACAAAAATGTCATTCAGGAGGAGGAGAGGCTTATTGCTGCCAATACTGATTGGATGCACAAATATAAACGATCCAGTAAACTTCTGCTGCTGCCAAGGAACACCGAGGAATTTCCTGTTTATTTTGTTTCTTCATATTCTTTTTTCTGAGCAACAGATTTTGTTCAGAACTTCAGGGCTCTAGAAGCATTTGTGGGATTGGCAATGTTTCTTTTTTTTTTTTTCTTGTTTTAACCTGTTGTTGTCCTGATGGAATTTCTTTATCACCATCATCATCACTATTATTAAATATGAATACAGGACCGCTGATTTTTATTTTTAAAACTTCTATTTGTCATTGCCCCAAATTGTTGCTGTTGTGGTTCTGGATATTGTTTTCATTAGCCTGTCATTCCCTAGTTTAAATAATGTAAAAGCTAAGAACCATATAAATGGCCTTTTATTGTTTTGCTATTGTCCTTTTTTGTTGATTGTATGAACATTATGTTCGGTAAGGAAGTGGCAATCAGTAATATGAGAAAGTAAATGAAATGTTGAACTGTTTGCTCCGGCGCAATGCGCAGGGTCTGTGCTTGTTGTAGTATAACAAACACGTGTACACCTATTGCAAAAACATCCCAAATGATGAACCCACAAAAAAAAAAGAAAAAAAAAACAAAGAATACCACATAAATGAATAATGGGAACATATACAAAAACACCACAAATGATATTGAACCCAGAATGTGATAGCAACTATTGAAGAGTCTAATTGAAGACATTGCCCAATGAGTTTAAACGATTTACAAGCATCCTTAGATTCACGTGATACTACTAATTAGATTAAACATATTACCTTGAGTTGTTATTTGTCCTCTAAACATAATATTGTCGCTCGTATCACTTACAGATCGAATTGGCTTTAAAGCAGAATGAGAGAAGCAGAACCAAAAATAAACTTGTCTTGCATCAGAAGATGATTTCCTGAAACAATTAATAGAATTGAGTTGATAATGACAAAGATTAAATAGACTGTGTTAAAACAACTATCAGCATAAATATGGCTACTACTAATAATAATAATGGATTTCGTAATCAGAAGCTGGTCTTCAATTGGCTGGTTTAATTATTTACCTGTCAACAACATTGCAAAAGTCTCAATTATGATAACTCAAGTTGCCTTCTTATGAAAAGCCTTCTCTAACATGTCTATGAGATCATCGTCATCATACGCTTCAATATTCACATTATCCGGTGTGTATATATCAGCATGAGAGAAAACCTTCATTTGGGAGCAATCATATATTTCCACTTGTTCCAAGCGTGGGAATTTCAAATGGTACGTGCCCTTGTAAAAGCTATCAAGACTCGGGAGAGAGAAAAGATACAATGTTTTGAGATTCCCAAATGTTATCTCATCTTCATCCGATTCATCATCTCCTTTAGCCACTATTTCTTGCAATGACTTACATTTCCATACCGACAAGTCTTCAAGTAATGCTAAACTTTTAGCTGTAGAGGATGTGAACAAATATGCCAATCCATCACAATCACTCACTCCTAGAAGCCTTAGATTTGAGAAAGACGCGGTGGATGGTGCCAAGTTAATCAAACAAGGACATCTGGTCACTTCCAAGGTTTCTAAAGTTCTCAGAAAAGAGAGTCTTTCAGAGGTAAGCATCCTTTTCAAATTCCAAACTTGCTCCAGATTGGGTAATTCTTCCAGTATCATCTTTTTCAGCGGGAAAGAGAAAGGGGTGGACATGGAGCCCACTTCAAATATTGCCTTTACAGAATCACAGTATCGTACTCGTAAATCTTCCAAGACCCTTAGGAAGTTAGGAAGGGAAGCAAATGAAAAGGTGTCACATAATATGATAGAAATTGGGTACCATCCACTGTCAAATATTTCAAGTTACTGAAGCCCTTGTCGGCGACTGGAGTAACGCCCTCCCATATTCGCTGTAGCTCTGGGTGATCACTAAGCCACAAATATGATGCATCACGTGCAAATTTTGCAAGCTGCACAAGAAAAACAATTAATTAAATTCTATGATACCAAGTAATAAAAAAAGATTTGGTAAAATAACTAAAGTAATAATATAAACTAGATAGAACTCACCTGTGTGGAAAAAATCAATTCTATGGAGGCATTTAAACCCATGCCACGATATTCTCGAAGTCCAGGGGGCTTGGTTGTCACTCTTAGATTTTGAGATGCATTTATGGTTCCACAACAGAAAATTCTCATTCTGGGGCATTGATGGACAATAACATGATCCAAACATGGAAAATTGAATGCAGATTTGCCAGAGTGAAAGGTACAAAGCCTTTGAAGAGACTCGAGAGACATTTTTTTGAGCTTCATGAATACTATATCTGATTCATCTCCTTCTTTAGACACTATTTCTTGTATGGATCCACATTTTGCAATGGACAGCTCCTCAAGTAAAACTAAACTCCTTGCAGTTGACAATGTGAACAAATATATCAATCCTTGGCAATCATATACACGCAATTCCCTTAATTTTGAGAATGATAGAGAAGACGGCACCAAGTTCTTCAAACGATGACAATACTGCACTCTCAAGGTTTCTAGATTTTCAAGAATTGGGGTTACCCATGACTTCTCTAACCCAATAGATTCAAGATACCACAGAGAAATTAGCTCTAATCCTTTGAGATGTGGAAACAACATGTCATTATCAAGATCCACCTCAGGTCTGTGAGAGCTGAACATTTCTTTGAAATTACCACAAGCCACTCGAAGCTTTTCTAAATTGGGAGGTGATCCCTTCTGGAACAGTTCCAATGGAAATCCATCTGATTTCTCATGGAAGCAGTGCAATATGAGAAATTTCAGTCTCTGGATCAAGTTTATTGCCCCACACTTTCCTCGCCAATTAATATTCATGATGTCAGCCTTGTTCAGTGACAATCGTTCTAGGTTGGGAAAACCCTAGTAAGAACCAAATTATTATTACGCTAGAATAAACCATTGAGAGGATTTATTTCAAACATTTTCTTATATTAATCAAACACAAAAATAATATTTATAGTTTCAAGTGTTTAAAAATGGCTCAACTTCGGTTTAGGAAGAGCCAAAAAAATATAAAATAAAAGACTAAAATGACAGCTGCATAAGGAGGATATAAGAAGAAAATAATAACTTTTCAAATGAGATGATAGCTTCCACATCAATTGTATCATTACCGTGACCCTTTGTTGGAAATATTCTCAAATGATCACAATGATATACAATAAATACCTTTAACTTTGGCCATTCCAGATCCTCTAGTCCTGGATAGATGCACTTGAGTTGTGGCAAATTCCATAGGCTCAACGTGGTTAAGCTTGGAAACATAATTGAGTTTGAAGTTACCCCTCTTTGGACTGTTTCATCATTTGCAACAATTTCTTCTAATCCATCACAACCTTCAACTTGTAGTATTTCAAGGCTTTCAAATTTGCGTTGGGACATTGATCCTGGAAATATGCTCTTGAGGCTTCCGCATCGAAGAACATACACGCATTGCAGAGATTGGAAGTTGAAAAATTCTTGAGGGTCGTCATTCCAAACATTCTCCAAACCATGGAGTTGCTGCAAGGTCAATGTTTTCAAGGGAATAGAAAAAGGGGCGGACAAGGATCCCACCTCAAATATTGCCTTTACAGAATCACAATTTCGTACTTGTAGATCTTGCAAGTGTTTGAGGAAGCCAAGCAAATGAAAAGGGGTAACATAATGTGATAAAAATTGGCAATCATCTACTGTCAGAGTCCTCAACTTACTGAATCCTCCATCTAGGACTGCCATTACACCATGCCATATATCTTCAAGCTGAGGGTAATCTCCAAGTTTTAAACCTTGCACACCACTTGTAAATTGTGCAAGCTGCTCGGGCAAAACAGTTTTGTTATGTCATTCTATGAGTTTCATTATATTTATGATTAATATTAGATCAATACGTTATTCTGATCTCCTTTGACTGCCCCCCTCCCCCAAAAAAAACTTTCACTGAGATTTAAATGAAATTGTACTTGCCAAAAAAACAATATTACTCAGTTTCGCCGTTTTCATTTCTAACGTTATTTAATTTCAACAATCAAACGTAAAGTTCATAATCAATATTAGGACCATCTAGCCATTTCACATGAACTCTCATATGGCAAGGCTGCAAGCAAAAGTCAAGGTTTAAACTCTGTCAACGCGTCAAAAGAAAAAAAAAATATCAGCACTATGCTATGAATGTAACAAAAATAAATTAATATATTGAATTCAACACAAAAAAGAGCTTTTTCAAGAAACGAGTTCTAAAGATAATTTTGGTTAAACTAGATTGACAACCGATTTGGAATTTCCATGCGGTTTTACTTAGTTTTAGGACTTCTATGTTTTGAAATGACTTATGGATTTATTGCATAAAAATTTTTATCAATTGAAACTAGTTATACAAAGGTCTTCCCCCTATATACACGAAGTTACAAATATGGGCATGCAATTTAAAATGAAAAATAAAATTAATGCACATAACTAATGTGAATATGATTTTGTGTGCCGTATGGTCATTATGGGAAACTAATAAATTGCTGTTACCTTTGCTTCATATTGAAAGAGCAAGCTTTAATTTTATAGTTCATTTAAAAGAAAAACAAAAGAAGTTTGGCCTTTCCACTCAGAGTCATAGGCCGAATTTGTTAGAGAAGTTAGAATTTTGATATTTTTTAAATTAAAATATCACAGAGAAAACAGAATTGTAACATAGAGAATGACAGAGACTTCGAAAAATGTTGCCTCTCTTTTTGCTTTTCTTATGTTTTAAATTAATTTAACTTTCGTTTTAAAAAAAAAAAAAATCAATTTATCTTTTGTGTTGCTCTCTGAGAATATCCAAGTCTAGAAAGAAATATGACTTGTTGCATTTTAACGTAGATCCCAGTCAATTGTTCTGATAATTGATGATAATTCACACACACATACACACTAACACTACCTTAAGAGAATAATTTCTAAATTTCGATCTATCAGCATAGCCTTAATAACTTCGGCACCATTGTAAGATTGTTTAGAAGCAATTTCGTTTTATCATTGAAGATGTTTATGTAAATGGAAAATAGCTATCTTATGTATTATTGTGAAAAATATAGGTAGTTGAGCTTATATGCTCATGTATACCTTTTGGCAATCAAATTAAAGATGTGGGCATTTTTTTGTATGCATTGCCCTCAAACGAGCTCTTTGATATTATGAATTGTAATTTACTGTAACAAAGTCAATTAAACATTATTAAGTGTTTTATACAACGTGAAAAATTAAAAAAAAATCAAACATATAATGACACTTTAAATTTCAATCACATTTTTTTCTCAAAAAATGATGAGAAAATTAATTAATACCGAAAATGAAAATAAATTAATATTATATATATATATATATATTAATTATCCTCTTTGTTCCTAGCTCATCTGTTCCCGTAATATCTTCCATATTTTTTAAATTTTGATCATTAATTGTACAAAATCCACTCCTATGTATTGATAAAATAAGAGAAACACATAAAATAATAAATAAAGAAACTTATTCAAAATAAAACATTTCTTAATTTTCCCCCGCGGACTATCCACTATACATATCTCAATCATTAATCAAATATTAAATGGTCTACATTTAATATTTTGGACTTATTTATTCTCAAAATTTTATATTTTAATAATTTTATAAAAGCTTAAATTAGAACAGCTCAAAATTTGATCTTGTAAAGATGTGTTGTGGGGAGAAGTTAAAGGAAGAAACTTTACAAGCATTTTAGTATTATCTTTGAAACATATGCATGGATGTTCAATTGAAACGTTGCGATAAAATATTGTTTTATCGTCGAAATATCTCATTTTCGATTCAAAAGAATTTTTCCCAGAATGTGAGCATTCATATATTAATTTGTCTGTTTTTTTTTTTTTGGGCAAAACTAAATACAACAACAAAGAGTATGATAGAAATTTGAAAGCAAATATCATATGCCTAGTGCATAACTGCAAAAAGCAATACAGAAATGGTATAACGCTTACCTGTGAGGGCAAAAGCAATTCTATGGAGTCATTTAGATCCAAGCCGGTGAATTTATGGCTCCATTGATGTATAATGAAGCTGTCACTCTGTCGAGGAAAAGTTTTGTATTGTATAGCCCCGGTTGAAACTTGTAGATGCTCAGTTGAATTTATGGCTCCATAAGAAAAAACTCTCATTTTGGGGCATTCATGGACGAAAACAAGTTCCAAGCATGGGAAGTTGAATGTAGAATTCCCAGAGTGAAAGCAACACGTCCTTTGGAGAGACACAAGATACAATTCTTTGAGCTTCCTGAATGTTATATCATGCAGATCAGATCCATCTCCTACTTCAGACACTATTTCATTTATGGATCCACACCTTGCAATGGACAGCACCTCAAGTAAAACTAAACTCCTTGCAGTTGACAATGTGAACAAATATACCAAACCTTGGCAATCATGTACACGCAATTCCCTCAATTTTGTGAAAGACACAGCAGTAGAGGTTACGAAGTTCCTCAAGCGATGGCAACGCGACACTTTCAAGGTTTCTAGGTTTTCAAGAATTGGGGCTACCCATGGCTGTTCTAACCCGACGGATTCGAGATGCCCCAGAGAAATTAGTTGCAATCGTTTGAGAACAGGAAACAACACGTCATTACCTTCAACTTTTAGTATTTCAAGGCTTTCAAATTTGCGCTGGGACATTGATGCTGGAAATATGCTTTTGAAACTTTTGCATCGAACAACATCGACGCGGTGCAAAGACTGGAAGCTGAGAAACTCTTGAGGGTCGCCATTCCAAAGAGTCTCCAAACCAGGGAGTTTTTGCAAGGTCAATGTTTTCAAGGGAATAGAGAAAGGGCAGGACAAGGATCCCACCTCAAATATTGCCTTTACGGAATCACAATTTCGTACTTGTAAATCTTCCAAGTTAATGAGGAAGCCAAGCAAATGAAAAGGGATCACAAAATGTGATAAAAATTGGCAACCATCAACTGTCAGAGTCCTCAACTTACTGAATCCTCCATCTAGGACTGCCATTACACCACGCCATATATTTTCAAGCTCAGGGTGATCTCGAAGCTTTAACTTTTGGACACCACATGTAAATTGCTGCTCCAACAGAGTAGTTGATACATTAGATGGTTATGCATTAGTTCTTTGAGTTTCATTATATACTACTTGAAGATAAATTCATTTCGACCTGTTCATACTTCTCACAGACACATTCGAGATTTAGATTAATATTACTTAATCAGCGCACTGTTCAATTCTATTATCACAAATTAAACTTTCATCCACATCAAATAAAAAAAAAATATTACAACTTAAATGCATTTTAACAAGAACACCATTAAGCTTACTTAGTAATTATTTTGTCATTAATAAAATATATATAACAATATTTATTGGTAACTATATCTTGAAACATGATTAGCATTGACACTATGATAATGCAGTTATTGTAACAATTTTTGAAATTGATTGGATTTATTATTTTTTATAAATAAAGACGATTAAAATATTTTTAATGAAATTCTCCAATTTTTAAAGATTTAGAATTTCCCTAGACTTTTGCCCATTTTAAAGACAAATATGCTTTAAATTGATTACTAAACCGCTCATACAGTAAAACAGCACGAAATATTTTCTCTTAACATTAACAATTTAGAGGCAAGCTAGAATTGGAGATTAGACCATGCCATGTGTCAAAGTGCAAGAAATGTATTAATCATTTAAAAATATTGTTTCGGTCATGTGTGTGTGTATTACATTAAGACAAAAAGGATATAGAATGATATGTTGATGCACAAAAGCCGCTAAAAATTCCTCCCACACCTCAAACAAATCTGGCAAATGAATAATTACCTTTTTATCGAATAATTTCTGCATTGTGGTGTTGAGATCACTGTAGTTGTGACAACTATATGCGTCCCTTGAAACTTTTATTCCTATAAAGTTGGGCGCCCGAACAACTCCTTGAGAGAAACATGTCATCCTTGGGCATTGTTCTATGGTCGGCATGAACAGAGCAGAGAATTCTAATGTGGCATTCCCCGAATAAAAACTAACAAGCCTTGGTAAATGACTCAAAGTTATCAATTCTAGCCTTTCAAATATTATTTCATCTGAAGCTGATTCATCAGTCACATGATTCACTATGTGTGTTATTGATCCACATTCAGTTATCTCCATTCTTTGAAGTTGCACCAAACTCTTGGCCACTGAAGATAGAAACACAGAAACTAACCCATGGCATCGCCTTATTGTCAAACTTCTCAAATTGCAAAATGATACTCCAGAAGAAGGCACCAGAATAGTCAAACGAAGACAATTACTTATTAGCAGGACTCTGAGATTCTTAACAACTGGGTCCACCCAGGAGTTATCTAAACCAATGGAGGAGAGAGAAGGCAGCGAAAATAGATACAATTCTCTCACTTGTGCAAGTATATTGATGATATGATCAACATCTTCAGGGCTTTGAGAGGGGAATATCTCGACCAGTGCATTGAAATTATGTATCCGAAGAGATTCTAAATTAGGTACCTTCTGAAAGAATTTAAAAGGCAAACTAGCTCCTGATTCGTAGGAATCACCAAAGGACAGCTCCAGAAATTTCAGTTTGTGAAGCAAGTTATCAGGAAGATGTCCATGTGATAACATCATCATGTCTTTCCCATTGAGAGTTAAGCTTTCCAAGTTCGGAATAACCTATTAGTGAAAACAGACAAAAAAATAATAAGAACAATTATTGCATTAGATAGATACTTCCTTTTCACAATATAGGGGGAAAACAAGTAAGGGAATGACGGAAATGAATATCAAATTACCTTTTCAGCCATGAACAGAGATTGTTTGCTAGTTGTAATATTAATAGCTTCATCCTCACATCCTACTGCTCCTTGGTGGCTTTGAAAATCTGTCGCAAATGTGTCCAATTTATTACAATTAGACAGGCGTAGAATCTCCAAGCTGGGAAATTCCAGAGTGTATCTTCCAAGATAGAAGAACTTAAGGCTTGGTAATTCATACATCCTCAAAGTGGTTAAATAATCGAATTCAAATTTTCTGCTAGCTCCATCTGCTACTGCTTCTTCCTTTCCAACTATTTCTTCCAACGCATCACATCGGCCTATTTCAAGCTTCTTGAGTCTCACAAGATTTCTTGCCAGAGATTCTGGAAAAAGAGTTTTAATTCCCACACAACCAGTAACAACCATTTCTTTCAGATTTAGAAAACTTATAGTACTTCGAGGATCTTTGCTCCATATGCACTTCAAATTATGCGAGCCCTTTAAAGTCATCCTTTTCAAATCAAAGGGCTTTCCTTTAGTTTCTGTCAGATTGTTGCTATCCATACCGAAAATAACCTCCACTGGACTTGAACTTACTTGCAATTCTTCCAAGTTCTTGAAGTATGGAAGTAACCCAGAAGGAAACACTTCTGAAAGAAATGAACAATTCTCCACTATCAATGTTCTGAGATTGTTAAAGCAATTGTCTGGTGGGAAAATTTCACCCCGCCATAGTTGTTGTAGCTCAGGATGACAAGAAAGTTTCAAATAGTGACAAAACTCAAGAAGAACCTACAAAGTTAGATAAGTTTTGATGTCATGAGGGAAGTCTCGATAAAGTGAGAAGAATACAATTATTTTTACCACAAATAAAAATCTTTCCCTTGACTTAGATAATTGATTATAATATTTCTAAGAACATGGCTATAATTCTGAAGTGGGTATGTATTTGACAGATACAAGAAGTGTGATGATTATATAGACAAGGGAAAAAAGTTTATAAAATAAAAGAGCAAAATTATAAATTTGATTTAAAATTAAATTTATGAGAAGCTAATAACTACCTTGTTAAATTTATCAGTATTTGGAATTTAGACTATCACATTAATTAGTCTTGATATATGGTTCAAATTTTCGCCTTAACTAACTCCTTGCTTGCAATAAATATATATATATATATATAATGATATTTAATAAAAAGTTTGTAACAACTTTTAACTTTAAAATACAATAGTGCGTACCTTATCAATAAAAATCTTTTGAATTGTCCCATTCAAATCACCTTCCCAATACCATTTATCTTCCACTTCTTCTTCTACAATATCAACTTTTTCCAAGTTTGGTGTCCACATAACTTTCTCAGAGAATTTTTCCAACTTAAGGCAATCGCTCACTTTCACCTTTTCAAGAGACGGAAACCTGAAGACAAGTTTACTCTGGCAATTACAAAAACTTGTGAGGTTTCTCAAAGACACTAGTTCTAAGCTTTTCAACTTGTCAAAAACAATCTCATCTTCTTTTCCATCTTCATTTTCCTCCACTGTAATGATTTCCTCCATTATTTCACATTGCACAACCTTCATACTAGCCAGTTGAACCAAGGATTTTGCAGTTGACAATGTCAATAAATTCCTTAATTTATCACAATTGGTAACTTCAAGATCTGACAAGTGAGTCAATGCTATGGAAGAAGGAATTAAGTTTGCCGAATAGTAACATGTCTTAATGCATAGCCTCTCAATTCTTTGAAGGATGGCACCATTTTCAAAGCCTATATTCAGTGGAATATCTGAAAACGTTAAACTCATTTTTTTAAGTTGTACAACAGTTCCAATTTTCTCAAGGGAAACATGACTTCCATCAGGTGCCTCTTTGATAGAATTCCACAACTTTAGGCCTTCTAGATTAGGAAATCTTTGGAGAAACCAAAAGAGAATTTCGATGCCACCCAATCCATCAAAGGTTAACTGTTTCATGTTGTGCATTAGATAAACATTATTTCCAATAGTGTCCTGCAACCACTTCATTCCCTTCATCCCACGTATTCTTAGCCTTTCCAAGTTGGATATCACCTAAAAATCATCATGGAAAAAAGGAAGAAGAAAACATATGTAAGCTATATTAATTAGACTAAGGAAATCTTAGGTTCATATATATGTATTTTTTTGCCATCATGTTGAGAAAAAATAACACAAGTGTGAGTAAAGTAGATGCATTGCATTTTACAAATTCATTTCTACTTCCAAATATCTTGTCAATCATGATGCTATTGTACCTTTACTAAAGATGAGAGAATTGGTTTCACTTCGGAATATGTTGTTTCAATATCAAATGCTTCCAGCTTGCCACAACGACCAAAGACCAAATGAGTCAATGATTGGAACTCTATAGCATGTGTTCCTTGATAGAAACACCTTAGCTCTGGTAGATGTAATAATCCAAGTGTGGTTAGCTTAGGAAACTCAAACATGGGGTTGCCTCTATTTGATGCATCATCCCAGGCTACAATTTCCTTCATCCCATCACAAAACAATATATCAAGGCTCTTGAGTTTCATAAGATCACTGGCAATAGAAAATGGAAAAAGATTTTCCAGGCTTGGGCAACGAGAGACAAGAACATGTTGCAAAATTTCAAAGTTCAGAAGTCCTTGAGGATCTTTGTTCCATACATGCTTCAGTTTTAGCAGCCCTCGTAATCGAACAACTCGCAAGTTTGTTTCACTCCCACCATTTTCTTGTGGTGTAGACGGGAAGACAAATATCTCTTCCACTGACTGACAATAATTAACCTCCAATGTGCCAAGATTACGAAATCTTCCTACCATGTAAGGAGGGAAAATAGTGACAAGTTTGTGGCAGCCTTCAATTATTACTGATTCCAAACTAGAAAAGGAATTTATGCTAGCTTGGGCAAGCCATATTGTTTTCAATTGCTCCATGTTGTTGATTTTAATGCTCTTCAATTGAGGAAAGACGTCAACCTCCTATATAAATGAACCAAAGTAGTCATCATGTAACCAAAATAACAGAAGAAAAATAATGCCCAATTTTTGTTTGTAATCAAATCCCATGCAGCTGCAGACCTGGATTGCTTTGTTTACTCTAATGTCTTCGGGGTCAAAAATATTCTTCATCATATCACATCCTTGTACAAGAAGGCTTTGCAATTTCATTAAATTCCCAACCATTGATAATGAAAATAAATATTTTAAACCACCACAATTATTTACATTCAATTTCGTCAAATTTTGAAAGGATGGACTTGGTAACGGTTGGGTACCCCACACCTTCTTGATATTCATTGACGACAGCTCCAAGCTCTCAAGGTTGGAAATGAAAACCTACAAAAGCTCACAAGAAAATTCAACCTCTAAAGTAACTGGTTATGATTTCATAATTCAAGTTTTGGAGGAGCTTAGTATATGTTCTGATCCTCTAAGTATACTTCAAGTTTCAGTTTAGTTACTTAAGTTTATAAAGTGTATTGTCAATTTTTTAATGCTAATATTGTTAGTCTCATTAACCAAAAACACTAACTCAACTAATTTAAATGGTGACTTTGCAATAATATAGATATATTATTTTTTAATTCAAAAATTATAAATTGAAAATTATTTAAAATATAACAATTTTACATTAAACGATTAAATTTTGAATATGTTTTGTCAGCATTTAAAGTCACCATTTCAATTGCTGAGTCAGCATTTTCTGTTAATTAATGAGACTAACTGGGTTAAAATTAAGAGGTCAAAATATGGTATACAAACTTAAGAAATTAAACTGAAACTTGATATATATTTTTAGGACTAAACACATACTTTAGGTTTTTTCTTTTTTTTTAAGTGACCAAGACTGTAAAAGCCAAGTCATGTTCCTTGATTTTTAAGGTGAATATAATTAAAAATGTATAAATTGAAAAGTAAAGAGAAATATATGTATTCAAATTAAAGTTGATTGCATATACATACCTTTTCGTTAAAGAGTGGAATATAATCAGCGAAAGTTGAAATCATCTTGTCATATGTGTAGAAACAAGTTAATTCCAATAAAGTTTGCAACGTCAAACAGCGTAATTGAGGAAATGCAATTCTATCATCTTCTGCACCGTTCTCAATATTCTCCTGTCTTTCAACAACAATAATATCTCCCAAAGAATCACATTCAGAAACTTCGAGTGTTTCAAGCTTTGTGAGAAGTCTAGCCATAGAAAGTGAGAAGAGATATTTCAGTTGGCCACAAAGTTTGATCTTCATGGTTTTCAAATTGCAAAAAGAGGTATCTGTGAGTTGGCAATTGCATATTTTCTCCAGGCTCTCAAGTTTGTACAAACACATTGACTCCAACTTGGGAAAAGCTGTCACGTGATGTTCCCACTTTGTTGAGTAGATTATATTCTGGATGTCAGAATTTTTTCTAATGGTTAAATGCTTAAGATTTGGAAATCCTTCCACATTTAACTCATAGGTAACATTATGAAGAGCATCTACTTCCCCCAAGAACAATTGTTCAACGCTTTTAAACAACATTTTAATCCCCGCTTGCGAATGAATGTCACTTCCCTTTTTTAGATGCAATGCCAAAACTCTTGAAGTCTTGTATTGATAAGGCATATGAATGTCCTTCAAAAAAATCATCTGAGAGTCACCAATCACAATTTTGTAGCTATCCAACTTGTCAAAATACAAGTTACTAGGCATAGTTGCAATATCTATTATGCATATATCCAGACTCCTCAACTGTTGAAGACATATCAATTCATCAAGAGTGGCATTTTGACTGTCATTTGGTTTTCTTTCATCGCCCCATCGGATCAAGGTTTTTCCCATATACAACTCTTGCAATCTATTCAACTTTGATATTACATTAGATGGAATCACTTTAAGTTTAGTACAGCTACTGATGTCAAATAATTGTAACCTGCCCAATTGCCTTAGTTCACTTGGCAATAACTCAAATTTAGATCCCAAAAGGCTTAGAACTCTTAAATTCTTCAACTCTCCAATAATGGATATGTTGTCACCTAGCACACATTGCTCCAAACAAAGCATTCTAAGCTTCATTAAGCATTTTATTGAAGAAGGGAAGTTTGATAAATCAATACCAGTTAATATTAACACTGTCAATTCTTTCATTCCTTCAAAAAGTTCGTCTGGTATTTTCATAGAAGGATCTTTACCGTCAATATGGAAGACTTCGAGCTTAGGGCAATTCATGCCTTCTGGAATCTCATCAATGATGTCGCAGTAGTGCAAAGAGATAATAGTATGCTTTTCAAATGCATCCTTGTTAGGCCATTCATCAATTTTGACATATCTCCGTGCAAAAACATTTTTCTCCTTATATGCTATTGATAAGGCAGCATCACGTATCATATCATGCATTGTAACGTAATCAGGAGAATTAGTATCCAACAACAGGCTAGAGTTTTTCAACTTCTTGATGGATTCATTTGTTCTATCTTGAACTTCTTTTATTGTATTGGCTTCTTGAAATATGATTAAGCCAATGCAATATCTCACCAAATACATAATTGATGGATCCTTTCCCAGACGAGCACAAAGCAAGAAAATAGATTTCAGCTCTTCACTTTGTAAGCGATCATAACTTAACATCGTAGAAAACTCCACAGGTTCTAATACTTCAATCATTTCTTGCTTTTCCAATCGGTGCAGTGCATTTTCCCAGGAAACCTTGCTCTTATTATTCTTTAAAGCTTTTCCAGCAGCTACTATTGCTAATGGCAAATTTGCACATCTCTAAACAATTTTAGTTGATAATGATTTCAATTCTAAATCTTCATTAGTTATTCCAACCACCTTATTGAACAACTTCTTTGATTCCTCTTCCTCCATGACGTTGACGGTGAAAATTGAATTCTCTACTCCCATTTCACTTGACAATACCTCTTTGAGTCGAGAAGTCGACAAAATTTTGCACCTTTTGGATTCACTTGCTATCTTGTCATCTTTAAACTGGTCCTCACCAATGTTAGGCATGCACCTTTTGGAATCACTTTCCATCTTGTCATCTTTAAGCTGGTCTTGACCAATGTTAGGCATATTTTCCATTGTTATTTGGTTGGCGTCATCATCCTCAAATAAAATCCCCAACATAGTCAAGTCAAGTCCAGCCCAAAGATCATCCAAGATGATTAAGGTGTTCTCCTTCTCTTTCTTCAATCTCTGTTGCAAACGACCTGCCCTTCCAATCTCGCTCTCATCATCCAATCTCAAGCCCAACTGGTCCGCCATCTCTCTTTGAATCTTTCTTATATCGGGAGTGCTTGTTATACACTACAAAAAAACATCCAATTTGCGACGGAATCAAATTCCGTCGCAAATTCCGTCGGAAAACCGTCGGAAATTCCGTCGGAATTTCCGACGGAATTTTTTCCGTCGCAAAATTTGCCACGGAATTTCCGACGGAAAATTCCGTCGGAAATTTCCGACGGAATTTCAGACGGAATTTCCGACCAAATTTTGCGACGGAATTTGATTCCGTCGGAAATTGAGAGGGAATTTCCGACGGAATTCAATTCCGTCGCAAATTCCGACGGAATTAAATTCCGTCGGAAATTCCCTCGCAATTTCCGACGGAATTTCAGACGGAATTGAATTCCGTCTCAATTTCCAACGGAATTGAATTCCGTCGGAAATTCCCTCTCAATTACCGAAAAATTTATTATTTTTAATTAATATTTTAAAAATTTAAAAATATTAATTTAAATTCCGTGGAAAAATTTAAAAATTATTTTTTAATTATTTATTATTTTAAAATTTATTTAATTTAATTTAAAAAAATTATTTTTATAAAATTTATTATTTTTAATTTAATTTTTATTATTATTTTCTAATTTTTAAAATATTTTTAATTTTCAATCGTAGGTTTTGGTCCTTATAGGGGCAAAATAGTCATATAAAAAATAAAATTTATTAGTTATTAATTAATATTAGTAAATAAAATATTAGGTAATAATTACTTAGTAGTTATTAATTAATGTTAATAAAAATTTAATTTTAGAAATTAAAAAAAATATGCACATAAGATTATATATATAATTGTGTGTAATAATAGAACACCAAAGCAGTCGAGCTCATCCGGTAAGGCATCGCGCGCGTACGGACGAAGTCGTGGGTTCGAACCAAAGGATGGGCAAGTTGAGTTGCATTTCCAGGAAATATGAGGTTGCGACACGTGGCGGAGGGAGCTTGAGACACGTGGCGGATCTGGGGGTCGACAACAAGGTGGATGCCGCCGGAGATACCACGCGCTGTCGCCGGCGATGAGGGGGTGATGGCCGGAGTTGCCAAGTGGATTTTTAAAATTTAAAAAAAAAAAAAAATTTTGCGACGGAAGTTCCGACGGAAATGAATTCCGTCGGAAGTTCCGACGGAATTTGAGACGGAATACTCCGTCGGAAATTGAGAGGGAATTTGCGAAGGAATAAATTCCGTCTCAAATTTCCGTCTCAAATTCCGTCTCAAATTCCGTCGGAAATTGAGACGGAAATAAATTCCGTCGGAAATTCCGTCGGAAATTTCCGACGGAATCTGAATTCCGTCGGAAAATTTTTTGTGACGCTGTTATTACCTACGGAATCAATTCCGTCGCAAATTCCGTCGGAAATCAATTCCGTCTCAAATTCCGTCGCAAACTCAAATTCCGTCGCAAATTCCGTCTCAAATTCCGTCGCAAATTCAGTGTTTTTTTGTAGTGATATTTGCCACAACCACAACATTGAAGAGCTTTTTTTCTTTGGCTTTACTTGCTACTGCTTTAACCAAAGTGGTTTTGCCAACACCTCCCTGCCCATAGATACCAATCATTTTAATTGTGGGATCTCTCAGTGCATTCATAACCTCCTCCATAATGGCATCTCTTGATTTAAATGGCTCGTAAACATTATCACAAAGAGCAACATCTGATGCTTCTGGCTCTGGACGATAAGAAAAAGTAGCAAAGTTTGACTGTTGCAGCAGTAGATGATCAAACTGTGGAATCATCTTCTTCGCTTTTCTGCCAAGTCTATGCCTTGACTTCAAGTTAGGACACGAACTGTTGGAGCACCCCGTCTTCAGGTGGCCTTCATCATTTTGAAACTCCTCAAATTCTGCAATCTTATCATGTGTCTTCGTCAACCAGTCAGTGACATGATCGTGAATGTTCTCACCATTTCTTTCAGCTTCTCGAACTCGAACCATCAAGCTCTCCCTTTGATCTTGGAGCTGCCGTACACGACCTCCCAGCTCCTGAGCATTGCTTCCATAGTTGCAAAGATAATCCAGTTGTCGTGTAACAGGTCCTACAATGACATCCAACACTTTCCCAAAAATGGTCCCTACAAACTCCATTCTTTCCCTCTTTTTTTGGGTTTTTTTTTTTTGATTTTTTTTTTATTTTCTTTTGCTACAATAGAATAACTCTCTTTCTGAGATAGGAAAACTAGACGGTAAACAAGGATGAACTAGAACATCAACAACACGGAGCACCGTGGTTTTGAAATCGTGAGTGATTGAAACTGAAGTCGCTCAGCAAGTACTACACAACAGACAAATACAAAGGAATGATCAACATCAAGAACGCTGTGAAAAAAGCCAGTAATTAATAAAAGTTCAGAAAGTAAAGGTCAGGTGGCAACGTCCTTCTTGAGGCTAAAACTAGCGAAGGAGAGAAAACTTCAAGTATTCAATTCTGGGAGTAAGATCATAATTCTTGGACCTTGATGCAATTAAACAAATCATCACGTGGAGATGGCTATCCCTCGTGTTTATTCATTTTAGATTTGAAATGTAATAATCGAGCTCCCCTCTTTTTGTTCTTTTTGGGGAATATATTTAAAAACTGGCACATTCTAATAAAATCTATGAACAATTTAAAAAGAATATATTAAATTCTAGAGAATTATTCTATTAGTCAGTTGTATATAATATAATTTTTTCATAAATTTTATATTTTATACCTATTTATGACATTTTTTGTTCTTTGAGCTCCCGTACACGACTCCCCAGCTCCCGAACATTTGCTTCCGTAGCTGTAAATGGTGGCACAAGCTCCATTCTTCTTCATCTCTTTTTCGGTTTTCTTCTTCTTCTTTTTTAAAAAATTTCCTTCGGGTACAGTAGAATAACTTTCTTTCTGATATGGAAAAACTAGATGGTGAACAAGGATGAACTAGAATATCAACAGAAGGAACTTGTGGCTTTGATTGAAGTGAAGTCACTAATTAAGTACCACACATAAGACTAATACAAGGGGATAATCAACACGAAGAACGCAATGAGACGGCATGTGATATACAAGTTCAGAAAGTAAAGATCAGAGAGAAATAGAAAGACCTTGTTCGCAGAGAATGGTGGTTCAGTCCGACCTATAGGCAGCAACGTCCGTCTCGAGGGAAGACTTCGTGTGCGTTTGGAATGGCTTATTTTTGTCCAAAACGTGCTTATAATTCGTGATTCACGGTATACGAGGTAAGTATGTGAGAGGAGTTTTTTCTCGGCTTGCGTAATAAATACGTTTTTCCTGTACAAAACGCTTTCCCAAACATGCACTTCAAGTTTTCCGTTTGTGAAAGAATATCGTAATTATTGTCACTGGAAGCGTGTAGCCATAAAACAAAGCTTCACATGGAGATGGGCAACTGTACTTTTCTGACTTGGGAACTGTGACAGTAATCATCATCATCATGAGATTCTGCCATGCCTATTGTATCCCTCGTGTTTATTCACTTTTTATTTGGATTGGTATAATCTTGCTCAAAAGAATTATATTGTTTGGGAATAAATTTATAGAACTGGCACATTCTGATAAAATAGATGAAGAATTAAAAAGAGATACATAAAATTCCAGAAAATTATACTGTTAGTTCAATATAAATATGTAATTGGGCCCATAATTATTATTTTTTGTTAGAAATTAGAGAATGCAATAGATATTTGTAAGAGAAATTTTGATAAAAACAATATCAAATATTCATGAGTTTGTAACATTACTTATCTTCAATAATAAAGAATTCTCCTAATTTATTGCTTATACATAGAGTACTTCGACCAGGGAGGGAGTATTCAGCTTTAAGAAAAATTTAAATTAAATTAACTTTTTAAATTAAACAAAGACTCCTCAACTGTACTTATCAAAATGCTTTTGCTTTTGGCGGAATATAAAATTGAAACATGGCCCATCATGTTGCATGTGTTTTAGACGAAAAAGGTTACAGGACGAAAAGTAAAAAGCAGATAATAAAATACAGAAAAAGACAAAACAAAAAGACAGAGAGAGAAAATGCTTTTGATGCTGTGTTTTCTGAGCGATGAATTGGCGTGATTTACAACAGCCTAAATCAGAAAATATATAGGCAAAAAAAAAAAAAAACACTGTGCCAATGACCCCAAATAATCTCGATGATCGACCCACGGTACAGTCTTTATTTGTTCCCATAAGCCACTACCTAACAACTCTCAGAGCCCACTACCTATTTGACGAAAATAATGGATTCCAAGCTGATTTGATAAAATATTAAAAATAAATTAATTAAAAGAGAAAGATATGGGACACTTTAAAAAATGTATATTTTCCTTTGATTGAAGAATAAATGTATATTCATACTTTACATACTAATTCACATGGCGGACTTTTTTTTTTTATTTTTTGGTTTGTTGGTTTAATGTTGGCTTATCCTTTTTTTTTTATTTCAGTAAAAAGAGACTTATAGTGGGATTGAGTCTCTCATCAAAAACTCAAATGGGGATTCAATTATTCAAAGATAGGGTATGAAACAGATAAAAGATAAAGAGAAACAACGGTGGCGCCCAGCTAACAAAGTGCTTCCAAGAATTATAAGGTCGTGGAAATACATTTTGAACTTTGCCGAGCCGCCATAATTGCACTGAGAAGCACACCGAGATTGGGCTGAATAGGGGAAAAATAATACAAAGCACTTTTTTTTTCCTTCCAGTTGCCATCAAACAAAAGAAATAATACTCCTCTGATATTTAATATAAAATATATTTTGAGAGTTGATTTTGATCCTAATTATAAGACATAGTTTTCATATTTATCAATATTTTCCCTATTTACCCCCATTGATACTCCCTTAACTATAATCAAAGAAAAGAGAAAATGAGGAAATTAAGAGAGATGAATAGAGTATTTTAGACAATAGATGCCTTGTTAACTAATTTAACTAACTTCCTTCATCTAATTAAATTAAGTAAATATATCTTATATTAATGACAGAAGGTTACAACAATACAAAGCTCTTTCGATTTTATGGAGATGGAATCTCTTTCACCGAGGGCAATTTGGTGGTCACATGCAAAATAATTTCTATAAAATAAAGTTGACCGGTCTTTGTTTAGGTTTAAATCGTTGTAAATTTGATTGTTTTCTTAAAACGGGACACTTCGTCCATTATTAAAATGGTACTAACTTCACAGTCTTGATTATCAAAATTTAATTTAGTTTACTTGTTACCAAGAATTAAAAATGGAATAGAGGTTACTATTTTCACAGTCTCCAAAACATGCAAGTGAGTCATAGGTAAGGTTTGAGGATAATGCGGGTGACAGTTTGCTCTTGTTCTATTTAGCGGAATTGGGAATCTCCATTATCACAGATTAGGGATGCCTCAAATAGGACAAAAAACTACACTGCCACCTCATTGGATTATTCGATTTCAGTATTCAAATCCTATCGTTTTTGTACCTTGTTCTTGATGCTTGCTTTCTCCACTTGCTTAGCACTTGAAATATTTAATCCATCGCAAAAAGACATATGTTTAACATAAATACTAGTTTGATTCTATTTATAAGTAACCTTACAAAATTTATCAAACAATTATTATTTTTTCTAACGATACCCTTAGTATTAATAAGGATACCTACATATGGTGAAAGGATTAAAGAAAGATTAGTAAGGATGGGTTATCTGAAGCATCCATCGTGTTTACGTGATAATGGAGATTCCCAATCCCACTAAATAATACAAGTGCAGACCTTCACATGCGTCCACTTGACCCGCTTAACATTTATCTATGACTCTTTACGCTCTTTGCAATGAGATGTGCACCGCTCCAATACAATTTCAATGGTGTTTAAAATTTTCAACTAGTAGTTTTTTAAATAAAAATTATTTTTTTAAAAAAAGTGACAGTCAAAAAATTATCTTTGTTCAGTGTCAAATTCAAAAAATAATAAATCTTAATTTACATATCTAAAAAATCATGTTCTAGGACTTGTTAAAAAGTTTAGGATGTCTATTTTATTTTTAAAAAATATCCGGTCCTATATCACTCAGATGCCTTGTCAATATGCATCCAAAAATTCATAACTCAACTAAACTAAGTATAACTTCAACTATCTATCTTCATGCATTTTAGCCATGCTTTAACTCTTATTCAAATCATATCACCTTAGTCTTTAGCTCTTCTACTTCAATTCTTACCTTAATCATTCTTGTGACTAATAAAACTCTTTCCTCAAACTACTCTTAAACAATTTCACATGAGAAATTTATGATAAGCTCCAATTTATAAAAATTACAGCTTCTTCTCTTTATACCCCTAGGCCAAGATACATACACATATTATAACAATTCTATTATCATGACCAATGCTTTCAAACTTCATCTCTTGGCATCTACCCACACAATTCTTCATTTTGATACCATTGGAACCACTAAACTAATCAAATCTCAGCTTGAACTTTCTCAAACAGATTGACCAAGGCAACATGCATTCAAAAATTCCATTTTTAGTGATAATGGCTCCAAACTTGCACTAGGGGCATTGTCCTTCTAAACTGATTTGAAGGCTTAGATTGAGCAAATTTAAACTTCTTCATGCTTAAACACTATTGCTGGCCAAAACAGGGAAATAGTCAACCAAGAATGAAATTCAACTCTATTCCATTCAATCATCTCATAGAAGCTTCTAGACATCTTGTATATCTAATTTTTAAATTTAGGATTGATTCTAACATATTCTTAGACATCATGGGCAACATTTTCATCTCCAAACATAAAAAATTTTGGCCTACACATGCAACAACAACAATCAATATACAAAGCGCTAAATCACTATCTACAAACAACAACACAGGCGAAAATAGGCATACCAAGGGGGGGAAAACTTGTACGAGTACCAGAATTAATTTATCACGCAAGTATCATTGGAATGGAAATTGCAAACAAAGGGACCTCACAGCAAAAGAAAGAGTACTAAAGGCCCAAAAAAAAGGGAGAATTTACCATACGAGGGAACTTTGTGAGTCTGAGTTGTAGCCGTTAGATATCATTTTCGCTTTATCATCATTCTCTTAAACAAGTCATCCCAAAACCCAAATAGTTACCTGAAAAAGTATGTACAACTTCTTTTAATTTTAATATATTGAAATTATATATTTATATAAATATATATATATATATATATATAACTCGATTTTATTACTCACGAGGAGGAATGGCATTTCATTTTTACTCGGTGAAATGAACCATCAATTAATTGAAAATAGCAACAAAAGATGGACTAAGATCGTTAATTTTATGGAATTGAGAGAAAAGTAATTCAGATATATATATTGAGATTATATTAATTATTAGATCAATTTTGCTTAGGCCTGACGGATGTTTTGTGCCAATTTATTCTTATTACCGGTTGAGGAAGGAGGCGAATGAAATTAAATCTATTATTATTACAATAACAAACAAACAGTATATGTGAGTAAATATTCCTCATTCTCTTCAAAGGAAAATACTTTTTACAACACTTCATCCTCCTTCAATCATAAACATAAGCGTTAGATAATTAATTTATAAAACTCAAATAAATTATTTAATTGGTAATTGTAAAAATTAGGTGTTGATTTCTCTATAATATTATTTCTTTTAATTATGTACTTTAGAAACTCCTCTTACATGTAGACTAGAGCCAGGAAAATGGGCCGAGCCTGTCCGGCCGGCCTTTTTAGGCCCTGAATTTGTAAGGACTGGGCTCAAGACTTTTGCCTCAAAAGTAAAAGCGGGCCTAAAATTATTTATATGATAATAATATTATTGATTTGTTATACGTTGTTAACGATATTGCAAATATTTAGTTGTTATTATCTTTTTTAGAATTAAGTTTCATAAGAATATCTTGTATTAAAAATCCTAAAAATTAAAAACTTATAAATGATATTTCTTATTTCACAAGTATTCTTACCAATTTTGTATTTTTTGACTTATTTTCTAGTTATTGTTTTATTTATATCTTGTGTTGTTTATTTTTTTAACAACTTACACTTTTCAAAACATATTTATATGAAGTATTTTTAATTTTGTTAAGTCTTCTCATTAATTATTTATAATTGTGTTATGTGAATAATAGTTTACCTTTGATTATAATTTAGTGACTGTGTTTGTTTGTTGTATGATACGTATCGTTTATACCCTAATTTTGACAACATTTATATATTAAATTAGGACTTTCATTGTTGTAATTTTTTTAAAAAGCTGAAAAAATAGCAAAAATTGTTAAAATAGCTTTGACCCTATAAGGCTGGCCCTGACCCTTATGCTCATGGGCTGGACATAGAAAAATAAATATTTTTCTTTAACCGGGTCTAAAAGGGGCCCTTTTAGGCCTTGACCCATGAAGGGTCGACCCTTTTTACCATCTCTACTTACATGTAAGGGAACCTTTTAATATTTACAATGAATAAAAATATATAGTTTCGAAAAACAAAATTCTTAAAAGTGGGAGATAGAGTAAATTAGAATCTTGCATTTATGACTAAAGTAATCTGCTAAACTAAGTCCACCTTTTTTTGGTTGAACTTTGTTCTTCAAAAATTATTAGTATTTCATGTCATACATTTAGAATATCATAACTTACTCCATATATAACATATAATAATTTTGTTGTTTTCATCAATTTAATTTTTTTTAAATTAATAATTATAAACAATAACTAATTTAATGGATTTAATTTGTCAATAACTAATAAATATAATTAGAATGATTAATTATAATTATATTATATTTTTATTGAGATTGACTATCACTTCGTATGGGAAAAGCTACAACAAGGTGTCATTAACTTGTAGCATGTCTCATCCAAAAATTAGTTAGCGGATGTCTTTGCTAAACCCCTTGGAAGCTTGCATCATGAGGAAATCGTTCACAAGTTGGGCACCACAGATGTGTTTACTCCCCAACTTAACGGGGGTGTTAGAGATATGTACTTGAGTAGTTTATTACAATGTTTCTGTTAAAATGTAATTGGTGTAATATTCAGGAAATGTTTCGTGTTGTAATTGGGCTCTGCACTGGGCCTTATCTAATGGGCTTGTCTGTTGTGTTGTATATTGTTTGTACTTTCAGGTTTTGGTATAAATATATGGTCTGTCCGTCAATGTTTGGTTGACTGGGTGGATTCATTTCTCCACTAATGTCAGAAACTTGTCTGGTTTATCACTTAGTATAATCAAATTATAAGATGAAATTGGAAAACCATGTCAAGTAAAAATATTTGTTCTTTATAGTTTTACATCGTAGGGAAATTCTCAAAGTTGAAATATAGGCATGAAGTAACTTGAAATACAAACTAGCTAGGTGTTTGGTATTATTTAAAATATTTAAATAAAAAAGAAATAATGCTTTTAAGGAAATCATCCCATGGGGAAGATTTAAGAACTTCATTGAGCAACTAAGCATACTGCTGAATACAAGAACGATACCTTTATGAATAAATCCTGGATCCATACTGCTGAATAACTTTTATAATGGAAAAACCAACGCTCAGAAGTCAGATCCATTATGCTATATATAATAAGAACAAAAAGGGAAAAAAATCATTAACAAGTAATTAGTCAACCCAACTCAAAGACTCGATCTTACCTCACAGTTTCTGATCTAGCATTATCAAGGAGGCCTCAGTGCAGATCCTTGTTCGTGTTTGACTTCTGTAAAAAAAGAACCACAAAAGCTGAGCACAGAAGTTGTGAAGAAGTAGAAGGCAAACGAAGAGAATCGATAGAGTCAGACAAAGAAGTACGAGATCTAAAGAGATAAAATGATTTCAGAAAAGAAGAAGTGCAAGAAGAAGAAGAAACGAGGAATCCTGACCTTGTTTGGTAGTGGATATGATTCTGAAGGCCAACAGCTTAAACTCTAACAGTAGTCAAAGAAGGTCAAAGTAAAATCAACAAAGAAACCCAGTCTCTGGTTTGAAGGAGGATTTGCGAAAATGGTTTGTTCTTCAGATCTGCCCTTCGTTGCGTGGTTGAAGTCGAAGAAATGGAGAAGACGAATGTTGGGGGAGTTGTTGCGTTGAAGTGAAGATCACTGAGCGAGTACTACACAGAACGCAAAATATAAAGGGATGGTCAACACGAAGAAGGCAGCGAAAAAAGCAAGTGATACAAGTTGAGAAAGTAAAGATCAGTTATATATATATATATATATGTATATAGAAAGACCTTGTATAGATCTGCCCTTGGCATGCTTGAAGACGAAGAAAGATTGAATATTGACGGGGTTTGTGAGGTTTCTCAGCAGAGGAGGGTTTAGAGGAGGAAGATGGGGACAGTGAGCTAGAGAGAAAAATGAAAGTGGAGAGAGAAGGTTGGGAAGGACATGAATAAATGAGATGAGGTGAAGCTGAAACTTGCTTGAATAGGTTGATTTGAGCTCTTGAGACGGCCGGCCAAGTTAGGGGCCGTTTGGATTAAAAATATTTTTAAAAAAATGAAGGCACTCATTTTTTTAATATTTAAATACTACTTAAATATATGATGAAATATTTTTAAAAAATTAAAAGTAAAATTGCACGTAGCCTAATAAAATTTGTAAAAAATTAAGGGTTAAGAGATAAAAATACCAATGTACTTTTCTCAAAAGTGCATGAGGCACCATAAACTTTTTTTGGGTGCAAAAGTGCTCATGAACTTCTTAAAATAGAGCAAAAATTTCATCACTATTAAATAAGTAGGAGAGAGAATGAGAGAATTAAAGAAGATGGTTAATGTATTTAGAAAATACATCTCATATTAACTAACTTGACTAACTTTGTCAATCTAATTAAATTAGGTAAATATGTTTTGTATTAATAAAATTGATGGTGTTAATGCCACATCATAATATTAACGTCATTAAGGTCCTTATTAAATTATAGTGACTAGTGTTTTAAACAGAAGAAAATTTGAGGAATCAAAACTTATAATTTGAAACTATAAGAACTAAAACTAAAATAGGAGCAAACTATAAGGATCAAACATTATATTAATCCAATAAAATATTTAATTTTAGTTTCACTTTGAATGAAGTTTGTCCTTTAGGCTCTATTTGGTTTGAGAGGATAGAAGGGGAGGGGAATGGGAAGGAGAGAGGGAGCGGAGGGATTTTGCTCCCCTTCTTTTGATTGGCAAGACTAGAAATTTAGGAGGGGAGGGGAATTTTTTGAAAATTTTCCCTCCTACCCCTCAAAACCTCTGCCCGCCAAATCCGGTGGATTTGGAGGGGAGACTAAAAATATTTGACCAACTGGACTAAAATGCTTATGGAATTTTTTCATTAACCCAAAAGTACCCTTTGTCATTTTTGACTAAAAGTGTATATATATAACTATAATTATAAAATATAATTTTAAAAAATATATATAAATATAATTGTATGAAATATTATTTATAATTTATGGCATAAAAATGTTATTTATTATTAAAATTTATTATACATTTAATAAAGTTGGGAAAAAATCATTTATAATATAAGGGTAAAGTTATCCATGTGAAAATAATTTCCCTCCCCTCCCAAACCAACTAAGGTAACATTAAAAGCCCTTCCCTTCCCTTCCTTCTGTTCAATCCAAACACTACTACAAAAATAGGGATTAGTGGCGCACCTTTTGTGGCACTTCTTTAAAGAAGTGCCACAGCTTCTTTCTATTTTTAAAATTTTTTTTTTTTAAAAAAAAAAGCACCTTAGGTGACACTTCCTCAAGGAAGGGTCACAGCTGCTTGGTGATATTAGGTGGCGCTTCCTTGAAGAAGTGCCACCTAAGGTGTTTTTTTTTTAAAAAAAATGAAGTAGCAGCTGTGGCGCTTGCTTAAGGAAGTACCACAGCTGCTACGTATTTTGTGTGGCATTTAGCTTAGGAAGACCCACACAAAGTAATTTTTTTAAAAAAAAAAAATTTCAAATTATTTTCTCTCCTGCAATCTACTTCTATCACGTTTATCCTCATAGTCTCCACTCCTCATCCAACACGTGCCATCACTTTTTATCCTCTTAGTCCCCACATTTTCTCCTTCTCTTCTTTTTGTCATTCATCACCGTCTCCACTTCGATCGGCACTTCCTCCTTATTCCTTTGTCACTCATCACCTTTATGAGGATTTTCTTTTGGAAAAATTGTGGTCTGCCAGATTTTTACATCTATAAATAATAGATTTTCAATCGCTTTCCCTTCCCTGAATCTTATGAAGATGGTGACACTTCATTCCTACACACACGCACACTCTCTTTTCACTTGTTTCTTCTTCCATTATTTTTATACTAAGCTTCGGATTTTAGATCTGCGTCGTCCAACTTAGCATTAGCCATGGAGTAGTAAGTTTATTTGGTCTAATTGCTATTTTAGTTGCATTATATCACATATATAGCTTACCAATTTATTTTGAATAATGGTTTCTTACTATTATGTTGCATATGTTTCTATAGGAGAAGAAATCTTTGGTTTTTTATGATGGAGGGAATGATATTCACATTGTTTTATCAATTGCAGCATTGGTAAAGAACGGTAATATTTTTACTTTCAAGTTTCCTACTTTTAATTGTTCTAATTTTTCTTGATGAAGAATGCTTCTAAAATTTCTTTTCTCATTTATTCCTGAAAAAATTATTCTCATTTTTATATGCTAAAAAATAAATGAGATAAAATTAAATGTTATTATATATAAGTTGTATTTATTTAGTAGTTATAATTTTTAGTTGTTGTAGTAATTATTAACATTGATGATTTGCATTTGATGAAGAATGCTTCTGAAATTTCTTTTCTCATTTTATTCCTGAAAAAATTATTCTCATTTTTATATGCTAAAAAAATAAATGAGATAAAATTAAACGTTATTAAATATAAGTTGTATTTATTTAGTATTTATAATTTTTAGTTGTTGGAGTAATTATTAACATTGATAATTTGCATAAGTAAAATAATTATTTAATTTTACCACTTGTATTTTACTTCGTAGTGATTTTGTTAATTAGTTATATGTTAATTTATATCATTTTGGAGTTATTTGATTTTTTTTTGCTTTTCTTTTTTCATTTTGTTGTGGATATGAAAATGTGTTTAAATTAAAGTGTGTTATCAACTATAATTATAGGGTTTTTTTGGTAAAAAAAATAATAATTATAAGGTTCTAAAAGGAAAATATGAAAATAATTTTTTTAAAAAAAATAACACTTTAGGTGGCGTTTCCTTAAAGAAGTGCCATAGGAAGTGTTTTTTTTTTTTAAATATATATATATATGCTATGGTGCTTCCAAGCACCACAGCTTTTTTTAGTGACGTCTTGATATGTGGTACTTACTAAACGTCACAGCTAGTTCAAATATAAGCGCCACATCTATATTTTTTGTAGTAGTGAAATAAGGTAATATTAAAATCCCTTCTATCCCCTCACTTCTCGTGCCCTCTATTAAAATCTCTCTCATCCCTCCCATCCCTCGAACCAAACAAACCCTTAGGCTTTGTTTGGTTGGAGGTTAGGTTAGGTTGGGGTGGGGTTGGTTTTGTTTGGTTGGAGGTTAGGTTAAGTTGGGGTAGGTTGGGGGTAAAAAAGTGGTGTTTGGTTGGAAGAAGGTTAGGTTAGGTGTTGGATGTTTTTTTGTCTTCTAGTGGTAACCTAACCTAGGTTCTGAAACCTCCAAAATTGGGGTTTTTCCTAGGTGAGAGAATATTTATCTTCAATTGTGACTAAATTACCCATGACAATTTTTTAAAATTCCAACACTGCCCTAACTTGACCTCCTGATTCAACGAACTTTCCAAATAATAATAATTTTATAAATAATTACTTATATGCTTATACGAATAATTATTTTATAAATAATTATTTTATATAAATAATTATTATTAATAAATACATTATAAAAGAAGAAGGAAAATATGTAGAAGGGCATTTTAACCTCCTCTAACCTAACTTAACTTAAATAAACCTCACTTAACCTAATCTTCGTTGAACCAAACAACATTATAACCTCTTCTAACCTAACTTAAGTAAACCTCACCTAACTAACCTTCGTTGAACCAAACAAAGCCTTAGGTTCGGTCCATCATCCTGATCCCTCGCAGGATACGGTGGATCATGCATAAATATTTTAATATTAAATAAGACATGACTCTTATGTATATAAATGAATTGAAATTTGGGAAAATTCTAAAAAACTACATTGGAAATATAAAAAGGACAAATCAGTACATTGAAAATGGGAAAAGACGAATCAGGCGGATGTCAGAGATGTGAGGAATCTGTCATTTTGAAATTTTGGCCAAATGACAAAAATGCCCTTCAGCCCTCAGTCGCAATAACAACATAGGAGTTGTTAATGGCGAATCCGGAGTTGTTAATGGCGAGATAGGTGTTGTTATTGGCTCTGAAACTTGTTAATTGTGAAAAAAGAAGTTGGAGTTGTTAATTTCTAATCCAGAGTTGTTAATTAAGATATAAGTGTTGTTATTGGCTCTGAAACTTGTTAAGTGTGAAAGAAGAAATTGGAGTTATTAATATCGAATCCGAAATTGTTAATGTCGAATCCGAAGTTGTTAATTAAGAGATAGGTGTTGTTATTGGCCGTGAAATTCGTTAATTGTGAAAGAAGAAATTGGAGTTGTTAATGTCAAATCAGGAGTTGTTAATTAAGAGATAGGTGTTGTTATTGGCCCTGAAACTTGTTAATTGTCAAAGGAGAATTGAAGTTGTTAATATCGAATCCGGAGTTGTTAATTACGAGGATCATGTTGTTATTCTGAAGTGGGGGATGATGTGTGAAAGAAGATATTGGAGTTGTTAATATCGAATCCATAGTTGTTAATTAAGATATATGTGTTGTTATTGACCCTGAAACTTGTTAATTGTAAAAGAAGAATTGAAGTTGTTAATATCGAATCCGAAGTTATTAATTACGAGGATCATGTTGTTATTCCGAAGTGGGGATGAAGTGCTGAAGGGCATTTTCGTCATTTGGCCGAAATTTCAAAATGACAGATTCCTCACATCTCTGACACCCACCTGATCCGTATTTTCCCATTTTCAATGTACTGATTTGTCATTTTGATATTTCCAATGTAGTTTTTTGGAATTTTCCCTTGAAATTTTGATAACATATAATATAATTTTATTTTATATTAATACTCATTCGGGCTTGAATACCCAACTATAAAAGACAAGTTTATTATAATAAAGAGAAACATACGTAGTTGAGGGAGACCTGATGGATATATATGACCCAAGGAAGCAATTATCCATACAAGTTCCGAATATTTAAGTACTTATTAGAGTAAGATTTAAGACGAGTCTTCCTATACGTGACTTGTAGTACCTATATTTTTTATATTTTGTTATATATTGGATATTTATATGGATTATTACGAAACGTAAATAGGACAGAAGGAAAGATCATAAATCTCGTTGTCAATTGAAGTAAAGAGCAGCGATGGGTGATCCCAGATTATAAAACTCTGCACACCCTGGAGCGTACACTGTTTGCCTTCCCGATTGTTGGAACAACACAAACACGCAACGATAAATCCCACCGTTGGTTGTGGACTCTCGTAGCACACGATCACGATCTCTTGTCCTGTCAAAGCCCTATATATATATATATATATATATATATATATATATTAGGGGTGGGCATGGACAAGGCTGGATAGGGCGAGACCCCTGCCTGAAGGATGAAAGGGTTGTATTTTGCAGCCCGATATTCGGCCCTGCCCGTTAAAAGCCCTAACCATGTTGGGCTGGGCAAAGATGGGCTGGGCAAGGTGGATTTCCCTGCTCAAGTGATAACGCCTTGTCTTGTTCACATATGAAAAAAATAATTTCATGTAAATTTCATGAACATTCTTATAGTTATCAATACCATATGTCTTAACTTCGCCCTAAGTAATATAAACTTCAAATACATTCAATAATTCCACATCTTGGGATATTTCAAAATAAGTCTACAACTTGAGTCTTGAAATTTAAAAACTACCATATGTCTTAACAAATATCCATACTTTAAAAATTAAACAACATCCATAATACATTATAAATAAGGAAACATAACGATTGTAATTAAAGTCGTGAAGTCAAAGTAGTTTGAATCAATATAATGTCCCAAAAGTTAATCAAATGATGAAGCATCTAGAAAAAAAATAAAAAGCAACTATAATTTAATACATCACAAAGTAAAGAAGAAAGGAAGAAATCTACCTGTAAATAGTGTTTAGTGGGTAGGGCAAAAAAGAGAGGACTAGAAGAGTATTATACAATAGAAAATATATATTTTAAATAAAAATATATATATGAAATAGTATTTAATTGATATGAAATTTTATATTTTAAATAAATAAAAATAATTTTCCGGGAAGGGCTAAATGGGCAGGGCAGCATCCCTTGCCCGATGCCCGACCCTGCCCGGTTATTAGCCGAAATATGTAATTAAAGTGAAATAAGAAACAAATAACATTTAAAATCTCATCCTTAGGATAGGGTTTTCACAAATACTTTTCAAAACATAATTACCTAGTCTCATATTCACATTTCACTACTACAAAAAACTAAAGCTGTGGCGCTTATAATTGTATTAACTGTGGCGCTAGAGAAGTGCCACATATCTGGACGCTACTAAAAAAAAGCTGTGGCGCTTGGAAGTGCCACAACATTTTAAATTTTTTTTTAAAAAAAATACCCTCCTGTGGCGATTGTTAGAGGAAGTGCCACAGGAGGGGGGTCTTCTGTGGCGCTTGCGTCAACAAGAGCCACAGGAGGGTCCCTTTTTTTTTTTTTTTGCTTTTGCTTTTTCTTTTTCTTTTCTTTCCTGTGGCCATTTTTTATGCTTCCTGATTGTGAAGCTTTATATAAAATGAGTTACTTTCATGTTTATCATATCTCAAATTGTCAATCTTTCTATTTTATATTTCAACCTATTATATATATATATATATATATATATATAATTTTCACATTTAAAATTCAAGTTCCCCAACAATAATTTTCTTACACAACAATATATTTATTGTCATTTCCTCAACAATAATGTTCTTACATTAATACTCTCCAAAGTTAACATAAAAAATATCACAATACAAGAACTTGATATGTGAACACAGTACATCAACAACTAATTAAGTAAATTAAAAGATTACTAAAAAACGCAAGCTTGTCGGCCAAAAAATTTAAACAAAGCAAAAAGGAAAACGTTATATTACGGTTTATCTTGACTGTACTAAAAAAAATGTAAACAAAGCAAGCTAGAATGAAACAATCTTCTTCTTACGTTGGTGACGCTAGCTTGAGTGACGAGGATGAGCAAATGTGAGCTGTGGAGTGGAGTAGGGATCAACTAGAGTGGGGTTCAAAAGAGGAAGAGAGACAGAGAGTATGAAGAAAAGGGAACAATTAGGAACAAAAGTGGGGACAGATGAAACAAAATGGAAAAAGGGACAAGAGAATTTAATGAAGAAGACGAGTGTGTGATTTTGTTGTGCAAGAGAAAGTGATATCTTTTACAGGGGGAGAGGCGTCAACGTGAGCTAAGGAAGAGGGAATAAAAAGGAAAAAATGAGGAAAAAGATAAAAAGTAAAGTTAAAGGAGGGAAATCTGATTGGCGGGAGAGTTGAAAATTCATATTCAGCCAATTGTGGCACTTCTTTAAAGAAGTGCCACAGCTGCCCCTTTTTTTTCTATTTAATTTTTTTTTATTTTTAGGACCCAATTGTGGCGCCTGCCTTTGGGTAGGACCAGTTGTGGCGCCTGGTCCACCAGGGGCCACAGCTGGCCAATTGTGGCGCCTGCCTTGGCAAGCGCCACAATTGTCCCCACCAGCTGTGGCGCCTCGTGGACCAGGCGCCACATCTGGTCCTAAAAATTAAAAAAAAATTAAATAGAAAAAAAAAGGGGCAGCTGTGGCATTTCTTTAAAGAAGTGGCACAAAATGTGCGCTACCTTTCAATCTTTTTGTAGTAGTGTTTCGAATATAACTACTACGTGAAGATAAACCACATTCATTATAAATATCAAAGTACGCAATAATAATTCCCGGCCATTCCGGGTACTATACATTGATACATGCTTTACAGGGCACAAACGCCTATATACATTTATCACACAGGGGATTACACAAATCATCTCAAATACATAATCCAATTCTCATCCACAAATATACATCCAAGTCATATACAATAATCCCAACTACAATGATAACCAACTACCAACTTCACATCCCGAAGTAGTCCTCACCGCCCTTGAATGCTCGCTCCATCTTCGGTCCACCTACCCTGTCTAAAATATTGGTAGGGGAGGGTGAGATTCGAGAGAATCTCAGTAGAAAACAGTTACCAATATGCATGCAAGATAAGTGCTTAATACATGATATGCTTGCAATACATAACTCATGTTCACACAATGACAAATCTACGTGCTCAATGTTTCAAACAACGTACTCATGGCCATAGCATAAATAGAAACAGAGCTTCAAACATTCATATATGTTCACATAATCAAGCAAAGCAATAACATGCATCAATACACAAACACAAATATCAAATACATATAGAAAAGGTAAGTTCCCTACACTTATACTTCCACGTAAGCTCCAGCACAACTTACTCACGATCAGAGCGAACATCGAACCATGATCCGGGCGAATACCGAACCCTATAACCAAAACCAAGTACATGAGGTTATTCTCTATTCCAAATATTTACTTTCATATCAATTAAAGTTGGTTATCATTCATGACCTTTAGGTGGCTACTTAAAGCCTAAACACACGCCTAAAGGGTTGGAAAATACTAGACCAAAGATCCCCTTTCGGATGAGAACATACTAATTTTCCACTGAAGCACTTGAGTGAAGAAGACCTCACTCGAGTGATATATATGACTTGCACTCGAGCATGACACACAACACTCGAGTGATGTCCCCATTCTCACCCGAGTCCCATCGAGTGAGGCACAATAAGTGCTTACCTGAGAGCACAGAAACCTTAGAATCAAAAGTGCACTCGAGCACCAAGATCAACACTCGAGTGACAGCCTGATGCTTACCCGAGTCCTCCAAAGTGCAACACAGAAAGTGACCACCCGAGAGCCACTGAACCCTTAAAGTGACAAGCTTACTCAAGCACTACCCTTAGCACTTGAGTGATGTCACAATACTTGCAAGTACACATTCACACTCTTGAAAAATTGCCCACGAGTGTTTACCTGAGACGCGGCCCCAAGTGCCAAAATGCATGATAACTCGAGCGACACAAGGTGCACTCAAGTAATAACCCTCATCACTCGAGGGTGAACCAATGCACTCTCACTTCTTCCACACGCAAGTGTAACCAAAACAGAAGGGAAAAAGGGAAATATAACACTGCACTCGAGTGAGAACCAGGCGCACTCGAGTGAGGCTTATCATAAGCAAAAAACGCAGCAGATATCAGAATTTTCCCAAACTTCCAACATATGTTCCTAATGGTTCCAAAACTCTAACACAAAGCTACTCCCACATAATTTCACACAAGGAACCCATTGGAACCCTCAGAACACCCAAATTCACAACACAATGACAATTTCCCCATTGGTCACACCTATAACACACTTTACCCAAATTCACTACTTTTACTCCCAAAGTTCCAAATCAATTTTAATGGCCATATAACTTAACAAAACACCAAATTCCACACAAAACAACATTCAAATAATCCATTACACAATTATACCAAAATCAAGGAAAATTCAACAATTCCCAAAGCTTAACCAAATCACACAAAATATAGATCAAAAGGAAGCTCTTACTCAACTCTTTCTCTTCCCAATGCCAATTCTTTGATTCCTCCAATTCCCAAATTCTTCAAGCTCTCAAAACACCTTTTTTTCACAAATCTAAAACCATAGTAATGAAGCTCTCATCACTATGAATAACTTTAAAGAAGAGTGTTTTAGCATTAGAGCACCAATTCTTACCTTTTTCCTTTCTCTTTCCTCCTTAAGCTCGACAACCATGGAGAAATAAGAGAGAGAGATGAGACGATGATGATGAAGGAGACCAGCATTTTTTTGGGCCAAATAGCCGACTTAACCAAGAGAGGAGAAAGGGAAGAGAGTTGAATATTTGACCATGATCCAATGATCCATATTGTGCCACTTGTCACCATCTAAGCACTCCTCCCATAAGCTGACATGAGCACAACCACATGGGATTCCACCCTTTGATCTCTCACACAAATCAATCCTAACCTTTGATCTTGAAGTTACCAATGAGTTTCCTCTTCGGTAACCGATCAATTGGTCGATAACTTTACTGTTTTGCCCCTGATTATGGTAATTGCTCTTGAATCACCACCAAAACACATTTTATTATTCCATATGACCACATTATGCGCCCTCCCTCTATTTTAAGTCAATTTGGATGTTAATCCGTAATTGAACTAAAATACAGGATTTTGGTATTGCTCATAGCACAAACGACTACAATCCACATTATATTCTCCAAAAGGGTTTATTTATCAATAATCACCTCTACTTTTGTAGTCATTAACCCTTAATCAAGAGTTGGGATCCTGCTAAACCAAGGCTTAGCAGTTAACTAATCTCAGGCTTATTCTCTAGCCTCAAATCTCAAAATTCGAGGTATTACATTTACAACCTTTGATTTTCCTCTTCAACTACATATTCATATTGGGTGTTCTTCCTTTTTATTCAAGTGTGTAAAGTTCTACCGAAACTTATTGTAGAATTTTATTGTCAATATTTCAAAAAACATTTCCAAAGGGTTGTTAATGAAAGGGAGAGATTGATCTACTTTTAATATATTAGGGGTAAAATTGTACTCCAAAATATTTCAAGGCATTAGATGCCTTTAAAAATATTTCATGGACCTAGATGCATCTTAACTCAGTATTGAATTATTTAGGATTGGAAATGCCAGCTATTAGAATACTATTGTGAAAAAAATTTCCTTATGGTGTTACAAAAAATGTCAATTTTAATTTTTTAGAACATATATAATTATTTTAAATTATTAATTAATTGAAACATAATTATTTTAGTTTTCCCATTAATTATCAATTAATAGGAAAACTAAAAAAAATGTCTTAGTTGGTTCAATTGCTATTCCCTTTGTGGGTTGTTTTATTTTCTTTTGGTGTTGTTGAAAATATTCACTACACATGAATTGGATTTCAATAACTATTGTAGAAACTATCTCTAAAGATTTCAGTTGTAAGTCAATTTCAACAGTGGTGTCAAAAACTACCACTAAAGAAAAGTTTCAACTAGCTGCTGCCTATGTGCCATGTCACCACCAAAGGTTGTCAACTCAAATGTCTCTCCTCCAAAAACCAAACTTGTCACCACCTCTTTTTAATGGCAACTAAAAAGTCGTTGCTAAAAGACCTTTTTTATAGTGATTACTTAATACTCCCTCCGGTTCTAATTATAAGATAAAGTTGACTTTTTTGGAGAAATTAAGGAAGCCAATTAAATCACTTTAGAGTATTTATATTTTTAGTATCCTTAAATTATATATCAGTTTATTAGTCAAATTAATTAGTTTGAAGAAAAAAATAAAAATAAAAATATTCTAAAGTGATTTAATTGGCCTCCTTAATTTCTCCAAAAAAATTAAATTTATCTTATAATTAGGACCAGAGGGAGTAATTATTTTGGTAGAGGAAGGTGGGATTGAAACAAAATATCAAGATTTGGGGGAGGAAAGCTAAAATCTATGTTAACATTAAGCCCAATCAAATTCAATTTTATTAATATTATAGTGGATATCAAATTTTATCCAAGCAATAAATGAATTTTTTTGAAGAGGGAGAAATGAAATTTCCTATGAATAAACTAGTGGTACCTACCTACTTCAAACCTAATATATCAACCACCTGTACCATTATTCAGAAAACACCAAAACAAAAACATAAACCCTTTCCCATTAATGAAAAAACATCTACTTGGTCTCTGCTTGATAACTTACACCACTTAATAAAATGAACTAACAAAAAAAAAAAACCATTTATAAATGCAACCAATCACAAATTCTGAAACAATAGAACTATTTCTTCATGATCACATTTTAAAATTTACATCATATAATACATAACCCATGCATCACACGAGGTGAAGCCTCTAGTTATATTTCTTGAAAACTTGTAGTAACACGAGTTTCTTTAAACGGATTCTGTTATTGGTTCGGTTTATTTTAACATATTCTATTACTTATGTTGCATTTGTTCTGGTTTTTTTCAACAATCGATTTTTTCAACAACCTTTATTATTCATTATCATTTAACATTTATTCTTGAAGTCCAAAAGTCATCTCAAAAAAACATTTACCCTTGAATTTGAAAGCTCTTTAAAAAAACTATCTTGAAAAATGAAAAGAATCACTTTTTGGAATAATCCAGAGAGCTATACAACATCTATCTTCATTTTATTTTGGTTTAAACTAATTTTTTTTTCATCGTGATTGTTTCTACTCCTTGATACTATCATTAGTGGGAGCCTTCATGTAAAGTTCAAGAATACAAAATTTAGCCATTTTGATTTCTTGACTATAGTAGCTTGCAAGGATCAAATGTTTGCATTCAAAGGGATTTGTGCAAAATGACATCAAACCGGGTAACTTTGTGGTGGGCATGGGGAGAAAAGCAAATCAAGTAGTATTAAGTGGTTTTCTTTAACTCTTCTCCTATGAGTTCTTTGATGATAGCTATTTTAGCTTTAGTTGGATCAATGGTCCATGTTGAAGGTATGAACATCTTCTTTTGATGTGATCTATGATCAAGGGTAAAAACAAAACAAGAAATCTTTCTCTAATTTTTTCAGTGATATGGGCTTATTGTGTTTTCTTCTCTACAAGTCAAATTTCTTGCATACACCATCGCAACAAAGACAAATCTGTTAACATTTGGCAACAATTAGATGTATGTAGCTTTATATGTTACACTAAACCTCACTGAATTTACAATGAATGAATTGGGTTCTTTTTTACACCATTAATATTTTTGTCTCATTTGTTGACATGGCATGATTTGTAATGATAGAATTGAGCTTTTTTTTACATCGTTCATCGGTGACTTGGGGCCTTTTTGGTTCAATAAAAGACCCTCTTGGTACTATAGTAGGGATGCAATGCAATGTTTATTACCATTAGCTTAGCATGTTTGGTTTGTTATTGACAAGTGGGAGTAATTATTATTATTATTTTTACATTTAATTGGAAATACAAAAAGTCTTCAAATGTGCCTTAGACAATAATGACTCTCCATCCCTAGTCATCTTTTTCTTCAGTCAAAATGTAACACCTTGCTTTCATACCAAGTCAGATGAATTACTAAATAATGATTTCAAACCATTAAGCCAAGTTTGGTCCTAGGAAGTAAACACTTTAAAAAATAGTTGGAAAACTTGACCCAAACGCAAGGTTTTAACCTGTAAAATGAATGGGTTTTTTTGAAAATTTAAAACTTTCTAAAGCAATTTATCAGTGGTTCAAACTCTTCATTAAAACCCATAATTCCTTCAAGTAAATTTGATAGTATCAGAGTTCTGCTCTACTATTACATTAATCTATCGTTCTCTTTTATGCTTAATTGTTTGACAAGTTATCGGTTCGATTTATACATGTGCCCATCACTATATTTTTAATTACACATAATAATAATATCGATACCACGACTATACGAATTGATATCATTACTATGCATGTTGATACCGCCACTTTATGTACTGATACCATATGAAACTAAATGGTAAATTGGACTTTTTTAACTATGTAATGGGATGGTAATAAGGATTCATAAGGGAGGTATGAATGTGGATTACCAATTTTTTGATAATCATCATTACCATGGTAAACTCTATTACCATGCTAAAGAGCAACCAAACACTCATCCCTTGGTAATGCAATCATGATTACCATTGCAGACATGTAATGGGGTTGAACCAAACGGGCTCTAAATATAGACAACAAGATGATGTCATGCTGATTTAGTTATGCATAATGTTCTACATAAGAGGGGGATTGAAAACCATTCAACCAACGAATCATTATATTGATAAATTTAGTTTTGGTTCCTCAAGAAAACAAAAAACGACGTGCGATGCATGAACAAGCCAATGAATGACTATCAACGAGAACAGAGGTGACAAATATTAAAAAACCACAAGAACGAAGGGTTAGAATCTATAAACAAATGAAAAAGATGATTCATGAACCCCTTTAATTAAGATCATTTATTTATTCATATCAAATTAGCAAATTAATATTTTAAATATGCCATAAATAATAAACACTATTCAATGTATTGCACGGGGAAGAATATCTAGTTTTTCTAAAAGTGAGTGTTAAATTTTAATTTAGCTTTATAAAGCATACAAAATAAATGACTCTCTTGAGGGTGATAAGAAAAAAATAAAAATCAAATATATTTTACCCGAAAAATATACCAACACTTGATAAATAAAATTTTTAAGAAATAAAATAATAGAACAATTGGTTTAAAATCTCATTATCTCATCCCAATATATAGATATATATATATATATATATATATATCTTGAATCTCTGACATCCTATACTCTCTCTCTCTCTCTCTCTCGGTAAACTCCTCTATTGTCTCTTTTGTTAGCCATACACTGTGCTTAAATTCTTTTCTTCCTCCTTTCCTTGGGTCTGGATTGCTCAGATAGAATACGGCATCGTTTTAAAATACCGCCTTACAGATAGTTGCGCATCATTTATTACAACACACAATATCCTGAGCTATATCCTTGTGTTTGTGCGTCGTGTTTTTTAATGATCATACCCTATATTAGTTAAAAGTGACTTATAATTAATAATATAAAAAATATATATATATCACAGTATATTTTATACTACCCCTCAAGTTTCTTGTTAAGATGCGAATATTTGCCCTGAAAAGCAAAGCCGCATTATTTATGTAACCCTCTTAATTCCTTCAGCCTTTTGCCAAAATAATCCAACTTACTGCCTCTACTTAGCTACATCGCGTTCAAAGTTGATATATATGTGATGCCAAAATTAGTGTAAAAGAGGGGATACCAGCTCTCGGGCCTCCATTATGATAAAATTATTTTTATGTTTAGAATCAACTAAAAATGTGTTTTTAGAGTATTAATTAAGGACCATAATTGTGAGCTTACTATTAGTATGTGAAGCCTAAGATTACAATTCGGATTAAGTGAGTACCTAAACAAACTGCGCCCATTTGTTAGCCTTTTACATTTAAGTCTATTACATGAGCTGAGCAGAAGACTTTATTTGCTTTTCTTTTTTCGTTTTTTTTATTGCCCAAAAAAGTACATTTTTCTGGATCTGATATCTTCATCTCAGGCTTTCTCATTTATTCTTAATCCATGGAGAAGCAACAAGGACGACCTCTTCGGGGTCCGGAAGAGCGTCTTCCAAAATGTATTTTCTCTGAATAAGAACAAAAGAAAAAAAAACACCTCTAAATTATTAACATTTTTGAGACTGGGAACAATAATGATCAGAACCATTTGCTTCCGAACATGTTTCTTCTGGAAAAACAATAGTAAAGATCCACGGCGAAAAGAAGGAAGAGAGAAGAGGAAATTTTCAGGAAACTTCATGATGGGGAAACATATATACTTTTTTTTCTTCATGACACGTATCCATTGTTGTTTTTCTCTTTCTTATTGGCCTGAAACGTCTCAAAGTGAACAAATGTGAAGAGCGAGGCTTCAAATTTGTTTACGTCTCAGGCCAAGAAGAAAGAGAAACGCAACAGTACATTCGTAGTCATGAAGGAAAAAGGTATATAGGTTTCTCAAAATAACATGAAGTTTCGTGGAAATTTCATGAAGTTTCCTCTTTAGTTTCACTTTAAAATTAAAGAGTCATTAAATTATAACTAAAAAAATCATTTTTTATCTATTTATATATATACACACTCATATATATTATTGTCCGTCCAACCATAGAAATCTTTTTAAATTACAATTAATGTAGCTCTTAAAGAAAGATATATAACATCTGAGGACGCATGATATATATTTCCCCGCTTTTTGCATGTTTCTTCTTTTTCCTATTAAATTCTTCTTATTGAAAATATAATTATTTTTTAAAATATAAGATCCATATCCACTTATATGCTAATAGAAACACTGAAACACCACATATAATAATGCAAATAAACACTTTTCCAAAATAAACGTACCTGTTAACCAAAAAACGAATATATGTACTAATTATGCTTGTAACATAATTCACAAAAAAAAAAGACATATAATTCAGAAAAAAAAATTATATTGCCTTACCATAACTCAATGAAAAATATAAAACAGTGAAGTAATCTTTATAAAAGCACAAAATTATAATTGTTACCTGAATTTAATCAAAGAAATCATATTCAAGGAGCTTAACACTTACAAATTGATTATTCATAACCTACAAGTATATTCATAGGCATAGTCAATTATTCATGATCAAATATTGTGGTTGCAAGTAAAATGTATAGCAAATTAATCAAGAGAGTATCCAAGATAGAGAAGCAAAATGTAGTTCAGCAAACAGATCGAGCCAAGGAACTGAACTATGAACTATGAATGTTGAGAGAAAGGCAAACAACTTACCTAAAGTTGTAGATCTGCCGCTGGCCGACGATGAGAGAGGTTGAGTTTGGATTGCGACGGAGACCGGAGAACAGAGGACTTTGAAAAACAACAAAAAAAGAAAACAAAAGAAAAGGAAAGCTACCAGGAGAAAGAGGTAGAGACCCAAGGCGAGACTGGTGAGGAAGAACAAAAGGATAGGAAAAAGGAAGGAAGAAGATGGAGTTGGGTGAGGAACGCAGAGAAGGTGACGGGGATATTTTAAGAGGAAGGAAAAGAAATCGTGACCATCCATAAAATCTTATGCCTCAAAATTTATTAAGAAAGAGGGAGTTGGGGGGAAGAAATTGATGAAGTTTCAAAGAAATTTCCGTAGAACCTAAAATGGAAAGGGTGAATAAATTTTTGGAAAGAGCAAAGTCACCTTCAATGAGCAAAAACATCATCATCGGGTCAAACATGGACGGCAAACAGTCAAGGATCAATATTATTTTGAATGGAAAATAAAATAATTAGTGGTATTTATAATTTTATCTTACTCAACTACCATTCCTTGATATGCTGGAATTGGTAGTTCTTATTCTTAATATAGACCATATTTGAGAAGTTGATATTGGTTCAAAATATAATATATATATATATATATATATTTGTATTTGTGACATTTTAGAGTAGCTGCTAAAAGTGATCCCCAAAAGTCAGTTTTTTTATAGTAACTATCTTAATGTAATTAAATTAGGTAAATATATTATATTAATTAAGGACGAGAATGAAGGAGTATTAATTAGGTGACAAGTGCATTTGACATTTCCACAGAATGCCAAATAAAAAAAATGTTTTTAAAATAAAATGATGAAATAATTCTTATTTATTGTGATTATATATATACATATTTAAATAGTTTTTATATATAGATATAGAAAAATTTTTACAAAAATAAAAAATATTTGTTTAATTTAATAACAAAAGAAAAACATAAAATAAAGAAATAAATAAACTTTGGGGCGAATCTCAATTAAGTCTATAAGAAATAATCAAAACCGGAATGAGACTTACGCATACCTTTAATTTTTCTTTTAAACCGGAATGAGACTTACGCAAAACCGGAAAGATATTGTTATCTTTTTTAATGGGGATTGTGAAGTCTGATCAATAGAAAACACGTAGCATCCTTAATAATGGAGGGATGAGTAGATGCCTTCGGAATGTGGAAAGGATGACTGAAAGAACCGAAGAAGCTTATATGCTCTTTTGTTGTTTTCTTAATTAATAATATTGTTATTGTTATTGTTAAAGCATCGCCAATTCCCCACTCTGCCCTCTCATCATTCACTTGTTTTCAAGTTATAGATAACTGCTCTTTGCTTAGTGACAATTGCTATGTCATTTTCACCCATTACATATTAGGAATGAGATTCATTATTCAATCTCTGAAAGCTTACTCGTTAATACTAGTAACACGATTTTTATGTGTTGCATTATAAATAGTAACTTGCTCATTTTAAAATTTAAATTATTTTTTGTTTTCAAATAGTATTAGTGGGAAGTGATGTTTGTGAATGTGACAGAAGCAGGTCATGAAGGTAGGGCCCATAAGATAATTTTAAATGAGTATTGTTTTTTATATTCGTAATAGTCTGTATGTTTTGAAAAATGAGTAAATTATATATAGTTTCTTCTTTAATTTTTTTTGCAGTGTGTGTATGTGTTTGTGTGTCATTTTTAAAAGTTGACGAACGAAAATCAGTCATTTCAAAGACGCACACATATCCATTGATACTCTATAAATAATTGCGATTAACATTTTTTAATTAACATGTACGCCTTCTATCTAATGATGAGTTTACTTACTAATTAAATTCTAAAGTAGGGTACTCTAATCACCTCTCTATTTTGCTTTAATTACATAAATTTTTCCACTATTTTGAAAACATATATAAACCTTTCTTAAAATTAAAATATATATTACACAAACCTTCCTTATATTTTGGCATTCTATTTTCTTTCACTCAAACCGTTAGTTGAACATTAAGTTTGATTTTTAAACTTTTGTTTTATTAAAATGCCCCTCTTTAACATTATAATTATTTAAACATACACACACATATATTGGCCAAGAAAATTATACCACCAAATTTTAATTATAATATATTGTTTAACTTTCTAGTATGTTAAAAATTTATTAATTTTAAGATTATAGAATTTATAATTTGAATTTTTCACTATATTTATCGAAATGTATTTATTTTGAGTTTCTTAAATGACTAAAAATATATATCAAATACATGTTTTCTGTCAAATATAACAAACTATATAGGTACAAGAGATTGTATAATTTTATATTTTTTCTCTACTAACATCTAAGAAATTTAAATTTTTAAAAGTTTGTGATATTTACAAGTCGTCAATTAAAATTTGGTATTTAGAATTAAGGGTAAATTAGTAAATAAATTTTATTTTTATATAAATTTTAATTAAAAATATATTTTTAAAATCCTTTTAGAATATTCTTAACGGAGTTAACGATTTGAATTTAAGTGTATGTTTTCAAAATAGAAAGATGTCTGTGTAATTAACACTAATTTAAATCCTCCTCATGCCTAAATTTTTTTTATCCTATCAACTATAGTATCAATTAGCCTTTTTGGATCCTATTATCAGGTAGCCAAGTAGCTAATTACTCCAGTTTTAGGGTTCGTTACTGCCCTCCCAATATAGATGTTTTCTTTAAGGCTCAAACTTAAAATTCAGAGAAATCCAGCAAGCCTTACAAATCCTCATCATTGTCTTCTGACTTGAGACTCATGTGAGTGATAAAAACCTACAAGCTCTATAACTATAAGATTTATCCCAAAAAAAGAACTATTTTGCTTCCAAAAATTACAGCCTAATATGAATGGAGCTATTGATGTGAGTTTGGGCTGATTGTTGAAATAAGATAAGATGGGCTATTTTATAGGCCTTTATACTTTATAATGGTTTCATTTTTGTCCTTTGAGGTGGACTCTTCGTAGTAGGCTTTATTCTAGCCAACAATTTTTGGATAAAGATTATATCCAACTTTAGCAAAACTAAAACAAATCTTAACAATAAGATTACTCGGTCTAGAAAAGACTCATTTTAAGAAGCATACTTATTTTAGGGAACCAACAGCATAATAAGTTGTTTTTGCAAATGGTGAATATACTTTGAAGTTAAATGCCATGTTGGTTAATTGGAGAGGAATAGTTTCCTCCCCACATAGTCACGGGTTTAAATGACATTGAGAAGAGGGAGAATATTCTTTGAATAAATAAACACATACATACATATCTATATACACATGCATGGACACACAATATGTATGTATGTATGTATGTATATAACATATCAACTCAGAAATGCTATTCTCGAAATGAGTTGCATATATATGTTCTCAAGTTGATGAGCAAGGCTGTGTGTTGTTGAGGGATGAGAACAAATGTACCAATCCATGACATTTATGATACAAGAACAATTCTCCACTTTCAAGGATCAATAAACTCTTAAATGCAATTGAAAAGTCGAGCTGTTTTTGTTGGTGTTCTGGTCCTCTCTTTTTTTATTGTTCAATTGAACAGTACCAGCTTGGAGCATGGCTTTTGGGGCATTAAGATGTTACTTTTATTTTCCTCTATCCTTTCAAATTTCGAAATTTAAAATGTCATTTCTGTTATCTCTCCACTCCCTTTATTTCTCTTTCTCACCTACTCTTTTAGATCCGCCTTTATAGAGTCTGGGTCCTCTCAGAATCATTTTGCTCGTTTTCTTCTCAGAATCTCATCTCCACCATCAGATTTTTTCCGAGAGACTTGAAAGCTGGACTACGCAAATCTACCCGGCCATTATTTGATTTAGTCGGGAAGTCAATTTCTGATGAAAGCTTCAAGGTAATTTTTACAATAAATTATTAGGTTATATGTATTTTATCCTTCATTTGGGCAATTTTCACAAAAAAAAAAAAATCAATTCAGTTGTAGATTATTTAGATTTCTTATCTATGTCTCTCCTTCATTTTGATAGCAATGGGAAGGTGTTGAGGCAACAAAAATGTCATTCAGGATGAGGAGAGGCTTATTGCTGCCAATACTGATTGGATGCACAAATATAAAGGATCCAGTAAACTTCTGCTGCTGCCAAGGAACACCGAGGAATTTCTTGTTTATTTTGTTTCTTCATATTCTTTTATCTGAGCAACAGATTTTGTTCAGAACTTCAGGGCTCTAGAAGCATTTGTGGGATTGGCAATGGCTTTTTTTTTTTATTTAACCTGTTGTTGTCCTGATGGAATTTCTTTATCACCATCATCATCACTATTATTAAATATGAATACAGGACCGCTGATTTTTATTTTTAAAACTTCTATTTGTCATTGCCCCTAATTGTTGCTGTTGTGGTTCTGGATATTGTTTTCATTAGCCTGTCATTCCCTAGTTTAAATAATGTAAAAGCTTAGAACCATATAAATGGCCTTTTATTGTTTTGCTATTGTCCTTTTTTGTTGATTGTATGAACATTATGTTCGGTAAGGAAGTGGCAAGTAGTAATGTGAGAAAGTAAATGAAATGTTGAACTGTTTGCTCCTGCCCAATGCGCAGGGTCTGTGCTTGTTTTAGTATAACAAACACGTGTACATCTATTGCAAAAACATCCCAAATGATGAACCCACAAAAAAAAAAAAAGAAAAAAAAAACAAAGAATACCACATAAATGAATAATGGGAACATGAACAAAAACACCACAAATGATATTGAACCCAGAATGTGATAGCAACTATTGAAGAGTCTAATTGAAGACATTGCCCAATGAGTTTAAACGATTTACAAGCATCCTTAGATTCACGTGATACTACTAATTAGATTAAACATATTACCTTGAGTTGTTATTTGTCCTCTAAACATAATATTGTCGCTAGTATCACTTACAGAACGAATTGGCTTTAAAGCAGAATGAGAGAAGCAGAACCAAAAATAAACTTGTCTTGCATCAGAAGATGATTTCCTGAAACAATTAATAGAATTGAGTTGAGAATGACTAAGATTAAATAGTGTGTTAAAACAACTATCAGCATAAATATGGCTACTACTAATAATAATAATGGATTTCGTAATCAGAAGCTGGTCTTCAATTGGCTGGTTTAATTATTTACCTGTCAACAACATTGCAAAAAGTTTCAATTATGATAACTCAAGTTGCCTTCTTATGAAAAGCCTTCTCTAACATGTCTATGAGATCATCGTCATCATACGCTTCAATATTCACATTATCCGGTGTGTATATATCAGCATGAGAGAAAACCTTCATTTGGGAGCAATCATATATTTCCACTTGTTCCAAGCGTGGGAATTTCAAATGGTACGTGCCCTTGTAAAAGCTATCAAGACTCGGGAGAGAGAAAAGATACAATGTTTTGAGATTCCCAAATGTTATCTCATCTTCATCCCATTCATCATCTCCTTTAGCCACTATTTCTTGCAATGACTTACATTTCCATACCGACAAGTCTTCAAGTAATGCTTAACTTTTAGCTGTAGAGGATGTGAACAAATATGCCAATCCATCACAATCACTCACTTCTAGAAGCCTTAGATTTGAGAAAGACGCGGTGGATGGTGCCAAGTTAATCAAACAAGGACATCTGGTCACTTCCAAGGTTTCTAAAGTTCTCAGAAAAGAGAGTCTTTCAGAAGTAAGCATCCTTTTCAAATTCCAAACTTGCTCCACTTTGGGTAATTCTTCCAGTATCATCTTTTTCAGCGGGAAAGAGAAAGGGGTGGACATGGGGCCCACTTCAAATATTGCCTTTACAGAATCACAGTATCGTACTCGTAGATCTTCCAATTCCCTTAGGAAGGGAAGCAAATGAAAAGGTGTCACATAATATGATAGAAATTGGGTACCATCCACTGTCAAATATTTCAAGTTACTGAAGCCTTTGCCTGGGACTGGAGTAACGCCCTCCCATATTCCCTGTAGCTCTGGGTGATCACTGAGCCACAAATATGATGCATCACGTGCAAAGTTTGCAAGCTGCACAAGAAAAACAGTTAATTAGATTCTATGACACCAAGTAATAAAAAATGATTTGGTAAAATAAATAAAGTAATAATATAAACTAGATAGCACTCACCTGTGTGGAAAAAATCAATTCTATGGAGGCATTTAAACCCAAGCCACGATATTCTTGATGTTCAAAGGGCTTGGTTGAAACTCTTAGAGTTTGAGATGCATTTACGGTTCCACAACAGAAAATTCTCATTCGGGGGCATTGATGGACGATAACATGATCTAAACATGGAAAATTGAATCCAGAGTTGCCAGAGTGAAAGGTACAAAGCCTTTGAAGAGACTCGAGAGACATTTTTTTGAGCTTCATGAATGTTATATCAGATTCATCTTCTTCTTTAGACACTATTTCTTGTATGGATTTACATCTTGCAATGGACAGCTCCTCAAGTAAAACTAAACTCCTTGCAGTTGACAATGTGAACAAATATACCAATCCTTCACAATCCTGTACATGCAATTCCCTTAATTTTGTGAATGATAGAGAAGACGGGACCAAGTTCCTCAAACGATGACAATAGTGCACTCTCAAGGTTTCTAGGTTTTCAAGAATTGGGGTTATCCATGAATTCTCTAACCCAATGGATTCAAGATACCACAGAGAAATTAGCTCCAATCCTTTGAGATGTGGAAACATGTCATTATCAAGATCCACATCAGGTCCGTGAGAGCTGAACATCTCTTTGAACGTACCACAAGCCACTTGAAGCTTTTCTAAGTTGGGAAGTGATACCATTTGAAAGAGTTCCCATGGAAATCCATTTGAATCCTCATGGAAGCATTGCAATTTGAGAAATTTCACTCTTTGAATCAAGTTTGTTGCCTCACACTTTCCTTGCCAATTAATATTCATGATGTCAGCCTTGTTCAGTGACAATTGCTCTAGGTTGGGAAAAACCTAGTAAGAACCAAATTATTATCACACTAGAATAAACCAATCAGACGATTCATTTCAAACATTTTCTTATATTAATCAAACACACAAACAATATTTATAGTTTCAAGTGTTTGAGAAAAGGGCTCAACTTTGGTTTAGGAAGAGCCAAAAAATATAAAATAAAAGACTAAGATGACAACATATATGGAGGATAAAAGAAGAAAAAATATACCTTTTCAAATGAGACGATAGCTTCCATGTCAGTTGTATCATGACTATGACCCTTTTCTGGAAAGATTCTCAAATGATCACAATGATATGCAGAAAATTCCTTTAACTTTGGCCATTCCAGATCCTCTAGTCCTGGACAGATGCACTTGAGTTGTGGCGAATTCCATAGACTCAACACGGTTAAGCTTGGAAACATAATTGAGTTTGAAGTTGCCCCTCTTAGTACTGTTTCATCATTTGCAACAATTTCCACTAATCCCTCACAACGTTGCACAAGTAGTATTTCAAGGCTTTCAAGTTTGCGTTGGGACACTAATGCTGGAAATATGCTCTTGAGACTTCTGCATCCAACAACATACACGCGTTGTAGAGACTAGAAGCTGAGAAATTCTTGAGGGTCGTCATTCCAAACATTCTCCAAACCAGGGAGTTGTTGCAAGGTCAATGTTTTCAAGGGAATAGAGAAAGGGGAGGACAAGGATCCCACCTCAAATATTGCCTTTACAGAATCACAATTTCGTACTTGTAAATCTTGCAAGTGTTTGAGGAAGCCAAGCAAATGAAAAGGGATAACATAATGTGATGAAAATTGGCAACCATCTAGTGTCAGAGTCCTCAACTTACTGAATCCTCCATCTGGGACTGCCACCACACCATGCCATATATCTTCAAGCTTAGGGTAATCTCCAAGCTTTAAACCTTGCACACCACTTGTAAATTGTGCAAGCTGCTCCGGCAAAGCAGTTTTGATATGTTATTCTATGAGTTTCTTTATATTTATGATTAACATAGAGAATGACAGAGACTTTGAAAAATGTTGCCTCTCTCTCTTTGCTTTTCTTATGTTTTAAATTAATTTAACTTTCGTTTTTAAAAAAAAATCAATTTATCCTTTGTTTTGCTCTCTGAGAATATCCAAGTCTACAAAGAAATATGGCTTGTGCATTTTAACGTAGATCCCAGTCAATTGTTCTGATAATTGAAAATAACAAACACACATACACACTAACACTACCTTAAGAGAATAATTTCTAAATTTCGATCTATCAGCTTAGCCTTAACTTTGGCTTTGGCTCCATTGTAAGATTGTTTAGAAGCAATTTCGTTTTATCATTGAAGATATTCATGTAAAAAGAAAATAGCTATGATACGTATTATTGTTAAAAATGTAGGTAGTTGAGCTTATATAGTCAAGTACACCTTTTGGCAATCAAATTAAAGATGTGAGCATTTTTTTGTATGCATTGCCCTCAAACGAGCTCTTTGATATTATGAATTGTAATTTACTGTGACAAAGTCAATTAAACATTATTAAGTGTTTTATACAAAGCGAAATATAAAAAAATTAATCATATATTGACACTTTAAATTTCAATCACATTTTTTTTCTTGTTAAATGTTGAGAAAATTAATTAATACCTAAAATAAAAATAAATTAATATTATATATATATTAATTATCCTCTTTGTTCCCAGCTCATCTTTTCCCTTCATATCTTCCATATTTTTAAAAATTTGATTACTAATTTTAGAAAATCCACTCCTATGTATTGATAAAATAAGAGAAACACATAAAATAATAAATACAGAAACTTGTTCAAAATAAAACATTTCTTAATTTTCCTCCGCGGACTATCCATTATACAAATCTCAATCATCAATCAAATATCAAATGTTCTACATTTAATATTTTGGACTTATTGATTTTCATAATTTTATATTTTAATAATAATTTTATAAAAAATTGAATTAGAACAGCTCAAAATTTGATCTCGTAAAGATGTGTTGTGGAGAGAAGATAAAGGAAGAAACTTTACAAGCATTTTAGTATTATCTTTGAAACATATGCATGGATGTTCGAAAAAGAAACGTTACCATAAAATATTGTTTTATCTTCGAAATAAAATCTTGTAAGTATCTCATTTTCGTTTCAAATATATAATTATATATAAATATATATTTAATATTATATATTTTTTATTAATATTACATTTGTTTTTTAATTGTTATATTATATATTATTATGTAAATAAATAACATAAGGTTAAAGCAGCTCAACTGGTAAAGATATCAGAATGTGCATAAGAGGTCCAAGGTTTGAGTCCCCCTTCATCACAAAACGCAACAACTATCTCACAAGGACACGTGATGCCCGCCTGGGGCCAGTGGGTTGGGGCCTCTGGTGATGTCTATGTGGCCTCTTTTAAGGGTGCCACGTGGATTTTTTTTAAAATAATACTAAATTACCCATAGATTACCTATGGAATTTTTCATTGGTAATTTCTTATGGAAAATTCTGTTGGTATCGCTCCATCGGTAATTTTTGGCAGAATAAAAATTCCATTGGCAAATCAATTTGCCACTTAATTTTTTTAGAGATGGAACAGATTCCGTTAGTAATCCGTCAGTAATTAAGTTGGAAAACTGAAATTCTATCAGTAATTTGATTTTTTTTTTTGTAGTGTTAAAAGGGCTTAGATCATTATTGAGTATGGGATGGGAGTGCTGATTATAACTTTAACCCCGACATGTGGGTTCTGTTGATGCCTAGTTCATATCGGGGGCCATCTAGATAGTCAATTGTTGTAACTCTTGAATTGGGTGCTAAATTTAATAACTTCAGATTTGGCTCTTTTAAGACTCCAGATAGAATATGGCTCTAGCCTATCTCAGTTTTAGTCAATAAAGGTTGAGTATCTTATTTAATGAAGCTGTATCTAACATGGTTGATATACAAACTTAAGAATTCTATTTTGTATGGTTGAATATGGTCATGTGATGAGATCTTAGTTGAAATAGAATCAAAGTGAAGGCCAATAATAAGGAGCTACCTGACTAGGTGAAGTTACTATTGACGAGTTAATCATTAAAACATCTAAATTCAATGATGAAAAATGTAGGCCGAGTGATCAATGCTTGTAAGGAAAAATTTGTTGAATTAGATTACCACCCAATCTAACAAAAAATGATCATCTAGCCACTGTTTTAGTCCTGCAATTTAGAGTTATTAGTCCTTACCTCATCACTAGTATTTCTACCTGGTTGGTTACTTCCTTATTATTAGCCTTAAGTTTGGTTTCCTTCCCAACAACGATCTCCCCTTGAGATCATATTCACACATATAAAAATCCAATTCTCATACTTATATATTAACTTTTTTATACTCAACTTCATTAAATAAGAATTTTCTAATTTATCACCTGAAACTAGAGTAGAGCAGAGCCATGTTTTATATTCGAGGTATAAAAGAATCAAAATACATAAGTATGGTAATCTAGCACCCAATCTGGGGGTAGCAATATTCAACTTTAGGGATGCTTATAATATGAAGTATGCGTCAACAACATGTAGATACTAGGCTTAAAATTGCATACACTAAATCCAACACTAAAAAGTTATCTAATTACATTGGAGGAGGGGGAAATACAAGTAAAAATAGTAAACCTTGAAAAAATAAATATCGGAATTAATATTCAATATTTATCTAATAATATAGGACTTAGATTCATGGTTGTTAGTTATAATTATTTTTTATATCGATTGCATTTGTATTTTTAGAGCTGTTTGTATAATTTATATCGCATAATATATCTAATTTAAAACCTTTAATCACTTCAGTTTAAATCAAAATAAACTAAATTATGCAATGAAAAGCATGACTCGTGTCGTGTTCTCTTAAGGAGCCTTTTATTTAATTCTTAAGCTAAATTAAGTGACAAAAACATTGAGATAGGGTTTTGAAATTGATTTTCTTTTTAGTGATGGAAAACAACCTAAAACTATTTTTTGGACGAAGGTGCAAATTTGGCAATGAACAATTTCGCCTGGAACATCCATATTTTAGGGTGCAAAAATAGCCATAAACTATCTTTTTGAGAGCAGATTTAGCAACACCGTTAAAAAACACTTAACTTCCGTTAGTTTTTGTCCCAATAAGCTTCTCTCTCTATATTATTTTAATATTTTTTTAATGGAAAAATATCACTTAGGCCACATTAAAAAAGTTTCATTTCAGATAAGGCCCAAAAGATTCTGAAATATCACTGCACCCCTTGGGTTAAAATGACATTAAGCTCTGTCAGTAAAAATAAATTAAGTTTTGCGATGAAATTCCAACAGGCTTCTCCATCTGTATTATTTTAATATTTTTTTAATGGAAAAATATCACTTAGGCCATATAGAAAAAATTTCATTTCAGTTAATGCCCAGAAGATTCTGAAATTTTACTACAAAACTTAATTTATGTTTACTGATAGAGCTTAATGTCATTTTGGGAGTAGATTTTGAAATTCTAACAGGCTTCTCCACATTTCAAAAACTAACGGCTGTTAAGCAGATTTAACGGCATTGCTAAATCTGCTCCAAAAAAATAGTTTATGATTATTTTTGCTCCTGAAAATAAATAAGTCTTATGGATGCTCCGGGCGAAATTGTTCATTGCCAAATTTGCATCTTCTCCCTTTTTTTTTTTTTGAATTTTTGATAAAATGATGAATAAAAGTATGAAATTAGGTTTAAGAAATGTTATGATGGAATGCTCCTTGGAAGTGAATCTATGCCTATCCCATCTTGCCTAATGTTATGGGAGTTAATCAATTCATCAAGTATAATTGAAAACCCCAAACACGGTTTAAGTCAAGTGATTCTTAACAAATAATTGTCCAAAACGCTAGATAATAACTACTTGCTAAGACACTTTTAAAAACCACTTAATGTGCAATTTAAATTGAGTTCATGGAACTTGCTTTCCTAATGAAGAATGCTCACAAAGACACTCAACAACCACACAAATCAATTATCATATTTAATAATGTGCTGGATAAAACAATTTCAATGAGTGCAAATGGAAATATATAAATAAATTCAAATCTCAAGTCAAACAACTCCACTCAAACCATAATAATCTAACTAACAAAGATTATAACACATAATTTCAATCTCAAATCCAAAACAAAATAATTCCTAACAAAGGAAAATTATTATAGTTCAAGAGAAAATTAATTGGAAAGCAAATACTCCTTCAATTGAAGCTCCCAAGCTCAAGCCATAACATCCACCCCAAGAAGCATAAGAAAACTTGGCTACTCATGATTTTAATTGCAGCCACAACTCCTTTAAAGCACATAAAATCCATGGAATGAGACTATAGAAGAAGAAAAAGAAGATGGAGGCGAATTTGGTGGTGGTGAATATCGAGAGGAGCGATGGTGGTGACGTTGCTAATTTCCTCTCCCCTTTCTTGCTTCCAAATCTGCTCTCCCCTCTGTTCAAGTCATGGCTGCCAGTGCGTGCTTTTAATGGAGAATTGATTCACCAAAATCTGACTTCCCAAAAGTGTTGCTTCTTTCCCCTTTTTTTTGCTTTTTTCTTTTGGTTCCTCAAAAATTATTTCCTTTTTCCTTTGGTTGTCCTTGATCTTGGCTTTCCTCAATTATTTTTTTTCTAGCTCCAACCTTCCTAAAGTGACCTACAATGTAAATCAAAATTAGTAGCAACTTATAGTCTGAAAAAATTAACCCAATTAATAGCAATTGCAATATTTATGGAAATATTACTCTTTTAATCTCTATTTTCACACAATCATCCTTAATTCAAATTAATCATAATAAATACAATTTAACCCAAAATTAATGATGAAATTTCCAATTAAGACATTAAATGTTATGATAAAATAGGGATATATCAATAGCTTTTAGATATAATAATATCCAACAAGGCTCTATCAAACAAAATAAAATGTACATTAAAAAAAAAATTGCCTACTTTTTAGACCGAATATGAAATTACTTAGTTTAAAGAGTGAACATTTTTTTTTATTATAAATTGAAACTTTTTAAGATCAGTCATTAAATCAATCGATCTTAAAAATTAACTTTTAAAACCGGCTGTACGCCCGGTCTTAATAAAGATAGACTTTTAAACTAGTCGATACAAGATCGAACTTAGACATGGTTTAAAAAGCCAATTTTAACCTGTTTAAAAGGCCTTTTTTCTAATAGTGAATTATGAGTATTAGTCTTTATAATCATAATCAACTAATACTAATTATGACTAATGCTTATACTAAATATGAGCATTAAATTACTAATAACATACTCAAACAGGTATGCATATACTAAATATGACCTATAAAGCTCATTTCATTAAAGCTCAATATGTATTTCATGTGACCCTTCCTATTAGATCTGTCGGTTTCAAAGGAGGGGAGAGTGTGTGATTATTTTAATATTATCTCGTTTAAATTTTAGAGAATGAATGAGAGGAGTTTTAATATTATCTTATTTGACTCATAAGGAAAGGAATGAGAGATATTTTTATGTTGACAGCTTTATCTTTATTTTATTTAAATTGTTTTTTCAAACTTTATATAATGTTTAATAAAATATAATTATAGATGACATTTGATATATATCTAAAATAATATTTTATAATTATACTTACAATATATAAACAATAATAATTATAAATATTATAATTATAATATAGACACACACACAATAATGTATAGTAGAAGTTATTTATTCTTAGTACAATAATAAGAAATACCCTCAAATCATGAGGTTGTGATTTTTGTGACGGTGCAATAGGCAAAGGAGGAGAACCCTCACTTTGTTGGAGATATGGAGAAGCCGCAAGTGGAGTCGTGATGGAAGACGAAGGGGAGGCCGACGGTGGAGATTTCTTTGGTGAAGTAGGATTCAGGGTGTCTGTAATCAATGGCTCAAAGTAGTGTGAGAGTGATGAGAAGGGAGGTGTGAGAATATTAAAAATAACTATAAGCATTTAAGTTAAATATATGAAAAATAAGTCTAGAAAATATTTAAGATAAATACTGAAAAATTGGTTATTGAAAATGTAAAGATTATTACTAAAAATATGAAAAAGAGTTATGAAAAAATTAACTCAAAAAATACTTTAATGGCAAGGGCAAACTTGTACATAGAGAAATATTAAAAAAATATTTTAGGTTATTAGATGCAACTTGAGTTTCTTCTTAGGAGTTAACGGCAAAGGCAAACTTGTATATGAAAAAATATTTAAGGGCAATCTTATATTACAGTGTTTTGGACAATCTTATCTCTTATTCTGCCAACAATTTGAAGGCTCTTTTTTTTTATACATAAATTTTAGGAAAGGGGTTAGGCTCACTCACGATCTAAGGATATGGCTTCAAGTTGGGATGCCTCCTCCAACGCCTCGACAGAACCACAACTAAGTGGACTTCCTCAGGATCGAATCCTCTCCTATTGATGAGAGGGTCCGACCCCTTCACCAGCTGAACCCAAGACAAGGGGTAATTTGAAGGCTCCTTTGATTCTTGAATATTTCCTATTGATGTGGACTTGGGCATAGTGTCGAACTTAGTAAGACTGGTTACTTTTGGGCCTTAACCAAATAAATGCCCTCAGTTTTGTACTCTGCAAAGGACCTTTCATTACAGACTGGCTTCCAATATCCATATTGATATTTAGAAGCTATGTCGCCTTATTGAAAACTAAACGCAATGTTCTACCCACCAAAAAAAAAACAAACAAACAAATAAACAGAGAAACCGACAAAACTGCCTTTCTTGTTTGGGAAAATTATCCAGCATTTGGCAATATGCATTTTTTGTTTTGCCAACATTTGGCAATATATATCTGAACCGTAGATAGAAATAATAAAACCCCGAATTTAAGTATCTAATTTGACGACGTATATGAATTAATTTAAAAAGGTAAATTCACGAAATTAATGGAGAGCCATATTTGGTAAAGATGAAAATTTGTTATTTGAAGTTATGCAAGATGCTTACAGGCTTACACGGTCTTAGACGTCAAAAGAATGGAATTAGGAAGCTTATACAGCCTACTAACAAAGAAATGCTGAATTGGTAACAATGTTCTATGAAGTAATCTCCTGAATTCCACAAAAGCCATGAAACAAAGAATGGTAAATATGTCAACAATGTTTGGTAATATGGTTCATTAGATTGCAGCAAGAGCAAGTTAGCGGATATAATAGAGCAAGTACCTTATGTGCTAAATATGGTAAGAGTATGAATTATAGGCTAAGAATTTATAACTTTTATGAGTTTAAGTTGAACGAAAGATAGAAGAACCTTTATCATGAAGCCTTCTATGTGAAAGCCTATGAAAAACAAAATCACAAAAGGCTTCGTTAACATGCAAGTTGTTTCTACAGCCTGTATCATTCAATAAACCTTTGAATAAGAAGGCTTTATTTGTTTAGACAGGTTCTTATACGAATATACTATATATGGCTGTTAAGTATGGACAAGAATCATATGAAATCTATAGTTGCCTCCCTAAGCTAAAATATGATGATTTTTTTTAGACATATTTCATCAAACATCTTCAAGGCACAAATAGGAAGCTATGAGTTTTGACGCGGTAGAAACAAAATTCCACCAAATCAAAATACAATACAAGGACAAGAACATTTCAAGAGATTCAAAACACAGCATTTAATCACATCAAAGCTAGAATGATAAGATTATTAAAGCACGAACATAAAAGAGTAGCAAGGCGCAGAAAAAAGTTGTGAAATTGCCGACTGGCTCCTTACATCCTCCTGTTGGATCCAACTCCAGAACCAACCCATTGGTAAAACAAATGGATTTTAAAGTAATAGACTATAAAAAAAAGATTTGAGGCCTTTTAAATTGTTTTCTAGTTTATAGGAGGTGATCTTGCTTTGGCTACTAGGTTAATTTGAATGTTTTTTAACCTGCAGAGAGACTTTTTTCTATTAATATATTTAGCACAATAACTCAAAGAAAAAGATTTTAGGCTTTACATGTTGGGCCAATGAGGGGGAAATTGGGCTGCAATATTATAAAGATTTAATTAATTGGTAGAAATTCGTATGGACGTCATGCGGCATGATGCTGATGATGATACAATGAAACAAAATGGAAGTCGAAGGAAGAACTTGGATTGAATGGGAATGGAATGGAAAAAAAATATAAGAGGCTGATGTTTTTTATCTGGAATAAGATGCTGATATTAGAAAAATACCTATGCTTATAAAAGAAGAAAAAGATGCTGATATTAGAAGAATGAGTTTCAATTTCAGATCATTTCTTTTTTCTACAATAAAATATGCATTAATTGTGTGGATTTTGGGAGGTCCAACTGGGAAGGAGATCCTCTCAGTGGCACTCTTTCTCACAACCCCTCAAAAGCTCAAAATCTTATCCGTTGAAATAATCGAATGGCTCATAGTGAATCACATCATTCAAATATTATAAAATTCAACTGGTTATCCGTATTTTAGATTCTTCAAAACACGACCCAACGCCTCAAATGCAAACTTAGTGCCTTGAGTCCACCTCTGGCAACTTTGTGGCTGAGCGTCGAACATAGCCTCAGATGCGAACACTTTCTTATAAAAATAGCTCATTAATTAATAAAAGATGATATCCTGGGATTTTCTTTTTTTCAATAGAAAACATCACAAAAAGCTTCATTATGGGAATGAGATTTTTTCAATTTGAACAGAAAAGAAAACAGAATTCGACCCACTGGCCAAATTGTTCAACATGGATAACATCTTTTGTTTTTCCCTTTTCATTTTAAAAAATAAACCCAAAGCTCACTCATATTAATGACAAAAATAGTTCCCTAGATGTTACTTTCGTCTGAGCTTCCATTTGCTTAATTCCATTGCTCAAGAATTCTCTTGTGAGGAAGAGAGGGACGGAGGAGAAGGGAGGAAGAGGTGCAATGTAGAAAACCGGTAACAGCAGGCTTCCTGTTTCTGTCAGAAATCCTCGCGAGCGTCACGCCATGGCAAAAGGGGTTGGACTTCCATGGATTGGCCTTGATAGCCCGATAGGGATTTTGCATAAATGCGTGGCTAGGGTTATAATAAAATGGATGGTTCACATGCAATTTAAAAAGTTTCATGATGTGTCTTCCTGTGAGCTCTCAGATTGATTGAACGTATAGAATTTAAGGATTCCGAGGGATACTGAAAAGCTGCGACTAAGAGGATCCGGACCCGCTTCTCTATATATATTACTAAGATAATGAATGTCATCGCGACTTTCCCAACAAACTTTCTCATTTTTCCCTTAAAGCATTCTTATTAATTGCAAATATTGAGCGGTTTTCATTTAATGGTAGTCCCAATGAAAATCATATTTATAAAAAAAAACTAAATTAATTAATTTCTTTAATCTACCTAAATTAGTCATTTAGCTCTTACATTAAGAATCCAAGATAGCGTAAGGTACTCATGAGTAAAAAAAAGTTATGTCACAAGTACTTTTTAACAACTATATACAAAGAGTCCTATAATAAAATTAAGGGTTAATACAATATTTGGTTATCCAACTTTTTTGTTAAGAAATTCAATTTTTAATACCTTTACTGTCAAATTCATTAATTCAATTTCAATCTCTTGAAATACTGACATTACTCGTAACTGAAGGCAAAAAAAAAAAAATATTACTCGTAATTAATATTTTAATTTATTTCAAATAAAATTTATATTAATATCATAATACTTGGTGAATCTTTTTTTTTTTTTTTTTTTGCCAACAATACTTGGTGAATCTTATACGATCATACAATATTTAAAATTAAAAAAAATACCTGATAAAAAAAAAGTATAGCTACAAAAATATTATAAGAAGTGCAACGTATCTGTTAAGATTCTTTCTATTTTATCGAAGTCTTATCTTTCCCTCTTCCTAAGGCAAAGTACATGACAACGCACCAAACCTTTAAAAAAAAAAAAAAACTAGAGGAACATGAGTTTAGAGTTGGTAAGGAATTGGTTATGATGCTGATATAACAACCTATGGGCAAATTGTAATTATCTTTCTAATCCTAAATTTGGATGTAGAAAAGATTATGGGGAAAATATTAGAAGAAAAAACTCTTAAAAGTATTTGTAGAAAAGATTATAGGGAAAATACTAGAAGGAAAGACCCTTAAAAGTATTCTCTCCTCTATTTTCGCCTCACTTCTCTAAATCTAAACATGTCCTAAACGTTCTATGAGTTTTGAGAGTTTAGACCTTTCCTAATAATCATAACGAAATTACATAAACTTTTCCATCTCTGTGCTACACACATCATGCGGCTAAAGATTTGCACTCAGTGGCTGGAAAGGAGTGTCCTTTCCTTCTCCTTCTGCACAGTTTCGGTAAGCCAAACGGCTTCTTACAGCAAAAGAGCAAGTCGGGAAACTCAGAAAGGTCTCGACGTTTTCGAGAGATCAGCTCCAATGTTGGGAAAGCAACTACTTTTGGACGGAAAACTAGATGAAAGCAACTACCCTTGTCCTTCCAACTGGTGCTCAGCCTCCTTGCCGCCGGCTCCTACGGTTCCACCCGCCGTCAGTTTCTTGAGTTTTTCAACATCGATTCCGTCGATCGTCTCAATTCCATGGCCTCTTTACTTTCCGATGTCCTCTTGACGGATCATGATCCCGCCTTTGGCCCTCGCATGCTTTGCTCCAATGGCTTGTGGCTTGATCAGGCCCTACTCTCAAGCCCTTTTTTCAACACATTCTCAACTCTGATTATAAAGCTCCTGTGACCCCAGTGGACTTTCAAACCAAGGTAATGTTGGGGGAAACAAATCATGTCATTAATTCTTACTCCCTACTCCTGATATAAGACATATTTAATTAATTTGATCAGATTAAGGAAGGTAGTTAAATTAGTACACCCTAATTATCTTCCTTAATTCCCTCCTTCCCTTTTCTCCTTAATTACTATTGAGGGAACATCGATAGGGTAAATTAGGAAGAGATTGACAAATAAGTTTTATATTAAAGACCGGAGAGAGTATATACATTCATATTTTCTTTGAATTGATGCAAGATATATTCAACCTGTTAATTATATTCATCTTAAATATATAATCAGCCTTGGTGAATTGTAAATGTAAAGTCGCAAGAGTGCATTATTTCTTCCAGTTGGAGAGAATACAACTAATCACTTTATCCTTTAGCATGCGGCTAATCGGTCTAGAACACTCGATTTCATGTGCGTCCACTTGCCAACCTCTCTTTAATTATATGGCTATTTTCTTAAAATATATCTCAAATAAGTAAGGAAATTAAGGGAGTCAACAAGAACAGCAACTTGTTGTCTTGAAGTGCTTAATTAAGAAATGGCTTTATAATTTGTGTTGTGCAGGCTCCTCATGTGGGGCAACAAATTAATTCCTGGGTGGAAAATGAAACAAGTGGCCTTCTTAAAGACCTTATTCGTGAGGAGCATCTTAACAACTCAGTCAAGCTCGTTTTTACAAATGCACTTGACTTCAAAGGAGCATGGGGAGGAGAATCTGATTTTCCCTTACTAAGCATGGAAGATATTAGGAACGAAAACTTAGTGGGAGCTTCCTTCATGACTGCCAAGAGGAAAGTATTTGGTAGATATAATGATACTATTGAATATATATAGCGTAAGCGACCATATAAAAGGTAAAGTGAAGATAAGCACGCTATCTCCATACATTTCAACTATCCGTCTAGAGATTCTCCTGAGAAGGAAGCTAATTATGAACTTTTGAAGGGTTTAGGGGTTGAAATGCCATTCTCTAGAAAAGAGTTGACAGAAATGTTAGGTTCTTTGATACCCTAATGGATTTTAATGGCTTGATGACCCCAAAATGTAATATTTCTTCTGAGGTGGAAGCTTCTTATGTTTTGAGGAACCTAGGGATAACATTGCCATTCTCTGGTGGAAACTTTACAGGAATGTTAAGTTCTTTCGATAATAATCAAAATTTTTACCTTTTCAACATATTTCAAAAGGGCTTCGTCGAAGTAAATGAACAAGCGACCGAAGCTTCAACTGCCAACGTGGCAATAGTAATGTGTGGGTGCCCACCATATTTGCCTCATGTACCTTCAAAGCCAATGTTGTATTACGTCCCATGCGGGCCCCTTTATGTCCAAAGCGATAAGTATGGAGATATTCTCATGGCTGCAACACAGTTGATGGTTCGGTAGGTAGTCAATCCTCTTCCAAGATAGTGTTCCTATGTAATGTGTCATCATTATAAGTTTTAGTCTAAATGTTTGACTCTGCTTAGTAATTTTTTTTATACAACAGAGTCTCTTTTGCACTAAATACGGCCTTAAATATAAGAGATAAATCAAGGTTTTAGTTTTGTCCAAGAGAGAATATCTCTATTTATTTTATCCTCTTGATTAGTATGCAAAACCGGCACTCTAACTATTCAATATCTCAATATATAGAACTATTTTTTTTTTCTATTATTAGACTTTTTTTTTTGCCAACGTTGCATTATTAGAATTTTTTCATATAGTTATCTTCTGGGTTAAATTTGAAAATTGTTGATCTAATTTTTTTTTTACACAAATAGTATAATATTGGTAAAGTAGGGCTGAGCAATGGGCAGGTTGAGTAGTTCATGCCCTAATCTGTAGTCCGCCCATTTATTGATACATGGCATGGGCTAGTATCTCAACCCATTAAGCCCGAGTTAAACAGGTTGGGATATAAGGTTATGAGGAAACCTGTTTACATGTTGGCCTTTTTAAAAAAAATCATAACTATACATAAGCATCAATCCATTCCATCATGCTAAAATGCTAATTTATATTTAATGTTCAAATTTCAAGGATTGCATTCAAATTATCAATATCAAGGTCCTTGATTTGGGAAGTCTTTGATAGCCAAGTTTTGGCACATATGAGCGTCTCAACCATCTTTGAGGATAAGGATCTTATGTCATGCTCACTTGCCTTTTCGAAACCAAATCAAACTTAAAGGAAAGCATAAGTAGAAAAGCATGTTTCATCACAACAAATAAAAACTAATCTTAGTCTTAATATGACACCAAGTAAGGTTGAAATGCATGGCAACCACAAAAGCAAATCATACTAACTGTCATTAGAGAGTTATATGGTTTAATAAAATATAAAACTAATTCATAAGGACCAAACACAAATATGAAACTTGACAGAATAAAAGTGAAATGGATTGCTTTAACTTGTTCCAACACTCGTATTCTTTCCTCCATAACTCTAATGCACGTACTAGAATTGATTTAACAACCGAGAAAACTTTTGTCTAGTTAATTCAGAATATCATCTATAATCAAGTTAAAAAACAATATATATAGATAAATGAATATGCTTAAGCTTATACAAACTTGAACTTCAAGTATTTGATTGTAAAATGGAGCATACAACATATATCAATTATAGGAATATAGCCTAAATGAATAATATTTAATAAAATAAAAAATATCTATTTGATAATAAAATTAAACGGTCGGGCAAGAGCAACCCGATGGTGTACCCATAACCCGCCCATTTATTTCTTAAATGGGCAGGTTTCAACTCGCCCCATCATGGGCCTTTTATGGGTGGGCCTAAATGGATAAGTTTTAGATGGATTTGAGCGGGCTTACCATATTGTGGGCAATTTAATCAGCCCTAGGGGAACGTAGTTAGAGATAGCAATATGAAAAATGTATGAGTTATTGACATATAGGTTCAAGAAATGTGTGTCTATAAAAAACCCCCCAGAAAACGTTTTTTATGAAGAAAAAAATATTTTTACCCATCCTTTCTATCCTAAATATGGCAATGTAACAAATTCTAAATCCAAATATTATAAAAGCATATCGATCGAACGTTTTAAATTAAATTGTTTGATAGAAACTCTAATTTTAAATATTAAAAAATTTTAATTTTCGTTTGATAGAACGTCTTATTTAAATGCAGTAATTTTTTATTCCTTGAATTATCCAAGGATGCGACCCACCAAGCAAATTTCGCAACAATTTTCAATATTCAAAAATTATTGTCTATTCACTACTATTTTTCATATTATAATTAAGTCTCAAAATGTCATTCTAATAATAATCCTTAGGTTAAAAATATTTTATTTCAAATAATTTTCTGTTTTTTTGCAACTACATATTGTTCTGGGACCTAATTTTAATTGAATTAGGTTTTTAAAATCACATTGTCATCTATGATCTCCCTTTTCTTTTAGGAAGAATTAAATGTGGATTTCAAATAAAAAATTAAGGGTCCGTTTGGTTCGATCCCATTACACCCTGCGGTGCAATGCAATGCGATGCAATGGTAATGCAATGCAGTATTAATTACAGGGGTAGTATTTGGTTTGATTTTTAAACAACATGCAATGAGTTAATATTTTAACAATTATTTAAAATTAATATATTACACAAAGTCTATTTTACCCCTTAATATAATCTTTGTAGAAAAAATAGTTACAAGCCGGTGACGGCGGGGATGGAGGAGGAGGTAGTGGCAGTGGCAATGATGGGGGTGGTGGGGGAGGAGGAGGTGGTGGCGGCGGTCTGTAGGCTGGGGGTGGTGTAGGCGGAAGAGGTGGTGGTAGTGGCGACAACGGGGGTGGAGGAGGAGGTGGTGGCTGTGGCAGTGGGCGGGGGGTGGTGGGGTCGGGGGTGGCGGCAGAGGAGGTGACGGTGGCGGCTGCGGCTGCGGCGGCGGGCGATGGTGGTGGTGGGCGGCGGGGGAGGAGGAGGTGGCGGCGGCGGCGGGCGGTGGGCCGGTGGCGGCAGAGGATGTAACCCCCTTCCGTAATCATATCCGAAATACAACATTAGAATGAAATAGACACCAATAATAATCAAAATTCATTTACATTCCCCATCCTTAAGATAGGATTTTCACAAATTTCTTTAACAAACACTTTAACCTGGTCTCACATTCACATTTCGAATACAATTACATTGCGAAGATAATTAACATTAATAATATATCAGAGTTCACAATAACAATCCCGGCAATTCCGGGTTCATATCTTCACTAAAGGTTCATGGGCACATACGCCCTTTACAATTTCTCAAATGAGGATTACACAAATTTCATTCCAAATACATATCCAAATACACCTCCACAATATACACAACCATATATCCATCCTAACATATACAACTCTAAATACATCCAAATCCACTACCATTATCCCAAATAGCAATGATAATCACTACCAAGTCCAAATGCCCATAAGGGATTCTCACCGCCCCTAGTCGCTTGCTCCTTCCTCGAGCCACTTGTCCTGCCTAAAATGTTGGTAGGGGAGGGTGAAATTCTAGAGAATCCCAATAGGAAATAGTTACCAATATGCATGCAAGATAAGTGTTTAATGCATGACATACTTGCATCACAATAACTCGTGCTCACATAATGATATATCCGCATGCTCAATGTTTCAACAACATACTCATGGCCATAGTATAAATAGAAACAGAGCTTCAATCATTCATATATGTTTCACATAATCAAGCAAAGCAATAACATGCATCAATACACAAACACAAATATCAATACATGTAGGAGAGGTAAGTTCCCTACACTTTTCTTTCCACATATGCTCCAGCATCGGCTACTCACGATCCGAGCGGATATCAAACCATGATCAGGGAGAATACCCAATCCTATAACCAAATCAAGGACATACAGTCATTCTCTTTTCCAAATTCTCATTTGCATAACACTTAAAGTTGGTTACCATTCATGACCTTTAGGTGGCTAATCAAAGCCTAAACATATGCCTAAAGGCTTGGGAAACACTTGACCAAAGGTCACCTTTTAAAAGTCTAAAATGCTGATTTTTAGGGGTTGGCCGCGGCCAGCCTACCCATGGGCCACGGCCAATGGATGCACAGAAGGTCTTGGGCCGCGGTTCATAACCTTTGGCCGCGGCCAAGAAAATTATGTTTCCTGGCTGAACTTCCAAAATTCATAACTAATTCTAGAAAAATCAAAACGAGATGATTCCAAAGCCAAATGAAAGGTACTTAAGTCCTCTTTCTAGAAAAAATATGTACCATTACTGGAAATCACCACAAAATTCCATAATTACACAAAACTCAACACTACTCCAAAACAGAGTTCTGTTTCCATCCCAAACTTTGGACAATCCTATCTCATAGAATAATAAATGAAATGACACAAAATATATATCCATTTTGAAGCTTGGGATGTGAAATTTAAGACTGGAAAGTTTCAAAATTTTCTGAAATCATTTGTCATTCAAAACGTCCACACAAATAAACTGCCCAGAACAGAGTTCCAAGGGATAGATTTTCCAATTTTCTACCAAAGTGTCCCATGACTCCAAAATTAACAATCAAGCCTATTCCCACATAAATTTTTACAAGGAACATAATGGTAACCTCAAAATTACCATAATCACAACCTATCAACATGCCCTATTTTGACCAAAACACAAAACCAACACAAAAGGTGCCAAACTTTACATTTAGGCTTCAATTCAATTCTATCAATTCAAAACACTAAACAAGGCACCATTTCCATAACAACAACATACCATACTCCCCAAGACCCTAAATCACGAAAATTAGGGCTAAAATTCTAGAAATTCAAGGCCTAACCAATGGCCACAAAACTTATATGAAAATGAAGCTTTCACTCACCTCAACAACTTTCCCAAAGAAGCTTCTTGATTCTCCAACTTGTACATTTTCGTGATTCCTCAAATCACCACCAATGGAGAAACTACAACCATAGGATGAAAGCTCTTAACAAGAGGAACAACTTTATAGAAGGAAGTTTTGGCATTAGAGGTCAAGATCTTACCTTTTGTACAAGCTTTTCCTTCTTCCTCTTTGTTCTCCAATGGCGAAAATGGAGAGAGAAGAGAGAGATAAGTGTGTGATGATGAAGATGAGGGTGAGGTGCAGAATTTCTACCCCTCCCAAGCCCTTCCATGCGCATGAGAGAGAGAGAGAAAAGAGGGAAAATGAATAAAAAAATGGTGCTTTGACTTTTCACCTCATCTCTCTTCATCATCAAGTGACACTTGTCCACATCTTATGCATTCTCATAAAGTAAGTAACAACTTGGTTACTCTACTCATTCCATTAGCCATTTAGTTACATATCTCATTTCTCTTAATTAGTAATTAATCTCTTCCATTAATCACTAATTTAGAGCCATTCTTTCAATTTTCCCAAAAATTATGGCATATTAATTAAAATTTCCATACAACACATATTTAATTATTTTCCTCTTCTTTATACGCCATTTACCCTTATTTTAGCCCAATAATTATTTCATCACATAATTATGCTAAAATATAAGGTGTTGGGCATTTCCAATAATAATTCGGATCTCAAATCCACATTAATCCACATAATCATTCACAAGAATTGTAATGAGCCCTTAATCAAAATTTGGGGCGTTACAGAGGAGGAGGTGGTGGTGGTGGCGGAGGGGGTGAGGGTGGCGGCGGCTGTGGGTGGAGGTGACGGCGGTGGAGGAGGTATTGGTGGCAGCAGAGGGTGGAGGTGACGGCGGTAGAAGAGGAAGAGGTTGTGGCGGTGGCAGTTGTGACGTGATGCGGCAAGTGAAATAAGATAAATGAAACAAAGACAAGGGAAACTAAAGGGTAAATTGGACTCTTTAGACCATGCAATGGAATGGTAATGAGGATTCATAGGGGGAGGTATGAATGAGGATTACCAATTTTTTGGTAATCATCATTACCATGGTAAACCCTATTACCATGCTAAAGAGCAACCAAACACTCTTCTCTTAATAATGCAATCATGATTACCGTTGCAGGCATGTAATGGGGTTGAACCAAACAGGCTCTAATTATTTTTTGGGTCTCAGTTACATGTCAAATTTTCACATTTACATGTAAGTATGACCTATCTTAATTTTTTCGAACTTGTGTCTATAAGTCTTCCTTTAGCTGAAGTCAAGTTGGCCTCCCTTGTTACACACAATTTTAAATGATAAATCACACAATTCGAGCTTGAAAATCAGTATGATTTAGGTGTGAAAATTTAATATTTTACATTGATCATATATACTGGTGTTTTGGCACAATTTTTTAAATTAGATATTCAAATTTTTGTAATATATGTTAGATATTTTATTATTTAAGATTATATATTTTATTATTATTTAATATAGATTATATCTAGATATTATCTTATCATTGTTTTTGAATAAAATATCCTCTGATTGTGTTCGCAACCAATAAAATACAGTGATAAGTGAGATCGTTCCCTCGAGGATTTGAATAACAATTAGTCAAACAATGGCTTGATGTGTTTGATTAAGTTGAATCAAACAAAATGTGAGTGTGAGAAAAACAGATTTAACAGATGTCCTGATAACAACTAAGGAAAATACTGACAGAAAATGCTTCTCGTGAAGTCAATCAAGTAGAGTGAGTCTAGGATTGTTCTCTCCCTTTGTATATCATAAACTCAATCTACTTCCTCTTCGATATTACTGTTTATGGGATGTATATGTGTCAGTCAAGGGTTCAATAGCCATTGGTTAAGCTCTCTCAAGTCATAACCAAACTTATATTCTCCAATTAGATGCACAATCTCTTGCTGCATTTAAGGGAAAATAATCATTAAACAACCTCCTCACTTTGACAATGCTAGGTTAATAACTATATCTCTATGTTATTAACAAACCATCCATTTAACTCTTTAAACTTTAGGTCTAGCATAACTCTACCCACGTTCTTCAATTAGATTAACTCTCTCAAGCTTAATCTAGTTGAACATGTTATTCATAGTGCTAGCAATTCATGAATGTCAGTGAAAACAGAGAAGAGTTAACACATATATACCATTAGCTAATGAAGAGGAAGAAAGGTTCGAGTTTAATCCATACAAAAGTGTCGAACAATCCTAGAAGGAGAAAAACTAGCTACTCATGTTCAAAAACGGATTACAAATAACAAGATTAAAAGTAGCCATAACAGAATCACAGTGGAGAAGGGAATGAATACAGAAGGATCAAGAAAACTGGAGTGAAATCTCTTCCAATCTTCTAGCCTACTCGATTCTCCTTGCTTCTAGCAGCTCCCAGCTCTCAGCACCTCTCTAGCCGCCTCTGTCGGTCTTTCCAAAATTGGGAACCACCCTTCAAAACCCTGGGTTTGCCTTTTATATCTTCTCAGATGTCAGAACGCGTAGCTTCATTTTCGGGGTTGGGCCGCGGCCCAAGAGTTTCTGACCTCAAGTTGATGCTTATGGGCCGCGGCCCACACCTTTCTGTGCTCATGTTGCCTTCATGGGCCGCGGCCTAAGAGATGGTGGGCTGCGACCCAAGACTTTCTGTGCTCATGTTGCCTTCATGGGCCGCGGCCTAAGAGATGGTGGGCTGCGGCCCAAGACTTTGCCAGAGTTATCTTCTCTTCTGTTCTGCTCTGTTCTTCTCCCAGCTTGCCATTCCTTTAAATGGTTGTTAGCTTCAACTTCCTTTCTCTCCTTCTCACTGCATGTAGCTTCCTCTGGGCTAGCCATGACTGAATCTGCACCAGTTTACACAAAGAACTTGCACACATGGTTAAACATTCATAGCCGTTAGTGAGTAATGTCCTCCACAATTTCATTCTGCTGTGCATAGCATGGGAAAAACAAAATTCATCACTTTAATCCTTTCAAATGCCCACTTATGCACCCAATAGTGAAGTAAAACAGGATGAATTATGAAATTCTAGTAAGAATTTCCTGAAGTTAACACTATGACAAGCCTTGATGGGAGGTTATAAATAGCGCAGACTAAGTCTTAGAGTAGTAACGTAGAAAACCCACATACTATTAGAGCAAGCGGTTCACCCAAGAGGAGGGGTGAATTGGGTGATCACAATTACTTAAAAACCTTAAGCGATAATTGGTTAAATTAATTAAAGCAAAGTTAAAAGCTAGGAGAAATATCATGGAAGTGTACACTAAGAGTTATATTGGTTCGACCGCAACCACTTTGACCTACATCCAGTCTTCAGAGTTCCTCTGAGAGTTTCACTACATCTTCCAAGATTCAGTGGGTTCTTGGCAACTCAGTACACAACAAGTTCCTTCACCAGACACTCACTCCCCCTTAACCTCATGAAATTCTTGTCAGAATTGCACATTTCATCCTATTTATCCCACACTTTGAGTATATTAGTGGGCATTTGGGAGTGCTAAAGTTGATGAAATGTGTTCTATTCATGCTGGGCACAAAAAAAAAGAAGATAAATATGGATGAAATATATTGCCAACTGTTATGACTATTCAACTGTGGTTGTTTGTGAGTTCTTTGTGTTGAAAGGATACAGATTCAGTCATAGCTGGACCAGAGAAAGCCAAATGCAATGAGAAGGAGGTGAAAGGAAGTTGAAGTCATCAACCATGTCAAGGAAGTGCAAGAAGGGATGAGAACATAGCAGAAAAGAGAGGAAGCTGAACTTCAGAGATGACTGGCTGCGGCCAACCTATTCATGGGCCGCGGCCAACAAGAGGATAGAAAGTTATGGGCCGCGGCCAAGCATCCTTGGGCCGCGGCCAAGAGGAGGTCAGACAGCCACTGGCCACGGCCAAGCATCTATGTGCCGCGGCGCAAAGATAGACAGAAGCTCACTGGCCACGGCCCACAGATTGCTTGGCCGTGGCCAACCCCTGAAAATGCTGTTGTGTGTTTTGTCATCTGAGGAACTATAAAAGCAAAAACCAGAGGCTGAAGAAGGGGATCCCAGATTTGGAAAGACCTAGGAGGCGGCTGAGAACATCCTCTGAGCTTGGGTGTGCTTGAAATCAAGGAGAATCATGGAGAGAGTGAGGATTTACAGAGATTTCAGCTCAGATTCTCTGGTTTTTCTGTATTCCTTCCATTTCTTCTCTGTAATTCTGATATGGCTGTAATGAGAGCTTATGTCTGTGAATCATTTGTGAACATGGATAGCTAGAGTTCCTTTCTAGGATTGTTTCTGATCCTTTGTATGGATTAAACTTGTTTATTTTCTTCTCTAAGGATCTAATGGCATATATATGTTGATTTCATTCCGTTTTTACTGCTGTATGTGACTGGCCATCACTGTGGATGATGTGTTCAATTAAATTAAGCTTGAGAGAGTTAATTTAATTGCAGAACTGGAGTGAAATCATGCTAGACTTGAAGTTTATAACTAAATGGATGGTTTGTTAGTAACATAGAGATATAGTTATTAACCTAGCATTGTGAAATTAAGATTGGTATGTAATGAATATCTTCTCTTAGCTGTAGCAAGAGATTGTGCATGCTAATAGACGATATGCAACTGGTTATGACTCAAGAGAGCTTAATCAGACGCTTTGGATTCTTAAACTGACATATATATACCCCATGAAAAGGATCCTTGGAGAGGAAAAGAAGTAAATTTATGAAATACTAAGGGGATGAGCAATCCTAGGCCTATTATACTTGATTGGAATCATACAACTTCGAGTTTTGTTCAGCAAAGTCTAGCTTTTCAAATATATCTTTTAAAATTCCTTTTTCCACACATAACAACATGTTTTGGCTCAACTTAATCGAATTCACCAAACCTATTGCTTGACTAATTTGTTACTCAAATCCTCGAGGGAACGTGTTAGATCTCTCATGTTTTGATGATAACAAAGGATGGTATGAAAAAGATTTGATAAAAAAATAAGTTTGAACTAAGTAATAACAGGGCAAATCATTACTTGAAGTAAGCATTGGAGTAATGAAGAAAGGCCAAGACAAAAAGCTGAGAAACTTCATCACTGGCAAGTTTTTTAAAGGGTTACTCGAGTAAGTACTCGAGTAATGGGACAGAAACTTGAAGTAACGAGAGCAACCTTCAAGTAACCTGCCAACGTTACTCGAGTAAGAAGGTAAATGACTCCAAGTTGCTCTCGGCCTGCCAATGTTACTCGAGTAGCTACTCGAGTAACCAGGTAAATCACTGGCAGTTGCTCTCGATCTGCCAATGTTACTCGAGTACGTACTCGAGTAACCATGTCAAAGACTTCCAGTTACTCTTGGCATTTTCAACCCTGCCAATGATACTCGAGTTTGTACTCGAGTTACTCTATTTCAAGAAATGTGTTGCTCTCGGCATTTTCAACCCTGCCAATGTTACTCGAGGAGCTACTCAAGTAACTCACTGTGGTAAATCAAAACCTAAAGGTAATACTCGAATAACATGTTATGTCTTTATCACACTTCACTCGAGGCACTACTCAAGTATACAGTTGTTCAATCACTTATTTATACTGGATTACTCGAGTAAGTAATCGAGTAATATGCAGAGTTATTTGCATAGAACTTGAAGTCACTACCTGAGTAAGCTATGCACAAAACTTATGTTTACTCGAGTAAGGACTCGAGTAACAAGGTAATCAAATTTAATGTGCTCTCAGCCTTGAAATCCTACCAACATTACTGGACTAAAGCATCGAGTAACCTAAAGTTTATTTGAGAGTTTACTCGAGTAACCTATGAAGTAAAGGGTGCCATACTCGAGTAAGTACTTGAGTAAACAGGTATTTCCAAAGGTTTGAAATTGTGTTTACTCCATGCACTACCCGAGTAATGTAATGTTCATTTGTTAACTTGCAGTTTATCATTACTTTCACGATGATACTCGAGTAAGTACTCGAGTAACCTTTAATGAATACTCGAGTAGCTACTCGAGTATACAAGTTCAAATTTTGAGAATTCATTCCAACATTCATTGATTTGTTTCCTATATGATTAACCTTTCATTGTATTAGTATTCTTAGTATATCTACAGATAAACAATGAAGAGATCTTACTAAATAAGGAAAGTCAAATGCAACGTTCAAATGCCACCTACCACCACCTACCGCAAATGGATATTTTTCAAATACTGGAAAAGTCAACAGTGGCTGCGTACACTCTAACGGACGAGAAGAAAATGTTTCAATGGTCACTACCAACACATCTATATATATGGGAACATCCAAACAGAGAATATACAACAAGAACACACACGAACGCATTATCAAGCTCATTACTCTGTTTTACATTATACTTGTAATTCTATGCTTCAGTGATTCTTATTCACTCTGTGAGAGAGATATTTCATTCAAACTCAATATTTGTTATTGAGGTAACTTAAGGTTATGGAACCTTGAGTTGGAATTGGATTACAACTTGTAAGGGGGAGCGAGTGTCCAGGAGAAAGAACTTACTTGTACTGAGGTGCCATGAACCCACTGAATCTTGGAAGTTATAGTGAAACTCGCAGAAAAGCTCTGAGGACTGGACGTAGGTCAAAGTGGTTGTGACCGAACTAGTATAACTCCCGGTGTACACTTCGGTGATATTTCTCCTTACTCTTTACTGCTTTATATTCACCGTCAAGTTTTTATATTTGCAACGAAATTTTAGTATCACCCAATTCACCCCCCTCTTGGGAGAAACGCTTGCTATAACAGAACGATCTTTACTTATCACTTTATTACTTGACGCGATCCGTGCACTTGCGGAGGCGAACAGAGAAATATCATCGAAGTGTACACTAAGAGTTATATTGGTTCGGCCGTAACTACTTTGACCTACATCCAGTCTTCAGAGTTCCTCTGAGAGTTTCACTATATCTTCCAAGATTCAGTGGGTTCTTGGTAACTCAGTACACAACAAGTTCCTTCACTGGACACTCACTCCCCCTTACACTTCGTAAACCAATCCCAAATCAAGGTTCTACAACCTTAAGTTGTCTCAATAACATACATTGAGCTTGTAATGAAAATCTCTCTTACAGAGTGAATATAGAATCACTGAATCTAGAATAATACATTCTTTTCATTCAGCATGGCTTTGGCCATTTTAGTGAATACTCTGTTCTTTCTCTCCATGACTCCATTTTGTTGAGGTTTCCTTGGAGAAGAGAAGTTGTGATCAATACTATTGGTGTCACAATATTCTCCAAAGGCTTGATTCTCAAATTCTCTACCATGATCTGTCCTTATACCTGCAATAGACATACCTTTCTCATTTTGCACTTTCTTGGCAAACACAATAAATTCACTGAAGGTTTCGTACTTTGATGATAAGAAAATAGTCCATGTAAATTTAGAGGAATAATTAACAATGACCAATGAATATAAGTTGCCACTAAGACTTTTAATTCTAGCTGGTCCAACTAAATCTATATGATGCAGTTGTAGTGGTCTATTAGTTGTGATTTCACTTTTTGATTTGAAAGATGATTTTGTTTGCTTACCTTTTTGACATGCATCACAAATCAAATCATTTTTGAAATTCACTTTGGATAACCCAATTACTAAATCCTTTTTAAGTAACTTGCCTAGTTGGTGCATATCGACATGAGCTAGTCTCTTCTTCCATAACCAACTTTCATTAACGTTACTTAGAAAACAATATTCAGAAACATTTTTGCTCATATCAAGGGTATAGCTGTTACTTTCTCTCTTTACTCTAAGTTTTGCTTTAAGATTTTTCTTCTCTAATTGTAAATCATTCTTACTTACAATTAGACATTCTTCAGAGTCAAATATCACCCAGTTGTCTTTATTTGTGATTTGACTCACGCTAAGCAGATTATGACATAAGCCTTCAACATAATAAACATCTTTGACTTGAATGCCATTATTACTTCCAATCTCACCAATTCTTGCTATATTGCCTGATTAATTTCCTCCAAATTTTACCTTTCCACCTTCTTTAGATTCTCACGTGGTAAAATTTTCAGGATCACCAATCATATGTCTAGAGCATCCACTGTCTATATATCATTTGTTGCCTTTGGATGTTTTAAGACATATCTGCAATCAAATATAATTAAGTCTTAGGTACCCTGTAACACCCCAACTTTTATTCACCAATATACATTGTAACTATATGGAAATATCCAATAAAAGGGAAGGGTGAATTTTGGAGGATGTGATTTTGTTGCCAGTGAGAATTCTAGGTGAGGCAGTGAGTTTTTCATGTGGTTTTAGATGACCAAATGATAAAAAAATTATAAAATTTTACAGGATGAAAGTAGTCATCCTAAGCTTTAATTTGATAGGTCGTGGGTAATTTTTGGACCTGTATGTGAAAAGTTATGAATTTTTTAAGATAGCCCAAGAAAACTGCCTATTCTCTGGAACAACATTTAAAGAAATTAATTCTTGGAATTTTGTGCTTCCAAATAACAAAAGGCTACATTTTTCCTTGAAACTAGACTCAATAATTGTTCTATAGCCTTTGGAATCACTTTGATATGATGTCTATAAGTTTAGTTATGATTTTTCAAAGTTTGGGCAGAAAATCTGCTAGAAAATCCGAAAATGAAAAGAAAATGTAATGGCAAACTTGTAATTTTGTCAAACAAGCACCAAATTAATTATTTTTAAATTAATTGAAGTTAATTTCAATTAATTAAGGAAAATAAAGGGGAAAATATATTTAGAGTATTTTGGTCAAATAAATATGAGTTTATGGAAAATTGGAGCAAAAATGCAAACTTGACTGAAATTGTGACTTAAGGTGTACACCTAACCTGAACAAGTTGTGAAGCCAAATTGAACCAAAGAGAAGGACCATTGGGACGCCATCTCATGTAGCAAGAGAAGGGAGAAGTAGTTTCATATCAGTTGGGCTTTGGGACGTTAAATTACATGTACCTAAAGGTTGGAATTTGGTATTTTTGGAAATTTCTAAATATGACATAAGCAAGTAATATCATGACATAAGCATAATGCATAAAGCATATTTCCTCATCTTCTTTAGCCATTTCTCACTACTATAAAAAAGGGGTTTAGTGGCACAGCTCTTATGACACTTTTTAAAAAAGCGCCAAAGATAATTATTTATTTAAAATTATTTTGATGCTTTGGCGCTTACAATTATAAGCGTCATAGTAGACATTAACCTTATATGACGCTTTCATGTATAAGCGCCAAACAATGTCTTCAATTTGTTTTTAAAAAAAAACAATAAGAAGCTTTGGCGCTTTATGTGGAAGCGCCAAAGTTTCTTATATTTTCAAAAAAATAAAAAATAAAAAAATAATAGGAAGCTTTGGCGCTTCCTAAGGAAGCGCCAAAGCTTCCTATATATTTTTTTTTAAAAAAAAAAATTTGATCCATGCTGGTTTCATATATGACATAGTAAAAGAAACTAATATTTAAGAGTACATGTTTCCCATCAAAATCAATTTAATGTGTTTAGCTTTTCTTAATATATTATTTATTCTATAATAATTCTTATTATTATAGAATAAATAATATGATTACTATTTTGTAGGGAAAATTACTCATAAGTGTCAGGTAAAAAAATTAAACCATAAAGATCCAAAAAAATGTAATGTTTTTACAAATTTAACTTGTAAACATGCAAGTTCGACTTATACGTGTAGACATAAATTGTTAAATTTAACTTGTAAATATATAATTTTTAAAGTATTTCTATATTTTATTTGTTTTAACAATTTTAACTTGTTATAACATTTGTTTTAACAAAATTATATACAATTTTGTCCTCATTTCTATATAATTTTTAAATATATGTACAATTTTGGAAGCAGTTGCAGGAGAATAAAGAGAATTAATGAGGACAAAATTATGAATAAGACTCACTACTATCAAAAGCTTCCTATGTATTTTTTAAAAAAAAAAATAAAAAGACCACATTCCAAAAGAAAAAATTAAAAATATATATATTTATATATATATTATAATAGGAAGCTTTGGCGCTTCCTAAGGAAGCGCCAAAGCTTCCTATATATTTTTAATTTCTTTTTTTTTTAAAAAGGCCACATTCCAAAAGACAAAAAAAAAATTATAATAGGAAGCGCCAAAGCTTCCTATGTATTTTTTTAAAAAAAAAAAATTTGATCCATGTTTTTAAACACCCAGCCATTATCATCCCGCCATTATCGTCCTCCTGCTTCCCATTTCTCATAAATTCCGATCCATTGCTCCCCTACTCCATTAGTCCACCAACTTTTTAGGTACTTATTTGAAGTTTCAGCAATGGCACTCTTTTATGAAGCGTCAAAGCTTCCCTTGTTTACAAAATTTAAACACCCCGCTATTGTCATCCCGCCATTATCGCTCTCCTGCTTATTATTTCCCATAACTTCAATCCATTGCTCTCTCACTTTATTGGTCTACTATCTTTTCTTATTCGTTATCTCCACTCCTTCCTTTCTTTGATGGCAACAAGTAGAAAAGTAGGAAATCCCTAGCTTGTAAGCATTGTTTTTTAAACATTTGATCCATGTTTTCTTTTTTTTTCTTTTTGGTTAAGATCTATAATGACTCTTATATGTTTGCTTATATTTTTTATTTTTCAGGTATTGATTTGAAGTTTCAACTTTGTCAGCTTAAACTTCCTATACATTATTAGTTTTTTAATTTTTAAGCTTACAAATATAATAATATTGTAGTGATTTTATTGTAATACAAATCATTGTAGTTACTGTTTTACATTTTTTACTATCGCATTGTAATTTGCTTGTTTTATCAAGAAAAGAAAATAATTCAAAAAAAAATGACTAACATTGTTTTGTATTGTAATTAGTCTACTAGACGAAATATATGATTATTTATTTGCTAAAATTTATATATGATCATCAGACATTTATTTTTGCATTACATCATACAGGAAAAAAATATTTAAACAAATTATTAAAAAAAAGCAAAAAAAAAATATTTAAAAAAATTATTAAAAAAAAACCAAAAAAGAACCCTCCTTTGGCGTTTATATGTATAAACGCCAAAGGAGGTAACTTCTTTGGCGTTTATATGATAAACGCCAAAGGAGGTAAAACCTCCTTTGGCGTTTATCATATAAACGCCAAAGGAGGTTTTACCTCCTTTGGCGTTTATCACATAAACGTCAAAGGTGGGTTCCCACCCTCCTTTGGCGCTAGATTTTTAAGCACCAAAGGAAGGCACCTCTTTCTTTGGCGCTTGTTATATAAAACGTCATATGTAATTTATTTATTTATTTAATTTGATAAGGTAATGTATGGCGTTTTTGTAAATTGAAAAGCGCCATAGATATTTTTAATAGCGTCAAAAGCTTTGGCGTTTCTTAAACGCCAAAGTATTTTTTAAAATAAGTGTCGTTATATCGCTTTTTTGTAGTAGTGTCTGTCGCCCTTTATAGTAGAGAGAGAGAGAGTTGAGAGAGTTTAGAGAGAGAAAGAGGAAGAAAACGCACGAGGTAGGTCGATTTTTTCAGGAAATTCGTTCCTAACGTGTATAACTCTTCTCTTAAGCTCCTCGTCTATGTAATTTAAGGTGTTGGAAGCTCAAATTTCCCTGTTGTAAAGAGCTAGGGTTTCGGCCTAAAGGGGAAGAGTCAGAAAAGGTGAAATTACACATGTGCCCATCACTATACTGTTAATTACACATAATAATAATATCAATACTACTACTATACGTACTGATATCATTACTATGCATGTTGATACCACCACTTTATGTACTGATACCACGTGAAACTAAAAGGTAAATTAGACTTTTTTAACTATGTAATGGGATAGTAATAAGGATTCATAGGGGGGAGGTATAAATGTGGATTACCAATTTTTTGGTAATCATCATTACCATGGTAAACTCTATTACCATGCTAAAAAGCAACCAAACACTCGTCCCTTAGTAATGCAATCATGATTATCATTGCAGGCATGCAATGGGGTTGAACCAAACGGGCTCTAAATATAGACAACAAGATTATGTCATGCTGATTTAGTTATGCATAATGTTCTACATAAGAGGGAGATTGAAAACCATTCAACCAACGAATCATTATATTGATAAATTTAGTTTTGGTTCCTCAAGAAAACAAGCAACGACATGCGATGCATGAACAAGCCAATGAATGACTATCAACGAAAAAAGAGGTGACAAATATTAAAAAACCACAAGAACGAAGGGTTAGAATCTATAAACAAATGAAAAAGATGATTCATGAACCCCTTTAATTAAGATCATTTATTTATTCATATCAAATTAGCAAATTAATATTTTGAATATGCCATAAATAATAAACACTATTCAATGCATTGCACGGGGAAGAATATCTAGTTTTTCTAAAAGTGCGTGTTAAATTTTAATTTAGCTTTATAAAGCATACAAAAATAAATGACTCTCTTGAGGGTGACAAGAAAAAAATAAAAATTAAATATATTTTACCCGAAAAATATACCAACACTTGATAAATAAAATTTTTAAGACATAAAATAATAGAACAATTGATTTAAAATCTCATTATGTCAATTATCTCATCCCAATATATATATATATATATATATATATATATATATATATATATATATATATATCTTGAATCTCTGACATCCTATATTCTCTCTCTCTCGGTAAACTCCTCTATTGTCTCTTTTGTTAGCCATACACTGTGCTTAAATTCTTTTCTTCCTCCTTTCCTAGGGTCTGGATTGCTCAGATTGAATACGGCATCGTTTTAAAATACCGCCTTACAGATAGTTGCACATCATTTATTACAACACACAATATCCTGAGCTATACTTTACGTGTTTGTGCGTCGTGTTTTTTAATGATCATACCCTATATTAGTTAAAAGTGACTTATAATTAATAATATATATATATATATATATATCACAGTATATTTTATACTACTCCCCTCAAGTTTCTTGTTAAGGTGCGAATATTTGCCCTGCAAAGCAAAGCTGCATTATTTATGTAACCCTCTTAATTCCTTCAGCCTTTTGCCAAAATAATCCAACTTACTGCCTCTACTTAGCTACATCGCGTTCAAAGTTGATATGTATGTGATGCCAAAATTAGTGTAAAAGAGGGGATACCAGCTCTCGGCCCTACATTATGATAAAATTATTTTTATGTTTAGAATCAACTAAAAATGTTGTTTTAGAGTATTAATTAAGGACCATAATTGTGAGCTTACTATTAGTATGTGAAGCCTAAGATCACAATTCGGATTAAGTGAGTACCTAAACAAACTGCGCGCATTTGTTAGCCTTTTACATTTAAGTCTATTACATGAGTTGAGCAGAAGACTTTATATGCTTTTCTTTTTTATTTTTTTTTATTGCCCAAAAAAGTACATTTTTCTGGATCTGATATCTTCATCTCAGGCTTTCTCATTTATTCTTAATCCATGGAGAAGCAACAAGGATGACCTCTTCGGGGTCCGGAAGAGCGTCTTCCAAAATGTATTTTCTCTGAATAAGAACAAAAGAAAAAAACACCTCTAAGTTATTAACATTTTTAAGACTGAGAACAATAATGATCAGAACCATTAGCTTCCGAACATATTTCTTCTGGAAAAACAAGACTACCTCCAGTCTTAAATATAGGACACAGTTTGTAGTGCAATTTACACTATAAATTATATTCTATATTTAGGACCGAAGGGAGTAGTAAAGATCCACGGCGAAAAGAAGGAAGAGAGAAGAGGAAATTTTCAGGAAACTTCATTGAAGCTAAAGAGGAAACCTCATGTAAATTTTCAGGAAACTTCATGATTGGGAAACATATCTACTTTTTTTCTTCATGACACGTATCCATTGTTGTTTTTCTCTTTCTTATTGGCCTGAAACGTCTCAAAGTGAACAAATGTGAAGAGCGAAACTTCAAATTTGTTTACGTCTCAGGCCAAGAAGAAAGAGAAACGCAAACAGTACATTCGTAGTCATGAAGGAAAAAGGTATATATGTTTCTCAAAATAACATGAAGTTTCCTCTTTAGTTTCACTTTAAATTTATGGCATTTATTGACCAAAAAATTAGAATACTAAGAAAATTAAAGAGTCATTAAATTATAACTAAAAAAATCACTTTTTATCTATTTATATATATACACACATATATATATTATTGTCCGTCCAACCATAGAAATCTTTTTAAATTACAATTAATGTAGCTCTTAAAGAAAGATATATAACATCTGAGGACGCATGATATATATTTCCCCGCTTTTTGCATGTTTCTTCTTTTTCCTATTAAATTCTTCTTATTGAAAATATAATTATTTTTTAAAATATAAGATCCATATCTACTTATATGCTAATAGAAACACTGAAACACCACATATAATAATGCAAATAAACACTTTTCCAAAATAAACGTACCTGTTAACCAAAAAACGAATATATGTACTAATTATGCTTGTAACATAATTCACAAAAAAAAGACATATAATTCAGAAAAAAAAAATATTGCCTTACCATAACTCAATGAAAAATATAAAACAGTGAAGTAATCTTTATAAAAGCACAAAATTATAATTGTTACCTAAATTTAATCAAAGAAATCATATTCAAGGAGCTTAACACTTACAAATTGATTATTCATAACCTACAAGTATATTCATAGGCATAGTCAATTATTCATGATCAAATATTGTGGTTGCAAGTAAAATGTATAGCAAATTAATCAAGAGAGTATCCAAGATAGAGAAGCAAAATGTACTTCAGCAAAAAGATCGAGCCAAGGAACTGAACTATGAACTATGAATGTTGAGAGAAAGGCAAACAACTTACCTAAAGTTGTAGATCTGCCGCTGGCCGACGATGAGAGAGGTTGAGTTTGGATTGCGACGGAGACCGGAGAACAGAGGACTTTGAAAAACAACAAAAAAAAGAAAACAAAAGAAAAGGAAAGCTATCAGGAGAGGTAGAGACCCAAGGCGAGACTGGTGAGGAAGAACAAAAGGATAGGAAAAAGGAAGGAAGAAGATGGAGTTGGGTGAGGAACGCAGAGAAGGTGACGGGGATATTTTAAGAGGAAGGAAAAGAAATCGTGACCATCCATAAAATCTTATGCCTCAAAATTTATTAAGAAAGAGGGAGTTGGGGGGAAGAAATTGATGAAGTTTCAAAGAAATTTCCGTAGAACCTAAAATGGAAAGGGTGAATAAATTTTTGGAAAGAGCAAAGTCACCTTCAATGAGCAAAAACATCATCATCGGGTCAAACATGGACGGCAAACAGTCAAGGATCAATATTATTTTGAATGGAAAATAAAATAATTAGTGGTATTTATAATTTTATCTTACTCAACTACCATTCCTTGATATGCTGGAATTGGTAGTTTTTATTCTTAATATAGACCATATTTGAGAAGTTGATATTGGTTCAAAATATAATATATATATATATATATATATATATATATATATATATTTGTATTTGTGACATTTTAGAGTAGTTGCTAAAAGTGATCCCCAAAAGTCAGTTTTTTTATAGTAACTATCTTAATGTAATTAAATTAGGTAAATATATTATATTAATTAAGGACGAGAATGAAGGAGTATTAATTAGGTGACAAGTGCATTTGACATTTCCACAGAATGCCAAATAAAAAAAATGTTTTTAAAATAAAATGATGAAATAATTCTTATTTATTGTGATTATATATATACATATTTAAATAGTTTTTATATATAGATATAGAAAAATTTTTACAAAAATAAAAAATATTTGTTTAATTTAATAACAAAAGAAAAACATAAAATAAAGAAATAAATAAACTTTGGGGCGAATCTCAATTAAGTCTATAAGAAATAATCAAAACCGGAATGAGACTTACGCATACCTTTAATTTTTCTTTTAAACCGGAATGAGACTTACGCAAAACCGGAAAGATATTGTTATCTTTTTTAATGGGGATTGTGAAGTCTGATCAATAGAAAACACGTAGCATCCTTAATAATGGAGGGATGAGTAGATGCCTTCGGAATGTGGAAAGGATGACTGAAAGAACCGAAGAAGCTTATATGCTCTTTTGTTGTTTTCTTAATTAATAATATTGTTATTGTTATTGTTAAAGCATCGCCAATTCCCCACTCTGCCCTCTCATCATTCACTTGTTTTCAAGTTATAGATAACTGCTCTTTGCTTAGTGACAATTGCTATGTCATTTTCACCCATTACATATTAGGAATGAGATTCATTATTCAATCTCTGAAAGCTTACTCGTTAATACTAGTAACACGATTTTTATGTGTTGCATTATAAATAGTAACTTGCTCATTTTAAAATTTAAATTATTTTTTGTTTTCAAATAGTATTAGTGGGAAGTGATGTTTGTGAATGTGACAGAAGCAGGTCATGAAGGTAGGGCCCATAAGATAATTTTAAATGAGTATTGTTTTTTATATTCGTAATAGTCTGTATGTTTTGAAAAATGAGTAAATTATATATAGTTTCTTCTTTAATTTTTTTTGCAGTGTGTGTATGTGTTTGTGTGTCATTTTTAAAAGTTGACGAACGAAAATCAGTCATTTCAAAGACGCACACATATCCATTGATACTCTATAAATAATTGCGATTAACATTTTTTAATTAACATGTACGCCTTCTATCTAATGATGAGTTTACTTACTAATTAAATTCTAAAGTAGGGTACTCTAATCACCTCTCTATTTTGCTTTAATTACATAAATTTTTCCACTATTTTGAAAACATATATAAACCTTTCTTAAAATTAAAATATATATTACACAAACCTTCCTTATATTTTGGCATTCTATTTTCTTTCACTCAAACCGTTAGTTGAACGTTAAGTTTGATTTTTAAACTTTTGTTTTATTAAAATGCCCCTCTTTAACATTATAATTATTTAAACATACACACACATATATTGGCCAAGAAAATTATACCACCAAATTTTAATTATAATATATTGTTTGACTTTCTAGTATGTTAAAAATTTATTAATTTTAAGATTATAGAATTTATAATTTGAATTTTTCACTATATTTATCGAAATGTATTTATTTTGAGTTTCTTAAATGACTAAAAATATATATCAAATACATGTTTTCTGTCAAATATAACAAACTATATAGGTACGAGAGATTGTATAATTTTATATTTTTTCTCTACTAACATCTAAGAAATTTAAATTTTTAAAAGTTTGTGATATTTACAAGTCGTCAATTAAAATTTGGTATTTAGAATTAAGGGTAAATTAGTAAATAAATTTTATTTTTATATAAATTTTAATTAAAAATATATTTTTAAAATCCTTTTAGAATATTCTTAACGGAGTTAACGATTTGAATTTAAGTGTATGTTTTCAAAATAGAAAGATATCTGTGTAATTAACACTAATTTAAATCCTCCTCATGCCTAAATTTTTTTTATCCTATCAACTATAGTATCAATTAGCCTTTTTGGATCCTATTATCAGGTAGCCAAGTAGCTAATTACTCCAGTTTTAGGGTTCGTTACTGCCCTCCCAATATAGATGTTTTCTTTAAGGCTCAAACTTAAAATTCAGAGGAATCCAGCAAGCCTTACAAATCCTCATCATTGTCTTCTGACTTGAGACTCATGTGAGTGATAAAAACCTACAAGCTCTATAACTATAAGATTTATCCCAAAAAAAAGAACTATTTTGCTTCCAAAAATTACAGCCTAATATGAATGGTGCTATTGATGTGGGTTTGGGCTGATTGTTGAAATAAGATAAGATGGGCTATTTTATAGGCCTTTATACTTTATAATGGTTTCATTTTTATCCTTTGAGGTGGACTCTTCGTAGTAGGCTTTATTCTAGCCAACAATTTTTGGATAAAGATTATATCCAACTTTAGCAAAACTAAAACAAATCTTAACAATAAGATTACTCGGTCTAGAAAAGACTCATTTTAAGAAGCATACTTATTTTAGTGAACCAACAACATAATAAGTTGTTTTTGTAAATAGTGAATATACTTTGAAGTTAAATGCCATGTTGGTTAATTGGAGAGCAATAGTTTCCTCCCCACATAGTCACGGGTTTAAACGACATTGAGAAGAGAGAGAATATTCTTTGAATAAATAAACACATACATACATATCTATATGCACATGCACGCACACACAATATGTATGTATGTATGTATATAACATATCAACTCAGAAATGCTATTCTCAAAATGAGTTGCATATATATGTTCTCAAGTTGATGAGCAAGGCTGTGTTGTTGAGGGATGAGAACAAATGTTCCAATCCATGACATTTATGATACAAGAACAATTCTCCACTTTCAAGGATCAATAAACTCTTAAATGCAATTGAAAAGATAAGTGGAGCTGTTTTTGTTGGTGTTCTGGTCCTCTCTTTTTTTATTGTTCAATTGAACAGTACCAGCTTGGAGCATGGCTTTTGGTGCAATAAGATGTTACTTTTATTTCCCTCTATCCTTTCAAATTTTGAAATTTAAAATGTCATTTTTGTTATCTCTCCACTCCCTTTATTTCTCTTTCTCACCTACTCTTTTAGATCCGCCTTTATAGGGTCTGAGTCATCTCATAATCCTTTTTCTCGTTTTCTTCTCAGAATCTCATCTCTACCATCAGGTTTTTTCCTAGAGACTTGAAAGCTGGACCATGCAAATCTACCCGGCCATTATTTGATTCAGTCGGGAAGTCAATTTCTGATGAAAGCTTCAAGGTAATTTTTACAATAAATTATTAGGTTATATGTATTTTATCCTTCTTCACAAAAAAAAAAATCAATTCAGTTGTAGATTATTTGGATTTCTTATCTGTCTCTCCTTCATTTTGACAGCAATGGGAAGGTGTTGAGGCAACAAAAATGTCATTCAGGATTATTGTTGCCAATACTGATTGGATGCACAAATATAAAGGATCCAGTAAACTTCTGCTGCTGCCAAGGAACATCGAGGAATTTCTTGTTTGTTTTGTTTCTTCATATTCTTTTTTCTGAGCAACAGATTTTGTTCAGAACTTCAGGGCTCTAGAAGCATTTGTGGGTGTGAACACCCTATTTTGTCCGGGCCCCACTAAAAAATACAAAAAAAAAAAATTGATAGTGATTGGTGTCTAAATTGGCAATCATCATTCAAAGAAAAGATAAAAAAAAATGAAGATAAGAAAAAATAAGGAAATCCTCCTATTGATGATGATCGGTGTCTAAATAGGCAATCATCATTGAAAGGGAAAAAATAAAAAAAAACGAAAATTAAAATAAATCTCCTCATTGATATGATTGGCATTGTCATTCATTGAGGGAAAATAATAAATAAAAAAAATAAAAAAATCTCATTTATGTTGATAGGTTTAAATTAGGAAGTTACTTGTGGGGAGAATAATGAAAAAAAAAACCGGAAAAATCTCCACTAATGGTAATTAGGTCAAGTTAGGAAGTTTTATCAATAGAAAATACAAAAAAAATAAAAAAACGAAAATTAAAAAAAAATCTCCATTGATGGTGATTGGGTCAAGTTAGGTAGTTCTTAACATAAAATACAAAAAAAATCAAAAAACGAAAATTAAAAAAAAAGGAGCATTTATGAAGAAAACCCTACTTTGAGACTATAAATAGGAGTGCAAGGGTTGAATTAAGGGACAAAAAAATTTTGGGAGAAAGAGGGAGGCAAGGTAGAGAGTTAATTTTATTGCTCATACATAATTCTCATGGGGAAGGGTAGTTAACATAAGAGCCCATCTTATTTTTCTCACTACTCTTTGATTGTGATTATATTTGCATGCTCTTCTTTTTGATAATATTTAGCCATATGTGCAAGATGATGAATTTGACTAACTCTCCCCACCACTATAATGTTTTTATGACTTTGTACTTGGCTTTGTCTTTATCTTGATGACTCAACATTTGCATGAATCACCTACTCTCATATATGTTGGCCTTGCTGAACGTTTCAAATCTGGGATCAAGAGCTATGTGGACTTGCTTTCCATTGCCTCATTGAATTGTCTTATGTATTGTTGCTGGATGTGCAGCATTTGGATTAAGAGGTATGTGTGGCTCTATCATCCTATCTCTAGTTGTAGTGGGTTCAAAGAATAAAATGTACGTATAAATCTTCTCACCTTTAACTTCCTTTTTGTTTAACTTGTGCTATTTTTCTTTCTTTTTTTTTAATCCCTTTCTTAGGTCCTCTTTCAAAAAAAGAAAAAAAAACATTTTAACACATTTTGATAAATGAAAATAAAATGGAAAAACTCTCTTTTACAAGAAAATAAAAAAAAAACGTTTTTAAAAATATAATAAAAAATACAAACCAAATAAAAAACTTATTTTTCTCAAATAAATTAAATAAACATTTTTTTCTCTAAAAAACACAAACAAAGTGACACGCATTTCTACCCCTCGAACACCTGGGCTTTGATCCCTCTAAAGGGTACGTAGGTCCTAGGTTTTCATCCCAGGTCAGGTCCAATTTTGTGAATAAATATATTTCTCTTATTTTCTTTTTGTAAATAAATATTTTTTTTCTTCTTTAGTTTTCATTTCATTTATTTTTGTAAATATTTTCTTTTTTATTTGGGTAATTATAATTAAATTAAAGGCCATATTTATTTTTAAATAATTAACTTAGGGTAATCATTCTTATGAATGGGTGTTGTGGGGTGCCTAACACCTTCCCCATACACAATTGACTCCTGAACCTTAAATGGTTTTTATAGATCAGTTTCCATTTTTAAAAAGGTTTCCAAAGTTATCCTATCTTTAAAATTTTGGTTGCGGCTCCATGTTTTTCAAAATTTCGGGCGTTACAACTTGGCGACTCCACTGGGGATGGTTTGAGAGTCAAGCCCATTTAAGTTAAGTGTTTAAAAATAATATGGCCTTAATTTTATTTTAATTACCCTTTTTCTTTTTTGTAAATATTTTTTTTATTTTTTAAATTCTTTATTCTTCTATTTGTTTATTCTTTTTTTTTCCTATCTATCTTGTGATCTGCTTAGCAGATGAGGGTTGAGTAGAACCTAGGCCTATAGGTTGGTATGCTCTCCACACACACTGAGCACATACACTATTCTCCTCACACATTTTGGGCCCTATACCCGGGTCTGTGAGTTCCTTAGGTGAGTGGAAGTTTCTAGCGGTCTCCCTGTGGGGTTTTAAGAACCCTCTGAGGTTACTGTGAAGTCTTCATCCTAGTTGTTACTCATTTGGTGAGGTTGATCCCTGTGGGGTTTTCAAAACCCCCTGAAGGTCAATTTCATCAAATGGGGTCTTCATCTTTACGATGGGGGCAGTTATGAGACCTTTATCTGTGAGAATTAGAACCACCTTGAAACCATTGCACCTATTAGTGGAAATTATCGACCTACCCAAATAATTAGTACCTGCCTTTCTTAGGATAGATACCACTAACCTAGGGTCATTCCTAAAATACGACACTGGATGGCATATATTTATTTATTGTTGATCATCTTTATTGTCATCCATACATAATCAATGAAATCCCTATGATCAAGTGACTAACTGTCGCTTCACCTGAGTATGTATCTAGCATCACTCCACATAAAAATACATCACAAGGACGGTGTATGCATTAGATAGCTAGCCTTAGTCTAAGGGTCTATGACCCTAAAAGACCATGATATCATCACATCAATCATGTTATAAAACATATCAATAAGAGATAATCCTTTAGGACTCATGAGGTATCATTATCTCATTCATTAGCATTTTAGCTTCATTTGATATGGGTCTTGGACATAATCATTATTTTTTAAAACCCTTAGTCGCATGATGGCTTGGGCCATTCGCAGGTTAATGGGCACTTCATTCTCCCTATGAGGTAATAGGTCTCTTGAGGAGGTGAAATTATTTTTCTTAATGTCCATCACCCATATCAAAACTTGAAGTATAAGTCATCACTCTTTCATGTTTCATGAAATATCCTTGCATCATCCATTGGCATTTAGCTTCATTCGATATGGGCCTTGGACATAATAAAAGTTTAGCAAAACCCTTAGCCGCATAATAGCTTGGGTCGTTCGCAGGTTAATGGGCACTTCATCCTCCCTATGGGGTATTTGATCTCTTGAGGAGGTGAATTTCTTTTCCTTAATGTCCATCACCCATATCAAAACTTGAAGTATAAGTCATCACTCTTTCATGTCTCATGAAATATCCTTGCATCATCCATTGGCATTTAGCTTCATTCGATATGGGCATTGGACATAATAAACATTTAGCAAAACCCTTAGCCACGTAATAGCTTGGGCCGTTCGCAGGTTAATGGACACTTAATCCTCCCTATGGGGTATTGGATCTCTTGAGGAGGTGAAGTTCTTTTTCTTAATGTCTATCACCCATATCAAAACTTGGAGTATAAATCATCACTTTTTCATGTCTCATGAGGTTAATGGGCATTTCATCCTCCCTATGGGGTATTGGATCTCTTGAGGAGGTGAAATTCTTTTTTTCAATGTCCATCACCCATATCAAGGCTAAAAAGCACATGTAATCATCTACATAGCATGCATTCGAAAATACTTTCTGACTCTTCCTTCTATTTCCTTTAATAAAGGACAAGCAAGTTATCTAACAACTAAAAATTTGGCACAAAGGTTAAATGGCAAAAGAACCAGGTTTAAATCAAGTTCCTATAGGAAAGGTGTATTGCATGCTTATCACTATGGTCAATGATAAGATCTTGGCTAGGATGGGACTCAGGGTCCCTCTTATCTAATGATCAACTCTAGTTCTCCCTGTGGAATAATGGATTCCCTGAGGAAGCTAGAGGATGCTTGTGCCAGAATACCTTTATGCCAATACACCATGGATAACTCGCTATGCCCGCTTGAAATTGTGAGTTCAAATAAACTAATGATATTTTGTTCCTTTATAGGCAGGTGATACAATATTGCTCCATCTAAATGTCCTAACCAGCTACCCCCTAAGCATTCATACAACACGCACTCACGTAGTCGTCAAATAGCAGCCAACAGTGGAAATGAAGCTAAATCTAATATAAATCATTGGATAGGGAGGGAAGATTAGCACTCTGAAATCCCCATATAAGGAAGAAATTCTTGATGTCCTTTGAAGTGCTAAACAAGCCGACTGTTGCAATGGTTTCAACAATAGGCAAAAAGAACTGCACATGGATTTTAGCTGATGATTCTGGAAGAGCTCTGGAAAATTGGGAGTTTAAGGACACCTTCAATTCTATTATTTTAGAGTAACATGTCTAGCTAAAAAGTTGTCCTTTTATGTTTTGTATGTGTTTTGAGGCAAGCTCTTATATGAATCATGAATGAAGAATGATATGCGAATAAAATTCACTTATTTATATCCATTCTTCCTTGTTTTTTCCTACTATTCATTCATTGTTCATTTTTTGCCCTCCAGGAAATCGATTTCCTCGGAACTCTTGTCCAACGCAAAGGTTTCTGAGTCCCTGAATGATGATTTGCTTGTTGCCATTGATATGCATGATTATGAGTGTGATGATGATGAGATCATTCAAGTATACAAAAAATCCTTGAATCGGACGACAATAGAATGTGCCCATATGAAGATGTAATTGAAGTAATAAATATGGGCATAGAGGAAGAAAAGAGAGAACTAAAGATAGTAGATAACCCCGAAAGAGAGAAAATAGTTAAACTCTTCAAAGAATTCATGGATGTGTTTGCATGGTCCTATCAAGAAATGTCAGGCCTTGATTCAGGGATTGCCTCTCACAAGATTCCCTTATTCCTAGACACCAAAGCTAAAAAGCAGAAATTGAGGAGGCTCACTTCCGATATGTCTTTAGTGATTCGAGATGAGGTGATAAAGCAATTAAAAGCAAGTTTCCTGGAAGTAGCTAAATACCCACAATGGATAGCAAATGTTGTTCTTGTCCCAAAGAAGGATGGCAGAATTCAAATGTGTGTGGATTATCGAGATCTAAACAAAGTTAGCCCAAAAGATGAGTTTCCATTGCCTCATATTGATGTCCTGGTTGATAATACAGCCCGTAGCTATAGGTACTCGTTCATGGATGGGTACTTAGGGTATAACCAAATCCCTATGGATAGAAAGGACAAAGAAAAAACCACATTTATTACACAATGGGGCACTTCTTGTTACCGCGTCATGCCATTCGGGCTAAAGAATGCTGGGGCAACTTATCAGCGTGCCATTGTGGCACTCTTCCATTATATGATGCATAAAGAACTTGAAGTATATGTGGATGATATGGTAGCTAAATCTTCTGAGGGAGAAAGCCATGTTTTGGTGTTAAGAAAGCTGTTTGAAAGGCTACGCAAGTATAAGCTACGACTAAATTCTAACAAATGCGTCTTTGGGGCTTTATCTGGAAAATTGTTGGGCTTCATTGTAAGCCAAAAAGGGATTACAGTAGATCCAAACAAAGTAAAAGCAATACGGGAAATACCCCCTCCTCAAACAGAAAAGGAAGTTCGAAGCTTTTTAGGGCGACTGAATTACATTGCACGATTCATTGCCAACCTGACTGTAACTTGTGAGCCGATATTCAAGCTTTTAAAGAAGAACTGCACAAGGAAGTAGGATGAAGATTGCCAGCAAACATTTGATAGAATCAAGGATTATTAGTTAAATCCCCCAATTTTGGTTCCTCCTGTACCAGGACGACCTTTAATTTTGTATTTAACAATACGACCAAACTCCATGGGAGCCATGCTGGGGCAACAAGATGCATCTAAGCGAAGAGAACAAGCGATCTATTACTTGAGCAAGAAGTTTAATGATTGTGAGTCACGTTACCAGATGATCGAGCGAACTTGTTGTGGTTTAGTCTGGGCTACAAGGAGGTTGAGGCAATACATGCTTTACTACACCACTTGGTTAATTTCTAGAGTAGACCTACTCAAGTACATCTTTGAAAGCCCGCATGTAGCTGGAAGAGTCTCTAAGTGGCAATTAATATTGTATGAATATGATATAAGATACGTCATTCAAAAATTCGTTAAGGGTGGTACAATAGCAAATCACTTAGCGTAAAACCCCATAGATGAATGCTAGCCACTAGATTTCAAATTTCCAGATGAAGACATATGTGCTACAGAAGATCCGATCGAGGAAAGCAAATCGAAGGGGTGGGAAATGTATTTTGATGGGGCAGCAAACATGCATGGCAATGGTGTAGGGGCAGTAATCATATCCCCAGACGGAAAGCAATTTCCGATTGCTATAAAGTTAGGATTTGACTGCACCAACAACATGACAAAATATGAAGCTTGTATTTATGGTCTCCAGGCTGCCATAGATCTTGGGATAAAAAACCTAAAAGTCTATGGTGACTCAGCTCTCATAATTTATCAGGTGACTGATGAATGGCGTACTAAAGACCCAAAGTTGATCCCTTATCAAGAGTATTTGATAGAGTTGATCAAAAACTTTGAAGTAACCAATTTTCATTACATGGCTAGAGAAAAGAATCGCTTCGCTGATGCGTTAGCTACTTTAGCAGCTATGATCCAACTTGATTGTGGAGTCCAAGTTCAACCAATACAGATTGAGACTAGAAGATCGCCAGCATTTTGCTTCAATATTGGAAGAGAGCACGACGAGCAACCTTGGTACCATAATATCAGGAAATATATAGAACATGGTACTTACCCTCCAGACGCGACACATAATGAAAAGAAGACTATCCGGGACTAGCCATGGGCTTTTTTATTAGTAATAACGTCTTATATAAGAGAAGCTTTGATGGGACATTGCTACGCTGTGTAGACATAAGGGAGGCGCACAAGATTATGGCAGAGATCCATGAAGGCGTATGCAGTACACATGTAAATAGACACTCATTAACTAAACAAGCTCAAAGATCTGGTTACTATTGGATAACTATGGAGAAGGATTGTATCAATTATGTTAGAAAGTGTCATAAGTGCCAGATATATGCCAACAAGACTAATGCCCCTCCGACTATAATGCATAGTCTCGTATCTCCATGGCCATTCTCCATATGGGGAATAGATGTTATTGGGCCGATTAACCCAAAAGCTTCGAATGGTCATCGTTTCATCCTCGTTGCTATTGACTATTTCACTAAGTGGGTAGAAGCCAATTCCTTTGCTAGTATTACTCAGAAGGCCTTCATCAAGTTCTTAAAGGCTAACATCATCTGTAGATATGGGTTACCAAAGAGGATTATAACTGACGATGCACCAAATCTCAACGAGGCAGCAATTAAAGAATTATGTGACCAGTTCAAAATCAAACATCATAATTCTGCACCGTACAAGCCACAGATGAATGGTGCAGTGGAGGCAGCTAATAAAAACATTAAGAAGATCATCGACAAAATGACAGTGACCTATAAGGATTGGTATGAAATGCTTCCATATGCATTACACGGATACCGTACCACAATGCGTACTTCAATTGGGGCAACCCCTTACTCTTTAGTTTATGGCATGGAGGCTGTCACTCCAATCGAAGTAGAAATACCATCCCTGAGAATCTTGGTTGAATCAGACATAGATGAAAGTGAATGGATACGCTCTCGATTTGAACAACTAAATATGATTGAAGAAAAGAGGCTCACAGCAATATGTCATGGGCAGTTATATCAGTCACAAGTGGCAAGGGCCTTTAATAAGAAACAACGACCCAGGGGGTTTAAAGTAGGAGATCTAGTCCTCAAAAAGATCATACCAAATCAAGAAGATGACAGAGGTAAATGAGCTCCAAATTATGAAGGCCCATATGTTGTTAAGCAGGCTTTCTCTAGAGGGGCATTGATATTGACAAACATGAATGGCCAAGATTTACCAAGACCAATCAATTCAGATGCTGTAAAGAAATACTATGCATGAAAAAAAAAGAGCTGGCTAACCCGAAATGGCGGCTTAGGCAAAAGTTAGAGCAAAAAAAAAAAGAGCTCGCTAAGTTGAAAACCCGAAAGGGCGGCTTAGGAAAAAGTTAAAGCAAAAAAAAACATCGCTAAGTTGAAAACCCGAAAGGGTGGCTTAGGCAAAAGAAAAACACAGAGCTCGCTAAGTTGAAAACCTGAAAAGGCAGCTTAGGCAAAAATTAGAGCACAAAATTGGGAGCTATTAAGTTGAAAACCCCAAAGGGCGGATTAAACACATATCGAAGAAGGTTATCAGTCCTAGCCCCATGACTCTCTTTACTTTGTCTATTTGAAAGACTCCTTAATCATTCGTCGAAGAGTGCATATCTCTAGCAATTAAGCAAGGCACCATCAGGGGGACTACACGAAACTAAAAGCGAAGGACCTTCTAATAACATCACGTCTACACCAATATATGATCATCATAATGCATCCACTTGAATATTGGAAGATCATTTCTTTTAAATGAATCTTCATCCCTAGTATCTCTTTCCCTTCTATTAAATCGCATGTCAAACTTTGTGCCATGATTTGTATAAGGGTAACTCTTTTTAATGAAAGCACAACTTTTGGCTGGATAAACACTCACATTGATATACATGGTGTCCTCTACTCCCATTTAACTTGTGTAATTTCAGGATCATTAGCGAAGGTCCCAACTGAAATTTTTGTTGTGGGGTCAAACAGTTGACAAAGGGACACGATCTAAAATGAGGGTTCTAGGCTGTGGCATCTATGTGAATCTCATTATACACATCTTCATACCTCTGACAAGACTGCGCAAGTAACGGGGTACTGGTTAGGCACCTGGACGAAGAAGGAGCAATATCACCTACCAGGCTATTCTTTAACACCACAATTATTGCACTTATTCTCATTAGCATGTCATCACCTCCATTATCAACATCACCATTAACATCATCATCATCACTACTATCATCATCATCATCATCATTAGCATTATCATTGTATTCATCATCCTTATTAGGATTCCATCATCACTGTCATAATCATTATTAGTGTCATCACCTCCATCATGACATCACTATTCTGATATTCCCTTCATTATCATGGCCATTATCATCCTTTTCATCATCATCGTTGTCATCATCACTGTCATTATTATTATCAATCTCATCATCTTCATAAGCACTACTCTAAGGGGCATCACATGTTCATAGCACCCTTTTCAAAGCCCTATAACGACAGGCACCCTCAAAGCCCAGTAACGGCTGGCACCCTTTCAAAGCCCTATACCGGCAGGCGCCCTTGAAGCCCAGTAACAGCTGGCACCCTTTCAAAGCCCTGTACCGGCAGGCGCCCTCGAAGCCCAGTAACGGCTGTCACCCTTTCAAAGCCCTATACCGGCAGGCGCCCTCAAAGCCCAGTAACGGCTGGTACCCTTTCAAAGCCCTGTAACGGCAGGCAACCTCAAAGCCCAGTAACGGCTGGCACCCTTTCAAAGCCCTGTACCGGCAGGCACCCTCAAAGTCCAGTAACGGCTGGCACAATTCTTTTAAAGCCCTGTATCGGCAGGCACTATTCTTTCAAAGCCCTGTACCAACAGGCACCCTCAAAGCCCAGTAACGGCTGGCACAATTCTTTTAAAGCCCTGTAACGGCTGGCATTATTCTTTCAAAGCCCTATATCAGCAGGCACTCTCAAAGCCCAGTACCGGCTGGCACAAGTCTTTTAAAGCCCTGTACCGGCAGGCATTATTCTTTCAAAGCCCTGTACTAGCAAGCACCCTCAAAGCCCAGTAACGGCTGGCACAATTCTTTTAAAGCCCTGTAACGGCAGGCACTATTCTTTCAAAGTCCTGTATCAACAGGCACTCTCAAAACCCAGTACCGGCTGGCACAATTCTTTTATACCTCACCAAAGTCCTATGCAACTAGTCGCTTCACTTCCACTCCAGGTAATCATCTATCTCCACTTGCATTCTTCTCCCCTATGAACCAAGTAAAGAGGGGCATGGGCACTGTATTTTGTCCAAACCCTCTTTGGTTCCAAGGGGGCACCTTGTTCTCTGGCCGGATAAAATATATGTTCTTATCTTTACTTGCTTCATAGAAGATAATCTCACTTTTCTCAGCTACGAAACAAGTAAAGAGGGGCAACTGTGAACACCCTATTTTGTCCGAGCCCCACTAAAAAATAAAAAAAAATTGATAATGATTGGTGTCCAAATTGGAAATCATCATTCAAAGAAAAGATAAAAAAAAACGAAGATAAGAAAAAATAAGGAAATCCTCCTATTGATGATGATCGGTGTCTAAATAGGCAATCATCATTGAAAGGGAAAAAATAAAAAAAAATGAAAATTAAAATAAATCCCCTCATTGATATGATTGGCATTGTCATTCATTAAGGGAAATAAATAAATAAAAAAAATAAAAAATAAAAAATAAAAAAATCTCATTTATGTTGATAGGTTTAAATTAGGAAGTTACTTGTGGGGAGAATAATGAAAAAAAAATAAAAACGGAAAAATCTCCACTAATGGTAGTTAGGTCAAGTTAGGAAGTTTTATCAATAGAAAATATAAAAAAATAAAAAAACGAAAATTAAAAAAAAAATCTCTATTGATGGTGATTGGGTCAAGTTAGGTAGTTCTTAACATAAAATACAAAAAAAAAAATCAAAAAACGAAAATTAAAAAAAAAAAAAAGGAGCATTTATGAAGAAAACCCTACCTTGATACTATAAATAGGAGTGCAAGGGTTGAAGTAAGGGACAAAAAAAATTTTGGGAGAAAGAGGGAGGCAAGGTAGAGAGTTAATTTTATTGCTCATACATAATTATCATGGGGAAGGGTAGTTAACATAAGAGCCCATCTTATTTTGCTCACTACTCTTTGATTGTGATTAAATTTACATGCTCTTCTTTTTGATAATATTTAACCATATGTGCAAGATGATGAATTTGACTAACTCTCCCCACCACTGTAATGTTTTTATGACTTTGTACTTGGCTTTGTCTTTATCATGATGACTCAACATTTGCATGAATCACCTACTCTCATATATGTTGGCCTTGCTGGACGTTTCAAATCTGGGATCAAGAGCTATGTGGACTTGCTTTCCATTGTCTCATTGAATTGTCTTATGTATTGTTGCTGGATGTGCGGCATTTGGATTAAGAGGTATGTGTGGCTCTATCATCCTATCTCTTATTGTAGTGGGTTCAAAGGATAAAAGGTACGTATAAATCTCCTCACCTTTAACTTCCTTTTTGTTTAACTTGTGCTACTTTTCTTTCTTTTTTTTAATCCCTTTCTTAGGTCCTCTTTCAAAAAAAGAAAAAAAACATTTTAACACATTTTGATAAATGAAAATAAAATGGAAAAACTCTCTTTTACAAGAAAATAAAAAAAAAACGTTTTTAAAAAAATAATAAAAAATACAAACCAAATAAAAAACTTATTTTTCTCAAATAAATTAAATAAACATTTGTTTTCTAAAAAACACAAACAAAGTGACACGCATTTTTACCCCCGAACTACGTGGGCTTTGATCCCTCTAAAGGGTACGTAGGCCCTAGGTTTTCATCCCAGGTTAAGTCCAATTTTGTGAATAAATATATTTCTCTTATTTTCTTTTTGTAAATAAATATTTTTTTCTTCTTTAGTTTTCATTTCATTTATTTTTGTAAATATTTTCTTTTTTATTTGGGTAATTATAATTAAATTAAAGGCCATATTTATTTTTAAATAATTAACTTAGGGTAACCATTCTTATGAATGGGTGTTGTGGGGTGCCTAACACCTTCCCCATACACAATCGACTCCCGAACTCTAAATGGTTTTTATAAACCAGTTTCCATTTTTAAAAAGGTTTCCAAAGTTATCCTATCTTTAAAATTTTGGTGGCGGCTCCATGTTTTTCAAAATTTCGGGCGCTACAGTGGGATTGGCAATGTTTTTTATTTTTTTATTTAACCTGTTGTTGTCATGATGGAATTTCTTTATCACCATCATCATCACTATTATTAAATATGAATACAGGACCGCTTATTTTTATTTTTAAAACTTCTGTTTGTCATTGCCCCTAATTGTTTCTGTTGTGGTTCTCTATATTGTTTTCATTAGCCTGTCATTCCCTAGTTTAAATAATGTAAAAGCTAAGAACCATATAAATGGCCTTTTATTGTTTTGCTATTGTCCTTTTTTGTTGATTGTATGAACATTATGTTCGGTAAGGAAGTGGCAATCAGTAATGTGAGAAAGTAAATGAAATGTTGAACTGTTTGCTCCTGCGCAATGCGCAGGGTCTGTGCTTGTTTTAGTATAACAAACACGTGTACACCTATTGCAAAAACATCCCAAATGATGAACCCACAAAAAAGAAAAAAAGAAAAAAAAAAGAATACCAAATAAATGAATAATGGGAACATGAACAAAATCACCACAAATGATATTGAACCCAGAATGTGATAGCAACTATTGAAGAGTCTAATTGAAGACATTGCCCAATGAGTTTAAACGATTTACAGGCATCCTTAGATTCACGTGATACTACTAATTAGATTAAACATATTACCTTGAGTTGTTATTTGTCCTCTAAACATA